>LR990646.1:0-2415923 GCA_905147715.2 Xestia xanthographa
AAAAACACAAACGTAGATATCTTCGCTTCCAGACGCGCGATTTTGAAGCGGTTTTCAGTGTTTTTAGACCAAACTAGGCCTCCGCCTACGTTTTGACCATATCGCACGCGCTTACACGCGCGTCGGGACTTTATCCCTACTAACACTCGGGAATTTTTCGAATTTTCAAAGTAAATCGTCAAAATTAATTGTTTTTCCAAATTATTTTACAAAAATAACGTTAGTTTATAGTCGCAATAGTCCTCACCCTTCATCCCTGAATTCTGGTCCGCGTTCCGCGTCCCAGTTTCCAGGTTTTGGGGAGAAATTCAAAATTTTTCGGTTCAAAAACGGGTTTTTTGACCGAAACTCAAAATTTTTGGTCGGCACCTAATAAGTTTTATTCTTTATATAGCTAGCCCGCGCGGAGACGCGTCTCTGGACCCCTCGCCCGCGCCCCTAGCCCGAATAGAACTTGTATTTTTTCTAAAAAATAGTTTTCCCATACATCTCTGTTAGTACCCAAAATCTACCTAAGGGAGCGAGTAAAAAACACAAACGTAGATATCTTCGCTTCCAGACGCGCGATTTTGAAGCGGTTTTCAGTGTTTTTAGACCAAACTAGGCCTCCGCCTACGTTTTGACCATATCGCACGCGCTTACACGCGCGTCGGGACTTTATCCCTACTAACACTCGGGAATTTTTCGAATTTTCAAAGTAAATCGTCAAAATTAATTGTTTTTCCAAATTATTTTACAAAAATAACGTTAGTTTATAGTCGCAATAGTCCTCACCCTTCATCCCTGAATTCTGGTCCGCGTTCCGCGTCCCAGTTTCCAGGTTTTGGGGAGAAATTCAAAATTTTTCGGTTCAAAAACGGGTTTTTTGACCGAAACTCAAAATTTTTGGTCGGCACCTAATAAGTTTTATTCTTTATATAGCTAGCCCGCGCGGAGACGCGTCTCTGGACACCTCGCACGCGCCCCTAGCTCGAATAAATTTTGCCCACCCACCCGCCCTCTGGTCTATAGGAAGGTAGACGTGGGGTTTTTGGCAAAGTTTATGTTTTTGGAATTTAGCTCCGTTAGCATATTTGAGGTCTGTTAGTAGGGATTTGACGAGAAAAGTGCATTTTTAAACTGTGACTGAGACCTTAAGTCTCATATAATAGTTGACGTTTCATCGTTAAATTGGCAAACGGTGAACACATTATTTAGTATAAGTTTTATGATATTATTTGAGTAATTTTAATTTGATTTTAATAATTTTATTATTAGTATTTATATTTTATCCTTATTTATTACCTTCTGTGTTCCCCCCTTTACAGGGACATAGAAAAACCCAGTGTCAAAATTTACAAACCTTTCCTCAGGAGTACGTAGATATCGTTCTGACTCCCTCTTTACAGGAGTTGGTTCTGATAACACCTACTCCCAAATTTAAATATGTTCCACACCCCATCCAGTACCGTGATAGCCCAAGGCTCTAGTGGCTCGCCGCGATCGGCGGAGAAAGTGGGGCCTTCGCCTGATGCGAGGAGGAGAATCTCCTTCGGAGACGAGACTCCTTCTGCGTCAAGGCAGGGCCCTGCCACTCCGGGGACGCGCCGAGCCGCTATCGAAGCCTCAAGACTGCTCAAAAAGCCTGAGGCGAAGTGCCGCAGTCGCACTGAGGAGGCGAGAGCTTGCCTTAATAAGGCCAAGCTTAATTTGGGCAACTCTCGCAACCTCAAGGCCGAGATCAAGACTGCAGTGCTCGAAGCCATAAACAGGCTTTATGAGCTGGTCAAGGAGTCGGAGCAAGACCGGGCCCCTGCCGCACCCATCACCGTACCAGAACCCGCACCCACTGCTGACTTCGGTCCCCAACCCATTTCCATTGAAGTTCTTGCTGGCCAGACTGAGCTCCTAAGAACCATGAAGGAGCACATCTCGGAGTTAAAGGACAACTCCGAGAAACTCGATAGACTCCGAGACAGTCTGGCCTGCAAAGAAAGTGTGGGGGAGACAACCTACGCGAGTGTAGCGGCCGTCAGTAAGTGCCACAGCGGGGCCTCAGCCCTGAAGCGAACGACGCTGCACTCCGTGGTTGTCTCATCAACACAGGAAAGGGATACGGGGGCAGAAATCCTCGAAAGAGTGAGAAAAGCAGTGGACGCGAAGGAGGGCTGGGTGCGTGTAGAGAGGGTGAGAAAAGCCAAAGATCAGAAAGTCATCATGGGGTGTGCAACAAAGGAGGAGAGACAAAAACTTAAAGCACGTTTAGAAAAGGCCGGAGGGAACCTCGTCGTCGAGGAAGTCAAAAACAGAGACCCGCTTCTGATTCTAAGGGACGTGTTGCTGATCCACAGCGACGAAGACGTGGTACGAGCCCTTAGGAATCAGAACCGGGAGTTATTTGACGGCCTCGGCGATGGGGAACAGAGAGTCTCTATTAAGTTTAGGAAAAAATCGCGTAACCCCCATGTGAACAGCATTGTTCTGAGTGTCTCCCCAGCTATCTGGAAGAGGGCACTCGAGGGAGGCAAGCTCCGCATTGACCTCCAGCGAGTGCGCGTCGAAGACCAGACGCCTCTGGTGCAGTGCACCCGCTGCTTAGCATACGGTCACGGCAAACGTCTCTGCACGGAGCCGGTTGACCTATGCAGCCACTGTGGCGGTCCACACTTTCGGGTGGACTGTCCAGTCAAAGATCTTGGCGAGGCAGCGGTGTGCTTGAACTGCACCAGAGCCAAGCTCGGGGAACACTCGCACAATGCCTTCAGCAAAGAATGCCCGGTGCGCGGGAAGTGGGACGCATTCGCTAGAGCAACCATAGCGTATTGCTAAAGTTGTCGATGCACCCACTTCCGCGTACACAGATACAACCAGTTTGATACAACCAGATTGCAGACGCATTGAGCGAACCATTAGGGTTGTCCTAATGGAGGAGAGTAATTGGAGTCACTTTCGTGAGAAAGTGGCTGGAATTAAGCTAGTTTGTGGGTCAACTCTAGTGGAATCGACAAGCTGTATCAAATTGGTTGGAAATCTGTTTCGTAAAATTTCGCATAACACTGGTGTTGAAGCTATTATATGAAACTATATATTAAGTATATAGTGTTGATATTATAGATGCAAAACCGAATAACTAAATAATGCAAAATAAAACGAATTCAAAGAATTAACACGACGGCAGAAATAAAGGGGATTGTAAAAAATTAAAATTGTAAAATTAAATTAAAATGCATTTTAGTAGATACATAAATTTGTAGTAGTAGGATTTAATTGTATATTGTAATAAGTAAAATATTAAGCTGAACATTAAAATAAAGTAGAAAGAAGAAGTTAATATAATTATAGTAAAAAGATAAACATAAATATAAATAATCGAGATCTAAACAGTATCTATTTGACAAAATTAAGAGTATAGAGCATGGTCTCTTCGGCCTTCTAGAAAACTAGTTGCTATACAAGGCACAAAAATGTGAAAAAGGGCTTTGACCATGTCAGAGGAACACTGGTGGGGCAGGAGTGTGGTTTTAGCCGGTTCGAGTCCGGCACTACCTCGACTGTCTCACAGGAGAAATTCCTGTGGGATAGTCGAGGTGTCCGCGGGGATTTCCCACTCCTGCCAAAACAAAAAAAAAAAAAAAAAAAAAAAAAAAAAAACCTAACCTAACCTAACCTAACCTTTTTTTTTTTTTTTTTTTTTTTTTTTTTTTTGTCGCTGGGAAAAAATGCATTACGCATACCCTCCCATCGGGGGACGGGAGGGGTATGTGGGACTCCCCGGGCGGACCCGGTATACCCACTAAAACGACCCAGCGCATTCCCGCTTCGTCCGAGTGGCGGGGGACTGGGAAACCGGCACAGCCTTTACTTCCAGTCCTCCGCCGACGATTGCAAGGCAGACCCCCCTCACACCCTCACGGGTGTGGGGGGGTCGGGAATGACCGACGAAGATGACGGGTGCAATGCGGGCGCAGGCACCCCCGTGCCTGTAGCCCGCCCGTCACCATGAGGAGGGAGGGCTCGACGCCTTCTCCCCCTTCTTCGTCTGCGGAGCGGCGCAGCGAGAGGATCGTCCTCCCGCGCGCGCTCCGCCTCCTCCTTCTGCGAGAGTACGTCCTCGCAAAAGGAGGCTACCGCTGACCAGGCCTCCTCGCTCCCCAGCATGGCGTCGACCACGCCGGGAAGCGAGAGGTCCGGTCCGACCACCGCGGTCAGACCGCGGCGCAGCTCGGCCCACGCCGGGCACACCTCGAGGGTGTGCTGCGCCGTGTCCTCCGCCGCGCCGCAGTCGTGGCACGCCGGGGTCTCCTCCCTCCCGATACGGTGCAGGTGCGATCCGAAGCAGCCGTGCCCGGACAACACCTGCACCAGACGGAAAGAGAGGAAACCGTGGGACCGCTCGAGCCAGCCCTTCAGGACCGGACCGAGCGCGTCCAACGTCCGGCGGCCAAAGGCGGCGTTGGCGAGGTCCTCCGTCCAATGGAGGACGATGGCGTCCTTCGCCTCCTGCCGCACGGCCTCCCGCTCTTCGGCGACGGGGCGCTCCCCGAGCGCCTTCCGGTGCGCCGTCCACTCGTAGACTCTGGCAAGCACCCATGCCTCCAACTCCCAAGGAGGGGTGCCGGCCAGAGCGCACGCCGCCGAAAAGCCCACCGAGCGGTAAGCCCTCGCCACCCGCTGTGCAATGGCCCGCTGGGGCCTGCGGATGGCGGTCGCATTCTCCCTCCTATGGAGGGAGTCCGCCCAGATGGGTGCCCCGTAAAGGGCCATGCTCCGCAAGATGCCGGCATAGAGGCGCCGGCATTTCGCCTTGGGCCCCCCCAGGTTTGGGAGGAGCCACGAGAGGGCGTCCGCGGCCTTCAACAGGCGCGTCGACAGCCCGCTAAAGTGCGGGCCGAAGCGCCACCTGTCGTCCAGCACCAGCCCCAGATATTTCATCTGGGGCTGGACCCCTATACGGACGCCCTCCACGACGATGTGGGCGTCGGGAGGGCAGCGCTGCCGGGGACCGCGAAAGTACACGGCCTCCGTCTTGTGCAGCGCCACCTTCAATCCCAGGCGGCGGATCCTCTCTGCCACCAAGGATCCGCCAGCCGAGGCCAGACAGGCCGCATCCCCGAAGTTCCTCCCCCGGGCAGTGAGGAGAGTGTCATCCGCGTAGCAGATGACACTCGTGCCCGGAAGGAGGGCTCCCCGCAAGAGCCAATTGAACCCGATGTTCCACAAGGGGGGGCCAAGCACCGACCCCTGTGGAACACCGGACTCTGCCCCGTAGCGCCTCACGGTGGCCGTTTTGTCTACGAAGAGGACCTCTCGGTCCTCCAAGTAGCTGGCCAGGAGATCCCGCAGATATTGGGGCACTCCGTGATACCGGAGCGCCTCCAATATCGTCGAGTGGGGGACGGAGTTGAAGGCGTTGGCAATGTCGAATGACACCGCCAGCACTCCGTCCCCCGCCTCCACCGCCTCCTTCACCTGGCCCTTCAGTAGGGCCAGCGCGTCGATCGTCGAACGCCCACGGCGGAAACCGTATTGGGCGTCCGACAGATCCGGCCCTACCTCCCGCAAATGGCTGTCCAGCCTCCCGGCGACAATCCCCTCGAACAATTTACCGACCTCATCGAGCAGAACGATGGGCCGGTATGCCGAGGGGGAGTCAATTGCAAGGCAGACCCCTTACACCCTCACGGGTGTGGGGGGGTCGGGAATGACCGACGAAGGTGACGGGTGCAATGCGGGCAAAGGCACCCCCGTGCCTGTCGCCCGCCCGTCACCATGAGGAGGGAGGGCTCGACGCCTTCTCCCCCTTCTTCGTCTGCGGAGCGGCGCAGCGAGAGGATCGTCCTCCCGCGCGCGCTCCGAGAGAGGGCGGTTTGGGGAGAAATACACCCCCACCATCGCTATCTCTCCCCACGCGGCGGCCACGTATCCCGGTCCCCTCTCTAAGAGCGAGAGGGGAGGGGAGTCTGTGGAAGACCGCGCCACCAACGCCACCAAGCCGTCCCGGTCGCCCAGCCAACGGCCAGGGACCGAGTAGGGTTCGGCGACCACCGCCAAGTCCACCAACCACTCAGCCATGGTCTGCATCAGCAGATCCTGGGCTGTCCTGCAGTGGTTGGTGTTCGCCTGAGGGATGCGATGTTCGACTGTGTCCATCAGTCGGACATCGCACCCTCCTCCGCAGCCGCCGCAGGATCGGCGGGTTTAGCGGCAGCAGTAGGCGCAGGCCCGGTTGGCACCTGCACTTTGCCACGCTTAGGGGGAGGAATACACTTCCTCCCCTTCATTACGTGGCCTGATCGGCAGCCACTGGCGGCACACACCGCACAGTGCGGCGTGGTGACCTTGCAAGAGGCGGCTTTGTGGCCCTTCTTGCCGCAGCGGTAGCATGTGTCCGTCCTGTCTACCTTGGACGGACACAGAGGCCTGGTGTGGCCGATGCCGAAGCACCGGAAACACCGCAGAGGCTGGTCCTCGAGTGCCCGGACTGCGCCCGAGCTGAACCCGACTTGAAGCCGTCCTTTCGCAAGGACGGCTTTGGCAGCGGCGATTGGGCACTCGAGGCGAATGGTGCCCATACCACCGCGGCCGGGCCTTATGTCCCGGCCTTGGACCGCCACGGCGCCACAGCCCCCTACCGCTGCGACCGCCGCCACCACCTCCTCCTTGGTGACGGAGTCATCCAGCTCCGTCACCTCAATGGCCGCCGACTTGACCGGCCGGGCCACCTTGGCAGAGTCCGCGATGACCTCCTGCAGCTTGGCTGCAAAGAGGTCCGCGCGGGCACCCCCTTCGGCCCCCGGGAACTCGAATATTCGAGCCCCGGCTTGGGTCCGCCGGCAAGTTACACTGCCGATCCCCAGTTGGGTAGGATCGGCATTGGCACGCGCCCGCACCAAAATGGACGCGTACGTCTCCCCTCGCTCCGCAGCCTCCGCGGTGAGGGTCACCACGACTGCCGCGGTTTTCGGGGGGACCAGCTTCCCCTTTCCCTTCCCTTTCCCCTTCCCCTTTCCCTTGTCAGTCGCCTGTGACTGGCTGGGAGTGGTGGTGGTGGGGACGACAGTGACGGCCGTCGCCGACTTCTTGCCTTTGCCCTTCCCCTTACGGACCACTTCCGTCCACTCGTTGGACGGGGTGGTTGAAGGGAGAAGGGCATCTTCCGCCTGGGAGGAGGAGGACGGCCCCGGCTCGCACTGCCTCTTATCCGCCGCAAGCGGCGGTCGGAGGCGTTTCTCCGGCAAGAGCCGGTCCTCAATCCCTGCTAAGCAGGCTCTTGTGAAGGCCCTCTCCTCCATTACAACCTTGCGGATTATATCCTCAAGGTTGGGGGAGGGGCCCTCCACCGCAAGGCTCGTCTCGGCTTGTAGTGGCCGGGCTGTGGCTTCAGCCAGCTTCTGATGAAGCTGGCTGACCTCCGACTGCAGGCGATCTATTTTCGCCTGCAGTTGCTGCGTCTCGTCGGTGGCCTTCCGCCGGATCAACTCCGCGACGACACCGCGCATGCTCGCGGCCCGGCTCTTGAGGGCCTTCTGAAAGGTCCCCTTTAGGTTGGAGGACTTAGAGGCGACCTCCACAATCTCCTCCTCGTCCTCCTCTGCCATTTTCTCCAGCTCGGCCAGAGAATGGTCCGCGTATACAACTCGGGACGCACCGTACCCGGATCTGGCCCGCGCGACTTGCGCCCGCTTCTCCTTCGCAACAACCCGCTCCTCCAGTTCTTGCTGAAGTTGCGCCCGCCGAGCCAGATCCAACTGGCGTTGGGCGTCCGCGAGCCCAACGACATGGGTGTCCGCGGCCGCCGTCGGCTTTTTAGCCTTCGGCAACTTCGTCGACCCCGAGGCCGAGGAGCCCTCGGACCCACCGCTCCGGTGGACCCGCTTCCGCGAACGAGAGTCGTCCGCTTCCGACATAGTAACAAGTGAGTCGTTGTCGGACGACTCACTCGCCCCTCCGAAATAGCTAGCCGCAGACGGCGCGCGGCTTATCTCTGACACCAGAGCGTCGGGGTTGCCCTGAGAAGGGCCCTCTAGTTGGCCCTGAGAAGGGCCTTTGGGTTGGCCCTGAGAAGGGCCTTTTTGTTTTAAAAATCGCCCGCAGGCGCCCCGCGTAGGTTTTGGCATAGCCTCCGCAGGTTCGTAGTCAACAACGCAATAGAATAAAATGAGCTACGAAGTCACAGTGCACTTTGGCCAACCCAGTTTGCCACTCCGTTACGGTGGTCAAACTGGGTCGTTTCCAGGGGACGCGACGTGGACGCAAGCACTGTGGGGGGGTCCCCCAACCTAACCTTTTTTTTTTTTTTTTTTTTGCGGTGAAAAATGCCTAACGCATACCGCACCGTCCGGGGAGACGGTTTGGTTATGTGGGGCTTGCACCCACTAAAAAACACCGCCGTGAGCCTACTGTCGCCTTAGCGGACGGGCCGCGAGAACTGCTACGCATGACGTTCGCGACCCATCCAGCGCTGCCCGTCTCCGGGCACCAAACTCCTTTGGCGATGTCCGGGCTCACCTGAGACATCGCCTCCACTCGTGAGGGCCGTGCAAAGCGATGACGATAGACTCCCCGATCTATCGCCCGCTGGCACCTCCTAGGGCGGCATCAGGTCGCCATGGCGCCTCCTCCGCCGCCCTGTCCTCCTGCGACGAATCGCGTCAGCGAGGGAGTCTTCCTCCCTGACGCGCTCCGCCGCCTCCTTCTGCGAGACGACATCCTCGCAAAAGGTCGCCACCGCCTCCCATGCCCCCCTGCTGTCGACCATGGCCTTAGCCACGGCCGGCAAGGAGAGGTCTGCTCCGATTGCTGCTACGAGAGCACGGCGCTGCACCACCCAAGCAGGACAATGCTCGAGGGTGTGAAGCACCGTATCCTCGGTGCAGCCGCACTGGTGACACACGGGAGTTGCCTCCCGTCTAGCCACTTTGTGCAGGTATTTGCCAAAGCAGCCATGCCCTGACAACACCTGCACCAGACGGAAGGACAACGTCCCGTGTCGCCTCCGCACCCATTCCTCCAGGATCGGCTGGATAGCCCCCACTGTCCAGTGTCCTGCACTAGGCGTCTCCAGCCTCACCCTCCAAATCTGCAGGGTTTGGGCTTGGGCCTCCCTACGCCACCTCGTGACCAACTCAGGCAGCGGGCGTCCGCCACTCTCCGCCTGCAGGTCTGCGCTACGCCAATAGACCTCGGCGAGCACCTGCGCCTCTAGATCCCACGGGGGCGTGCCCGCAAGGGCGCACGCCGCTTCCGAAGATACGGTGCGGTATCCGCGTATGACCCTGACTGCCATGACTCTTTGCGGTCTTCGCAGAAGAGCCTTATTTTGGGCAGACAGGGACTCCGCCCACACCGGAGCCCCGTAGAGCGCCATCGAGCGGATCACCCCCGTGTAAAGCCGTCGGCAAACGACGTTCGGTCCACCCAGGTTCGGCAACAGCCGGCTGAGGGCGGACGCCGTGCCGATCAACTTCGGCGCAAGCTGAGCGAAGTGCTCGCCGAAGTTCCATCTCCGGTCTAGGACCAGGCCCAAGTATTTCATGCTTGCCCGCACTGCTATTGTCGCACCACCAATAGTGAGGTGTGCGCCAGCCGGTGGCCGACGTCGGGGCGCATGAAATACCAGGGCCTCCGTCTTCTCGAGCGCAACCTTGAGGCCGAGTGCCTCGATTCGTCCCACGACAAGGGACGTGCCCTCGACGGCCGAGCGTGCCGCTTCTTCGTAGCTCCCTCCCCGGGCCGTAACGAGAGTGTCATCAGCGTAGCAAATGACGCCCTGCCCCGGGGAGAGCAAACAGCGCAAGGCCCAGTCGTAGCCAATGTTCCACACGAGTGGACCCAAGACCGACCCCTGTGGAACACCGCACGTGATGGCCCTGCGCACAACTTGGCCGTCGCGTCCCTCGTAGCAGACAAACCGACCCTGCAGGTAGTCTGCTACCAGCTGCCTCAGGTAGACGGGCACCTGATGGTAGCGGAGCGCCTCCTCGATGCAGCTGAATGGCAGGGTGTTGAACGCGCCCCCAACCTAACCTAACCTAACCTAACCTAACCTAACCGAATGAGAGGCCACCGGGGCGTAAGGGTCTTCCAGAGCTCTGAGGGAGGAGAAGGGACTGTAAAGGCGGCAATAGCCGTCTTCGACAAAGACTTGGACGTCTTACAGTACCCGCAACTCACCACAAACAACATCGTTGTGGTGGGAGTCCGAACCAGAGCCTGGACGATCACGCTGGTGTCCCTCTACTTCGAGCCCGACAAGCCCATTGAGCCATACCTGGAGCACCTCCGTCAGATAGAGCGAGAGCTGGGCTCTAGCAGGTTGGTTATTGGAGGAGACGCGAATGCGAAAAGTACCTGGTGGGGTAGCAGCAGTGAAGATCGGAGGGGTGCGCAAATGTGTGGAGCGCTGGGGGAGCTGGGGCTACAGATCCTCAACACTGGGGACATACCCACCTTCGACACCATTCGGGGTGACATCAGGTACTGCAGCCACGTAGATGTGACGGCCTGTTCGGCGGACATGCTGGACTTGGTGGACGGCTGGCGGATTGACGAGGGTCTCACGAGCTCCGACCACAACGGCATTATTTTCGGCATTAATTTAACCAAATCTAAAGGCATAAACATTGAGAGGACCACTAGGGTTTACAACACAAAGAAAGCAAATTGGAGCCAGTTTCGTGAGAAACTGTCTCAAATTATGCAGGACAAGGATTTGACCCTTGCGGGACTCTCAAATGTTACACAGGTTCACGAGTTAGAGGCACAAATTAACACATACACACAAGCAATTACACACACATGTCAACACACAATTCCGGGGAAAAACAACACAGAAACACTTACCTTGCCGTGGTGGTCTGAGGAGCTCGCTGAGATGAAGAGGATGGTCGCCACCAGGAAACGCAGAGTGAGGAACGCAGCGCCGGTCCGAAGAGCGATGGTTGTAGACCTGTACAAAAAAGAAAGGGAAAAATATGAGGAAGCAGTGACGAAAGCCGCAACAGAGAGCTGGAAGGAGTTCTGCGGAAAGCAGGACAGAGAAGGGGTCTGGGAGGGAATTTACAGGGTAATGGGTAGGATCGGAAAGAGAGAAGAAGATCTGCCACTACAGATAGGTGGACAGCCGCTGGACGCGAGGGGTTCCGTGAAGCTGTTGGCCGAGACGTTCTACCCCGAGGACCGAGAGGAAGATGATACCATAGACCATCGCCAAACAAGAGAACGGGCAGAAATGGTAAACGCATGGAGCCATGATGAACGACATGACCCACCGTTTACCCTAAGCGAGCTTGATAGGTCTGTGGGATCATTCAACCCAAAAAAAGGCTCCGGGAGCCGACGGCTTCACGGCGGACATCTGCAGTCACGCGGTTCACTGTGACCCCAACTACTTCCTGGCACTGCTGAACAAGTGCCTGGCGCTACACCACTTCCCGAAGATCTGGAAGGAAGCAACGGTGGTTGTGCTTAGAAAGCCAGGCAAAGACTCGTACACCAAACCCAAGTCGTACAGGCCGGTTGGGCTATTGCCTGTCCTGGGGAAAGTGTACGAGAAGATGCTGGTTGCCCGCCTCAAATTTTACTTACTACCCAGGATAAGTACTCGCCAATACGGCTTTATGCCCCAAAAAAGCACTGAAGACTCCCTCTATACCCTTGTGCAGCACATCCGCACAAAGCTGGCACAGAAAAAGATTGTCACGCTTGTGTCACTGGACATTGAGGGAGCATTCGACAGTGCGTGGTGGCCCACTATCAAAGTACGATTGGCTGAGGAAAAGTGTCCTGTGAATTTGAGACGGGTAGTCAGCAGCTATCTCAGCGACAGGGTGGTCACAGTGAGATACGCCGGTGAAGAAAGCAGGAGAAACACCAGCAAAGGGTGCGTTCAGGGCTCGATAGGAGGGCCCATTTTTTGGAACCTGATACTGGACCCGCTTCTGAAGCAGCTAGAGGGTAGGGGTGATTATTGCCAGGCATTTGCTGACGATGTGGTGTTGGTATTCGACGGAGATACAGCACTGGAAATTGAGGGACAGGCCAATGCCGCTCTCGAACATGTTCGGACGTGGGGCGTCAGGAATAGGCTGAACTTCGCACCGCACAAAACCTGTGCGATGGTACTAACGCGAAGGCTGAAATATGACGCGCCGCGTTTGAGCATGGGGGGGATCGACATTGACATGTCCCAAGATGTCAAAATACTGGGGCTTACAATCGATGCCAAACTCACCTTCAACAAACACGTAGCTATGGTCTGTAAAAAGGCCATAGCTATGTACAAGCAGCTGGCCAGAGCAGCCCGTATTAGTTGGGGCCTGCACCCGGAGGTGATAAGGGTGATATACACCGCTGCAGTGGAGCCCACGATTTTGTACGCCGCAAGCGCATGGGCACCTGCCGCCAACAAATTGGGGGTCATAAAACAGCTGAACGTGGTCCAGAGAGGGTTTGCCCAGAAGCTGTGTAGAGCCTACCGCACGGTCTCCCTAAACTCGGCACTGGTGCTGGCTGGTATACTCCCACTCGACCTCCGTATACGGGAAGCGGCTGCGTTGTACGGAGCCAAGAGGGGCGTACCCCAGCCGGTACTAGGAGGGAGGGAGATTGAACGGATGGCTCCAGCGATAGAGGCTCCGCACCCCGCGGACCAAGTGACGCTGGAGTTGAGAAGCCTGGTAGACGAGGAACAATATAACAACCACAGTGACTTCGCTGTGCGTATATTCACAGACGGCAGCAAGATTGAGGGCAGAGTCGGAGCGGCGCTATCCTTGTGGAATGGTGCCACCGAAACTAAGGCCCTCAAACTTGCCATGCCGTCTTACTGTACCGTCTACCAGGCAGAGCTTCTGGCCCTACAGAAGGCGGCAGGAGAAGTGCTTGAGAGTGGTGAAACCACGTTCGGCATCTTCAGCGACTCCATGGCGGCCCTTCAGTCAGTTGCGAACGTAAGTTCCCCCCATCCCTTAGCTGTGGAAACCAGGGACATCATCCGACGCTGCAGGCTCCAGAACAAGAGTGTCTCCTTGTTCTGGATAAAAGCCCACGCAGGGTTGGAGGGGAACGAGCGAGCCGACCAGCTGGCGAAGGAGGCCGCACTGAGGTCGAAGAAGAGGCCGGACTATGATCTGTGCCCCGTATCATTCGTCAAGCGAAAAATCCGGTTGGAGACGCTTGACGAATGGAACGGGAGGTACGGATCAGGTGAGACTGCCTCGGGCACCAAAATTTTCTTCCCGGACGCGGTAGTGGCGTACAGGATCGTGCGAAAAATGGTCCCCACGAGCATCACCACGCAGATACTCACGGGGCACGGTGGGTTCTCTGCATACTTGAGTCGGTTCAAGTGTAAAGAGAGCCCATCGTGCGCTTGTGAGCCTGGCAAAGAAGAGACGGTGCTCCATATACTGCTAGAGTGCCCCATCACCGCAAGGGCCAGATATGAGGCAGAGCAGAAGCTAGGTGTTGAGCTCGTTGCGCGAAATCTTCCTGGCCTGATGACCGATAAGACCCGAGAAAAGTTTTTGGACTACTGCACAAAAATTGCAACATTAGTGATTTGCAGAAACAAGTAATAATAATACTTAAGTATATAATGGCAATATAATTTGAGTATTATCTAATTGAGTTTAAAAATTATGTAAAAGAAAGGGGGGTCTTCGGTAGCTTTAAATAGATAGAATTGTTTGTCAGTGTAAGATATTATGTAGTGGGTAGGTATAGTGTATAAATTATTAATGATGAAAGTTATAGATATACACTTAGAGAGGACGTCTCTCCGGATTCGTAAAGAAAGTAATAAATAAAAGCCACAGTAGCCAACATCAATTTGCACAAAAACGGCTTTGACAATGTCAGAGGGCACTGGAAAGGCAGGAGTGTGGTTTTAGCCGGTTCGAGTCCGGCACTACCTCGACTGTCTCACAGGAGAAATTCCTGTGGGATAGTCGAGGTGTCCGCGGGGATTTCCCACTCCTGCCATCATCATCTGCCTAGCCTTTTCCCAACTATATTGGGGTCGGCTTCCAGTTTTACCGGATGCAGCTGAATACCAGTATTTTACATGGAGCGACTGCCTATCTGACCTCCACAACCCAGTTAGTACCGGGTAATACGATACCCCTTGGTAAGACTGGTTGTCAGACTTATTGGGCCTCTGACTACCTAACGACTGTCAAAGATGAAAATGACAGCCGGGACCAACGGCTTAACGTGCTTTCCGAGGCACGGAGGAAACTCGGTATGTAATGGGTGGTCACCCATCCACAGACCAACCTAGGCAAGCACGGCTTAACCTAACGATCGACCCGAGCGGCTGTTATTATTTAGCCACGAGCTCCTCCCACTCCTGCCAAAACAAATAAAAAAAAAAAAAAAAAAAAAAAAAAAAAAAAAAAAAAAAAACCTAACCTAACCTAACCTAACCTAACCTAACCCAGATATCTTCGCTTCCAGACGCGCGATTTTGAAGCGGTTTTCAGTGTTTTTAGACCAAACTAGGCCTCCGCCTACGTATTGACCATATCGCACGCGCTATAAAAAAAAAAAAAAAAAAAAAAAAAAAAAACCTAACCTAACCTAACCTAACCTAACCTAACCTAACCTTTTTTTTTTTTTTTTTTTTTTTTTTTTTGACGCTGGGAAAAAATGCATTACGCATACCCTCCCATCGGGGGACGGGAGGGGTATGTGGGACTCCCCGGGCGGACCCGGTATACCCACTAAAACGACCCAGCGCATTCCCGCTTCGTCCGAGTGGCGGGGGACTGGGAAACCGGCACAGCCTTTACTTCCAGTCCTCCGCCGACGATTGCAAGGCAGACCCCTTACACCCTCACGGGTGTGGGGGGTCGGGAATGACCGACGAAGGTGACGGGTGCAATGCGGGCAAAGGCACCCCCGCGCCTGTCACCCGCCCGTCACCATGAAGAGGGAGGGCTCGACGCCTTCTCCCCCTTCTTCGTCTGTGGAGCGGCGCAGCGAGAGGATCATCCTCCCGCGCACGCTCCGAGAGAGGGCGGTTTGGGGAGAAATACACCCCCACCATCGCTATCTCTCCCCGCGCGGCGGCCACGTATCCCGGTCCCCTCTCTAAGAGCGAGAGGGGAGGGGAGTCTGTGGAAGACCGCGCCACCAACGCCACCAAGCCGTCCCGGTCGCCCAGCCAACGGCCAGGGACCGAGTAGGGTTCGGCGACCACCGCCAAGTCCACCAACCACTCAGCCATGGTCTGCATCAGCAGATCCTGGGCTGTCCTGCAGTGGTTGGTGTTCGCCTGAGGGATGCGATGTCCGACTGTGTCCATCAGTCGGACATCGCACCCTCCTCCGCAGCCGCCGCAGGAACGGCGGTGTTAGCGGCAGCAGTAGGCGCAGGCCCGGTCGGCACCTGCACTTTGCCACGCTTAGGGGGAGGAATACACTTCCTCCCCTTCATTACGTGGCCTGATCGGCAGCCACTGGCGGCACACACCGCACAGTGCGGTGTGGTGACCTTGCAAGAGGCGGCTTTGTGGCCCTCCTTGCCGCAGCGGTAGCATGTGTCCGTCCTGTCTACCTTGGACGGACACAGAGGCCTGGTGTGGCCGATGCCGAAGCACCGGAAACACCGCAGAGGCTGGTCCTCGAGTGCCCGGACTGCGCCCGAGCTGAACCCGACTTGAAGCCGTCCTTTTGCAAGGACGGCTTTGGCAGCGGCGATTGGGCACTCGAGGCGAATGGTGCCCATACCACCGCGGCCGGGCCTTATGTCCCGGCCTTGGACCGCCGCGGCGCCACAGCCCCCTACCGCTGCGACCGCCGCCACCACCTCCTCCTTGGTGACGGAGTCATCTAGCTCCGTCACCTCAATGGCCGCCGACTTGACCGGCCGGGCCACCTTGGCTGAGTCCGCGATGACCTCCTGCAGCTTGGCTGCAAAGAGGTCCGCGCGGGCACCCCCTTCGGCCCCCGGGAACTCGAATATTCGAGCCCCGGCTTGGGTCCGCCGGCAAGTTACACTGCCGATCCCCAGTTGGGTAGGATCGGCATTGGCACGCGCCCGCACCAAAATGGACGCGTACGTCTCCCCTCGCTCCGCAGCCTCCGCGGTGAGGGTCACCACGACGGCCGCGGTTTTCGGGGGGACCAGCTTCCCCTTTCCCTTCCCTTTCGCCTTCCCCTTTCCCTTGTCGGTCGCCTGTGACTGGCTGGGAGCGGTGGTGGCGGGGACGACAGTGACGGCCGTCGCCGACTTCTTGCCTTTGCCCTTCCCCTTACGGACCACTTCCGTCCACTCGTTGGACGGGGTGGTTGAAGGGAGAAGGGCATCTTCCGCCTGGGAGGAGGAGGACGGCCCCGGCTCGCACTGCCTCTTATCCGCCGCAAGCGGCGGTCGGAGGCGTTTCTCCGGCAAGAGCCGGTCCTCAATCCCTGCTAAGCAGGCTCTTGTGAAGGCCCTCTCCTCCATTACAACCTTGCGGATTATATCCTCAAGGTTGGGGGAGGGGCCCTCCACCGCAGGGCTCGTCTCGGCTTGTAGTGGCCGGGCTGTGGCTTCAGCCAGCTTCTGATGAAGCTGGCTGACCTCCGACTGCAGGCGATCTATTTTCGCCTGCAGTTGCTGCGTCTCGTCGGTGGCCTTCCGCCGGATCAACTCCGCGACGACACCGCGCATGCTCGCGGCCCGGCTCTTGAGGGCCTTCTGAAAGGTCCCCTTTAGGTTGGAGGACTTAGAGGCGACCTCCACAATCTCCTCCTCGTCCTCCTCTGCCATTTTCTCCAGCTCGGCCAGAGAATGGTCCGCGTATACAACTCGGGACGCACCGTACCCGGATCTGGCCCGCGCGACTTGCGCCCGCTTCTCCTTCGCAACAACCCGCTCCTCCAGTTCTTGCTGAAGCTGTGCCCGCCGAGCCAGGTCCAACTGGCGTTGGGCGTCCGCGAGCCCAACGACATGGGTGTCCGCGGCCGCCGTCGGCTTTTTAGCCTTCGGCAACTTCGTCGACCCCGAGGCCGAGGAGCCCTCGGACCCACCGCTCCGGTGGACCCGCTTCCGCGAACGAGAGTCGTCCGCTTCCGACATAGTAACAAGTGAGTCGTTGTCGGACGACTCACTCGCCCCTCCGAAATAACTAGCCGCAGACGGCGCGCGGCTTATATCTGACACCGGAGCGTCGGGGTTGCCCTGAGAAGGGCCCTCTAGTTGGCCCTGAGAAGGGCCTTTGGGTTGGCCCTGAGAAGGGCCTTTTTGTTTTAAAAATCGCCCGCAGGCGCCCCGCGTAGGTTTTGGCATAGCCTCCGCAGGTTCGTAGTCAACAACGCAATAGAATAAAATGAGCTACGAAGTCACAGTGCACTTTGGCCAACCCAGTCTGCCACTCCGTTACGGTGGTCAAACTGGGTCGTTTCCAGGGGACGCGACGTGGACGCAAGCACTGTGGGGGGGTCCCCCAACCTAACCTAACCTAACCTTTTTTTTTTTTTTTTTTTTTTTTTTTTTTTTTTTTTTTTTTTTTTTTTTGTCGCTGGGAAAAAATGCATTACGCATACCCTCCCATCGGGGGACGGGAGGGGTATGTGGGACTCCCCGGGCGGACCCGGTATACCCACTAAAACGACCCAGCGCATTCCCGCTTCGTCCGAGTGGCGGGGGACTGGGAAACCGGCACAGCCTTTACTTCCAGTCCTCCGCCGACGATTGCAAGGCAGACCCCCCTCACACCCTCACGGGTGTGGGGGGGTCGGGAATGACCGACGAAGATGACGGGTGCAATGCGGGCGCAGGCACCCCCGTGCCTGTAGCCCGCCCGTCACCATGAGGAGGGAGGGCTCGACGCCTTCTCCCCCTTCTTCGTCTGCGGAGCGGCGCAGCGAGAGGATCGTCCTCCCGCGCGCGCTCCGCCTCCTCCTTCTGCGAGAGTACGTCCTCGCAAAAGGAGGCTACCGCTGACCAGGCCTCCTCGCTCCCCAGCATGGCGTCGACCACGCCGGGAAGCGAGAGGTCCGGTCCGACCACCGCGGTCAGACCGCGGCGCAGCTCGGCCCACGCCGGGCACACCTCGAGGGTGTGCTGCGCCGTGTCCTCCGCCGCGCCGCAGTCGTGGCACGCCGGGGTCTCCTCCCTCCCGATCCGGTGCAGGTGCGATCCGAAGCAGCCGTGCCCGGACAACACCTGCACCAGACGGAAAGAGAGGAAACCGTGGGACCGCTCGAGCCAGCCCTTCAGGACCGGACCAAGCGCGTCCAACGTCCGGCGGCCAAAGGCGGCGTTGGCGAGGTCCTCCGTCCAATGGAGGACGATGGCGTCCTTCGCCTCCTGCCGCACGGCCTCCCGCTCTTCGGCGACGGGGCGCTCCCCGAGCGCCTTCCGGTGCGCCGTCCACTCGTAGACTCTGGCAAGCACCCATGCCTCCAACTCCCAAGGAGGGGTGCCGGCCAGAGCGCACGCCGCCGAAAAGCCCACCGAGCGGTAAGCCCTCGCCACCCGCTGTGCAATGGCCCGCTGGGGCCTGCGGATGGCGGTCGCATTCTCCCTCCTATGGAGGGAGTCCGCCCAGATGGGTGCCCCGTAAAGGGCCATGCTCCGCAAGATACCGGCATAGAGGCGCCGGCATTTCGCCTTGGGCCCCCCCAGGTTTGGGAGGAGCCACGAGAGGGCGTCCGCGGCCTTCAACAGGCGCGTCGACAGCCCGCTGAAGTGCGGGCCGAAGCGCCACCTGTCGTCCAGCACCAGACCCAGATATTTCATCTGGGGCTGGACCCCTATACGTACGCCCTCCACGACGATGTGGGCGTCGGGAGGGCAGCGCTGCCGTGGACCGCGAAAGTACACGGCCTCCGTCTTGTGCAGCGCCACCTTCAATCCCAGGCGGCGGATCCTCTCTGCCACCAAGGATCCGCCAGCCGAGGCCAGACAGGCCGCATCCCCGAAGTTCCTCCCCCGGGCAGTGAGGAGAGTGTCATCCGCGTAGCAGATGACACTCGTGCCCGGGAGGAGGGCTCCCCGCAAGAGCCAATTGAACCCGATGTTCCACAAGGGGGGGCCAAGCACCGACCCCTGTGGAACACCGGACTCTGCCCCGTAGCGCCTCACGGTGGCCGTTTTGTCTACGAAGAGGACCTCTCGGTCCTCCAAGTAGCTGGCCAGGAGATCCCGCAGATATTGGGGCACTCCGTGATACCGGAGCGCCTCCAGTATCGTCGAGTGGGGGACGGAGTTGAAGGCGTTGGCAATGTCGAATGACACCGCCAGCACTCCGTCCCCCGCCTCCACCGCCTCCTTCACCTGGCCCTTCAGTAGGGATAGCGCGTCGATCGTCGAACGCCCACGGCGGAAACCGTATTGGGCGTCCGACAGATCCGGCCCTACCTCCCGCAAATGGCTTTCCAGCCTCGCGGCGACAATCCCCTCGAACAATTTACCGACCTCATCGAGCAGAACGATGGGCCGGTATGCCGAGGGGGAGTCAACCGGGCGACCCTCCTTTCGGAGGAGGCATAGCTGCCCCTCCTTCCACAGTTTCGGGAACCTCCCAGCCGTAAAACACGCACTGAAGAGGTCCCGGAACCTGTCCTCCATTTGGGAGGCGGCGATCGCCACCACCCGTGCGGGGACGCCGTCCGGTCCGGGGGCGGTCTTCTTTGCGCGGAGGTTCAGAACCCCTGCGCAGAATTCCGCCGCCGTCACCGGGGGAACCTCCGCCTCCGGTGGAGCCGCCCCTTGCGGGGGATCCATTGTTGGTGGGGCGAAGTCGGTCCTGCGCGGAAACAGGGAGCGGACCACCCCATCCAACAATGCTGGCTCGAGGGTCTCCGACAGTGGGGGACCATAGGGGCGGAGCTGGTTCCGCGCCGCCTTATATGGTCTCCCATAGGGATCCCTGTCGAGACCCTCCAGCATCTCGGCCCTCGCCGAGTCTTGCGCAGCGCCCATTGCAGACTTGAGGGCCTCCGCAGCCTCTCGGTAAGAGGCGTACAGGAGGTCCTCCTCTGCCCGGACTCGGGTTTGGGCACTGCGCCGTCGGCTCCGCGTGTAGGCCCTTCTGGCCGCCACGCAGGTGGCCCGGAGTCCCGCCAGCTCCTCCGTCCACCAGTAGACGGCACGACGGGGAGGCGGACGGCGAGACCGAGGCATGCTGGAGTTGCACACCTCGGTCAAGGACCCCCTGAGCCGGACCGCTGCGGCGTCAACGTCCGGGACCTCCTCGACAGGGGGAGGCGACAGCCAGTCCTGGAGAAAGGCGGCCTCCTTGGCTGCCTCCCGGTCCAGGCGGGTGAGTGCCCACCGCGGGAAGGGAGATTGCCCAGCGCGGGCCGTCCCCCTCCCCTGCCGGGTGGATATGTCGAACCGCACGTAACGGTGGTCCGACAAGGTCTCCACCAGCTCCACCCGCCAGTTCACGACGCGGGCGGCCAGCGCGGGGGTGGCAAACGACACGTCCACCACCGACCCACCCTGTTGCCGCACACACGTGTGGACCGCCCCCCTGTTGAGAAGGGACACACCGCACGAGGCCGCCCAAAACTGGACGGCGCGTCCCCGGACGTTGCAACCGGCGGCGGGGTTGCCCCAGTCCACCGACTTGGCGTTTAGGTCGCCCAACACCACGACCTGGCGTGGCGCCGCCCTCCCTACGACAGCAGTGAGGACTTCAAGGAAATCCTCAAAGTCCGAGAGAGGGCGGTTTGGGGAGAAATACACCCCCACCATCGCTATCTCTCCCCACGCGGCGGCCACGTATCCCGGTCCCCTCTCTAAGAGCGAGAGGGGAGGGGAGTCTGTGGAAGACCTCGCCACCAACGCCACCAAGCCGTCTCGGTCGCCCAGCCAACGGCCAGGGACCGAGTAGGGTTCGGCGACCACCGCCAAGTCCACCAACCACTCAGCCATGGTCTGCATCAGCAGATCCTGGGCTGTCCTGCAGTGGTTGGTGTTCGCCTGAAGGATGCGATGTTCGACTGTGTCCATCAGTCGGACATCGCAACCTCCTCCGCAGCCGCCGCAGGAACGACGGTGTTAGCGGCAGCAGCAGGCGCAGGCCCGGTTGGCGCCTGCGCTTTGCCACGCTTAGGGGGAGGAATACACTTCCTCCCCTTCATTACGTGGCCTGATCGGCGGCCACTGGCGGCACACACCGCACAGTGCGGCGTGGCGGCCTTGCAGGAGGCGGCTTTGTGGCCCTCCTTGCCGCAGCGGTAGCATGTGTCCGTCCTGTCTACCTTAGACGGACACAGAGGCCTGGTGTGGCCGATGCCGAAGCACCGGAAACAACGCAGAGGCTGGTCCTCGAGTGCCCGGACTGCGCCCGAGCTGAACCCGACTTGAAGCCGTCCTTTCGCAAGGACGGCTTTGGCAGCGGCGATTGGGCACTCGAGGCGGATTGTGCCCATACCACCGCGGCCGGGCCTTATGTCCCGGCCTTGGACCGCCGCGGCGCCACAGCCCCCTACCGCTGCGACCGCCGCCACCACCTCCTCCTTGGTGACGGAGTCATCCAGCTCCGTCACCTCAATGGCCGCCGACTTGACCGGCCGGGCCACCTTGGCAGAGTCCGCGATGACCTCTTGCAGCTTGGCTGCAAAGAGGTCCGCGCGGGCTCCCCCTTCGGTCCCCGGGAACTCGAAAATTCGAGCCCCGGCTTGGGTCCGCCGGCAAGACACACTGCCGATCCCCAGTTGGGTGGGATCGGCATTGGCCCGCGCCCGCACCAAAATAGACGCGTACGTCTCCCCGCGCTCCGCAGCCTCCGCGGTGAGCGTCACCACGACGGCCGCGGTTTTTGGGGGGACTAGGTGTCTATTTCCCCTCCCTTTCCCTTTCCCATTTCCCGTACCGGTCGTCTGCGACTGGCTGGGAGCGGTGGTGGCGGGGACGACAGGGACGGCCGTTACCGTCTTCTTCCCTTTGCCCTTCCCCTTACGGACCACTTCCGTCCACTCGTTGGACGGGGTGGTTGAAGGCAGAAGGGCGTCTTCCACCTGGGAGGAGGAGGACGGCCCCGGCTCGCACTGCCTCTTATCCGCCGCAAGCGGCGGTCGGAGGCGTTTCTCGGGCAAGAGCCGGTCCTCGATGCCCGCTAAGCAGGCTCTTGTGAAGGCCCTCTCCTCCATTACAACCTTGCGGATGATATCCTCAAGGTTGGAGGAGGGGCCCTCCACTACAGAGCACGTCTCGGCTAGTTGTGCCCGGGCCGAGGCAGGGCCCTCTGCCACAGGGCTCGCCTTGGCCTGTTGTGGCCGGGCCGCGGCTTCAGCGAGCTTTTGGTGAAGCTGGCTGACCTCCGACTGCAGACAATCTATTCTCGCCTGCAGTTGCCGCGTCTCGTCGGTGGTCGTCCGCTTCACCAACTCAGCGACGACACCACGCAGGCTCGCGGCCCTGCATTTTAGGGCCTTTTGAAACGTGCCCTTTAAGTTGGAGGACTTAGAGGCGACCTCTATGATCCCCTCCTCGTCCTCCTCTGCCATCCTTTGCAGCTCCTCCAGGGACTGGTCCGCGTACAGAACGCGTGACGCACCGTACCCAGACTTGGCCCGGGCAACGTGCGCACGCTTCTCCTTGGCGGCAACCCGCTCCTCCAGCTCTTGCTGGAGCTGCGCCTTCCGGGCCAGGTCCACCTGGCGCTGGGCGTCCGCGAGCCCAACGACGTGGGTATCCGCGGCCGTTGTCGTCGGCTTTTGAGCCTTCGACAATGGTTTGGACCCCGAAGCCGAGGAGCTCTCGGACCCACAGCTTCGGAAGACCCTCTTCCGCGATCGAGAGCCACTCGCATCCAACCCTCCAACAACCGAGTCGCTGTCAGACGACTCTGCCCCGCCGAAGTAGCTAGCCGCAGACGGCGCGCGGCTACACTCTGATGTTGGAGCGTCAGGGTGGCCCTGAGAAGGGCCTTTTGGTTGGCCCTGAGAAGGGCCTTTGGGTTGGCCCTGAGAAGGGCCTTTTGGTTGGCCCTGAGAAGGGCCGTTTGGTTGGCCCTGAGAAGGGCCTTTTGGTTTTAAAAAACGCCCGCAGGCGTCCCGCGAGGGTTTGGGCATTCCGCAGACTCGTACTATAAAGGCAATGAATAAAATGAGCTACGAGAGCACAGAGCACTTTGGCCAACCCAGTCTGCCACTCCGTTACGGTGGTCAGAACTGGGCTGTTTCCAGGGGACACGACGTGGACGTAAGCTCTGTGGGGGGGTCCCCCAACCTAACCTAACCTAACCTAACCTAACCTTTTTTTTTTTTTTTTTTGTTGCCGAGGTGGAAAATCCACACGGATGTCCTCCACCCTGGGGTGGGCGGAGGGGTCTGTCGGACTCTAACCGACTAAAAACCACCCCGGTGTTCCATCTCACACCTACGCCGGGGGTCGCGGGAACGTACGATCCTTCCGCAACCCCCGGCTGGTGCCGGCCCGCCTCTGCGGGCCCCGTCTGGTCAGGGGGGGGAGTGAGGTGTTAGACTCCCCCCGCGACGTCTAAGAGGGGCGCGCGTGGAACACAACGCGCCGCCACCTCGGGTCCTGATGTGTAGGGGGCGACGGACGTCCCCGAGTCCGTCGCCCCTGGACCCGTTTAGGGGGGCCGGAAGAGGGCGTTATCCGCCCTCCGCCGACGCCCGACACGTCTGCTGCGGGTGGGGAGAGCGGTTTCTACCTCCCTCTCCCTCTCCGCAGCCTCCTTCTGCGAGACGACCGTTTCGCAGAAGGAAACCACCGCGTCCCAGGACTCCTCGCTGTCGACCATGGACTCGACCACGGCCGGCAGCGAGAGGTCATTGCCTACTTCTGAGATGAGGGCACGGCGCGGCTCCTCCCAAGCGGCACACTCTGCCAGCGTATGCCACGCCGTGTCCTCCCGGCAGTCGACGCAGTGGTGACACCGGGCGTCCGGCTCCCTGTTAATGCGACACAGGTACTTCCCGAAGCAACCATGCCCCGAGAGCACCTGCGTCACTCGAAACGACAGGGAGCCGTGCCTCCTCCCGAGCCAGCGCTCGAGTACTGGCCGGACCGCCTCGATGGTACCGAGGCCGGCGGTAGGGCGCGAAAGCCTGTCCCGCCATTCCGCCACCAGGACCTCGCGAAGCTGAGACCGACGCAGCTCCATGTGGCGCTGCGTCAGCCCCTCGCCTCGCGCCCGCGCTTCCTCGCGCCACCGGTACAGTGACGCGAGTACTTTCGCCTCCAGGTCCCAGGGCGGGGATCCAGCCAGTACACAAGCCGCCTCGTAGGAGATCGTGCGATACCCCCGGACGACTCTGACGGCCATCGCTCTCTGCGGCTTTCGCAGTACTGCGATGCTTCCGGCCGTCAGGTCAGTCGCCCAGATCGGGGCCCCATACAGGGCCATGGATCGCACGATCCCCACGTAGAGCCGCCTACAGGCGGCGCTCGGGCCCCCCAGATTGGGAAGCAACGTTGACAGCGCCCCAGCAGCGCCCAACAACTTGGGCGCCAGCCGCCGGAAGTGGGGGCCGAAATCCCACCGGCTGTCGAGCACCAATCCCAGGTACTTCATGGTGGACTCGACAGCGATCCGAGCCCCCCCGACCACGATGTGTGATCCGGGCGGCGGCGCCCGCCGGGGGCCATGAAACACCATGGCCTCCGACTTGTTGAGGGCCACCTCCAGGCCCAGGCGACGTATGCGGCTCACCACCTGTGACACCGCAGCCGTCGCCAGCAACGCTGCCTCCCTGTGCGAGCTCCCCCGGGCAGTGACCAACGTGTCGTCAGCATAACACGTAAGGTCCACGCCCGGTTGGAGCTCGCCCCTCAACACCCAGTCGTACCCGATGTTCCACAGGAGCGGGCCCAAGACCGAGCCCTGTGGAACACCGCACGACATGCGGTGCTGGTGTCCGCCATCACGTCCCACGTAGGTGACACACCTCTCCGACAAATAAGCCCCAACGATGTGGCGGAGGTAGGGAGGCACCCGATGGTACCGCAGTGCCTCCCGAATACAACTCCAGGGCAGGGTGTTGAAGGCGTTGGAGATGTCCAAGGACACCGCCAACATCACCCCGCCCCGGGCCACTGCTTCCTCCGCCAGGACTCTCACTCGCGACACAGCGTGAATGGTAGAGCGCCCGTGCCGAAAGCCGAACTGGCTGCCGTCCAGATCCGGCCCCTCTCCGCACAAGTGGCCGACGAGGCGGGCAGCGATTATCCGCTCGAACAGCTTACCCACCTCATCTAGCAGCACTATGGGCCGGTACGCGGACGGCGAGTCCGCAGGGCGCCCCGCCTTCCTGAGCAGGACCAGACGACCAGATTTCCACAAAGTGGGAAACTGGCCCCGCTCAAGGCACGCTGTGTAGAGTCCTCTCAGTTGGGGCTCAAGCTCCTTCAGAGCGAGAGCTAACACGCAGCCGTGGATCCCGTCGGGCCCCGGAGCCACGTTTTTGGCCCGGAGCCGCATCACGGCTGCCCCCATCTCTGCCTGTGTCACCCCTGGGACGCTGATGGCGTCCTCTTCGGTGGACTCTGCGGCTGTGGGCAAAGCCATCGGCGGCGGAGTGTGCTCCGCTCTCGCCGGGAAGAGGGCTGCGACCACCTCCTCCAGCAGCTCGGGTTGGAGACTCTCCGTAAGCGGGGGCGCCACGGTTCGAAGATTTCCTCGAACCGCGCGATAAGGGCGCCCCCACGGATCCCCGTCTAGAGTCTCCAACATCTCCTCCCTGGCTCGCGTCTTCGCCTCGCCGATGGCCAGCCACAGAGTCCTCTTCGCCGCGCGGTACACCTCATACCGCGCGGCTTCTTCGTCAGGGACCCGTTGACGTCTCCTCCGGTATCGGGTGTACTGGCGCCTGACCGCCACGCAGGCGACGCGCAACTGCGCGATCTCGGCGGTCCACCAGTACACCTGGCGCCTTGCTGACTGTGTGTGGACCCGGGGCATGGACGCGTCGCTGATTTGCGTCATCGCCCCGCGGAACCACAGCGCCTCCTGCTCGACGTCGACGGGTCCGTCCGTCGCCGACTCCCGGAACCAGGCCTGAACAATAGCGGCCTCCTCGAGAAACTCTCTGTCGATGCGCTTACGCGCCCAGCGCGGACCGTCCGCACGCGGGGCCGGTAAACCGCGGCCGCCCGCGGTCTGGGCGGAGACGTCGAAACGGATGTACCGATGATCCGACAACGTCTCCACCTCCGCGGCGACCCGCCAGTCGCGGACACGGCTCGCGACAGCGGGGCTAGCGAACGAGACGTCCACTATAGAACCGCCCCGCTGCCGCACGCACGTGTACTCCGTGCCCCGATTTAGGACGGTCAAGCCAGTCGTGACCGCCCACTCCTCCAGTACCTCGCCCCTAGCATCGGTCACTGGAGATCCCCACGCCGCAGATTTGGCGTTGAGATCCCCCAGCAACAGCACCGGGCGAGGGTGGAGTCGGCCCACGACGGCACCCAACTCGACAAGGAACCTCTCGAAGTCGGCGAGACTCTTGTTGGGCGAAAAATACGCCCCAACCGTGCCAATGCCGTCCACGAGGGCGGCCACCCAGCCGTGACCTCGGGACGGGTTGGCAAGAGCCCCGCCAATGATGGCCACCAAACCGTCCAGGTCTCCCACCCAGTTATCCCTGGGGGGGACAAAGTACGGTTCGGCGACCACAGCCACGTGAATCGACCACTCTGCCATGCTCTGGAGCAAGAGATCCTGAGCTCTGGCAGAGTGGTTGATGTTGCCCTGGAGGAAATGGTACAGCGCCATTAGGCACAGTCCATTCCCTCCGCACCATTCCTAGGTCGGGAGTCGGCCGAAGGGAGACCAGGCTGAGGGGGGGGTAAAGAGCCCCCGGCAGCCTTGGCACCCCCTCTCTTCCCCTTTTGGGCAGGCCCGCCACAAGCCTTTCCGCCCGCTCTGTGCCCAGCGGGCCTCCCTGCAGCTGTACAGAGGCTGCAGTTTGGCGCCGCGGAGCACTGGGCCGCCTTGTGGCCGGCCTGACCGCAGCGATAGCACAGCTCGCTGCGGTCTACGCACGAGGTGCACCGTACCCTGACATGCCCAATGTCAAAGCAACGGTAGCACCGCAAAGCCCTGGGTTGCAGCTGCCTCACCCTCGCTGCGACCCACCCCACCAACAGACGCCCAGCGTCAGCGACTTTGTTCGCCGCCGACACCGGGCACCGCACCCAAATCGCGCCGAGCCCGGTGGCGTCGACGCGAATGTCCCCCGTCCGCACGTCCCCGGGCGGACATCCACCGGCCTTGGCGACGGCCGCCGCGACCTCAACCGGAGTCGTCGAGTCGTCCAGGCCGTCGACGCGCAGTTCAGCGGTCTTCATCGGCCTGGACACCCGAACGTCCTCCGGGTTCAGGACCTCCCGCAGCTTGGCGGCCAGAACGTCCGCCTTTTCGCCGCTAGAGGCACCCGACACCTCCAGCAGTCGCGCCCTCCTGCGCGAAAATCCTCGCTGTGTGGGCGCTTCCTCAAGGGGTTACGCCCACACGTGTCCTGGCCAGACAGTCGGTCCGGACCGGAGCCTCCTCGGCTCTTGTTGCCGTCCACGACGGCAAGCGGTTCGCTTGCGTCGCACAGGCGCTCCAGGCTAATCTGGAGCACCTTTTCTTGCGAGGCAAGCGCAGGTTGACGCAGGTCGGCAGTGGTCTGCCGGCCCACGGGACTAATGGTGCCCCCCCCAGATACGAAGGGGCTGCCTTCCGAAGAAGGGCGGGATTCTCCCTCCTTGGGTAGGAGGGTACCCGCCTGGGGAATAGTTTTCTCACCAGCCTTTTTCATTTTTGTTCCTTTTAAAGGGTGAGGTCCCTTGTTCGCGCTAGCTTACCGGATGCCCTCCGGCCATACATCCCCTCGGCACGCTGACCTTAGGATTAGGGTAATTTTTTAGAGAGGTTGTCTTCCTCGTGGCCCGAGCCTCAGTGGCCCGGACCCCCGGTCCTGAAAACTCAGGATTACGGGGTGGCCGACGATTGGGCAAAACCAACCGCCGCCCCGGGGTCCCCACGCTGCCGCCAGATGCCGGACAGACGCAGCGCGGAATGGACACCCTACACCACCCACGCCCTCGTGGGTACAGCGGCGCGAACCGCCCCTTCCCAGTCTACGCCCACTCACATCCCTCTGTAAGCAGAGGAGGAGTGGACGTATGACCGCCTGTCTGCAGCCCGGTTCCCTTCACCGACAATCGAAGATGATCGGCGATTGGAACCATGACCTTCCCTCGTGTGTTGAAAATTAGCCGCCGGCCCCAATTGTCCACCAAAACCTAGCGGGCAATTGGAGCCGTCGTTGCCCAGGGTGCGCCACGAGGAGGCTTTCAACGTGCACCCCAACCTAACCTAACCTAACCTAACCTTTTTTTTTTTTTTTTTTTTTTTTTTTTTTTTTTTTTTTTTGTTGCCGAGGTGGAAAATCCACACGGATGTCCTCCGCCCTGGGGCGGGCGGAGGGGTCTGTCGGACTCTAACCGACTAAAAACCACCCCGGTGTTCCTTTCCCACACTTGCACCGGAGATCATGGGAACTAGTGCGCCTTCCACGATCCCCGGCTAGTGCTGGCCCGCCTCTGCGGGCCACATCATGTTTGCGGGGGGAGTGAGGTGTACTCCCCCCGCAACGCCAATAGGGGCGCGCGCGGAACACTACGCGCCACCGCCTCGGGTCCAGTTATTCGGCGGGGCGGCGGACGTCCCCAAGTCCACCGTCCCTCTGGACCCGTTTAGGGGGGCCGGAAGAGGGCGTTGTCCGCCCTCCTCCGACGCCCGACACGTCTGCTGCGGGTGGGGAGAGCGGTCTCGACCTCCCTCAACCTCTCCGCAGCCTCCTTCTGTGAGATGACCGTTTCACAGAAGGAGATCACCGCATCCCACGACTCTGCGCTCCCAACCATCGCGCGAGCGATGGCCGGCAGCGACAGGTCGGCTCCCACTTCTGTCACGAGGGCACGGCGCGGCTCCTCCCATGCGACACACTCTGCCAGCGTATGCCGCGCCGTGTCCTCCTGACAATGGACGCAGTGATGACACCGGGCGTCCGGCTCCCTGTTTATGCGACACAGGTATTTCCCGAAGCAACCGTGGCCCGAGAACACCTGCGTCGCCCGAAACGACAGGGAGCCGTGCCTTCTCTCGAGCCATTCCTCGAGCACTGGTCGGATCGCCTCGATGGTAGCGAGGCCGGCGGTAGGGCGCAAAAGCCTCTCCCGCCACTCCGCCACCATGACCTCGCGGAGCTGAGACCGACGCAGATCGATCTCTCGCTGTATCGGTTCACCGCCCCGCGTCCGCACCTCCTCGCGCCACCGGTACAGTGACGCGAGGACTCTCGCCTCTAGGTCCCAGGGTGGCGACCCGGCCAGTGCACAAGCCGCCTCGCAGGAGACTGTGCGATACCCCCTGACAGACCTGACGGCCATCGCCCTCTGCGGCTTTCGCAGGATCGCGATACTGCCGGCCGTCAGGTCAGAGGCCCACACTGGGGCCCCGTACAGGGCCATGGATCGCAAGACCCCCAGGTACAATCTCCTACAGGCGGTGCTCGGGCCCCCCAGATTGGGAAGCAGCGTTGCGAGCGCGCCCGCCGCGCCCATCAACTTGGGCGCCAGCCGCTGGAAGTGGGGGCCGAAGCTCCAACGGCTGTCGAGCACCAATCCCAGATACTTCATGGTGGACTCGACAGCGATTGGAGTACCCCCGACCACAATATGTGATCCCGGCGGCGGCGCCCGCCGGGGGCCGTGAAAGACCACGGCCTCCGACTTGTTGAGGGCCACCTCCAGGCCCAGGCGCCGTATGCGGCCCACAACCTGTGAGACCGCAGCCGTGGCCAGCAACGCTGCCTCCCTGTACGAGCTCCCCCTGGCCGTGACCAGTGTGTCGTCCGCGTAACACACCAGGGCCACCCCCGGTTGGAGCTCGCCTCTCAGCACCCAGTCGTAGCCGATGTTCCACAGGGGTGGGCCGACGACCGATCCCTGTGGAACACCGCACGACATGCCGCGCTGGCCTACGCCGTCGCGTCCCCTGTAGGTGACACACCTTTCCGCCAAATAAGCCCCAACGATGCGGCGGAGGTACGGGGGCACCCTGTGATAACACAGCGCCTCCCGAATGCAGCTCCAGGGCAGGGTGTTGAAAGCGTTGGAGATGTCCAAGGACACCGCCAACATCACCCCGCCCCGGGACACCGCTTCCTCCGCCAGGACTCTTACCCGCATTATGGCGTCCACAGTGGAGCGCCCATGCCGAAAGCCGAACTGGCTATCGTCCAGATCCGGCCCCTCTCTGTACAAGTGGCCAGCGAGGCGGGCAGCAATAATCCGCTCGAAAAGCTTACCCACCTCGTCCAGCAGCACTATGGGCCGGTATGCGGATGGCGAATCCGCTGGGCGCCCCGCCTTCTTGAGCAGGACCAGACGACCCTTTTTCCACTCACTAGGGAATTGGCCCTGCTCAAGACACGCTGAGTAGAGTCCTCTCAGCTGGGGCTCTAGCTCTTTCAGAGCGAGGGCAAGCGCGACGCCAGGAACTCCGTCGGGTCCCGGGGCAACGGTTTTGGCCCGAAGCCGCGTTATTGCCGCCCTCATCTCTGCCTCTGTCACCTCGGGGACGCTGACGTCCTCCTCATCCGTTGGCTCTGTGGCTGTGGGCAAAGCCATCGGCGGCGGTACATGCTCTTCTCCTCTGGTCATACAGCGCGGCCTCTTCCTCCGGAACCCGACGACGTCTCCTCCGGTATCGGGTGTACTGGCGTCTCACCTCCACGCACTTCACGCGCAACTGCGCGATGACGGCGGACCACCAATACAGCTGGCGCCTTGTGGGTTGGGTGACGCGGGGCATAGACGCATCGCAAATTTGCGTCATTGCCCCGCGGAACCACTGCGCCTCCGCTTCGACGTCGACGGGTTCGTTCGTCGTTGACTCCCGGACCCAGGCCTGCAGGATTGCGGCCTCCTCGAGAAGCTCCCTGTCGATACGCTTATATGACCAGCGAGGACCATCCATTTGCGGGGCCGTTGGACGACCGGCGCCCACAGTCTGGGCGGAGACGTCAAATCGAATATATCGATGGTCCGACAGCGTCTCCACCTCTACGGCAACTCGCCAGTCGCGCACACGGCTCGCAATAGCGGGGCTTGCGAACGACACGTCCACTATGGACCCGCCCCGCTGCCGCACGCACGTGTACACCGAGCCCCGATTCAGGACGATCAGGTCGGTCTCGACCGCCCACTCCTCCAACACCTCACCCCTGGGATCGGTGATCGGGGATCCCCATGCCGCAGACTTGGCATTGAGATCCCCGAGCACCAGCAACGGGCGAGGATGGAACCGGCTCACGACGGCACCTAGCTCGACAAGGAACTCCTCAAAGTCAGCGAGACTCTTGTTGGGGGAGAAATACGCCCCAATTGTGACTATGCCGTCCACGAGGGCAGCCACCCAACCGTGTCCTCGGGACGGACTGTCAAGAGTCCCGCCAATGATGGCCACCGAGCCGTCCAGGTCCCCTACCCAGTTATCGCGGGGGGGGACAAAATACGGCTCGGCGACCACAGCCACGTTGATTAACCACTCCGCCATGCTCTGGAGCAATAGATCCTGAGCTCTGGCGGCGTGGTTAATGTTCGCCTGGAGGAAACGGTATTGTGCCATTAATGACATTCCATTTCCTCGGCTCCTCCTTCCCTGGGTCGGGAGTCGGGCTGTGGGAGAGGCGCAGTTTCTCCGACAGCTCTAGACCTCTTGTTTTTAGACTTGGGTGCCTTGCAGGCCTTCCCGCCAAGTCTGTGCTCCGAGCGTTTCCCTGCAGCAGCGCAAAGGCTGCAGTTTGGCGCTTCAGAGCACTGGGCCGCCTTGTGGCCAGGTCGACCGCAGCGGAAACATAGTTCACTGCGGTCGACCTGTGCAGTGCATTGTGCCTTGACGTGTCCCTTTTCTAGGCACCGGAAGCAATTCAAAGCCCGCTTAGGCAGGAGCTTGACCCTGGCAGACACCCAGCCTACCAGGAGTCGCCCGCCATCTGCAACCTTGTTCGCAGCCGCGACCGGGCATCGCACCCAAACAGTGCCCAGCCCGTCCGTGCCGCTGCGAATTTCGCCCGCCACCACGCTGTCTGGCGGACACCCACCGGTTTGGGCCATGGCCGCCACTACTTCCTCCGGGGTTACCGAGTCGTCCAGGCCTTCCACACGCAATTCAGCCGTGACCAATGGCCTGGACACTCGGGCGTCCTCTGGCTTGAGGACTTCCCGGAGTTTGGCAGCTAACTTGTCCGCCCTCTCCTGCCTTCCGGCACCCGACACCTGAAGCATCTTGGCACCCGTGGCTGCCGTCCTGAAGACGAAACCAGCCGGGGTGCCAAACTCGCTAAATTGAAGCTTCTGCTTCATTTCCGCCAGGACCGACTTGTAGGTCACTCCCCTGCTTACGGCTTCGGGCTGCAGTGTAATAACTACAGCCTCGGAGCGTGGGGTAGTGACCCTGGGTGGCCTCGTGCCCTCTGATCGAGCCGGTACCTGGGGCGGTGTCGGCTGCGGCGCGTTCTTTTTGCGCCCCCTCTTCACCACCGTCGTCCAGGCCTCCTGGGTGGGAGGTGCGGTCGCCGATAGCACGGCCTCTTGGGAGGTAGGAGGTGCGGTTGCAACCGCCGTCTTCTTCCTCCTCTTCCTCTTCTTTTTGCCGCGGCCCTCTCCACCCACCGTCACATGGGCGGGAGAAGCGGTCGCCGGGGGCTGGGACGTCGGAACGAGGGGTGCGGACACAACCTGTTCGGGCGTCCCCGAACCCGCCGCGGGCTTTTTGCCCCCCTCTGGAGGTTTTTGCGTGATCTGCTTGGACTTTGTCCTCGCAGCCTCTTCTATCCTCCGCCTATCCGCCGCAAGCGGGGGCCGGAGGATCTCAGCTGGGGGCAGTCGAGACTCGATTGCCTCCAGGCGGGCACTCACCATGCCCCCACACTGCACCATGCAGATTCTCGCCACCCTCTCTACGTCGTAGTCCGACAAAGTTTGAGTTGGTGGCGCCGCATGTGCAGGGGCCGACGAGGGAGCCGCCTGCTGCTGCCCAACATTTCGCAAAGCGGCAAACTGCCGCTTGAGGTCCTCCAGCTCGGATCGAAGACGGCTGTTCTCCGTCCACAACCTCGCCGTCTCCTCCGAGGTCGTGTGGTCATGGAGAACCTGAACCGCTTCCCTGATCCCCTCTGCCGCCTCTTTGAGGGCGCGCGTGAATGAGCCCTTCAGGTTGCCGGATTTGGTGGCAACCTTCAGGACAATGTCCACGCCGTCCATCGCTTGGCGGCTGAGAGCCTCTGCTGTCAAGCTCTCCCCACTGGCCGCCTGGACAGACCGCCGCTCTCGGGCCTGTCGGGCCATTTCAGCCACCTCATCGGCCGCGACTGCTCTATTCTGAGCACGTTTCGCGGCGTTGGCCTCCGCCTTTGTGCCCACAAGAGCGACGGTGACCCCTCCAAGGTCGTTGACTGAGACCGCGGGTGAGACGCGATCCGAGTCACTTGCCATCGGCGTATCGGGGCGTTGCTTCAGGAAGCTGCCCCGGGGTTCGCGTGACACTGCCAGACTGTTCGTCCCGCGACCTCTGCCTCTCCTGGCTGTCGGCACCTTGGTGGCTGGCAGGTTCTCCTCACTAGAGGACAGACCCGCCGCCGAACCCGCGTCCGACTGACAGCCTCTGGAACGCTTCCCCCAAAACTTGGAGGGTGCGGCGGCCGTAACTGCATGCGGTGTGTCTTCCGACTCCGACATGCACACCCTCTCCAGAACCACGCGTGGCTCTACTGGAGCCTCTGCTCCCACTCTCAGTGACGCAGCGCCGGAGTCCGACACTGCGTCTGCGTCCGTCACGCGGCGCTCACCCGGCCTTCGGTCGGGTGGTTTAAACGAGATCAGGTCTTCGAAAGACCGTGATCTTGAGCCTCCTCGGCTCTCGTTGCCTTTGGCAAGCGGAAGAGAATTGTTGCCCTCCCCAGAATACGGGGGGCTTGACGGCCCCGAAGGGACCGTGACGGATTCTCCAGCTGCTGAGCAGCTGGTACCGCCCTGGGGTACAACTTTGCAATTCTTCTTTTTCATTTTTGTTTTTTGTTCCTTTAAAGGGTGTGGTCCCTGTCTCCCCACTTCATAAATATAATACATAAACATATATTATAAACATATCTAACATATAAACATACATATATATATTCCCCCCCCTCCCCCTTGATCCCTTATCACAACGATTCATCACTCGCACAGTCACGTCTGATGGGCAGACGCGTACCAGAGGGCGACGAATGCCGTGATCCAAGATGAAAGAGGATCCCCAACCCTGATTCACTCCTCGAGAACCTCGAGGAGTGAATCACTAATCACGTACCGTCCGATAAGCCCGCTCCGTGAGCCATCGCACGGCACACGACGTTTAAACCCAGCCCTGATTCACTCCCCGAGAACTTCGAGGAGTGAATCTCTAATCACATACCGTCCGATGAGCCCGCTCCGTAAGCCATCGCACGGTATACGACGTTTTAACCCACCCCTGATTCACTCCCCGAGAACTACGAGGAGTGAATCACTAATCACGTACCGTCCGATGAGCCCGCTCCGTGAGCCATCGCACGGTACACGACGTTTTAACCCAGCCCTGATTCACTCCCCGAGAACTTCGAGGAGTGAATCTCTAATCACATACCGTCCGATGAGCCCGCTCCGTAAGCCATCGCACGGTATACGACGTTTTAACCCACCCCTGATTCACTCCCCGAGAACTTCGAGGAGTGAATCACTGATCACGTACTGTCCGATGAGCCCGCTCCGTGAGCCATCGCACGGTACACGACGTTTTAACCCACCCCTGCTTCACTCCCCGAGAACTTTGAGGGACTCGAGTAGTGAATCGCGAATCACACATCGTCCGATAGACCTGCTCCGTGGATCATCGCACGACGTGCGACGTGGCCCTCCCCATATTCACACTCCAATGACTTGGAGCGTGAATCGCGCACTGCCCGGATCGGACAGGACACCCCTCCCCAGAATATTAGCCACGACAGTAACATTCCCCAAAGAATAAGAATTTCTTTATATTCCTCGAGGAAGGATACTGCCGCGCCCAGGGTGCACCGGCCCAGCAGCTGCTCTTCCCTCCAGACGTATCGAGAGGGACCAGCAGCCACCAGGCACACGTGGAGGAATTCTGACGCACCCCAACCTAACCTAACCTAACCTAACCTTTTTTTTTTTTTTTTTTTTTTGTTGCCGAGGTGGAAAATCCACACGGATGTCCTCCGCCCTGGGGTGGGCGGAGGGGTCTGTCGGACTCTAACCGACTAAAAACCACCCCGGTGTTCCTTTCCCACACTTGCACCGGAGATCATGGGAACTAGTGCGCCTTCCACGATCCCCGGCTAGTGCTGGCCCGCCTCTGCGGGCCACATCATGTTTGCGGGGGGAGTGAGGTGTACTCCCCCCGCAACGCCAATAGGGGCGCGCGCGGAACACTACGCGCCACCGCCTCGGGTCCAGTTATTCGGCGGGGCGGCGGACGTCCCCAAGTCCACCGTCCCTCTGGACCCGTTTAGGGGGGCCGGAAGAGGGCGTTGTCCGCCCTCCTCCGACGCCCGACACGTCTGCTGCGGGTGGGGAGAGCGGTCTCGACCTCCCTCAACCTCTCCGCAGCCTCTTTCTGTGAGATGACCGTTTCACAGAAGGAGATCACCGCATCCCACGACTCTGCGCTCCCAACCATCGCGCGAGCGACGGCCGGCAGCGACAGGTCGGCTCCCACTTCTGTCACGAGGGCACGGCGCGGCTCCTCCCATGCGACACACTCTGCCAGCGTATGCCGCGCCGTGTCCTCCAGACAATGGACGCAGTGATGACACCGGGCGTCCGGCTCCCTGTTTATGCGACACAGGTATTTCCCGAAGCAACCGTGGCCCGAGAACACCTGCGTCGCCCGAAACGACAGGGAGCCGTGCCTTCTCTCGAGCCATTCCTCGAGCACTGGTCGGATCGCCTCGATGGTAGCGAGGCCGGCAGTAGGGCGCAAAAGCCTCTCCCGCCACTCCGCCACCATGACCTCGCGGAGCTGGGACCGACGCAGATCAATCTCTCGCTGTATCGGTCCACCGCCCCGCGTCCGCACCTCCTCGCGCCACCGGTACAGTGACGCGAGGACTCTCGCCTCTAGGTCCCAGGGTGGCGACCCGGCCAGTGCACAAGCCGCCTCATAGGAGACTGTGCGATACCCCCTGACAGACCTGACGGCCATCGCCCTCTGCGGCTTTCGCAGGATCGCGATACTGCCGGCCGTCAGGTCAGAGGCCCACACCGGGGCCCCGTACAGGGCCATGGATCGCAAGACCCCCAGGTACAATCTCCTACAGGCGGTGCTCGGGCCCCCCAGATTGGGAAGCAGCGTTGCGAGCGCGCCCGCCGCGCCCATCAACTTGGGCGCCAGCCGCTGGAAGTGGGGGCCGAAGCTCCAACGGCTGTCGAGCACCAATCCCAGATACTTCATGGTGGATTCGACAGCGATTGGAGTACCCCCGACCACAATATGTGATCCCGGCGGCGGCGCCCGCCGGGGGCCGTGAAAGACCACGGCCTCCGACTTGTTGAGGGCCACCTCCAGGCCCAGGCGCCGTATGCGGCCCACAACCTGTGAGACCGCAGCCGTGGCCAGCAACGCTGCCTCCCTGTACGAGCTCCCCCGGGCCGTGACCAGTGTGTCGTCCGCGTAACACACCAGGGCCACCCCCGGTTGGAGCTCACCTCTCAGCACCCAGTCGTAGCCGATGTTCCACAGGGGTGGGCCGACGACCGAACCCTGTGGAACACCGCACGACATGTCGCGCCGGCCTCCGCCGTCGCGTCCCCAGTAGGTGACACACCTTTCCGCTAAATAAGCCCCAACGATGCGGCGGAGGTACGGGGGCACCCTGTGATAACACAACGCCTCCCGAATGCAGCTCCAGGGCAGGGTGTTGAAAGCGTTAGAGATGTCCAGGGACACCGCCAACATCACCCCGCCCCGGGACACCGCTTCCTCCGCCAGGACTCTTACCCGCATTATGGCGTCCACAGTGGAGCGCCCATGCCGAAAGCCGAACTGGCTATCGTCCAGATCCGGCCCCTCTCTGTACAAGTGGCCGGCGAGGCGGGCAGCAATAATCCGCTCGAAAAGCTTACCCACCTCGTCCAGCAGCACTATGGGCCGGTATGCGGATGGCGAATCCGCTGGGCGCCCCGCCTTCTTGAGCAGGACCAGACGACCCTTTTTCCACTCACTAGGGAATTGGCCCTGCTCAAGACACGCTGAGTAGAGTCCTCTCAGCTGGGGCTCTAGCTCTTTCAGAGCGAGGGCAAGCGTGACACCAGGAACTCCGTCGGGTCCCGGGGCAACGGTTTTGGCCCGAAGCCGCGTTATTGCCGCCCTCATCTCTGCCTCTGTCACCTCGGGGACGCTGACGTCCTCCTCATCCGTTGGCTCTGTGGCTGTGGGCAAAGCCATCGGCGGCGGTACATGCTCTTCTCTAGCAGGGAAGAGCGTTGCGACCACTTCCTCCAGCAGCTGAGGCTGCAGACTCTCAGTGAGTGGGGTCGCCCAGCCACGAAGTTTCCCTCGGACCGCACGATAAGGGCGCCCCCACGGATTCACGTCAAGGGTCGACAACATCTCCTCCCTGGCTCGAGTCCTAGCCTCGCCGACGGCCAGCCACAGAGCCTCCTTGGCCGCGCGGTACACCTCATACAGTGCGGCCTCTTCCTCCGGAACCCGACGACGTCTCCTCCGGTATCGGGTGTACTGGCGTCTCACCTCCACGCACTTCACGCGCAACTGCGCGATGACGGCGGACCACCAATACAGCTGGCGCCTTGTGGGTTGGGTGACGCGGGGCATAGACGCATCGCAAATTTGCGTCATTGCCCCGCGGAACCACTGCGCCTCCGCTTCGACGTCGACGGGTTCGTTTGTCGTTGACTCCCGGACCCAGGCCTGCAGGATTGCGGCCTCCTCGAGAAGCTCCCTGTCGATACGCTTATATGACCAGCGAGGACCATCCATTTGCGGGGCCGTTGGGCGACCGGCGCCCGCAGTCTGGGCGAAGACGTCAAATCGAATATATCGATGGTCCGACAGCGTCTCCACCTCTACGGCAACTCGCCAGTCGCGCACACGGCTCGCAATAGCGGGGCTTGCGAACGACACGTCCACTATGGACCCGCCCCGCTGCCGCACGCACGTGTACACCGAGCCCCGATTCAGGACGATCAGGTCGGTCTCGACCGCCCACTCCTCCAACACCTCACCCCTGGGATCGGTGATCGGGGATCCCCATGCCGCAGACTTGGCATTGAGATCCCCGAGCACCAGCACCGGGCGAGGATGGAACCGGCTCACGACGGCACCTAGCTCGACAAGGAACTCCTCAAAGTCAGCGAGACTCTTGTTGGGGGAGAAATACGCCCCAATTGTGACTATGCCGTCCACGAGGGCAGCCACCCAACCGTGTCCTCGCGACGGACTGTCAAGAGTCCCGCCAATGATGGCCACCAAGCCGTCCAGGTCCCCTACCCAGTTATCGCGGGGGGGGACAAAATACGGCTCGGCGACCACAGCCACGTTGATTAACCACTCCGCCATGCTCTGGAGCAATAGATCCTGAGCTCTGGCGGCGTGGTTAATGTTTGCCTGGAGGAAACGGTATTGTGCCATTAATGACATTCCATTTCCTCGGCTCCTCCTTCCCTGGGTCGGGAGTCGGGCTGTGGGAGAGATGCAGTTTCTCCGACAGCTCTAGACCTCTTGTTTTTAGACTTGGGTGCCTTGCAGGCCTTCCCGCCAAGTCTGTGCTCCGAGCGTTTCCCTGCAGCTGCGCAAAGGCTGCAGTTTGGCGCTTCAGAGCACTGGGCCGCCTTGTGGCCAGGTCGACCGCAGCGGAAACATAGTTCACTGCGGTCGACCTGTGCAGTGCATTGTGCCTTGACGTGCCCCTTTTCTAGGCACCGGAAGCAATTCAAAGCCCGCTTAGGCAGGAGCTTGACCCTGGCAGACACCCAGCCTACCAGGAGTCGCCCGCCATCTGCAACCTTGTTCGCAGCCGCGACCGGGCATCGCACCCAAACAGTGCCCAGCCCGTCCGTGCCGCTGCGAATTTCGCCCGCCACCACGCTGTCTGGCGGACACCCACCGGTTTGGGCCATGGCCGCCACTACTTCCTCCGGGGTTACCGAGTCGTCCAGGCCTTCCACACGCAATTCAGCCGTGACCAATGGCCTGGACACTCGGGCGTCCTCTGGCTTGAGGACTTCCCGGAGTTTGGCAGCTAACTTGTCCGCCCTCTCCTGCCTTCCGGCACCCGACACCTGAAGCATCTTGGCACCCGTGGCTGCCGTCCTGAAGACGAAACCAGCCGGGGTGCCAAACTCGCTAAATTGAAGCTTCTGCTTCATTTCCGCCAGGACCGACTTGTAGGTCACTCCCCTGCTTACGGCTTCGGGCTGCAGTGTAATAACTACAGCCTCGGAGCGTGGGGTAGTGACCCTGGGTGGCCTCGTGCCCTCTGATCGAGCCGGTACCTGGGGCGGTGTCGGCTGCGGCGCGTTCTTTTTGCACCCCCTCTTCACCACCGTCGTCCAGGCCTCCTGGGTGGGAGGTGCGGTCGCCGATAGCACGGCCTCTTGGGAGGTAGGAGGTGCGGTTGCAACCGCCGTCTTCTTCCTCCTCTTCCTCTTCTTTTTGCCGCGGCCCTCTCCACCCACCGTCACATGGGCGGGAGAAGCGGTCGCCGGGGGCTGGGACGTCGGAACGAGGGGTGCGGACGCAACCTGTTCGGGCGTCCCCGAACCAGCCGCGGGCTTTTTGCCCCCCTCTGGAGGTTTTTGCGTGATCTGCGTGGGCTTTGTCCTCGCAGCCTCTTCTATCCTCCGCCTATCCGCCGCAAGCGGGGGCCGGAGGATCTCAGCTGGGGGCAGTCGAGACTCGATTGCCTCCAGGCGGGCACTCACCATGCCCCCACACTGCACCATGCAGATTCTCGCCACCCTCTCTACGTCGTAGTCCGACAAACTTTGAGTTGGTGGCGCCGCATGTGCAGGGGCCGACGAGGGAGCCGCCTGCTGCTGCTCGACATTTCGCAAAGCGGTAAACTGCCGCTTGAGGTCCTCCAGCTCGGCTCGGAGACGGCTGTTCTCCGTCCACAACCTCGCCGTCTCCTCCGAGGTCGTGTGGTCATGTAGAACCTGAACCGCCTCCCTGATCCCCTCTGCCGCCTCTTTGAGGGCGCGCGTGAATGAGCCCTTCAGGTTGCCGGATTTGGTGGCAACTTTCAGGACAATGTCCACGCCGTCCATCGCTTGGCGACTGAGAGCCTCTGCTGTCAGGCTCTCCCCACTGACTGCCTGGGCAGACCGCCGCTCTCGGGCCTGTCGGGCCATTTCGGCCACCTCATCGGCCGCGACCGCTCTATTCTGAGCACGTTTCGCGGCGTTGGCCTCCGCCTTTGTGCCCACAAGAGCGACGGTGACCCCTCCAAGGTCGTCGACTGAGACCGCGGGCGAGACGCGATCCGAATCACTGACCGTCGGCGTATCGGGGCGCTGCTTTAGGAAGCGGCCCCGGGGTTCGCGTGACGCTGCCGGACTATTCGTCCCGCGACCTCTGCCTCTCTTGCCTGTGGGCATCTTGGGGGCCGGTAGGTTCTCCTCACTGGAGGACAGAACCGCCGAACCCGCGTCCGAATGGCGCGAACGCTTCCCCCAAAACTTGGAGGAAGTGGCAACCGCTTGCGGTGTGTCCTCTGACTCGGACATGCATACCCTCTCCAGAACCACGCGCGGCTCTGCTGGAGCCTCTGCTCCCATCCTTAGTGACGCAGCGCCGGAGTCCAACACTGCGTCTGCGTCCGCCACACGGCGCTCACCCGGCCTTCGGTCGGGTGGTTTAAACGAGATCAGGTCTTCGAAAGACCGTGATCTTGAGCCTCCTCGGCTCTCGTTGCCATTGGCAAGCGGAAAACGATTGCTGCCCCCCCCAGAATACGAGGGGCATGACGATCCCGGAGGGATCGTGGCGGATTCTCCAGCTGCTGAGCAGCTGGTACCGCCCTGGGGTAGTTTTTTACAAATCGTCTTTTTCATTTTTTTGTTTTTCCTTTTAAGGGTGTGGTCCCTGTCTCCCCACCTCATCATAAGTATATAAACATATTTACATATAAATATATCAAATATAATATACATACATACACATAAAATTATATATATTCCCCCCTCCCCCTTGATCCCTTATCACGACGATTCATCACGCTCACAGTCACGTCTGATGGTCAGATGTGTACCAGAGGGCGATGAACGCCGTGATCCAAGATGAAGGAGGATCCCCAACCCTGATTCACTCCCCGAGAACTTCGAGGAGTGAATCTCTTATCACGTACCGTCCGATGAGCCCGCTCCGTGAGCCATCGCACGGCACACGACGTTTTAACCCCGCCCCGATTCACTCCCCGAGAACTTCGAGGAGTGAATCTCTTATCACGTACCGTTTGATGAGCCCGCTCCGTAAGCCATCACACGGCACACGACGTTTTTACCCCTCCCCGATTCACTCCCCGAGAACTTCGAGGAGTGAATCTCTTATCACGTACCGTCCGATGAGCCCGCTCCGTAAGCCATCACACGGCACACGACGTTTTTACCCCTCCCCGATTCACTCCCCGAGAACTTCGAGGAGTGAATCTCTTATCACGTACCGTCCGATGAGCCCGCTCCGTAAGCCATCACACGGCACACGACGTTTTTACCCCTCCCCGATTCACTCCCCGAGAACTTCGAGGAGTGAATCCTAGTCACGTACCGTCCGATGAGCCCGCTCCGTGAGCCATCGCACGGCACATGACAATATTCCCGACCCCTGATACACATCGCACCTCGCACAATAAACCCGCTCCGTGAGTAATCGCACGACGAACGATGTGACACCTCCCCAGAATATTAGCCACGACAGTAACATTCCCCGAAGAATGAGAATTTCTTCTCATGCCTCGAGGAAGGATACTGCCGCGCCCAGGGTGCACCGACCCAGCAGCTGCTCTTCCCTCCAGACGTATCGAGAGGGACCAGCAGCCACTAGGCACACGTGGAGGAATTCTGACGCACCCCAACCTAACCTAACCTTTTTTTTTTTTTTTTTTTTTTTTGACGCTGGGAAAAAATGCATTACGCATACCCTCCCATCGGGGGACGGGAGGGGTATGTGGGACTCCCCGGGTAGACCCGGTATACCCACTAAAACGACCCAGCGCATTCCCGCTTCGTCCGAGTGGCGGGGGACTGGGAAACCGGCACAGCCTTTACTTCCAGTCCTCCGCCGACGATTGCAAGGCAGACCCATCACACCCTCACGGGTGTGGGGGTTTCGGGAATGACCGACGAAGGTGACGGGTGCAATGCGGGCGAAGGCACCCCCACGCCTGTCGCCCGCCCGTCACCATGAGGAGGGAGGGCTCGACGCCTTCTCCCCCTTCTTCGTCTGTGGAGCGGCGCAGCGAGAGGATCGTCCTCCCGCGCGCGCTCCGAGAGAGGGCGGTTTGGGGAGAAATACACCCCCACCATCGCTATCTCTCCCAGCGCGGCGGCCACGTATCCCGGTCCCCTCTCTAGTAGGGTTCGGCGACCACCGCCAAGTCCACCAACCACACAGCCATGGTCCGCATCAGCAGATCCTGGGCTGTCCTGCAGTGGTTGGTGTTCGCTTGAAGGATGCGATGTTCGACTGTGTCCATCAGTCGGACATCGCACCCTCCTCCGCAGCCGCCGCAGGAACGGCGGTGTTAGCGGTAAAAGCAGGCGCAGGCCCGGTCGGCGCCTGCGCTTTGCCACGCTTAGGGGGAGGAATACACTTCCTCCCCTTCATTACGTGGCCTGATCGGCGGCCACTGGCGGCACACACCGCACAGTGCGGCGTGGCGGCCTTGCAGGAGGCGGCTTTGTGGCCCTCCTTACCGCAGCGGTAGCATGTGTCCGTCCTGTCTACCTTGGACGGACACAGAGGCCTGGTGTGGCCGATGCCGAAGCACCGGAAACACCGCAGAGGCTGGTCCTCGAGTGCCCGGACTGCGCCCGAGCTGAACCCGACTAGAAGCCGTCCTTTCGCAAGGACGGCTTTGGCAGCGGCGATTGGGCACTCGAGGCGGATGGTGCCCATACCACCGCGGCCGGGTCTTATGTCCCGGCCTTGGACCGCCGCGGCGCCACAGCTCCCTACCGCTGCGACCGCCGCCACCACCTCCTCCTTGGTGACGGAGTCATCTAGCTCCGTCACCTCAATGGCCACCGACTTGACTGGCCGGGCCACCTTGGCCGAGTCCGCGATGACCTCTTGCAGCTTGGCTGCAAAGAGGTCTGCATGGGCACTCCCTTCTGCCCCCGGGAACTCGAAAATTCGAGCTCCGGCTTGGGTTCGCCGGCAAGACACACTGCCGATCCCTAGTTGGGTAGGATCGGCATTGGCACGCGCCCGCACCAAAATGGACGCGTACGTCTCCCCTCGCTCCGCAGCCTCCGCGGTGAGCGTCACCACGACGGCCGCGGTTTTCGGGGGGACCAGCTTCCCCTTTCCCTTCCCTTTCCCCTTCCCCTTTCCCTTGTCGGTCGCCTGTGACTGGCTGGGAGCGGTGGTGGCGGGGACGACAGTGACGGCCGTCGCCGACTTCTTGCCTTTGCCCTTCCCCTTACGGACCACTTCCGTCCACTCGTTGGACGGGGTGGTTGAAGGGAGAAGGGCATCTTCCGCCTGGGAGGAGGAGGACGGCCCCGGCTCGCACTGCCTCTTATCCATTGCAAGCGGTGGTCGGAGGCGTTTGTCCGGCAAGAGCCGGTCCTCAATTCCTGCTAAGCAGGCTCTTGTGAAGGCCCTCTCCTCCATTACAACCTTACGGATGATATCCTCAAGGTTGGAGGAGGGGCCCTCCGCCGCAGGGCTCGTCTCGGCTTGCAGTGGCCGGGCTGTGGCTTCGGCCAGCTTCAGATGAAGCTGGCTGACCTCTGACTGCAGGCGATCTATTTTTGCCTGCAGTTGCCGCGTCTCGTCGGTGGCCTGCCGCCGGACCAGCTCCGCGACGACACCGCGCATGCTCGCGGCCCTGCTTTTGAGGGCCTTCTGAAAGGTCCCTTTTAGGTTGGAGGACTTAGAGGCGACCTCCACAATCTCCCCCTCGTCCTCCTCCGCCATTCTCTCCAGCTCGGCCAGAGAGTAGTCCGCGTAAAGAACGCGGGACGCACCGTACCCGGACTTGGCCCGGGCAGCATGCGCCCGCTTCTCTTTGGCAGCAACCTGCTCTTCTAGCTCGTGCTGGAGTTGCGCCCGCCGAGCCAGGTCCAACTGGCGTTGGGCATCCGCGAGCCCAACGACATGGGTATCCGCGGCCGCCGTCGGCTTTTTAGCCTTCGGCAGCCTCGTCGACCCCGAGGCCGAGGAGCCCTCGGACCCACCGCTCCGGTGGACCCGCTTCCGTGGACGGGAGTCGTCCGCGTCCGACACAGTAACAAGTGAGTCGTTGTCAGACGACTCACTCACCCTTCCGAAGAAGCTAGCCGCAGACGGCGCGCGGCTAGTTTCTGACGCCGGAGCATCGGGGTGGCCCTGAGAAGGGCCCTCTGGTTGGCCCTGAGAAGGGCCTTTGGGTTGGCCCTGAGAAGGGCCTTTTGGTTTTAAAAAGCGCCCGCAGGCGTCCCGCGAGGGTTTAGGCATAGCCTCCGCAGGATCGTAGGTCACACAAGGCAAAGATAAAATACGCTACGATATCACAGTGCACTTTGGCCAACCCAATCTGCCACTCCGTTACGGTGGTCAGACTGGGTTGTTTCCAGGGGACGCGACGTGGACGCAAGCACTGTGGGGGGGTCCCCCAACCTAACCTAACCTAACCTAACCCAGATATCTTCGCTTCCAGACGTGCGATTTTGAAGCTGTTTTCAGTATTTTTAGACCAAACTAGGCCTCCGCCTACGTTTTGACCATATCGCACGCACTTGCACGCGCGTCGGGACTTTATCCCTACTAACACTCGGGAATTTTTCGAATTTTCAAAGTAAATTGTCAAAATTAATTGTTTTTCTAAATTCTTTCGCAAAAATAACGTTAGTTTATAGTTGCAATAGTCCTCACCCTTCATCCCTGAATTCTGGTCCGCGGTCCGTGTCCCAGTTTCCAGGTTTTGGGGTGAAATTCAAAATTTTTCGGTTCAAAAACGGGTTTTTTGACCACAACTCAAAATTTTTGGTCGGCACCTAGTAAGTTTTATTCTTTATATAGCTAGCCCGCGTGGAGACGCGTCTCTGGACACCTCGCACGCGCCCCTAGCTCGAATAAATTTTGCCCGCCCACCCGCCCTCTGGGTTATAGGAAGGTAGACGTGGGGTTTTCGGCAAAATTTATTTTTGCATATTTAGCTTTGTTGTTATATTTTAGGCCTAAAAATAGTGTTTTTGTAGGGACAGCTCGTTTTTAAATTTTACTGACTACGTGTAAAGAATTTGTTTTTACGAAATTTTAAATTTTAATGTTTTAGATATAATAATTATTATATAGTATTTAGTAATTTATTGTGACAGTCGTACTAAAGAAGGCGACTATAATTGTATGATTTTTTTTGTATTAACACTTTATTTGATTTAATTTATTATTTACTTACTGTGCTCCCCCCTTTACAGGGTCACATAAGTACCAGTGTCCTCTCTGAAACCTCTCCTCACGAGTAGATATCGTTCTGACTCCCTCTTTACAGGAGTTGGTTCTGATAAAACCTGCTCCCTATTTTAAATATGTTCCGCACCCCATTCAGTACCGTAATGGCCCAAGGCTCTAGTGGCTCGCCGCGATCGGCGGAGAAAGCGGGGCCTTCGCCTGATGCGAGGAGGAGAATCTCCTTCGGAGACGAGACTCCTTCTAAGCCACAGGGGGGCCCTGCCACTCCGGGGACGCGCCGAGCTGCTATTGATGCCTCAAGACAGCTCAAAAAGCCTGAGGCGAAGTACCGCAGTCGCACTGACGAGGCGAGAGCTTGCCTTAATAAGGCTAAGCTAAATTTGGGCAACTCTCGCAACCTCAGGACCGACATTAAAACTGCGGTGCTCGAGGCCATAAACAGGCTTTTTGAGCTTGTCAAAGAGTCCGAGCGCGACAAAGCCCCTGCCGCACCCATCGCCATACCGGAAACCGCGCCCACTGCTGACTTCGGCCCCCAACCCGGTTCCATCGAGGTTCTTGCTGGCCAGACTGAGCTCCTGAGAACGATGAAGGAGCACATCTCGGAGTTAAAGGACAACTCCGAGAAACTCGACAGACTTCGAGACAGTCTGGCCAGCCGAGAGAGTGTGGGGGAGACAACCTACGCGAGTGTAGCGGCCGTCAGTAAGTGCCACACTGGGGGACCAGCCCTGGAGCGAACGACGTTGCACTCTGTGGTTGTTTCCTCAACACAGGACATGGATACGGGTGCCGAAGTCCTCGAAAGAGTGCGAAAAGCGGTGGACGCGAAGGAGGGCTGGGTGCGCGTAGAAAGAGTACGGAAAGCCAAGGACCAAAAAGTTATTATGGGGTGTGAAACGAAGGAGGAGAGGAGCAAGCTTAAGGCGCGATTGGAGGCGGCCGGAGAGAACCTCGTTGTCGAGGAAGTCAAAAACAGAGACCCACTTCTGATTCTTAGGGACGTGTTGCTGATCCACAGTGACGAGGAACTGTTGCGAGCCCTTAGGAATCAGAACCGGGAGTTATTTGACGGCCTCGGCGACGAGGAACAGAAAGTGCTAATTAAGTTCCGTAAAAAATCACGCAACCCTCACGTGAACAGCATTGTGCTGAGTGTTTCCCCAGCAATCTGGAAGAGGGCACTCGAAGGAGGCAAGCTACGCATTGACCTCCAGAGAGTGCGCGTCGAAGATCAGACGCCTCTGGTGCAGTGCACCCGCTGCTTAGCATATGGTCACGGCAAGCGTCTCTGCACGGAGTCGGTTGACCTATGCAGCCACTGTGGCGGTCCGCATCTTAGGGTGGACTGCCCAGACAAACATCTTGGCGAGGCAGCGGCATGCGTGAACTGCACCAGAGCCAAGCTCGGGGAACACTCGCACAATGCGTTCAGCAAAGAATGCCCGATACGCCGGAAGTGGGACGCATTCGCTAGAGCAACCATATCGTATTGCTAAAGTTGTCGATGCGCCCACTCCCGCGTACACAGAGATAACCAGTTTGATACAACCAGATTGCAGACGCATTGAGCGAACCATTAGGGTTGGCTTAATGGATGAGGGTAATTGGAGTCACTTTCGTGAGAAAGTGGCTGGAATTAAGCTGGACCGTAAGTCAACTCTAGTGGAATCGTCAAGTTGTGTCAGACTGGTTGAAAATCTTGGCTGTAAATACTCAAACTGTCTTATAAGATCGGTGGTTATAAATAACTATGATATTCAGTTATATACTGAGTATATTGGGTGTAATATCATAAAATAAAACCAAAACTGAATCATGAAAATCAAAACAACTGCAAAACAGCAACAGCAAACAAGAGAATTACTGTAAGGGCATAAAAATATTAGGGTCACTTTAACTTTGGGAAAAATTGTAAAACTAAATAACAAAGGATAAGTAGTAAAACAAATATAAGTAGAATCGTAAATATATCGCATCATTTAAGTAGCAAAATAAAAAGTGTAAAGGTTCAGTAAAATATGTATTAAATAGTAATTACAGTTTAGAAGCAGAATATAAAAATAAGAATTAGATACAGTTTTAAAAACCAACTTAGAAAAAAACAATTAAACGCACAGAGCGTGGTCTCTTCGGCCTCTTTAAACAAAAAGTCGCCAAACAAGGCTAATCAAAGTGAATAAGGGCTTTGACCAGGTCAGAGGAACACTGGTGGGGCAGGAGTGTGGTTTTAGCCGGTTCGAGTCCGGCACTACCTCGACTGTCTCACAGGAGAAATTCCTGTGGGATAGTCGAGGTGTCCGCGGGGATTTCCCACTCCTGCCAAAACAAAAAAAAAAAAAAAAAAAAAAAAAAAAAAAAAAAAACCTAACCTAACCTAACCTAACCTTTTTTTTTTTTTTTTTTTGTTGCCGAGGTGGAAAATCCACACGGATGTCCTCCGCCCTGGGGTGGGCGGAGGGGTCTGTCGGACTCTAACCGACTAAAAACCACCCCGGTGTTCCATCTCACACCTACAACCTAACCTAACCTAACCTAACCTAACCTAACCAGAGACCGCGGTCACCCCCCGCGACGAGAACACGTGCCAAAGTCTGATCCGCGCAAAAGTTTTCTTCGAAAAATATTCAAAAAATCGCCAAAGTGGTATTTTTTAACCGATTTTAATCGTGTAAACCACCAAACAGTGCGGAAAAATACGGTGTGCATAACGCACCTTCTTATTTTTGTCTTTTGATTGTTTATGATTTTGTATTAAGAAAAAAGCTTTTGTTCGAGTCTTAAGAAAGTCAGTAAAATTTCCTACCATTTTGAAAAAGCGCCTTTCTTTTAATAGATTAAAACAATATTAAAAACATACAGTCCACTCACAGTTACATATTGGTCCTTCTACCTTAAATAGCATGGTAGAAACAAGATCTGGAAGAAAAACTGATAATACCAATGCGGTGCCGGGTGCTTCGACCGTCGGGGACGGAGACCCTCCTGTCACCGCACCAACTGTGGTCGTAGAAACCGCTGGGCTGCCCAGCGCTACTACTTCTGTTTCAGGTTCTTCGAGTACGGTAAGGAGCCGTACTTTAAATATCGAGGCAGACTATGCCCTAAAAATTGCGAACTTGGAACGTGCAGCCGTAGAACGGGAGCACATGCGGGAGCGCGCTGCGCTAGAATTGGAGCGGACGGCTTTAGAACTACGCAAGCAAGCTGAACTTGCCGAAGCGATGGAAGGAGGTAGCGTGCGTGGTAAATCAAGTCGTACAAGCCATATTTCCAACAGGGAGATACATAAATGGTTAAATAAGTGTGTTGACTCTATTCAGGTTGATGTAACAAAGGAACCACAGGACGTTGTCATTACAGATTCTTCTGTTAAGAGACCTACGGTCAATTTTATACAGCGTCCGGGGGTTGCCTTGGTTCCTCAACAGGTGCCTAACAAGCATGATTCCTGTCTAGCAGACAACAGCTCCATACCTATTGCGCTAAAACCAGGCTTTTTATCTACTAACAATAATAGTTGTACTCCATCCTCAGATATAGCTCAACTAGCTCAAGCAATTGCGTCTTTGTCAAGCAGGAATGTATCCAGACCTAAATTTTGGGACGGTCGCCTACCTGTGTTTGACGGTAAAGCTTTGGACTGGTTAACTTTTAATAAAACGTACGAAAATACCAAGGTAGAGTATTCAACTTCAGATAATTTAGCGCGCATCAATTATGCGCTTAAAGGAGCAGCTCGTGAAGCTGTTGCGGTGCTGCTAGTGTCAGCACGCAATCCTTCTGAGGTGATGGAAGCTTTAGCGGTTAGGTTCGGTAGGCCTGAACACATTGTTTTACAGGAAGCCAGTACCCTTCGTGCGTTACCAAAGATAAATAATGACGGTAGCGATCTACATAAGTTTGCTTGTCGCGTTCGTAACTCGGCCGAGGTGATGAGGCTTCTTAACCAAAGTGCCTATTTGGAGTCGCCCGAGATTTTTCAGTCTGTTTTGAGTAAACTCACGCCTCTGTTGCGGACACGCTGGGCAGACTATGCATCAAAATATTTTTCACAGCAAGGAGATTGTACCAAGCTGGAGCTCCTGGCCCGGTTTCTAATTCGAGAGGTAGACCTGCAGCTCAAGTTTGGTCTAATCACCGAGCCAATCAATTATGTGAAAAAGGGTGATAAAGTTCATGTAGTACAGGCTGACGATTCTTCTTCTTCTTCAAATCCGCGCCGTTCTTCCGCTAAAACTCATGAAAAATTAAATAACAAGCTCGTTTCTAAAGATAATAAATCTTGTTGTTTTTGCAGCGAAAGTCATGACATATGTCAATGTAGCACCTTCAAGTCATTGTCTGTCACTGATAGATGGCAATTTGTCAAAGATAAAAAGTTATGCCACAAATGTCTGCAAAGAGGTTCACATAACTATAAAATTTGTAATATTAAAAAAGAGGTTTGTAATGATAAAAAATGCCGCTCCGCACATCATAAGCTACTACACATTGCTTATGTAGTAGAAAGCGAGGACGATCACGAAGACTCGGCCTCTCCTACCTGTCCTGAACTTGCGAACTCAGATAAATCTTCCAATGTAGAAATAACTGAATTTATTGCGCATGCTAATAGTTCGGCCGCCTCCAATAGACCTCTCCTGAAAGTCGTTCCTGTCACGGTGTCAGGTCCGACTGGTAGCGAGGACACCTACGCCCTATTGGACGACGGGTCTACGGCAACCTTTATAGATGCAGATCTCGCGGCGCGGATAGGAGCTAGGGGCCCTCTAGTGGAAACTCTTTTAAGATGCGTTGGTGGCTTATCAAAGGACACCCAAGTAGAATATGTTGACTTTAATGTCAAAGGCCATCACGTCAGCAAAATGCATCGCGTCAATCGAGCACGGTCTCTAAAATCTTTACAATTAGCTAAGCAGTCTGTCTCCCCTCACACTGTTAATGATTATCCATTTCTTTCTGAATTAAAATCTGTCCTTTGTTATGACAATGTTCAGCCCAAGGTTGTAATCGGTATTGATAATTGGCATCTCACCATACCTCAAGCCGTACGCAAAGGTTCTAAGTCACAACCAGTCGCTATTAAAACTGCCTTAGGCTGGGTATTGTTTGGTTTTAGTAGTAGCAGGACTAGACCCGTCGAACTACTGAATCACCTTTTCGAAGAACATGTTGATAATAATCAAAATCAATCGCTGGAAAGCATGATAAAAGAACAATACAAGTTAGACTCAATAGGTATTTCTAAAAAGACACCGCATAGTGCTGACAACCTACGTGCTGTTCAGATGTTAGACCGTACTGCCAATCGTTTAGCATGTGGTAGGTTTGAAGTAGGTCTTTTGTGGAAATCTGATAGCCCTGTTGTTCCTAATAGCTATCCTCTTGCCTTGTCCCGTTTCCTTAGTTTAGAAAAGAAAATGTTGTGAGATCCAGTTTATGCTGAGCGCTACAAGCTAAATATTCACGAGATGATTAACAAAGATTATGCTGAAAAGTGTCAAATAGAGCATTCTTCTGATTCTGTGTGTTGGTATCTTCCACATTTTGGAGTAGTAAACCCAAATAAACCAGCAAAGCTTCGTGTCGTTCACGATGCTGCAGCGAAAACTCATGGCGTCAGCCTAAATTCGCTTTTGTTAACAGGGCCAGATTTATTACAGTCTCTATATGACATTTTGCTTCGTTTTCGGGAAGGTAAAGTAGCTTTGACCGCGGATATAAAGGAAATGTTTCCTAGGTTTAAAATAATTGAACAGGACCAGGATGCGCAAAGGTTTTTGTGGCGAGACAGTCCTGATGAACCCATTCAAACCTATAGGATGTCTTCTGTGATCTTCGGGGCAGTATCTAGTCCATTTACTGCTCTGTATATGAAAAATAAAAATGCACTGGAGGTCAAGGATCAGTTTCCACAAGCAGCACATGCTATTGTACATGATACGTATATGGACGACTATATTGGCTCCGTGTCTTCCAGTGACATAGCAGCTAGTTTGGCTGCTGATATAGTAAAAGTTCACGCGCGTGCTGGACTTGAAATGCGTGGGTGGGTATCTAATGACCTCTCCGCACTTAAACTTTTACCTAAAAGTCTTATATCTGAGACAGTGTGTGAATTAAACGTCAGTCTTGCTAATCTACCTTCATCTACTTCTTGTACTCGAGCTTTAGGACTATATTGGCATCCAACTACTGATCTTTTAAGTTTTAATACTCCAGGTAAAGGTGAAGAAGCTATTTTACCTAGCCTACTTACAAAACGCAAAGTACTTTCATTAATTATGAAAGTATTTGACCCACTGGGTATCCTTGCTCCCGTTGTAATTCGCGGTCGAATTTTATTTCAAAATGTCTGGCGAATGAATCTGGATTGGGACACTCAGTTTCTCAGTTCTGAAATCAAGACATGGAACGATTGGTTCCACGATTTGATTTTAACTACACAGCTCAAAATTCCTCGTTGTTACAATCCACGGGGGACGGAGCCCAGTCAAGTTGAACTGCACATCTTTGCAGACGCAAGCGCACAAGCATATACTGCTGTAGCATACTGGCGTTTTCTTTATTTGAATGGAGATGTGCAACTCGCACTCATATCTAGCAAATCACGGGTCACCCCTTTGAAGCCATGTAGTATTCCTAGATTAGAATTACAAGCTGCACTAATAGCTGCTCGTCTAGCTAGTTCCATCGTAGATGCAGTTAGATTAAAACCTCACAAACGCATATTTTGGTGCGATTCAATGAACGTTTTGGGTTGGCTTCGAAACGATGCACGCACCTACAAACCTTTCATAGCTCATCGAGTGGGTGAGATAATAGAACTCACTGATGTCCGAGAGTGGCGTTGGGTGCCCACCAGCCTCAACGTCGCTGACGACGCAACCCGTTTGGGTCGAGGTCCTCTTATTCCAGAGTCCCGTTGGATAAAGGGACCCAACTTTTTATTGACCTCAGACTGGCCTGAAGAGCCTGTTATGACAATGGGAACTACTCATGAAACTCATGCTCATGTCATCAACATTATATCAAACGATGATCATTCATTGTCTGCGAACGCACGACGTTTTAGTTCGTGGTCTCGCCTAATCAGAGCTACTGCTTACGCTCACCGGTACTTATCATTACTGCGACTTCATTCATTACGTAAGAAAAATATTTGCGTTGATTTCAATCATAAAGTTCCAAACCTCATACTCACTTTTAATTTACCACCAACCCCAAACGTTAACAGTGGCCGTGGCTTTCTGCCTCATACGCTGACTTCTGATGATTTACACTTAGCAATGATTCATGTTTTTCGTACGAGTCAGATAGATTCATTCTCGGAGGAAATCAGATCCATCCGGAACAATTTACCCGTGTCACGCCGTAGTAGGTTATTCAGATTATCCGCTATTAATGATAGTGAGAATATTTTGCGGTTATCTAGTAGAATAGCCGCTGTCAAAGAGGTACCAGAAGCTGTCAAGTCTCCTATACTGCTTGACGGAAATCATCCTGCTGTCCGACTTCTCGTGCTAGACTACCATCGAAAGGCGGCTCATGCATACACAGAGATGATCGTAAACGAACTACGGCAAAAATATTGGATATTGAGCCTTAGGAGCACTGTACGTTCAGTAGCCTTCAATTGTCAGTTTTGCAAGGTCCGTCGAAGCGTCGCGTTTCAACCACCCATTGGCGACCTTCCTGCAGCCAGACTCGCTCATCACTGTAGACCATTTTCTTTCGTGGGCTTAGACTATTTTGGCCCCATCACCGTGAAGATTGGGCGAAGAACGGAAAAGCGCTGGGTTGGCTTATTTACTTGCTTAACGGTTCGAGCTATTCACCTGGAAGTTGTCCACTCATTATCATCAGACGCTGCAATAATGGCCCTAAGAAGATTTATAGCTCGACGTGGAACACCAACTGAAATCCACTCTGACAACGGCACATCCTTTGTTGGCGCAAATAGAGAACTCAAAACCCTATACGAGGAAGCTGTCCCAAACTTCGCTGCTAGTGAAATGATCAAGTGGAAATTCATTCCCCCATCAGCACCTTTCATGGGAGGAGCCTGGGAAAGACTCATAAAATCAGTCAAGACAGCTCTAAAAGTGACCCTCGGAAATAATGTAAGGACACCGACCGATGAGATACTTTTTACCCTTCTATGTGAAGCAGAAGCATTAGTCAATTCTAGACCTTTGACGCACGTCGCGAATGACCCTCAACACCCTGAAGCGCTCACTCCAAATCACTTTCTTCTGGGATACTCTTCAGGACGCCCTATTCCAGCAGAATTAACTGACAGTGATGTCTGCAGCAGAGCAGGATGGAAAAGAGCAGTGCGTATGGCCGACCATTTTTGGAACAGATGGGTCGTAGAGTACCTGCCTACCCTTTCTCCTAGAAGAGCAATTGGAACAGCCCCATTAATATCTATTGGTGACATGGTAGTGGTAGCTGATGGTACGTTACCACGTGGATCCTGGCCCAAAGGCCGTATTACCGCTACCTATCCGGGTAAAGACGGCGTCACACGGGTAGTAGATATTGCTACAAAGGGAGGCATACTCCGTAGGCCACTTAAGAAGGTCGTTCCTTTACTTTGAAAGGGGAGCATGTGCATAACGCACCTTCTTATTTTTGTCTTTTGATTGTTTATGATTTTGTATTAAGAAAAAAGCTTTTGTTCGAGTCTTAAGAAAGTCAGTAAAATTTCCTACCATTTTGAAAAAGCGCCTTTCTTTTAATAGATTAAAACAATATTAAAAACATACAGTCCACTCACAGTTACATACGGGCTATCCGATAGTGGAAAGTGTGCAGTCGAGAGTGGCGTGAAAAGTGAGGAAAACTCAAAAAAGTGCAAAATTTGAAATTTTTTTGTTTTCAAATTGAAACGGTGCGAGAAGGAGATCGACGACACCTACTTTTTGAGGTGTCAAACGACGCGTCTCATTGACGCCTACCGTCCGAAGCTGCTTTCCGATTTTTCCGGGCCACGCCTTCGGACGAAATTGGGAAAACCCAATTACCACGTGGCCACGTGCTACCAGTTCCGGGCGAGTGCGGCTGACACCATCGTGCGGCATCGAGGCGGGACGCTGAGACTACCAGAACGGCGTTTCAAGCAGAAAAAAAGGTTAAGTAGTTTCTGAGATATTGACTTTACAAAATTTCCACACTTTTCAAAAAATCAGATTTAATTATTTGTCGCGACGACCTCCATTTTTTATTTAAGCATCTGTAGGGCCTCTATGGTCCCTGCACAATTACAAAATTTCTGCTTCCTATCACGTATACTTTTTGAGTTACGATTTTTTAAAATTTAAGGGTTGACACGAGGGGTGGTAAACAAGGGTCTAATATCTCTGAAACTACCCTTTAAAAATAGTTCTAGTTAGGTATAATATTAATATTAAGTTTTTAATAAATTGTGTGTGTTCTCTTTTGTGCTGTATATGTTTATTCATAATTTTAAGGGGTTTTTTGGCTACCAAAAATCGGGGGTAAGTTTTCCAGGAGCATATTTGCAAAATTAGGACTGGGCTCTTAAAGCCCTTTCCGGAGAGCCCAAACTCGGCTGGTCTCGGTCTACGGGTGCCAATTTTGCATTTCCAGCCGCCATCTTGGACGCCATCTTGGAAAACTTACAACCGACATAGCTCTGGACTGGGTGGCAGTAGAAAGCCGCTGTTTGCACAGGAGGACTTAGGAGGGCAATACCCATCTTGTGTACTGGGTTTTAGGGGTTTTTGGGCAGGGGGTTTTTGGGACCCGGGAAACCGCGTTGCGGGACAGGTTGGGTGAAGCCGAGCCGAATAAGTCCAAGCACGGATGTTCTACGACCGCTGAGAGGGAAGTTAGCCCGGGTTTGAGATAGACTTTGACAGTTCTCGAACTGTCAGACGAAACTTCGGACTCGGATAACTCCTGAACCGGGGGTCGTGGAGCGCTCGGGTTTGCACTGGGGACGCTGGCTCACTCTTCCCTACCTGGCTAGTGCCTTCTCGTGGGTTTTCGGGGCCTGAAATTTTTCAGTCTGAAAATCATTCCGGGGGATCAGTCTCGCCAAGCCAAGTTCGGAGAGCCCAAACACCGGTGTTTTTGGGCCGGTGGTTTCGGAGATATCCTCTTGTAACCACTTTTGGTTCTTTATTTTGTGAAAAACCAGAAATTTTCAAGTTGGGATATTTCCGGAACCCCTTGGTGTAACTGCACCGAGTTTGGGTTCATCTGAGGGGGCTCGGTTGGAGCTATCCACTGAACGCAACAGAACGACTCTACATAGAGTCCCTTCAAAAGTCGTTATATTTTTGTGGATCCTTCTGACTTTTTTGACATTTGGAGTTCTTCTCACATTCTCCGGTGCTTGACTCGTTCATAGAACGATAAACTGACAGTAATTTGCCTTACATAGAGTCGAGACCGGCTAAGATTTTATAATCTTATCTATATTTACATTTATTTTTATATTCTTTTTTTATTATTATACACTCCTACTGTTTTACTTTGAATTTTTACGTAAGACAACTTTCCCCGTTCTCTTCACTGTGCCCTTTACACACAAGTCACACAACACAGAACATTAAGTAAACGGAAATCAAAAACAAAAAATGGTTCTAGGAATTCGCACCCCGGTAAAAGCGAAAGGGCCAGGAGCCGGCACCAGCGGACCGCAGGAGTCCACGTCGCCTGCCCACCCGGGAAACGAGGGACCTTCTGGAGTGCGTGAAGCGCCGAAGGGGATATCTCTGACGTACGGTAAGAAAGTCGCTGTTCAAGGAACCTTAGCGGAAACAGCAGAAACGCCACTGTCGTCGGCAGGGACCTCTGGTGCCGCCGCTCGCACCATCACCACTCCCAGCCCCGCAGGCCCACCAGGACAGGCGCTGGATGCCGCAAGGACCTTTATTCGGAAACCGGAGCGAAAAAGAAGGTCCATCGACATCATGGACGCTTACAATCAGCAGAAAAATATCTATGCTACGTCATCCAATGATAAGCTGCTCCAGGAGGTCATGAAGACTTTTGAGGACATACCAGCTGGAGTCAAGGATTACCCTCAGATGAGGAAGGACATTAGGATTTTCCTGGAGACCCAATCAGACAAATGCCTACGGACCCTATTTGAGCTGAGTAAACGCATAAAAAGCCTGGAAACAGTGCCAAAAACAGCCCCATCACCCACCAAGACAAACACCACGCCCACATCACCCGAAAGATCGGAGGAAATTCTAGAAAGGCTAGAAAAGGTGGAGACGAGCATAAAGACGCGGCTCAGCGATCTAGAAAAGAAAGTCACAAAAGGTTTCCAGGACATGACAGACTACTGCTCCGATAGCGGTGCCGACATCATCGACAGGGTCATCGACAAGGTCGTCGAGGTCAGCGACAAGGTCGACGTAGTAAACGCGAACCTAAACCACACGACAGAAGGGGTGAGCATCGTTGGTCGTGCCGCAGCTGTCCTCGAGGATAAAATCGGTGACGTTGCCGGTGAGGTTGCCGCCAGTACTGAAAGAATAAAGGAGGTCTTGAGAGAAGTGGCTTGCGAGCCAAGAACTGACTTACAGTCATACGCCAACGTCGCGGCAGCTAAACCCGGGCATCGACCGGCACTTCACTCGATGGCGGTCACCTTTGAAAGCGGCCTTGAGACTGCTGACGAGGTGCTCGCCAGGGTGAAGGAGGCGGTCGATGCCAGGGCAACTGGCCTAAAGATAAACAAAGTCCGGAAGGCGAAAAACCAGACGGTTATACTGGGGTGCGACACAGAGACAGAGCTTAAAAAAGTGAGAGAAAGAATTGAGAGCCGAGGTGGAGGTCTAACAGTAGCGCCCATGAAAAACAAAGACCCACTCGTCGTCCTAAAAGACGTCTTTTTGGACAGCAAAGACGACGAAATGGTGAAGGCGCTCTACTCCCAGAACGAGAACATCTTTAGAGACCTAGACCAAGAAGATATAGAGATGGCCATAAAATACAAGAAGAGGACCAGAAACCCAAAGACAGCGCACGTGATCGTCCAGGTGAGACCAAAAGTATGGCAGAGGATGACGGAGGCTGGGGCTCTTTACCTAGACCTGCAAAGGGTCAGGGTGGAGGATCAGTCGCCGCTCATCCAATGCACTAAATGCCTAGCGTTTGGACACGGCCGGAAATTTTGCACTGAGAGTGTGGACAGGTGCAGTCACTGCGGAGGACCGCACCTACGCGAAAAATGCGTGGAGTATGTTGCAGGAAATGGACCGCAGTGCTGCAACTGCTCACACTCGAAGTTGCAGAGGACCGACCACAACGCCTTCAGCGTGGAGTGCCCGGTCCGCAAGAAATGGGACTACCTGGCTCGGACGACAACGGCATACGCCTAGACTGCTCCCTAAGGTACACGTAACACACGCAATACACACAGAAACACACGCAACACACACAGGAACACACCAAGACAGTAACACAAACTGGGAATACATTACAGAAGTAGATTACAAGTACGAACTGACCACAGACATGGAAACCAAAAATCGAAAACAAACACAGATATACGAAATATATAGTAAATATATACAAATATATCAAAACACACAGACAACACCAAACACACACTACAAACAACCCCTGAAAACGTCGAGTATAAAAAACCCTTGAACAAGAATCGACAATAAATATGTATAACATAAGTATATATTATATTATTGCCGAAATAGTAAAGAAAATTAATAAACGCAACAAAGCGAAAGGAAGACACACAAACCCTTAGAATAGTCCTAATAAAGTAGGTCCAAACCGTACGTCCAAAAACAAAAAAAATTAAGAACAGAAAATTGTGTTATGAAAAATGAGCTCATTGTGTTAGAATATAAGATGTAAGTTAAAATACTATGTTAGAAAATAAAAGTTTGTAATATTAGGATAAACTTAGTATTGTACAAACATAAAATAAGGAATTAGATCTAAAACTTGTCATGTAAGAAAATATACTACGTATAGATACCTAAATTAGAAAATAAAAATGTAGTAAAATAAGGAAGAACATGATTGTATATTATAACATAGAAATAAGAGAAAATGTCCAAAATCTTGATGTTTGCAAGTATTTTATTAGAAACTTTGAATAAACAAAACTTAGTTCATAAAGATAGATAGTAAGAAATAATGTAAATAAAACAAAGTGTGTATTTAATATCCCTAAATAAAAGAAATTAATCTCAAGTAGATAGAATAGCGGGAGTCCCACCCGGCTAAGAATGAAAGGATGTGTGAAAGAAAGACAAAGTATGAAGCATGAAAGTGCGAGAGGAATAAATGCGAGAACTGGAATGAATGAGTACCTAGATTAACAAGATCCCGATCCATGAACGGGGAAAAGCACAACAAAAAAAAAAAAAAAAAAAAAAAAAAAAACCTAACCTAACCTAACCTAACCTAACCTTTTTTTTTTTTTTTTTTTTTTTTGACGCTGGGAAAAAATGCATTACGCATACCCTCCCATCGGGGGACGGGAGGGGTATGTGGGACTCCCCGGGCGAACCCGGTATACCCACTAAAACGACCCAGCGCATTCCCGCTTCGTCCGAGTGGCGGGGGACTGGGAAACCGGCACAGCCTTTACTTCCAGTCCTCCGCCGACGATTGCAAGGCAGACCCCTCACACCCTCACGGGTGTGGGGGGGTCGGGAATGACCAACGAAGATGACGGGTGCAATGCGGGCGCAGGCACCCCCGTGCCTGTAGCCCGCCCGTCACCATGAGGAGGGAGGGCTCGACGCCTTCTCCCCCTTCTTCGTCTGCGGAGCGGCGCAGCGAGAGGATCGTCCTCCCGCGCGCGCTCCGCCTCCTCCTTCTGCGAGAGTACGTCCTCGCAAAAGGAGGCTACCGCTGACCAGGCCTCCTCGCTCCCCAGCATGGCGTCGACCACGCCGGGAAGCGAGAGGTCCGGTCCGACCACCGCGGTCAGACCGCGGCGCAGCTCGGCCCACGCCGGGCACACCTCGAGGGTGTGCTGCGCCGTGTCCTCCGCCGCGCCGCAGTCGTGGCACGCTGGGGTCTCCTCCCTCCCGATCCGGTGCAGGTGCGATCCGAAGCAGCCGTGCCCGGACAACACCTGCACCAGACGGAAAGAGAGGAAACCGTGGGACCGCTCGAGCCAGCCCTTCAGGACCGGACCGAGCGCGTCCAACGTCCGGCGGCCAAAGGCGGCGTTGGCGAGGTCCTCCGTCCAATGGAGGACGATGGCGTCCTTCGCCTCCTGCCGCACGGCCTCCCGCTCTTCGGCGACGGGGCGCTCCCCGAGCGCCTTCCGGTGCGCCGTCCACTCGTAGACTCTGGCAAGCACCCATGCCTCCAACTCCCAAGGAGGGGTGCCGGCCAGAGCGCACGCCGCCGAAAAGCCCACCGAGCGGTAAGCCCTCGCCACCCGCTGTGCAATGGCCCGCTGGGGCCTGCGGATGGCGGTCGCATTCTCCCTCCTATGGAGGGAGTCCGCCCAGATGGGTGCCCCGTAAAGGGCCATGCTCCGCAAGATACCGGCATAGAGGCGCCGGCATTTCGCCTTGGGCCCCCCCAGGTTTGGGAGGAGCCACGAGAGGGCGTCCGCGGCCTTCAACAGGCGCGTCGACAGCCCGCTGAAGTGCGGGCCGAAGCGCCACCTGTCGTCCAGCACCAGCCCCAGATATTTCATCTGGGGCTGGACCCCTATACGGACGCCCTCCACGACGATGTGGGCGTCGGGAGGGCAGCGCTGCCGGGGACCGCGAAAGTACACGGCCTCCGTCTTGTGCAGCGCCACCTTCAATCCCAGGCGGCGGATCCTCTCTGCCACCAAGGATCCGCCAGCCGAGGCCAGACAGGCCGCATCCCCGAAGTTCCTCCCCCGGGCAGTGAGGAGAGTGTCATCCGCGTAGCAGATGACACTCGTGCCCGGGAGGAGGGCTCCCCGCAAGAGCCAATTGAACCCGATGTTCCACAAGGGGGGGCCAAGCACCGACCCCTGTGGAACACCGGACTCTGCCCCGTAGCGCCTCACGGTGGCCGTTTTATCTACGAAGAGGACCTCTCGGTCCTCCAAGTAGCTGGCCAGGAGATCCCGCAGATATTGGGGCACTCCGTGATACCGGAGCGCCTCCAATATCGTCGAGTGGGGGACGGAGTTGAAGGCGTTGGCAATGTCGAATGACACCGCCAGCACTCCGTCCCCCGCCTCCACCGCCTCCTTCACCTGGCCCTTCAGTAGGGCCAGCGCGTCGATCGTCGAACGCCCACGGCGGAAACCGTATTGGGCGTCCGGCAGATCCGGCCCTACCCCCCGCAAATGGCTGTCCAGCCTCCCGGCGACAATCCCCTCGAACAATTTACCGACCTCATCGAGCAGAACGATGGGCCGGTATGCCGAGGGGGAGTCCACCGGGCGTCCCTCCTTTCGGAGGAGGCATAGCTGCCCCTCCTTCCACAGTTTCGGGAACCTCCCAGCCGTAAAACACGCACTGAAGAGGTCCCGAAACCTGTCCTCCATTTGGGAGGCGGCGATCGCCACCACCCGTGCGGGGACGCCGTCCGGTCCGGGGGCTGTCTTCTTTGCGCGGAGGCTCAGAACCCCCGCGCAAAGTTCCGCCGCCGTCACCGGGGGGACCTCCGCTTCCGGTGGAGCCGCCCCTTGCGGGGGATCCATTGTTGGTGGGACGAAGTCGGTCCTGCGCGGAAACAGGGACCGGACCACCCCATCCAACAATGCTGGCTCGAGGGTCTCCGACAGTGGGGGACCATAGGGGCGGAGCTGGTTCCGCGCCGCCTTATATGGTCTCCCATAGGGATCCCTGTCGAGACCCTCCAGCATCTCGGCCCTCGCCGAGTCTTGCGCAGCGCCCATTGCAGACTTGAGGGCCTCCGCAGCCTCTCGGTAAGAGGCGTACAGGCGGTCCTCCTCTGCCCGGACTCGGTTTTGGGCGCTGCGCCGTCGGCTCCGCGTGTAGGCCCTTCTGGCCGCCACGCAGGTGGCCCGGAGTCCCGCCAGCTCCTCCGTCCACCAGTAGACGGCACGACGGGGAGGCGGACGGCGAGACCGAGGCATGCTGGAGTTGCACACCTCGGTCAAGGACCCCCTGAGCCGGACCGCTGCGGCGTCAACGTCCGGGACCTCCTCGACAGGGGGAGGCGACAGCCAGTCCTGGAGAAAGGCGGCCTCCTTGGCTGCCTCCCGGTCCAGGCGGGTGAGTGCCCACCGCGGGAAGGGAGATTGCCCAGCGCGGGCCGTCCCCCTCCCCTGCCGGGTGGAGATGTCGAACCGCACGTAACGGTGGTCCGACAAGGTCTCCACCAGCTCCACCCGCCAGTTCACGACGCGGGCGGCCAGCGCGGGGGTGGCAAACGACACGTCCACCACCGACCCGCCCTGTTGCCGCACACACGTGTGGACCGCCCCTCTGTTGAGGAGGGCACACCGCACGAGGCCGCCCAAAACTGGACGGCGCGTCCCCGGACGTTGCAACCGGCGGCCGGGTTGCCCCAGTCCACCGACTTGGCGTTTAGGTCGCCCAACACCACGACCTGGCGTGGCGCCGCCCTCCCTACGACAGCAGTGAGGACTTCGAGGAAATCCTCAAAGTCCGAGAGAGGGCGGTTTGGGGAGAAATACACCCCCACCATCGCTATCTCTCCCCACGCGGCGGCCACGTATCCCGGTCCCCTCTCTAAGAGCGAGAGGGGAGGGGAGTCTGTGGAAGACCGCGCCACCAACTCCACCAAGCCGTCCCGGTCACCCAGCCAACGGCCAGGGACCGAGTAGGGTTCGGCGACCACCGCCAAGTCCACCAACCACTCAGCCATGGTCTGCATCAGCAGATCCTGGGCTGTCCTGCAGTGGTTGGTGTTCGCCTGAAGGATGCGATGTTCGACTGTGGCCATCAGTCGGACATCGCAACCTCCTCCGCAGCCGCCGCAGGAACGGCGGTGTTAGCGGCAGCAGCAGGCGCAGGCCCGGTCGGCGCCTGCGCTTTGCCACGCTTAGGGGGAGGAATACACTTCCTCCCCTTCATTACGTGGCCTGATCGGCGGCCACTGGCGGCACACACCGCACAGTGCGGCGTGGCGGCCTTGCAGGAGGCGGCTTTGTGGCCCTCCTTGCCGCAGTGGTAGCATGTGTCCGTCCTGTCTATCTTGGACGGACACAGAGGCCTGGTGTGGCCAATGCCGAAGCACCGGAAGCACCGCAGAGGCTGGTCCTCGAGTGCCCGGACTGCGCCCGAGCTGAACCCGACTTGCAGCCGTCCTTTCGCAAGGACGGCTTTGGCAGCGGCGATTGGGCACTCGAGGAACCTAACCTAACCTAACCTAACCTTTTTTTTTTTTTTTTTTTTTTTTTTTTTGACGCTGGGAAAAAATGCATTACGCATACCCTCCCATCGGGGGACGGGAGGGGTATGTGGGACTCCCCGGGCGGACCCGGTATACCCACTAAAACGACCCAGCGCATTCCCGCTTCGTCCGAGTGGCGGGGGACTGGGAAACCGGCACAGCCTTTACTTCCAGTCCTCCGCCGACGATTGCAAGGCAGACCCCTTACACCCTCACGGGTGTGGGGGGGTCGGGAATGACCGACGAAGGTGACGGGTGCAATGCGGGCGAAGGCACCCCCGCGCCTGTCGCCCGCCCGTCACCATGAGGAGGAAGGGCTCGACGCCTTCTCCCCCTTCTTCGTCTGCGGAGCGGCGCAGCGAGAGGATCGTCCTCCCACGCGCGCTCCGAGAGAGGGCGGTTTGGGGAGAAATACACCCCCACCATCGCTATCTCTCCCCACGCGGTGGCCACGTATCCCGGTCCCCTCTCTAAGAGCGAGAGGGGAGGGGAGTCTGTGGAAGACCGCGCCACCAACGCCACCAAGCCGTCCCGGTCGCCCAGCCAACGGCCAGGGACCGAGTAGGGTTTGGCGACCACCGCCAAGTCCACCAACCACTCAGCCATGGTCTGCATCAGCAGATCCTGGGCTGTCCTGCAGTGGTTGGTGTTCGCTTGAAGGATACGATGTTCGACTGTGTCCATCAGTCGGACATCGCACCGTCCTCCGCAGCCGCCGCAGGAACGGCGGTGTTAGCGGCAGCAGCAGGCGCAGGCCCGGTCGGCGCCTGCGCTTTGCCACGCTTAGGGGGAGGAATACACTTCCTCCCCTTCATTACGTGGCCTGATCGGCAGCCACTGGCGGCACACACCGCACAGTGCGGCGTGGCGGCCTTGCAGGAGGCGGCTTTGTGGCCCTCCTTGCCGCAGCGGTAGCATGTGTCCGTCCTGTCTACTTTGGACGGACACAGAGGCCTGGTGTGGCCGATGCCGAAGCACCGGAAGCACCGCAGAGGCTGGTCCTCGAGTGCCCGGACTGCGCCCGAGCTGAACCCGACTAGAAGCCGTCCCTTCGCAAGGACGGCTTTGGCAGCGGCGATTGGGCACTCGAGGCGGATGGTGCCCATGCCACCTCGGCCGGGCCTTATGTCCCGGCCTTGGACCGCCGCAACGCTACAGCCCCCTATCGCTGCGACTGCCGCTACCACCTCCTCTTTGGTGACGGAGTCATCCAGCTCAGACACCTGTATGGCCGCTGACTTGACCGGTCGGGCCACCTTGGCCGAATCCGCGATGACCTCCTGCAGCTTGGCTGCAAAGAGGTCCGCATGGGCACTCCCTTCTGCCCCCGGGAACTCGAAAATTCGAGCCCCGGCTTGAGTCCGCCGGCAAGACACACTGCCGATCCCCAGTTGGGTAGGATCGGCATTGCCACGCGCCCGCACCAAAATAGACGCGTAAGTCTCCCCTCGTTCCGCAGCCTCCGCGGTGAGCGTCACCACGACGGCCGCGGATTTCGGGGGGACCAGCTTCCCCTTTCCCTTCCCTTTCCCCTTCCCTTTTCCCTTGTCGGTCGTCTGGGACCGGCTGGGAGTGGTGGTGGCGGGGACGACAGGGACGGCCGTTACCGTCTTCTTCCCTTTGCCCTTCCCCTTACGGACCACTTCCGTCCACTCGTTGGACGGGGTGGTTGCAGGCAAAAGCGCGTCTTCCACCGGGGAGGAGGAGGACGGCCCCGGCTCGCACTGCCTCTTATCCGCCGCAAGCGGCGGTCGGAGGCGTTTCTCCGGCAAGAGCCGGTCCTCAATCCCTGCTAAGCAGGCTCTTGTGAAGGCCCTCTCCTCCATGACAACCTTGCGGATGATAACCTCAAGGTTGGAGGAGGGGCCCTCCACCGCAGGGCTCGTCTCGGCTTGTAGTGGCCGGGCCGTGGCTTCAGCCAGCTTCTGATGAAGCTGGCTGACCTCCGACTGCAGGCGATCTATTTTCGCCTGCAGTTGCCGCGTTTCGTCGGTGGCCTTCCGCTGAACCAACTCCGCGATGACACCGCGCAAGCTCGCGGCTCGGCTCTTGAGGGCCTTCTGAAAGGTCCCCTTTAGGTTGGAGGACTTAGAGGCGACCTCTATGATCCCCTCCTCGTCCTCCTCCGCCATTCTCTCCAGCTCGGCCAGAGAATGGTCCGCGTATAGAACGCGGGACGCACCGTACCCGGACTTGGCTCGGGCAGCGTGCGCCCGCTTCTCTTTAGCAGCAACCTGCTCCTCCAGCTCTTGCTGGAGCTGCGCCCGCCGAGCCAGGTCCAGCTGGCGTTGGGCGTCCGCGAGCCCAACGACATGGGTGTCCGCGGCCGCCGTCGGCTTTTTAGCCTTCGGCAACCTAGTCGACCCCGAGGCCGAGGAGCCCTCGGACCCACCGCTCCGGTAGACCCGCTTCCGCGAACGAGAGTCGTCCGCGTCCGACAAAGTAACAAGTGAGTCGTTGTCGGACGACTCACTCGCCCCTCCGAATAAGCTAGCCGCAGACGGCGCGCGGCTAATCTCTGACGCCGGAGCGTCGGGGTCGCCCTGAGAAGGGCCCTCTGGTTGGCCCTGAGAAGGGCCTTTGGGTTGGCCCTGAGAAGGGCCTTTTTGTTTTAAAAATCGCCCGCAGGCGCCCCGCGTAGGTTTTGGCATAGCCTCCGCAGGTTCGTAGTCAGCAACGCAATAGAATAAAATGAGCTACGAAGTCACAGTGCACTTTGGCCAACCCAGTCTGCCACTCCGTTACGGTGGTCAAACTGGGTCGTTTCCAGGGGACGCGACGTGGACGCAAGCACTGTGGGGGGGTCCCCCAACCTAACCTAACCTAACCTAACCTTTTTTTTGTTTTTTTTTTTTTTTTTTTTTTTTTTTTTGCGCTGGGAAAAAATGCATTACGCATACCCTCCCATCGGGGGATGGGGGGGTTATGTGGGACTCCCCGGTCTAACCCGGTATACCCACTAAAACGACCCAGCGACATTCCCGCTTCGTCTTAGTGGCGGGGGACTGGGAAACCGGCACAGCCTTTATGTCCAGTCCTCCGCCGACGATTGCCCTTCATGGCGGACCCCTCACACCCTCCCCGTAGGGAGGGGGACGGGCCCGGAAATGACCGACGAAGGTGGTGACGGGTGCAATGCGGGCTAAGGCACCCCCGTGCCTGTCGCCCGCCCGTCGCCACACTGAGGAGGGAGAGGACGGCGCCTTCTCCCCCTTCTTCGTCTGCGGAGCGGCGCAGCGAGAGGATCGTCCTCCCGCGCGCGTTCCGCCTCCTCCTTTTGCGAGATTACGTCCTCGCAAAAGGAGGCGACCGCTGCCCAGGCCTCCTCACTCCCCAGCATGGCGTTGACCACGCCGGGAAGCGAGAGGTCCGGTCCGACCACCGCGGTCAGACCGCGGCGCAGCTCGGACCAAGCCAAGCACACCTCGAGGGTGTGCTGCGCCGTGTCCTCCGCCGCGCCGCAGTCATGGCACGCCGGGGTTTCCTCCCTCCCGATCCGGTGCAGGTGCGATCCGAAACAGCCATGCCCGGACAACACCTGCACCAAACGGAACGAGAGGAAACCGTGGGACCGCTCGAGCCAGCTCCGCAGGACCGGACCGAGCGCGTCCAACGTCCGGCGGCCAAAGGCGGCGTTGGCGAGGTCCTCCGTCCAGTGGAGGACGATGGCGTCCTTCGCCTCTCGCCGCACGGCCTCCCGCTCTTCAGCGACGGGACGCTCTCCGAGCGCCTTCCGGTGTGCCTTCCACTCGTACACTCTGGCGAGCACCCAAGCCTCCAACTCCCAAGGAGGGGTGCCAGCCAGAGCGCATGCCGCCGAGAAGCCCACCGAGCGGTAGGCTCTCGCCATCCGCAGTGCAATGGCCCTTTGGGGCCTGCGGATGGCGGTCGCATTCACCCTCCTGTGAAGGGAGTCCGCCCAGATGGGGGCTCCGTATAGGGCCATGCTCCTTAGGATGCCAGCATACAGGCGCCGGCATTTCGCCTTGGGCCCCCCCAGGTTTGGGAGGAGCCATGAGAGGGCGTCCGCGGCTTTCAACAGGCGCGTCGACAGCCCGCTGAAATGCGGACCGAAGCGCCACCTGTCGTCCAGCACCAGGCCCAGATACTTCATCTGGGGCTGGACCGTTATTCTGACGCCCTCTACGACAATGTGGGCGTCGGAAGGGCAGCGCTGCCGAGGCCCGCGAAAGAATACGGCCTCGGTCTTGTGCAGCGCCACCTTCAATCCCAGGCGGCGGATCCTCTCTGCAACCAAGGATCCGCCAGCCGAGGCCAGACAGGCCGCGTCCCCAAAGTTCCTCCCCCGGGCAGTGAGGAGAGTGTCGTCCGCGTAGCAGATGACACTCGTGCCCTGGAGGAGGGCTCCCCGCAGGAGCCAGTCGAACCCAATGTTCCACAGGGGGGGCCCCAGCACCGACCCCTGTGGAACACCGGACTCTGCGCCGTACCGCCTTACCGTGGCCGTCTTGTCCACGAGGAGGACTTCTCGGTCTTCCAAGTAGCTCGCCAGGAGGTTCCGCAGGTACTGGGGCACTCCGTGATACCGGAGCGCTTCCAATATCGTCGAGTGGGGCACGGAGTTGAATGCATTGGCAATGTCGAATGACACCGCCAACACTCCGTCCCCCGCCTCCACCGCCTCCTTCACCTTGCCCTTGAGTAGGGCCAGCGCATCGATCGTCGAACGCTCTCGACGAAAACCGAATTGGGCGTCCGACAGGTCCGGCCCTAATTCCCGCAAATGGCTATCAAGCCGGGAGGCGACAATACCCTCGAACAATTTACCGACCTCATCGAGCAGGACGATGGGCCGGTATGCCGAGGGGGAGTCCACCGGGCGTCCCTCCTTTCGGAGGAGGCATAGCTGTCCCTCTTTCCACAGTTTCGGGAACCTCCCAGTCGTAAAGCACGCGCTGAAAAGGTCCCGAAACCTGTCCTCCATTTCGGAGGCGGCGATCGCCACCACCCGTGCAGGGACACCATCCGGTCCGGGGGCCGTCTTCTTCGCGCGGAGGTTGAGAACCCCCGCGTAGAACTCCGCCGCCGTCACCGGGGGGACCTCCTCCTCCGGCGAAACCGCCCCTTGCGGGGGATCCATCGTTGGTGGGGTGAAGTCGGTCCTGCGCGGAAACAGGGACCGGACCACCCCATCCAGCAACGCTGGTTCGAGTGTCTCCGTCAGTGGGGGACCATAGGGGCGTAGCTGGCTCCGCGCCGCTTTGTATGGTCTCCCATAAGGATCCCTGTTGAGACCCTCCAGCATCTCTGCCCTCGCCGAGTCTTCTGCAGCGCCCATTGCAGACTTGAGAACCGTCACTGCCTCTCGGTAAGAGGCGTATAGGCGGTCCTCTTCTGCCCGGACTCGGTTCTGGGCACTGCGCCGTCGGCTACGCGCGTATGCCCTTCTGGCCGCCACGCAGACGGCCCGGAGCTCCGAAAGCTCCTGTGTCCACCAATAGACGGCACGACGGGGAGGCGGACGGCGAGACCGAGGCTTGCTGGAATTGCACACCTCGGTCAGGGACCCCCTAAGCCGGACCGCTGCGGAATCCACGTCCAGGACCTCGACAGGGGGCGACAGCCAGTCCTGGAGAAAGGCCGCCTCTTTGGCTGCCTCCCGATCCAGGCGGGTGAGTGCCCACCGTGGGAAGGGAGATTGCCCAGCGCGGGCCATCCCACCCGCCTGGGTGGAGATGTCGAACCGCACATATCGGTGGTCCGACAAGGTCTCCACCATCTCTACCCGCCAGCTGGCGACGCGCGCGGCTAGCGCGGGGGTGGCAAAGGAGATGTCCACCACCGACCCACCCTGTTGCCGCACACACGTGTGGACCGCCCCCCTGTTGAGGAGGGACACACCGCATGAGGTCGCCCAAAACTCAACGGCGCGCCCCCGGACATTGCAACTGGCGGCCGGGTTGCCCCAGGCCACTGACTTGGCGTTCAAGTCACCCAACACTATGACTTGGCGCGGCGCCACCCTCCCTACGACTGCGGTGAGGATCTCGAGGAAATCCTCAAAGTCCGAGAGAGGGCGGTTTGGGGAGAAGTAGACCCCCACCAGGGCCATGTCTCCCCACGCGGCGGCCACGTATCCCGGTCCCTTCTCTAAGAGCGAGAGGGGAGGGGAGTCTGTGGAAGACCGCGACACCAACGCCACCAAGCCGTCCCTGTCACCCAGCCAACGGCCAGGGACCGAGTAAGGCTCGGCAACCACCGCCAAGTCCACCAACCACTCAGCCATGGTCTGCATCAGCAGATCCTGGGCTGCTCTGCAGTGGTTTGTGTTCGCCTGAAGTATGCGATGTTCGATCCTATCCATTAGTCGGACATGGCACTTCCCTCCGCAGTCGCCGCAGGAACGACGGTGCTAGCGGCAGCACCAGGCTTGGTCGGCGCCTGCGCTTTGCCCCGCTTTGGGGGAGGATTGCAGTTCCTCCCCTTCATAACGTGGCCTGCCGGGCAGCCACTGGCGGCACACACCGCGCAGTGCGGCGTGGCGACCTCGCAGGAGGCGGCTTTGTGGCCGTCCTTGCCGCAGCGGAAGCACGTGTCCGTCCTGTCTACCGTGGACGGACACAGGGCCCGGGTGTGTCCGATGCCGAAGCACCGGAAACAACGCTGAGGCTGGTCCTCGAGTGCCCGGACTGCACCCGAGCTAAATCCGACTGTAAGCCGTCCCTTGGCAAGGACGGCTTTGGCAGCGGCGATTGGGCACTCGAGGCGAATGGTGCCCATGCCGCCGCGGCCGGGCCTTATGTCCCGGCCTTGGACCGCCGCGACGCCACAGCCCCCTATCGCCGCGACCGCCGCCACCACCTCCTCCTTGGTGACGGAGTCGTCTAGGTCCGTCACCTCAATTGCCGCAGACTTGACCGGTCGGGCCACCTTGGCTGAATCTGCGATGACCTCCTGCAGCTTGGCTGCAAAGAGGTCCGCATGGGCACTCCCCTCTGCCCCCGGGAACTCGAAAATTCGAGCACCGGCTTGGGTCCGCCGGCAGGACACACTGCCGATCCCGAGTTGGGTCGGATCGGCATTGCCGCGCGCCCGCACCAAAATGGAAGCGTATGTCTCCCCTCGCTCCGCAGCCTCCGCGGTGAGCGTCACCACGACGGCCGCGGTTTTTGGGGGGACTAGCTGCCTCCCTTTTCCTTTCCCATTCCCTTTGCCCTTCCACTTTCCCTTGCCGGTCGTGTGTGACTGACTGGGAGCGGTGGTGGTGGGGACGACAGCGACGGCCGTGGCCGACTTCTTGCCTTTGCCCTTCCCCTTACGGACCACTTCCGTCCACTCGTTGGACGGGGTGGTTGAAGGGAGAAGGGCATCTTCCACCTGGGAGGAGGAGGACGGCCCTGGCTCGGACTGCCTCTTATCCGCCGCAAGCGGCGGTCGGAGGCGTTTTTCTGGCAAGAGCCGGTCCTCGATTCCTGCTATACAGGCTCTTGTGAAGGCCCTCTCCTCCATTACGACCTTGCGGATGATATCCTCAAGGTTGGAGGAGGGGCCTTCCGCCGCAGGACTCGTCTCGGCTCGTAGTGGCCGGGCAGTGGCTTCAGCCAGCTTCTGATGAAGCTGGCTGACCTCCAACTGCAGGCGATCTATTTTCGCCTGCAGTTGCCGCGTCTCGTCGGTGGCCTTCCGCCGGACCAACTCCGCGACGACACCGCGCATGCTCGCGGCCCTACTCTTGAGGGCCTTCTGCAAGGTCCCCTTTAGGTTGGAGGACTTAGAGGCGACCTCCACAATCTCCTCCTCGTCCTCCTCCGCCATTCTCTCTAGCTCCGCTAGAGAATGGTCTGCGTAAAGAACGCGGGACGCACCGTACCCGGACCTAGCCCGTGCGATTTGCGCCCGCTTCTCCTTCGCAACGACCCGCTCCTCCAGCTCTTGTTGAAGCTGTGTCCGCCGGGCCAGGTCCAACTGGCGTTGGGCTTCCGCGAGCCCAACGACATGGGTGTCCGCGGCCGCCGTCGGCTTTTTAGCCTTCGGCAACCTCGTCGACCCCGAGGCCGAGGAGCCCTCGGACCCAACGCCCCGGTGGACCCGCTTCCGCGACCGACAGTCGTCTGCATCCGACACAGTGATAAGCGAGTCGTTGTCAGACGACTCGTTTACCCCTCCAAAGAAACTAGCCGCAGACGGCGCGCGGCTGGTCTCTGACGCCGGAGCGTCGGAGTGGCCCTGAGAAGGGCCCTTTGGTTGGCCCTGAGAAGGGCCTTTGGGTTGGCCCTGAGAAGGGCCTTTTTGTTTTAAAAATCGCCCACAGGCGTCCCGCGTAGGGTTAGGCATAGCCTCCGCAGGATCGTAGGTCACACAACAAGACAAAGATAAAATACGCTACGATAGCACAGAGCACTTTGGCCAACCCAGTCTGCCACTCCGTTACGGTGGTCAGAACTGGGCTGTTTCCAGGGGACACGACGTGGACGTAAGCTCTGTGGGGGGGTCCCCCAACCTAACCTTTTTTTTTTTTTTTTTTGACGCTGGGAAAAAATGCGTTGCGCATACCCTCCCATCGGGGGACGGGAGGGGTATGTGGGACTCCCCGGGTGGACCCGGTATACCCACTAAAACGACCCAGCGCATTCCCGCTTCGTCCGAGTGGCGGGGGACTGGGAAACCGGCACAGCCTTTACTTCCAGTCCTCCACCGACGATTGCAAGGCAGACCCCTCACACCCTCACGGGTGCGGGGACGACCGACCGACGAAGGTGACGGGTGCAATGCGGGCGAAGGCACCCCCGCGCCTGTCACCCGCCCGTCACCGTGAAGAGGGAGGGCTCGACGCCTTCTCCCCCTTCTTCGTCTGTGGAGCGGCGCAGCGAGAGGATCATCCTCCCGCGCGCGCTCCGAGAGAGGGCGGTTTGGGGAGAAACACCCCCACCATCGCTATCTCTCCCCGCGCGGCGGCCACGTATCCCGGTCCCCTCTCTACGAGCGAGAGGGGAGGGGAGTCTGTGGAAGACCGCGCCACCAACGCCACCAAGCCGTCCCGGTCGCCCAGCCAACGGCCAGGGACCGAGTAGGGTTCGGTGACCACCGCCAAGTCCACCAACCGCTCAGCCATGGTCTGCATCAGCAGATCCTGGGCTGTCCTGCAGTGGTTGGTGTTCGCCTGAGGGATGCGATGTCCGACTGTGTCCATCAGTCGGACATCGCACCCTCCTCCGCAGCCGCCGCAGGAACGGCGGTGTTAGCGACAGCAGTAGGCGCAGGCCCGGTCGGCACCTGCACTTTGCCACGCTTAGGGGGAGGAATACACTTCCTCCCCTTCATTACGTGGCCTGATCGGCAGCCACTGGCGGCACACACCGCACAGTGCGGCGTGGTGACCTTGCAAGAGGCGGCTTTGTGGCCCTCCTTGCCGCAGCGGTAGCATGTGTCCGTCCTGTCTACCTTGGACGGACACAGAGGCCTGGTGTGGCCGATGCCGAAGCACCGGAAACACCGCAGAGGCTGGTCCTCGAGTGCCCGGACTGTGCCCGAGCTGAACCCGACTTGAAGCCGTCCTTTCGCAAGGACGGCTTTGGCAGCGGCGATTGGGCACTCGAGGCGAATGGTGCCCATACCACCGCGGCCGGGCCTCATGTCCCGGCCTTGGACCGCCGCGGCGCCACAGCCCCCTACCGCTGCGACCACCGCCACCACCTCCTCCTTGGTGACGGAGTCATCTAGCTCCGTCACTTCAATGGCCGCCGACTTGACCGGCCGGGCCACCTTGGCAGAGTCCGCGATGACCTCCTGCAGCTTGGCTGCAAAGAGGTCCGCGCGGGCACCCCCTTCGGCCCCCGGGAACTCGAATATTCGAGCCCCGGCTTGGGTCCGCCGACAAGTTACACTGCCGATCCCCAGTTGGGTAGGATCGGCATTGGCACCGCGCCCGCACCAAAATGGACGCGTACGTCTCCCCTCGCTCCGCAGCCTCCGCGGTGAGGGTCACCACGACGGCCGCGGTTTTCGGGGAGACCAGCTTCCCCTTTCCCTTCCCTTTCCCCTTCCCCTTTCCCTTGTCAGTCGCCTGTGACTGGCTGGGAGCGGTGGTGGCGGGGACGACAGTGACGGCCGTCGCCGACTTCTTGCCTTTGCCCTTCCCCTTACGGACCACTTCCGTCCACTCGTTGGACGGAGTAGTTGAAGGGAGAAGGGCATCTTCCGCCTGGGAGGAGGAGGACAGCCCCGGCTCGCACTGCCTCTTATCCGCCGCAAGCGGCGGTCGGAGGCGTTTCTCCGGCAAGAGCCGGTCCTCAATCCCTGCTAAGCAGGCTCTTGTGAAGGCCCTCTCCTCCATTACAACCTTGCGGATTATATCCTCAAGGTTGGGGGAGGGGCCCTCCACCGCAGGGCTCGTCTCGGCATGTAGTGGCCGGGCTGTGGCTTCAGCCAGCTTCTGATGAAGCTGGCTGACCTCCGACTGCAGGCGATCTATTTTCGCCTGCAGTTGCTGCGTCTCGTCGGTGGCCTTCCGCCGGATCAACTCAGCGACGACACCGCGCATGCTCGCGGCCCGGCTCTTGAGGGCCTTCTGAAAGGTCCCCTTTAGGTTGGAGGACTTAGAGGCGACCTCCACAATCTCCTCCTCGTCCTCCTCTGCCATTTTCTCCAGCTCGGCCAGAGAATGGTCCGCGTATACAACTCGGGACGCACCGTACCCGGATCTGGCCCGCGCGACTTGCGCCCGCTTCTCCTTCGCAACAACCCGCTCCTCCTCCAGTTCTTGCTGAAGCTGCGCCCGCCGAGCCAGGTCCAACTGGCGTTGGGCGTCCGCGAGCCCAACGACATGGGTGTCCGCGGCCGCCGTCGGCTTTTTAGCCTTCGGCAACTTCGTCGACCCCGAGGCCGAGGAGCCCTCGGACCCACCGCTCCGGTGGACCCGCTTCCGCGAACGAGAGTCTTTCGCTTCCGACATAGTAACAAGTGAGTCGTTGTCGGACGACTCACTTGCCCCTCCGAAATAGCTAGCCGCAGACGGCGCGCGGCTTATCTCTGACACCGGAGCGTCGGGGTTGCCCTGAGAAGGGCCCTCTAGTTGGCCCTGAGAAGGGCCTTTGGGTTGGCCCTGAGAAGGGCCTTTTTGTTTTAAAAATCGCCCGCAGGCGCCCCGCGTAGGTTTTGGCATAGCCTCCGCAGGTTCGTAGTCAACAACTGTAACACATCTTTTTGCTCCTATTTAAAATAAATGGATAAGCAGACTTGTTCAATTAAATTTTAATAAAGGGGAAAGATAAAAAATACAGCTAGTTATAAAAAACTAACTAGCACGCACTCAGTTTTAAAGTTTATGCACTTAGATGGACAATAATGAGTTTACCACACTGTAAGAACGGGATCAGGCGTCAGGGTAGCAGGTAGATACCGGAGTAACCTTGAAGTTGAGCTCTGAAGCAGTAGAAACGGCGGCAGCGCAGATCTCAGAGTTCACTAGGACAGCTCAGCAGCAAGACAGTGCAGAACTCAGGGCCAGACGTAGGACAGCCCTGCGAAACCAGTAGACGGACAGGCACGTAGTTAGCCTCCGAACATCGGGAGTAGAAGTCCCAGGAGAAACTTTCGGTGGATCCCCTGGGCAGTTTAAGAATCTCACCGCCAAAACCAAGCTGCTCTCTGATACTCCTCAAATCAGATTTCAGAGTCCCCCTTTCAGCCGTCCGTCAGATCGTTTCTCCCAAAGTAGTCTTCCTTTTTCAAATCTTAGTTTTCTTAGTGTCGCCATCATCTCAACTGACAAGTGTAGTCGGCCAGGACATATCCATGAGTGCGTAAATAATTTTATAATATAATTTAATATTAAGTTATTTAGTAAACACTCGTAATAATCTACAAAATATAATGGCTAAACACATATTGATAAAAATAATTTAAATTATACAAACCAAAAAGAGAAATCATAGAGCTAGACCATAGACTGAGCAGAAAGAGAATTAAAAAACTAACTGACAGTTTGACAATTTGACGCTTGACGTAAATATCACAACATGAAAATTATAATAATATTTTATTTCAGCTATTTCCAAGTTAAAGAATCGTATTTAAATCAATTTGCTGAGTGTAGATATATAAACAAATAAAATGCATGATAAATAGTATTATGAATAATGAATATGAAGCGTAAGTATAGCATAATACTATACAACGCAATAGAATAAAATGAGCTACGAAGTCACAGTGCACTTTGGCCAACCCAGTCTGCCACTCCGTTACGGTGGTCAAACTGGGTCGTTTCCAGGGGATGCGACGTGGACGCAAGCACTGTGGGGGTCCCCCAACCTAACCTTTTTTTTTTTTTGTTTTTTTTTTTTTTTTTTTTTTTGCGCTGGGAAAAAATGCATTACGCATACCCTCCCATCGGGGGATGGGGGGTTATGTGGGACTCCCCGGTCTGACCCGGTATACCCACTAAAACGACCCAGCGACATTCCCGCTTCGTCTTAGTGGCGGGGGACTGGGAAACCGGCACAGCCTTTACGTCCAGTCCTCCGCCGACGATTGCCCTTCATGGCGGACCCCTCACACCCTCCCCGTGGGGAGGGGGACGGGCCCGGGAATGACCGACGAAGGCGGTGACGGGTGCAATGCGGGCGAAGGCACCCCCGTGCCTGTCGCCCGCCCGTCTCCACCATGAGGAGGGAGAGGACGGCACCTTCTCCCCCTTCTTCGTCTGCGGAGCGGCGCAGCGAGAGGATCGTCCTCCCGCGCGCGTTCCGCCTCCTCCTTTTGCGAGATTACGTCCTCGCAAAAGGAGGCGAGCACCGAGCGCGTCCAACGTCCGGCGGCCAAAGGCGGCGGTGGCGAGGTCCTCCGTCCAGTGGAGGACGATGGCGTCCTTCGCCTCTCGCCGCACCGCCTCCTCCTCCCGCTCTTCGGCGACGGGGCGCTCTCCGAGTGCCTTCCGGTGCACCTTCCACTCGTACACTCTGGCGAGCACCCAAGCCTCCAACTCCCAAGGAGGGGTGCCGGCCAGAGCGCACGCCGCTGAAAAGCCCACCGAACGGTAGGCCCTCGCCACCCGCTGTGCAATGGCCCGTTGGGGCCTGCGGATGGCGGTCGCATTCTCCCTCCTATCGAGGGAGTCCGCCCAGATGGGTAACCTAACCTCACCTTTTTTTTTTTTTTTTTTTTGCGGTGAAAAATGCCTAACGCATACCGCACCGTCCGGGGAGACGGTTTGGTTATGTGGGGCTTGCACCCACTAAAAAACACCGCCGTGAGCCTACTGTCGCCTTTGCGGATGGGCCGCGAGAACTGCTACGCATGACGTTCGCGACCCATCCAGCGCTGCCCGTCTCCGGGCACCAAACTCCTTTGGCGATGTCCGGGCTCACCTGAGACATCGCCTCCACTCGTGAGGGCCGTGCAAAGCGATGACGATAGACTCCCCGATCTATCGCCCGCTGGCACCTCCTACGGCGGCATCAGGTCGCCATGGCGCCTCCTCCGCCGCCCTGTCCTCCTGCGTTGAATCGCGTCAGCGAGGGAGTCTTCCTCCCTGACGCGCTCCGCCGCCTCCTTCTGCGAGACGACATCCTCGCAAAAGGACGCCACCGCCTCCCATGCTCCCCTGCTGTCGACCATGGCCTTGGCCACGGCCGGCAAGGAGAGGTCTGCCCCAATTGCTGCTACGAGAGCACGGCGCTGCACCACCCAAGCAGGACAATGCTCGAGAGTGTGAAGCGCCGTATCCTCGGTGCAGCCGCACTGGTGACACACGGGAGTCGTCTCCCGTCTAGCCACTTTGTGCAGGTATTTGCCAAAGCAGCCATGCCCTGACAACACCTGCACCAGACGGAAGGACAACGTCCCGTGTCGCCTCCTCCAGGATCGGCTGGATAGCCCCCACTGTCCAGTGACCTGCACTGGGCGTCTCCAGCCTCACCCTCCAAATCCGCAGGGTTTGGGCTTGGGCCTCCCTACGCCACCTCGTGATCAGCTCAGGCGGCGGGCGTCCGCCACTCTCCGCCTGCAGGTCCGCGCCACGCCAATAGACCTCGGCGAGCACCTGTGCCTCCAGATCCCACGGGGGCGTGCCCGCAAGGGCGCACGCTGCTTCCGAAGATACGGTGCGGTATCCGCGTATGACCCTGACTGCCATGACTCTTTGCGGTCTTCGCAGAAGAGCCTTATTTTGTGCAGACAGGGACTCCGCCCACACCGGAGCCCCGTAGAGCGCCATCGAGCGGATCACCCCCGTGTAAAGCCGTCGGCAAACGACGTTTGGTCCACCCAGGTTCGGCAACAGCCGGCTGAGGGCGGACGCCGTGCCGATCAGCAACCTAACCTAACCTAACCTAACCGGGCAAGGTCGGAGCAGCACTGTCTTTTTGGGAGGGTGATGCCGAGACCAAGTCTGTCAAACTTAGCTTGCCTCCGTACTGCACAGTCTACCAGGTGGAACTTCTGGCCATATGCGTAGCCACGCGCGAAATCCTCAAGCGCAAAGAGGGAACCTTCGGTATCTATAGTGACTCAAAGGCCGCACTACAGACAGTCACAAACCAAGGTTCCCTCCACGCACTGGCCGTGGAGGCGAGAGCGAACGTTGCCGCGGCTTTATCCCAGGGCAAAGATGTATCCTTGTTCTGGGTAAAAGCACACGCAGGGGTCGAAGGCAACGAGCGCGCGGACCACCTCGCTAAGGAAGCTGCACTCCGGTCTAGAAAGAGGCCGGACTATGACCGCTGCCCGGTTTCATTCGTCAAGCGGCAGATCCGTTTGGGGTCGCTCGACGAATGGAACCGGAGGTACCAGAATGGCGAAACAGCCTCAGTGACAAAACTCTTCCTTCCAGATGCGATCGACGCCCACCGCATTGTGTTGAAACTAAAACCAGCCGGAATAGTTACACAGATCCTGACGGGACACGGTCGGTTCTCCGAATACCTGCATCGTTTCAAGCGTAAGGAGAGCCCATCTTGCATCTGTGAACCAAATGCGGTGGAGTCGGTCGCCCACATCATAACCGAATGCCCAGTCTTCGGAAACGAGCGATACAATGCCGAGCGGAAACTAGAAAGCTGCATCAACAAAAATAGTTTAAAGATTCTGATGTCACAAACCAAATCTAGGAATATTTTATTAGAATACTGCATAAAAGCAACAAACAAAGTAATAGATCGGAATAAGGATAGCTAAAACTCTGTGCTTTTCCAAATATGGACGATTCTTTAATAGAACAGATATTTAGGTATAAGCATAGAAAAACTTAGCGTATTATTATAAGACAAAAACAAATAAACTTATAGCAATAAATAAAACACAAGCCATTATAAATAGAACCAAGTCAACTTTTAAAAATTAAATAACAAATTAAAATCGCAATAAAATTATAAATAAAGATTAAAAAGATCTCTGACTATGTCAGGGGGGCACTGGCGAGGCAGGAGTGTGGTTTTAGCCGGTTCGAGTCCGGCACTACCTCGACTGTCTCACAGGAGAAGGTCCTGTGGGATAGTCGAGGGGTCCGCGGGGATATCCCACTCCTGCCAAAACAAAAAAAAAAAAAAACCTAACCTAACCTAACCAGTTGCACTCGGTCTCTCGAGCTGGAAGCAACAAAACTCCACGCGCTCCGTACAAAAAAATACGAAAAAATTGGTTTTTGTGCTCTTATATCAACAAGTGAAGTGTCGTTGGATGCGGAAATTTGAGCCGCACAAAGTGCCGACCCCATATCTTGCCGGACTATACTGGCAAAAAAGTTTTCAGTCGAAAACCTCAGTTTTAGAGGTTAAGTGAAAAACCTCAAACAGAAAAACGGTGACCCCCTGTTTTTTCACCGGCATCGTGAGGACATCGTGGTTCTCCATCACCTGGACCACCGAAAACCAACCTGAAATCACGCTGCTACGAGTTATTCAGGATTTTCCGAAAACCACGTGCTCTGAAAAAGTGGAAGGAGTAGACACAGCGGCTTGAAACTTGGTGTCAACTTGGACACCTATCAAAAAAGGCGAGTGCAACTTAATTTGGATTTTTACGACAGCTGGTATATTTTATATAACAGTTAAAACTTCGCAATTTTCGACATATATATCTCTGGACAGAAGACCCTTTTCAAAATTTTTCAACTGCAGCCTGGTGCGCGCTCATCAGGACATTAGAGACCTTAAGTTTTAGATTTTTATTTTCAGTAATTTTAAAATTATACCATTTTTTATAAGGAAACCAGTTTTTCAAAATTTTCCGGCTTGTTTTTTGACTTTTAAAACTTTTGTGTTCTACAGATTGTAGCATCTTATCTCTAGTATTTTATATAAATTTTTTGGATTTTTCCGATCATTAACTCCAGAGATATCGAATTTTAAGTGTTTTTTGGCTATAATTCAAAATTTAATTGAAATAATCCATTTTTGACATTAGGACAGGGTCTTATATACATATTGTGACCTGTTTAAGTCCAAACTCGGACCACATAGCTTTTAAATTGGCCGTTTTGACAAAAACGCGCCATCTTGGTTTTATTTTTCAAAACGCGATATCTCGAGAACCGCTGGCCCGTTTATACTCGTTTTTTCACTCCGGCCTGTAGTTTTTAGTTAGCTTTAAGTGCATCTGGTTTTCAGCCTGTTTCAGGGCTTCCAAAATTTTGTCGCTGAAACCACTTTCAGGACATACCTGAAGTGACGCCGAGCTGTAGGTCCAAAACCCCGTCCTTCTATGACGAAGGGTATAGAAGTTACGGACGTTTTTATAAGACATTTGACAGCTCGGCGGCCATTTTGTTTAGCTTCAGACCGCCAGAACTCCTAAACCAGAGGTCGTAGGAGATTGTGGTTTTCGGATTTATAGTCAAGGGCTCATTGCCCTACACACACACCCCACGATTTCAGGCGGTTTGGGGCTAGAAATTTTCAGGACCCTGAAAGTGGTTTCAGCGGACAGCGGAGCCCGGGCCGAGTTGGGAGAGCCCAAACTCGGGGGGTCTACGACTTTCCAGAGGGAAGTTATTCGTGGTCAAAAATCGACTTTGACAGCACCGCGGCCATTTTGTAAAAGCTTTAGACGGCCATAACTTCCCAACGGAAAGTCGTAGAGGGCTGGGGTCTTCGCTGGACATACCAGTACGGCTTAGGGTAATTGATAAGATAGTTTTCAGGCGTTTTCAGGCTTTCAGTTTTTTTTTCAGCCTGAAGGCCATTCCGGTGGATCGGTCACGCCGCGCCAAGCTCGGAGAGCCCAAACACCGGTTTTTTCGGACCGGTGGTTCCGGAGATATCCTCTTGCAACCGCTTTTGGTGCTTTATTTTGGTAAAAAACCAAATTTTCAAGTTAGGATATCTTTGAAACCCCTTGGGGTAACCATACCGAGTTTGGGCTCATCTGGTAGGGCTCGGTAGGGGCTATCCTCCGGACTTGATTAAACGACTCTATGTAGAGATTTTCTAAGAGTCGAATTTTTTGCAGTTTTTTTTGACTTCTGAGAGTTTTTCTCGTCTGCTTTCGGTGCTTGACCCGTTAAATGAACGTAAGACTGACCGTAAATTGCTTTACATAGAGTTTAGACCTGCTAAGATTTTATAATCTTTAGTATTTTTACATTTTATTCTTTATTATACACTTTTACTTTTGTTTTATCTTGAATTTTACACTTTGACGCAAACCTCCAACGATGAACCCAATTAGGACCCCACTCAAGGTGAAGGCGGCTGATGGTGAAAAGTCACCGACGCCGATCTCACCCCCTAACACGAGGCACAGCGTCGGAGAATCGGAGGCTGCGGGGCCCTCCAGTGCTAACAAAACTCCCCCCCCTCCCTTAGTAACTAAGACGGCGCAGGCTGGTCCTGCGAAACTCTTTCAAAGGCCGCCCCTATCGAAACTTGTACAAGTCCACTCGCCGCCGAAACCGCATTACGCGGATCGATCGGCAGAGGCGAAGGCCTGTCTGACTAAAGCCAAGGTATTATTAAGCACCTCCAGAAATACAAAAAACGAAATAAAAACCGGAATCATAGAGGCACTGGACAGGTTATTTCAACTGGTCAAGGAGGCCGGAAAGTCAGCAAAATCCAAGGGAGTGGGTTCTGAGAAAGTACGTCCCGAAGTTGCGGCCGCCGACCTCACATTCACTAGCCTAGCCGACCCTAGCCAGAGCAACTACTTGTTCGAGGCTCAAATAAAGAGTCATTCGTTGCTGCTAGAAAGCCATTCCAAGGAGATGGAGGAGTTGAAAGTGGCATTAGAGCAGCATAAAAAGACAATAGAAAACGGAGCTGCCATGACTTATGCGAGCGTGACCGCCACTCAAAGCGGAAAAGCAATCACAACGCGAAGTACGCTTCACTCAATAGTCGTTACCTCGAAGGACGAGACAGAGACTGGCGATGAAGTACTGAGTAAAGTCAAAGAAGCAGTAGACGCAAAGGAAGGCTGGGTAAAGGTGGAAAGGGTGAGGAAGGCAAAGGATAGGAAAGTCATTATGGGCTTTCAAACAACCGAGGAACGTGACAAAATAAAGGAAAAACTAGCCACGGACAGACAGGACCTCCATGTCGAGGAAGTGAAGAACAAGGACCCACTACTGATTCTCAGAAGCGTCCTCTCCGCGAACTCAGACGAGGATGTTCTAAAAGCCATGAGAAACCAAAACCGAGACGTTTTTCGCAACCTCGACAAGGAGGAGGACAGGATGGTGGTGAAGTTCCGAAGGAGGACGAGGAACCCACACACCTGTCACGTGGTGTTCAGCGTCTCGCCAACCATTTGGAGACGGGCAACAGAAGCGGGATGCCTGCACATAGACCTCCAGCGCGTAAGGGTCGAAGACCAGACCCCACTGGTGCAGTGCACGCGCTGCCTAGGCTATGGGCATGGCAAACGTTACTGTAAAGAAGCGGCGGACTTGTGTAGTCACTGCGGCGGCCCACATTTAAGATCAGAATGTGAAGACTTTTTGACGGGTGCTCCACCCAAATGCCAGAACTGCGCAAGGGCCAAGCTCGGCGACGTTGGCCACAACGCCTTTAGTTCCGAATGTCCAACACGCCGTAAATGGGACGAGATAGCAAGGGCAACGGTAGCATACTGCTAAGGGCACCCACGGCAACCCAAACCCCTACAGAATGGTCCAGGCCAACCTCCAGAGAAAAAGACTGGCGACGAACGAGCTCCTTATCGAAGCGGAAAAGCGCGGGGTCGCCGTTGCTCTCCTCCAGGAACCATATGTGGGCGGGGCAAGGGAAATGAGGAGTCATAGAGGCGTTCGGATCTTCCAGAGCACAAATACCGGAGATGGGACTGTTAAGGCAGCAATAGCGGTCTTCGATAAAGATCTCATTGTAGAGCAGTACCCGAAACTCACCACGAACAACATCACCGTGGTGGGGATCCGAACTAGTGCCTGGAGGATCACACTAGTCTCCTTTTATTTCGAGCCAGACCAGCCAATTGGACCATACCTCGAGCACTTCAAACGCGTCGAGGAAGAGATAGGTTCCAGAATGTGGATCCTTGGAGGAGACGCAAACGCAAAAAGTACCTGGTGGGGAAGCCTGACCATCGATCGCAGGGGTGAAGAAGTGTCCGGAGTTCTCGACGAGCTGGACCTGAACATACTCAACAGAGGGGAAATTCCGACCTTCGACACGACCAGAGGAGGAATACGATACTGCAGCCACGTCGATATCACGGCATGCTCCACGGACATCCTGGACCTGGTGGATGGCTGGAAAGTAGACGAGGGCCTCACGAGCTCGGATCACAACGGCATTGTTTTTAACATCAAATTAAAGAGGTCAAAAGGCATTCAAATCAATAGAACCACTAGGATTTTCAACACTAAAAAAGCAAATTGGTCCGAGTTTCGTAAGAAACTCGGCCAATTATTGCAAGCAAACAAAATAAATAAAATAGAAATTGAAAAATTAAATACAGTTGACCAATTAAATACCATTACAAACGGATACATTAACCTAATAAAAGACGCGTGCACGTCATCAATGCCGATTAAGAAAATAAAAGAAGTGGTTACTTTGCCGTGGTGGTCCGAGAAACTTGAGAAGATGAAGAAAGAGATCGCTACCAGGAAATGCAGAGTCGGGAGTGCCGCTCCAGTCCGAAGATCGAAGGTCGTTGAAGAGTACCTGAAACTGAAAGTTGAGTATGAGACGGAGGCAGCCAAGGACGAGATCGAGAGCTGGAAGAACTTCTGCACAACACAGGACAGAGAAGGGGTTTGGGAAGGAATATACCGGGTGATAGGGAGGACCAAGGGAAGAGGAGAGGACCAGCCACTAGCGAAGGACGCAAAAGGCTCGGTAGAATTACTGGCGGAAACCTTTTATCCTGAAGACCACTTAGGCACTGACAGCACCTGCCACCGCCTTACTAGAGAGAAGGCCGAAGTCGTGAATGCTGGGGAGCAAGATGAGTCTTGTGAACCACCATTCACGATGGCCGAGCTGATGGCAGCGTGCGAGTCATTCAATGTTAAAAAAGCGCCAGGAGCAGACGGCCTCACTGCCGATATTTGCTGCCAGGCCATTAAAGGAGCCCCTGATGTGGCCTTGGCTCTCCTCAATGGCTGCCTGAGAAGTCACCTCTTCCCCGAAATTTGGAAGGAAGCAACGGTAATCATTCTAAAGAAACCTGGCAAAACTGATTACGGCAACCCGAAGGCGTACAGACCAATCGGCCTATTACCAATTTTCGGTAAAATATATGAGAAGATGTTGGTGGCCCGCCTCAGGTTTCACCTGATTCCTAGGATGAGTACTCGTCAGTACGGATTCATGCCCCAGAGAAGCACCGAAGACTCCCTCTATGCACTAATGCGGCACATACGCGCTAAGTTGTCACTAAAGAAAATTGTAGTACTGGTATCACTGGACATAGAGGGAGCCTGCGACAGCGCATGGTGGCCAGCCATAAGAGTCCGTCTGGCTGAGGAACAGCGTCCAGTAGGCCTGAGGAGGGTCATCGACAACTACCTCGTAAACCGAAGGGTCAGAGTCAGATACGCAGGTGAAGAGTACTGCAAGGCCACAAGCAAAGGCTGTGTCCAGGGTTCCATCGCCGGACCTATCTTTTGGAATTTGTTGCTGGACCCGCTTCTTAAGAGCTTGGAAGCCAGGGATGACTATTGCCAGGCTTTTGCTGACGACGTTGTGCTGATATTCGATGGTGACACAGCATTGGAGATCAAGGGACGAGCCAATGCCGCTCTCGAACATGTTCAGGCGTGGGGTGTCCAAAACAAGCTCAAATTTGCCCCTCAAAAAACCAATGCAATGGTTATAACGCGCAAACTTAAATACGACACTCCGCGCTTGAGCATGGGCGGGATCGACATTGCCATGTCCAACGAAATCAAAATCCTGGGTGTCACCATCGACAAGCAGCTGACTTTCAACGCACACGTCGCGAATGTGTGCAGAAAGGCAATAGGCATCCACAAGCAGCTAACCAGGGCAGCAAAGACCAGCTGGGGGCTTAACCCCGAAGTTATTAGAATAATATGTGGCCACCGTCGAACCAATCATCCTGTACGCCGCCAGCGTATGGGCCTCGGCCGTAGACAAGCAAGGCGTCAAGAAGCAGTTGGGAGCGGTTCAGCGCGGTATCGCACAAAAACTGTGCAAGGGATACCGAACGGTCTCCTTAAATTCCGCGCTGGTGCTGGCTGGGATACTACCTCTCGATTTGCGAGTCCGCGAAGCAGCATCGCTTTACGAGGCAAGGACCCTCCTTGACACCCCTGAGTGCCTCAGCCGGCACTGGGCGACAGGAGCGTCGAGCAGACCGCCTCGGCAACGGAGGCTCCACACCCAGCAGAGCGCGCTGAGCTAGAACTCATAAGCCTGGTAAACCAAGAGCAACTAGATGCCCAGAGCGAACATGAAGTTCGCATCTTTACAGATGGGAGCAAGATTGGGGGCAAGGTTGGAGCGGCACTATCCATATGGAGTGGTGACGCTGAAACCAAAACTCTCAAGCTTGCTCTCCCACACTATTCCACTGTTTACCAGGCTGAGCTTCTGGCGATATGCGTCGCAACCAGGGTGATCCTAAAGCACAGTGCGCAGTCGTTCGGAATCTTCAGTGACTCTATGGCGGCCCTCCAAACGATTCAAAACCACAATCGACACCACCCCCTGGCAGTAGAGACAAGGGCCAACCTCAGGTCCCTGTCGATCCAAAACAAGGCTGTTACCTTGTTTTGGGTCAAAGCCCATGTGGGGTTGGAAGGGAATGAGAGGGCCGATGAACTAGCCAAGAGAGCCGCTGAAGGTTCCAAACGAAAGCCCGACTACGATCTGTGCCCGGTTTCATACGTCAAGCGATGCATCCGAATGGCAACTCTTGACGTGTGGAACCGGAGATACTGCGCTGGAGAAACGGCTTCAGGGACGAAGCTGTTTTTCCCGGATGCGGTGGCGGCGTATGCGATAGTCAGGAAGATGAAAATGAGCAATATAACTACCCAAATCATGACGGGGCACGGTGGGTTCTCGGAATACTTGAATCGCTTCAAGTGTAAAGAGAGCCCATCGTGCATTTGCGATCCCGACATTGCTGAGACGGTGCCACATATATTGTTCAGCTGCCCTGTATTCGATCAGGAAAGACTTGTGGCTGAGCACGTACTCGACACCAAACTGGATGCCGAAAATGTGTGGCTTATAATGAAAGGGAAAAAGAGAGAGGTGTTTTTAGATTATTGTGTAAGGATTTGCAATAGAGTAATAAAAAGAAACAAAACGGCCTAAGAAAAAATGCTTACATAATATTATATAGAATATTAGGGTCAAGCATTGAAAGCAGACGTAACAAACTTGCTAAAACACGCCCAAGATAAATATAAATAATCACGTATAACTATTAATATGTTGTCCATACCGATAAATCAGTGTAAGTAGTCGTAAGTAACAAATAGAAATAAGAAAGCCGTTGATCTGAAATCGATAAATGTATTAAAATTAAGAAATAGAGTTAAAAGTAGTCTAAAGAAATAAAAATGTAAGTAGAAGTAACAAAAGTATAATTAAGATAGTTGTTTATGTAGCAAACAAACATGTCCTAGAAATAAGAAATAGAAAATAGGAAAGTTTTAAGAAATAATGTAAATAAAAACCAAAACTAGTTTAAACTAGATTGTTATCCTTAAGCATTGTTGATGATGCAAACAAACATGTAATAATATTAAGAATTAGAATAAGAATCAGTGAATAAGAAAGAATAAAAAACCGTTGTACTGACTTGTTACACCCGAAATAAAAATTGGAAAATAAAAATAGAGTACAAAATAGGAAAAGTAGAAGGGCGTCCTACCCTTACAGACAGAAAGAGGAAGGATGAAAGAAAGACAAAGTATGAAGAATGAAAGTACGAGCGGAAAAATAGCGAGAACTGGAATGAATGATAAGCTTAGCATAGGCTCCAATTATGTAGGAGGTAGAAGAATACAACAACAAAAAAAAAAAAAAAAAAAAAAAACCTAACCTAACCTTTTTTTTTTTTTTTTTTTTTTCTCGATGTGGAAATCCTCAATGGATGTCCTCCGCCCTGGGGAGAGCGGAGGGGTCTGTCAGACTCGTACTGACTAAAACCACACCGGTGTTCCCTCGCACACTTGCGTCGGGGGGCAGCGGGAACTGATGCGACTTCCGCTGCCCCAGACTAGTGCTGGCCCGCTTGACCTGCGGGCCTCGTCCCGGGGGGAGTGAGGTGTAAGACTCCCCCCGCTACGTCATGAGAGGCGCGCGTGGAACACAACGCGCCGCCGTCTCGGGTCAATTGTAATAGGGGGCGACGGATGTCCCCGAATCCGTCGCCCCTGGACCAATTTAGGGGGGCCGGAAGAGGGCATTGTCAGCCCTCTGCCGACGCCCGGCGCGTCTGCTGCGGGATGGGTGGGGGCTCGTCACCTCCCTTTCCCTTTCCGCAGCTTCCTTCTGCGACATGACGGTTTCGCAGAAGGACATCACCGCGTCCCAGGACTCTGCGCTGTCGACCATCGAGCGAGTGACGGCCGGCAGCGACAGGTCTCCTCCAACCTCTGCAACGAGGGCACGGCGCGGCTCATCCCACGCGGCGCACTCAGCCAGCGTATGCCGCGCCGTATCCTCCGTACAGTGGACGCAGTGATGGCACCGAGCGTCCGGCTCCCTGCCCAAGCGACACAGGTACTTCCCGAAGCAGCCGTGCCCCGAGAGCACCTGCGTCGCCCTAAACGTCAGGGAGCCGTGCTTCCTCCCGAGCCAGTCGTCGAGTACTGGCCGGATCGCCTCAACTGTGTCGAGGCCGGCGGTGGGGACCTCCAGCCTCCCCCGCCATTCCGCCACCATAACCTAACCTAACCTAACCTTTTTTTTTTTTTTTTGACGCTGGGAAAAAATGCATTACGCATACCCTCCCATCGGGGGACGGGAGGGGTATGTGGGACTCCCCGGGCGGACCCGGTATACCCTCTAAAACGACCCAGCGCATTCCCGCTTCGTCCGAGTGGCGGGGGACTGGGAAACCGGCACAGCCTTTACTTCCAGTCCTCCGCCGACGATTTCAAGGCAGACCCCTCACACCCTCACGGGTGTGGGGGGGTCGGGAATGACCGACGAAGATGTCGGGTGCAATGCGGGCGCAGGCACCCCCGTGCCTGTAGCCCGCCCGTCACCATGAGGAGGGAGGGCTCGACGCCTTCTCCCCCTTCTTCGTCTGCGGAGCGGCGCAGCGAGAGGATCATCCTCCCGCGCGCGCTCCGAGAGAGGGCGGTTTGGGGAGAAATACACCCCCACCATCGCTACCTCTCCCCGCGCGGCGGCCACGTATCCCGGTCCCCTCTCTAAGAGCGAGAGGGGAGGGGAGTCTGTGGAAGACCGCGCCACCAACGCCACCAAGCCATCCCGGTCGCCCAGCCAACGGCCAGGGACCGAGTAGGGTTCGGTGACCACCGCCAAGTCCACCAACCACTCAGCCATGGTCTGCATCAGCAGATCCTGGGCTGTCCTGCAGTGGTTGGTGTTCGCCTGAGGGATGCGATGTCCGACTGTGTCCATCAGTCGGACATCGCACCCTCCTCCGCAGCCGCCGCAGGAACGGCGGTGTTAGCGGCAGCAGAAGGCGCAGGCCCGGTTGGCACCTGCACTTTGCCACGCTTAGGGGGAGGAATACACTTCCTCCCCTTCATTACGTGGCCTGATCGGCAGCCACTGGCGGCACACACCGCACAGTGCGGCGTGGTGACCTTGCAAGAGGCGGCTTTGTGGCCCTCCTTGCCGCAGCGGTAGCATGTGTCCGTCCTGTCTACCTTGGACGGACACAGAGGCCTGGTGTGGCCGATGCCGAAGCACCGGAAACACCGCAGAGGCTGGTCCTCGAGTGCCCGGACTGCGCCCGAGCTGAACCCAACTTGAAGCCGTCCTTTCGCAAGGACGGCTTTGGCAGTGCCCATACCACCGCGGCCGGACCTTATGTCCCGGCCTTGGACCGCCGCGGCGCCACAGCCCCCTACCGCTGCGACCGCCGCCACCACCTCCTCCTTGGTGACGGAGTCATCTAGCTCCGTCACTTCAATGGCCGCCGACTTGACCGGCCGGGCCACCTTGGCAGAGTCCGCGATGACCTCCTGCAGCTTGGCTGCAAAGAGGTCCGCGCGGGCACCCCCTTCGGCCCCCGGGAACTCGAATATTCGAGCCCCGGCTTGGGTCCGCCGGCAAGTTACGCTGCCGATCCCCAGTTGGGTAGGATCGGCATTGGCACGCGCCCGCACCAAAATGGACGCGTACGTCTCCCCTCGCTCCGCAGCCTCCGCGGTGAGGGTCACCACGACGGCCGCGGTTTTCGGGGGGACCAGCTTCCCCTTTCCCTTCCCTTTCCCCTTCCCCTTTCCCTTGTCGGTCGCCTGTGACTGGCTGGGAGCGGTGGGGACGGGGACGACAGTGACGGCCGTCGCCGACTTCTTGCCTTTGCCCTTCCCCTTACGGACCACTTCCGTCCACTCGTTGGACGGGGTGGTTGAAGGGAGAAGGGCATCTTCCGCCTGGGAGGAGGAGGACGGCCCCGGCTCGCACTGCCTCTTATCCGCCGCAAGCGGCGGTCGGAGGCGTTTCTCCGGCAAGAGCCGGTCCTCAATCCCTGCTAAGCAGGCTCTTGTGAAGGCCCTCTCCTCCATTACAACCTTGCGGATTATATCCTCAAGGTTGGGGGAGGGGCCCTCCACCGCAGGGCTCGTCTCGGCTTGTAGTGGCCGGGCTGTGGCTTCAGCCAGCTTCTGATGAAGCTCAATCAACGATCAATTTTCGCCTGCAGTTGCTGCGTCTCGTCGGTGGCCTTCCGCCGGATCAACTCCACGACGACACCGCGCATGCTCGCGGCCCGGCTCTTGAGGGCCTTCTGAAAGGTCCCCTTTAGGTTGGAGGACTTAGAGGCGACCTCCACAATCTCCTCCTCGTCCTCCTCTGCCATTTTTTCCAGCTCGGCCAGAGAATGGTCCGCGTATACAACTCGGGACGCACCGTACCCGGATCTGGCCCACGCGACTTGCGCCCGCTTCTCCTTCGCAACAACCCGCTCCTCCAGTTCTTGCTGAAGCTGCGCCCGCCGAGCCAGGTCCAACTGGCGTTGGGCGTCCGCGAGCCCAACGACATGGGTGTCCGCGGCCGCCGTCGGCTTTTTAGCCTTCGGCAACTTCGTCGACACCGAGGCCGAGGAGCCCTCGGACCCACCGCTCCGGTGGACCCGCTTCCGCGAACGAGAGTCTTTCGCTTCCGACATAGTAACAAGTGAGTCGTTGTCGGACGACTCACTTGCCCCTCCGAAATAGCTAGCCGCAGACGGCGCGCGGCTTATCTCTGACACCGGAGCGTCGGGGTTGCCCTGAGAAGGGCCCTCTAGTTGGCCCTGAGAAGGGCCTTTGGGTTGGCCCTGAGAAGGGCCTTTTTGTTTTAAAAATCGCCCGCAGGCGCCCCGCGTAGGTTTTGGCATAGCCTCCGCAGGTTCGTAGTCAACAACGCAATAGAATAAAATGAGCTACGAAGTCACAGTGCACTTTGGCCAACCCAGTCTGCCACTCCGTTACGGTGGTCAAACTGGGTCGTTTCCAGGGGACGCGACGTGGACGCAAGCACTGTGGGGGGGTCCCCCAACCTAACCTAACCTTTTTTTTTTTTTTTTTTTTTTGTCGCTGGGAAAAAATGCATTACGCATGCCCTCCCATCGGGGGACGGGCGGGGTATGTGGGACTCCCCGGGCTGACCCGGTATACCCACTAAAACGACCCAGCGCATTCCCGCTTCGTCCGAGTGGCGGGGGACTGGGAAACTGGCACAGCCTTTACTTCCAGTCCTCCGCCGACGATTGCAAGGCAGACCCCTTACACCCTCACGGGTGTGGGGGGTCGGGAATGACCGACGAAGGTGACGGGTGCAATGCGGGCGAAGGCACCCCCGTGCCTGTCGCCCGCCCGTCACCATGAGGAGGGAGGGCTCGACGCCTTCTCCCCCTTCTTCGTCTGCGGAGCGGCGCAGCGAGAGGATCGTCCTCCCGCGCGCGCTCCGAGAGAGGGCGGTTTGGGGAGAAATACACCCCCACCATCGCTATCTCTCCCCACGCGGCGGCCACGTATCCCGGTACCCTCTCTAAGAGCGAGAGGGGAGGGGAGTCTGTGGAAGACCGCGCCACCAACGCCACCAAGCCGTCTCGGTCGCCCAGCCAACGGCCAGGGACCGAGTAGGGTTCGGCGACCACCGCCAAGTCCACCAACCACTCAGCCATGGTCTGCATCAGCAGATCCTGGGCTGTCCTGCAGTGGTTGGTGTTCGCCTGAAGGATGCGATATTCGACTGTGTCCATCAGTCGGACATCGCACCCTCCTCCGCAGCCGCCGCAGGAACGGCGGTGTTAGCGGCAGCAGCGGGCGCAGGCCCGGTCGGCGCCTGCGCTTTGCCACGCTTAGGGGGAGGAATACACTTCCTCCCCTTCATTACGTGGCCTGATCGGCGGCCACTGGCGGCACACACCGCACAGTGCGGCGTGGCGGCCTTGCAGGAGGCGGCTTTGTGGCCCTCCTTGCCGCAGCGGTAGCATGTGTCCGTCCTGTCTACCTTGGACGGACACAGAGGCCTGGTGTGACCGATGCCGAAGCACCGGAAACACCTCAGAGGCTGGTCCTCGAGTGCCCGGACTGCGCCCGAGCTGAGCCCGACTTGAAGCCGTCCTTTCGCAAGGACGGCTTTGGCAGCGGCGATTGGGCACTCGAGGCGGATGGTGCCCATACCACCGCGGCCGGGCCTTATGTCCCGGCCTTGGACCGCCGCGGCGCCACAGCCCCCTACCGCTGCGACCGCCGCCACCACCTCCTCCTTGGTGACGGAGTCATCTAGCTCCGTCACTTCAATGGCCGCCGACTTGACCGGCCGGGCCACCTTGGCAGAGTCCGCGATGACCTCCTGCAGCTTGGCTGCAAAGAGGTCCGCGCGGGCACCCCCTTCGGCCCCCGGGAACTCGAAAATTCGAGCCCCGGCTTGGGTCCGCCGGCAAGACACACTGCCGATCCCCAGTTGGGTGGGATCGGCATTGGCACGCGCCCGTACCAAAATAGACGCGTACGTCTCCCCACGCTCCGCAGCCTCCGCGGTGAGCGTCACCACGACGGCTGCGGTTTTTGGGGGGACTAGCTGTCTCTTTCCCCTCCCTCTCCCTTTTCCCTTCCCATTTCCCTTACCGGTCGTCTGCGACTGGCTGGGAGCGGTGGTGGCGGGGACGACAGGGACGGCTGTTTCCGTCTTCTTCCCTTTGCCTTTCCCCTTACGGACCACTTCCGTCCACTCGTTGGACGGGGTGGTCGAAGGCAGAAGGACGTCTTCCACCTGAGAGGAGGAGAACGGCCCCGGCTCGCACTGCCTCTTATCCGCCGCAAGCGGCGGTCGGAGGCGTTTCTCCGGTAAGAGCCGGTCCTCGATGCCTGCTAAGCAGGCTCTTGTGAAGGCCCTCTCCTCCATTACAACCTTGCGGATGATATCCTCAAGGTTGGAGGAGGGGCCCTCCACCGCAAGGCTCGCCTCGGCTTGTAGTGGCCGGGCCGTGGCATCAGCTAGCTTCTGATGAAGCTGGCTGACCTCCGACTGCAACCGATCTATTTTCGCCTGCAGTTGCCGCGTCTCGTCGGTGGCCTTCCGCCGAACCAACTCCGCGACGACACCGCGCATGCTGCGCCGTGTCCTCCAGACAATGGACGCAGTGATGACACCGGGCGTCCGGCTCCCTGTTTATGCGACACAGGTATTTCCCGAAGCAACCGTGCCCTGAGAACACCTGCGTCGCCCGAAACGACAGGGAGCCGTGCCTTCTCTCGAGCCATTCCTCGAGCACTGGTCGGATCACCTCGATGGTAGCGAGGCCGGCGGTAGGGCGCAAAAGCCTCTCCCGCCACTCCGCCACCATGACCTCGCGGAGCTGAGACCGACGCAGATCAATCTCTCGCTGTATCGGCCCACCGCCCCGCGTCCGCACCTCCTCGCGCCACCGGTACAGTGACGCGAGGACTCTTGCCTCTAGGTCCCAGGGTGGCGACCCGGCCAGTGCACAAGCCGCCTCGTAGGAGACTGTGCGATAGCCCCTGACAGACCTGACGGCCATCGCCCTCTGCGGCTTTCGCAGGATCGCGATGCTGCCGGCCGTCAGGTCAGAGGCCCACACCGGGGCCCCGTACAGGGCCATGGATCGCAAGACCCCCAGGTACAATCTCCTACAGGCGGTGCTCGGGCCCCCCAGATTGGGAAGCAGCGTTGCGAGCGCGCCCGCCGCGCCCATCAACTTGGGCGCCAGCCGCTGGAAGTGGGGGCCGAAGCTCCAACGGCTGTCGAGCACCAATCCCAGATATTTCATGGTAGACTCGACAGCAATCGGAGTGCCCCCGACCACAATATGTGATCCCGGCGGCGGCGCCCGCCGGGGGCCGTGAAAAATCACGGCCTCCGACTTGTTGAGGGCCACCTCCAGGCCCAGGCGCCGTATGCGGCCCACAATCTGTGAGACCGCAGCCGTGGCCAGCAACGCTGCCTCCCTGTATGAACTCCCCCGGGCCGTGACCAGTGTGTCGTCTGCGTAACACACCAGGGCTACCCCCGGTTGGAGCTCGCCTCTCAGCACCCAGTCGTAGCCGATGTTCCACAGGGGTGGGCCGACGACCGAACCCTGCGGAACACCGCACGACATGTCGCGCTGGCCTCCGCCGTCGCGTCCCCTGTAGGTGACACACCTTTCCGCCAAATAAGCCCCAACGATGCGGCGGAGGTACGGGGGCACCCTGTGATAACACAGCGCCTCCCGAATGCAGCTCCAGGGCAGGGTGTTGAAAGCGTTGGAGATGTCCAAGGACACCGCCAACATCACCCCGCCCCGGGACACCGCTTCCTCCGCCAGGACTCTTACCCGCATTATGGCGTCCACAGTGGAGCGCCCATGCCGAAAGCCGAACTGGCTATCGTCCAGATCCGGCCCCTCTCTGTACAAGTGGCCAGCGAGGCGGGCAGCAATAATCCGCTCGAAAAGCTTACCCACCTCGTCCAGCAGCACTATGGGCCGGTATGCGGATGGCGAATCCGCTGGGCGCCCCGCCTTCTTGAGCAGGACCAGATGACCCTTTTTCCACTCACTAGGGAATTGGCCCTGCTCAAAACACGCTGAGTAGAGTCCTCTCAGCTGGGGCTCTAGCTCTTTCAGAGCGAGGGCAAGCGCGACGCCAGGAACTCCGTCGGGTCCCGGGGCAACGGTTTTGGCCCGAAGCCGCGTTATTGCCGCCCTCATCTCTGCTTCTGTCACCTCGGGGACGCTGACGTCCTCCTCATCCGTTGGCTCTGTGGCTGTGGGCAAAGCCATCGGCGGCGGTACATGCTCTTCTCTAGCAGGGAAGAGCGTTGCGACCACTTCCTCCAGCAGCTGAGGCTGCAGACTCTCAGTGAGTGGGGGCGCCCAGGCACGAAGTTTCCCTCGGACCGCACGATAAGGGCGCCCCCACGGATTCACGTCGAGGGTCGACAACATCTCCTCCCTGGCTCGAGTCCTAGCCTCGCCGACGGCCAACCACAGAGCCTCCTTGGCCGCGCGGTACACCTCATACAGCGCGGCCTCTTCCTCCGGAACCCGACGACGTCTCCTTCGGTATCGGGTGTACTGGCGTCTCATCTCCACGCACTTCACGCGCAACTGCGCGATGACGGCGGACCACCAATACAGCTGGCGCCTTGTGGGTTGGGTGACGCGGGGCATAGACGCATCGCAAAACCTAACCTAACCTAACCTAACCAGTAACCGATCGAACATCGTCACATTAACATCAGCTCCGCGATAAAAATTCGCCAAAATTACACGCGTCGAGTTAAGTGCGCCAAAAGTTACCAGTGGATTTGTGCAGTGTTGATTCACCCGGAAACGTGTGGACAACTGTGTAACTTCACGGGTTGCAGAGCAGGACCCTCAAGACTTCAGAGCTGAATAACGCAGAACAGGTTGGTCAAATTTTTCTGCAAACACTAATCCTGAGAGACGCAGCAAGGGCCAATCCAACGACACCAGGATCATTAAAATCGGACCAGAGACTTGGGAGTTATTAAGGTTGAGATAACACTAAAACACGTGGTTTTTTGTGTAAAAGTAACCTTACTTTCATCGAGTATTTTTCCGACACGAGGCGTGTTGTGACAACCAGCCATCCCAGCCTACTCTGAAGACTCCGCAGCCGGCCGAGGAATCTCTCTGCAGACCAGCCTTCAGCCTGACGAATCCGCGGCTCGCAAATAGGTAAGCCCCGAGGGAACTCGTGAACCCTTTGTCCTAGACCCCCCCGAGCTTGGGCTCATCCTACTTGGGACTTCAGGATCCTTCCTGAGACACTAAGGATCTCCTCAACCCCTCTTCCCCTCAACCCCCCCAATACCCCCCCTCCTTGTCAGAGTACCTCTTACCCCCAACCCTTACCCTCAGACCCCTCCTTGTTCCACCCCCCCCCAACCAACCCTACCTCACCCCCCCCATCAACTCCCCACGAAAGTACCCCCCCTCCCGGAAAAAGTTCTCAAAAATACGGCAAAGTCAGTTGTCTCAGAACAGTTGGCGCGTCCGTCGCAGACGCCACAGGTGCATAAGGCAGCGTCGGAACCGGACACAAACAGGACACCGCCAGTAACAACTATGCCTGAGACCAACTCCGAAGTTGGCAACGTAACAGACAAAATAATTAACTGGGAGCAGTGTGGCATCTCCCCCCCCCGTCAGATCATCTCGGACGAAGAAAGCTCGGTGGCCTCCTCAGTGAGCCAAGCTCCCACAAGTGGGCGGCCGAGCCTTCTCTACCGAACGCCGAGAAGAGGCACAGGGGTGGAGATGGACCTGGCCACACGCGAGGCCAACGAACTTCTTCAAAAAGGGAAGGACGCCCTGGAGGCCTCGGGAAACATGAAAAGGGAGTGCAAGGCCACAGCGCACGAGTGTCTTCAGGGGCTCTACGAGACTGCCCTGTCACTCGCCGACTCGAGAGCCCGTCACAAGTTTAACCTCGAGAAGGAGCGCTCTCGACACGCCCAAGAGCTTGTGCGGGTCGAGAGAGCTCATACCTGAGATTTGATGGCGCTGAAGGTCGAGCTCTCCCTGATGCGAACGGACGTCTCGGAAACTAAAAAAGAGGCGAAAGGGATCCGGGAATGGCTGGGTCACGAGACCCTTGAAGCCTTCAACGGCATCAAGGAGGTGAAAAACGAGGTCACAGCCGCGAGCCTCCAAAACCGGAAGGAGCACGAGATTACCAGGCAAGAAAGTGCAAGAGCTCCAGGGGATCTAAAGTGGGATTCCATGGGGGCAGACTTTTCACGCCTCAACACAAACGTGACCAGCATCTCGAACCAGCTGGACGTGCTCCGAAAGTCCCTGGAAAGGCTCAAGGAAGACCTCTCCCAGCCCAGGACCATGCAGCCGGATCCTGCAAGCCCGGAGGCAGAGACGGATCCACTAATGACATCAAAGTTCGAGGAGGAGATGCAGAAGGTCCAAGCACAGTTACAGGCCATCGTCAACAGGCCTATAGTCTCCCCTCCACCACCACAACCACCACTCAACCTTACACCACACCTCAAAACATTCTCCGAAAAGCTGGAAATGGTCTCAGCAGACCTCCGTGAACTGCGCAACAAAGAACCGACGATCCAGGCGCCGTTGGCGCTGAATCTGGAAGCGGAACTAGCAGTCGGGGAGGTAAAAAAGACCCTCCAAAACATAGAAAAGGGGGTAGCGGAATTGGGCAAAGCGGACAAGCCGCTTCTACAACAGCAAAGCCCCAAAACCTTTGCCCAGGTCGCCAGCACACCCAAACCCCCAAAACCACCCACCCAACCCAATCACACCCTGATCGTCTCATCAACGGACCCCCAGCACACTGGAGACAATGTAATCGAGAGGATCAGGACTGCCTTGGACCTCAAAACAAGCGGAGCCCGGGTTGACACAGTCCGGAAGGCGCGGAACCAGAAAGTGGTTCTGAGGTGCGCCAGCAAGTCGGACCTGAACGCGATCAGAGATCAGTTCAAGTCAAACGCAGGGCTCAAGGTCCAGGAGCCGAAACCCCAGAACCCTCTCGTGTGCATCAAGGGAGTGCTGTCCAGCTACAGCGACGGGGAGATTGTCGATCTCCTACAGGCGCAGAATAAACACCTTCTGCAGGACGTCGCTGTGGATGGACAAACCATAAGAGTACGCGCGCGCGCGTGCGCGAGAAACCCCCATGAGTGCCACCCTGTCCTGGAGCTCTCCCCGGAGCTCTGGAAGTGCTACACACAGGTGCAGAAAGTGCATGTGGGCATCAAGCGGTGCTCGATTGAGGACCGGTCCCCGCTGGTACAGTGCTCAAAGTGCCTTGCCTATGGACACAACAGATCCTTATGCAAGGCCGGCAAAGAAGCATGCAGCTACTGCAGCGGTGCACATAGTAGTAGGGACTGCCTCACTCGGGCTGACGGCAAAATGCCCACCTGCATCAACTGCAAAATGGCACACAGGGCGGACAGCGACCTGGCACACACAGCGTTCAGCGAAGACTACCAGGAACGCCAAAAATGGGATGGTATAGCGAGGTCACGCGTTTCCTATTGCTAAGGGCGACCAAGAGAACACAACTAGTCAACCAGTCACCCCTCAATACACAGTAAGACCTGTTGTATTTTTGTGGAAGCAAACAATTTTATTTATTTAAAGACAATGTCACACATGAGAATACGTCATCATTTTTTTTTAAACATTCAAATATATAAAGAGTCTTATTTCTATGAACGTACAGCCAGTACGATTACATTACTTCAACACCCTCCTCCCTCCTTAATCGGAAAAGGCTACAAATTTCATCTGATGACTGTACAAACACGTACACACATGTAAATCAACCTGACTGTACTTCACAATGACAGTGACATTAATTTATAAAAACACAGAGCACAAAACAAGTCAAAAAATAATACAAATAATAGCAAATAAAACATCTTATGATATCATTAAGCCTATATCAGACACGCAACGTTGGTGTTTGCATCGACTCAACCCTTTGGTTAAAACATCTGCCAACATCTTATCCGTAGGCAAATAAGCTAATTTTATTTTATTATTTTCGACTAACTCCCTAACAAAATGGTAACGGACATCTATATGTTTAGTCCTATTATGATGAACCGGATTTTGTGCCAACTTTTGCGCACTTTGGTTATCATTATAGATAGTTACCGGAAAAGACTCACCTGTTATCTCAGATATAAGACGCTGTAAATAAACAGCTTCTTTAGAAGCACTGGACAACGCCATGTACTCAGCCTCTGTGGACGACAAGGCAACCGTGGGTTGTTTTTTACACTCCCACGATACTGGTGCATTCGCTAATTTGAATACGTAACCTGTATACGATCTCCTGTCACCACCGTTGGCCCAGTCGGCATCGACAAAACCACGTAAGGGTTCTCCAGTCCTTTTAAATGTAAGACCGTAGTCCAACGTACCTTTTAAATACTGCAGGACACGTTTAGCAGCAGTCCAATGCGCCTGCATAGGATTCTTATTGAACTGACTTAAGAAATTAACGGCAAACAAATTAGGGAAAAGGGAACTAATGATGTGAAGGTAAATCAGAATCGTTACATATTAGAAATGTTGGACCGTTTTAATATGGCGGAGTGCAAAACTGTTCCTACTCCTATGGACATTAGTATTGACAGCTGAAAGTTCACCTAGATCCTTGACACCAAAAAAATCCTTTAGGCCGTTCTTCAAGAAAGACAATTCATTTTCTTTATTATAAATCAAGATCAAATCTACGTAAACTGCTAGTATAGCGATACTATTACTCCTTTTTATGTAGACGCAGGGCTCAGACTCTAATCTATTATAGCCTAAATTATGAAGCACCTCATCTAACCTTTTGTTCCAGGCTCTGGCAGCCTGTTTAAGACCATAAAGAGACATGTAATTGACATACTTTGGTCTCCTGACCTTCAGCTACAAAACCTTCAGGTTGTGCCATAAAAACCTTCTCCTCCAGTTTTCCGTGAAGGAAAGCTGTGTCTATGTCTAAATGATGCATTTTTAAATTCTGTTCAGTGGCTAGTGCAATCAAAACCCTTAACGACGAGTAACGAACCACCGGCGAAAAAGTTTCCTCGTAATCTATTCCGTAGCTTTGACGAAAACCTTTTGCGACTAAACGTGCTTTGTATCTACTCACTTTACCTTCAGAATCACGTTTTAACTTGTATACCCATTTACACGGTATGATTTTTTGTCCTGTGTTTTCTACTAAGGTCCAAGTACCGTTAGAAATTAAGGAATTATATTCGTCTTCCATTGCAGCAATCCACATGTCCTTGTCTGGACGTAAAAGAGAATCAGAATAAGAACAAGGTTCATCTTTCAACTCACCACTTTGCATCGCTGAACAACAACAAACGGAACAGTAATTTACAGGCTTTCTATCCCTTAATTTGTACCTCCTTTCAGGTTCCATGTGAGTCTCTTCTTCCTCAACAGGTACTACTGGAGTTTCAGGAAGAGGATAGGCCATAGATAGGGATGGTTCAGCAGCAGCAGTGCTTGTACTTGCTACAGGATCAGCTGACCCACTTTGTACCTGTAAATTATTGTTATCAGAGGAGAGAATAATGCTATGACGATGTGACTCGTCCCCTATCTCAGCGTTTGTGAAACAATTCTCTAAAAACACTATATCCCGCCCTTTGATACTTTTTCTTATATTGGTGGGATCACGAAACCTATACGACTTGTTGTCATCGCAATAACCAACAAATATGTACTGTTTCGCTTTCGCATCTGATTTTTGGCGATCGCAATACGGCACATGAACGTATGCACGGCAACCAAATATTCGTAGATGGGAGATATCGGGTTTTCTGTTGAACCATATCTCATACGGAGTACGATTATCTAAAGCTCTATGTGGACATCTATTTTTTAAATAAGTAGCAGTGCGTACCGCATCTTCCCAGAAAGTCTTTGGTAGGTTACTATCTTGTAACATGCACCTAGCTTTCTCCACTAAGGACCTATTTGTCCTTTCAGCGACACCGTTGGATTCAGGACAATACGGGACAGTAGTCTGATGCTTAATTCCCCTTGAAGTTAAATATGCTTCGAATTCACCATTAACATAGGTACTCACCCCCGTTGTCGGTACGCAAGTTTCTTATCTTGAAAGAAGTTTCCCTTTCAACCAGAGCTTCGAATTCTAAAAACTTTTTCTTAACATGCGCTTTAGACGGTATAAAGTAAGAAAAAATCATTCTAGAAAAATCGTCTATAAAAGTAACCAAATACCGATTTGAACCTAATGACATTACGTCAAAAGGGCCGCAGACATCAGAATGTATAGTTTCTAAAATTCTGCTGCCTTTCTTATAATCAATAGTTTTGAAGGGTTTTCTACTTTGTTTTCCTTCAATACAGGCTATACAAGGGTTTTTATCTAAAGAAGAATATTCAATACCTTTAGCTTTGCCATGACGTAGATGTTCTAATGCAACGCGGCACAGATGACCAAGTCGCCGATGCCACAAACTTGAAGTAGTGTGTTCTTTAGAAGCCATAGCATGCTCCGAGTGAATTACTTGATGATCCAATCTATACAAACCACCAACGTTGCATGTCGCATGACCTACTGATTTTCCGACTACTTTTACCTCATTGCGTCTGTACATAGAACAACCTTTCTTATCAAAAACAATAGTTAAACCCTTTTCAACAGCCTTACTAACTGAAATTCAATTCGTACGTAACTCAGGAACGTAAAGAACATCTTTGATACCATTTAATTTTAACTTACTGTCTTTTACAAGTAACACTTCACCGACGCCAGCTGAAAATATCTCTCTATTGTTTGCTAGAGTTATGTTCTTGCTTTCAGACGTGTTTAAATTGGTAAACCATTCTTTCATACAGGACATATGTGAAGAGGCTCCAGAATCCACATACCAGTCGGTTTGAACTAGATTACCTCCAACACCCAAGGCCGAAATAAGTGTTGTCTCCTTACTGTTATTTTTACTTTTTCTCTGCCTTTCCTGTTTTCCTTTCTTCCTGGTTGGGCAATCTGGACGTTTGTGTCCCGGTTCTTTACATTCGTAACAAATAACTTTTCTTTCTGCAGCTTTAAGCGGCTTAATTTTTTCATTTGTTGCAAGAACCAATTCCTTTGACTCTCGTTTGGCGCTTTCGTTTAATAATTTCTGCTTTATTAATTCAGATGTTACCTGAATATTTGAGTTCTCCAGGGCCATTACTATGGGGTCAAACTCTGGTGGTAAACCTCCAAGTAAAATTGCTCCTATAGACATATCATCAATGTGTCGCCCTATATCTGCCAAGTCCTGAGCAGTGCTAATGACAGCATTGATATAGTCTTCAATCGAACCAAAATCAAGTAATTGATATCTATACAGCTTTCGTTCTAACGCCAACTTCCTACCCATACCTTTATCCTCATAGGCATTTGCTAAGGCGTCCCAGACCTCCTTTGCAGTTTTACAAGCCCGTACATGGGTAATCGCTCCACCTTCCAAAGTCAGACACATCTTGGTATAAGCTTTAAGATCTCTTTTTTTTCTTACCGCTACCGATGTACTGTCTTCGACATCATACCCCACAACTGTAGACCACAAGTCCTCGTGCAACAGGTACATACGCATTTTGAACTTCCACTGACTGAATCCATCTTTTCCATGCAACTGTTTGATGGAAGCAAGGGAAGCCCCTGAACCCGCGTAGGTCGAAGGCACGTTATTGTCACCCTCAGACATTGTATTACAGCGCAAAAAATATTTTACTCTATTTAAAAAAAAAATATTTACGAGCACTAAAAACGTAATAAAATTATCTATTCTGGGCCCATAACCGTTTGTTGTATTTTTGTGGAAGCAAACAATTTTATTTATTTTTATAAAGACAATGTCACACACAAAGAATACGTCATTTTTTTTTTTAAACATTCAAATATATAAAGAGTCTTATTTCTATGAACGTACAGCCAGTACGATTACATTACTTCAACATAGAACAGTTTTGCACTCCGCCATATTTAAACGGTCCAACATTTCTAATATGTAACGATTCTGATTTACCTTCACATCATTAGTTCCCTTTTCCCTAACGACTTGCAAACCAAGGCAATAACTAAGTTCACCTAGATCCTTGACACCAAAAAAATCCTTTAGGCCGTTCTTCAAGAAAGACAATTCATTTTCTTTATTATAAATCAAGATCAAATCGTCTACGTAAACTGCTAGTATAGCGATACTATTACTCCTTTTTTTGTAGACGCAGGGTTCAGACTCTAATCTATTATAGCCTAAATTATGAAGCACCTCATCTAACCTTTTGTTCCAGGCTCTGGCAGCCTGTTTAAGACCATAAAGAGACTTATGTAATTGACATACTTTGGTCTCCTGACCTTCAGCTACAAAACCTTCAGGTTGTGCCATAAAAACCTTCTCCTCCAGTTTTCCGTGAAGGAAAGCTGTGTCTATGTCTAAATGATGCATTTTTAAATTCTGTTCAGTGGCTAGTGCAATCAAAACCCTTAACGACGAGTAACGAACCACCGGCGAAAAAGTTTCCTCGTAATCTATTCCGTAGCTTTGACGAAAACCTTTTGCGACTAAACGTGCTTTGTATCTACTCACTTTACCTTCAGAATCGCGTTTTAACTTGTATACCCATTTACACGGTATGATTTTTTGTCCTGTGTTTTCTACTAAGATCCAAGTACCGTTAGAAATTAAGGAATTATATTCGTCTTCCATTGCAGCAATCCACATGTCCTTGTCTGGACGTAAAAGAGAATCAGAATAAGAACAAGGTTCATCTTTCAACTCACCACTTTGCATCGCTGAACAACAACAAACGGAACAGTAATTTACAGGCTTTCTATCCCTTAATTTGTACCTCCTTTCAGGTTCCATGTGCGTCTCTTCTTCCTCAACAGGTACTACTGGAGTTTCAGGAAGAGGATAGGCCATAGATAGGGATGGTTCAGCAGCAGCAGTGCTTGTACTTGCTACAGGATCAGCTGACCCACTTTGTACCTGTAAATTATTGTTATCAGAGGAGAGAATAATGCTATGACGATGTGACTCGTCCCCTATCTCAGCGTTTGTGAAACAATTCTCTAAAAACACTATATCCCGCCCTTTGATACTTTTTCTTACATTGGTGGGATCACGAAACCTATACGACTTGATGTCATCGCAATAACCAACAAATATTTACTGTTTCGCTTTCGCATCTAATTTTTGGCGATCGCAAGACGGCACATGAACGTATGCACGGCAACCAAATATTCGTAGATGGGAGATATCGGGTTTTCTGTTGAACCATATCTCATACGGAGTACGATTATCTAAAGCTTTATGTGGACATCTATTTTTCAAATAAGTAGCAGTGCGTACCGCATCTTCCCAGAAAGTCTTTGGTAGGTTACTATCTTGTAACATGCACCTAGCTTTCTCCACTAAGGACCTATTTGTCCTTTCAGCGACACCGTTGGATTCAGGACAATACGGGACAGTAGTCTGATGCTTAATTCCCCTTGAAGTTAAATATGCTTCGAATTCACCATTAACATACTCACCCCCGTTGTCGGTACGCAAGTTTCTTATCTTGAAAGAAGTTTCCCTTTCAACCAGAGCTTCGAATTCTAAAAACTTTTTCTTAACATGCGCTTTAGACGGTATAAAGTAAGAAAAAATCATTCTAGAAAAATCGTCTATAAAAGTAACCAAATACCGATTTGAACCTAATGACATTACGTCAAAAGGGCCACAGACATCAGAATGTATAGTTTCTAAAATTCTGCTGCCTTTCTTATAATCAATAGTTTTGAAGGGTTTTCTACTTTGTTTTCCTTCAATACAGGCTATACAAGGGTTTTTATCTAAAGAAGAATATTCAATACCTTTAGCTTTGCCATGACGTAGATGTTCTAATGCAACGCGGCACAGATGACCAAGTCGCCGATGCCACAAACTTGAAGTAATGTGTTCTTTAGAAGCCATAGCATGCTCCGAGTGAATTACTTGATGATCCAATCTATACAAACCACCAACGTTGCAAGTCGCATGACCTACTGATTTTCCGACTACTTTTACCTCATTGCGTCTGTACATAGAACAACCTTTCTTATCAAAAACAATAGTTAAACCCTTTTCAACAGCCTTACTAACTGAAATTATGTCTTATGTCATACATCTGTACCTACTATCAGAAAAATGTTTAAATGTAATTCTCAGAATAATTAAATATCACTCTGTTTTCTTAACTTATCTTTTATATATATATATTTTTTTTTTTGTATCGCTGTTTCATATATAATTAGGCGCATAATTTAGTGCATGCAGTGCTCTTCTATAAGTAATGGGGCACTTAGACGTAAGTTTGAAATGTTGTACTATATACTATGTAATAGTGTACCTATTGTTGAAGAGCCAAATAAAATAAATAAATAAATAAATAAATAAATTAAGTTCGTACGTAACTCAGGAACGTAAAGAACATCTTTGATACCATTTAATTTTAACTTACTGTCTTTTACAAGTAACACTTCACCGACGCCAGCTGAAATTATCTCTCTATTGTTTGCTAGAGTTATGTTCTTGCTTTCAGACGTGTTTAAATTGGTAAACAATTCTTTCATACAGGACATATGTGAAGAGGCTCCAGAATCCACATACCAGTCGGTTTGAACTAGATTACCTCCAACACCCAAGGCCGAAATAAGTGGTTGTCTCCTTACTGTTATTTTTACTTTTTCTCTGCCTTTCCTGTTTTCCTTTCTTCCTGGTTGGGCAATCTGGACGTTTGTGTCCCGGTTCTTTACATTCGTAACAAATAACTTTTCTTTCTGCAGCTTTAAGCGGCTTCATTTTTTCATTTGTTGCAAGAACCAATTCCTTTGACTCTCGTTTGGCGCTTTCGTTTAGTAATTTCTGCTTTACTAATTCAGATGTTACCTGAATATTTGAGTTCTCCAGGGCCATTACTAAGGGGTCAAACTCTGGTGGTAAACCTCCAAGTAAAATTGCTCCTATAGACATATCATCAATGTGTCGCCCTATATCTGCCAAGTCCTGAGCAGTGCTAATGACAGCATTGATATAGTCTTCAATCGAACCAAAATCAAGTAATTGATATCTATACAGCTTTCGTTCTAACGCCAACTTCCTACCCATACCTTTATCCTCATAGGCATTTGCTAAGGCGTCCCAGACCTCCTTTGCAGTTTTACAAGCCCGTACATGGGTAATCGCTCCACCTTCCAAAGTCAGACACATCTTGGTATAAGCTTTAAGATCTCTTTTTTTTCTTACCGCTACCGATGTACTGTCTTCGACATCATACCCCACAACTGTAGACCACAAGTCCTCGTGCAACAGGTACATACGCATTTTGAACTTCCACTGACTGAATCCATCTTTTCCATGCAACTGTTTGATGGAAGCAAGGGAAACCCCTGAACCCGCGTAGGTCGAAGGCACGTTATTGTCACCCTCAGACATTGTATTACAGCGCAAAAAATATTTTACTCTATTTAAAAAAAATATTTACGAGCACTAAAAACGTAATAAAATTATCTATTCTGGGCCCATAAGCGTTTGTTGTATGTTTGTGGAAGCAAACAATTTTATTTATTTAAAGACAATGTCACACATGAGAATACGTCATCATTTTTTTTTTTAAACATTTTCAAATATATAAAGAGTCTTATTTCTATGAACGTACAGCCAGTACGATTACATTACTTCAACAAGACCGAAATCAAGATTGCAGTTCATCCAAGTCAATCTGCAGCGCTCAAAGCTGGCCACAGAGGAGCTCCACATGGTGGCTCAGGCAAAAGGAATTTCCGTAGCACTTGTTCAAGAGCCCTATGTCGGAAGAACAGGCGTGATGAAACAAAAGCTGGCACACAAGTCATCCAGTGCAGCCTGAACCGTCAAAAACCAGTTAAGGCGGCGATCGTTGTCTTCGGGAACAACCTGGAGGTCATCCACGACCCCCAGCTTGTGACAGAGAACATCTCCGCCGTCTTGCTGAAGGTTGGCCAGCTCAGCCTTGGGGTGCTATCGGTCTATTTTGAAGGTGACCAAGAAATTGAACCCTACCTTTCGGAAACACACACAACAATTCAAAAACTACACACAAACAACATCATCGTGGGAGGAGACATAAACGCCAGTGGTGGGGAAGTGTTTCCGAAAACCATCGCGGGGCGGCGTATAACTCGTTCCTCAACGAGCGGGACCTCCAGATCCTAAACACGGGCCAAACACCGACGTTCCAGACCTACAGAGGAGACAGATGGTGCACGAGCCACGTCGACGTAACGGTATGCAGCGCTGCCACTGCTAGGCAAGGTCGAAGAGTGGCGGGTAGAAAGGAGTCTGATAACTTCGGACCACAATGCGATAACCTTCTCGATGCGTTTAGAAAAAGCCTTGGAACCCTTAAGGCCAATCACGACACGAATCTATAACACCAAGAAGGCAAAGTGGTCCGACTTCAGCACGCACTTCAAGACCAGCCTGGCGGACAATGACATAACACCAGCCAGAGTCTCAGCCGTCTCGAACCCAGAGGATCTGGAGTCACTCATCACATTATACGTACACAACATCCACCGCTCATGCGAGGAAGCGATCCCAAAACTGGGGTCGCCCAAACACAACGCCAAGCCCCCATGGTGGACCCCTTCTCTAGACCGTCTCCAAAAAGATGCGATGACAAAGAAGAGAAGGATCCGGAACGCAGCCGCTAGCCGGAGACAATTCACCATCCAAGAATATGCACTGGCCAAGAACACGTACACTACAGCAGCCACGGAAGCGGCCACAACAAACTGGAAGGAGTTCTGCTCGAAGCAGGACCGAGAGAGCATGTGGGACGGCATCTACAGGGTACTAAGGAAGACAGCCAAAAGACAGGACGACGCACTCCTGAGAAACACCGCAGGCGAGACGCTCAGTCCAGAGCAATCCGCGAATCTCCTGGCAAAAACCTTCTACACCGACGACTCAACGGATGCCGAACAGCCCTACCACACAGCACTTAGGAGGCTAGCGGAGGAAGAGAACCCTCAAGGACTGTCTGCCGACGATCCACCCTTCACAACCGCGGAGCTGGAAATGGTTCTCCAAAACCAAAACCCGAAAAAAGCTCCCAGCCCCGATGGATTAACAGCAGACATCTGCACAGCGGCAATAAACTGCAACAGGGAGGTGTTCTTAGCGATAGCCAACAGGTGCCTGTCGCTGTCACACTTCCCGAAGCAGTGGAAGGTCGCCCACGTGTGCATACTCCGGAAGCCAGGAAAGGACGACTATACCAGCCCAAAGTCCTACAGGCCAATAGGTCTGCTCTCGGTCCTAGGAAAAATCGTCGAAAAGCTCCTAGTAGGCAGACTCCAGTGGCACTTCCTCCCAACACTACACAAGAACCAATACGGTTTCATGCCACAGCGCGGAACCGAGGACGCCCTATATGCTCTAATAGGACACTTACGTGCCGAAATCAAAGCCAAAAAGATCGTGCTTTTGATATCATTGGACATAGAGGGGGCCTTCGATAACGCGTGGTGGCCAGCACTCAAAAGACAGATGGTAGTCAAGAACTGTCCCAAAAACATCTACGCTCTCGTCGCCTCATACCTGGAAGACCGGAACATCAGGGTCAACTACGCCAGAGCGACTAGTGAGAAGGGTACCACGAAAGGATGCGTCCAGGGCTCAATCGCCGGACCGACGTTTTGGAACCTTATCCTAGACTCACTCCTACAGAAAATGGCTAGAATGGGAGTATACTGCCAAGCCTTCGCAGACGACGTCGTCCTTGTATTCTCGGACTTTTCAACCGGTCCCCTACAACAAACAGCCAACGACATACTAGACATAGTATCGGAATGGGGCGTCCAAAATAAGCTACGGTTCGCCGCGCACAAGACCAATGCGATGGTGCTAACGAGAAAGCTTAAATACGATATTCCGGTACTCCACATGTCGGGCACCCAGCTGAACCTAGTCAAAGAGGTCAAGCTGCTGGGTCTCACAATAGACTCAAAACTCACCTTCAACGCGCACGTGTCCGCGACCTGTAAAAGGGCCGCAGACATCTACAAGCAGCTCGCATGCGCGGCAAAGGTGACTTGGGGTCTCAACAGAGAGATAATAAGGACGATATACGTGTCGGTGATAGAGCCCATCGTGATGTATGCAGCGACCGCGTGGGCGCCCGCAGCCGAGAAACTGATGACAAGGAATCAGTTTGACTCGCTGCAGAGAGGTTTCGCGCAGAAGATCTGCAAAGCATACCGCACGGTGTCTCTGACATCGGCACTTGTTCTGTCAGGCCAACTCCCCCTAGATCTCCGGGTAATCGAGGCCGCAACCCTTTTCAAGATCAAAAAGGGATATTCCCAAGAGTTCATACCGCCGGGCCGCGAGCTGGAGTGCAATGTGCACCACTCCCAAAACCCCCACCCAGCGCTACTCACAACAACAGAGTATGCACGCCTAGAGGACTTGACTCCCGAGACCCTGGAAACTCATCAAGTAATCGGTCCCCAAATATACACCGACGGCAGCAAGATAGAGGGGAAAGTCGGAGCTGCCTTAACTTGGTGGGAAAACGGCAAGGAGTCCAAGTCCAGCACTTTTGGCCTGGAGCCCCACAACACGGTCTTCCAATCGGAAATCTACGCTCTCTTCAGAGCTGTCAGGATGGCAAAAGAATCCAGTGCGGCCTCCGTAAGCATCTTAAGTGACTCAAGATCGTCACTTGACCTGCTGAGGAGTCCGTCTGCCACTCACCACCTGGCACTACAAATCAAGAGATGCGTCCGCGAGATCAGAGAAGAAGGCCGAGAAGTGAGGCTCTTTTGGCTCAGGGCCCACGTGGGAACCGCCGGAAATGAGAGGGCGGACGAGCTGGCCAAGGAGGCAGCCTTAACAAAAGAGACAGCAGACTACAGCAAGGTCCCCGTATCGTACGTGAGAAGGAAGATACGGGAGGGGACTGTAAAGAAGTGGCAAGCGCGCTACGAGTCCTCGAGTACAGGATCGGTCACGAAAGTGTTCTTCCCAGACGTCCTAGCGGCGAAGCGAACACTCAGAGAAGCAGTTCTCACACCGGTCCATGTACAAGTTCTAACAGGACACGGAGGATTCTCTGCGTACCTCCACCGCTTTCATCTCAAAGACAGTCCCGCGTGCGTCTGTGACCCCAACTGCGATGAAACCGTCTGGCATCTGCTCTTTGAATGCCCCAGATTCAGTCGCGACAGAATGGAGCTGGAAGTCAAGATCGAAATCCAGCTGAGCCAGTCCATACTCCACACCATCATGGGGAGACCGGCCACCAGGAAACCATTCTTGGCATTCGCAAGCAAAGTCGCCAAAGTCGCAGCGGAGGCTAACAAAACGGACGCAACCTCGCAAAGTCGAAGCCGACTACCATCTAGGCGAACAGTCCCGACCACAGCAACAACCACAACAACTACAACACAGACAGCAACAACACAAACCACAACACGTACACCACTCACCATTACACAAGATACACACGGAAACACCAACGAGCAACCGGTACGAGCGGCAGCAGCAGTAGCAGTAGCCGAAGCCAGCCTTCAACCAGTCCCCAACGCCATGCCCATCACGGAATTCCTGGCATGTGGAGGAGACGGAGTCCCAGGCATCAGGCTGCGAGGTGTCGCTCTGTTCATGAACAGAGATTCAGAAAAGCTAGGCATAAGCTTCTGCATAGGTTCAAGCCGAGCAGCAGCCCGTATCCCAATCTCACCAGGCCTTGCCGCCTTGATCAACGGAGGCACCACCAAAACGAGCATGAAAGGCAGTAAGTACGCCGCACTGCCTCAAGTGGAAGTAGCCACTCACCGATGCCGTCTAGTGCGATTCAAAGGGAAAACGATTGCACTACTCGAGTGGCGGGAGGATACTTCATTTGCTCAGGCAAGCTCATTGCTTCAAAAGATCAGGGAGGCCGGAGAACACGTGCCAGTCACAGCCCGCACGATAAGCGTTGACGCGATGGAGGTCGGAGGAGAGAGAGGAGACGTCGCAGACCGCTTCGGCTGCTTAAAAGCCTCGGAACAACATGAGGTAGTCGTCCATGAGGACAGAGGGGAATCTCTAAGTTTCCTTAAAGCCCCCAGAGACCCAACAGCCATCGCGACGAGCTCCACAACTAGCCCGACCACACAAAGCGGATCAGAGAGGGCTCAGCAGAAGGCAGCCGCCGAAAAAGCCGCAAAGGAGCAGAGTGCCGCCACCAGCCCAGAGGACCAAGCCAGGTCGAGGAGTCGCCTGAAAGCCTTCGGCACTTTCTTCAAAGCACTGCTCCCAAGCACCAGCCGCGCATCACCAGTCGAGAAACAGGAAGCAGCAGTGGAGAGGTTCTTCAGAAAAACACCAACAGAACCAACACCACGGAAGCCTACACCAACGAAAGCCGACAAAGGGCAAGTCAGCCCGCCTGTCCTCGCAATGATCTCGGGCACCACAGACCACGTGAAGAGCGCTTTCCTCGAGTACGTAGCAATCGTGAGGGCGACCAGAGAGGTCAATCTCAGGACATGCAGGAAGATCCTGCAGACCTTCCAAAGGAATACAGAAGGACTGCTAGAGGTACTACTCAAGGAGGCAGAGGCAGCGGTGTACGACAACGTCAAATCCCAAGTCATCAAAGGGGAAATGACGGGGTCGTACATGGCAGCCTACAGCGCGAAGAACGGTTTTGTGGCCCTGGACGAGGAGGAAACCGAACGCGTGGGAAAAATAACATTCAGAACGCCAAACGACGACCCGATAGTGGTTACCGCCAAATGTACCAAGATCATGCTGGACGATAAGATCCTTGAAATGGCACAGTCCATTTCGGGGATCCCGGATAAGTCAGCATCGCATGGAAGTTGGACGGTACCCAATATCAGGTGGGTAAATGGAGTTCCAGGTTGTGGCAAGACAACCTGGGTTGTGAAACACTTCGATGGGGAGAAAGACGTTGTAGCCACCACGACGACCGAAGCTGCGAAAGACCTCAGAGAGAAGCTCGCGCACCGTTTAGGAGACCGAGTAAAGACAAAGGTGCGCACTATGGCCTCAATCTTAGTCAACGGGTTCAAGAAAGAAGAGAAATGCTACCGCCTAACGGTAGACGAGGCTCTTATGAACCATTTTGGGACCATAGTCATGGCAGTTAAGTTGTCAGGAGCAAGCGAGGTTGTCCTCATCGGAGACGTAAACCAGCTACCATTTTTGGACAGAGAGAACCTTTTCGAGTTAAGGTATACCCGTCCAAACCTGGTGGCTGGCATCACCCAGGAACTGCTTTGCACACACCGTAACCCGATGGATGTGGCATTTGCGTTGAGCGAGATATACTCCGGTATATACTCCTCCAAGTCGTCGCTGTCGCGGGTCCACTCACTGAGCGTCAAAGGTTACACAGGAGCGCAAATACCGAGCACCGCCCAAAACACCCTATTCCTGGTTCATACGCAAGAGGAGAAAGCTTCTCTCATCAGCCAGGGATATGGGTCCGGCGAAGGGTCGCGCACGCTAACCATCCACGAGGCCCAGGGTCTGACCTTCGACAGCGTAATAATCATCAACACCAAGTCCAGGAGACTCCAAATCCACGACAGCATCTCCCACGCGGTAGTGGCGGTGTCGAGACATACAGTCAGTTGTGTCTATTACACCGACGACGCCGATGACGCCACCGGCCGCTTTGCAAAGAGAGCGATGGATGCGCCTACTAAAACGGTCGTCGAGTACAACTTGAAGACGGCCATGCAGCATCGAGACGCAGGCGTTGTGGAAGCTTAGCTCAGGCTAGCGAAGTCCCTGGTCAGACGACGGAACTAATAAAAACATCCTCACCCCAAAACCCAAAAAAAAAAAAAAAAAAAAACCCAATTCTGAGTACCTCTCTTTTTTCAAAATTGGATAATGTAAAACTGCATGGCAGAGTGAGTCTGTCATACTCACGTAAAAGCAGTGCCGATGGTGGCGCTGCACATCCGGTCGCTAAGTTCCCTACAAAATGGATGAGCTAAGCGGCGCGGATGTGCAGGTCATGTCCGTGAACGGATGCCATCGGTCGCTGCTGGTCGACTCACATTGCCATGCAGTTATTAGTCCTATAAAGAAATAATTGTGTAATCTTAGTTTAGAGTATTTAATTTTAATTAGTGGTAAGTAAATAATTGTTAAGCCTGAAACAAAAAAAAAAAAAAGTAGCGTATATAAAAAAAGGACATTCTAAAAATATTGTGCATGCACAATATTTTTAGAATGTCCTTTTTTTATATACGCTACTTTTTTTTTAGCATGTGTATGATTAAAAAAAAAAAAAAAAAAAATATTAATATACTTAATTAAAAAAAAAAAAAATATATGGACTCACGTAGATTTTTAAGTTTTAAGTTAATTATAATGTAACGTGTCCAATGTCGGAGCACGATTAAATATTAAGATAAAAAAAAAAGAAAGCAAACAATGTAACTAATTTAAATAAGAGCGCGGACCACCACGCCTAACCTTTTTTTTTTTTTTTTTTTTTTTTAACGCTGGGAAAAAAGCATTACGCATACCCTCCCATCGGGGGACGGGAGGGGTATGTGGGACTCCCCGGGCGGACCCGGTATACCCACTAAAACGACCCAGCGCATTCCCGCTTCGTTCGAGTGGCGGGGGACTGGGAAACCGGCACAGCCTTTACTTCCAGTCCTCCGCCGACGATTGCAAGGCAGACCCCTCACACCCTCACGGGTGTGGGGGTGTCGGGAATGACCGACGAAGGTGACGGGTGCAATGCGGGCGAAGGCACCCCCGCGCCTGTCACCCGCCCGTCACCATGAGGAGGGAGGGCTCGATGCCTTCTCCCCCTTCTTCGTCTGTGGAGCGGCGCAGCGAGAGGATCATCCTCCCGCGCGCGCTCCGAGAGAGGGCGGTTTGGGGAGAAATACACCCCCACCATCGCTATCTCTCCCCGCGCGGCGGCCACGTATCCCGGTCCCCTCTCTAAGAGCGAGAGGGAAGGGGAGTCTGTGGAAGACCGCGCCACCAACGCCACCAAGCCGTCCCGGTCGCCCAGCCAACGGCCAGGGACCGAGTAGGGTTCGGCGACCACCGCCAAGTCCACCAACCACTCAGCCATGGTCTGCATCAGCAGATCCTGGGCTGTCCTGCAGTGGTTGGTGTTCGCCTGAGGGATGCGATGTTCGACTGTGTCCATCAGTCGGACATCGCACCCTCCTCCGCAGCCGCCGCAGGAACGGCGGTGTTAGCGGCAGCAGTAGGCGCAGGCCCGGTCGGCACCTGCACTTTGCCACGCTTAGGGGGAGGAATACACTTCCTCCCCTTCATTACGTGGCCTGATCGGCAGCCACTGGCGGCACACACCGCACAGTGCGGCGTGGTGACCTTGCAAGAGGCGGCTTTGTGGCCCTCCTTGCCGCAGCGGTAGCATGTGTCCGTCCTGTCTACCTTGGACGGACACAGAGGCCTGGTGTGGCCGATGCCGAAGCACCGGAAACACCGCAGAGGCTGGTCCTCGAGTGCCCGGACTGCGCCCGAGCTGAACCCGACTTGAAGCCGTCCTTTCGCAAGGACGGCTTTGGCAGCGGCGATTGGGCACTCGAGGCGAATGGTGCCCATACCACCGCGGCCGGGCCTTATGTCCAGGCCTTGGACCGCCGCGGCGCCACAGCCCCCTACCGCTGCGACCGCCGCCACCACCTCCTCCTTGGAGACGGAGTCATCTAGCTCCGTCACTTCAATGGCCGCCGACTTGACCGGCCGGGCCACCTTGACAGAGTCCGCGATGACCTCCTGCAGCTTGGCTGCAAAGAGGTCCGCGCGGGCACCCCCTTCGGCCCCCGGGAACTCGAATATTCGAGCCCCGGCTTGGGTCCGCCGGCAAGTTACACTGCCGATCCCCAGTTGGGTAGGATCGGCATTGGCACGCGCCCGCACCAAAATGGACGCGTACGTCTCCCCTCGCTCCGCAGCCTCCGCGGTGAGGGTCACCACGACGGCCGCGGTTTTCGGGGGGACCAGCTTCCCCTTTCCCTTCCCTTTCCCCTTCCCCTTTCCCTTGTCGGTCGCCTGTGACTGGCTGGGAGCGGTGGTGGCGGGGACGACAGTGAGTGTTCCCGCTTCGTCCGAGTGGCGGGGGACTGGGAAACCGGCACAGCCTTTACTTCCAGTCCTCCGCCGACGATTGCAAGGCAGACCCCTCACACCCTCACGGGTGTGGGGGGGTCGGGAATGACCGACGAAGATGACGGGTGCAATGCGGGCGCAGGCACCCCCGTGCCTGTAGCCCGCCCGTCACCATGAGGAGGGAGGGCTCGACGCCTTCTCCCCCTTCTTCGTCAGCGGAGCGGCGCAGCGAGAGGATCGTCCTCCCGCGCGCGCTCCGCCTCCTCTTTCTGCGAGAGTACGTCCTCGCAAAAGGAGGCTACCGCTGACCAGGCCTCCTCGCTCCCCAGTCGCGTCCTCACGCCGTCGCGTCTCCATGGCGTCGACCACGCCGGGAAGCGAGAGGTCCGGTCCGACCACCGCGGTCAGACCGCGGCGCAGCTCGGACCACGCCGGGCACACCTCGAGGGTGTGCTGCGCCGTGTCCTCCGCCGCGCCGCAGTCGTGGCACGCCGGGGTCTCCTCCCTCCCGATCCGGTGCAGGTGCGATCCGAAGCAGCCGTGCCCGGACAACACCTGCACCAGACGGAAAGAGAGGAAACCGTGGGACCGCTCGAGCCAGCCCTTCAGGACCGGACCGAACGCGTCCAACGTCCGGCGGCCAAAGGCGGCGTTGGCGAGGTCCTCCGTCCAATGGAGGACGATGGCGTCCTTCGCCTCCTGCCGAACGGCCTCCCGCTCTTCGGCGACGGGGCGCTCCCCGAGCGCGTTCCGGTGCGCCGTCCACTCGTACACTCTGGCGAGCACCCATGCCTCCAACTCCCAAGGAGGGGTGCCGGCCAGAGCGCATGCCGCCGAAAAGCCCACCGAGCGGTAAGCCCTCGCCACCCGCTGTGCAATGGCCCGTTGGGGCCTGCGGATGGCGGTCGCATTCTCCCTCCTATGGAGGGAGTCCGCCCAGATGGGTGCCCCTTAAAGGGCCATGCTCCGCAAGATGCCGGCATTTCGCCTTGGGCCCCCCCAGGTTTGGGAGGAGCCACGAGAGGGCGTCCGCGGCCTTCAACAGGCGCGTCGACAGCCCGCTGAAGTGCGGGCCGAAGCGCCACCTGTCGTCCAGCACCAGCCCCAGATATTTCATCTGGGGCTGGACCCCTATACGGACGCCCTCCACGACGATGTGGGCGTCGGGAGGGCAGCGCTGCCGGGGACCGCGAAAGTACACGGCCTCCGTCTTGTGCAGCGCCACCTTCAATCCGTTAGTGTTAATTTCTGTTAGTACCAAAATCTACCTAAGGGAGCGAGTAAATCCCGCGAGGCAGCGAGCCTCCTTGCCGGATTGCCGCCATGGGATCTAGAGGCGATAGTCCTCGCGCGCCTACATGAATGGCGCGCGGAGGCGCTACGCCGGGGGGAAACAAATTGTCGCTCAGCGGACAGACTTCCGGCGGGATCTCATGGCGACATGGAGAGAGCGACTGTCGCAACCCCGTGCAGGGCACGCCACGATAGTGGCGATAAGTCCCCTCTTTGAGGAGTGGCTTGAGAGACGCCACGGCGTCCTCACCTTCCGCCTGACGCAGGTCCTCACCGGACACGGAGTGTTCGGGAGGTTCCTGCACCGAATCGGGCGGGAGGAAACGCCCGGGTGCTTCCATTGTGAGGATCGACCGGAGGACACGGTGGAACACACGGTGGAGGTGTGCCCCGCGTGGGCGGAGCACCACCGTGTCCTCGAAGCGGCGATCGGCGGCGGCGACCTCTCGCGTCCGGCCCTGGTGCAAGCCATGGTCCGAAGCGAGACGGAATGGGACGCCGTCACCTCCTTCTGAACGGAACGGAACGTGAGAGGGAGAGAACCTCTCAACGTCCCGGCCGCCGCGGGAGACGCCCCGGGCGTCGGGGGCCACCACCACGTGGCCCCCGGCCACCGTAGGCGCGGGCCTGTGGACGGTGAGCTACGGGCTAGCTCGCCGTCCGTCCGTCTCATGACGACAGGCCGTGTCGACGGCGCGTTCGTGTTCCACGCGCGCCTCAAAGAGAGTCAGCAAAAAGGAAGGGGTCCGTAAGGACCGATGCCTGCCGGGGTTGCGGGACTATTCGAAAGAGATACCGTGGCCCCGGAACACAAAGGGCGATGAAGGAACATGGATGGGTTTTAGTCAGTAAAAGTCTGACACTCCCTCCTGCTCCGCCCAGAGCGGGAGGGGTTATTTGATGATTTCCCATCCGAAAAAAAAAAAAAAAAAAAAAAAAAAAAGGGAGCGAGTAAAAAACACAAACGCAGATATCTTCGCTTCCAGACGTGCGATTTTGAAGCTGTTTTCAGTATTTTTAGACCAAACTAGGCCTCCGCCTACGTTTTGACCATATCGCACGCACTTGCACGCGCGTCGGGACTTTATCCCTACTAACACTCGGGAATTTTTCGAATTTTCAAAGTAAATCGTCAAAATTAATTGTTTTTCCAAATTCTTTTACAAAAATAACGTTAGTTTATAGTTGCAATAGTCCTCACCCTTCATCCCTGAATTCTGGTCCGCGGTCCGTGTCCCAGTTTCCAGGTTTTGGGGTGAAATTCAAAATTTTTTGGGTCAAAAACGGGTTTTTTGACCACAACTCAAAATTTTTGGTCGGCACCTAATAAGTTTTATTCTTTATATAGCTAGCCCGCGCGGAGACGCGTCTCTGGACCCCTCGCCCGCGCCCCTAGCTCGAATAAATATTGCACACATTAATACCCACCCGCCCTCTGGTCTATAGGAAGGTAGACGTGGGATTTTTGGCAAAGTTTGTTTTTGGAATTTAGCTCCGTTAGCATATTTGAGGCCTGTTAGTAGGGATTGACGAGAAAAGCGCCTTTTTAAGCTGTGACTGAGACCTCAAGTCTCATATGATAGTTGACGTTCATCGTTAAATTGGCAAACGGCGAACACGTTATTTAGTATAAGTTTTATGATATTATTTGAGCTATTTTAATTTGATTTTAATAAATATTAGTATTTATATTTTATCCTTATTTATTACCTTCTGTGTTCCCCCCTTTACAGGGACACAGAAAAACCCAGTGTCCAAATTTACAAACCTTTCCTCACGAGTACGTAGATATCGTTCTGATTCCCTCTTTACAGGAGTTGGTTCTGATAACACCTGCTCCCAAATTTAAATATGTTCCACACCCCATCCAGTACCGTGATAGCCCAAGGCTCTAGTGGCTCGCCGCGATCGGCGGAGAAAGTGGGGCCTTCGCCTGATGCGAGGAGGAGAATCTCCTTCGGAGATGAGACTCCTTCTGCGTCAAGGCAGGGCCCTGCCACTCCGGGGACGCGCCGAGCCGCTATCGAAGCCTCAAGACCGCTCAAAAAGCCCGAGGCGAAGTGCCGCAGTCGCACTGAGGAGGCGAGAGCTTGCCTTAATAAGGCCAAGCTTAATTTAGGCAACTCTCGCAACCTCAAGGCCGAGATCAAGACTGCGGTGCTCGAAGCCATAAACAGGCTTTATGAGCTGGTCAAGGAGTCGGAGCAAGACCGGGCCCCTGCCGCACCCATCGCCGTACCGGAACCCTATAGTATTATGCTATACTTACGCTTCATATTCACCATTCATAATACTATTTATCATGCATTTTATTTGTTTATATATCTACACTCAGCAAATCGATTTAAATACGATTCTTTAACTTGGAAATAGCTGAAATAAAATATTATTATAATTTTCATGTTGTGATATTTACGTCAAGCGTCAAAATGTCAAACTGTCAGTTAGTCTTTTAATTCTCTTTCTGCTCAGTCTATGGTCTAGCTCTATGATTTCTCTTTTTGGTTTGTAAAATTTAAATTATTTTTATCAATATGTGTTTAGCCATTATATTTTGTAGATTATTACGATTGTTTACTAAATAACTTAATATTAAATTATATTATAAAATTCTTTACGCACTCATGGATATGTCCTGGCTGGTTCTCTATTGTATTACCTAACTTTTTTACACATAATTTAAAGTGCCATAACTTTTTTTGTCCTAATCATCATTTGTCCGAATGATAACTTACCCGAACTTAATATCACATAATATCACATGCCATAAAATTGAAATCCCTAAATACAATATGCTCTAAACCCGTTTGTCATAAATATTACAATCAATAATATACAAAACACTTAAAATCGTTTTCAATAATAGTTATAAATCCTAAATAAAAGAAAATGTTTGGATCTTAATAATATTTTTAAAACAAACCGGTATGTTCCCAGACGTTCCCAAAAGGGAACAAAACATTGTTATTTTAATTGTGTCTGTCATTACGGGTACCTACAGTAAAGTAAGTATTACTTAGCTTTTGCTATGCTATGAACTTCTCTCAACACAACACATTTTTATACAATATTGCTCTTATGAAATTTGTAAGAATTAAAAAGTAGAACCATCATATCGCAGAAAGTTCATAGTTAGAATCTTCTTTTGTTTTGGCATACATTTCATATAAGTAGTCACTAAAAGGCAGAAAATAAATCAATCAAACCGTCAGTCATTATAAAACACTTGAGTGTGAACATAATTATGTGGATTTTATTTTTCCCTGTAATAAGTATGCAAACATGCAAACAAACATGCAGCAAGCATGCAGCAAGCATGCAGCAAGCATGCAGCAAGCATGCAGCAAGCATTCAGCAAGCATGCAACAAGCTTGCAGCAACCATGCAAGCACGCATACAGTATGCAAGCAACCATGCAAGCGAGCAAGCAGCATGCAGCAAGCATGCAACAAGCATGCAGCAACCATGCAAGCACGCATACAGTATGCAAGCAAGCATGCCGCATGCAAGCGAGCAAGCAACATGCAGCAGGCATGGTTTCTGTCACGGCTCCGGCACTGCGGAGCTCCGGCGGTCCCACGCGAGCTTATCGTCGCAGATGTGTTTAACGCTCACCACCGCAGCTTCGGCTTGCTGGCCGGCTTCGCCGGCCAGCCTCAGCAGCGGCGGCGAGTGTTACAACCACCTGCTCCTCAACTCGCGGGCCGCCTCGCCCCTCCGCGCCTACGCGATTTTAAATTACACTCTCGGGGTAGGGCAGACAAGACTACGTGGGGTCGGATTTACAGCGATTCGTTTCTGTCACTAAAACCTAATTTTTAGCAAATGTTTTAGGACCAAAAAATTTATTACACTTATATGGACATTAGGAATAATACACATTATATAATATAATACTTAGGATATTTGACTTTATGGCATATACAATTAGAAGATTCAATTATTATGGTATTTGATATTATGACAGAACAGTTTTAGAAATAAAGATAATTATGGAAAACAAAGTTTCGGGATTTTGAACATTATGGTAACAGAAGTTTATAGCAAACGTTTTATGGATAATGATTTTCGGACAATTTTTTTTAGGAGATATAAGGGAGTACCGTCCTGGCTGACTACACTTGTCAGTTGAGATGATGGCCACACTAAGAAAACTAAAATTTGAAAAAGGAAGACTACTTTGGGAGAAACGAGCTGACGGACGGTGGAAAGGACGACTCGGAAATCTGATTTGAGGAGTATCAGAGAGCAGCTTGGTTTTGGCGGTGAGATTCTTAAACTGCCCAGGGGATCCAACGAAAGTTTCTCCTGGGACTTCTACTCCCGATGTTCGGAGGCTAACTACGTGCCTGTCCGTCTACTGGTCTCGCAGGGCTGTCCTACGTCTGGCCCTGAGTTCTGCACTGTCTTGCTGCTGAGCTGTCCTAGTGAACTCTGAGATCTGCGCTGCCGCCGTTTCTACTGCTTGAGAGCTCAACTTCAAGGTTACTCCGGTATCGACCTGCTACCCTGACGCCTGTTCCCGTTCTTACAGTGTGGTAAACTTATTAGTGTCCATCTAAGTGCATAAACTTTAAAACTGAGTGCGTGCTAGGTAGTTTTTTATAACTAGCTGTATTTTTTATCTTTCCTAAATTAAAATTGTATTTGAACAAGTCTGCTTATCCTTTTATTTTAAATAGGAGCAAGTAGATTTGTTACAACCCGCACCCACTGCTGACTTCAGTCCCCAACCCATTTCCATTGAAGTTCTTGCTGGCCAGTAGGGCTTGCAATATCCGTTCATTTTTACTATCCGGATAATACGGATATCAATATTTTACTATCCGGATTATCCGGATAATGTGGATAATACGGATATTTTTTAGTTTTTACTCTAAATAAATCTAATAAACTTTTGTAACACGTTTTAATCAGTCTCTCAAGCAAAATGACAAAGAAATAATAAACTATACCAATATTTCAAGTAACAATCACATAAGAAAACTAGTTCACTCTCTAAAATTATACAATAAAAACCCTATACCGCACAAATTATTTGTATCTATTCTTCTCATACTTAAAACAATTCCAATTAAAAATGAGATCTTACATTTATCACAAAATCCTAATCAAATCAACCTATTTAAAACATAAGAATTAAATAAAAATATCACATTAAAACAAGAACTGGTTTTAAGTGAGAAGCGACCGTGCGTGCGATACAATACAATCTTGAAAATACGTGCAGTATGGATGTAAGTTTAACTTTAACAAGTGGTCAATGTTGTTATGATCTCTGTCACTAAATTGACTTATTGTGTTGTGATTTGTGAAGTGAATAAACAATTGCAAGAGTGATTAGCTCTATATTAAAATAACAAATAATGGTTGCGCCAACATTCAAAAATTGATTGACATTCGCTAGCTTCTACACCCATCCTTCCCGCACATACCTCGCGAGTGAATAAGAAGATTTCGCTCGTCATTCTTGTCGCGAAACCACTTCCGAATCGAATCGCACCGCGCGCGCAATGGCGTCCCCGTTCCGCGTAAAAATATTGATAACTTTGGAATCACCGCATTATCGCATATAATAAGACTTTTAATCAACCGTCTGTGGTATTGTTTAACGTGTGAGACAGTGATTTGAGGCCCAGCTGCCCTTGAACCTGGAAAGTGAACTAGTGCGCCAGCGGCAGCAAGCGCGTGGCTCCCGTAAAGGGTTTGTGTTTCCTTCCCTTATTATTTCGGATTGTTTTCTATTGTTCCACACCCATTGCAACTCGAATCACCTATCACCAAGCGTTTGTCAGTCTTTTTATTCCGCATTGCAAAATACAGTCCACTAATTTAGCCCTTCGCGCAACCAAATAACGTAATACCAGTTATGTATTTTGCAGATGACAGCTTTTTATTTAATATTTAAAATAGAAATACAACTATCCGTATTATCCGAAAAAACCGGATAATGATGCAAGTAAAATCCGGATTTGAAAATCGGCGCATATCCGGATAATACGGATATCCGGATATCCGGATTGAAAGCCCTACTGGCCAGACTGAGCTCCTGAGAACCATAAAGGAGCACATCTCGGAGTTAAAGGACAACTTCGAGAAACTCGATAGACTCCGAGACAGTCTGGCCTGCAAAGAAAGTGTGGGGGAGACAACCTACGCGAGTGTAGCGGCCGTCAGTAAATGCCACAGCGGGGCGCCAGCCCTGGAGCGAACGACGCTGCACTCCGTGGTTGTCTCATCAACACAGGAAAGGGATACGGGGGCCGAAATCCTCGAAAGAGTGCGAAAAGCAGTGGATGCGAAGGAGGGCTGGGTGCGTGTAGAGAGGGTGAGAAAATCCAAAGATCAGAAAGTCATCATGTTGCAACCAGTGCAACACAGGAGGAGAGACAAAAACTTAAAGCACGTTTAGAAAAGGCTGGAGAGAACCTCGTCGTCGAGGAAGTCAAAAACAGAGACCCGCTTCTGATTCTTAGGGACGTGTTGCTGATCCACAGCGACGAAGACGTGGTACGAGCCCTTAGGAATCAGAACCGGGAGTTATTTGACGGCCTCGGCGATGGGGAACAGAGAGTCTCTATTAAATTTAGGAAAAAATCGCGTAACTGTGAACAGCATTGTGCTGAGTGTCTCCCCAGCTATCTGGAAGAGGGCACTCGATGGAGGCAAGCTCCGCATTGACCTCCAGCGAGTACGCGTCGAAGACCAGACGCCTCTGGTGCAGTGTGGTAGTGCTTAGCATACGGTCACGGGAAACGTCTCTGCACGGAGCCGGTTGACCTATGCAGCCACTGTGGCGGTCCACACTTTCGGGTGGACTGTCCAGTCAAAGATCTTGGCGAGGCAGCGGTGTGCTTGAACTGCACCAGAGCCAAGCTCGGGGAACACTCGCACAATGCCTTCAGCAAAGAATGCCCGGTGCGCGGGAAGTGGGACGCATTCGCTAGAGCAACCATAGCGTATTGCTAAAGTTGTCGATGCGCCCACTTCCGCGTACACAGATACAACCAGTTTGATACAACCAGATTGCAGACGCATTGAGCGAACCATTAGGGTTGTCCTAATGGAGGAGAGTAATTGGAGTCACTTTCGTGAGAAAGTGGCTGGAATTAAGCTAGTTTGTGGGTCAACTCTAGTGGAATCGACCAGCAGTATCAAATTGGTTGGAAATCTGTTTCGAAAAATTTCGCATAACACTGGTGTTGAAAACTATTATATATGAAACTATATATTAAGTATATAGTGTAGATATTATAGATGCAAAACCAAATAACTAAATAATGCAAAATAAAACGAATTCAAAGAATTAACACGACGGCAGAAATAAAGGGGATCGTAAAAAATGAAAATTGTAAAATTAAAATGCATTTAGTAGATACATAAATTTGTAGTACTTAGTAGAATTTAATTGTATATTGTAACAAGTAAAATATTAAGCTGAACAGTAAAATAAAGTAGAAAGAAGTTAATATAATTATAGTAAAAAGATAAACATAAATATAAATAATCGATATCTGAACAGTATTGAAATAATCTATTTGACAAAATTAAGAGCATAGAGCATGGTCTCTTCGGCCTTCTAGAAAACAAGTCGCTATACAAGGCACAAAAATGTGGAAAAGGGCTTTGACCATGTCAGAGGAACACTGGTGGGGCAGGAGTGTGGTTTTAGCCGGTTCGAGTCCGGCACTACCTCGACTGTCTCACAAGAGAAATTCCTGTGGGATAGTCGAGGTGTCCGCGGGGATTTCCCACTCCTGCCAAAACAAAAAAAAAAAAAAAAAACCTAGCCTAACCTAATCTAACCAGGGAAAAGTAGAAGGGCGTCTTACCCTTACAGACAGAAAGAAGAAGGAATGATAGAAAGATAAAGTATGTATAATGAAAGTGCGAGAGGAATAATAGCGAGAACTTGTATGAATGTTAAGCCTAGCACAGGCTCCCATCATGTTGGAGGTAGAAGTATAAAAAAAAAAAAAAAAAAACCTAACCTAACCTATCAATCAACACCTGCCTATACATTTTTTCTATGTCTGCGCAAGCTACATACTTGTTCTCTCGAAATCGCAGTAAAATATAAATTAAATCACCTTGTATAGGTGGTCCGACGTACTGTAAATCATTTAACGACCTTCCCGACCTTGAAGCTGCGCTTGCGTTATATACAACACGCAGTTTTGTTGATGTGGCATAAGGACGAAAGACGCCGTGATGGGGCATGAAATAATGCGGGGTTCCGTATGTGGTGGTACGACTCATATGACTTAAAGTTTCGTACTCGTTCATAAATTCCGTGTACAACTTTTTTTATTCTGGATAACGTTCCAGCCGTTTATCCAAGGCATAAAAACGTTGTTCAGCTTGTGCGAATGTATCACCTAACGTGTCAGGTTCATATTTGAATGGTATGCGTACGATAAATCTGCCATCAGGTGTGCGCTTCATGGTATTATGGAAATGATCCTCGCACGCACGCTCATCGTCACTGCGTGAGTCAGCTGATTTGGTGCTAATGGGTAACTCTTCGAGCTCCCAGAAGCTGCGGACTTGTTTATCCAAAGATTGAATATCTATAGATTGCGTGAAATTACAATTTACACGATTAGATTTTCGCGGGTAATCTAAAACAGAACCTGAAATAATCCACCCTAACTTTGTGCTAATAATGTAAGGGCCATTATTTAGTTTTATTTTTCCTTCAGTCAGCAGGTCTCAAAATAGATTCGCGCCTATTAAAACATCCATTTTTAGGCTTTCATTGAAAGTGGGATCGGCTAACACAATATTGTCAGGTATACTGAACTTTTTCCGTGGCAAAATAAAGTTTAGCAAATTGGAAGTACCTAATTCCGGGTAAAACTAAACATTGTACATATGTGGCAGATGGCAGCGCGCGGCGCCGGCGCCAGCTGGACAACCTGGCAAGGCGGCCGGCTGGACAACCTCCTCTAAATCGTTCGCTCGCTTCTATAATAGACCCTTGCTTGATGAAGGAGATTTTGCGCGCACTGTATGTCTTTCTTCAGATTTGAGAAGAACCGCTACTTAATGTTAGTGGTACCTAAATTTTGTGATTTTGCTTGTAAATTAATAAAAATGTACAAAGTTGATTTGATTTGCTTCTTTCATTTATGCACTACCACACAGCAATTCTTTCATAATTAAACTCTGAATATCTACATGGTAAATATTAATTATATCTGAAAAATGAAGCGATGAAATATAATATAAGATCAAACGAACTTCTTGAAGTGAAGTACGATCATTATTTTATGAATCGCTTCATTTGAAGATATAATGGTCACCCACCCCCCGAAGACCCTGAAAGATTTGCTGTAATCTCTTAACATAATGTGCTGCGAAAGGAACGCAAGCCCCTGGCGGGCCAACAGCAGTAGTAGGGATAAGGCACTCTGATTGGTTGAATCGTTTTAAGTCAGTTGAGTGTCTTTTAAAACGTGCAGAAGTCACCTATCAGTTAACGGGACTACGTGGTAAATAATAATTATATCTTCAAATGAAGCGATTCATATAATAATGATCGAACTTCACTTCAAGAAGTTCGTTTGATCTTATATAAATGAATGTACCTATTGCTTGCTCATTTCATGCAACTTCGTATTTAAATAGATAATTTCAACTTGTACGTTTTAAAGATATAAAACTTTAACTCAAATATAACTTTTGTTTTCTCTGTAATAAAGAAAACTTTGAATTCCCCATTTTGTACGTGGCTAAAACGCTATCTGCGAAAAGCAAAAAAAAAAAAAAACCTCATTATTTTAGTCTATTATACTATATAAAGCTCGATTACCACTCACTCACTGACTCACTGACAGAATTGTTCTCCCTGATGGTGGATGGGGAGGTGGGTATATTTTGACAGATTCGTAAACAAGTAACTCCCGCAAGTATGGGAAAAGTGCCAAACCTCCCCTTTTCGCCCCCCTTCCTCCCCCTCCCTATCGTATCTCGGAAACAAAGAGACTTGAAACATATTTTTTTTCAAATTCGTATAGAAGAGGCTCGGGAAAGTAAAAACCAGTTTTCAAAATTGACCCCTTTTACCCCCTTTTCCCCCCTTTAGGCGGATCTCGGAAGTTGAGAGACTTGGAACATTTTTTTTTTCAGATTCGTAAGAAGGGGCCTAAAGTTAGTCAAAATCATTTTTCAAAACTCCCCACTCTCCCCCCCCCCCCCTCTTCACCCCATTTTTTACTACTGAAAAATCTTTTGATTCGTACCTAAAACTATTGACGACGTTGAAATTAAAAAATTGTATACCATTTCCTCCCCTCCCCAACCTCCCCTAAAATTGAAAGGGCTGTAACTTCATAACGGTTAGAGACAGCCATTCGGTGGTTGAACAAATATTATAGTAGGCGTCAAAACCTGTCCGGTGGTGGCAGGTTCTGAGTGGAGCGAACCTGCGAGACCGAGTGGAGCGAAGGGGGGAGGTGGCGAGCGAAGCGAGCCGGCGACCTCCGCAGCGTAACGAAGGTTGAGTGGGTGAAGCGTAACTCAGGGGCGACGACAAGCAAACTTTAGGGTAGTGTTTTTTTTACGGGACTGAGTTTTTAAATACGGTTTTTCACAATTTTTTTAATTGGTTTTTAGAATGTTTTAGGGGTTCTTAAGGGTTTTCATACTGATATAGGGGTAGTTGTAACGGATTTTCCAATTATTTTAAGGATTCCTATGGATTCTCAAATTTTTATGATGGTAAGGAATACTTCTCAAGCACACGACAACACGCGAGCTGCGCGCAGCTCGCGCACCCAAGCAAATACTAGTCTACATATATGGCCGATCGCCATTTAGATGCCCGCGCATAGGAAAACTGAAATTTTTCCCGCCATTGCGAAACATTTTTAACAACTCGTTTTCACTGTTGAAATTATAGTTATTTATTAATTAAAATGTCCACAACTAGGTACTTACTAGTTATGAAGAAAATTATTTATGTTGTACACCGCCCGATATAAGATGTGAAGCCCTTACCACCGTTATGGAAAGTTTACTACCTGAAAACTCCAAGGACAAATATCTATTATCTACCAAACAAAATTGTTTTAGTTTTATTTTCTTCACAACTGTGTTGAAAAACGTCGTATGATACACGTGTGTATTGATGATTACCGTCCTCGGCTCTCTTATGACCCTCGTCTGACGGCTCGGGTCCCAATAGCGCCTCAGCGGTAATCACCAACATTACACACTTGTACCATAATGTACTATCGGGGTCTTTTCCGCCTGACCATTTTAATTTTTTTTCGCTTAAATCATGCGGAGGCGCCGAGTCACGCCCCCTTAAAGTTTGGGCCTATTGGGAAAGCGTCAACTTTGGCGCGCAAAATAACAATAACTCTCATTTGGCGTGCGTCGTCAATGCGCTCGGCCGATTCGGTATCTTTTCATTCATTTTTTCTACACAAAGTCAACGGGGCGGGGCTAGAGAGCGTTTTTATGTTGCGAGTGCAAGCAAAAATGAGCTTAGTGGTGGTCAGGCGGGACTGTCCTCGATAGTGATCTACCCTATTTATTGAAAACCCAACCTCAAAATATGGTGTTGTTTGCTGATGACACTTCCCTAATTTTTAAGATAAATAGACGGGCCCAAAATCTAGATGACCTGAATAATGCCCTACTTCAGGTCCATAATTGGTTCACAGCAAACAATTTGGTATTAAATGAAAAAAAAACTAAATGCATAAGATTTGCTTTACCCAATGTTAAGAGTAGTGATTGTGAAATAATATTGAATAAAGAGAAACTTGAATTCGTAGATAAAACGGTTTTCCTGGGGATTACGCTTGATTCAAGGCTACAATGGGGTTCACATTTAACATCCCTTGCGGGGCGGCTAAGTTCAGCAGCATACGCTATTAGAAAAATCCGTCAATTTACTGATGTAGATACCGCTAGACTGGTGTATTTTAGTTATTTTCATAGTATAATGTCTTATGGCATTTTGCTATGGGGACGGGCTGCAGATATTGAGTCTATATTTATTCTGCAAAAAAGAGCCATCAGAGCCATATATAATCTTCGTAGGCGCGATTCTCTAAGGGAACTGTTTAAAGATATTGGCATCATGACGGTACATTGTCAGTTTATCTACGAAAACATAATGTACGTCAGAAAAAATCTGCATCTTTTTGGTAAAAGAGGTGACAGACATAATTACAGTACTAGAAATAGGGACCAACTAGTTCAGCCAGGCTTCAGACTCGCTAAAGTAGACTCATCTTTCATGGGGTACTGTTTGAGATGCTATAATAAAATTCCACAAAGCATTCTTGAACTGAATGAGACGAAATTTAAAACATGCATCAAACGCACACTATGTAAGCAAGCTTATTACAAGTTGGGCGATTATATCGCTGATAAAAATGCGTGGCTCAATGCTGGTCCTGCTCCACATGGACAGGGGCGCATAAATTAGATAGCATTACATATAATTGTTGGAGCTGCTGAAGATTGTACAACTATCTTTGCATTGTATAGATTCAATCTCTAGTATTATATAATCGCATAGCCCATATTGTGTGAGTACTATGTAAAGCTATCATTCACTGGAATCCTACGTCTTTTCTTGACTTGAATGTGCCCAGGCAGTTGAGAGTATGTCATGCTCACTCTAATGTCTCGCTGATGGTGGCGCGTGTGTCCGATCATTTGGTTCCCTACAAAATGGTTGAGTTAAATGGTGCTGATCCATGCGTCATGTTCGTGAACGGGCGCTGTCAGTTGTGACTGGTCATCTCTTAGTTGCCGTGGCTTATTTTAATGTTATTTTTTAATTGTATTTTTTGTTTTTACTATGGACACTTTTAACGTGCACATCTTGCTACATTGTTCTCACATAATATACCATCTCAACACGAATGATGTAACCAAGATTTTGTAACAATTTTATGATTTAAAAGAGTGTCCATGGAGTTTCTTGCCCGTTCTTCTCCATAGAGATCTACGCTAGGGAACGGGCAACTACAGTACTTTCACAGTTTTTATGCCTTGTGACTGGGACTGTAGCTACATTTAATTTTAATCTTTGTTTCGACAATTCAAAAGTGCCTGCAACTGGCCTACTTGAAATAAATGATTTGATTTTGATTTTGATTTTGAGTACTATTAACGCCTGCCTACGACTATCGCACTTTCCTGGACAATGGAAGATTGCGCAAGTAGTGGTGGTACCTAAACCAGGGAAACCACTTCAGGAAACAACCTCGTATAGGCCTATACGTCTACTACCGGTTAGGTACTGGGAAACTGTTGGAAAAGATACTGCTCAACAGAATGAAAGAACACCTAAATAAAGTGACCCCAAGTCACTTCGATTCAACTGCAAGCACATCTGAATGAAATTGAAAAGTAGCTTAAACAATGGAGAATAAAAACCAACCAAAGTAAATCCACACATGTTACCTTTACTCTTAGGAAAGGAACTTGCCCACCAGTAAAACTAAATAATCAGGACATCCCTCAAGATCACGTCAAATACCTAGGAATCCACTAGACAGGAGACTAACGTGCCAAAAACATATTTGGTCCAAACGTAAGCAACTAGACAGCAAACTTCGCAGCCTGTACTGGCTAACCAGACCCCATTCTCAGTTGAACAACTATAGCAAGATGATGGTGTACAAAGCTATCATTAAACCAATATATAATATAGCAACAAGAAATACTCGAAAGATTGAAGATAGATCTCAACATAAGGACAATTAAGCAGGAAATAAGTCTCCACAGCATGAAATACCAAAACAGACTCTCAAACCACGTGAATGAACTCGCAACGGCACTAAGTGGAGATGGCGGCCTACATCACATGCGGTTGAAGCGAATGTGAAATCGACATGTGTAGGTCTGATGCGCTACATGTAAAGACCGGTTAGACTGGAAGACGAACCAACCTAGTCGGAAAGAGGCTAGATGATAATGGATAAAAACAAAATCTGGTTTGCTATTCGTTTTTATTCCACTTAGAGCTAGTGCTTAAAAAAATAATCCTAATTATCTGTAAGCAGCGTATCGGGCACGGGCGGAGTTACGGCTTCCACAACTTGAGCAGGCCGTCCTCGCCGTACGTGGCCAGCAGGTTCTGGTGCGGGTGGTGCGTCAGCCCGATCACCGCCTTCTCGTGGATCTGAAACAGAAGCGCCGTCGGGTGAGAGGTGCGCGTCCGGGACGTACGCCGCGGCACGTACGTCGCGCGCACTCACGTTGATGGTGCGCTCCAGCTTGCCGGTGGCGGTGCAGAAGGCGTAGAGCACGAGGTCCTCGCCGGCGCAGTACACGAGCCGGCCGCGCGCACTCAGCGCCGCGCTCACCAGCGCGCCGCCCTCCTGCTCGCGCCGCCCGCTGGAGAACGAGCGCACGATCTGGCCCTGCATGTTCATGATGACCACGGTGTTGGTCCGGTTGCACACCACGAAGTGGTCGGGGTTCTTCGGCGTCAGCAGCAGCGAGTTGACGGGAGGCTCGCCGCTGCCGAGCGGCTTGAGCGTGGCCGTGCACTCGCCCGTGCGCACCGACCACACCTTCACGCTGCCGTCCGACGAGCCGCTCAGCACGCCGTGCCCGTCCGGCGTGAACACCGCTTCGTTCACGAACGACGCGTGTCCGCGGAACTCCTTCAGCACCTTGCCCGACTTCAGCCCGTGGATCCTGCGGAGCGAGGGGCGCCAGTGACGCGGTCAGTAGGCGGGAGGGGCGCGGGTGAAGCGGGGCGCGAGGCGCGACGCTCACCTGATGGTGCGGTCGAAGGAGGCGGACAGGATCTGCGTGTTGTCTCGCGTGAACTGCAGGCAGGTGACGCCCTTGGCGTGCGCGCGCTCCAGCTTGCGTAGCACCTGGCCGGAGGACACCTTCCACACCTGCACAGAGAGCTAGCGCTGTGAGGGGGCGGAGGGGGCGGAGGGGGCGGAGGGGCGGGGCGGGCCGGGGCCGGGCGCCGGGCCGTACCTTGATCTTGCCGTCGTTGGAGCCGGCGGCGAGCGTGTCGCTGTCGCGGCCGAAGGCGAGGCTGAGCACGGCCTCTTCCATGCTCATGTATTCCTCGTGCGCCTGGTAGCGCAGGTCTTTGCGAATCTTGCCGGTGGTGAAGTTCCACACCTCCACGAGCCCGTCCACCGAGCCAGTCACGAGGTACTGTCCGTCCGGCGAGAACCTGTCAGCAAATCGATCAATTGACATCCTTATGTTAATGAATAATGGTAATCTTCGTTTCCGAATCATTATCATCATCACTCTAAACAACAACAAAATACACAAGCAAAAAAAAAACACAAAAAAGTGAAAAATAACTTTAGCTTCAGAAGCCGGCCAGCTTCAGCCAGCTTCAGAAGGCCACTTTTTGTGTTTTTTTTAAGTCGGTTTTATTTCTGCAAAAAAGTTTTTTATTTTTTCCTTTTTAAGTTGTTCCCAGACAAGTCGCCATTAATTTATTTTACATTATTAAACAACACATGTCATGGTAATAGGCTTATGCCCTATAAATGAAACTTAACATTTATTTAATTACAACGGTTGTATTTAAACCAATTACTGTAACTAAAACTAGAACTAAATAATAGAGTAAGTTTTTTTTTAATTATGATGCGATCTGTCCATTTACTGACATTCAGCATCTTTTGTGTTAAGTTTAGTAGTCATGCTTGGTATGCCCCCAGTGGTGCATCCATACCAGTCCGTTTTATGGTGTGTCAGCTTTCACAGTATCAGGTCTTGTGGGGTTTTGAATGACTTGGTTTTCAAGTTCGATGCCAGTTTATTAGGATGAATAGTATTCCTATTCTTGTAGGCACTGACTGCTTGCGTGATTTGTTCTTTCACTTTTGGTATTTTCTAGTCCCGATGTAAGCTATCGTTAGTCATAAACCATGGTGCATTAGTTATAATCCTCAGCATTTTTGATTGAAACCTTTGGAGTATATCAATGTTTGAATTAGCTGCCGTGCCCCATAGCTGTATTCCGTATGTCCAGATAGGCATTATGATGCACTGATAAATCCTGAGCTTATTTTCCAGGGAGAGCTTGGATTTTTTTGATAGTAGCCAATAATGTTTTCTTAGTTGGAGGCTCAATGCTTTACGCTTAGTGAATATATAAGTTTTCGCCAAGTTAGTCGCCGGTCTTAGTACATTCCAAGGTATTTAGCTTCTTCCGCTTGGGGAATCACAACATTATTTAGTCGTTTAGTACAGGTACATGTCTCTTTTCTTGTTGTGAACGTCACATGTACAGATTTGGTTTCATTTGCCTTTATTCTCCATTCTCTTAGCCAGTTCGAAATTTCATCTAAGCTTGTTTGTAGTATTTTAGATGCCTGGGCATCTTCATGCACAGCTAGTGTAGCAGTGTCATCGGCAAACGTGCCTAAGACTACTCCTTCTGACACGGGGAGGTCAGCTGTATAAAGAAGGTAAAGAGTAGGACCCTTCACATCACACTGCCTTGAGGAACTCCTGCCCGAATTTCGTGCAGTCCTGTTATTTCATTGCCTTGTTTTACAAAGAAGTACCTCTTTTCAATTTAATCTCTGTTTTTAATTTATTGGAAGTGTTTTTTGTAATTTTATATAAAAGGCCCTCGTGCCAAACTCGATCGAAAGCTTGTGATATGTAAAGAAAAGCAGCCGAGCAGTATTTTCTCTCTTCATATGTTACATGATTTTTTTCGATTAGCCGATGTATTTGTTCTATGGTTCCATGACTTTGTCTGAACCCGAATTGGTGGTCAGGTAACAAAGAGTTTTGGTCTATCAGTGGTCTTAGTCTTGTCATGAACAATGTCTCTAGTGGTTTTAAGGGATAGACAACAAACTAATCGGACGGTAGGACTTCACGTCCCCAGGGCACTTTCCTGGCTTAGCTATCATAATAATTTGAGCTACTTTCCATTGAGAGGGTACATACATACCCCTTCAAGAGAATTGCGTTGTATAAAGCGGTAAGGAAAGTAATGCCTGCTTCAGGAAGTTCCTTCAATGTTTTTGCTGTAATCAAATCATATCCTGGTGCTTTGTGTTCATTTAGTTTATTGATGGCAGTTCTTACTTCATTTTTCGTAACTTTTTCCAAAGGCAAGTCGAGTTGGTATGTTTGCTGTAAATATGATGTTATTTCACTGTGTAGTGTTTGTGATCCTTGAGCATCGTTGGGTGTAAATACTTTGCTTAGGTGTTCGGCAAAGGTTTGTGCCTTTTCGAAGTCACTTTTAGCCCATGTGTTATCGCTTTTGCGTATTGGTGCTTGGCTTGCTACAGGTCTCTTAAGCTTTTTTGTTGCTCGCCAGAGATAATAATTTGAACTTCCTTTTGCATCTAAGTTTTTGGTATATTCCTCCATGTCTCGATTTTGATCTTCACTGAGTGCTAATTTAAGACGAGTTGTGACATAGTTAAGATGTTTGTTATCAGCAGGGTATCTCGTCATTTGCCAGCGTTTTCTTGCTTTGCGCTTCTCATCTAGCAAATCTCTGACTGTTTCAGACCAAGTAGGTTTTGTTATTGATAGAGGTGTGGCGCTCCATTGTTGAATGCAATGATTAAAATGCTCAACTGCCTGACACATATCATCTTCAGTGTGTAGTGGGAGTCCATTGTTTTTATAGAAGACTCAACAAGCTGTCTAAACAGTGACCACTTTGTTTTTCGGCTGTGTAGTTTGCAAGGCTTTGGTTTTTCTAGTATTTTGCGGCTCAGTTTGATGAATACTGGCGAGTGGTCTGATGACAAATCCTGACCGGAAGTGCAAGTAATATGCTTTTTAGCGATGCCTTTTATGATACAAAAATCGATGAGATCCGGTACTTTGTTCACATCTGTTGGCTAGTATGTTGGTTCTCCTGTCGATATTATATCAAGATGGTATTTGACTTTCTGAAGCTCCTGGTAAACGACACAACCTTTGTAGTTTGCGGGATGATTTCCCTCACACAACACATTTTACATTATCCGATCTTCCCTTTCTTTCGCAGCTAATAGAGGAATGGTCTCCAGCACATATAATGCATTTGTGTTTCCTATGGCAGTATCTCTTAGTGTGCCCATACTTTTGACAATTAGCACATTGTGGAATCTCACGTTTTGGCCGTGGAGGCTTGAATGAACAACGGCAATGTAGTAAACTCATAACTTCATAGATTAACTTATTATTGCTCTTTGGTTGTAATTCCACAATAAATATTAGTAAAGGGTTTTTAGTAATTCTCTGCTTAATATTCCAAATAATACTGTGTGACCTAGACTAAGGAGTTCGTCTGATATATCATTTTTATCTGTGGAAAGATGAATTTTTTTAAATACCACTTTGAAACTCCTGTCTTGCTTGGATATGTGTAAAACTCGTTTGTTTAATTAACAATTGTTTTTCAATTTTTGAATATGTCTCAGAAGACTTTGGTTGAATTTTTACCTGTTCATCACGGAGAACTTTTATTTCATAGCTACCATTGGCATGTTCATCAAGCAGTTTAATAAGAGGCTGGATATTGCTGACCTTATCAACGTAGATTGGTGGAGGCTTCGTTATTTCTTTCGGCTGGGTATTTGAAGTAAGGACATCTTCGTCAAGGTTGGCAAAGCTGTTTGACGTCTCAATTGGTTTGCTTTACCAGTAGTTATTAAGTTTGGTTTGCTTTTCGTTCCTGTGTATCTCTGGACTTTCTCTCTGTCTCTTTTTTGAATAAAAGACTTAATTAAAACCACCTTCATTTTCTTCCGATTTTGAGCTGCTTTCTGATGATTTCTTTACTGCTAACATAGACCTTACTGATGTAAGGTCTATGTTAGCAGTACCTTGCGGAGGTGTAGAAGCAAGGCTTTGTGACCGTGGTTTGCTGTTGAAGAGAGCGTTATGAAACACTTGCTGCGTCAAGTGTTTTTTTGGCTGCTCTTGGTGCGGACCCGGAATCTCCCCTAATGGATCCATTTTAAGGGAGTTTTAGTCCCGAGGCGTGGCAACACTAACCCGTGACATCCATGACAGCAGCTGTCATTTGACAATGACAGGAACGGATATTTTACAGTTGACTTTAATTAATTTAATTGAGGGTAGAAGTTTTTCACTGTGATAATTCGAAAGTTTTGATTGCAATTTTAATAATGTTAAAACAAATTTTAACACTGGATAACGATTACACACTAGCGTGAACACTCTAACTACACTTAGATAATGTTTTTAGCACTTAATTCACTGTTTTAATAATTATTTTAGGAAAAACTTGGGGAGCACGAAGAGCTTCTGACAGCAGTTTGACGTGTAAAAAAAAAATTGAGAATCGCTCCACAAATGGAGGAGAAATCGGTGAACATACATGAAATTATACCACACGACTGAAGTAAAAATGTCCATAAAATGAAAACTACTGGGCCAACAACTATGTTAAATTTTTATGGGACCAAATGGCAACTATTTCGCATCAAACTAAAAAAGAATCACGTAAATCGGATCGTAAATCTGAGATTTATGATCCATAAAAAATACGGGGCAGTCTGGGGACTGTTGATAGGATTGGAAACTAAGTAGGTAATTCGTGAATTGTATCGTCGAGCTATGTGTGTGTGTGTGTGTGTGTGTGGGTTTATGTGAAATGTAGATGTGTTGTTACTAAAACATCATCATCATCTGCCTAGCCTTTTCCCAACTATGTTAGGGTCGGCATTTATTCGACTTCATTTTCATTATCAGCGACCCCAAAAACCACGATAACGACACCCATGAAGAAAAAACGAAAATTTTCGTCGGCGCCATTTTAGATTTTCATTTTGACCTCAACTTCATTATCAGCGACCCCAAAAATCAGGGAAACGACACCCATTAGGAAAAAACCGAAAATTTTCGTCGGTGCCATCTTGGATTTTCATTTTGACATCATTTTCATTATCAGTGACCCAAAAAACCAAGAAAACGACACCCATGAAGAAAAAACCGAAAATTTTCATCGGCGCCATCTTGGATTATCATTTTGACCTCAACTTCATTATCAGCGACCCCAAAAATCAGGGAAACGACACCCATGAAGAAAAAACTGAAAATTTTCCTCGGCGCCATCTTGGATTTTCATTTTAACCTCATTTTCATTAATAGCGAAATATCCGTTTTCATCCCCCCTCCCCCTTCATCCCCGCCCCAGTCGTAGTACTGGTTGCCCGCGCATGCCTATGTGGTGCTACGCCGTAGCGGATCGCCTACGAGTTACGAGTGCTACGAAACATGACCGCATGTTACGTAGTCTGGTCATAAGTTTTGTCACATATGGAAAGTTACATAAATGACACAATGAGTTACACTATAACCATTTATATTACAAATGAAAGGGTATAAAATACAGATTTAAACCACATTAAAATTATTCGAAATGTCCTCCTCTTGCTTTGATACAAGCCTTCAATCTGCAAGGCCAGTCATCAATCGAAGCACGCACGACGTTCATGTCGATATCGGCGACTGCTTTAATCAGGGATGCTTTAAGTGACTCCAAGTTGCGATGGGGTTTAGCGCAGACCTTCTCCTCTAACTGCTGCCATATTTTGTAATCCAAGGGATTCAAATCTGGACTGGATGTGGACCAATCCTCATGCCTGATAAAGTCGATTCCACGGGTCGTGAGCAGTTTTGGGTACTTTTTGCCTTGTGAGCCGGCGCCGCAGAATCCTGCTGGAATACCCAGTGCCTGTTTTCAAACATTGTTTGTGAAAGAGGTTCCACAATGTTTGTTAGAACTGTTTTGATATACGAGGGCACTGGTTTTCACTCCTTTTTCACAAAAAAACACCTCCGTTGGGCCCAAATAGGACACCCCTAGCCAAACCATGACTGCCGAATGGTGATGACCACGCTGAACACGTGGCACACGTCTGCTCGCTTCTTCACTAGAGTGTGCATACACTTTATCATTTTGTTTGTTGAAACTCTCCTCAACATTAAAAATTTTTTCGTCCGAAAAAAGTATTTCGCGGTATTGTTTTCCCGCGTACCGCCTTAACAAAACACGGCTTCTTTCGAGTCTGATTTTCTTCAGCCGTGCGTTAAGATGTGCTGTTTTTTTCTATAAGCACGCAGTCCTAGGTCTTCATTCAACACCCTTTTAACAGTACGAGTAGTTCTGCTTAGTCCCATCTGCAGAGCCAACAATTTTAGCTTGCGGATAGGATTTCGTTGGATTCGCGCCTCCACTGCTTTGATGACCGCTGGAGTCCGAACAGTACGAGGTCGACCGCTCCTTTGTTTGTCTTCTAATCTTGAATCTTCCCTGAATCGTTTGATAGTACGATAAATAAATCTCAGTGGAATTTTCAAATTTTTCAGCAGTTTCAAAATCTCAGTTGGCGCGTGACCGCAACGATGCAATGCAATAACTGCGACTCTGTCTTCTTCGCGCGTCCACTCCATTTTAAAAAATGAACAAAATTCCAGAAACCCTTTGTTTTTATTTTCTTTAAATATTCATATTTCGAATAAATTCGAATGCCCATAATATTTTCCTCGGCTTGCATTCTAAATTCGAAATTTTACCTATGTGACAGAACATAAGGCCCGACTACGTACGTTACGTGACGATGTTTTTCCTTCACCCAAAAAGTGCTCAACGCGCCTAAAGAAGTTTTCACTTCAAAAAAATACCTTGAGAACCTCCTCCTTTTTGAAGTCGGTTAAAAATAGACGGCAAATCTGTCGTCATTGCTGCAATCGCTTGGATGTTTATTGTTTATACAACATCATGACGTAACATTACGCCTGTATGCTCTGAGAGGTACGCAGATGTGTACAATGCACCCAAAATTCGAGAGTATAGTATGTTAAGTTCCATTTATTGGGGATAAGCCTATTACCATGACATGTATTGTTAACAATGTAAAATGAATGCATAGCAAATATTTGTATAGGATATTACAACTAAAAATGGATAAATAAAAATAAAAAATTGCAAAAAAAATAAAACCGACTTCAAAAAATACAAAAAAGTGAAAAATAACTTTAGCTTCAGAAGTCGGTGACAAAAAAGACTAAATGAATCAAACAAAGGTCACCGACTTCTGAAGCTAAAGTTATTTTTCACTTTTTTGTGTTTTGTGTTTGAAGTCGGTTTTATTTTTTTTGCAAAAAAGTTTTTTTTAAGAGTTCCATTGTATATCTCCAAAGATCAGCATCAGATCTTTACCAAATTTAAATGGAACCAGCTTCAACTTACCTTTGAAAGAGTATACTCCTGAGTATACTCTTTCAAATAAAAAAAAAATTTTGAGAATCGGACCACAAATGGGGGGAAATCAGGTAACATACATTAAAAAAAAAACATACACAGGAACATTTATAACCTCCTCCTTTTTTAAAGTTGGTTAAAAACGGGCCAAATTTGAATAGGATTCGCACAAGAAGGGTTCCGTAAAAACGTCAAAAAAGAACACGTTTCTCTTTTAAGAGAGGAGTCTACATGGTACCACTTTAAAAAAATCGGCCAAGAGCTAGTCGGACTCGCGCACCGAGGGTTCCGTAAAAACTTTTTAAAGGACAAACTTAACTTTGCTGTTCGATCCCATGAAACGGCTATTGCACCAACCGCAAATAATAAGTTTGTAATCGTCAAATCGCTTTTTTTTGTCATTGAACTAAATATTTACGGTTTTCAGATTTTTCTCATTAAATTAGTAAGACATTGCTTCTCGCCAAATTTCGTGATTCTAGATCAACGGGAACTACCATACTTATAGGTTTTCGACTCATAACCTATAGGGTACTTTTACTTCCGGTTGACCTAGAATTGTCAATTTTGGTCAAAAGCTAGGTCCTACAGCACAAGCAAAGGGAAAAGTCCGTAAAATAAAAAAGTAGAAAATTATAGTTATTTATGATACTAGTGCGGTAAGTTGGTTTTTACAAACGAGTAGACGAATGTAACCATAGTCACGAGTTTGTAAATACCAATTTCTGCACGTGTGTCATGCAACATTTTTCAACACATTTGCGAGAAAACAGTACAATATGTAATGAAACAAACGGCGACCCCAAAAAACCACGAAAACGACACCCATGAAGAAAATACCGAAAATTTACGTCGGCGCCATCTTGGATTTTCATTTTGACCTCATTTTCGTTATTAGCCGACCCCAAAAACCACGAAAACGACACACATGAAAAAAAAAACAAAAATTTTCGTCGGAGCCATCTTGGATTTCCATTTTGACCTCATTTTCATTATCAGCGACCCCAAAAACGACGAAAACGACACCCATGAAGAAAAAACCGAAAATTTTCGTCTTTCGTAAATCTATAAACTATGCTATTAACTGTTACTATTACGAAAATAAGTATTTAAATGTTAAATAATTAAAGAAAATAATACTGCGTAATCAAACTAACTGTGAAAAACCAAATCGCAAACATGTAATAGCTTCGAAAGGTACAATCCCTTTTTATTTTGCACGTCATCAAACGAAATGCCCTGCTACAAATGGTCCTGATATTGAAAACACTACTCATACAAAAAAAGGTACAATTCCATACTATTTTAAAGTTATAGATAAACAGCTTTTTCGTGAACAACAACATCGTAACAACTGAACCTAAAACTTTTAAAATATTGCACCAAAATATCACTAGTATTCTTTCAAAAAAGGAAATTTTAGAACTAACGTTGCTGGAGTTACGAGACATAAATAAAGAACCAGACATATTATGTTTGTCTGAAACCTTTATGCGTGCTGGAAATGAGAAATATTTAAAATTAAATAACTACACCGTAGCAGCTGCATTTAGTAGAGACACACAGAGAGGGGGGACCTGTATACTCGCTAAACAGGGTATTGTTTATAACGAGCTTTCCCTCATTAAAAAGTACTCGACCCAAAAATCATTTGAAGCCTGCGGCGTTGAAATTACATTGCACAAATTAATCGTGTGTCTTTATAGAACGCCTAAGTCTGATCCTAACATATTTTTGGATAAACTTGATCAATTTATGAGCGAAACGGTAAAAAAATATGGATCAAGTACAAAAATAGTTATTGCCGGTGATTTCAATATACCTTTAAACAAGGGAAAGTCACCAACTACTTGAAGGATCTATGCAATAACTATAACTTGCAGATTCACGTTAAAGTTCCCACACGTAAAGACTCGTGTATAGACCACATACTAAGTAATATAAAAAAATCTTCTACTGAGGTTTTATCCCTATATTTATCAGACCACGACACCGCACAACTCTTAGATTTCCCAGTAAAAGAGCAAAGTTTAAAGTCCAAATCATATTTTATGTATAAAAAAGACTATTGTAGTGAAAATATAAGTAAATTCAAAAAATGCCTTGCAAGTTTAACATGGTCAGAGGTACTCGTACATCTCGAAAGTGATATAAATAATGCATGCAATAAATTTAACGATTTTTTGTGTTTATTGTATAATTTATGCTTCCCAAAGATTAAGATTAAAATAAACAATTCTAATGCAAATAAACAAAAATGGATAAGCAACCCAAGTAACACAGGAAGCATTATAACAAACGAATAGTAAACTTATTTAGAACTTAAGGTCCGTATAAACACTTTATTGAGTTCACCGAGCATCTTGACGCTTTATATTGGTATTTCAAAACCATTATGATGCTTTACGATGTATAACGGTTGCATAATGGCATATGAAAATGCTTTTGTAAAGCCTTTAGTTTGAGTGCAGCAAACCACAAGGCAGCTGTATAGCTTTCAGCTGTTTTTAGTGCGTTTGGATCTAAAATAGCATTTTTAAGTAGAACGATAATGCCTATTGCCGCTTAATAGCATAAACTTGTACCATTATAATGCATCGTAAATCCGTTATACAGCTTTGAGCTGTTTTTAGTGCCCTTTGTTGTGTAATAGCACTATTATGCGGTAAGTAAAAGCCTAGTACCGCTGAACAGCATCAACGTGAATCAATCTAATGCTTGCATTTATAGAGTTCAACTGAGTTCTGTTGTACAGCTAACAGGTATTTAATCAAATACACGTGAGTTATTGTAATGCGTAAAGCTGTATATACATTCATTTCACTGTATTCGTAAAACCATTTGTCTGCCATATTGGGGAAAAGCACATATTATATGATCAACAAAACAACAGCCATTTTTAGGGTGGATTTTTTTATTCTTATTTCTTCTTGATTTTGAACTACGGTCGTCCGGGGTCCAACCATGCCTATGTCATTCGAATCTGTGTCTGATTTTTCTCCATTATAGATAATTCAAGTCTACTGGTATACCGGTGAACCCATATAGAGCTATTTTATAGACAAAGGTATTACAGTGGCACATCAAAAGTCTTTTCTCTGGCCTCTAGCTTTATAATTGTTCACGTGTGAGTATTGATACTACCGGTGGCATTAATTAGCCTTTTTAAGGGCTCATCTGGCTGCTATAGATCGACACCATTTTGTAAATATTTTATAACCAAAAAAATATTATCATTTGGACCTATTTATAAAAGCAATAGACCTATATCATAATAATATAACTTTATTTAATAGTGCTCAACCAATTATGTTAATTATGCAAAATTCGTTCTATACTAGGAATACACAATTGTTTTGGGCATTTCACACATATTTTTATGTCACATTTTATATGAAAACCACAAAATAACGAAGGCGCGTGAAAATTTTCAATGAAACTTATATAGACATTTACAGTAAACTACATTGCGAATAATATTTACATGCATAAAATAAGAAAAGAGTCAAAAACGTATCCAGTATTATAATTTTTGTTTTGATGCAAACAAATATGGTGTCATTCACTCAGTTTTGACCGTCTTCGTCCATAATATATTGCTAGACAAAGTTAATTGTATTATAACATTTGTACCGTAGTATTAGAGATGTTTTTGCAATGATGTAGGATTTATTTAAGTTCTAACTGTGAACACTTAAATAGCCTCAATCATTCTTTTAGAACAATCTAATGCTAGTCTAATGCTTTTGTAATGCAATTAACATCTTCATTATCAATAATATTGCTAATATAATGTTTCTGTAATGCGAATGGCAACTTCATTGTCCGTAATAATGTTTCTGTAATGCGATTGGCAACTTCATTGACCGTAATAATGTTTCTATAATGCGATTCGCAACTTATTTGGTCACACTAATGCTAATGTAATGCGCCTGTAATGCAATTAAACAACTAATTGTGAACTTATTTATGATCTAAAGCCGTATAATTTGTGCCCAAATAAGCATTACAGTAGCCGTATAAACGTTTGTAATGCTATCATAGAGCTAATTCAAAATGCGAAAACGATACAGAAATGCTGTAAGTCGGCCGATATACTGCTTTGATGTGTTACTTGGGAAGGGTCTCAGAAATCTTCCGAAGTTTGGCCCCCAAACTGGAACGGACTGGGGCTGCCTTCAGGCGGCTCCTGCCCAACCTGGGGGGGGCCGAACGCCTCCTGCCGGAGGCTCTACGCGGGAGTAGTGCGGTCCATGGCCCTTTACGGGGCCCCGGTGTGGGCGCGTTCTTTGAGGCGGCGTGCCGCCCACTACCTGAACGCGCCCCAAAAGGTGGTAGCCGTAAGGCTGGCCCGGGGCTACCGCACGATTGCCCGCGAGGCGGCGAGCCTCCTTGCCGGATTGCCGCCATGAGATCTGGAGGCGATAGTCCTCGCGCGCCTGCACGAATGGCGCGCGGAGGCGCTACGCCAGGGGGAAACTCCGCAGCCGCGACAAATTGTCGCTCAGCGGACAGACTTCCGGCGGGATCTCATGGCGACATGGAGAGAGCGACTGTCGCAACCCCGTGCAGGCCACGCCACGATAGTGGCGATAAGTCCCCTCTTTGAGGAGTGGCTTAAGAGACGCCACGGCGTCCTCACCTTCCGCCTGACGCAGGTCCTCACCGGACACGGAGTGTTCGGGAGGTTCCTGCACCGAATCGGGCGGGAGGAAACGCCCGGGTGCTTCCATTGTGAGGATCGACCGGAGGACACGGTGGAACACACGGTGGAGGTGTGCCCCGCGTGGGCGGAGCACCGCCGTGTCCTCGAAGCGGTGATCGGCGGCGGCGACCTCTCGCGTCCGGCCCTGGTGCAAGCCATGGTCCGGAGCGAGACGGAATGGGACGCCGTCACCTCCTTCTGCGAAGCAGTAATGCTAGAGAAGGAGGTGGCGGAACGTGAGAGGGAGAGAACCTCTCAACGTCCCGGCCGCCGCGGGAGACGCCCCGGGCGTCGGGGGCCACCACCACGTGGCCCCCGGCCACCGTAGGCGCGGGTCTGTGGACGGTGGGCTATGGGCTAGCTCGCCGTCCGTCCGTCTCATGACGACAGGCCGTGTCGACGGCGCGTTCGTGTTCCACGCGCGCCTCAAAGAGAGTCAGCAAAAGGGAAGGGGTCCGTAGGGACCGATGCCTGCCGGGGTTGCGGGACTGTTCGAAAGAGATACCGTGGCCCCGGAACACAAAGGGCGATGAAGGAACATGGATGGGTTTTAGTCAGTAAAAGTCTGACACTCCCTCCTGCTCCGCCCAGAGCGGGAGGGGTTATTTGATGATTTCCCATCCGAAAAAAAAAGGGTCTCAGAAATAGTTGCAAAACTAAACGATGTTTACGGTATCTCTATTATAAAAATAAAACCCTAACGTACTTAAATATAAAAAATATTCATCAATACTGAAAAAATGTATCTTTAAATCCAAAATAAACTCAAACATTAAATACATACATAACAGTCAAAACAAATGCAGAGCAACGTGGTCAGTCATTAACCATGAAATTGGAAATACAAAATGTGACAATAATATTTCTCAACTAGTATTAGATAAGCGAATACTGACAAATCCCTCTGACATAGCAAATGCTTTTAATGATTATTTTATTAATTTGACCAGCACTGTGACATTCAATAATTTACATAATAATGACGAGCCTAATAAAACCAAGACAATACCTAATTCCATGTTTCTTAGCCCTATGACTGAAGACGAAGTTAAAAAAGAAATAATGGCTTTAAATAACAATAATTCAGAAGGTTACGATGGAATTAGTACAAAAGTCATTAAAACTTGCAGTACAGAATTAATTCCTATTTTGACTTATTTAATTAATCTTTCATTTTCATCTGGAACTTCTCCTGATGCGTTAAAATTATCAGTCGTTAAACCTCTCTACAAAAAAAACGATAAAATGATGTTAAAAACTATCGTCCGATAACTCTTATACCCATAATATCTAAATTATTTGAAAAATGTATGCAAAAGAGACTTTCCGACTACTGTAGCAAATACAATATGATAACAAAAGAACAGTATGGATTTCAAAAGCACAAGTCAACAACACTAGCAATTGCTAATCTTTTAGGGCATATCCATAATTTCCTAAATAAAAATTATTTAACGACAGGATTATTCTTCGACCTGTCACAAGCCTTCGACTTTGTGGCACATGACATATTGTTGAAAAAATTAGAAAATTGTGGAATAAGAGGTTTAGCACTGCAGTGGATCGCGTCTTATCTAAGCAACCGAAATCAATACGTTGTTATTAATAAAGTAAATGAAAATTTGTTAACCTCGTATTAGGGAGTGTGTTGGGACCCATATTGTTTCTATTATACATAAACGACTTACCGCTAGTGACTAATCATTAGATTTGCTCTACCAAATGTCAAAAGTAGTGATTGTGACATAATATCGAATCAAGAGAAACTAGAATTTGTCGATAAAACGGTTTTCTTGGGAATCACGCTCGACTCAAGGTTACAATGGGGTCCTCATCTAACATCTCTTGCAGGACGGCTAAGCTCAGCAGCATATGCTGTTAGAAAAATCCGTCAATTTACTGATGTTGATACCGCGAGGCTGGTCTATTTTAGTTATTTTCATAGTATTATGTCATACGGTATTTTACTATGGGGACGGGCTGCAGACATCGAGTCTATATTTATTCTGCAGAAAAGAGCCATCAGAGCCATTTATGAATTACGTAGACGCGATTCTCTAAGAGAACTGTTTAAGGAAATTAATATCATGACAGTACCTTGTCAATACATCTATGAAAACATCATGTACGTTAGAAAAAATCGGCATTTATTCAGTAAGAGAGGGGACAGACACCACTATAACACTAGAAATAGGGACCAACTAGTTCAACCAGGTTTCAGGCTTGCTAAAGTGGATTCATCTTTCATGGGGTACTGTTTGAAATGTTACAATAAAATACCTCCCCACATTCTTCAACTGAATGAGACGAAATTTAAATCTTGTATAAAACGCACACTATGTAGGCAAGCATATTATAAGTTGGGGGATTACATTGATGATAAAAATGCTTGGCTAAATGCTGGTCCTGCTCCACAACCATAGGTGGGGGGGAGGGGGGCAAACTAATTGTTTGTACTGGACGGGCATTATTTGAGTCCATCGACACGTAAAGAAGAAGATGAAGAATTGATTCCCATGTTAATGTATTGTGGAAGCTGCAGAAGATTGTAAAAATATACTTGCATTGTATAGATTCCAGTTCTTAGTATTATATAATTGCATAGCACATGTGTGAGTACTTTGTACTGTTCAGCCACCATTTACATTTATTTATCTTTCATTGACTTGAATATGCCTTGGTGACTGAGAGAATATCATGCTCACTTAAATGTCTCGCTGATGGTGGCGGGTGTGTCGGGTCATTTAGTTCCCTTCAATATGGTTGAGTTGAATGGCGCCGGTACATGCGTCATGTCTGTGAACGGGCGCTGTCAGTTGGGACTGGTCATCTCTTAGCTGCCAAGGTTCATTTTAATTACTTTATTCATACATTTTTAATCTAATCTTTCACTCTGGATGCTCTTAGTGTGCACGTCTTTCTACATCGTTCTCACATTTATGTATAATCTCAAAATTAATGATGTAACCAAGATTTTGTAACAATATTTTGATTTTAAAAGAGTGTCCATGGAGTTTCTTGCCCATTCTTCTCCATAGAGATCTACGCTAGGGAATGGGCAACTACAGTACTTTCTCAAGTTATTATGCCTTGTGACTGGGACTGTAGCTTTGATTTTCTTTTTTGTATTTTTGACTTTCAAAAGTGCCGTAATGGTCTAATTGAAATAAATGCTTTGAGTTTGAGTTTGAGTTTGTGTATTATTTGCAGACGACATTTCAATTATTGTGACATCTGACAAAAAGTATAAAACTAAATCTGATCATGAGATGGACATTAATAATACTATTGAAGACATTATAAAATGGTTACAAGCAAATAAATTGAAAATTAATTTAGACAAATCTAATTTTATACAGTTTAATAAATCAAAACATACCAAATACAATTTCAAACTTCATATTGACAGGTTAAAAGAAGTTCCACAAACTAAATTCTTAGGAGTACTCTTAGACCAAGATCTAAATTGGAAAGTACATTTGGATAGTTTGTGCAGTAGGATTAATAAGTTTGTTTATGCTCTCAGAAAAATAAAGAACATAACCAATAAAAATACAGCAATTACAGCATATCACGCCTACATAGAATCTATCTTACGATACGGGCTTATCCTTTGGGGTAACAGTACAGATAGACACAGAGCATTTATTGCGCAAAAGAAATGCATTAGAGCCATTTGTGGTATCCTTCCTGACGAGTCATGTAGACCGTTCTTTAAAAAACTAGGTATATTACCACTTCCGTCACTGTACATTTTTGAAATTTGTAATTATGTTTATAATAATAAGGGATTGTTCAAAAGAGTCTATCAATTGAATTCTCGAAATAGAGATCCATGCAGACTTGTATTGCAGGATACTCCTAAATCAGCCAAGTATGCAAAAAGTTTCCTAGTCATGTGTATACGCATTTATAACAAAATACCCAAAGAATTAAAATTGTTATTTAATATTAACTCATTTAGAAACAAATTATTGAAATGGTTGAAAGAACACATGTTTTATGACATTAAAGATTTACTTAACAATAACCTATAATTTCTGAACTTTTGTCATTGCGAAAACTATTATTATTGTATTAACCTTGTATCTGTGACATTGTACTTTAAAATTTACTTATAATTATTATTTTGCATGCAATTGATACAAATATCCTGTATAGCTAAACATGCGGACTTTAGATTAATATCTGACTGTAACAATTTTATACCATGTTTAAGGCAAATAAAGACTTATCTTATCTTATCTTTGCCATCTTGGATTTTCATATTGACCTAATTTTCGTTATCAGCGACCCCAAAAACCACGAAAACGACACCTATGAAGAAAAAACGGAAAATTTTTGTCGGCGCCATCTTGGATTTTCATTTTGACCTCATTTTCGTTATCAGCGACCCCAAAAACTACGAAAACGACACTCATGAAGAAAAAACCGAAAATTTTCGTCGGCGCCATCTTGGATCTCCATTTTGACCTCATTTTTGTTATCAGCGACCCCAAAAACCACGAAAACGACACCCATGAAGAAAAAACCGAAAATTTTCGTCGGCGTCATTTTGGATTTTCATTTTGACCTAAAAAAAAACCGTAAAGAATACGCACGGTGCTATACACCGGGGTATGCGGTAAAATAGGTACTTAGGTGAGAGTACCTATTTTACCGCACGTTGCGTTGTATGGTGCGTAATGTTTAACTTTCGAACAATGTATACAGGCTCCGTAAATGCATTTTTTGAGCAAATGTGTTAAATTTTGGTACTTACAAGTTTTCGTGAAATTCTAAATTTACCCGTATCTTTTTATCGTTTTGACTCAAGACCTTGATTTTTATACACCTAATAGGGACTATAGACCTCAGTATCTGGTATAAATTTTAACTTGCTAGGTCCACCCATTCCTGAGAAAATCGGTGGTGACAGACGGACAAACAGACGGACAAGAAAGTGATCTTAAAAGGGTTCAGTTTTTTCCTTTTGAGGTACGGAGCCCTAAAAAACCGGCCAAATGCGAGTCGGACTCGCGCACGAAGGGTAGAAAAAACCGGCCAAGTGCGAGTCGGACTCGCGCACGAAGGGTTCCGTACCATTATTTAAAACATTAGACAAAACTGCAAAAAAATCACGTTTGTTGTATGGGAGCCCCCCTTAAATATTCATTTTATTTTGTTTTTATTTGTTGTTATAGCGGCAACAGAAATACATCATCTGTAAAAATTGCAACTGTGTAGCTACCACGGTTCATGAGATATAGCCTGGTGACAGACAGACGGATGAACGGACAGCGGAGTCTTGGGTACCTGGCACATTCCACGTGTGACTTCTGGCCGAACTTAATGATCTTGGAGAGCTGCGTGGGGCACTGGTCGTCCTCCTCGTCGCGGATCGCCGCCTTGCCGCGGAACAGGTCGATGGTGGTGCCGGGCGGCAGCAGGCCCTGGTGCTGCTGCCACTTCAGCGCCTGCCCCAGCAGCGCCAGCAGGCGCGAGCTGGGCACCACGGACACCTCGCCCGCCAGCGCGGCGGCGATGGCGGCGCGGCGCCGCTCCTTGCCGCCGCCGCTGCCGTACGCCTCACGCGGATCGAAGTACGAGCGCGCCAGCAGGTTCTCGAGGTGGATGTAGCGATCCGTCTCCTGCTGCTTCATGAGCAGGCAGGGGTGCGTCTGGCGCAGCAGCGAGCGCGCAGCGCCCAGCTCGCGCAGCTCGATGAGCTCCAGCACCACCTGCTCGTACAGCTCCATGAGCTTCTTGTCAGGCAGCTTGAGCGACGCCGTCGCCTTCAGCACCGTGTCCCAATGGCCGTTGTTGATGTCCGCGCAGAACCCGTCCACGCTGTCCACGGTGTTCAGCGACACGCCTGTCTCCTCCTGTGAGACAGTGGCACTGACAATACACCATATCTCATGCCCACGACTTTGCCCTCGTTGAGTTTGGTAATTGTCCCATAGGATACTGTATGCCAAACATCCAATTCTGTTCAATCGTTTTTGCGTGGAAGAGTAACAAACATCCTTCCACCCGCACAAACTTTCGCTATTTTATAATGGTAGTAAGATAATTCTGGTCTGGGCATTGTTTAAAATAAAACAAACACTCAACAGTGACCAATGCCAATTTGGAAAGAGTTGAGTTTCTTCTGGACAATTCATAAGTCCCTGTAAATGGTTTAATAAAACATGCTTGGAGTTTTTTTGTTGAACATGCTTGTTCAACAAAAAAAACACCAAGCATGCTTCTTGCAAAAAAGATGATATGACTGTTGGAATATTTTTGTTCTTTATAAAATTGAGTCTGCATACAAAACAAATATCCTTTACTTATAAAGCAAAATTAAAAATTTTGAAAAACCCACAATGCATTATAACACACATGTAAACGGGTATTTTCGCGTGTATTATAGTGTATTGATCGTGAAAGTTTAAAAAAGACAAATGCCCACGACGGATATTCGTGGGTTTTTTATTAAGTTGAAATTTTTTAAATTATGTTGCCCTTTTTTCTTTTTCATTTACTTTTTAACCATCGTGAGTTTTTCCAAAATTTTTAATTTTGCTTTTTATTTTAAACTTTTTAGAGAGCATCAAAATCGGACTAGTCATTTTGGAGAAAAATGGCAACATGGATTTGCACAAACAAACAGCCTTTCACCCCAAACGCATAAACCGTCTCCGTTCCGTCGTGTAAATACTGGTATTCAGCTGATGCTCTCATTTATCTGTTAATTTTAGCCTGTGCAATCTCACTTCTAAGCAAAGGCCATGACTTCCAAATCTTTCAATTTATGGCTAATGTGGAAAACAGGTGTGGTGGTGGTGTTCTACCCAGTTTGTCCCGCCATCACCATTTGCTGTGAGGTCTATCATTTATCTAAACAAATTTAGAGAAAACGACGACTCTCATTTACTCGAAGCGTCACTTTCTTAATTTTGAATCTGGCGCGTCACCGACGGATTTAAAGACTCTGTGGTTATCGATGGCTGTCATCTGTACGCCAACGCCAACGTGAAGAGAGAGAAAAATTAAATATGAGATAAAACTGATCGTGCTTCTAACTGTAGTGATTAAACAATAAATAACATCACCTGGAGTAAAAGCTTTTAATGTTGTTTTCTGTTTTTATTGCAGGTAAGGTTATTTCAGACTGATTTACTATGTGCACATTGTAATTATAAAAGAATAAACTCCACTGTTTTTATTGCAGAAACCCAACTGAGTCTTTATTTCAAAAGGGAAGTTGAATTAGAATAATAAGATTATTATACAAATACAATAAACAGTATACGTATACCTGCAGGGTTTGTAGTGTTTTAGTGAGGTTAGATTCCTTTAAGTATTGCTGGATCAGCCGAATAACACTGGAAATTCGTAGACATTTATTACTTTGTTCGATTTACAGAAGCAATAAATTAATATTAATTTATGAGACACTCACTCGGCAGATTCTATTTCAATCGACATAATTGAGTTTTTCAAACTGTTTATGTATTTAATAAATAATCATCAATCAGTTCTGTAGCATCAACTGTCAATCCAAAAATAATTTTAACCAACAACTCTGCAATTAGGTGATTATTTAATTTGTGCTACTCAAAAGCTTGGGTAAAAGTGAGCAGACAGTACATAATTAAATACGAAAATAAACAAATAGTTCGTCGCACTTTTCACTGAAAGACCTGCTGCCTATGCCTGCTGCGCATAGTGAGCTGAGCTGAGCAACGAACGAACGACAGCGACTATTGTCAATGTCACTGTCACTTGTCAGTATTTGTTACTGTCAAAGTCGGACAGATAAATAACTACCTACGTCGCAATCCCATGGCATAATTCGTCATTGAGGCTTTTTTACACCGGGGCAACACTGTCCGGCATTGCAGCATGCTACAGAATGTGACGTTATCTGGTGGTATGCTACGAAAAACCAACATATGCGGCAATTGAGGTATGCGGCAGCCTACTTTACGCCGAGGCAACATCGTGCCTAGGGCCTTGCAAATTTTCGAAGCATCGTAAAACATAACCTATAGACTTTAGGACGCACCAAAGTTGTGGCATGGAATCCATTGTTTGGATGGAAGCTGCGACTGGCTGCGACAGTCTGCCACATGACGCAAGTTGTTGCCATGCCGCACGTTTCTTGCTACAACGTGCAACATTTGAAATGAGAGGTTTTCTTTTTGAGGTATTTAAAAAAAAACTTAGTTTCCAAGAACTCTATAGATGGCGTTGAACTTACTATGATAGTTGGTGCCAAAGCCAAAACGCTTGGAAAAACAATAGTTTAAAAAAAACTAAAAAACACGCTCTTTATAGAAAACCAAACTAAAAAATAGAAAATAAATTTGAATTAAGAATAGTGTAAAAAATTCTAACAAATCTGAATGAATAGTGTTAATAAGAAAAAAATGTTTTATTAAAAAAAAGCATAAAAAAGGCATAAAGCTTGTTTTTTAGTTTTTTTTTAAACTATTATTTTATTCTCTACTTTTTAGTTTGGTTTATTTATAAAAGCATGTTTTTTTAATTTTTTTAAACTGTTATTTAAACTATATTTTATTAAGTCAGTAACGTATCTGGGAAGTGGGTAAATCGGGTAAATCGGCTGTTTCTCAGATTCCCTCTCCGAAAGGTTTATCTTATTTAAAGTTGATGACTTTATCGACTGTAGATCTTATGCTACGCTAATTACTAAATGTTATTCCGCAACATAAAAATTGAGATTTCTGTCCTGAATATTTTGTTTTGATGTATACATGAAGCTTTTTTGTAAATCACGGTTACCGTTATATAAAGAATACTAGCTGTTGCCCGCGGCTTCTCCTGCGTGAAGTTTGGTAACTGTCCCACGGGATCATATTTATTCATATTAGAGAGATATATAGTATCCTACATGTTAATCCAGGTAAAAAACTATCTTTGAGCCAAATTTCATAATCATAATCATCACAATCACCATCTCTATCACAATCACCATTTTTATCACAATCATCATCACTATCATAATCACAATCACTGTCACAATCACCATCACTATCACCATCACTACCACAATCATCATCATCATTATCACAGACATCATCATCATTATCACAATCATCATCATCGTTATCACAATCACCACCACTATCACAATTGTCGGCGACGAGACCCTATCTCGACACCAGGGTGCAAGTAGTGGCCGTACGTAAAGTGTAAACGCGAATTTTATAGTTGATTTGTTTAAAACTTGTGATATTAACGTAAAGTTTAGTTTAGGTAAATTCTCATTAGAATCATGCTAAAATCTCATTAGTTTTATGTTAATTTAGCGTCAAATTAATGCTAGACTCTAATAAGACTGATTAGAAAGGAAAATTTTAAGTTAAAAATTGTAAGTCAATACTAATTACGTAACTTGAAAACATGATTTTTTGTTTGATAAGATATAATGTTTAAATTAGTGTCAAAAGGTTGGTCTTAACTTAAAACCATTTTCTGTGAAAGAATTATGTAAATCGGTTCAGTAGTTTAGGAAATATAAGGAAAAATGTATAGTGAAAAATTCATACATTGCCAATTTAGCAGTTTATGTTCTAGGAAGTTTTTTATATGTTATATAAGGTGCAATATTATTGTTTTAGATTAAAGTAGACATAATAGGCTATGTAAAAAGGTATAATTTGTAAGGTTTATTTAATAAATAAATATAAATACGGGGTTCCAAAGGTCTCGGCTATAGCGAAAATAGACGCGAAATTAGAATCAAAAATCACGGTTCTCGTTACGGGCGGACAGGGCCGTATATTAATCGGGGTCGACGGCGAACGGTCGTCAGTCGCAGCCCAGCCACCGAGGAAGCAACAACTAGAAGAAAAAGGGGAACAAGCCGAAACCTAGGGAACTCCGAACATTGGGAAGAAAGAAAAATTGCGTTTTATTCTACGGTTCCTGCCTACCCCTCTCCTCCCCGAGGTCCAGCTCTACTAGGTCGCTAGTACCCGACCATACCCTACGCATTCAGGGGTGCGTGGAGACGTGCGCCACCAGCGAGTACTACAAGGAGCGCTCGTCTACTATTGTGGGAGATTGTCCCAGGTTGACTGGACCCCAGGGTCTGGCCATCCGAAACAGTTGGTCCTTCGAGCCGGATCCCTGCAAGAAGACAGAAGAGTTCAGAAGAAAAGAAGAGTCAGAAGACTTCGTTCAAGATGCCGGTAACTAGGAAGCAGAAGGATGCCTCCTCACGCCCCGAGTCCCGTCCTTCCGATAGGGACGCGACAGACGAAAGGTCGGGGTCAGAAGGGGTCACGTCAGCGTCTGCGTCATCGGGAACTACAGCTACTTCAGACACGAACACTTCTACGGGTACCACGACTACAGAGACTACCACAATGACTGAGAACATAGCTGCGACTGCGACCACGACTACAGCGGAGTCAAAGAAAAGTAAGGAAGACACCGCCCAGAAGGAGACGACCAATAAGATCCCAGAAGATGTCCCGGTTAAAGGGGTTAGCGATTTAGACGTAACCTTGAAACCGACGGGGATCAGTCGTCGCGCCAGGTCTACGAAGACCACGAGTTCTTCAGCCAGAAGACGGGAGCTGGAAGCCAAAGAAGAATTGGCACGCCTGGAGCTGAAGCAAGCACAGGCTGCGGCAAACCTAGCTCGTGTCAGATTGGAGTTGGCAAAATGTGATGAAGAGGACTCCGTGGATGAAGACCAGGAAGACAGAACAGCACAGGTGCAGAACTGGATCGAGACGTCTGCATTAGGCGAAGGCAGCAAAGAACAACCAGAGCTACGAGGCCAGCAGCCACCGGAATCCCAGAAAGTGAAGCCAGAAGAGAACTCCTCGACCAAAGGAGCTACAATCGAAATTCAAGCTTTAGCAACAGCATTGAAAGAAGCTTTCACCGCAAGAGGAGGACCAGTGGCACAGCCGAAGTACATTCACGAGTTACCCTACTTTGATGGCAACAGCAGCGAGTGGTTGGCCTTCAAAGTCGTCTATGAAGATACAGCACCAATGTTCAGCGAAATTCAAAATATGGCTCGACTAAGAAGAGCACTGAAGGGCAACGCAAGGGAAGCTATCAAGAGTCTGCTATACTCCGAAGCCTCTCCGTTAGAAGTGATGCAAGCCCTTAGAAGAAGATATGGAAGACCTGATGCGCTGGTGCTGGCTGAACTGGATAAGGTCAAGGCACTACCGAAGATTTCTGAAAATCCAAGGGACATATGTGTCTTCGCAAGTCAGATCAACAACAGCGTGGCATCAATCAAAGGGTTGAAGAAGCCTCAATACCTGCATTCACCTGAAATAGTGAAACAAATCATCGAGAAGATACCAACAATCCTCAAGTTCCGGTGGTACGACTTCACTGCAGCATCGGAAGAAGGCGAGTTCTCCGACCTGACATTGGTGTCCAAGTTCCTGAACATAGAAGCAGACAAGTGTGGAGCCTTTGCTACGTCCGAAGAGAAGAGCGGGTACAGAAGAACCAATCGACAAGCAACGCACTCTACGAAAGAAAAGGACAACAAAGGAAGAGATTCAAGACAACAAGATAAGACTTGCCCTACATGTGAAGGTGAACACTTCCTCGTCGAGTGTCCAAAGTTCCAGAAGACGTCGGTGCAAGACCGCTGGGCAATAGTCAAGAAGAGTCACATCTGCTTCAAATGTCTGCAAGGAAAACATCGCAAGGAGAGCTGCAGGAAGCCGCCGTGCAAGGAATGCAAAAGGTGGCATCATCACCTGCTGCATGTGGAGCCGGAAGACAGGACCACAGGGGAAAAAACGGAAGCACCACAAGAAGTAGCAACCGTCGCGGCATCAGTGAATGCAGTCAACAACGCAAGAGCATACCTGAAGATAGTTCCTGTTGAAGTCTTCGGGTCGAAAGGATCAAAGAAGATATTGGCCCTCATGGATGAAGGGTCAACAGTGTCACTTCTGGACGAGAAGGTGGCACAAGAAGTCGGCGCTCAGGGAGACAATGAAGAACTGGTCATCGAGACAGTAGGGGGCAGGCTGATAAGAAAGAAGAACTCTCAGATGCTGGACCTCACAGTCAAAGGGGTTCATCAGGGCAGCAAGAAGATCCTGAGAAGAGTTCGCACAATCGACGAATTGAAGCTTGCGCCGCAGTTCCTAGACAAGAAAAGGATAGAAGAATGTCAACATTTAAAGAAGATCGCCGACTCTCTATATTATAAAGGGGAGTCACCTCAGCTACTCATCGGTCAAGACAACTGGGAGCTGATCGTGACACAAGAAGTAAGAAGAGGGAAACCAGGGGAACCAGTAGCTTCAAGAACGGGGCTTGGATGGGTGCTCCACGGGTCAGACGTCGGAGGCGTGAAGGTAGTACACTTTCTTAACACGTGTCTACATATCAACACGCCAGAAGAAGAAATGCATCAAGCCATCAAGGATCACTTCGCGATCGAAGCTCTTGGTGTACAGCCGAGAAGACCTACTACAGACTCGGAAGGAAGAGCACTCACTATCCTGGAGAAGACCTGCAAGAGATTAGAAGATGGAAGATTTGAAGCTGGACTTCTGTGGAGAAACGAAGACGAACAGATGCCGGAGAGCTACACGTCTGCAAGAAATCGACTGACTAACAAAGAGAAGACACTGGGGCTACGCTGGTTCACAGAAAGAGACTCCATCGGCTTCAGGGCGAACTTACGAAATACGCCTGAAGAAATAGCAAACGGTTTCAAGATACCTACGAAGAGAGAAGTTACCAGCGCAGTTATGTCGACCTTCGATCCGCTGGGGCTAGCATCACCAGTCCTCGTCCAAGGCAAGAAGCTGCTGCAGAACATATGGCGAAGCGGCGTCGGCTGGGATGAAGAAATAGAAAATAAGGAGTATGAAGATTGGAAAACTTACCTGGAGAAGATGAAGCTGCTCCAAAACCTGCAGGTTCCAAGGTGTCTGGCGCCACATCGCACCGAGGGGGAGCTGCACACGTTCACAGATGCTAGTGAAGCAGCATATGCAGCGACTGTATATTGGAGGACAGAAGATCAAGATGGAACTTACCACGTCAGCTTAGTGGCGGCGAAAGTAAGAGTCACTCCACTGAAGCCAGTATCGATCCCGAGACTCGAGCTACAAGCGGCCCTCCTGGGAAGCAGACTGGCACATTCTGTAGAAGAAGAAATGGACCTGAAGATAGCAAAGAAGACGTTTTGGACAGACTCCAGCATAGTACTTTCCTGGATCAAGACTGACCCCAGAACCTTCAAGACGTTCGTGGCTCACCGCTTGGCAGAAATAGAAGATCTCACCAAACCACAGGAATGGAGATGGGTGCCCACGGCGCAGAACCCTGCAGACGATGCGACGCGCGACGTGCCAGAACACTTCAGCTGCGATCACCGATGGTACACTGGACCAGACTTCCTGAGAAAAGAAGAAGCTCACTGGCCTGTGGCAAGAACCTTCAAAAGGGAAGCTACAGGTGAAGAAAAGGCTATGGACGTCGTAGCAACATCAAGAACCACGCATCCAACACCAGATCCTGAACGGTTCTATTCGTGGAAGAGACTCTGGCGAGCCACAGCGAGAGTACTGCAGTTCATACAACTCTGCAGAACAAGGGAAAAGGTCCACGCCAGCCGAGAAGATCCTGCTTGGAAACTAATAAAAGGAAAAAAGAAGAAGATGGTTGAGAAGCAACATCGATCTTCAAAAACATCAGAAAGGAAGTACTTACCAATGGACGCAGACCTGCTTCAACGAGCTGAAACTCTACTGTTACAACGAAGTCAAGAGGGAAGCTTCAAAGAAGACATCAAGAGTCTACAGCAAGGAAAACAGATAGAAGCCAGCAGCAAGTTGAAGAAACTCGACATAATACTCGAAGAGGGTCTCCTGCGAATGAAGGGTAGAATCGACGCAATAGAAGGCGTGACCAGAGACTACAAGCGACCCATCGTGCTCGACAGCAAGGACAAAACTACGCGACTCATCATGAAAGACTTTCACTGTCGCTTCAATCACGGAAATCACGCGACAGTAATGAACGAGTTGAGACAACGCTTCTGGGTACTAGGGCTGAGATCAGCGATCAAGGCAGTTCAACATCAATGTCAGTGGTGCAAGATGAAGAAAGGAAAACCACAAGAGCTACCGACGGGCAACTTACCTATTGAAAGGTTGATGCACGGAAATCCTCCTTTTACGTGCACTGGAGTCGATTATTTCGGCCCCATGGTCATCACAGTAGCAAGGCGTCAAGAGAAGAGATGGGGTGCCCTGTTCACATGCCTAACAACACGGGCTGTGCACATTGAGCTCACTCCTTCACTCTCCACCGACAGCATGATCATGGCGCTTCGACGATTCGCTGCAAGAAGAGGGATGCCGAAGACAATCTATAGTGACAACGGGACCAACTTCGTCGGTGCCAACAAAGAGCTGCAAGAGACATCAGACATCACGAATCAAGAGGCTCTCACCTTAGAAGCAGAGAAAATTGGCGTGCAGTGGAAGTTCATCCCTCCTGGTGCACCTAACATGGGCGGTGCATGGGAGCGTTTGGTGCGATCAATTAAAACCGCACTAGACGCCACACTCAACGAGAAGCATCCACGAGAGGAGGTACTCCATACCCTCCTGCTTGAGGCCGAGCACATAGTCAACTCTCGGCCTCTCACTCACCTCTCCGAGAATCTTGAAGAAGAAGCACTTACTCCAAACCACTTCCTCATTGGGCGGTCCTGCGGCGCAACGAGAGTCGGCAGCTTCCAAGACGACGAGCTCGTGGGCAGACACACCTGGAAGACTACGCAGCGACTTGCCGATCACTTTTGGCAACGTTGGCTGCGAGAATACCTGCCTACGCTACTGCCGAGGAAGACGAAGGGAAGAACCTGCGCCACAGACCTGCAAGTGGGGGACGTCGTGCTTATCGTCGACCACAGCCTACCGCGATGCACCTGGCCGCGCGGCAGAATCCTGCAGGTGTATCCAGGACCAGATGGGCGAACGAGAATCGTCGACGTCGGTACGCGAGGAGGCGTGCTACGAAGACCCAGTTCGAGAGTGGTGCTGTTGGTGCCGGGAGTGTCGCCGAGCCTGGAGGATGGTGCGACGCACGAGGGGGAGACTGTCGGCGACGAGACCCTATCTCGACACCAGGGTGCAAGTAGTGGCCGTACGTAAAGTGTAAACGCGAATTTTATAGTTGATTTGTTTAAAACTTGTGATATTAACGTAAAGTTTAGTTTAGGTAAATTCTCATTAGAATCATGCTAAAATCTCATTAGTTTTATGTTAATTTAGCGTCAAATTAATGCTAGACTCTAATAAGACTGATTAGAAAGGAAAATTTTAAGTTAAAAATTGTAAGTCAATACTAATTACGTAACTTGAAAACATGATTTTTTGTTTGATAAGATATAATGTTTAAATTAGTGTCAAAAGGTTGGTCTTAACTTAAAACCATTTTCTGTGAAAGAATTATGTAAATCGGTTCAGTAGTTTAGGAAATATAAGGAAAAATGTATAGTGAAAAATTCATACATTGCCAATTTAGCAGTTTATGTTCTAGGAAGTTTTTTATATGTTATATAAGGTGCAATATTATTGTTTTAGATTAAAGTAGACATAATAGGCTATGTAAAAAGGTATAATTTGTAAGGTTTATTTAATAAATAAATATAAATACGGGGTTCCAAAGGTCTCGGCTATAGCGAAAATAGACGCGAAATTAGAATCAAAAATCACGGTTCTCGTTACGGGCGGACAGGGCCGTATATTAATCGGGGTCGACGGCGAACGGTCGTCAGTCGCAGCCCAGCCACCGAGGAAGCAACAACTAGAAGAAAAAGGGGAACAAGCCGAAACCTAGGGAACTCCGAACATTGGGAAGAAAGAAAAATTGCGTTTTATTCTACGGTTCCTGCCTACCCCTCTCCTCCCCGAGGTCCAGCTCTACTAGGTCGCTAGTACCCGACCATACCCTACGCATTCAGGGGTGCGTGGAGACGTGCGCCACCAGCGAGTACTACAAGGAGCGCTCGTCTACTATTGTGGGAGATTGTCCCAGGTTGACTGGACCCCAGGGTCTGGCCATCCGAAACAACAATCACCATCATTATCACTGTCACTATCACAATCACAATCACAACCACTATCACTATCACTATCACTATCACAATCACCATCACTACCACAATTACCATCACTATCACCATCACCATAACAATCACTATCACAATCACTATCACCGTAACAATCACGACCACCATCACCATCATCGTAATCACGGTTATCATCATCATAATCATCATCATCATTATCATAATCCTCATCATCGTTATCTCAATCATCACAATAAATCAACAATAACCCTGTATAGAAGTCGAATCCGCCATCTTATCTAAATCGGGATCCCTTTTTTTTGCATAATCTTCTTTTTCCTAATATACTTTGGCATAACTGTTTTGGCATAATTTGTTTTGCCATAATAATACTTTGCCAAATTTTTTTTTGGCATACTGTTTATGTTGGCATAATCATCTTGAAGGCTAATTTGTTTTGGCATAAATTGAATTTTGCATAATGTTACTAGGCATAATGACTATTAGCATAATAGTATTTAGGCATACAAATAATATAAATACCAGAATAAAATTTGAGTTATTTTTACGTATTTATTTTGAATTAAAAATTCATTAAGTTGTACTACAAAAGTTAGTGACAGAAACGAATCGCTGCAAAACCGACTCCACGTAGTCCTGTCTGCCCTACCCCTAGAGTGTAATTTAAAATCGCGTAGGCGCGGAGGGGCGAGGCGGCCTGCGAGTTGAGGAGCAGGTGGTTGTAACACTCGCCGCCGCTGCTGAGGCTGGCCGGCGAAGCCGGCCAGCAAGCCGAAGCTGCGGTGGTGAGCGTTAAACACATCTGCGACGATAAGCTCGCGTGGGACCGCCGGTGCCCCGCAGCGCCGGAGCCGTGACAGAAACCTTGCCTGCTGCATGTTGCATACTGCATGCTTGCTTGCTGCATGCTTGCTTGCATGCTGCATGATTGCTGAGTGCATGCTTGCTGCATGCTTGCTGCATGATTGCTGCATGCTTGCTACACGCATGCTTGCTTTATGCTTGCTGCATGCATGGTGTATGCTTGTTTAAATGTTTGCAAGCTGCATGTTTGCTGCATGCATGGTGTATGCTTGTTTGCATGCTTCTTACAGGGAAAAAACATATGTTCACAATCAACTATGTTCAAAACAAATATGTTATGTATTACCTGCTTCGGAGAGATGGTTTTATTCCAATCGTCAAAATAAATTGGTATATCCAATTAGGGTATGTCTAACATTTTAGGATTATGCTTTGTTATGCCTATAAAAAATATGTTTTAGTATCATTATGCGTAAATCAATTTATGCCTAACAATGTTATGCTTAATCATTATTATGATTAGATAAATTATGCTTAAAAAAATATGCGTAAGCTGTTATGCGTAAAAATGTTATGCAAAAATATAATTAGTAGTAACAAAAGTATGCCAAGTTATATTAGGTCTTAAAATTTTATGCAAATGGATAGGGAACCATCTAAATCATCTAAATCTTCTGGATCTCAAAATAAATGCCATATTCGTAATCAGCACCCCTGATAATCTCGGAATTGACACCCATATTGATTTTTAGACATTTCAACCCCATCGCACCCCAACAGGGGACGATGGTATTTCAGTTACACATTAAATCTTAAAATCGTGTTGTTTTTGTAATACACCCGCTCGACCCGATACACCATACAAACAATAACCATGTTGATTTTCAGACTTTGTCACCCCATTTCCCCCCATAAGGGGTTGAATTCTTAAATGACGGGTGTGCAAAATTTGAATGAAATCTGGCCGTTGAAAGTGGGTCAAAATCACGTCCTAAGAAGTCGGTTACAAACATACAAGTGAAGCTAATATAAAGCGTGTAATAAAAAACATTGTGTCACGTCACATATTCTCGTTTTGACACTTTCATTTGCTTAACCTTCCGAATATAACCTAGTTTTCTCGCGCTTTGTTAAAATCAGTTTTTTAGGTTCCGTTCCTTGCATTATCATACTAACTCCTAGCGCCATCTAACGAGCGACTAGGGAAGAGCTAAAAAGAAAATCTCTCATTATTGTAGCATGCGGCCTTGTGGCATGCTGCAATGCCGCAGTATTGCCCCGGGGTAAAGCAGCCTTAGTTTGCCCATTTGTACCTTCTCATTCTCCTCTCTGTTGATCCTATATTTCTGTCCTATTCTAAATCCCGATAAATTATAATTTTTGTTTCCTATAAATGCTAGATGATGTTTATTTTGCAAGTAGTTTTTTACAAACACGTTTAAACGTCATTTTTTTTAAACTTTGTGGGGCCACCGGCCGGTGTTTCGTACCTGACTACTCTGAGAAGAAACAACCGAAACAAACTCAGAAGTCATGGTCTCTTTTAAAGTCCAGACAATCTTGCTCAATTCACATGAGGACTATGCAGATTAGTGTCTGAGATGGTCTTTTGAAGAAAGAACCATACAGATTTGAGTGGACCTGTCCAGTCAGTGCAAGCATTTGTCAGTTAACGTGTAGCTCGACTTATAACTCAAGGAGCTCAACGAAACGACGAACAATACCAAAGAAAGGACATTTAGGTAGGTCGCTTAGAGTACTCAAACTGCCAGACAGTTGTGGGAAAAAAACAAACAAAAAATAAAAATGTGACCCACATGGTCCCCACATTCACAATAATCAAATAAAATTAATAACAAATTCTTTTCAAATGAATGTAAGTAAAAAAAAAACACAAAAATCATTAAATGTCGCAATGATAATAAAATAAAAAAGTAAAATACTTAAATAAATAAGTATTCATGTCAAATCAGTAAATGTCACATAAAACAATAAAAAATAAAAAAATAAAAGTAAAATAATAAAATACATGTAAAAAAAAATTCAATGTCAGAGTGTATAAAAGAAAGGAATCAATAATAAACAAGCGAAGTCCGAAATTTCGACATTCACAGAGCAAATTTCATTGGAGCAGCATAATCCCAAGCTTTTTTATCTTCAAGATAGTGATTAACATGATAGTAGGCTTTCAGGCACAGCTTCCGTTTTATAAACGATTTGAATTTATTTAGGCTTAGTGCTTGAATTTGGCTCGGAAGTTTATTGTAAAAGCGTATACATTGGCATCTGAACGTACCTCCTATTTTTTTGAGCCTCGTTGCAGGAACAACAAATTTGTGTTTGTTCCTCGTGTTTAAGTTGTGGATATCACTGTATTTTTTAAATAAATTAATATTTTTGTGGGCGTACAAAAGGTTTTCATAAATAAACTGAGAGGGCACAGTAAGAATATTAGTCTCTTTAAATTTTTCTCTGAGGGAGTATCTGGGACTTAATTTATAAATTGAACGAATTGCCCTTTTTTGCAAAACAAATATTGTCTGAATATCGGCGGCATTGCCCCACAAGAGAATACCGTTACGACATCACGCTATGGAAATAACTAAAGTAAACTAAACGGGCTGTCTCTAAGTCAGTTAAATAACGAATTCTTCTAACGGCGAATGCTGCAGAGCTAAGTTTCTTCGACAGTTTGTCTATATGCGGGCCCCACTGAAGCTTGGCATCCAAAGTTATGTCTAAGAAGACTGTGCTATCTTCCGGTTTTAACTCTTCATCCTTAATTAGTACAGTAGTTTCCACTTGTCTTACATGTTCATAAAGGTCTAGCAATGACTTTGACCTTGAAAAAATCGTTCCTCGACTTATATGAACTTAGAGGGTTGTTTTGATGATTTTGATGATTATAATTCTGTAACTACATACGTCTTACAACCGCGAACAATACTTTAATTAACATACAACTTAACACTGGCCTGAAAATTGCAAAAAACGTAAGAAAATTTGAATTTCGCGGACTGGTTGGAGCATTCACCTTAAGTATGTTATTATGAATTGAAAGTAAGTGGGTATACCGTATACAATAAAAAATCTTATGATCGGTTACAAGAGAACTTTTTTACATCTAGGTAGGAATGTGACGTTACAATTATCATGAAAGTTTGTTAATTTTATAAATAAATAAAACGAATAAACATTTTTGTTGTCATTCACCACGACTTTTTTATTTCCACCTTTCAACACCGAACAGCTAAAATAATAAATAAATAGTTGAATAATAATACTTTTTTTTTTTTTTTACTAGTGGAGCTCGTGGCTAAATAATAACAGCCGCTCGGATCGATCGTTAGGTTAGGAAAAATTACTTTTCCAAGGTCAAAATCATTCTTGCACCTTTATGAACTTGGAGGGTTGTATTGATGATTTTGATGATTATAATTCTGTAACTACATACGTCTTACAGTCGCAAACAATATTTTAATCAACATACAACCTAGCACTGGCCTGCAAATTGCAAAAAACGTAAGATAAATTGAATTTCGCGGGCTACCCTTGAGCATCCACCTTAAAAAGTCAATGTACGGTACATTGACTCAAAACATTGGGTTGGGGCGGGCTTGTATTTATGCTTTCGCGGTTGCACAACGACATGCTTTGCTTGAGCTTTGCTTGGTAGTATAGATGCAGGCCTACCTTACTGCCTCCCTCAGAGGTGGTAAGGTGGCGGGGTCTTGAGGGGGAGCGCTACAGTCGTGTAGATCCTCAAGGCAAGTCTGGTGTGTTCTCCTTCACGTGGTTGCCGCCCTGCTTTTGGTCTATTTCCCTAAGAAATAGACGCAACGAAAATCACCAGGCGCATTTTAACCTAACCACGACCCTCCGTGACCGAGTGGGCGTGGGCTCGGCCGCCACTAAACCCAGCTGGCGTCGAGTAGGTAATCTGGTCACCTGCGCTAGGACCTGCGCAGTTGAGCGCCGTAAGCGGGGATGAAGGAGTCCTGGAGGGTTGAGCCGATCGGCGCTGGTGGTTATGCGTCCGTGAGGCAACACGCCCTCTTTGGTCTGGATTTCAAGCGAAACGGTGGCCCTACCCAATAGCCAAGGGTAGGGAAATGGCCACAGTGTCCCGTCAGAGGGCCACGGCGAGGGGTGGGAGGTCCGCGGAGGTCGTCCTCGGATGGCCGAAGCGGTTGGTGAAGGTCATGCTGAAGGTGTAAGTGAAGGTTTGATTAGTCGTCAACCCGATCAAGCGCCCGATGTCGCACTGTAAACCAGCCTCACGCCCCTATATCTCGAAGGTAGTCCTAACGGTTGAGCTAGTTTGTAGCGAGACGTTCCCAGGTGCGGGCTCCATGGAGGGTGGGAAGCCGGAGAGATGAATTTTTTATACTATACTATGGATACTCAAAGACCATACGACACCACACACACACACACACACACAACAACCACACAAACTCACAAACCTCACACACATTCGCACGCACACACTGCACAAACACACACCGGAGAGGAGGCAAAAGCCAAGGATTCTCCCAAGAGGGGTGCTTGCAGCACCTCTCTAGCCCCCGGATGCTCCGCTGCTAACGTAGCGAGCTCCAGTGCGGGTACAGGTCCGGCAGTGGCGAGAACCGCTGCCAGGACCAAAACCAGGTCCCGTAATAAACGGAGGACCGCGGCGCTGCTCGGGACCAGTACCGCACCTCCCTCTTTTTCAGGCGCGGAGCCCGCCACGACGGTTAATTCCTCTGGCCGGGCTCCCCTCATACATCTTCCTCCGCCTACTGCTCCCCCCCCGGTGGCCGTCACTGGTCAACCGGCGGAGACCAGCACCACAGGTGACGCGTTCGCGCTCACTTGGCAGGTGCAGAGGAGCAGGCGCAAAGGCAGGAAGGAGGATTCCGGCAAACAACGCCACTGCGCTGAACCCTCAGTGCAGGCTGCCCCGGTCCCTTCGACGGGTAAACCGAGAAGGAAGAACAGGCCGTCCCTGAGGCAGCGGCAGACACTGAGGACGGGTAAGTCCCCTCAATCTATACAGGCTAACGCCACGGGCCGGGTTAAACCGACCCATGGCAATGTCAATTTCTCCGCAGGCAAGCGGTCGCAGGCCGCGGCCGGCAGCAGCCGACCGGGACCCAGCCAACCAGCAGCCAGCGGCGCGAGTGGACCAGCCACGCAAACGCCACCGCAACCCGTTCGGATGGATCAGGCCGCGGCCAAGCGAGCCCTCAACGAGACTTTAACACCTCGAGGAGAGCGCAAGCGGCCGCGTCTTGATAAATCCAAACGGGATGCTAAGCGTAGCTACGCCCAAGCTGTGAGCTCCGACCTTGATGTCGCAGTCACCTGCGGCCGTACGGGGCACATCAGCAAGGAGGTGTCAACCCTGGTTCTCGCGGCTATCCAGAAGAAGATACTCGTCGAGGCCTCTTCTCCTACACAAGACTCACCTGCACCGACCTTCAATGCGAGGCCGGTGTTCAGCAGCGGGGTCCTCAGACTGTGGTGCGGGAACGACCACACCTTAGCATGGCTAAGGAAACTGATCTCCGAGTTGCCTCCCCCCCCTAGCACCCTGCTAGTGGTCAGGAGGCAGGCGGACATCAAGCGCCGGGTAAGATGCGGCATCCTCATTCCTGATGAGCAGGGGATCTTCGCGGAGCCGTCCGACATCGGGCGTGCTCTGTGCTACCAGAACTCTTGGGTTGGCATCAAGGAGTGGGTGTTGCTGGGCGCCAACAAACAGGCCGAAGCGTGGTACGTGATGGTCGGGGTCCCTGAGGACCAAATTCCGACCCTGATGGAAGCCGAACGCCGTCTCTCATTTGGTGCAGGGACGGTGTACGTTAAGTTCCAGGGTCCGAACGGCAGATTTGTCGACGTCCCTCAGGGATATCCGGGCGCCGCCAGCGCTGGGACACAGGTGGAGGAGGCAACTCCCCCCCCAACAAACACCGCGGAAACACCCGCGGTTGAGCCTGCAGTAGCAGCGCCAGCCGCCCCTACCGCCGCTAGCGTGGGCGCCGTCCTCTCGGGGGAGGAGCTCGAGGACATCATCCTGTCCTCGGCCTCTGACCTGGAGGGGGACGGCTTCGACGCGGGCGACCTGTTTGCTGGGCTGCGGCTGGCAGGAGACGAGGAAGGAACGTCCAGTGATGGCGTCCCCTTCGTCGACCTGTAAGGTCCTGCAGGCCAACCTCCACCACAGTCAGACCGCAACGGCTCAGCTGCGGAAGTGGCTGGAGGTACAACATACGGCCATTGCCTTGATCCAAGAGCCGTGGATTAGGGCGGGCCAAATACAAGGACTCTCCAATCTTGGTGGTAAGCTCTTAGTAAGTACAGATCATGATAAACCAAGATCATGCATCTATGTGACACGTAACATAAAAACACAGCCACTAACAGATTTCTGTTGCAGGGATGTCTCTGCAGCTAGGCTACTGATACAGCGGGGGGACACAGTAGCAACTGTGGTCTTCGCCTCCGCTTACATGCCCGAGGCAGAAGAGCCGCCGCCGCATGACCTCGCCCGCCTCGTGACTTACTGCGAGAGCACTGGGCTGGAGCTTGTCATAGGCGCCGATGCGAACGCTCATCACCCTCTGTGGGGCATGGACACACAAAACGCAAGGGGTAAGGCGCTAGTAGATTACTTATTTACAACTAACCTAACCCTACTAAATACAGGTTCCGAACCAACCTTCGTAAACAGACGTAGCCAAACAATCATAGACCTCACTCTGGCATCGGAGGGTGCTGCGGCCATCACCACCGGCTGGCAGGTCTCCAAGGAGGCCTCCTGCTCGGACCACAGGTGGATCCGCTTCGATATTGAGGTCTGTGTGACACCAACACTGCCACGGCGAAACCCGCGAAACACTGACCGTGCTGCTTATACACGCATCCTCGAAACCAAACTTGCGTCAGTAAACTACGGAATGACCTACGAGGACACGCAGCAGATCGACGAGCGTGTAAGTCATCTCACAAAATCAATGCTAGACAGCTACCATTCATCCTGCCCGGAGACCACTCCGCCCACAACACCAGGGAAGCAACCATGGTGGGGTGCGGATCTGGAACGTAAGCGCGGGAAGGTAAGGTCAGCCCTAAACAGAGCCATGAACACCTGTGCTGATGAGGATTGGGACGCGTACTACGCGGCCAAAAAATCATATAAAAAATGCATCAGATTCAGGAGCTCCACTGGATGGCGCAAATACTGTGGCAACATCGAATCCTGCCAACAAGCAAACAGGGTAAGGAAAATATTGGCACAGCAGAACCCGACTGGGCCTGCTGTCCTCCGTAAACCTGACAACACACTTACCACCTCACCAGAAGAGGCGACGCGCGTCCTTATTGAAACTCACTTCCCAGGCTGCGCTTTTACACAGGCTATCGACTGGACAGAGGTAAATCAAACACCGTCAGAAAACGACTGGCGCTATGCACACAAAGTCGTCACGCTGGAAAAACTCCAGTGGGCGATTCGGTGCTTCCATCCTTTCAAGGCGGCCGGTCCAGACGGGGTCTTTCCTGCCTTACTGCAGTGGGGTGGGACCTCTGTCGCCAACATACTGGTACCCATAATGAGAGCGTGCCTGGCCTTCAGATACGTTCCAAAAGGATGGAGGGAAGTGAAAGTCATATTCATTCCTAAGCCAGGTAAGAGTGACTATACCAACGCCAAACACCACCGACCAATCAGCCTGACCTCCTTTCTCCTTAAAACTTTGGAGAGAATTTGCGAGAGAGAGCTGAGGGACGGCGTTTTGAAAACTATCCCACTCCACACTAACCAACACGCATACAGCTCGGGCAAGTCCACTGAATCCGCCCTCCATCTAGTGGTCGGCCGGATAGAAGAGGAGATTCACCAGAAGGGCATCTGCCTGGGCACCTTCATAGACATCGAAGGAGCCTTCGATAAAACAAACTTCGCCAGCATCAACACCGCGCTCTCCCGTCACGGAGTAGAACAGGTACTGACAGACTGGATCACCAATATGTTAAGCAAACGAGTGGTTCGACTTGAAGGGGAACAGCAGATGGCCTTGATAGCCAGAGGCTGCCCCCAAGGTGGAGTACTATCCCCGCTCCTCTGGAATCTGGTGATAAATGACCTCATCACAAAACTCAACGCGAACCATTTCTACACAATAGGGTATGCTGACGACCTCGCTATCCTCATTTCAGGTAAAGTGACAGGGACAATCTGCAACCTCACTCAACAAGCACTACGCATCGTTGAGCGGTGGTGCAGAGAGTTCGATCTCTCAGTGAACCCCACGAAAACTGAACTAGTCATGTTTACCCAAAAACGAACACTAGGCCCTTATCGCCTACCCAAACTTTTCGATACGGAACTCCAGTTAGCCGACGAGGTCAAATATCTGGGAGTCATCCTGGACAGTAAGTTAAATTGGAGTAGTCACTTAGATAATAAAATAAACAGGGCCTGCATCACCTTTTGGCAATGCAGGAGGATGATAGGTAAGAAGTGGGGCCTATCCCCTAAAATTATACTTTGGTTATACTGCGCGGTTATCCGACCTATGATCACTTATGGGGCAGTGGTCTGGTGGCCCCGTACCAAACTAACTACAGCCTCCATCAAACTGCAACGCATGCAAAGGCTTGCCTGCATGGCGATCACAGGCTGCATGAGGACTACCCCGACCGCAGCTCTCGAAGCCATGCTGGGGCTCCCACCGCTTCATCTGTTCATACAGCAGGAAGCGACGATGACGGCTGTACGCCTTAATACACTTCAACTATGGGGTAAGAAAAAAACACAGCACACCGCGGTACTGGAGGGATTCCACAACGAGTTCCCCCTGACGAAAGCAATAAACGATCGGATACCAAAACAATTCGTATTCGATAAGAAGTACAAAATCCAGCTCCACGAGGATCACCGCTGCGAGGGATTAAACCCCGCGGAACTACGGATCTTCACGGATGGATCTAAAACAGGTACTGGCACAGGTGCTGGAGTCTTCTCCGAGGATCTCAACATCCAGATAGCCAAACCTCTGGGGGCCCACAACACGGTATTTCAGGCAGAATGCATGGGCATTTCCCTGGCCGCATCTGCCATCTTAGCCAGGAAGGTTGTGGACCACTCAATCCGTATACTCTCAGACAGCATGGCTGTACTGCTGGCACTAAACAACCACACAGTCAACTCTGGGTTAATACACGAGTGTCACCAACGCCTGAACCAGGTTGGTAATCTCAATAATATAACCATCCAATGGATTAAGGGACACAGCGATTCCCGTGGCAATGATGCCGCGGACGAACTCGCTAGAAGGGGATCGAGCATGGCAGCGGTGGGACCCGAACCTATCGTGCCACTCCCTTTCGGATACCTACGCACACTGGTAAGGAACCGAACTAGTGAACAACACCACAAGCTATGGCTAGACCACGGCGAGTGCAGGCAGGCCAAGGAAGCACTTCCTACTATCGACGGCCGCCTCACTAAACGCGCGCTTCGGTTGACCAAACCGCAGCTGCGCACAGTTACAGCTGCCATTACTGGACACGGCTCTTTTAATAAACACCTCTTTGTCATAGGAGTCACGGACAGCCCCCTGTGCCGTGCCTGCATGGAGGAAGACGAGACAGCAGCCCACGTGCTTCTGCACTGCCCAGGGGTTGCAACATACAGGGCAAAGTACTTCGGTAACCCAGGTACTCTCCGCGAGATTGTCAGCAACACCAAGGCGCTGCTGGCCTTTCTCGGGGAGTTAGGGTGGATCGAATAAAATTCCCACCCGCACGCAAAATACGCGCTTTGACGTGGAGTTGCGGACACCAGCCCGCTATACAATACAATACAATACAATTGGGCTGATGGATAATTTGAATAGTAAGGGGGTCGTGGAGGTGTTTAAAGTAAAATTCTGATAAAAAAATGCATTAGAAAAAGAACTCGTGGAAAAGTTAGTATTTCCAAAACTAGAAGGTTCCCAATTACCATGGTCTAAAACAAAAAAATGATCGCAAAGACGGGGAGAACAAGTGCCTTTCGGCTTTGAGAGTCTTTTTACACCCTTCAGAATACTAGGTACCTACTTTTGTCAAGTTTTACTGAATGTAATGTTTATATAAAATGGAAATGTAAAAAAAAAATGTAAATAAAAACTCTTTGCACTTTAGTATCGACCAACTATTTTTTAGCATCTCATACATATTCGTTCGTTTTTAAGGTGGATGCTCAAGGGTAGCCCGCGAAATTCAAATTTTCTTACGTTTTTTGCAATTTGCAGGCCAGTGCTAGGTTGTATGTTGATTAAAATATTGTTTGCGACTGTAAGACGTATGTAGTAACACAATTATAATCATCAAAATCATCAATACAACCCTCCAAGTTCATAATGGTGCAAGAATGATTTTGACCTTGGAAAAGTAATTTTGACACCAATATGAACTTTGAGGGTTGTATTGATGAGTTTGATGAATATAATTCTGTAACTACATACGTCTTACAGTCGCAAACAAAATTTTAATCAACATACAACCTAGCACTGGCCTGCAAATTGCAAAAAACGTAAGAAAATTTGAATTTCGCGGGCTTCCACCAATGTGAAAGGTTTATTTGTCTGAGCTAGAAACGGAAAACTAGAAACTTTTCTAACTAGGCAGTTTTATCGTAATTTGGCGTTTTCTTTTTAATCCAAATTTCTGAAATCTGGCAACATTTTACTCTTGATCTAGCGCCTTTAAAAAATCCAGGGTGGCAACCCTGCTTGTCTTGTCAAATGTCAATCAATCAAGATGTTTTCCTTTTTGCCGTGGTCGTCGTCTATTAAGTGAAAGGCTTTCTTTCGCAAGTTACACAGCTTTTGAAATGGAAAACTTTTCGAAAGTAGAGAAAATAGGAGAAGGTACCTATGGAGTTGTATATAAAGCAAAGGACAGAGTGACTGGAAAGGAAATCGCACTAAAGAAAATTAAACTAGAAAAGTAAGTTTTGGCGCCAAATTATGACAGCACTTGTTTGTCTGATTCAGGAACGGAGTTTCTTGATTTGATACAAGAAGGATATTTTGTTATGTTGTAGCTAGTAATAAAATAACGGTGGTGTGTTTGGCATTGGTAGTGAGCCGGAGGGTGTGCCGTCGACGGCCCTGCGGGAGATTTCCGTGCTGCGCGAGCTGCGCCACCCCGCCGTGGTGCGCCTGCTCGACGTGCTGCTCGCCGACAACAAACTGTTCTTAGTCTTTGAATTCCTTCACATGGACTTAAAGCGACTCATGGATATCACTAAAGGACCTCTTCGTTTAGATCTTGTGAAGGTACCTAATTAGTATGTTAGAGGGAATAGCAAGTCTGTAGGTCTGTTACCTTAAGACATATTAACAGATTCCGATGTAATTTGGCACCTTGAACTGGGTTAATGCAGAAATGCAGTAGCACATTCTAGTGGGATAATTTCTGTCCACATGCAGACAGTCACGGTCTAAAACACACTATTTAATTTTATAATGTCAACTGTAGCATTACTACAATATCACAAAGCTCGAAACAGGATGTAATTATTAGGTGTTGGACTTCATACTGATTCATTTGCATTTTAGTTGGGAAGCCGGGTCTCCAACAAACAATGCCAGCATTATGTGAACATGTGTTAGAGCTCCCACTAGATTTTTGTTTTGAAACACATTACTATTACAATTATCTATGGATCTACCAAGCCGCACTGGGCCTGTGTGGTAGATTATAGCCCATTCCCTCTCATAGAGAGGAGGCCTGTGTCCCAGCAGTGGGAATATTAATAGGCTGATGATGATGATGACTATTACAATTCTGTTATTTCCACAACATTGATATGATTAAGCGAGCACGCCACTCATATAACCTCTATAAATGAATTGCTGGCATCAATATAAAATCTTCCATAGTACAATGATTCTGAGATATAAACTATCAAAGTAGTTGGATGATTTTTGTATGAAACGTGGCCTGCATAACATTCAACAACAGGCCTCAATAACGGGAACACTTAACTGTATTAATTAGTACTGTGCCATTAATTGAATTCATTTATATTATTTCAGACACTAAAAGTAATATATTATGTGCTAAATGATTCATAGTGTTAGTAACCTAATTTAAATAACTCAATTACCTAGTGTTCCCTGTTAGTACACCAAGCAAATTAACCAACATGTTGCACCAGATGGCTCATACCCTGCACTTCCTTAATATATTTACATTGACTTTAAGGTCATCGGACAGAAAATTACCCACGTATTTAAAAGGGGATACTCTTTGGATTACTGACCCGATTATACAAAGCTCCCTCTCCTCCACCTACTGACCCAGCAGCACCATATGGTCCGCATAGCTGATGATGACACGCATTCTGCGGAGTCCGTTAACTGTCCACTCTATATGGATGAGTGTATGTTCCGTGCCGCAGAGCTACCTGCGCCAGCTGCTGGAGGGCGTGGCGTACTGCCACGCGCACCGCGTGCTGCACCGCGACCTCAAGCCGCAGAACCTGCTGGTGGACGCCGCCGGCAACATCAAGCTGGCCGACTTCGGGCTGGCGCGCGCCTTCGGCATCCCCGTGCGCGCCTACACGCACGAGGTGGTGACGCTGTGGTACCGCGCGCCCGAGATCCTGCTGGGCGCCAAGTTCTACTCCACGGCCGTGGACGTGTGGAGCCTCGCCTGCATCTACGCCGAGATGGCGAGCGGGCGCACGCTGTTCCCGGGCGACAGCGAGATCGACCAGCTGTTCCGCGTGTTCCGCGCGCTCGGCACGCCGGGCGCGCGCGTGTGGGCGGGCGCGCGCCGCCTGCCGGAGTACCGCGCCGCCTTCCCGCGCTGGCCGGCGCGTCCTGCACGGGCCCTGCTGCCCGCGCCGGTCCGCGCCGCGCCGCACGCCGCCGCGCTGTTCGCCAACATGCTGCGCTACGAGCCCAGCGAGCGCGTGCCGGCGCGCGCCGCGCTGCTGCACCCGTACCTGCAGGACGCGCGCCGCACGCCGCCCGACCTGCCCCCCCTGCCCGACCTGCCCCAGGACCGATAGACGCGTGGGTTATGTGTAGGGAATGCAAACTCGAGACGAAATCGCCAAGTCGAGATCTCGAGGGATTAGAAATTCGATCTCGGCGAGATCTCGAATGGTTTTCAAAAAGTATTGTTTTACTTAGATAAGTGAAACATGATTGAGACTGCTTAGTTGTGATTGTAATGCGAGTAAGATACAACATTAAATATTTAACAAAAGTCAAAATTTTATAATTATTTAATTATGTACACACAAATCACAATTCATACCCATAAAAAAGCTTGTAAAGGGTGGACCAGTAAAAAGAATACTCAGGCTTAATTTCGTGCAAGCGGGGTGAAGGAGGCGCGTACGTGCTTTCGTTTGATAGCTTTCTAGCCGACTGAATGCGCCGCCGCGCGCGCGGCGGCCTCGCCCGTGACGCGAGCGATGCGAACCCCGAGTGCCCCCGCGCCCCTCTAATCGTGTACGCCCCCTTTACCGCGCTCCACTGTTTATTAAAATCAAAATCACAATAACATGTAGGTACATTATAGATAAAAGAATAACATTTGCGTTCCGCGTAAATAAATCAATTCACAAATTAATATTAGGTACCTACTCGCGTCGCCTACAAAGCTCTTATTAAGAAAAAACATATTTTAACAAAAATAATGAAAGTAAAGAAATAAGTTCCAGAGTGGTGAATGTCCTTCTGACTCCCGTATTCAATGTTTTGTGGAATGAATTCATTCATAAGCACATGTAATCCTTTTGTGGAACTGGCTGTAGTTTTCAGAATAGCTTCACATAGTGGTGACGCCATCTCGTAGCTTTTCTACTCATTAACTGATTCTCTCATATGACGTAGATCGTTGGAACAGGCGACGATATATGTCCATCCCTTTCCCTCCCCTTTTGCGCTCGCCTATCCAAAATGGATCGGAGCGACACTCCACGAAAAGACAGCTAACCGTTCGCAACACGACCGCGCTGCGTATACGCCAGCCTGCAGGTCAAACCGCTCTCCGCCGGAATCGTGATACAAACAGCGCCCCGGGGCCATCCGCGACCTGGTGCACCAGAAGACACTCACAACGAGTGTTTCCTTCAATCGCCGGCATCTTCAACCTATCGGCCGCGCCATCGAAGCCGCCACGTGGTCCAGAACAAGGTAGGTGAGCGACGAGCTTTCCATCTCCTTTTAATCTATTGTCGCCTGTTCGTATCATTTTGATTCCCCAAGACGATAATCAGAATCCTCAATACAGTCCACTAATAAATAAACCCCATTTCTCTAAATAATATAAATTTTCAAAATCGTCTTATAAATTGGTTGGAATTTACCCACCATATTTTTGGTCCTTCGAGCCGGATTTACATCTGTGTTCTATTGAAATTGGAGTCACCATAACTTATCCCGCAAGAGAAGGATTCATAATCCATATTCTCTCCATATAACGCGTAGGTATCTTCTACAAGTAGGTACCTATACCCAGGAGGTTATTAGTACATAGCTAGACCCCCTATTCCATTACATACCCATTACGTGGTTACTCCCGCAGGTAATATACTCAAAGTAGCTACCTACGTACATACATAATCGTAATAAAACTATCATAGTTGTCTAGAAACTTCCATATTTCAAACAACTTTTAGTATTACCCCCAACATTATAAAAAGTTTTCGCTTAAATAGGAATATCACCGCATAATCGCTTGAGCTTACCTTACATATATTAACTTATCATATCTACTTAAAAATTATAGTAGGAACTTTAGATAATTAGTTTGTTAGGTTGTAGATACATACTTATACTAGCTAAAACATGTCGAAAGAACGGGAACTTTCCATTCTGGAAGCAAAACGCAATGTTTTATTCGAGCGTATTCAAGGAATATACGAGCGTTCAAAGACAGCAAACGCTTCCGAAGCAAATAAAGAAGCGTTTCTGAGTTATTGCATAACTGTGGATAGTATTAGGACAGATTTCCAACATTTGCTGGATACCTATAACGCGAAGTTGCTGGCTATAGATCCCGAGGCAAAGCCGAATTACCAGTCGTATACATCTTTCGAGGATTTATATTGTATCATCAAGCGTATACAATCACAGCTTGAAGGTAGATGTAATTCTCCCGCGCAGGCGTCGCCGGCGCGGTCTCCGCGACTACCTCCAATTGAGTTAATGTATTTCGACGGCGATATACGGAACTGGCCGCTATTTTACGCTAGCTTCAAGTCAACAGTGCACGACAATGACTCGTTGACGGATGCGGACAGGTTATACTATTTGATAGGCAAACTGTCACCGAAAGCGCAGTCAGTATTTGCGGGAATTTCACCCAGCGCTGGAAATTATCAGCTGATATTTCAGTCGCTTGTGGACAGATACCAAGACACCCGCGTACTCGCATCCACGTACTTTGACCAAGCTTTGAGTCTTAGATTGACCGGCCCGGCGTCGGCCTCCAACTTCCAGCTGTTCATTGACAACTTCATAACCGCAGTTAGCGCACTTAAAAACTTAAAATTGGACGATCTTTCTGATTTTATGCTACTACAAATAGCTCTGAATAAGTTCGATACGGAAACGATCCGCGCCTATGAAATGACTGAGCGAAATAACAAATTACCAACATTAGATAGCTTCACGTCATTCATACAAGACCAATGTAGAATATATCACAGCACGCAGCCTAACGCACATAGTTCGACATGTGATACCATTAAACAAAGGCCGAACAAGGCGCGAAATAATAAACCCAATCACGCTCCGAATCCGCAATCTTATGTAGCTTGCTCAGAGTCGAATATCGGTAATAAATCGAGTAAATGTTTGTGTGAAAATATAGAACACGACCATTATTTCAAATGTCCCGCGTTCAATAACTTAAGCCCAACGGCCCGTTTCAAATGTGTAAAAGATAATAAAGCGTGCGTGAATTGCCTAAGTATAAAGCATAAAACTAGTAATTGTTCAAGCAGTGCTAAATGTCGTTCGTGTAAACAACGTCACCATACACTATTACACTTCGATGGAAAGGTGAATGATGAGTCACATAAACCGGTTCAGATTGCTACGTCAGCGCGATCGACTCAGAGCGCCGCTACTTCAACCACACCGCCCGCCTCGCAGTCCGAAGTGGCTTTGTGTGCGATGTCCATTGCGTGTGCACGCAATTGTCAAGCAAGCGCTTGCCATGTTCGGCGCGATGATAAGCCGCAACGTAATATGTCGTCGACGACTGTATTGTTAGCAACCGCGCAAGTTATCGTTTACGATTCTGCTAAAAGGCCGCACGTGGTAAGGTGTTTGTTGGATACAGCGTCACAGTCTAATTTCATGTCAGTTGATTGTTATAATCGCATCGGATTGCGAGATAATTATAAAGAAACGAGGTTAATAATTAGAGGTATCGGCGGTTCGGAAAAGCCTTGTAAGGGTTCCGTAGACTTTAAAATATATTCACGTTTTAATGAAAACATTAACTTTGAAGTTTCCTCCCTTGTAGTGGATCGCATTACAGATGCGTTACCGAACGCTCTCGTAGACGTGTCTCAACTTAATCATTTGACGAAGTTACCGTTAGCGGACTCTGATTTTGCGCGGCCGGGTAAGATCGACGTTCTGTTAGGTGCCGCCGTACTACCACACATATTCCTACAAAATGTCGTGCGCAGTAATCAAGCGAACATTCCTCCCGCCATTGAGACGGTATTGGGGTATGTGATTATGGGTACGGTACCTACGTCACACGTTTCTAACTACGCCTTGTCTTGTTGTGCCGTTCTTCAAGAGAAAAATATTGACACTCTGCTCAAGCGATTCTGGGAGCTTGAGGAGGTCTCCGCATCGCCTTCACAAAGCCGTAAGGAACTCGAATGTGAGGAACACTTCTGCGCAACCATAGTTCGTGATGACAACGGCAGATATGTTGTGGCTCTGCCCTTTAGTGGCGATCCGTATTCGTTAGGCGACTCCTACGCCGCCGCACTGAGACGTTTTCATTGTTTAGAACGCAAACTTGACGCTTCGATCAAATTACGAGGCGCTTACAATGACGTCATTCGCGATTACCTAGATAAAGGTTTTCTGAGTCTCGTTATCAATAGTGGGGATAAATCTCTTCCCGCGTATTACATCCCGCATCACGGCGTAGTTCGCGAAGATAAAGTTTCTACTAAACTTCGCGTGGTTCTAGATGCCAGTTGTAAAACTACGTCGGGTCAGTCTATTAACGACATTTTGCATGCCGGCCCTAATTTGCAGGGTGACTTATTTAATATCTTAATAAAGTTTCGTCTTTTCAAAATCGCGCTGTCAGTTGACTGCCGTCAGATGTTTCTTAATATCGGCGTTCGTGAATCTGACCGTAGGTTTCAAAGGATTTTCTATCGCTTTGACAGCGGTGAACCATTATCCGTATACCAGTTTAACCGAGTTTGCTTTGGACTCAAGTCCAGTCCATATCACGCGCTACGCGTTGTCCGCAAGTTGATAGCTGATGAAGGCGACAACTTTCCTGCTGCCGCAGCTGTGGCATCTTCCGCATTATACATGGATGACATCGCCTGTAGTGTCACATCCACCCCGCAAGCCATTTCGCTTTGTGAAGAGCTTATTCAGCTCTTCAAGCGAGGCCAGTTTGATCTTGTCAAGTGGACGAGCAACTGTAGAGAGGTTCTCGCATACTTGCCTGATTCTCATAAGGCTTCTCCAGACATCGAGTTTGAGAGGTCTGTACCGCATAAGGTCCTCGGCTTACGCTGGGACAAATCCTGTGATAGTTTCCGGTTTGACGTCGCACCACCCGACGATAAGTGCACCAAGCGCACCATGCTGTCAACAGTGGCTCGACTGTGGGATATACTGGGTTTTGTGGCTCCCACAATTTTGTACGCCAAGCTCTTGATCAAAGAGCTCTGGCTATCAAAGTGTGAGTGGGATGACGCACCTCCCGACCATATCGTCGTCGCTTGGAAGCAATTTTGTATTGAGCTTTCCGCGCTCAACCAAATTGTTATACCACGTCATCTTGGGTTGGTCGACGGATGCATCGTAAATCTGATAGGATTCGCTGACGCCAGCGAAAGCGCTTACGGCGGAGTCGTATATTTGCAAGTCCGCATTGGATCTAACTACTCAGTGCAGTTAGTTTGTGCCAAGTCCAAGGTCTCGCCGGTTAAAACCATATCGGTTGCGAGATTGGAGCTGTGCGCGGCCCTCCTGTTGTCTCAGTTGCTCTGCAAGGTTCGGGACACGGTTTTGCCCCACTACCCCATTAATAAAATATACGCATTTTCCGACTCCAAGGTAGCGCTCGCCTGGATCCGTTCGTCACCGCACCGTTGGCAGACCTTTGTCGCCAATCGCGTTACTAAAATAATTGATCTAGTTCTCGCTACTTGCTTCCACCACGTCGCTGGTATTGAAAATCCAGCTGACTGCCTTTCTCGTGGGGTTACTCCATCTAAACTTCTGCAACATCCTTTGTGGTATTGTGGGCCATCCTGGATTTCCCATGATCCGTCAGGGTGGCCCATACAATCCTGTGACTACAGTGCAGAAGTCGAGGATGCTCCTGAGCGGAAGTCGCTCTCTCATCACGTGGTCATTGATGTCGAGGAATCTCCGATCTATGCACTCGCGCTGCGCATGTCGTCGTGGACGAAGTTACTGCGCGCCATTGTCTATGTCTGTAGGTTTCTTAAGCAACTCCCTAATGGGACTTTTGTCTCAAGCTCTGATCTCGAATTCGCAGAGAATAAATTGTTGCGAGTAGTCCAGGCTGTTTATTTTAGTAACGATATTAAAAATTTAATAAATAATGTATCATGTTCTCCCGCGCTCCTTAAGCTCAAGCCGTTCCTCGATGAGCGTGGCATCGTACGCGTTGGCGGTCGTCTTTCTAATTCGGACGAACCTTACAATTACAAACATCCTTGTGTGTTACCGCGTCACGACCATGTCGTTGACCTTCTTGTTGATTTTTATCACAAGAAGCATCTCCATGCCGGTCCGGAGTTGCTTATGTCCTTACTCAGGCATAAATATTGGATTTTTGCTGCAAGGCGAATAATTCGCCACAGAATACATAAATGTAACGTCTGTTTTAAATCCCGTCCTCGCCCGGGCTATCCTCTAATGGCTGATCTTCCTGGCCATCGCGTCAAGCAGGTGGATAAAGCGTTCACACATACTGGTTGTGATTATGCGGGCCCGCTTCAGTACACGCCAGTGCGTGGTCGAGGCGTCAAGAGTCGCAAAGCCTGGTTATGCATTTTCACGTGCTTAACGACGCGCGCTACGCATATTGAGGTCGCAACGGATCTAAGCACGGTGTCCTTCATAGCAGCCTTAAAACGATTTCTCTCGCGGCGCGGCCCGGTGCAGTGTTTGTACACGGACAACGGCACGTGTTTCGTAGGCGCGAATTCTTATTTGCGTGACCTATATAAGTTTCTCAACCGAGAATATCGTGATCGTCTTCAAGAAGAACTTTCCATAAATCGCATTGACTGGAAGTTCATTCCACCTGCTTCACCACATTTCGGTGGTTGTTGGGAAAGCATGGTCAAGGTAATCAAAACGCATCTCTTCAAAGTCATAGGTCAGCAGATCCTTTCCTACGAGGAGCTTTTGACGGTGCTCGCCCAAGTCGAAGCACTGGTTAATTCGCGCCCGCTCACGGCATTGAGTAGTGATCCCACAGAATCATCCGCGTTAACGCCTGCGCACTTCTTACACACCGCGCCATTGTCGTCGCTTCCCGCCCCTGAAGCAAACTCTTCTAGCTTGCTTCAGAGACATACTCTGTTGGATGTGCTCGTGCAGTCGTTCTGGCGGCGTTGGCGTTCGGAATACCTTCACCAGCTCCAGGCTAGATCCAAGTGGAATAGTCCTGCATTACCTATACAGGAGGGTACGTTGGTCGTTGTCATGAACGATAACTCTCCGCCGCTTTCCTGGCCACTAGCTATCATAGAGAAATTACATACTTCTAAAGACGGTACGACCCGTGTCGTTACCGTGAAAACCGCGAAGGGCAGCTACGTACGCCCCGTCGTGCGTCTCTGTCCACTACCCACTCAGTGAGGTCTAGCCTGAAGCTGGATCTCTCGCCTTTAGCCTAGGTATTTAGTCAGTAGCTTTCGTTATAGGTGTTTTCTTTAGTTAATATATAATTAATTTAATCATAACGCAGTATTGGCTTAAGGATAGGTTTTGCGGTGGTATACCTAGCATAGCTTATCTAATTTGTTTCCCTTTTCTTCTAAAGGTAACCCTTTAACCCCGGGGGGAAATGGTGACGCCATCTCGTAGCTTTTCTACTCATTAACTGATTCTCTCATATGACGTAGATCGTTGGAACAGGCGACGATATATGTCCATCCCTTTCCCTCCCCTTTTGCGCTCGCCTATCCAAAATGGATCGGAGCGACACTCCACGAAAAGACAGCTAACCGTTCGCAACACGACCGCGCTGCGTATACGCCAGCCTGCAGGTCAAACCGCTCTCCGCCGGAATCGTGATACAAACAGCGCCCCGGGGCCATCCGCGACCTGGTGCACCAGAAGACACTCACAACGAGTGTTTCCTTCAATCGCCGGCATCTTCAACCTATCGGCCGCGCCATCGAAGCCGCCACGTGGTCCAGAACAAGGTAGGTGAGCGACGAGCTTTCCATCTCCTTTTAATCTATTGTCGCCTGTTCGTATCATTTTGATTCCCCAAGACGATAATCAGAATCCTCAATACAGTCCACTAATAAATAAACCCCATTTCTCTAAATAATATAAATTTTCAAAATCGTCTTATAAATTGGTTGGAATTTACCCACCACATAGTTTGCATTGGACTGTCAAATAATTCACCGAAATATTAGATTCATTTGATTGGGCTGCGGGACTGTTTGAAAGAGATACCGTGGCCCTGGAACACAAAGGGCGATGAAGGAACATGGATGGGTTTTAGTCAGTAAAAGTCTGACACTCCTGCTCCGCCCAGAGCGGGAGTAGTCATTTGGAGTCCGTTACCCCAGCCAGATGTTGTCGAAAATGGTCATTTGAATCTTATAGATAATTAGTTATGTGGCTTCTGTAATTGTTGCGCACATTTTTAAATTTGTTGCGCTTATAGTTTTTTAATTATTTCACAAAAACATTTCCTGCTGGGGTAACGTTACCCCAGCCAGACCTTTTTCTTTCTAATGGGAATATTTAAATAATTACTAGCTATAAAATTAGTTGTCTAGATGAAGTAAATGTTGTGCCTTATTTTGTAATTGTTCTTTCTTCGGTTGCAAAGTTATTCGAGATTTTGCTGGTGTACGTAACCCCAGCAGGAAAGTGTCTCCTAGGGATATATGAGTGGCACGTTTAATTAGTGCCCTAACTGCTGTCAATGTGCCCCCACATAAAAAATGTGTGCCCCCTGTCGTTTTGGAAATAAACGGAAAAAACGATTCCTGCTGGGGTAACGTTTTTCTAGCAGGAAAATTCTAAACGAATGATCGGAGAGAGAAACATTGTGCATGGCCTTGTAGCATAAGTTAGTGCCACAATGTGCCCCTAAAAATAAAATGTGTGCCCCTTCAGGTTTTCGAGATATTGCGTTTCCTGCTGGAGTAACGTTTTGCAGAATCGTATATCTCTGAAACCATTGTATGTGCCCCTGTAGAATAAACATACACGAGTAGCTCTTAATGTGTGCCCCTTAGTGCCCCAATTAGATTTAAGAAAATATTTCTAATTTCCAAGTTATCGCGGTTTTATGAAAACTCGAAAAAACATCGCAGCGCCTAAATAAGACAAGGTATAAGCTCGCTGAAAACTGTATTCTGTCCGTCTTGACACTAATAATAACCATACAAAGTTTCAAAACTGTTCATGCATGCGTTTTTGAATTATCTTGTTCTAAGTCAAAACGATGGTGACATAACTTTGACGGCAAAATACAAGGAACCAGCTCAATCCCAGATGTGTAGGTGTAAACCAATAATGTGTGCCTTTAGTCAAAAATATATGGTGAAAATATTCAGCTTGGAATGTTTCACAATAAGTAAATATCGACAAAAAACTACACATGTAAAAATAACGGCTGGTTATCCGACCAAATTCGAATGACTACTAAAAAGCGACGGATTCATACATAACGATGACCCTCTTTATTGGACGTATTATACCTAAGCTGTTGTCCATACCACAGTATAAATATGGACAGTACGGAAACTACCTACAAATGCTCGAAACCGCAAACTAACACAAACATGCGCATCGACGGGGTCCCCATAGTCTAAGATCCCTTACAAAACGACCTTCACCGAGCTGGTTAATTGATGAAAAGTATTTTATATCAAATTAAATATGTCAATAAATATATTACAAATGGGTTGGCTAAAAAATTTCAGTTAAGAACATGATTAATATATAACCATTTCAAAGATCTAGCAAAACCAAAAACGTTACCCCAGCAAAATCTCGAATAACTTTGCAACCGAAGAAAGAACAATTACAAAATAAGGCACAACATTTACTTCATCTAGACAACTAATTTTATAGCTAGTAATTATTTAAATATTCCCATTAGAAAGAAAAAGTTCTGGCTGGGGTAACGTTACCCCAGCAGGAAATGTTTTTGTGAAATAATTAAAAAACTATAAGCGCAACAAATTTAAAAATGTGCGCAACAATTACAGAAGCCACATAACTAATTATCTATAAGATTCAAATGACCATTTTCGACAACATCTGGCTGGGGTAACGGACTCGAGTGGTGTGGCTGACTCTGGCAGAGCCACCATCAGGGATTTTAATTTTGATAACACAAAAATTTTGTCGCTATTTAGTCGAAATTAGTCGCCAAATATCAGATTTGGTCGGTCACTGGTTCAAAAGATATAAGGGCTTATTGTTGGCCCTGCTGGAGAGAGCCTACCCCAGCAGAGCCACATTAATAACTCAAAAACTAAGGCACCTAGCGAAGATCTGTTTTCTCCCATATTTACTCGCTAATTAGTCGAAATTAGTCGCCAAGTTACAGATTTAATCGGGTTCTAGTTCAGAAGATATAATGAGTTCAATTATTAAGGTATAGTCCAAGAGCTAGATCGAAGAGTTCACGAAAAATTGCCAAGAAAAAATATGTCTATTAATATGTGTAATATACTTCTAGTTTTATCGGTCTAAAGTCCTTAGAAATGACCGAGAGAGATAAATTCTCTATTAAATACATGTTAAATGTTTTTAATTATTAAGTTAGAGTGGCTTACATTTCTTTGAAACCATTAAACCTTGCTCTTGGTCTATTTAGTGTCAAGATGTACAGTCGCATGCAACTGTTTTACTAATTTACAATGTTGAGCTCTAATTTACTTCAGAATAATAAATACGTTAAAATTAACGTACCTATCTTTAGTAAAATGTAATACTTAAACGTTGAAAACGTATTGTAAGTATGTAGGTAAGTATCAACCCATTGCTTGAAATACATTACAAAAAAATACATACTTAAATCAAAGATGTAAATACTTACCTAATATGAGCATTAACGGCTCTAATTAAGGTTTAATAGGTAAGTTTATTTATTGTTCCCTAGAAATACAACAAATTGAACTGTATCTAAATGCCGGAAATAATATACAAATCTAAATCAAATTATAAAAATGAATTTCCAAAAAGTTGGTTTGATGTGTGTATTTTGAGGTGATTGTCAGTGTTGCGTTGTGGGTGTGTGTGTATTGTGTCGTGGTAGGCTGTAGAGTTTGTATGCAGCGCCGTCCGCTCGCAACTGCAATTCCAAGCGAAGGCAAAAACACGTTGAAATATTGTTAACAAGACGAAAACAGAGACGTTTCACACTCCCCGGCCCGTTGCGTAGCCGCGCGTGAGCGTGTGTGAATAGTGTTTACCTATTTGGTGTTTACCTTTTTAGTAGTTATCATGTTCATTATTTGCTTTATTTTTGTTAGTTACTTTGTGCAATCGTTAGTGTATGTGCAGAATAGTAATGCGTTTTTAGGAAATCTGTCTACAATGTTTTTATCTCAAATGTTAGAATAACTCAAAATCTAGGCTTTGTTGAAAAAAAATCTGGGTTACTTACTACTCTTTCTATACCACTAATGTAGGTAACGAATAAGTATACGGTTCGCCTGAAAATCTGAAATAAAAGTACGTACTGGTGGCTCAGTGGTGGCGGCCCCGACTTACGAACAGTAAGGCGCGGGACAAATACAAGAGGCGTCGGGCGCGGACATGGCGCGGGCGGCTTGCTATTCCATTCAAATATCATACAAAATGCATGGAAATAAAGTGCAATTTAGGCTACACGGTATCCTGCCGGGGTTGCGGGACTATTCGAAAGAGATACCGTGGCCCCGGAACACAAAGGGCGATGAAGGAACATGGATGGGTTTTAGTCAGTAAAAGTCTGACACTCCCTCCTGCTCCGCCCAGAGCGGGAGGGGTTATTTGATGATTTCCCATCCGAAAAAAAAAAAAAAAAAAAAAAAAAAGGCTACACGGTATATCATTGCGCTGACGAGGATGTGACGATATACCGTGTGTTGTATTTGTCCCGCGCCCATAGACTTAGTACTTATAATACTGCCCGCGCCTAAGTCGTAGGTTCGAAGTGTTCGAACCCAAGCAGGCGTTTTACTTTGTGTAATTCATCAACTCTGCTCTCAAAACGGTGAAGGAAAACATCGTGAGGAAACCGGCATAAGTATCCTCAGGGCTGTCTTTACCTAGTGTGCAGGGTGTGCGTTGCACACCGGCGCAGCGGTCCTAGGGGGCACCGAGCGCCGCTCGCTACGGAGCCCCACTCGGCGCCTTCCCAAAAATGTTTTACCCGTGTACAGTGGGCCTCGCTCACAGTGAGCTTTCCTTCCCAAAGTCAAATGTTTCCAATTGATATTGAACTTTGTATGTTTATATGAGGTCGTTAGTAGAATAAAGAAATTTCAAATTTTGGACATTGATGATGTAACATTTTATTACATGTTAACATGGGTAGGTTTTGTGGCTTGTTAGGGTAAACACCAGAACACCCTGTATAATTTTAAATACAGTCAACAACACATCATGGTATCCATAACCGACAAATTTCTTCTTCATCTCCAAACAATAGAGTTTATTATCTAATGGGGAAATTTGACAATTTGTGGTTACTTGTAGGTACTTTGTACCCATTTCATTTTGACCGCGCGCTTACTAGGGGGCCCCAGGGTAATGTTTGCACACGGGCGCTATATGGGCTAGAGACGCCTCTGAGTATCCTAGAACCTAAAAGTAGTAGGTAGGTAGGTAGTAGATAGGTAGTAGGTACTCATCAAGACTAATCAAACGAGCCCAAACTCGAAGCGGTTGCGTCGTTTTATTACGGAGATCCTTTGGCCCCCCTTTCAGCTTCATCATCAAACCCTGATTACCATTTAGGACCAATTTACTCTTCAAGATCAATCAAACGAGCCCAAACTCGACGGGATTATGTCGTTTTATAACGGAGTTCCCATGGACACCTAGCTCCATCATCAGACCATGGATATAACCTAAAGACAAAGTACTCGTCACGACGAATCAAACAAGTTCAAACTCGATGGGGTTACTTCGTTACATTACAGAATTCCTATGGCCACCTATAGCATTGTCACGCGATATACCTACATATGCGTGCAAAATTTCAGCTCAATCGGTAATCGGGAAGTGGACCAAATTTTACTTGCAAGATTTGATTACTTACAGATTACAGACAAACATCGGGACACGTGAAACTACATCAAAGCTTGTAAAATAAAACATAATATTTATTTAGTCGGTAGGTAGGTACCCTTACGTTATGATTATGAATGAAACCTATTAGTCGGACATTTGAATCCTAAACACATCTAATTCAGTATGAGGCGAGGCATCGTTCTAAATCCGGGCACGCGCGCATCGGGACTGAGCGGGGGACTGGGCGTCTGAGCGGGGCGAGGATTGCTAGCTTATAACTTAAAGGACGTAAACGACAAAATGGTTTTTGTTATTTAATTCAGTTGGGAACGATAATTTCAGAAATTCCTTCTATAATTTTAAAGAGTATGTATAGGCTCATCTACGGAGAAAGTTAAGAGGCTTAAATTGGTCCCGTTTGCCCATTAAATGTGAATCTCTTTTTAAAAAGAGGTATGTTTGATATTTTTTTCTCTGTTACAAAAGTTACTTAATCATGTATTGAAAACTAACAAAATAAGGGTTTTATCATGAATTATCAGGTCACCAACTTATATTTTCATTTGTTTTGTAATTACTGACAAAAATTGAGATCATTGACTACATGATTTCCAATGCGTCCTCTTAATGTAATTTCGATTATGAACGAGAAAAAATATGTGTAGGTAGGCAGGCATTTTCTTGGTCTGAGTTTAAAAAAATGATGAAAACAAAAAGGTAGGTAGATACTTACTGTGAGATACATCCCAACGTTTGGAGTCCATGTTGCTAACCTTTATATATTTAATTATGTTTATGTAGGTACCTGTTTTGTAATCTAAATTTAAGCAAATCGTGAGAGGTCGCCGCCGCCGATCGCCGCTTCGAGGACACGGCGGTGCTCCGCCCATGCGGGGCACACCTTCACCGTGTGTTCCACCGTGTCCTCCGGTCGATCCTCACAATGGAAGCACCCGTGTCGCGACGTGTAGTTCGCGAAGTAAACAGGTAACAGAGTCAAATTAACATTGTTAAAGCGAAACGTGTAACAAACTAGTCATATATAATAGCATAAGGTGATCTACTGCTGGCAACATTGAACCCACAGAGAGATCACCACAGATAAAGAGTATTTATAGTTCATGGTTATGACGTTAAGTAGTCTGTGGCGTTTGCCGGTTGTTTCATCCACCAAGTTTCTGAACGCACCTTTTGACGTTGACAGATTACGTTTCGTTGTCTGTGCGAGTCTGTGCGATGACGTTGGCTTGTCAGTGCAATTTTGGTTGAATATTGGTCGCTCCGCGCTTGTAATTTTTGGTACACGCTGTTCCGTGTAATTATTGGTTGAAAACTTTGAGTTATTTGTTAATCCGATACCATCTTGATCGGTGTTTGATATTTTGTTGATAATTGAGTGAAAATTGAGAAATCTCGCCATTTTGGGTCTTGACCGCGAGTGATTTTTTTGGTTATGTCCGGCCTGTTTGTGTCATTTGAACGCCGGTAATTTCCTAAATTCAGTGTTGGACTATTGCATCCCCGATTGGGTTATCAAACCGGGATAAAATTCAGTTGGACATTGGTGAGGGTTGCCACGTGTGTGATAGGAAGGTTTGTCCAGAAAGACGTCGGTACGCGCTGGGCGTCCATGGAACCGTCGTAATCTCACATAACTACACATTCACCACAAACGCACCTTTTGACGTTGACAGATTACGTTTCGTTGTCTGTGCGAGTCTGTGCGATGACGTTGGCTTGTCAGTGCAATTTTGGTTGAATATTGGTCGCTCCGCGCTTGTAATTTTTGGTACACGCTGTTCCGTGTAATTATTGGTTGAAAACTTTGAGTTATTTGTTAATCCGATACCATCTTGATCGGTGTTTGATATTTTGTTGATAATTGAGTGAAAATTGAGAAATCTCGCCATTTTGGGTCAAACTCAAACTCAAACTCAAAGCATTTATTTCAATTAGACCATTACGGCACTTTTGAAAGTCAAAAATACAAAAAAGAAAATCAAAGCTACAGTCCCAGTCACAAGGCATAATAACTTGAGAAAGTACTGTAGTTGCCCATTCCCTAGCGTAGATCTCTATGGAGAAGAATGGGCAAGAAACTCCATGGACACTCTTTTAAAATCAAAATATTGTTACAAAATCTTGGTTACATCATTAATTTTGAGATTATACATAAATGTGAGAACGATGTAGAAAGACGTGCACACTAAGAGCATCCAGAGTGAAAGATTAGATTAAAAATGTATGAATAAAGTAATTAAAATGAACCTTGGCAGCTAAGAGATGACCAGTCCCAACTGACAGCGCCCGTTCACAGACATGACGCATGTACCGGCGCCATTCAACTCAACCATATTGAAGGGAACTAAATGACCCGACACACCCGCCACCATCAGCGAGACATTTAAGTGAGCATGACATTCTCTCAGTCACCAAGGCATATTCAAGTCAATGAAAGATAAATAAATGTAAATGGTGGCTGAACAGTACAAAGTACTCACACATGTGCTATGCAATTATATAATACTAAGAACTGGAATCTATACAATGCAAGTATATTTTTACAATCTTCTGCAGCTTCCACAATACATTAACATGGGAATCAATTCTTCATCTTCTTCTTTACGTGTCGATGGACTCAAATAATGCCCGTCCAGTACAAACAATTAGTTTGCCCCCCTCCCCCCCACCTATGGTTGTGGAGCAGGACCAGCATTTAGCCAAGCATTTTTATCATCAATGTAATCCCCCAACTTATAATATGCTTGCCTACATAGTGTGCGTTTTATACAAGATTTAAATTTCGTCTCATTCAGTTGAAGAATGTGGGGAGGTATTTTATTGTAACATTTCAAACAGTACCCCATGAAAGATGAATCCACTTTAGCAAGCCTGAAACCTGGCTGAACTAGTTGGTCCCTATTTCTAGTGTTATAGTGGTGTCTGTCCCCTCTCTTACTGAATAAATGCCGATTTTTTCTAACGTACATGATGTTTTCATAGATGTATTGACAAGGTACTGTCATGATATTAATTTCCTTAAACAGTTCTCTTAGAGAATCGCGTCTACGTAATTCATAAATGGCTCTGATGGCTCTTTTCTGCAGAATAAATATAGACTCGATGTCTGCAGCCCGTCCCCATAGTAAAATACCGTATGACATAATACTATGAAAATAACTAAAATAGACCAGCCTCGCGGTATCAACATCAGTAAATTGACGGATTTTTCTAACAGCATATGCTGCTGAGCTTAGCCGTCCTGCAAGAGATGTTAGATGAGGACCCCATTGTAACCTTGAGTCGAGCGTGATTCCCAAGAAAACCGTTTTATCGACAAATTCTAGTTTCTCTTGATTCAATATTATGTCACAATCACTACTTTTGACATTTGGTAGAGCAAATCTAATGCATTTAGTTTTTTTCCCATTTAGTACTAAATTATTAGCGGTAAACCAATCGTGGACCTGCAGTAGGGCGTTATTTACGTCATCAAGATTAGTGGCACGTCTGTTTATTTTAAATATTAAAGAAGTATCGTCAGCAAACAACACCATATGCGGATGGTTGTTAAATAGATGGGGTAGGTCATTAATATATACTAAAAAGAGGAAGGGACCCAATATCGAACCTTGTGGTACACCCATTTTTACTTTTAAACCCATTGAGTTTACTCCATTTATTTGTACCTGCTGCTGTCTATCATTCAAATACGATTTTATTAAACTGAGCGCAAGTTTACCTAAACCGTAATGCTGAAGTTTCAAGATCAGGGTTTCGTGATTTACGCAATCAAATGCCTTCGAAAGGTCACAAAAGATTCCTATGGCATCTTGTGCCTCTTCCCACGCAGTAAATATGTGTTTTAATAAAGTGACACCGGCGTCAGTTGTACAACGTCCTTTGGTGAAACCATACTGTTGCTCATGTAATATTTTATTAGTGTTAAAATGGTTAAGCATTTGATTGAGCATTATCTTTTCAAACACCTTGCTGAAAACCGGCAACACGGATACGGGCCTATAGTTATTGGTGTCTTTACTGTCCCCGGATTTAAAAAGCGGTATTACCTTACTGAATTTCATTAGATCCGGGAAGACCCCTTGATCCACGCACAAATTAAATATTGAGGCTAAATACGGCGCTACAGTCTCAATAATTGAGGTACAAGCTTTGATAGACATACCCCATAGATCTTCCGTTAATTTGATCTTGATTTCCTTAAAACCTTTTATGACTGTTATGGGGTTTATATGCTGAAATTTAAATTCATTCGGACAGGCTGAAACGTTCGCTTTCAATAAATCAATAGAGAGCAAGGGAGAGGAATTTAAGGTTTCTGTAGTTTTAAGTGGGATACTGGTAAAGAAATTTACAAATTCTTGAGCAACTTCATTGTTGGAGCTCACAAGGCCACGCGATGTCTCTAGTGTGAAGTCATTGCCTTGTTTTTTATTTCTATTTGTTTCACTGTTGATGATTTTCCAAACCGTTTTTATTTTGTTGTCGGCTGATTTAATCTTGTTGCTAATGAATAAGGATTTGGCTACCTTGCAAGTGTTTTTAAAAATTTTCGAGTAAGTAGCAACATATTTATTAAAAGCTTCAGTGTTGATGTAAGGCTTAAGGCCGTACAGCTCAAACAATCGTTCCCTACTTTTCCGAATACCCTGTGTTGCCCAGTCACTGAAAATAAACTTTGGGCCAATAGTTTTAGATTTCTTTTTTAAAGTATTATTAAATTCGGTGTGCACTACCGAAAAGAATTCTTCATAAAATACATTTGCATTGTTTCTAATATGACCCGGTATACCTAACTTGCTAATTAAATTATTATTAAATTTGTCTAGATTGCTGGGTGTTATTTGTCTAGTTTGTATCTGAATTCTTTGTAATTGTCTATTGTACGCGAAAGTAACCGTCTGACCACTATGATCTGAAGGCAGGTAATTTACGATGGATTTATTTATGTAATCGCAGCAACAAAAAACATTATCGATACATGTAGCAGTATTTGTCGTAATTCGAGTTGGTTCTGAAAACACATTTGACAAGTTAAATGATTTAAAGAGACATAAGAATCTACTGCTATTCACATTATTCTCTATGATATTGACATTAAAGTCACCACAGATAATTATTGGTTTATTACCAGTTACAAGTTTTGCCAAAGCATCTTCCATTACTGACTCAAAGATAGAATAGTTCAGGTAATTAGGGGGTCTGTAAACGCACACTATTATATGCTTATCTAGCTCAACACAAGACAATTCAATGCTATGTTCAACCGATAGATCGACTATATCATTACGAGACTTAGATTTAATACAATTTTTTACTAGGATTAATGAACCCCCACGCATCTTAGATTTTCGGTTAAAGCAACTGCTCACATTGTAATTCTCATAATTTATTTGCATTACTTCATAATCTTTCATCCAATGTTCAGTAAAACAGATAATATCAAACTTAGTTTTTTCTAAAAATAGTTCTATTTCTAGTTCTTTGGAAGAAAGTCCCTGAATATTCTGGTGAAACAATTTTAAGGAATTCTGCTCAGCCCCTTTTTTACAGTTATTTGATTGAGAGCTAGAAGATACCTCGAAGTTGACGAGATTAACTAAATTGTCACTCGTACCTTCTATTGTCTTAGTGACTAGTTTAAATCTAAGCTAATACTATTTGTATAATTACAATTAGTATAATTACTAATTTCCGTAGACCTATTTACAAAAAACTGCGACATACCACATATGTCTGAGTTTATATTAAACTCTTGGTCTTGACCGCGAGTGATTTTTTTGGTTATGTCCGGCCTGTTTGTGTCATTTGAACGCCGGTAATTTCCTAAATTCAGTGTTGGACTATTGCATCCCCGATTGGGTTATCAAACCGGGATAAAATTCAGTTGGACATTGGTGAGGGTTGCCACGTGTGTGATAGGAAGGTTTGTCCAGAAAGACGTCGGTACGCGCTGGGCGTCCATGGAACCGTCGTAATCTCACATAACTACACATTCACCACACAAACCACAGTTATACTTACACCCCACCCAGATAAGACGGAACCAGGGACTACGTCACATCACCGGTACCAACGTGATGGTAAGTGTATTGAATAGTTGTTTTTCCTTTGTCAATTTGGACAAATATATTTTGATTAGGGCTCCGCGTAATCGCGGACATCGTGAGTCTGTTCGTGCAGTCTCACACACCGGTACTTTGGACTACCTACACCAAATATGAAGTATTTAATTCAATAAGTATTTACTATTTAGTGCAAAGTAAAGTGATTGGTGTTATGATAAACCAACATATTGAAGATTCTTCTCGGAACAAGCCCCAGGTACAAATAATACCACCAACATAAATCTATCTATCCACAAGAAACAATTCTTCCTAAAAGGCGTTACATACACTCTTTCGCGCCGCGTCGCTGCGTTGCGCAGTCTGGGAACGGGATGGTGAGTCTGGCCAGCTCGTGCGTCCCGGGTTCCGCGGATGGCGCGGCGGAACGACGCGGCGACAACCCGGGCGTTTCCTCCCGCCCGATTCGGTGCAGGAACCTCCCGAACACTCCGTGTCCGGTGAGGACCTGCGTCAGGCGGAAGGTGAGGACGCCGTGGCGTCTCTCAAGCCACTCCTCAAAGAGGGGACTTATCGCCACTACGAGTATCGTGGCGTGCCCTGCACAGGGTTGCGACAGTCGCTCTCTCCACGTCGCCATGAGATCCCGCCGGAAGTCTGTCCGCTGAGCGACAATTTGTCGCGGCAGCGGAGTTTCCCCCCGGCGTAGCGCCTCCGCGCGCCATTCGTGTAGGCGCGCGAGGACTATAGGGAACGTGCAGGAACTATAGGTGGCAGCACTAAACGACAAAAGAGACACTATGCGGACAGTAAAGGAAACTTATGCTGTCACCTGTCACGCAAATCTCTTCAAAAGTATTATTTTTGATTATGTTATAAGGTATAAAACATGGGTTCCGGTCTATCAATAATGTTCGTCAGCGTAACATGAATGTTGACCAATATGAATTTTGTATGTTTCGTTTATTTTCTCTGATGAAAATTGTGGTGCATGAAGAAACGGTGGCTTAAACAACTTTCTTATTTTCAACACATGTTTTAATGGAAGGGAATCCTTTATCAGCGAGAACAGTATCTCCAGGCTATAACAAATCAATCCACAATCATTTTTTATAAGCAATCACTATAATGCCCTCCGTAGCATTTAGATACAAAACTTAGGAAACTACAAGGAGTGCAGCCAATTAAAAACTTTATTGTATAACTATGTTTATAATCTGAGTTCATGTGGAGACTGTTGAGGAATATTCGGTGTGAACTTCAGTGCAGTCTGGAACGCCCTCTGTAGCATTTAGATACAAAACTTATGAAACCATAAGGAGTGCGGCCAACTAAAAAATTTATTGTATACCAATGTTTATAATCTGAGCACATGTGGACTCTTTGTTCAACTGTTGAGGAATATTCGGTGTGAACTTCAGTGCAGTCTAATCCATAATCATTTGTTATAACTAAGCAATCACTAGAACGCCCTCCGTAGCATTTAGATTGTATAACCATGTTTATAATCTGAGTACATGTGGACTCTTTGTTTAACTGTTGAGGAATATTCGGTGTGAACTTCAGTGCAACATATGTGTGTTCGCTGAAGTTTAAATGGTACGCCAGTACCATTTAATGTTTGCTTGGACGGTTGATTTTGAAGGCTATTGAACTTTTTCAATGCAGAGTGTAACAAAAACAAATTGTGTTCAAATATTTTTGTTACTGCATTTATCCATTTTTTGCGTTTTTCACTTAGACATGGTATGAGAGTACTATTCTTTGGAAAGTAATAGAATTTTATTATTTTACGCTATTTGATTAATTTTCATTTTTGTGAATGTATTGGTACATCCAGAAATGCAACAATGGATTATGATTAGCTAGAATAATCATTTTCAATAATAAAATTAATTCTGTTTACTTGTTTTACATGTCAATGTCAAGTATTAATTTGGTACAAGATTCGGATTGGTGACGCCAGTTGGCACCACCGTCGTTGTGCACGTTCCCTATCGCCTCTAGATCCCATGGCGGCAATCCGGCAAGGAGGCTCGCCGCCTCGCGGGAGATCGTACGGTACCCCCGGGCCAGCCTTACGGCTACCACCTTTTGGGGCCCGTTCAAGTAGTGGGCGGCTCGCAGCCTCAATGAACGCGCCCACACCGGAGCCCCGTAAAGGGCCATTGACCGCACGACTCCCGCGTAGAGCCTCCGGCAGGAGGCGTTTGGCCCCCCCAGATTGGGCAGGAGCCGCCTGAAGGCAGCCCCAGTCCGTTCCAGTTTGGGGGCCAAACGTCGGAAATGTTCTACGAAGTTCCACCGGCTGTCAAGGACAAGTCCCAAGTACTTCAACGTCGACTCAACGCCGATGGATACCCCTCCTACCGTCAGTGAGGATCCCGGAGGTGGCGCATTCCAAGGCCCATGAAAGCACATGGCCTCGGACTTGTGCAATGCCACCTCGAGACCCAATTGCCGGATCCTCTCAACGACTATCGCAACCCCGCGTGTCATCGCTTCGGCCGCCGCCTTGTGCGACCCCCCCTGTGCTAGCACCAGCGTGTCGTCTGCGTAGCAAACCACGCTGACGCCGCTAGGGAGGTCGGCGCGCAGCACCCAGTCGTAACCGATGTTCCACAAGGACGGCCCTAGGACCGATCCCTGCGGAACACCGCACGACATCTCTCCGGTTCCATTCTCCACTGCGACCGGGGTAAATGTGTTCCGCAAGATCCGGCCCCGTCTCCGCAAGGTGCTCGGCGAGGCGGTTTGCAATGACTCTTTCAAAGAGCTTGCCCACCTCGTCGAGCAGCACCACGGGCCGGTATGCGGACGGAGAGTCCGCAGGGCGCCCCGCCTTCCGAATGAGGACCAGCTTCCCAGTCTTCCAACGAAGCGGGAATTGGCCTCTCTCCAAGCATGCGCTTAGGAGCCCCTCCAGTCGGGGCCCGAGAGCCTCCGAGGCCAGGACCCAGGCTTTGCCAGGCAAGCCGTCGGGTCCCGGGGCGGTATTTTTGGCACTGAGCCTGCGTACCGCCACTCTCAGGTCTACCCCAGTCACTTCTGGAGCGTTATCGTCGTCGTCCTGTTGGTCCGCTTCCAGCATCGCAGGTGGCGGAGCCATACGCGGGGGTGGATGATCCCCTCGCGAAGGGAACAGAGTGCTCACCACGTCCTCCACGAGCTCAGGCCGGAGACTCTGCGTCAGTGGGGGGGCCCAGGGGCGGAGTTTATCCCGCACCAATTTGTAAGGGCGCCCCCACGGATCTCTGTCGAGAGTCCCCAGCATCTCCTCGCGGGCCAGGTCCCTGGCCCGCAGGACAGCCTCGCGGAGGGCGGTCTTCGCCGCTCTGTACCCCTCATAAAGCTCCGCCTCAATGGCTGCCGCATCGGGTGGGCAGATGCGGAGCCTGCGATGCCTGGCGTACAGGTGTCGCGCAGCCACGCACGCCTCGCGCAGAGACGTCAGCTCTCGCGACCACCAGTACACCTGACGGCGGGCGCTTCTTGGCCGAACACGGGGCATTGCCACGTCGCAGATGTCGGACATGGCCTCCTGGAACCACCCTGCCTCATTGTTAATGTCGGCAGGCCTGTCCGGTGATGTCACCCAGGCCTGCACGATCGAGGCTTCCAGGAGGAGCTCCCGGTCCAGCTGCTTCAGCGCCCAACGCGGACCACTCGGGGCCTGTTGGACCGGCGCGCTTGAGGTCTGGGTGGAGACGTCGAACCGGATGTACCGGTGGTCGGAATAGGTCTCCACCCCCTCCATAACACGCCAGTCAATGATACGCGGCGACAGAGCGGGGCTAGCGAACGAAATGTCCACTACCGACTCGCCCCGCATCCGCACACACGTGGGGACAGAACCCCGATTTAGGACGACCAGGCCCTTCTCCAGGGCCCAGTCTTCCACCATCCTTCCCCGCACGTCAATGCAACGAGAACCCCAAGCCAAGTTCTTGGCATTGAAGTCCCCGAGGACAAGCACGGGGAGGGAATGGTTTCCGACGACAACACTCAACTCTGCGAGAGAGTTGTGGAACTCGGCGAGAGTTCGGCTCGGGGAGAAGTAGACTCCCACCACTACGATCTCCCCAAACCGGGCTGCTACGCACCCCCGACCCCTCCTGACACCTTCAAGGGTCGGGGTACCGGCGGCGGTCGACGACACTATGGTCACTGAGCCGCTAAGGTCCGCCACCCAGTCTTCCCTGGGGAGGACAAAATACGGCTCAGCGACCACAGCGATGTTAATCAACCACTGCGCCATGCTCTGGAACAACAGATCCTGAGCGCAGGCGCAGTGGTTGATTTTCGCTTGGAGGAAGCGTAATGGGGCCGTTATTGGCACTCCATTACCGCTTCCTCCCTAGCCCCCTGCTAGGGCCCCTCTGTGGCAGCGGCGGTGGCAGTTGTGGCGGTGGCGATGGTGGTGGTGGTGGTGGTGGTGGTGGCGGAGGGCCTTCCCTTGCCTCTGGTGGCTTTGGTGGGCAGAGCGCAGGCCTTGCTCCCAGCCCGGTGATCGGCCGGCTTGCCGGCTGCCGCACATGCACCGCAGTGCGGCGTGGCGCAGCAGGCTGCGGACACATGACCGGGCTGACTGCAGCGGAAATAGAGTCCGCTGCGGTCAACCTCCGAGGCGCACTGTACTGACACGTGGTGTCCCACGTGGCAGCGATAGCACCTCAGAGGTCTAGGCTCCAGCAGCTTTACCTGCGCTGAAACCCAGCCCACCAGTAGCCTACGGCCCTCCACTATTGCTTTGGCCGCCGTCACGGGGCAGCATACCGTGACGGTATGCATACCCGTGACGTCCGGACGTAGGGCGCCTGCCCTGACCTGCTCAGCAGGGCACCCACCGGACCTGGCGACGGCGGCTACCACCTCCTCCTTGGTCACTGAGTCGTACAGACCCAGGATGCGCAGATCTGCGCATCTGACGGGTCACTCGGGCGTCGTCCGCGTTCAGGGACGCTCTGAGTTTTTCAGCCAGAGCGTCAGCGGACGACCCGCTGGTTTCGCCGGGGATCTCCAGCATACGAGCCCCCGTCGCGGTGACTTTAAGCCGGAGGCCCCTGGTGATCCCGAGCTCTCCGAGATCCACCGTCTCCTTCGCCTTTGCTAGCAGGTCGTGGTAGGACACGCCCCTCTTTTCCGCGTCCGGCTGTAGTGTAATCACTGCTAATCACTACAGCTGCGGTTTTCGGGGCGCGGAGCCTAGCCGCGATCTTCCGCGCCCTGTGCTGGCGCTGCCGCTCCTCATTACGGGCCTATTTGGCCGCCTTTCGCCCCTTCTGTTTCTCCCCGACTACCTGCCATCCGGCTTCAGCCGAAGGAGGTGTAGCGGCCTGGGGGGGCAGTGGCGGCGGCGGCAGCTGGCATGCCGCAGGTGCTGGTCCACTCGCCGCAAGCCCATTCGCCGCTGGCGCTGGAGCCGACACAGTCGCCGCCTGTGCAGCTGCCTTGCCCTTTCTCCTCCTGGGCGCCTCCTTAGTCGGCGCCGGTTTCGCCGGAGCCGACTTTCCAGGGGGGGGCGCCGCAGCCCTGACGGAGGACTGGCTCAGCGGCCCAGGTCCGGGTGCGCCAGCCGCAGCAGCCGCGTATAACACCGTGTTCGGCATCGTGCTCGGGCCCGCGGCTGCCTTGTTTGCACCCAGGGCAGGGCGCAGAACAATTCCCTCCAGGACGGAGAACCGCGCCTGAAAGGAAGCCAGCTCCTGCCGAACCAGGTTCAGGACCTGGTTCTCCGCCGGCACGGGCTCGGCTTGTCGCTGCTGCTGCTGCTGCTGGTGGTGGCCCCCATTTGGAGGCGCAGCGCGGCTGCCAGCCTCGCGCAGATTGGCCAGGTCTGCGTGGAGCTTGGCGTTCTCATTTTGGAGAACCTCCATGGCGGCCGTTAGGCGGGCCAGCTCCACGCGCAGTTTGGCAACCTCCTCTCCACCTATCGGAGGAGGAGGAGGGGTAGGCCCCGCAAAATTGGCCACTGCTGCCGCCATGATGGAGGCGGAAGCCCCGGGTATGGCCTTGAGTTTTGAAGATGTCTTCACCTTCAAGGCCACGCCCCTTATCGCGGCTTCCACCGCCTTTGTGAACCTGGCCTTACGCTCCGCCTCGGAGCCGCCAGGTGCACCCGCCTCGTCGCCCGACCCGGGAGCAATATTGCCCGGATGGCGCCCCTCCTCGGCCAGCCTTGCTGACCCCTCAGACCTCACGGAGCCAGAAAGCCCCCTCCCCTTGCCCCGGATCCCACCACGCTTATTGGTGGAGATCTTTCGGGCCGAGGCCTCCTCCTCTCCGGATGACGACCCCCGGTCGCCATCCCGCCTGGGCCGCTTGCGGAAGAACTTGCTGTTCTCCGCGGGCGTCCCGGCCCTCGCGCGGCGGGAGCTCTCTGAGCCTCCCGCGCTCGCATCGCTGGATGCGACGTCGGACTCCTACCCCGCATCTCTTCTCTCCTCTGTTTTGCCGTTGCCGGTTGCCCTGGCGAGGAGTGCACTAGCGACTGATTTGTTCCATGGAACACCCGTCAGCCATACATCGCCTCGCGGTGCGTCGCCACTTGGGATTCGGGGTAACTTTTTATAGAGGTTTTCTACCTCGCGGTCCGGGCGGTTAAGCCAAGACCCTCGGTCCCCTATCGAAACCGCGAGACGTTATCCACAGCGCTTCGACAGCCAGATTACGAGATTGGCGGTGACAGAGGAGAACGGATCCTTCTCTGTCTGCTCGGAGGCAGGGTGAGTGCACACCGAGCCCGCCCTCATTCCTCTGCTGTGCCCTCTGCCTTGCAGAGGGTCACGCAGAAGAACGCACCGTTGGTCCTGAATGGACCCTACCATGTCAGAATCATTAGCCGCGGCGGTCACATTCCCCGGGGGATAAAAGGAAACTCTCATTTCCTCTCATTCCCCGGAGAAGGATACTGCCACGTCCAGGGTGCACCGGCCCAGCAGCTGCTCTTCCCTCCAGACGTATCGAGAGGGACCAGCAGCCGCCAGACACACGTGGAGGACTTCTGACATCGCACCCCAACAGTCTTGCCCTTGTGTAATAATACTAATAATACATTTTTTTTATTAAATTAACATTAAAATTAATGATGTACGGTCAGCAACCGCACATTGTACTTTAGTTAACCTAGTTAAAATACTGCAAATTTTGTTATTTCATAAAAATGTAGTATCGTCACGTACGCAAGTACGTCAGTCTTCGGTTTAATATCGAGCTCGCGCAACATCCAACATTTTGTGACTTTTTGTAATATTTTATATTATTTTCTTATTAAATTATTTTAGTGCAATTTCCCAATAAAAACCTTTGAACATTAACATTTATTTTATTAACATTTAACATTAAGTGTAAAGGCTCATGCCCTTACATTTTGGTCCTTCGAGCCGTTAAGAGTAAAATCAGTGCCGTGGTACTTATCCACTCGCGGGAACATTAAACTCGAACATTCAACAACATTACAAACAGTGTGATGATAATAAGGTGAATGCTTCAGGGTAGCCCGCGAAATTCAAATTTTCTTACGTTTTTTGCAATTTGTAGGTCAGTGCTAGGTTGTATGTTGATTAAAATATTATTCGCGTTTGTAAGACGTACGTAGTGACAGAATTATATTCATCAATACAAACCTCAAAGTTCATAAAGGTGGAAAAATTACTTTTCCAAGGTCAAAATCATTCTTGCACCTTTATGAACTTGGAGGGTTGTATTGATGATTTTGATGAATATAATTCTGTAACTACATACGTATAACAACCGCGAATAATATTTTAATCAACATACTTACAACTTAACACTGGCCTGAAAATTGCAAAAAACGTAAGATAATTTGAATTTCGCGGACTGGTTGGAGCATTCACCTTAAGGTGAAAGCGTCAGGGTAGCCCGCGAAATTCAAATTTTCTTACGTTTATTGCAATTTGCCGACCAGTGCTAGGTTGTATGTTGATTAAAATATTGTTGGCGATTGTAAGACGTATGTAGTTAAAGAATTATAATCATCAAAATCATCAATACAACCCTCCAAGTTCATAAAGGTCTAGCAATGACTTTGACCTTGAAAAAATCGTTCCTCGAGTTATATGAACTTAGAGGGTTGTTTGATGATTTTGATGATTATAATTCTGTAACTACGTCTTACAACCGCGAACAATATTTTAATCAACATACAACTTAGCACTGGCCTGAAAATTGCAAAGAACGTAAGAAAATTTGAATTTCGCGGACTGGTTGGAGCATTCACCTTAAGTGAATGAAGAATTACACAGATCGAGGTGGAGCGTAAGCAGCGAATCCGGTGAGCACGTTCCATTTTACCTACTTTTCGGGAATTTTTGGACTATGATTAAGGTGATGGATAGCGATTCGTCGAAAACTTGATGCACTGGCGACCGCTCTCAAAGAAAATTCTAAGATGGCCGCCCCGCTACCACAGACTCGACGCTTCGCTAGAGTGACGTTGACAACATGTCACTCTTGACAATGACAAATGCTAATGTGCGCCGACATGCACGTTAAAAGTGTCCATAGTAAAAAAAAAAAGCTATGGCAACTAAGAGAGAAGTATTGACTCGGATTAAGTTATGTAAGTACAGTACAGTAGATAAATATTTACATGAATGTGTGTATTTATATGAAAGCTCAGCAGGGCTATTATGTATCTCTGTTGACAGCTCGAATTGATAGTAACTGGGCTCAGTGTATATCAAATAGCTGTCAAAAGGTTCGTTTTGTATTATGTATCACCAGTCGCGATCAAATATGACGTCATTGGTGAACATCGTTGCTGTTAATCACCGTAACTCATTTTGACAGATGCTTTCGTATCGATACTTTTAATATTGCGATTACGTAAGCATAATGGATATCAAATTGATAACAACTGAGTGTGAAGTTGCTATCGTGATAGACGTTACTCATAGGTAGTGTTTTATAAGGTTTTGTGTTAAGGTGGATGCTCAAGCGTAGCCCGCGAAATTCAAATTTTCTTACGTTTTTTGCAATTTGCAGGCCAGTGCTAGGTTGTATGTTAATTAAAATTTTGTTTGCGACTGTAAGACGTATGTAGTTACAGAATTATATTCATCAAACTCATCAATACAACCCTCAAAGTTCATATTGGTGTCAAAATTACTTTTCCAAGGTCAAAATCATTCTTGCACCATTATGAACTTGGAGGGTTGTATTGATGATTTTGATGATTATAATTGTGTTACTACATACGTCTTACAGTCGCAAACAATATTTTAATCAACATACAACCTAGCACTGGCCTGCAAATTGCAAAAAACGTAAGAAAATTTGAATTTCGCGGGCTACCCTTGAGCATCCACCTTAAACACCGGTGCCGATTTCTGTGCAAACATTGTCTTTTGTTGTTTTATTGTGTTTAAAGCTTGTAATGTTCTAATATATTTATTTTCTTGTATTTTAATATTAGTTTTTAAACTAATCGGAATGGTATCGTTAGTTCTGATTTCAGCCACGCGTCAAAAGATCCTTGTACAGTTATAAATGAAAAGGCTTATAGATAGTTTTATTAATAGCTCGTAATACTTTTAGGCCCAGCGCACACCGCTGGAGGCGCGGCGGAGCGCATTTCCATAAAGCGCGCTGGCAGATCCACGGGCCCCGAGCGGCGCTGAGAGCCCTTGAACGGAGCGGCGCGGCGTGCAGCTACTCCGAGTGCGCACATTAATAGTGCTGTTCGATATTTTGTACAGACAACTCGCTCTCGTGGTGCGGCGGCGGAGCGCAGAGCAGCGCGGCGGCGACTGGAGCTAGTTAGGTAGCTAGTTCTTGTAGTAGCTTGAGGGCGCTCTGAGCACCGTCCATACGAGGATGTCGCTGCGCCCCCGTCAGGGGGCGCGGCGGGCGGCTTCGGGGCTATGCCCCCTGGCCGCGGAAGCCATACCGAGGCCTGTAACGACAGGCCTATCATTGTTTTGCCTAGTAGGCAAGGCCTTGTGGCATGCGGCAGCAGTGTCGCATGCCTGTGAAAGATTGCGTGCGCCTAAGGCTATCTTATATATTTACCGTATGTCAAGGTAGTTAAGCCGCGCCTTCAGCGGTGTGCGCTGGGCCTTACACTAACTTCACTTTTCTACATGTTGTATATTTGTTTTGTGAAACATCTTGAAAAAAAAAGACAAATAATAATGCTGTACTAACTTTATTTATTTGAATTATACTACATACTACTACTAATTATTACCTACGTACTACCAACACTGTATGTTTAGAACAGTTGATGATCCAAAACCGGTTCCTAGTCCATCAGAATACTATGATATCACTATGATATCACTTTGGGTGGGGTTCAAATTGTGGGCTTCTCGCACTCCAGTCCGGATACACCATCAATCAGCTCATTGAACAGGTTATTGGTGTTAGTGATCTCTTTGCTGGCTTTAATGGTGTTATGTGCCTTGCACAATTATTCTGCTTCTAGTTCAAATATTCGTTTCAGTCATGAGTGTCATGGTATTGCTGGAAACCAGACACTAGTTGACGGAAATGATGATACTAGTTGTTCAGAATCAACCTGCTCATCAGGTCAAACAAATTATATTTTTTTGGTTAAAGTTGCCAGGGACGTAACTAGATGGCGGTGTCGGCGAATTAGAAGTCGCTATGGTTACGTTACCTCGATTTGGTTGGGTCCTGTGTTTTTTTTGGAAATATACTTTACACTACAGCAGGCCTATTATGTATCTTTTTTATATCCAGTGACTAACAAGCTTCGGTTGTACACCGAACTCTGATGACAACCGTGAATGTCATATATTGGTATTACCTAACACACTGAGTGGATATCACTTTACGGTGACTAACAGCCCGCTTCGCCTCAGCAGTTGCCCACTCTATTTTTTATCGACTATTATGCGACTAAGTTGAGTAGCGCCCGTTGAGCGTTACAATACTTGGTTTTAGGGAACATTTTATAATAAGCGGTTTATATAACATGTGACATTAGTTGACATTACTGACAATGACATTGTTATCTTATCTTATCTTATATCTTATCATTACATATAATAAAACAGTAAAAAAGCTGTGTCTGTACATTGAATATATTAAAAAAGAAATAATTGAGGGGGGTTTAGAAACAGCAATAGAGCACGAATCCAAAAAAAAATCTGTCTGTTTGTCTGTGTGTCTGTTTGTCTGTGGGACTGTTTGTTTGTACACGCTAATCTTCGGAACTACTGGACGGATTTGAATGATTTTTTTGTTGTTGTATAGGTATTAAGTCTGGGCAAGATATAGGCTATAATTTATCTTGGAAACTTGAACACCTGATGCAGAACCACAACAGACCAGCTGAACTATAAGAGATACAAAAATGGTACCATAGCAAAAATTGTTCCACGTGATGGGCATTTTCTGCTGAGAGAATAAATTTGAAGATCTGGAACACCTGATGTGGAACTCCAAGAGCCCAACTACACTAACATATATATAGGAATGACGTTTTAGCAAAAGTTGTTCAATCTGATGAGCACTCTTTGTTGATTTATAAAAATCGAAGATCTGAAACACCTGTTGTGGAACTCCGAAAGCCCAGCTACACCATAACACATATAGGAATGACGTCTTAGCAAAAGTTGTTCAATCTGATGAGCACTCTCTGTTGACTTATAAAAATCGAAGATCTGGAACACCTGTTGTGGAACTCCAAGAGCCCAGCTACACCATAACACATAGGAATGACGTCTCAGCAAGTGTTGTTTGGTCTGATGGGCATTTCCTGTTGACTTATAAAAATGTTTGGTCTGATGGGCATTTCCTGTTGACTTACAAAAATGAAAGATCTGGAACGTCTCGAATCGTCTCGCGCATCCCGTTGTATTCCCGTCCCCGGGCTCTTAAAATTCGACATCAGACGTTTCAGATCTTCGATTTTGACGACCCCGTTGTCGCTGGCATAAGCAACAGGATCCGCGTACGAAGTCGCGGGCAGAAGCTAGTATACATATAATAAAACAGTAAAAAAACTGTGTCTGTACATTGAATATAATAAAAAAGAAATAATTGAGGGGGGTTTAGAAACAGCAATAGAGCACGAATCCAAAAAAAAATCTGTCTGTTTGTCTGTTTGTCTGTGGGTCTGTTTGTTTGTACACGCTAATCTTCGGAACTACTGGACGGATTTGAATGATTTTTTTGTTGTTGTATAGGTATTAAGTCTGGGCAAGATATAGGCTATAATTTATCTTGGAAACTTGAACACCTGATGCAGAACCACAACAGACCAGCTGAACTATAAGAGATACAAAAATGGTACCATAGCAAAAATTGTTCCACGTGATGGGCATTTTCTACTGAGAGAATAAATTTGAAGATCTGGAACACCTGATGTGGAACTCCAAGAGCCCAGCTACACTTACATATATATAGGAATGACGTTTTAGCAAAAGTTGTTCAATCTGATGAGCACTCTCTGTTGACTTATAAAAATCGAAGATCTGGAACACCTGTTGTGGAACTCCAAAAGCCCAGCTATGCCATAACACATATAGGAATGGCGTCCTAGCAAAAGTTGTTCGGTCTGATGGGCATTTCCTGTTGAGTTTTATCTTGGAAAAAACATAAACACCTGATGCAGAACCGCAACAGACCAGCTGAACTACAAGAGATACAAAAATGGTACCATAGCAAAAATTGTTCCACGTGATGAGCATTTTCTGTTGAAGATCTGGAACACCTGATGTGGAACTCGCAAGAGCCCAGCTACACTATAACATATTTAGAGGAATGAAGTTTTAGCAAAAGTTGTTCAATCTGATGAGCACTCTCTGTTGATTTATAAAAATTGAAGATCTGGAACACCTGTTGTGGAACTCCAAGAGCCCAGCTACACCATAACACATAGGAATGACGTCTCAGCAAGTGTTGTTTGGTCTGATGGGCATTTCCTGTTGACTTATAAAAATGTTTAGTCTGATGGGCATTTCCTGTTGACTTACAAAAATGAAAGATCTGGAACGTCTCAAATCGTCTCGCGCATCCCGTTGTATTCCCGTCCCCGGGCTCTTAAAATTCGACATCAGACGTTTCAGATCTTCGATTTTGACGACCCCGTTGTCGCTGGCATAAGCAACAGGATCCGCGTACGAAGTCGCGGGCAGAAGCTAGTTGTAAATAAATGTGTTTACTTTTAATTAACTTCTTTAAATTGTAAAAGGAACCGAAAATGTATGACTTAGGATGTGTTAAGTTGTTGTGCAAGCCTGGATAAATTGTGATAACTCCATTCGATAACCGGCTGTCAACTTTTGGACTGTGAATTTGAATTCTTCGAATCTGGGGAGTATTCTGTTTTAATTTAAGTATTAGTGTTGCATAATTTACATACTATGTGTTTCGGATGGCCAGACCCTGGGGTCCAGTCAACCTGGGACAATCTCCCACAATAGTAGACGAGCGCTCCTTGTAGTACTCGCTGGTGGCGCACGTCTCCACGCACCCCTGAATGCGTAGGGTATGGTCGGGTACTAGCGACCTAGTAGAGCTGGACCTCGGGGAGGAGAGGGGTAGGCAGGAACCGTAGAATAAAACGCAATTTTTCTTTCTTCCCAATGTTCGGAGTTCCCTAGGTTTCGGCTTGTTCCCCTTTTTCTTCTAGTTGTTGCTTCCTCGGTGGCTGGGCTGCGACTGACGACCGTTCGCCGTCGACCCCGATTAATATACGGCCCTGTCCGCCCGTAACGAGAACCGTGATTTTTGATTCTAATTTCGCGTCTATTTTCGCTATAGCCGAGACCTTTGGAACCCCGTATTTATATTTATTTATTAAATAAACCTTACAAATTATACCTTTTTACATAGCCTATTATGTCTACTTTAATCTAAAACAATAATATTGCACCTTATATAACATATAAAAAACTTCCTAGAACATAAACTGCTAAATTGGCAATGTATGAATTTTTCACTATACATTTTTCCTTATATTTCCTAAACTACTGAACCGATTTACATAATTCTTTCACAGAAAATGGTTTTAAGTTAAGACCAACCTTTTGACACTAATTTAAACATTATATCTTATCAAACAAAAAATCATGTTTTCAAGTTACGTAATTAGTATTGACTTACAATTTTTAACTTAAAATTTTCCTTTCTAATCAGTCTTATTAGAGTCTAGCATTAATTTGACGCTAAATTAACATAAAACTAATGAGATTTTAGCATGATTCTAATGAGAATTTACCTAAACTAAACTTTACGTTAATATCACAAGTTTTAAACAAATCAACTATAAAATTCGCGTTTACACTTTACGTACGGCCACTACTTGCACCCTGGTGTCGAGATAGGGTCTCGTCGCCGACAGTCTCCCCCTCGTGCGTCGCACCATCCTCCAGGCTCGGCGACACCCCCGGCACCAACAGCACCACTCTCGAACTGGGTCTTCGTAGCACGCCTCCTCGCGTACCGACGTCGACGATTCTCGTTCGCCCATCTGGTCCTGGATACACCTGCAGGATTCTGCCGCGCGGCCAGGTGCATCGCGGTAGGCTGTGGTCGACGATAAGCACGACGTCCCCCACTTGCAGGTCTGTGGCGCAGGTTCTTCCCTTCGTCTTCCTCGGCAGTAGCGTAGGCAGGTATTCTCGCAGCCAACGTTGCCAAAAGTGATCGGCAAGTCGCTGCGTAGTCTTCCAGGTGTGTCTGCCCACGAGCTCGTCGTCTTGGAAGCTGCCGACTCTCGTTGCGCCGCAGGACCGCCCAATGAGGAAGTGGTTTGGAGTAAGTGCTTCTTCTTCAAGATTCTCGGAGAGGTGAGTGAGAGGCCGAGAGTTGACTATGTGCTCGGCCTCAAGCAGGAGGGTATGGAGTACCTCCTCTCGTGGATGCTTCTCGTTGAGTGTGGCGTCTAGTGCGGTTTTAATTGATCGCACCAAACGCTCCCATGCACCGCCCATGTTAGGTGCACCAGGAGGGATGAACTTCCACTGCACGCCAATTTTCTCTGCTTCTAAGGTGAGAGCCTCTTGATTCGTGATGTCTGATGTCTCTTGCAGCTCTTTGTTGGCACCGACGAAGTTGGTCCCGTTGTCACTATAGATTGTCTTCGGCATCCCTCTTCTTGCAGCGAATCGTCGAAGCGCCATGATCATGCTGTCGGTGGAGAGTGAAGGAGTGAGCTCAATGTGCACAGCCCGTGTTGTTAGGCATGTGAACAGGGCACCCCATCTCTTCTCTTGACGCCTTGCTACTGTGATGACCATGGGGCCGAAATAATCGACTCCAGTGCACGTAAAAGGAGGATTTCCGTGCATCAACCTTTCAATAGGTAAGTTGCCCGTCGGTAGCTCTTGTGGTTTTCCTTTCTTCATCTTGCACCACTGACATTGATGTTGAACTGCCTTGATCGCTGATCTCAGCCCTAGTACCCAGAAGCGTTGTCTCAACTCGTTCATTACTGTCGCGTGATTTCCGTGATTGAAGCGACAGTGAAAGTCTTTCATGATGAGTCGCGTAGTTTTGTCCTTGCTGTCGAGCACGATGGGTCGCTTGTAGTCTCTGGTCACGCCTTCTATTGCGTCGATTCTACCCTTCATTCGCAGGAGACCCTCTTCGAGTATTATGTCGAGTTTCTTCAACTTGCTGCTGGCTTCTATCTGTTTTCCTTGCTGTAGACTCTTGATGTCTTCTTTGAAGCTTCCCTCTTGACTTCGTTGTAACAGTAGAGTTTCAGCTCGTTGAAGCAGGTCTGCGTCCATTGGTAAGTACTTCCTTTCTGATGTTTTTGAAGATCGATGTTGCTTCTCAACCATCTTCTTCTTTTTTCCTTTTATTAGTTTCCAAGCAGGATCTTCTCGGCTGGCGTGGACCTTTTCCCTTGTTCTGCAGAGTTGTATGAACTGCAGTACTCTCGCTGTGGCTCGCCAGAGTCTCTTCCACGAATAGAACCGTTCAGGATCTGGTGTTGGATGCGTGGTTCTTGATGTTGCTACGACGTCCATAGCCTTTTCTTCACCTGTAGCTTCCCTTTTGAAGGTTCTTGCCACAGGCCAGTGAGCTTCTTCTTTTCTCAGGAAGTCTGGTCCAGTGTACCATCGGTGATCGCAGCTGAAGTGTTCTGGCACGTCGCGCGTCGCATCGTCTGCAGGGTTCTGCGCCGTGGGCACCCATCTCCATTCCTGTGGTTTGGTGAGATCTTCTATTTCTGCCAAGCGGTGAGCCACGAACGTCTTGAAGGTTCTGGGGTCAGTCTTGATCCAGGAAAGTACTATGCTGGAGTCTGTCCAAAACGTCTTCTTTGCTATCTTCAGGTCCATTTCTTCTTCTACAGAATGTGCCAGTCTGCTTCCCAGGAGGGCCGCTTGTAGCTCGAGTCTCGGGATCGATACTGGCTTCAGTGGAGTGACTCTTACTTTCGCCGCCACTAAGCTGACGTGGTAAGTTCCATCTTGATCTTCTGTCCTCCAATATACAGTCGCTGCATATGCTGCTTCACTAGCATCTGTGAACGTGTGCAGCTCCCCCTCGGTGCGATGTGGCGCCAGACACCTTGGAACCTGCAGGTTTTGGAGCAGCTTCATCTTCTCCAGGTAAGTTTTCCAATCTTCATACTCCTTATTTTCTATTTCTTCATCCCAGCCGACGCCGCTTCGCCATATGTTCTGCAGCAGCTTCTTGCCTTGGACGAGGACTGGTGATGCTAGCCCCAGCGGATCGAAGGTCGACATAACTGCGCTGGTAACTTCTCTCTTCGTAGGTATCTTGAAACCGTTTGCTATTTCTTCAGGCGTATTTCGTAAGTTCGCCCTGAAGCCGATGGAGTCTCTTTCTGTGAACCAGCGTAGCCCCAGTGTCTTCTCTTTGTTAGTCAGTCGATTTCTTGCAGACGTGTAGCTCTCCGGCATCTGTTCGTCTTCGTTTCTCCACAGAAGTCCAGCTTCAAATCTTCCATCTTCTAATCTCTTGCAGGTCTTCTCCAGGATAGTGAGTGCTCTTCCTTCCGAGTCTGTAGTAGGTCTTCTCGGCTGTACACCAAGAGCTTCGATCGCGAAGTGATCCTTGATGGCTTGATGCATTTCTTCTTCTGGCGTGTTGATATGTAGACACGTGTTAAGAAAGTGTACTACCTTCACGCCTCCGACGTCTGACCCGTGGAGCACCCATCCAAGCCCCGTTCTTGAAGCTACTGGTTCCCCTGGTTTCCCTCTTCTTACTTCTTGTGTCACGATCAGCTCCCAGTTGTCTTGACCGATGAGTAGCTGAGGTGACTCCCCTTTATAATATAGAGAGTCGGCGATCTTCTTTAAATGTTGACATTCTTCTATCCTTTTCTTGTCTAGGAACTGCGGCGCAAGCTTCAATTCGTCGATTGTGCGAACTCTTCTCAGGATCTTCTTGCTGCCCTGATGAACCCCTTTGACTGTGAGGTCCAGCATCTGAGAGTTCTTCTTTCTTATCAGCCTGCCCCCTACTGTCTCGATGACCAGTTCTTCATTGTCTCCCTGAGCGCCGACTTCTTGTGCCACCTTCTCGTCCAGAAGTGACACTGTTGACCCTTCATCCATGAGGGCCAATATCTTCTTTGATCCTTTCGACCCGAAGACTTCAACAGGAACTATCTTCAGGTATGCTCTTGCGTTGTTGACTGCATTCACTGATGCCGCGACGGTTGCTACTTCTTGTGGTGCTTCCGTTTTTTCCCCTGTGGTCCTGTCTTCCGGCTCCACATGCAGCAGGTGATGATGCCACCTTTTGCATTCCTTGCACGGCGGCTTCCTGCAGCTCTCCTTGCGATGTTTTCCTTGCAGACATTTGAAGCAGATGTGACTCTTCTTGACTATTGCCCAGCGGTCTTGCACCGACGTCTTCTGGAACTTTGGACACTCGACGAGGAAGTGTTCACCTTCACATGTAGGGCAAGTCTTATCTTGTTGTCTTGAATCTCTTCCTTTGTTGTCCTTTTCTTTCGTAGAGTGCGTTGCTTGTCGATTGGTTCTTCTGTACCCGCTCTTCTCTTCGGACGTAGCAAAGGCTCCACACTTGTCTGCTTCTATGTTCAGGAACTTGGACACCAATGTCAGGTCGGAGAACTCGCCTTCTTCCGATGCTGCAGTGAAGTCGTACCACCGGAACTTGAGGATTGTTGGTATCTTCTCGATGATTTGTTTCACTATTTCAGGTGAATGCAGGTATTGAGGCTTCTTCAACCCTTTGATTGATGCCACGCTGTTGTTGATCTGACTTGCGAAGACACATATGTCCCTTGGATTTTCAGAAATCTTCGGTAGTGCCTTGACCTTATCCAGTTCAGCCAGCACCAGCGCATCAGGTCTTCCATATCTTCTTCTAAGGGCTTGCATCACTTCTAACGGAGAGGCTTCGGAGTATAGCAGACTCTTGATAGCTTCCCTTGCGTTGCCCTTCAGTGCTCTTCTTAGTCGAGCCATATTTTGAATTTCGCTGAACATTGGTGCTGTATCTTCATAGACGACTTTGAAGGCCAACCACTCGCTGCTGTTGCCATCAAAGTAGGGTAACTCGTGAATGTACTTCGGCTGTGCCACTGGTCCTCCTCTTGCGGTGAAAGCTTCTTTCAATGCTGTTGCTAAAGCTTGAATTTCGATTGTAGCTCCTTTGGTCGAGGAGTTCTCTTCTGGCTTCACTTTCTGGGATTCCGGTGGCTGCTGGCCTCGTAGCTCTGGTTGTTCTTTGCTGCCTTCGCCTAATGCAGACGTCTCGATCCAGTTCTGCACCTGTGCTGTTCTGTCTTCCTGGTCTTCATCCACGGAGTCCTCTTCATCACATTTTGCCAACTCCAATCTGACACGAGCTAGGTTTGCCGCAGCCTGTGCTTGCTTCAGCTCCAGGCGTGCCAATTCTTCTTTGGCTTCCAGCTCCCGTCTTCTGGCTGAAGAACTCGTGGTCTTCGTAGACCTGGCGCGACGACTGATCCCCGTCGGTTTCAAGGTTACGTCTAAATCGCTAACCCCTTTAACCGGGACATCTTCTGGGATCTTATTGGTCGTCTCCTTCTGGGCGGTGTCTTCCTTACTTTTCTTTGACTCCGCTGTAGTCGTGGTCGCAGTCGCAGCTATGTTCTCAGTCATTGTGGTAGTCTCTGTAGTCGTGGTACCCGTAGAAGTGTTCGTGTCTGAAGTAGCTGTAGTTCCCGATGACGCAGACGCTGACGTGACCCCTTCTGACCCCGACCTTTCGTCTGTCGCGTCCCTATCGGAAGGACGGGACTCGGGGCGTGAGGAGGCATCCTTCTGCTTCCTAGTTACCGGCATCTTGAACGAAGTCTTCTGACTCTTCTTTTCTTCTGAACTCTTCTGTCTTCTTGCAGGGATCCGGCTCGAAGGACCAACTGTTTCGGATGGCCAGACCCTGGGGTCCAGTCAACCTGGGACAATCTCCCACAATAGTAGACGAGCGCTCCTTGTAGTACTCGCTGGTGGCGCACGTCTCCACGCACCCCTGAATGCGTAGGGTATGGTCGGGTACTAGCGACCTAGTAGAGCTGGACCTCGGGGAGGAGAGGGGTAGGCAGGAACCGTAGAATAAAACGCAATTTTTCTTTCTTCCCAATGTTCGGAGTTCCCTAGGTTTCGGCTTGTTCCCCTTTTTCTTCTAGTTGTTGCTTCCTCGGTGGCTGGGCTGCGACTGACGACCGTTCGCCGTCGACCCCGATTAATATACGGCCCTGTCCGCCCGTAACGAGAACCGTGATTTTTGATTCTAATTTCGCGTCTATTTTCGCTATAGCCGAGACCTTTGGAACCCAGTATTTATATTTATTTATTAAATAAACCTTACAAATTATACCTTTTTACATAGCCTATTATGTCTACTTTAATCTAAAACAATAATATTGCACCTTATATAACATATAAAAAACTTCCTAGAACATAAACTGCTAAATTGGCAATGTATGAATTTTTCACTATACATTTTTCCTTATATTTCCTAAACTACTGAACCGATTTACATAATTCTTTCACAGAAAATGGTTTTAAGTTAAGACCAACCTTTTGACACTAATTTAAACATTATATCTTATCAAACAAAAAATCATGTTTTCAAGTTACGTAATTAGTATTGACTTACAATTTTTAACTTAAAATTTTCCTTTCTAATCAGTCTTATTAGAGTCTAGCATTAATTTGACGCTAAATTAACATAAAACTAATGAGATTTTAGCATGATTCTAATGAGAATTTACCTAAACTAAACTTTACGTTAATATCACAAGTTTTAAACAAATCAACTATAAAATTCGCGTTTACACTTTACGTACGGCCACTACTTGCACCCTGGTGTCGAGATAGGGTCTCGTCGCCGACACTATGCATTACACAGACACCGAGCGACGTCACAGTAAACACCAGCTACGTTTACGTCTCATTTTACTTGACAAATTGTGTACGCAAATTCGAGGACGAAAACTCTTGCCCAGACTTATAACATTTACTACAAACCCTACTTCACACTTAATATGGTGTCTCTGATAGCTATGCTCTAAATATTATAACTAAACCACTTAGTTCATAATTAAAGTACATATTTAAACTTTGTTCCCACATAAAACTTATGTTCATATCAATCCTTGAATCTTATCAAAGTAAAAAATAGCCTTTCCCTAAAGTGTTGACTGTAGTAAGTTTGAGCATATTAAATCAAATTTAAAATTAATAGAATATTAATTTTAGGTTATTTTTCCGTACCTTTATTTTTTCATTTAATATTTTACTTCATTCTAACTTTAAAACTCCTACTTTCTCAAGGTTGCAACAAACATAATATTCTCTTAACATACTCAGCTGTTTCTTGTCACATTTCAGGTGTTGGTTAAGGTAATCAAGCAATATGATGACCTGCGGAGCTACGTTCATGACATGAGTGACAAACTAAAAGCAGAGCTGACGGAGCTAGATTCATCTAGAAATGAGTGAGCAAGCTACTGCGGGACAGGATGGAAGTGAAGTTGAAATTTAGTCAATAGTAAACAAAAACACTCAACTGAAGAGCCAGCTTGAAGAACTTCACACCCAACACATAGGACGAGAGACTGGACTAGTATCACCATTTCGGTCAACTAGTGTCTGGTTTCCAGCAATACCATGATACTCATGACTGAAACGAATATTTGAACTAGAAGCAGAATAAAATTGTGCAAGGCACTTAACACCATTAAAGCCAGCAAAGAGATCACTAACACCAATAACCTGTTCAATGAGCTGGTTTATGGTGTATCCGGACTGGAGTGCGAGAAGCCCACAATTTGAACCCCACCCAAAGTAATATCATAGTGTATTCTGATGGACTAGGAACCGGTTTTGGATCATCAACTGTTCTAAACATACAGTGTTGGTAGTACGTAGTACGTAGGTAATAATTAGTAGTAGTATGTAGTATAATTCAAATAAATAAAGTTAGTACAGCATTATTATTTGTCTTTTTTTTTTCAACATGTTTCACAAAACAAATATACAACATGTAGAAAGTGAAGTTAGAGTAAGGCCCAGCGCACACCGCTGGAGGCGCGGCTTAACTACCTTGACATACGGTAAATATATAAGATAGCCTTAGGCGCACGCGGTGCTCACAGCGCCCTCAAGCTACTACAAGAACTAGCTATATACCTAACTAGCTCCAGTCGCCGCCCGCCGCGCTGCTTTGCGCTCCGCCGCCGCACCACGAGAGCGAGTTGTCTGTACAAAATATCGAACAGCACTATTAGTGTGCGCGCTCGGAGTAACTGCACGCCGCTCCGTTCAAGGGCTCTCATCGCCGCTCGGGGCCCGTGGATCCGCCAGCGCGTTTTAAGGAAATGCGCTCCGCCGCGCCTCCAGCGGTGTGCGCTGGGCCTAAAAGTATTACGAGCTATTAATAAAACTATCTATCTATAGTTAATTTTAAGCCTTTTCATTTATAACTGCACAAGGATCTTTTGACGCGTGGCTGAAATCAGAACTAACGATACCATTCCGATTAGTTTAAAAACTAATATTAAAATACAAGAAAATAAATATTTTAGAACATTACAAGCTTTAAACACAATAAAACAACAAAAGACAATGTTTGCACAGAAATCGGCACCGGTGTATATCACAAAACCTTATAAAACACTACTTATGAGTAACGTCTATCACGATAGCAACTTCACACTCAGTTGTCATCAATTTGATATCCATTATGCTTACGTAATCGCAATATTAAAAGTATCGATACGAAAGCATCTGTCAAAATGACTTACGGTGACTAACAGCAACGATGTTCACCAATGACGTCATATTTGATCGCGACTGGTGATACATAATACAAAACGAACCTTTTGACAGCTATTTGATATACACTGAGCCCAGTTACTATCAATTCGAGCTGTCAACAGAGATACATAATAGCCCTGCAGGTGTTGGTTAACGTAATCAGGCAATATGATGACCTGCGAAGCTACGTTCATGACATGAGTGAGAAACTTAAGAGCAGAGCTGACGGAGCTAGATTCATCTAGAAATGAGTGAGCAAGCTACTGCGGGACAGGAAGGAAGTGAAGTTGAAATTTAGTCAATAGTAAACAAAAACACTCAACTGAAGAGCCAGCTTGCAGAACTTCACACCCAACACATAGGACGAGATACTGGACTAGATCACCATCTCCGTCAACTAGTGTCTGGTTTTCAGCAATAACATGACACTCATGACTGAAACGAATATTTGAACTAGAAGCAGAATAATTGTGCAAGGCACATAACACCATTAAAACCAGCAAAGAGATCACTAACACCAATAACCTGTACAATGAGCTGATTGATGGTGTATCCGGACTGGAGTGCGAGCAGCCCACAATTTGAACCCCACCCAAAGTAGTAATATCATAGTGTATTCTGATGGACTAGGAACCGGTTTTGGATCATCAACCGTTCTAAACATACAGTGTTGGTAGTACGTAATAATTAGTAGTAGTATGTAGTATAATTCAAATAAATAAAGTTAGTACAGGATTATTATTTGTCTTTTTTTTCCAATATGTTTCACAAAACAAATATACAACATGTATATAGAAAAGTGAAGTTAAGGCTGATGCTCTAGAGTAGCCCGCGAAATTCGAATTTACTTACGTTTTTTGCAATTTGCAGGCCAGTGCTAGGTTGTATGTTGATTAAAATATTATTCGCGGGTGTAAGACGTATGTAGTTACAGAATTATAATCATCAATACAACCCTCCACGTTCATAAAGGTGTAGAAATAACTTTTTCTGCTTTTTTTTTGTTTCCTACACCTTTATGAACTTGGGGGGTTGTATTGATAATTTTGATGATTATAATTCTGTAACTACATACGTCTTACAGCTGTGAATAATATTTTAATCAACAAACGACCTAACACGGGCCTGCTAATTGCAAAAAACGTAAGAAAATTTGAATTTCGCGGGCTACCCTAGAGCATTCACCTTAAAGTAAGGCCCAGCGCAAAAGTATTACGAGCTACTAATAAAACTATTTATCTCTAATTAATTAATTAAGCGTTTTCATTTATAACTACAAGGATCTTTTGGCGCGTGGCTGAAATCAGAACTAACGATACCATTCCAATTAGTTTATTAGCAACTAATATTAATACAAGAAAATAAATATTTTAGAACATCACAAGCTATCTAAACAATAAAATAACAAAAGACAATGTTTGCACGGAAATCGGCATAGGTGTATATCACAAAACCTTATAAAACACTACCTATGAGTAACGTCTATCACGATAGCAACTTCACACTCAGTTGTTATCAATTTGATGTCCATTATGCTTACATAATCGCAATATTAGAAGTATCGATACGAAAGCATCTGTCAAAATGATTTACGGTGACTAACAGCCACGATGTTCACCGATGACGTCATATTTGATCGCGTTTGGTCATACATAATACGAAACTAACCTTTTGACAGTTAATTGATATACACTGAGCCCAGTTGCTATCAATTCGAGCTGTCAACAGAGATACATAATAGCCCTGCAGAGCTTGATGATGAATCGCTAGTCGACGTAACAGAGTTGCGAGCAAAGGTAGATAAAAATATTAAAGCTAGTGCAATATCGCAAAAACAAAGGTTTGATAAAACTCGGTCAAAAGCCAAGATTTACGAAGAAGGAGATTTGGTATTGATCAGAATACAAAGCCAGAGCAACGATGGTCGAAGCAGAAAACTCCTGCCCACCTTCAAAGGACCATTTCGAGTAAAAAAGGTTCTGGGTAATGACAGATATGAGGTGACAGACCTAAGGGGTTTTGAAAGGAGCAGTAAACCGTACAATGGCGTCGCAGCTGCTGAAAATATGAAGTATTGGATACAAATAGATGACTGGAAATTGGAATAAGCGGTTAAGAATAAGGTCCGTGTTGGCAAGTCATGGTTTTAAAGGTATGTACTATACTTTCTTGTCTGCTGTTAATAATTATTAATAAATTCACTGCTTTATAATTTTATTACAAATAAAATGAAGTGGTTACACAGTCTCACATACAGTATTGCCATTGCTTATTTTACTCGCGAGGCTAGATAAAACACTTGTACCTTAATTTTCTCCAGGATAGAAACACCAGCAAATGTGAATATCGCTTGGAAAACAACTTGGTACGTTTAAGTGTAGCGAAAAGCTCTTTAAATGCAAGTGATTCCAAGTGGTAAGCTCTAGGAAAACCAGGACTCTCCCTTTAAGTACGGTTCAACTAGCAGCAATAGAGTAGGCACTTGCTGATGGTTCGAAAACGTAATAAGGCTTGTGATTCATACTTGTAGATTGAGAAAACTAGTTCTGATGTTGATTTTGTTTCAGTGTTTTACCTAGCATCGTGGGGCGCCTGGGACATGCGCCTTGCAGAATGGCCGTGTTGGCAACTTCGTGGAGCGAGCGCCATCTGTTTTGGACGGACGGAACTGCGGGCGCCGCCTAGCTAGCCGTGACGTCGGCATCGCACCACCACGACGCACAGTGGATCGTCCCCATACAAGAGGTCGGACATAGAATGAAAAATTAAAAAAGTATTTAATTAAAAAAAAAAAAATATACAGTTGCATTCCTCTATTGAAGAACAACAAAAAATGTTACTACGCTTTTTTTATTTGACCAGCACTTTAGGAGCTATTCGATGAAAACTGTTATTTTTGTATGGAAACGAACACAAAAATGTCTGTATCTCATGATTCCCTCCTTGTTTCGATTTGCGGTTTTCACTACTGTCTTTTACCTATTTTATGCCACGTTTTCTTCAAGGACACATGGTGCCCGCAGAGCGCCCCTTTCGAGATATTTTGCCTATAGTAACTATCTTTGTTATTGTATTACTGATGGAATGGAGGTACATTAAGTATACTTATTACTGAGAATTAGTCATCACTAAGTAGTTCCTTAAATAACAGGTGCATTTGTGAGTACTTTAATGACTTATTAACGCTTTTGTTGCAATATAACAAAAGCGTTAATGAGTCATTAAGTAACGACTACCAGTACTTGCTTAATCTAATTATTTATTATAATTACTAAGAATTACACATAAGAAGTTAAATGAAGAAAAGGTGCATTAGTGAGTTCTATATGTATATTGAAAAAAAAAAAATCGGTAATGAGTTGTGACATCGCATTAACAATAACAAATCAAAAAGAAAAGAAATGTTTTATGATGTTGATGAATAAGAAAATACGTATTTATAATTTTTTTATTTATATAATATAACACTGTAAAATATATTTAAATCTTTAAATAAATTACACTTAAACCTATAATAATTTATAAATAAAAAATAAATCAATTACTAATAACTAAATTGTAAATATTGATTATAATAAAAAATAAATAAACTAATACTACCTTAAAGTTACTAACAATTATATTACTATAAGACTTAAACTATATTTTCTTCGTCTTCATCAATAACGACATCATGATCATTATTGTCGTCATCTTCTTCAATGTCACTACATTCCGAAACTGCTCCAACTATTGTATCTGTTGAAATGTCAATAAGCTCCAATTCACTCTGGTCATGTATGAGCAAATCGTCCAGTTCTCTAAATGAAGATTTTTTAACTCTATTGGGCATCCTCGGTCGTAGGCTCGTTAGAAGAGGATCGGAAGATAAAAGAAGATTATGAAGAATGTCTTCATTAGTGGCGATGCTACTGTGCTTTCGCGTATGAGTTTCTCTAAATTTACGAAAATCCTTGTTTCTTGCTTCAGATGCTTCCTCAGACAAAAAACCTATAGGCACTACTGATAGGTGTTCCACTATCTGCGATCCATGAATCAGCAATTTATGCAAACTTGATGGCATGTTATACCATGGATATAACTGTACGAAGAAATTTGCTGTTTCATCACAATATAACTTGAATTTTTGGATTTCAATTTTTTCGCCTGAGGAAATGCATTGCAAAATTACAGCGAGTCTTCTAATTAAATTGACGTCTAATTTTGTAATTTCCGCAGTCGTTTCAGGGTTTGCAAAAAACCTTCTAGCAGTATTTCCAGTGTTTGTATTGCCACTACCCTGCTTTACAACATCCAGAAGTAAGCCTGTGTTTCTTCGGAAAGCAGCTTGAATAGCTTCTTTCTTATCTTTAACAATTCTTTTATTATCGTCACCTTTTGCTTGCCATGATTTTATGTCCATTCTGTAGGCAATGTGTAATAAACACTCCATAGACCGAATCCAAGCATGCAACGAACTAAATCCATGCTTGTATAAATCTTCGTTCACAGGTTTAGTTCTCACTTCTTCCAAATTATTCATCTCACTTGGGCGAGCTTTGCACAAATCACATACTGCTGCCGATGTTCCCGATATGATTGAATGTACCTTACCATCAATCATGGTTAACCACAGATTGTACGTAACAGTAGCATTGCCGCAAGCAGTTGGGTTCAGTTCACGAATCTCGGTCTCAAATATATCCATTTCAGCCTTTACATTTGCTTCCGTTTCTTTCATAAACGTAAATGAAATCGGACGAAAATATGTGGTTGACGATGGCCGATCATTCTGCCACATTGTGTTTCCACTAGAAGTCACTAACTTAAGAGGTACAAGACTTGCCATAAATACACTGGATAAATCTTGTTCACTTGTTGTTGTTCTTTGATGATAAATGCTTTGACTTGAAGCTCCATCAAAACCCCATTTACTGTGAAGCACAAGTTGTTCACCAGCATCAAAATTCGGTTCAAGTGAATCGATCAGCCTCCTAACTGTGAGATCAAGGAGGGCTTGGAGTCGTATCTTTGCTGAAGTATCAGTCACAGTTACGTCTTCTTTTGTCGGGTAACACTTAAGTTTTTCTTTCACTAACATGTAATAGCTTGGGTATTTCGCATGACCTTCTTTTAAACTAAAGTCCCTAAGTGTGATGTAACGCCACTTGGATAACTGCATGTGAACGTAAAGAGCAAGTGCTTTGTGAGTAGGAACTTCACTAAGCAAAGTATTCTGTTTAGTTTCCAGGACATTCAGAACGGTTGAGACATGTTCAGGATTTCCCAGCAAATGCTTCATGATTCTGGCCACATCATTTTTTCCGGCAGACTTAAGTGCACTTTCAACAGTATGTAAAAGCTCATCTGGACGACTGCAACTAGCCATATTTTCATCAACACGTCTTCTTTTCTGTCTACTGGATAAATCTTCAAAGCGTTTTCGAGGAGATTTAAATGTTGAAGTTGATGCATCTGATTTTGATGGACTGATTACCTCTTCTGTCTCATCTTTAGCTTCTTCAGTGTGAACAATATTTTCCTTAAAGCAATTTGGCCAAATGATATCGGAACTTAACCACTCTCTGTTCTTGTCCATGAACTTGTCGACTGTCCTTCTTGATTGCACCCATTTGGAGTAAACCCGATAGCAAAATCGTCGACACCAGTTCTTTAGATCCGACACATCATTTTCACTTAACTGGACGTTACTATTCGACTTCAATGTACTACATAAATTTTCATAGTCAGGAAGATCTTTATGAACTTGTAATAGAATTAATAATTATGTTTTTATAATAAAATAAAATAATAATAAAAAATTTATTCAAAAAATGTAAGGTAAAAGTTTACAGTTTTTCTTAAATCTATGTCAAGTTCACTCATGCTTTGAGCCTGAACTAGGTAATCCTGTGTTTCAGGCGATTTGAGGTAACATTAATTTATTAAATAATCATATATCATATTAATATTATTGGAACCAATGTAAAAGGGTATATAAAATTATACTATTTTAACTTAGCTAATTTAAAACTAACAATATTATGGACTATATTTACTTTTGCACAAGTAATAACTTCTCTGTATCTTCATAGGACATAGTTTGAAGAGCTTCCTTAAGGATTTTCTTGCAGTTATTGTGATTTAAGGGGTAGATGCTTCCTTTTTCATTCAGCCTGTTATAGAGTAGCGGTCCGAGGTACATATAAAACTTGGCTGTGAAAGCATGTTTTGTACTTTTTTGAGGGCAAACTATATCTTTCCGTCTTTTTTTAGTGAAATCAGTGCTGTATGGAAGTGCTGCGTGTTGTTTTAGTACAGTGCTCATAATAAATAACTGTCGAACTGTTAGTACTTCACAAGATTTATACAGGAGGTTAGTGGGGAAAAGGAAAGGGCGGCAAGTAGCCACCTTGAGAATAGCTCTTTGAGCTCTTTCAATGGGCAATAACAGAGTTTTACTTGCCCCACCCCATGAAGTGATGCAGTAAGTCAGAATTGACTGACATAGCGCAAAATATACTTGCCTAAGTATTTTCGGATCTGTTATAAATCGTAGTTTTTTGAATACGAATATCAGCTTACGAATTCTATTATTTAGAGCTTCCATATGTTGTTTGAATGAAAGGGTTTCGTCTATTATAATACCCAGGTATTTTATTTTGTTAGTCTTCTTAATATTGGGACACTGACACTGGCTATCTGCAGGGACTGGGCAACAATGAGCATGCAACGCTGAGGGGATATTGGATACATGCTTGCGCATCGAAAACTTAATGTAGTTTGTCTTCTCTGCATTTAGAGTTAGTGAGTTAGTTTGAAGCCATTTATTTACAATATTAAATCCGTGTTGCGCAAGCTTGTAGACTTCATTTTCTGAGTCAGCCGAAAAAAGTAAAGCAGTATCGTCAGCGTAAGTTATGATAGTACCATGCTCTAGCTTTAGATTGCAAAGGTCATTTATGTAGATCAAAAACAAGGTGGGCCCTAGAATACTTCCTTGGGGAACACCAAAAAATGTGTTTTTTTGAACAGCGCTGAGTACATCACCAATCTTTACGCACTGGGAACGATCTTCTAAATAACTTTTGAATATTTTCAATTGGGTGCCTCTTACACCCATGATCTCAAGCTTGCGCAATAGAATTGGAATGGAAACTGTGTCAAAAGCTTTGGCGAGGTCCAGGAAAATTCCTACTGTGTGGTTACCCTTGTCAAGTTCTTGCGCTAGATAGTCAGTCAGATGGTGTACCGCATCGGCAGTTGAAACTTTAGGTCTAAATCCAAACTGCCTTTTAGACAGAATAGATTTATCTTCCAAATATTTCAACAACCTTTTGTTTATTATTTTCTCCAATATTTTTGACATAGAAGGTAGTAAAGAAATAGGTCTATAATTTGTCACTTGCTCTTTGCTGCCTGATTTATATACAGGGATAATTACAGCTTTTTTGAGACACTCTGGGAAATGCCCTGAAGATAAACAAATGCGGAAAATATAGGTCAGTGGTGGTACCAAAATGTCCTTGAATCTTTTAAGAATTTTATTCGAAATGTTGTCCCAGCCAACTGCACAGTCTTCTTTCAAGGTCGTGATCATACTATCTACCTCAGTCTCGTCAGTATCTAGCAGCGCAAAGGAAGTTAAAGCAGTGTTAGAAGTTAAAGGAATGTTCGTCAGGTTTTGGGATTGACCCAGATTTTTTTCTGCTAGAGACTTACCCACATTAATAAAGACATTATTTGCTATGTTAGCGGATTCCACTGGTGACGAGTGTGCTTGTAATAAACTTGAAGATGACTCACATTGTTTTGTAGTACACGTTGCGTCTTTAATATATTTCCAGATCTTTTTACTATTTGTTCCAGCCTTTTCCAATGCCACTTTGTCGTAGTTGCTTTTAATTTTCCTAAGAAGATCATTACAGAAATTTCGATATCTTTTGTATGAAAGTTGCAATACAACACGCAACAACATGCTTATGATTACGAAGAGCAACATAAAGATCAAGATAAGTAGAAAACCCACGGAAAGCCATAATGACAACACTTGGTAGAGGTTGAAATTACAACTGAATAATATTTGCAAAACACACTAAAATATATAGGGCAGCAAGTTGCAACTAGTAATGAATTTGATAAGCTAATGATGACATATGAGCCAATCACAATGCAGAGCTTAAGGGCTGTTAACATGGTAATTACAATAACTAATTAGATTAAGCAAGTAGGTACTGGTAGTCGTTACTTAATGACTCATTAACGCTTTTGTTATATTGCAACAAAAGCGTTAATAAGTCATTAAAGTACTCACAAATGCACCTGTTATTTAAGGAACTACTTAGTGATGACTAATTCTCAGTAATAAGTATACTTAATATACCTCCATTCCATCAGTAATACAATAACAAAGATAGTTACTATAGGCAAAATATCTCGAAAGGGGCGCTCTGCGGGCACCATGTGTCCTTGAAGAAAACGTGGCATAAAATAGGTAAAAGACAGTAGTGAAAACCGCAAATCGAAACAAGGAGGGAATCATGAGATACAGACATTTTTGTGTTCGTTTCCATACAAAAATAACAGTTTTCATCGAATAGCTCCTAAAGTGCTGGTCAAATAAAAAAAACGTAGTAACATTTTTTGTTGTTCTTCAATAGAGGAATGCAACTGTATATTTTTTTTTTTTTAATTAAATACTTTTTTAATTTTTCATTCTATGTCCGACCTCTTGTATGGGGACGATCCACTGTGCGACGGCACGTGGCGCGTGGTGGGGAGGAGACGGGCTGGCGGGCGGTTCGCTCGGTGCGCCGGGCCTCTTTGCTTGTGGACCGTGCGACAGAACGGACATCCATAGCTCAATTATTTTAAACAGATTATTATTATTTATTTTGTTAAACTAATCAGTGATAGATTATTAATATTTATTTTGTTTAGGCGTTGTTTTAATATAAATGTTTGCTGAGAATTAACCTAATAGTTTAATTTATTTGCTCCATAATAGCTACAATGTTTAACATTTAAAATATCCACATCTACGCATTAAGGTCGTCTAACTGTGTAATATATTATTAAATCTTTAATAAGTGTGGAGAGAACTAGCAATAAAACTGGGAATGAGGGATTTTCTTTTTAGCTCTTACCTAGTCGCTGGATAGATGGCGCTAGGAGTTAGTATGATAATGCAAGGAACGGAACCTAAAAAAACTGATTTTAACAAAGCGCGAGAAAACTAGGGTAAATTCGGAAGGTTAAGCAAATGAAAGTGTCAGTCAACGAGAGTATGTGACGTGACGTGACACAATGTTTAATTTTCCAAGACTTGGCTTTGGCACCAACTATCATAGTAATTTCAACGCCATCTATAGAGTTCTTGGAAACTAAGTTTTTTTTTAATAAGTACTTACCTCAAAAAGAAAACCTCTCATTGAAAGTAAATCATCATCATCATCATCAGCCTATTAATGTTCCCACTGCTGGGACACAGGCCTCCTCTCTGTGAGAGGGAATGAGCTATAATCCACGTGTCCGTTTCGACCGCGCGGCCACGGCGTTTTTATTAAAAAAAAACTATGCCAAGTTTTTGTAAAAGTTTGTAAAAGTTGATTCCCAAAACCATAAATTTGTCAAAGATATGGTTATAAAGTTATAAGGGTTTGAACGTGGCCGCGCCATCGAAACGCGGAGAACCGCGCGGCCACGGAGATCTTTAAAACTAAGCGTTGCAGACACCTGAAATTTAGGTAAATAACAGATTGAATTTGTAAAAAAATTGTAAAAATATACAAAAAAATCCTAGGTTTATATTTTAGGAGCTGTAAGACTAAAACCTCATGGCCGCGCCATCGAAACGGTGAATAACACGTTATCGCCGATATCTCGCTGAAAAAGCATCGTAGAGGTCTGAAGTTTTTTGTAAAACACAGATTTGAATTTGTTAAAACTGGTAAAAATACTTCAAAAAGTCCTAGGGTTATATTTTAGGAGCTGTAAGACTACAAACCCATGGCCGCGCCATTGAAACGGTGAAAAATACGTTATCGCCGATATCTCGCTGAAGAAGCATCGCAGAGGTCTGAAATTTTTTGTAAAACCTAGATTTGAATTTGTCAAAACTCGTAAAAATACACAAAAATATCCTAGGTTTATATTTCAGGAGCTGTAGTACGGTATCGCTTATAACCTTCAAAACGTTCTGAATATTTGGTTAGGGTGACCATGACTTATTGCTTACAAAAAACTTCCACCTATTACCTACATAAAAAATATTTTTCAAGGATTATAAATTAAATTAAAATGATAAGATACAAAAACATGTTTATTTCTTAAAAAATCACATAAATCACAGATTGTTAACTTACATATTTCTGACAAAACCACAAATCACAGATTATTTACTTACACTAATTTTTTTTTTTATATTATATTTTTTTAATACGACTGTGAAGTATGGTGTGGTGTGGTGTGTGGTGTGCTGTGAATTACTGTTTTTTTTTTAATATCTTAATCATCTATGTATAGACCATAATTATGTTAGATTATGTATTGTCATAGGTTGTTCGGAACTTGCGTGCATTTCGGTTTTACCATCGTCATAACAAATCATCCTGGAAATACTATGCAATGACACTTATTTCTGTAATAAAAAAAATAAACTAAAATGTAACGATAAGATCATCGCATCATCATCATCAGCCTATTTATGTTCCCACTGCTGGGACACAGGCCTCCTCTGAGAGGGAATGGGCGTATAATCCACCACGCTGGCCCAGTGCGGATTGGTAGATGATCATCATCATCAATCAATATTTTACAAAAACATAATTATGTTTATAGGAAATAAACATACGACTCTTCATTTTTATTTAATTTATGATCCTTGAGAAATAATTTCTAATACAATAGGTGGAAAGTTTTCTGTGAACAATAAGTCATGGTCACCCTATCGAAACATTGAAAACGTTATTACAGGGTTTATATTATTTAAAAAAAAAACTTTTTTGCCTACTATCGTTAGTTCTACTTAATTAGGTTTTGTTTACAAAAAAAAATCAAGCTAATACTTACTTTCTTCGATAAATAATCACGTCTTATTTCTAAGCAATACCGTACTACAGCTCCTGAAATATAAACCTAGGATTTTTTTGTGTATTTTTACAAGTTTTGACAAATTCAAATCTGTGTTTTACAAAAAACTTCAGACCTCTGCGATGCTTTTTCAGCGAGATATCGGCGATGACGTATTTTTCACCGTTTCGATGGCGCGGCCATAGGTTTGTAGTCTTACAGCTCCTAAAATATAACCCTTGGATTTTTTGAAGTATTTTTACCAGTTTTGACAAATTCAAATCTGTGTTTTACAAAAAACTTCAGACCACTACAATGATTTTTCAGCGAGATATCGGCGATAACGTGTTACTAACCGTTTCGATGGCGCGGCCATGGGGATTTAAGTCTTACAGCTCTTATGATATAAACCTAGGAATTTTTTGTATATTTTTACAATTTTTTTACAAATTCAATCTGTTATTTACCTAAATTTCAGGTCTCTACAACGCTTAGTTTTAAAGATCTCCGTGGCCGCGCGGTTCTCCGCGTTTCGATGGCGCGGCCACGTTCAAACCCTTATAACTTTTTAACCATAACTTTGACAAATTTATGGTTTTGGGAATCATCTTTTACAAACTTTTACAAAATCTTGGCATAGTTTTTTTTTTAAAAAAACGCCGTGGCCGCGCGGTCGAAACGGACATTAATCCACCACGCGGGCCCAGTGCGGATTGGTAGATGTCACATGTCTTCGAATTTTTGGTTCTAGGACATGCCGGTTTCCTCACGATGTTTTCCTTCACCGTTTTGAGAGCAGCGGTGATGAAATAAATTACACAAAGTAATGCGCCTGCCTGGGTTCGAACTCACGACTTACTGTTCGTAAGTCGGGGCCGCCACCACTGGGCCACCGCTGCTCCTCCTCGTTGAAAGTAAATATATCGATATAATAACAGTAAACGTACATAGATAAACAAGGCAAGGTTAGGTATACGTAGGAAAAATGTTTTTAATTAATTCTATTTTGCCAAAAGTAGTCTAAAAACCGGCCAAGTGCGAGTTGGACTCGCGCACGAAGGGTTCCGTACCTTATCTATACAAAATTAGACAACGTAAAAAAATAACGTTTCTTGTATGGGAGCCCCCCTTAAATATTAATTTTATTCTGTTTTTAGTATTTGTTGTTATAGCGGCAACAGAAATACATCATCTGTGAAAATTTCAACTGTCTAGCTGTCACGGTTCATGGCATACAGCCTGGTGACAGACAGACGGACAGACAGCGAAGTCTTAGTAATAGGGTTCCGTTTTTACCCTTTGGGTACGGAACCCTAAAAACTGCTGTCGTATATTTCTCGCGGCGGGATTCACCCGAACCACCCCGAACGCAGAGCGTGCACTATGGCCACTCACTGAACTCACTCATTGAACGCGCGGTCGGCCGCTCGACGCCCCGCAGAACGCGCCGCCCAACGCTATTGCACTCAGGCCGTACACTTACACATATTTTTTGTAATGAAAGGCCTGAAAGCACCAATTGAATTTCGAACTCTTTTCTCAAAACTATTTTAAGACAAAATGACATTTTAACTACTTTTGTCCTTTATCTTCTGAAAATGTTGAAGGCGAAAACGCAAAAACCTGTAATATTCTCAGTACCTACCGGTATTTTAAGTCTTGATAAGTGTTAATAATTCCAACAATCATCACACAATGTGGATTAGGTAATTAAAATAAAATAGGTAGGTACCAAGTTTAAAAATAAACCATTATTTTTGTAGACACCAACTGGCATAGATATATATAAAGCTTGGCTAGCGTTTCAATATTCTCGCGTTTTAGTAATCGCTTTGGTTTTTTCAATAAGTAAATCTACTTCTTGGAATTTGCAATGGAATCGTTGTCAAATAAGGCGAAACGTAAAAAGCGGAAAACACGTAAATGCCTAGATGAAATCAGAAAAAGATCACGTTGTACGGGACAAAATTTATTTGAGAAAGACAGCGGTAAAGTGGGTGATAATTTTTTAAACTTTAACACTGAGAACTGCCTCGTAACAAACAATCGGCTAACATTGAGAATGTTTCCAAAAGCTGTTCGATCCGAAACAATAACAAGACCTGCACTGGCTGATTTGAACGAAAAATCTAACTTGAATTTGGATGAATTGGTAAAAGGTACTAAAGCCATAAATACGTCGAATTCAACTAACGCGAGGTTGCCCGAATTAATTGATACTTTTGACAACAGCACTGAGCATTATAAAAACGAAAATTATAAGTTCTCTAATAAATGCGCTCCTGATGAATCTACTAGTAACAACGAACCTGATATTGAGAACATAAATAGTCAAGAAGAAAAGTTATCTAGCAATTTTGATCTGTTTAACTCGATGGATTCGGCCGAAGTAACCGATAAATCTCAGGAGTCTACAGGAGCGCAATCGGTTTCAACATTAATGACATCATCTAACCAAAGTCTTCACGATGATTTTGGTTACAAAATGTACGAAGAATTTATGTCCGAAATCCCTACATATTTGAATCGAAATGCCACATTCATACACGAAGACGTTATGAAAAAAACGAAGGTGTTTTTACATAATCTTTTCTTAGAAAGCTGTTATCAAGAAAGTGAAGAAAACGTGTTAGAATGCAACAAAACGGAAACCGCAAATGAGATGATTATTCATAATCCAATGGACTACATCAGGCTAGGGCATGTACAACAGCAGAGCCTGTTTCATCGGCCATCCAGCATAGGAAGAGCCGGCATTGATGGAGGATGCAGTATCCCTCACTCGCCTCTACAAGCTCAATCTTTACCAGGAGCATCACCGGACTCGCCGTTAAGTGTTATCGTAAATGATACGCCCGATTACATCTACTATCCTCACAGATTGAATTGACACTTAGTTCTGGTAACAAAAATGACGCCTCCGAAAACTCAAATGTACCTACGCATAGATGATTAGGGTTCCAGATAAGGTGGGTCACGGTCAGCACTAAATTAAGAGTGGCCATCATGTATTGTGTAGAAACACAGCGGGAGCGGCGCGGGCGGCGGGAGCGGGTGCGGGTGTCGTTAACGCTGCGGACACCGCGCACCCGCGCCGCTGTAACTATGTTCACACGCAGAAGTTGTGTGTTAACGACACCCGCTTGCAGCATAGATTAGGCTTGCAGATTCCGCCGCCCGCGTCGCTCCCACTGTGTTCGAACACTAATTAGGTATTATGAATTTAAACAAAATCTGTACTTTGTCTTTTATTTATGTTTATTAATTATGAACGAAATCACATTATAAACTTATGTTTTCTAGCTGTGCTATCAGGTCCATGTGTTTGAATGTGTCTGGGTTCTTGGTGAATGTTTTAAGCACTTGCAATTTGGTAGCATCGTTTCCACTGTAGTACATCTGAAATTGATTTGCCAGACATCGAGCCTCTTGACCATCCAGTACATTCTGTAAAAACAAAAATCCACTTCAGTTTAATATTCAAACATTTTTAATATTTTGTTGGCTGAGAATATTTACAACCCTATAAAATACTAGCTGTTGCCAGCGGCTTCGTTCGCGTGTCAATTTTGATGTGTATGGTAAGTACGAACAAAAACCTTTTACAATCAATTTTGCTTACCTCCTATAACATACGGCGTGGTTATATTATATGTAGCATAAAGCCTTACTTGGTTTACAAAGAACATTTTTGCTGAATTTCAATTCAATCTATCCAGTAGTTTTGGCGTGAAGCTGTACCATACACACAGACAAAAACTCTAAAAGGTCATTTTTTGTCATCAGTTACGTTTTTCTAACAAAAGTGACTTATTTTTTCTCGAAAATTCTCAATGTAAGTACAGTTATCTTTCGTTACTGTTTTATTATATGTATAGATATATATACAGGGTGTAAAAGACCTCATCAAAAAGCCGTGAACCAAGCATTCTGTACATCAAACTAAGTAACTTTACGCAAAAATTATTGCTGGGAAACGACTTTTTTTTTGGGGTGAAAAATCATGTTTTGTGGTAGAACTCAATGTAACGCACTCAAAACATTGTGCTGATGGATGGATTGAATAGGACGGGGGTCGTGGAGGTATTTATAGTAAAAATCTTACATTAAAAACTGGTACTTATTTTTAAAAAAACTTGTCAAAAAGTTAGAACTTAGACCCCCAATATCTCCGTAACTAGAAGGTTCCCAGGTATGGTGTAGAATAAAAAAATGATCGCAATGACGAAGAGAACAAGTGCCTTACGGCTTCTTATGAGGTGTTTTACACCCTTTATATACCTATATAAACTTTTTAACCAGCGGTTGATTTGGGCTCTAGGGGTCATAACTAGATCCGCTATGGTGACATTTTCGGAAAACTCGACTTTAGGCTTTACCAATAGGTAGATTTTTTTCTGACGAAATCTACCTAAAACGGAACCCTTATAAGATCACTTTCTTGTCCGTCTGTCTGTCACCACCGATTTTCTCAGGAACGGGTGGACCCAGCAAGTTGAGATTTATACCAGATACTGAGGTCTACAGTCCCTAATAAGTATATAAAAATAAAGGTTCTGAGTCAACACGATAAAAAGATATGGGCAAATTTACATTTTCTCGAAAACTTGAAGGTACCAAAGTTTACCTTAATTTTCAATTATTTTTATTTTTCGGACTTTTCCCTATAAGTACCAAATTGACAATTTTAGGTCAACCGGAAGTACCCTAGGTTTTGGGTCGAAAACCTATATGGTAGTTCCCGTTGACCTAGAACATAAAATTTGGCAAAAGCACATGTAAAGGGAAAAATCTGAAAACTGTAAATATGTTGTTTAGTAACAAAAAAAAAAAGCGATTTTACTATTACAAACTTATTATTTGCGATTGGTGCAATTTCCGTTTCATGGGATCGAACAGCAAAATTAAGTTTGTCCTTTAAAAAGTTTGTACGGAACCCTCGGTGAGCGAGTCCGACTCGCTCTTGGCCGGTTTTTTTTTGGTTTCTATTATTTTATTAGAATATCATTGATTTACCCTCTCTGACATTAATAGTATGTATCTACATATTAGTAATAAAAATGAAAGGCATACAATTAGCGAATCACCAGATTTAGCTAAATGAAACGGCAAAAAACTTGATTGCCAAAATTAGTTAATGATCTCCAAAATTAATTCCCATTTTATCGTGAAATTAGAACCAAAAAAATATCTTTTTAGTTAATGACCACCAGAAATTGAACTGTTATACTCTTGCATCCGAGTCGAGGGAGGCCCGGTCGAGGGAGGCCCGGTCGACGGAGCCCCGCGCGGGTCTCCTACTTCTGAATGCTTTATAAAAAAAGGTGCCCCAAGTCGGCCTAGGCAAAACTAGTTTGTCATCAACCACCTCATTAAAATTTGGTGTTCAATTTACTAAATTTGGTTATCAATTATTATTTTAGGTGATAGATGTTATGGGTCAAAAAGTTATTTTTGGTGGTCATTATATTTTTCCCAAAAATGAAATGATGATAAAGATGAAATGAATTTGATAATATCGACCTTTAAGGGAGTGAAAACTTGTGAAAGCACACGATTTTGCCCAGATTGTGCCAGAGACAATTAGTCAAAAAGTCAAAAGTTAAATAGGTAGGTAGTCTGCGAAATCTTTCAAATTACTAAACTAAAAAGCTAGAAATAAAAAGAACTGGCATGCATCCTACTAAAATTATTAAAATACCTAATAAAAATGTGAAAGTTTGTGACGATGTAGGTATGGATGTTTGTTAGTCTTTCACGCAAAAACTACTGACCAGATTTGGATGTAATTTGGCACACAGATAGTTTATAACCTGGGATACTTTTTATGCCGGTAGTACGATCCCGTGGGCAAATTGCCGAACTCGCCGCGGACAAAAGCTAATGTTACTGATTTGTGGAAGTGACACCGGCCACCGACGCACAAATTACCGAACTCGCCGCGGACAAAAGCTAATGTTACTTATTTGTGGAAGTGACACCGGCCACCGACGCACAAATTACCGAACTCGCCGCGGACAAAAGCTAATGTTACTTATTTGTGGAAGTGACACCGGCACCGACGCACAAAAGCTTACCACCAATGATATTCTATTATTATTTATTTATTAAAATATCATTGCTTACCACATAAAATTACCGATGAAAAATTACTATTTGGAGGGTGCAGAAAGATGTAAGTATACCTACTGAATATGTTTATGCTTCGGTTTATTATGTAGCATGTAGGTATTAGGTATGCAGGCAGTCGGGTGTCGTGTTACCTTGTCGAATTCTCCGCGCATGAGGACGAGCCCCTTGTCGGCAAGCTCCGTGTAGTGCACCATGGTTAGACACTCGGGCGCGTTCTCCTTGTGCACCTGTGTGAACACAAATATACAGTTAACCATAGTGGTAAGGGAGAAGGCCGAGGGTACCTCGCCTTGTATAGCAATGGACAGGTCAGTGTTTGACGACACGGTTGGCGCAGTGGCCGAGCGATTTGGCCATGCTGCGTGTCGATCACAGAACAAAAATATTTGTATGACCTACAGGTCATTGACCCAGGTCTGGCTATTGGTGTTTGTGAGTTAATTGTTTGTTTTTTTTCACTTTTAAGTGCACCCATGATACAGGAGAAATTGCTAGTGAGGGGCAACATGAAAAACAAAAAAGTGTGCAGCAGGGTGCAAGCAGTGCACTTGCACCCCCCTGTCCGAATAGAAAATACATAGAAAAGATTTCGATCCATACAAATCTATCCGGAAAGCAAAAATTTTACTTCTGCCCCCGTTTCTGTTTGTATGAGTAAAAATAACCTAATTTATCCAAGCATATCTTAAAATATTCGAGTACGCTTTGTGCGCTCAGACATCTTATGTCCTTTGTGTGCATAAGCTTTTCTTTATAAATAAGCGCTTGCTCTTGAATACTTACTATTTTTTTGTTTATTGATTGTCTTTTCTGTATAAATCGACAAAGTTACTCCTTGTACAAATTGACAAACAAAAATCTAACTTAGCCGAGGTGAAGTGCAAAAAAAATTGAGCTGTTTTCATGGAAGTGCAGATGCACCCCTCCCACATAAGTCACACAGGAGAATCGTCTGAGAAAACATCAATATATACCCATATTTTAATTTACATGAAGCCAATGCAGTTTCCTATAAGAACTGAAAAGTCAACTTCAGGATCACTGACATTGTCCCATACATTTTGCGGTATTTAATCTTCTTATCCAGGCTCTTACAATTCTTATGAAAAGAATTATTGCAACAACTAAGTAATCAAAGTAGTCGGTAACTTTTGCACGTGAATGTTGACACTGAAAAATGTGTTCTGTAAATGTGTATAGTTTTGAAATCACATTTTATCCATTTTTATATTATTTTACTGTATTTATGACAATTGAATCTTTGTCCAGAAGAGTAATGATATACATAATATTACAAGCAAATAATAAGTACCTAATACAAATAAGATTATGTCATGTATGATCCTGGACATAGTATTTGATAGATGTATTGGCCTATTTTACAAACCTGGTAAGCAAGAAGAGGTGTAAAGTGTACAGTGTGGTCATAACTCTGACACAAGAAGAACTCATAGCCCTGCGAGCGTGGCAGCGGCAACAGGAACATGGGAGACTGCTTCATGTTGACCTGCAGGCTTGCATATATATCCCACGGAATGGCTGCTGAAATCACTTGTTTGTTTTTGTGATACTCTTCCCAAATGATCTGAATTTCTGATGCATCTTTATCTATGACAAGTTCTAATCTGAATATATCACTGAGCCTTTTGTCTTTACTCCCAGAAACTTCGTCTCTTGCTTTTTTTGGATTTAATACTGAGGAGAATTGTCTGAAAATATTATATGATTATACCCCTCTACTATGTATTAAATGGATACCACAGAGTACATAATACATATGGATACAGTGAACGTACGGATACAAGACAGTACCTACTTATGTAACAGTAACAAACCTTGTATCGACTGAACCCAACTTTTTCATCTTCTCCTCTTCCATAGTTTTCTGTTGAACTTCTACTCTTTGCATAAACTCTTCAGGCGATGTTTTTTGTAGATCTGCGATACGTGCTGCGTACTTTTCATAATATGGGTTTGTTTTTAGATTTTCTAATGCTTTTTCCATATTCGCTGAAGATGTCATAAAGCTGCGATGAAATGTTAGATAATTGACACGCCTGATGTTTTTTACCAGTCCTTTTAGAGCAACATCCATTACCTGTGATTCCAGTGAGTGAAATAATAACATACAATCACAAGGTAAATTCAATAGATAAACCCTATTGTTGAATGTAGCGAATGCAAAATATAATAAAACCAGAACGCGTTCGGTAAACTTCGGCACAGAGTACAGTAATAATATGAACTTCGGTATCTTCCAATTCTTCCACCTTTGGTTTGACTTTGATTTAGAGCTTTATGTATACTGTACTCACAGTCTCACAGAGCATCTATATAAATTATAATTATATCTTTGATATAAAGCAGCAAGTATAATGTACGTACTCTGTGATTTAGAGATGGCCAGGCCAGCCCAGCAGCTTAGATTAGGTAGGTTACCTACCGTAGGTATATAATCTAAGGCCAGCAGTGTTGCCAACTTTATTTTTTAGATGATCGTACCATGGACTAGAAAAGATCGTATTTTGCCAAAAATCTATGGAAAAAATAGTACAAAATAGTATAATTTTACAAAAAAATACAACGTAAATAATTTAAAGAAAACCGGCCAAGTGCGAGTCGGACTTGCGCACGAAGGGTTCCGTACCATTATTTAAAACATTAGACAAAACTGCAAAAAAATCACGTTTGTTGTATGGGAGCCCCCCTTAAATATTGATTTAATTCTGTTTTTAGTATTTGTTGTTATAGCGGCAACAGAAATACCTACATCATCTGTGAAAATTTCAACTGTCTAGCTGTCACGGTTCGTGAGATACAGCCTGGTGACAGACAGACGGACAGACAGCGAAGTCTTAGTAATAGGGTTCCGTTTTTACCCTTTGGGTACGGAACCCTAAAAACGGGATGTGAACGCAAGGAACATGAATCAACATTTAGCATTAAGATTTATAACTGAATTTTTATGGTTTTAAATATGAGAAAAGTTACCTTTATGTGTATTCTAAAACTCAGATGAAACCGTGAGTAGTTGTCATTTCCATAGATACAGATTTAAAATCTTGAATTTGTATACGGATAAAAGTTGTCCTCTACCTTGATTATGTAAGCTCTGATGTTAACAATACTCAATTTCAGTTGATTGAAACCGTAATTTTTGCGATGAAGTATATACAATTTCACAGATAGATAGAGGATGCATTAATAAAAATACAAAAAAGTTTAGCTCGTTCATGTCTTGTAGTTGTTTTTTTTATAATATGAAAAAATAATTTTATTTGTCATCTATTTTTACTTCGATAAGATGATGGGTACTTAGATGATTAGAAAAGATCGTATATTTTGCTCACGATTTCGATTACTCGATCGTACATAGTACAAGAGCCAAAAAGATCGTATAAATACGATTTAAATCGTACGGTTGGCAACACTGAAGTGGCCAGGAATGGCGATCTGAGATCGATTAATCGTATAATCGATTTTTTTGGGCTAAAAAAGTCGATTTTTTTAATTGATATTATGTATGTGACACGCGCAAGGTCTTTTGGCCCAAATTTTGAAATTTCCCGCGCGCCGGAGAGCGTCGCGTCGCCGAGCGCCATAGAGCGGGACGGCACTCGACGAATCAGAAGGCTTCCCGCCAGATATTTAGAATAAGAGACTGATTGTTTGTGGTAGAGTTTGGATTTTCGATGATTTTGTGCTCAAGGCCTACAACATGTGAGGTGGCCATTATTGCTATGTGAATTGTGAACTAACTTGTACCTTGCTTGATTATTAATTAATTATAGACGTAATAAGAATAAAACGGTGTTTCATTGGTGTGAACATTAAACTGGCGCCCAACGTGGAGCTGTGATTGTGCTCGTACAACAAAACACAGTGAATCCACACGAACAATGACGCGTACACGCCGGCAATCACGTCGACAATCGGATTTTGAAGATGCCATCGACGCCGACGAAACGAACGCTCTGCCTCCGGTGAGGTCCAGTTTTACAACAGACGACATGGCGTCCATGTTGACGACGCTACAAGAGTCTCAAACAGCGGCATTCGAGCGATTACTCGGCCGTGTCCTCGAACATGAAACACGTCGTGACTCACTATCGACGACGCTGGCGGCGGCGACCACGCCGGCCGCGGCACCCTCCCTCGGCCGCTCTCCTCGTGAACTTCGCCAAATGTACGGCGCGGTTCAGTGGAGCGCCAGGTGACTCACTTGACGGCTTCATCGACGCCACGGAGGCCTACAAGGAGTGCGCCCACGTGAGTGATGACAACGCACTCCGTGGGTTATCCATGCTGCTGACAGGCGATGCATCAGTCTGGTGGCAGGGAATAAAATCCACCATCAGCACCTGGAGTGACGCGGTGTCTTCCATACGAAGTGCATTCGGTGACACGCGTCCGCCACATCGAATTTACATAGAACTATTCAGTATGTCACAAGGTCGTGAAAAGACTGAACGATTCGTCGCCAGGGCTCGAGCTCTATTCGCAAGACTTCCAGCCGGTGACGTCAGTGAAAAAGTACAAATTGATATGCTGTACGGCCTCCTACACCAGCGTGTCCGTGAACGAGTGCGGCGTGATGAAATATCGTCGTACGAAGTGCTATTGCAAAAAGCGAGGCACGTGGAGGACGCGACCGACGAAAGCGAATACCAACGTCGACGCACCAGGGTATGGTGATGGAGTTGAGTCGGCGATAGTCACCACAAACTCTAATGGCGCCATTTTTCTTCGGCACGATGTGTAGAGGTGACGACCATGGACTTTTACTAGGTCGGCATAGTCCTTGTTCAATCATGTTTTCAAATTCTTTCTTCACTATTTCGAAGCGATGTGGCGGAATTGGTCGAGCTCGGCTGTGTATCGGTGGTCCTTTTGTTTCGATGAAATGTTGCACGTGGATATCGGAGTTTAGTTTCATTGATGTTAATCTCGTTATGCCGGGATACTGGGTCAAAATGTCGCGGTATGATTGCGACATATCGATGCTGCGTAGGCACGTTGGATACTCGTATCGGGGCATTGACCTTTAAGCTCGTAACACCGTCGATCAATCTTCGGTTTTTCAGGTCGACGACGAGTTGATGGTGCTTGAGAAAATCGGCTCCGAGTATGGGTTTTGACACGTCAGCTACGATGAACTTCCACAGGTAGGGTCGGCGTAGATTGAGATCGAGAGATAGAGTTTTCTCGCCATACGTAGCTATTGTGGTGTTGTTCGCTGCGTATAGCTTGAATGGTAACGGCGTTGGTACTTGTCCTTTGCTTCTTGGTAGCACGGATATGTTGGCTCCAGTGTCGACTAAGAAGGATAAGTTGGAGTTTCTGTCGGTGATGTATAGGCGGTGGGATTTTTCCTGAACGCCGGTGTCCGCCGTTGCCAACGTTCTGTCTAGTTTTCCGGGTTTTGTTTCTTGAATGAGCAAGGCGATGTACAGCGTCTAGCTTGCTCTTTGAAGCGTCGGTGATAGTAGCAGAATGGAGATGGAGAAACATCGCGGCTACGCATTGATTTATATAGTACGGCTACGTTGTCTTGATGCGCTTCGGTTACGAGATGAGTGACGACTGCGGCGATAGTTGTTGTTGTTGTATCGGCTTAATTTTAACTCCGCTATTTCTAGCGATAGTTTTCTGATCTCGCTGATGAGGTACTGCGTATCTGCCTGCGGTGCGGATAGTGTAGGTGGTGCAGGTGTGTTCACGACTGCGACTTCTGGTGCTGCTGTTTGCTCCATGATTTTGTCGGCGAGTAGCGCGAGTTCGTCGAGTGCTGTCTTGGTGCTGAATGTTTCGCTGACTGCGAGGACTGAGCGAACGTGTGATGGAAGATGATTCGTCCACATAAGTCGTAGGGTGGAGTCAGGAACCTTGTCTCTGGCGAGGTTTCACATGAGGCGAAGTAGCTGCGTCGGCTTTTGGTCTCCGAGTTCCATATCGGACAGTAGTTTCTGGAACTGGCGGCTGTCGGATTCTTCGTAGGCAGATATGAGCCTTTGTTTGATGGCATTGTACTGCTCCGTCTCTGGTGGGTTGTAAAGTAGGTCCATGATCTGCTCGATGTCTTGTCGCTCTAGCTGTGCGATGACCATCTGGGCGAGTTGGGCTTGGCCTTTCTTGAGGTCGTTTGTTGCTGCTTCAAAGCTGATAAACCAGAGCCTTGGTCGATCGCGCCAGAATGGTGGAATACGCATAGTGAGCGATATTCCAGCTGCTTCAGCCTTTGGAACTGGATGTGCTGTTGAACTTGATTGCTCCTCTGTTTCGCATGGATTCGGCATCTTGATTTGTGTGGAGACTGGAGACTGGAGAGTGATTCAGATGGGCAGACCGGCAGAGCTTCGGCGCTAATAATTCTTGATTCTTCTGGCAGGGATTCCTTGTGTTCAGGCAGGAGGTCACCACTTTAGGGACTGTACTTTGAGAATCAGAAGGTATACTTAATAGGTAATAATAACTCCGTAGAATGTGTAAACTGAACTGAATATTTATTTGGCAAAAGGCGCGTCTTATATACAATTCTGAACTTACTTGCTAACTTAAAACTAACCAATAAAAATGCGTACATTTACAAAAAAAAATCACGATTAACAAAGTACAAAAAACCAATAAGAAATCAGATATTTTAACCAATCTAAATTAACGTAAGCTACCCAATGAAAACAAAAACATGTACATTATAAAAAATAAACATTACCAGAAAGAACAACCAATAAAATTAGGAGAATTTCAACCAATCGCGTCACAGCACTGTTGTAGCAATAATTCCGCGGAGGGCGCTAGTGTGCTGCGGCACCGCTAGCGGCTTTGCGGCGCCCGGGCCGCGCCAGCAGAGTCCGAGTTCGCGAGTTTATAATATGAGCGACCTCGACGCGCGCGCTCACTGTCGGGAGGGCCGCCGCCGCGTGAAGACGTCTTGTAGTATGAGTTGCCGGGAAACTGAAGACACTTAAATGAAGATTGAAGACACGCGAAGAGAAGATTGAAGTCACACGAAGTGAAGACTTGAAGAGTGGCCTCATCAGCTCCCGACACTCTTATTTCTTTATTCAGGATTCGTCAAACGTATGAACAACAGCTCTTGTCAGAGCTATTCAAAACAGGAGCGTCAAAACGTGCGTCCTTATCGGGGCGGTCTGCTTCACTGTTTCTTTATCAGAGTGTGTCAAAACGTGGTAACTTGCTGTGATCGGCGGTGGCTACAAAACTATCGATCACAAAACGTAAGATCAAAGTTACGTAACGTATTTTAAAATTAAGTATAATGCAAGAATTAATGACTGAATTTCTAAATGCGAAATATTGTAACTTTAGATATCAAAAATAATTATAATTTTATTAGAAAATTCAAGAAGAAATTGTATAAGCCTACAATATTTGCGCCTGGATTATGTCTAGTAACATAATTAATATAGGTACTGCAATTGTTTAAATTTTAATATTGTGGACTTACGTTAGCATAGTTTGTAGTTTATGGTAATATAGTAATTGTATTCCAGATATATAAACTTAATATTATAACTATTACACTAAGTATTATAAGTAGTACCTACACATTTTTGTAAATTTTTTAAAAGAGTAAGTATGGAGTTTCTTCCCCATTCTTCTCCATACAAACTACATTAGCGAATGGGAAAAGAAGATGAACTCATTTCCTAAAGTGCCCTATAATGGTCTAATTGAAATAATTTTTTTCATACAAAAAGGAAGAGATGTGATATAAGTGATATAACGTGGCGCGAGCTAAGAGGTTCCGTTGTTTGACTAGTCCACACTTAACCCGGGCAGCGAGCACACGTAGCCTTAGAGTTCATCTACTTACTGATAATTTGGTGGTTTTATTGTAAACCTTAACTATAGTGTTTCTATGTGAACACCACAAATACAACCCTCCAAGTTCATAAAGGTCTAGCAATGACTTTGACCTTGAAAAAATCGTTTCTCGACCTTTATGAACTTGGAGGGTTGTATTGATGGTTTTGATGATTATAATTCTGTAACTACATACGTCTTACAATCGCGTCCAATATTTTAATCAACATACAACCTAGCACTGGCCTGCAATTTGCCAAAAACGTAAGAAAATTTGAATTTCGCGGGCTACCCTGGAGCATCAGCCTTAACCACGCAAGGACAGTTGCCAGTGTTGCCGTTTTAGCGACTTTGTTGCTAGATCAAGCGTTTACATTGTGGAATACGTGTTTACAACGGCGGCATTCACACGCGGTTAACAACGCGCGTCCGACCACAGAGGTTGTTGAAGGTCAAACGAATCTTTGTTGCAAACAAGTGTTTACACTGCACTGTTGTAAACCGCTGATAAAGACCGATGTGGGGGGCTTGTTTACAACAGTCTGGCACGGGCTTGAAAGAGTAGAACGTGGTGATAACATAGTTCTATGTAGCCTGTGGTAGTTATTATGCACTCTGTGATAGCTAGTCTCTTTCATATATAAAATGTACTCTGTGGTCTCTTCCATATACATATACTACTCTTTGGTCTCTTTAATCTGTGTGAATTGAAATGTCAAAATTGTCAAAAACTCGAAACTCAAAAATGATACTTTGTAGAGTGAAATTCACGTGAAATTGGATGAAATTATTTGGAATGGAATCGTATAATAGTGTCTTATTTTAATTCATATCTATGGGTACTCTGTCAGCTGCTGGTGGTAATGATATTGGTTCATAAGGATTGGTATGGTTTAATAAACGGAAAATGCCTGCGAGTGGTGACTGAGAAACCAATTTGTTGAACATATTTTTCTAAATGAAATGTTTACAGTATTTAGAATAATGTGATAAGATCTAAATATTTACCCAGGATATTTATGTTCAGATATGCCCTGGAGCTCAAAGATTATGTGAGATGTCTAGAATGCGTAAAAGGAATTATATCTGAAGTATTCAAAAGAATGTCTCTATTCATCAATAAAGAGATTGAAAAAGTTTATTTCTTTAGAAAATATTAAACAGGTGAGTTGTTGTATGTAATTTCTACAAATTGAACTATAATATAGGTATATTTTTTTTGTGTAAGTAATATGATTAATTTTAACTGACTTAAAAAAAAAGGAGTTTATTTTTTTTATTGTGTTTGGGTGGCTTACAGCTAGCAATACAAAAATTTATAGTGAGGCAGTCAACGAAAAGCCTTAGACAAGTCCCCCACAGTTAGCAATAAAATATTGTTGCACAAATTAATAACTAAGCTTTATTAGAGCATACTTAACATAATAACAATTAAAATTCACCACAAACAACACAGTTTTTAGACAAGGCAGTACTACTACAACAGCCCATAATGTCCACTGCTGGACATTAGCCTCTCCCATGAGGGGAGGATTTGCCATAATCTCCAGGGCTGATAAGATGATGATGATGCTATTTTAGTATCAATATTCTGATAGCTAAGGGTTACCACACTTTTATTTGTATTGGAATAACATGTTTGGTTGAAAGCAAGGCAAACTAGTAATTTAGTAACACTGACTTTCTTACCTTTTTGGGGAGGGAAGTAAATGTATAAGCAAGTAGTCTGCTTGCATTTCACCCCCTTGGTACAACGCGTGCATTTACTGTATATTTGTTATAGACAAACGTGTGTCGATGATGGCGCGCAAGATTCACGCGTTGTCGGGTGCGGGTCGGTGACGGGCGCCGCGCCGGGATGGCGGAGGGCGAGGGCGCGGGGCAGCCCGACGCGGTGCTGCTGGCGCCGCTGTCCGAGGACACGTTCCTGCACAACCTACACGTCCGTTACAAACGTGACATAATATACGTGAGTGGCGAGATCGGTGTGTCGCCTGTCGCATACCGCATTTGCGGCGCACGACTGACGCGGTGACGCCTGTTTGTTGCAGACCTACGTGGGCAATGCGCTGGTGTCGGTGAACCCGTGCCGCGCGCTGCCGCTGTACTCGGCCGAGCTGGTGCGCGCGTACCTGGCGCACCCGCCCTACCAGCTGCCGCCGCATCTGTCAGTTGCTCTCCACCTCGCTCGGTGTTGTGCTCGTGTAGTGCACTCGGCTGACTCGCTCTTGTTGCAGGTACGCGATCACGGCGACGGCATACCGGTGGGTGCGCGACAGGAACGAGAGCCAGTGCATAGTTATTACAGGTGAGTGCCGCCATGTAAGGCTATATAAATCAGACAGTAAAAATGTACAAAACTATCTACAAATATTACTCGAGAACAGTCGCATTGCTAGTCCAGTAGGGCCCTGTATCAAATTTTGTGATTGTTTTCCTCATCAGGGGTCCTTGTTACCCGGGGCCCCGTATCATTGATATCAATTTGCTGATACGGCGGTAACTTCGCCCCTGCTCGAGAAGGTGCATGCACATTTTAAGGGAGCCAAAACACCGTCACCTCTTTGCATTAAAAATGTACAACCAAAAATTTTCGAAATTGAGTTATTAAGCGGAAACGTTTTTCTTTTACCAATATCTTTCTAATAAATATTGACAAAAGAGCGTAGTTCAATAAAAACTCGCTAGATGACGCATTGTTTAGTTTTAAATTGGCCAGTGAGAACTTGCATGACTTGCATCGCGCGAATACTAAACTTTTAGGACCGAGCAGTGCACGCGTTGTGTCTCTTCAAAAGTTTACAAAAACGAAAATTTTACCCTTAAGAAAGCATTCTGTTGGGGCGTAACTCCTAACAGTGAAAATGTTATGTACTTGTTATTCTTGTTATGTAAGGTATGATAAGTTATGTAAATGAGCAGACAAGTGATTCCCTTGATGGATTTATTGGTACTGATTTATAATGATACGATTATAAACTAAGTTACAGAAATGCACACCTAAACAATATCGATATGCATAAAATGAGTATGACGTACAAACTACCGAAAGGTCAATGTACAGCGTATCTCGTACATATTGCCCACTCACAAAATGTAACAGTATATAAAAAATGTAAAATGTTATGTTAAAATGTAAAAAGGGGATAAAATCTAAAAATAAGTTATATAATCCAAGCCTTATACAATAATATGACAACGCGCAATAGGCGAAGTTGCCTTGTTGAGTGTGCCGCGTTGTCTACGATGCTTGCAGCTGACCTCCTTCGTCGTGGCGCTGGATTCGGAACAGGTGGTGCTATAGGTTTCTGCTGACTCCTGCAGTGTTTCCGAAGTCGGTAATATGCATATATTGCACCTGCCATCGCTACTGCTGCTGCTAATAACTATATAACAACGTATTGGTGGACATCGTGATAAATCTAAAAATAAGTTATATAATCCAAGCCTTATACAATAATATGACAACGCGCAATAGGCGAAGTTGCCTTGTTGAGTGTGCCGCGTTGTCTACGATGCTCGCAGCTGACCTCCTTCGTGGCGCTGGATTCGGAACAGGTGGTGCTATAGGTTTCTGCTGACTCCTGCAGTGTTTCCGAAGTCGGTAATATGCATATATTGCACCTGCCATCGCTGCTGCTGCTGCCAATAACTATATAACAACGTATTGGTGGACATCGTGATAAATCTAAAAATAAGTTATATAATCCAAGCCTTATACAATAATATGACAACGCGCAATAGGCGAAGTTGCCTTGTTGAGTGTGCCGCGTTGTCTACGATGCTCGCAGCTGACCTCCTTCGTGGCGCTGGATTCGGAACAGGTGGTGCTATAGGTTTCTGCTGACTCCTGCAGTGTTTCCGAAGTCGGTAATATGCATATATTGCACCTGCCATCGCTGCTGCTGCTGCCAATAACTATATAACAACGTATTGGTGGACATCGTGATATGTTACCCGATCTGATATTATTTCTCTCTCTCTATTTTCTCTGCTGATTAACGGCACTCGTATCTCAATGATAAGATATTTTACTGACATTCTTGCTTTCACTTGTAGAAGATGATACAGTCGGAAAAAATCTTCTTGAAGTGCCACATCCTTTGACAGCTGCCCTGATATGACGTTCAATTCATCTCGTAGCTGTTCTGGCGCAATGAGGTGTAAGTTCATCTTGCCATTGTAAACGTTGGTTACGGTGTCCGACAGTATCTCTTGAACGTTTCTAAGGTGCTCTATGAAGCTGTTTGCCGCGATTGCTGACATCACAACTTCGATTGATAATTCTTGAGATTCAATCTTTTGCTGAAGGTTACTCGTTAGTTTGTCTAGGTTCAGCAGATGTTGGTTGAATAATTTGTATTGTTTTGCTATTGTTTCTTCCGATCTTCTAAGTATGTTGTATTCAGCTTCTATAATAGTTGTCTGATTTTTCAATAATAGAGCCAGATGATTCTCATTTTCTTGGATAAGTTCAATGTCTCGTTGATATTGTTCGGCGAATTGGTCATCCAATACTCCGAACAGGGAACGTGCGATTGACCCGACACCGTTGATAAAGCCGCGTTTGCTTCTTATGTTCACCCGACCTTGCGGATTCAGCAATAAGCGGTTGTAGTGTTCGAGTTTAGCGAACGCGTGACGTAATTGTAATGCAATGATGCCACATTGGGACTTCTGATTCAATGTTGAACATATGTTTTCGAGGTGATCATTGAATTTAGTGAACACTGCTGCACCATGCCAATAGGGTTTGACATCGTATTAGGCAACTATCTTCCACTCGTCGCGAATCAACTTCATGTCGGTTGCTTTATCGAAATATAGGCCTTGTTGCAATTCGATAAAGTTTGTTGTGTTTGTTGTCGCGGTTGCTGGATTCAGTAGGTATAGCAGGGTCATCACTAATCCCATGAAGTTGATTTTGCTTGTTCTGGCAGTTTGTTGACATTCTGTTGTTTTCTCGTATGTTGCTTGTTTTTGTGTTCTTTTTGGGTCAGAGCCCATTCGTCCCCTAAAATTCGTCCCCCAGCATAAAAGTTGTGAATTCGGCCCCTATATAGGTGCCCATTGGTCTCCTGGTAGGGGACCAATTAATATTGTCTTGGCCCCTGGCGTCTTTATGTGCAAGAAATACACAAAAAAAAATTACACAAAAACTTTATCATTGATTTTATCATCTTCGCTTCGACTTCGCTGTCTGTCCGTCAGTCCGCCCGTCTGTCCGTCTGTCCGTCTGTCTGTCACCAGGCTGTATCTCATGAACCGTGACAGCTAGACAGTTGAAATTTTCACAGATGATGTATTTCTGTTGCCGCTATAACAACAAATACTAAATATAGTCAATGGTACGGAAGCCTTCGTGTGCGAGTCCGACTCGCACTTGGCCGGTTTTTTTGTATGAAGTAAGTACAAAAAAATGAAATTCCACCAAAAACATTTTAATGTAAAATGTTGTCAAGACGAGACCCTAAGACTCGCACAAGAACTATTGTATAACAGAAAAGTAATGAACAGTGGATACATATTAAATCTTACGCCCATGTGAATGTAGCGAAATGGCCAAGACACATATTTTGACTAAACTGTAGTTTGTGAAGTTAGACCTTGTAGAGTCAGGGCGTGTAGTTAGAAACTTGGCTCTACATGAGATCGAGAACTTTTTGACAGTGCGAGTCATATGGTCTCGTGTCGGCAACATTTTACATGAAAATCTATTTGGTGGGATATGCTTGTCTACATCTACACTAAAGAGGAAATATTTGTGTTTGTAACAAATAATATCAAAACTAGTACAAAAAGTCTTTCACCATTTTAATGGTGAAAGACTTTTTGTCACTGCGAGCGCCTTTGCGTTCGCGCTAACAATCGACACAGAATACGCGTTACACACGTCTGGACCCGGCTTTATCCCTGCGAAACGTTTGCTATAATTGTTACTAGAAAAAAACCGACTTCAAAAAAAACAACAAACAAAAAAAACACAAAAAGAAAAGGACAAAAAAATACACTAAAAGAAAAACACTAAAACAAAACCACAAAAAAGTGAAAAATAACTTTAGCTTCAGAAGCCGGTGAGAAAAACACCAAATCAATCAAAGGTCAAGCTTCAGAAGTCGGTGACCTTGTTTAATTGATTTAGTGTTTTTGTCACCGACTTCTGAAACTTGACCTTTGATTGATTTGGTGTTTTTCTCACCGGCTTCTGAAGCTAAAGTTATTTTTCACTTTTTTGTGGTTTTGTTTTAGTGTTTTTTTTTTGGTTTTTCTTTTAGTGTATTTTTTTGTCCTTTTCTTTTTGTGTTTTTTTTGTTTGTTGTTTTTTTTGAAGTCGGTTTTATTTTTGGCAAAAAAGTTTAATTTTATTTTTCCATTTTTAGTTGTAATATCCTATACTTACAAATATTTGCTATGCATTCATTGTACATGGTTAACAATACATGTCATGGTAATAGGCTTATCCCCAATAAATGGAACATAACATGCCATAACTGTCGAAATCTGGGTGTACTGTACACATCTATGTACCCCTCAGAGCAAACAGGTGTAATGTTACGTCATGATGTTGTTTAAACAATGAACATCCAACCGATTGGAGCTATCACAACAGATTTGCCGTCTATTTTTGAAGAATTCCATTGTATATCTCCGAAGATCAGCATCAGATCTTCACCAAATTAAAATGGGACCACCTCAGGAGTATACTCTTTCAAGTAAAAAAAGAATTTTGAAAATCGGTCCACAAATGGGAGAGAAATCAGGTAAATTGTACACATCTGCGTACCCCCTCAGAGCATATAGGCGTGATGTTACGTCATGTAATTGTATAAACAATGAACATCCAACCGATTGGAGCTATCACAACAGATTTGCCGTCCCTTTTTGAAGAGTTCTATTGTATATCTCCGAAGATCAGCATCAGATCTTCACCAAATTAAAATGGGACCACCTCAGGAGTATGCTTTTTCAAATAAAAAAATAATTTTGAGAACCGGTCCACAAATGGGAGAGAAATCAGGTAAATTGTACACTTCTGCGTACCCCCTCAGAGCATACAGGCGTGATGTTCCGTCATGATAATAATATTGTATAAACAATGAACATCCAACCGATTGGAGCTATCACAACAGATTTGCCGTCTCTTTTTGAAGAGTTCCATTGTATATATCCGAAGGTCAGCATCAGATCTTCACCAAATTAAAATGGGACCACCTCAGGAGTGTACTCAATCAAATGAAAAAAGAATTTTGAAAATCGGTCCACAAATGGGAGAGAAAACAGGTAACATACATAAAAAAAAAAAAAAAAATACATACACACGAACATATAACCTCCGCCTTTTTTGAAGTCGGTTAAAAATGAGGGATCTCTACTAAAACTACACACTACCCTTGTGCCCTTGCGAAGCCGGGACGGGCCGCTACTCTATATCTACTAATATTATAAAGAGGAAAGATTTGTACTCTTGTATGTAACAAAATAATAAACTTAAAAACTATCGGACCGATTTTAAAAATCCTTTCAGCAATGGATAGCTACATTATCAGCGAGTAACATAGGCTATATTTTATCCCCGTACTCCCTCGGGAACGGGAACTACGCAGGTAAAACCGCGTGATGTCCGCTAGTATACAGGTGACTTTTTTATCACTTTCTAAAAAAAATGGGTATATTAAAATTAGGTGAACGGATTAGAAGCAAATGGCATGGTTAGGTTAGTTTTGCGAAAAAAAAAAAACAAAATTCAAATCATACGCGTGCTGCGTATGATTTGAAATTCGATATTTTATTTATTTTTTTCAAGCAGAAGGGGCTCGTGGCTAAATAATAACAGCCGCTCGGGTCGATCGTTAGGTTAAGCCGTGCTTGCCTAGGTTGGTCTGTGGATGGGTGACCGCCCATTACATACCGAGTTTTCTCCGTGCCTCGGAAAGCACGTTAAGCCGTTGGTCCCGGCTGTCATTTGTAGATCTTTGACAGTCGTTAGGTAGTCAGAGGCCCAAAAAGTCTGACAACCAGTCTTACCAAGGGGTATCGTATTACCCGGTACTAACTGGGTTGTGGAGGTCAGATAGGCAGTCGCTCCATGTAAAATACTGGTATTCAGCTGCATCCGGTAAAACTGGAAGCCGACCCCAACATAGTTGGGAAAAGGCTAGGCAGATGATGATTTATTTTTTTCAAAATTTCTCTTTGTTCAAATATGAAAAGTTTACTTGAAATTTGTAGCGTTTTTTGATGATGGATCAATTTTTTTTAAGCTGTGGAAACAAGAAAAAAGAACTAGGTATGCCATATGCTTCTACTCTGTTCACCTAATATACCCATTTTTTTTAAAGTGATAAAGTTATCCGGTATTATAATTTAATTGTGTGTTTATTGGCAGACAAGATTTCCTTCCGAGTAACCAATACATATTTTTGTAACACAAAGGGTGTAAAAAGACCCTTAACGATCCACCTACGTACGTTACCTCAATGGCTCAATGTTTGATTTTACTGTAAATCTTGATTTTTCACCCCAAAAAAAAGTGGTTTCCCAGCGATAATATTATCGTAAGTTAGTTAGTTGATGTTGTTAGTTTTGTAAGTAGTGTCGTGTTGCAGGCGAGAGCGGCGCCGGCAAGACGGAGGCGGCGCGCGTGTGCCTGCAGTGCGCCGTGGTGGCGGGCGAGGGGGGCCGCGCCGCCGCCGCGCTGGCGGCCGCCGGCACGCTGCTGGAGGCCTTCGGCAACGCCGCCACCGCGCGCAACCACAACGCCAGCAGATTTGTAAATACCTAGACCCGCACTTCCTAGTCTACAAGTTTTTGTGAGACAAAAGTTTCTAAATTCAGCTATCAAGGTTGTGTTGTTGCGTGCTGTTTGCGAAGTTTGTAATTTTCAATGATCTTCTAACAAACAGATATGTTATACACCTACAAGTGTGCCGCGGGGGAGAGCCAGCTCACATACACGCAGTGACGCAGAATAAAGGAAAAACAGGACAATTGGCGCGTTTTCGAGTCTTCACGATTGCGCGCTCATAACATATCTGTTTAATTAAATATCATTGGTAATTTTGATGACTTGAATCTTGGAAACGTAACGCTTTAGAACATTTGTCTCATACAATACTGCTGGCTAATAAAGTCTAAGTTACACTGATGCCTACACTTTTGATTTCAGGGGGGGGGGCCCCCCTGAAATCAAAAGTGTAGAACACTTTCTTCATAGTCAATAGAATTTACAATAGGCATGATGACAAATTTTGATAAACTGTCCTATAATGTTCGGAAACGTAAATTATTTAAAATCAATTTCATATTTTTGGCCACAGTTAAGGTTTAATAGTTAAAAAAAACATTTTACATTTTCGATTTAAAATTCCCACCGAAACGCTCGCCAGTGTCATGGCGTCGCTGGTAACGTCACACTTGACTAGTGCAAAACGTCAACACAACAAAACTAGAGGTTTCGTACGTGTATACATTTAAATAATTTGCGAATTGCGATTATTAAAATGAATTCGAAAAAGTACAGGTGAAGTACGGTCCCACAGTGCGGGAACACATCAATACAAACCCCAAATAAGTTATTTATGTCCGTAGTCCCAACTCTGGAAAGTTTGGATTTAATCCAATAACACTCGATAGATGTACAGGATGGCTCTTCGCTTCTGCGATGCATCACCATCAATAAAGCTATGGCATGTTTGCAGCCTCCTAGTGAAGCTACACAATCATGACATTCGACTGAATTTACTGTACCTTGCTGTTCATCTATTAATAAAGTTACTGCATACAACTTAGCATGTACTTTATGTTCTAGGCAGATTTTTCTTACCACTGTGCACAGATTTTCTTCGCATTTAAGTTGTACCTACGTAGCTTACGGCGTCATCGCCATAGGGTGCCCTGGAAGACCATAAATAAACAAAGAAACGAAACAAATAAACATACGGTTCAATTTAAAAACAATATTACAGAAGTGCATTTCAAAGACATACTTTTATCATACCTACTACTAAACCTATTTGGTTTGTTAGAATAGGTACTCAAAATATTGTGATTTTAAAATGATTACTTAAATTACATTTCAGTCTCGTTACGGCGTTCGTGCGAGGTAGTCGTTGGCTAATTACTCGAGCCGCGCGCGCACCAGTACGTTGTGTTTGTTATCTGCGCGTAGCTGCGGTAGCTATACCCAACGTGTATGTATGTACCGTTGGGTTGACGCGCTGCGCGCAATATCTAACGAGGTATATGGTTGTTAGCTTTACGCGATGACTGATAATAAAGAAGATCATGTGTATGCTACGTGTGATGCGACTATGGGGCCGAGCAGCAGCCCGTGGAGTGAGTTAGTAGTACAAGATTTAGAAGGGACACAATACCAAGAGGAAGTTAATATGCAGATGGAGGGTGAAACGAGGTTGGAGAAGAGGAAAGGAGATGACGATGATACGGAATGGACTAAGGTAGACTCAAGGCAAAACAAGAAATACAAGACTAAGATAGATAAGATAGAGATATACATTTCATATAATAAAGAACTGCCTAAACAATTTGCTTTGGCCAGATTATTTAAAGATAGCGGCATCACCGATATTTTAAGGGTAAAATATATAAACCCATACAAAGTCCGCCTTGATATGGATAATGAAATAAGCGCAGAAAGATTAGAGAACTGTGAACAATTACTTGAGAAGGGCTGGCACATACAACGGGCTATGGAAAAGAGTTTATCATATGGGGTTATAAGAGATGTGGATTTAGATTTAACCGATGAGGAGATACAAAATACAATATCATGCCCTACACCAGCTAAATTGGTGTCAATATTTCGACTTAATCGACGTAACTCGGAGGAAGGCTGGACAAGAAGTGAAGCCGTGCGTTTATGTTTCAAGGGTTCCTTTATACCACCGTATATATCTGTGGATGGTCTTAGAATTAAGGTGGATCCATACATCTTTCCTGTGTCACAGTGCACCCAGTGCTGGAGGTTGGGTCATCCAACTAAAAGGTGTTCAAGCAAAGTTACCTGTCCAAAGTGCGGAGAAAACCATGCTAACTGCGATACTACGTCATTTAAATGTGTCAACTGTAACGGTGCACACATGGCTTTATACAAAGGTTGCCCGGCATTCCTCAAAGAAAAAAGGTTACGAGACATTATGGCGGAGTTTAACTGCACGTATAGAAAGGCCCTCACTATTTATGTAGCACCAAGTTCTCCAACAGATGTCGCCCCTAAGATATCGTCAATCAAAACGTTCCCTACATTGGACACTAAACCCCCGCCTGTACAAGATTCGACTTCGTCGCGCCGTGATGCTACACCTTACGTTGATATCGTTAAGACAAAAGCACAAATACACAAAGGTGAACAGGTCAAACCAGCCCCACAATCTTCGTCCAAAAAACAGTGGAAACGTAAGGATGCTGCTCCTAACCGATCTGAATACGATCCTATTTTGAATCCAGAGCCACAGGATACCAAAAAACCGGAGGTGTTTAAGGAGGAGGTTGAAGAAAAGAGAGAGAGAGAAGTGAACTTTGGAGAATTAATTATAAGATTAAAAGAAATAATATTTTTGAAAAATGCATCTTTTTTAAGTAAGATTACAAGCATTATAAAGTGTTGCGTCGAATGGATTATTTTAGTGGTGGTAGATAATATTTCAGATTGGCCTATATTAAAACAGACATTAGGTTTTTTTTGTGTAAACAATGGCTAATAACAAGAAAAATGTAAAATTGAATATAGTCCAATGGAATGCGCAGAGTTTAAGGCCGAAGTTAATTACATTTCAAAATATTTTGCTACAGGAGAAGGTCCACATTGCCGCCGTTAGTGAAACCTGGTTAGAACCGGATAGCCATCTCAATGTGAAATTTTATAATATTTACCGTAAAGATAGGGAGGATGGTTACGGTGGGGTTGCTATCTTTGTGCATAGGTCGATTCAGTCATGTCTCTGTGAAGTCCAAAGCACAACTCAGGGTATTGAACTCTTGTGTGTTAAAGTGTTCAATTGTGGTGAAATCGAACACATTATTGCGATATACTGTGCACCATCTGTGCGTACCAGCCAGCAAGACTGGGATTCAGTTTTTTCTTTAGTTAACAAAAAAAGTCTTGTTGTAGGGGATTTTAATGGGCACCACACCAATTGGTCTTACAAGACCGATTTAAGAGGATCTCAAATCTGTGAGGCTATTCTAGATAACGGTTTTGTAACCCTGAATGATGGCAAACCCACCCGTGTTAAGTTAGTTAATAACCAACTCCAACAATCCGCGCCCGATATTTCTTTAGTCTCCTCTGATTTAGCTTTGTCATTTAACTGGGACATTATGAACGAAACTCTTGGAAGTGATCACTTAATGATTAATATATCGACCAATTTTTATGTTACACCTAGAAACACTTATCGACGGAATTTTAAAAATGCGGATTGGGATAGTTACAAAAACTTACTTGAAAAATTATTTATTAACTTTAAGCAGTCAGGCAATCTTCAAACCGAATATGATAATTTTATTGAGTGTATTGATTTAGCAGCAGACGTTCATATACCTTATATCAAATTTAACATGAACCCTGATAACGTCTTTATTCCCAAACCCTACTGGAGTGCAGACCTATCTAAATCAGTTGCAAAACGTAGATTAGCCCTTTCAACCTTTAGACGTAATCCTTCACCGCACAATTTATCGCTTCTTAATAAAAAAATATGTGAGTCACAAAAGTTGATACGCAAAGCAAGGGATAAAGGTTGGCAGGATCTTTGCACTTCATTAGACGGAACCACTTCATCAAATCAGATGTGGAATAAAATGAAATGGTTTAAAGGGCGTCGAAGTGCAAGGCAACACGTTGATGGCGAGCGTGCCAATAATCTCCTTCGAAGTCTAACCCCCGATTATGCATCTCCTCACGACCTGTCATTTGTTTCGCATAACTCAAAGCTAGAGTCACCAATCACGAAACAAGAACTCAATTGTTGTATTCGAGCTAAGGACACGTCACCCGGTTGTGACAATATTTCGTACTCGATGATTAAATATCTCCCGGAGAACGGGAAATCTATTTTGTTATCGCTGTATAATGGTTCTTTGACAACCGGTTTTGTACCTAATCAGTGGCGTGACATCGCAGTCTTTCCAATCCCTAAGCCCGGGCGCGATCCGCAGTCTCACTCCTCGCTCAGACCAATATCAATGTTATCGTGTTTGTGTAAAATATTCCACAGTATTTTAAATAACCGAATAGAATGGTTCATCGAAAAAAATAACATCTTATCGCCTTTCACTACAGGATTCAGAAAAAATCGATCTACAATGGACAATTTAGTTAATTTAGTCTCTCATATTCAAACCGGTTTTACAGAAAATAAGACGACAATAGGTTGTTTCTTGGACATAGATAATGCGTACAATAACGTAAATATAATTTCATTATTGCAAACAATGGACTTAATTGGGGTAGGATCTAAAATATGTCAATATTTATGGCATTTTTTAAAAGAAAGAAAGTTGAAGATCTTAATAGATAATGTCTACTTATGTCGTACTACTGGTCGTGGATTAGCTCAAGGTGACCCTATGTCCCCGTTACTTTTTAACATAGTAACTTCAGGTATCTGTGCAAGTATTATAAGCACCGGAGTATTGATATCTCAGTACGCGGACGATTTTGTTCTTTATTCAGTAAGTAATAACATACAAGATGGTATTCAGCTAGTACAAAATTCTTTAAATATTTTAGTTAAATTACTTTCTAATATTGGCTTAGATATTTCATCTTCAAAGAGTAAAGTATGCATTTTTAAGAGAGGATACAGAAGAGAATGTATTGATCTGTTAATAAATGAAACAACGCTTCAAGTAGTAGATAACATAAAGTACTTAGGTATGTGGCTAGACCGCTCGCTTAGGTGGAAGAAACATATTGGGGAACTAGCCGAAAAATGTTTAAAATCCTTGAGAATCTTTCAAGTTCTTGCTGGGTCAGGGTGGGGCGTACATCCATATCACTTGAGGCTATTATATATTTCTATAATTCGTTCGAGACTGGACTATGGCAACTTTTTATACGATAACGGGTACATAAGCAACATAGGTAAATTGGACAGAATACAAAATCAATGTATGCGTGTTATTGGTGGTTTTGTGAGAACTACTGCAATACACGTGATGGAATGTGAGCTTCACCTTCAACCTTTACATGTACGAAGATACTTCTTAGCCGGCAAATATTGGTTAAAGGTGAATTCATTCCGAGGTAGTCAAGTATTTCTCTTGGTAAACAGTCTTGCAGAGTCATGTCAAGGATTATATTGGAGACGTAAAAAAAAACCACTACTTGTGACGGTACATGAGTTTCTAATTGACTATCCAATGCTTTCATCGCAGGAATTAGAGAGATTTTCATTGAACACATGGGTCAGCAGTGTGGACCTATCCAATGTAGTAAAACCATATATAGATGTAATAGACAAACCGAAACATCAGTATATATGTAGCAACATACTCGAAATTTGTGAGCAGTTTATAAACACGAATTATTTACATTTTTACTCAGTCTATACTGATGGATCACAGGAAGGTAACGAGTCAGGATGGGCTGTTTTTGATCCGCAAACGAAGTCATCTATAAAGTTTAGATCAAGTGCTAAAGTCTCAATAATGTACGTTGAATTACAAGCAATCTCAGAAGCTATCTCATACATTGAGTCATTCGAATCAGGTAGTTATGTAATACTGACAGATTCGAGGAGTGCTCTGCAACACCTGGCTCGATGCACCTCGAATTGTCGAGGTGCACCGATAGCCTATGAAATTCTGGACACCATTGGTAAGATACGAGACAAAAGAATTATTCTTCAATGGGTACCATCCCATATTGGCTTGTATGGAAATGAGGTAGTAGATCGCTTAGCAAAAGAGGCTATCACGGATGGAATACCTGTTGTATGTTTTCCCCTATTCAGTGACCTCTTGTATCAAGTTCGCGACCAATGTCTAAAATTATGGAAAGAATACTTTGATGAGAGGTCGCTGAGTAAGGGAATTTGGTATAAAACTATTCAAAACAGCCTTTCCCGCCTCCCTTGGTTTGTAGGCACAGATATGCAACGAAAAGACATTGTTACTGCTTTCAGACTGCGTTCGGGACATGTCCCGTTGAATAGCTTTGCCTTTTTAATGAGAAAGAGTGATTCGCCCAATTGTACCGAGTGCGATAAGGTAGAGGATACCACTCATATTTTAGCGGAATGTGTCCGGAACGAGGTTGAGAGGAGTAACTTTTTCGTAGAAAATTGTTTAAATTCTATTGATGTTGGCATATATAATAGTATTTTGGCTGCGCCCTTGTCCAGGACAGCCAAAAAACTATACAAAATTGTAAATTTAGGTATTAAGCGTAGATAGACATAGAATGCCCCTATGAGGGTGGCATGGTCATTACTGATCAAACCTTCTATAAACTAATAAAGAGAAAAAAAAAAAAAAAAATTACATTTATAAAATGTGTTTTAGTATTAATAAAGGAACCTATACAATGGTATTATAATAAACAGATAGGTATGTTATACACCTACAAAACCACAGAAAAAAGTGTTCCGCGCAGCAGCGGCACGCGAACACTTTTTATTCAGTCTACATTTCAAATGATACAAAAGGGATAGCTCGATAATAAAACCAATAAGAAAAACCGGCCAAGACCGTGTCGGGCCACGCTCAGTGTAGGGTTCCGTAGTTTCCCGTCCGTCACAATAAGTGTTCCCACTTATGAGTTTAAAGGTGATTATGTGAAAGATAAAGTGGTGAAAGATCCATTATGTAAAAATGCTTGCATATACAAATATAGTACAAACTTAGTTCAGTAATTATTTTGTACAATTTTTTGTCTTTTTTGTGCAAAAACTGTTGTTTCCATCAAGTTCAAAATGATTTTCCTAGAAAGTCCTTATAAAGTTCTACTTTTCAGATTTTTTCATATTTTCTAAACTTATGGTTCAAAAGTTAGAGGGGGCCCGACACATTGTTTTTTTACTTTTGGAGCGCTTATTTCCGAAATTATTGACATTATCAAAAAATGATTTTAAGAAACCCCTATTCATTTTTAAATACCTTTCCAACAATATATCACACGTAAGGGTTGAAATTAAAAAAAAAAAAACACTTCCCACTTTACATATAGGGGGGCTACCCTAATATTTTTTTTTTTCCAATTTTTATTTTACCACTTTGTCGGCGTGATTGATATACATATTGGTACCAAGTTTCAGCTTTCTAGTGCTAACGGTCACAGAGATTAAGCGAGGACGGACAGACGGACGGACGGACAGACATGGCGAAACTATAAGGGTTCCTAGTTGACTACGGAACCCTAAAAAAGAGACAGATAATGTTGTTCTATGTCTGTAGTGCACGCGTCCTTGTCGTACTCACGACAAAAATGCGTTTCCCATAATATCTGTCTTTTTTATCCTCCATTATCAGAATATTAGGAAAATAAATGAAAAATATTAATAAATCAAAGGATATTGCGTAGTTACATGTGGTATGAGATCCCTTGTGTTTTATTTACTTCGGTATCATGATTGGTACACTTTCCGAACACGCACGATGGCATTTTTAAATTTTTATCTAAATTCGTAGCAGCGTATCGCTCGTCGCCATGCGTGTTGCAAACTAAAGGCAAAACGGGTCAATTGGGCCGTTTTCGATGCAAATAAAAAACTCCCAACATCATCACATCGATTTTAGGCAATTTAGCACCGTTTGCCTTACTATACCCTTGTTCCATGATCCGTGTATCATAAGATAAATCACAAAACCACAGAAATTCGACCATTTGTTTACCTAAATTTCCCGCGTGTTAGCAAAAGTGACGTCATGCGCTGTGATTGGTGTTCAACTTAATATGGCGGACATAGGAATTTTGTAGATTTTAATTATCGTATAATTTATCAATCCCGCTCTTAATAATAAAAATAATGCGTGTTTCGTATTCCACAATTCAAGTATTATTAAATACAATATTTTAGTAATTTTCAATTACTGTCATCATGCCTATTGTGAATCGTCTGAATCGATTCTGTTGAAATGTGGCGTACATTGTAGTCGATTGTCTGCTGACACTGTGCATAGGGACTTGGATTCATCTGATGATGAAGACGGAAAACAGTTGCGACAGCTCCTCAACAGTTGGCTTCAGAGCTACATAGTGGTCGGGCTTACTTCGTTCAGTCAGAGCTGGTCCGGTACATGCGTCTCGCGTCTGTTGCAGGGCAAGCTGCTGGACATCGAGTTTGACTTCAAAGGCGAGCCGGTGGGAGGACACATCACGCACTGTGAGTCCACGTGTTTTATATTAACACTAGTATTTGCGTTGTGCGCGGTTTCGGTTTCGTGTTTTTGAGAAGTATTCTATAAAATGTTGAGAATCCATAGGAATCCTTGAATGAATTGGAAAATCCATTAGAGCACTTTAAACTAATCTCTAATTATGAAAACATTCCAGAGACCTTTAACCTAAAACCTTATTTAAAAATTCAGACCCATTAAAAAAAAACATTATCCTAAAGTTTGTTTGTCGTCGCCCCTGAGTTACGCTTCACCCACTCAGGACCTACTACCACAGGACAGGTTTCGACGCCTACTATAATATTTGTTCAAACACCTAATGGCTATCTCTAACCGTTATGAAGTTACAGCCCTTTCAATTTTAGGGGAGGTTGGGGAGGGGAGGGGTGTGTATACAAATTTCAACACCCCTCAATAATAAAGTATAGTAAAAATCGAAAAGCCGCTACGTGTCCTAGTTTCCAAGATAGTATGGGGGAGGGTTGAAGGGGGGGAGAGGGGGGTGTTTTGAAAAACTATTTTGGCTAACGCATTGCCCCTTTAGGTGAATCTGAAAAAAAAATTCCAAGTGTCGCAACTTCCGAGATCCGCCTAAAGGGGGGAGAAGGAGGGCAACTTTGAAAACTGGTTTTTACTTTTCCGAGCCTCTATACTGTCAAAATACACCCCCCTCCCGCTCCACCATCTGGGAGAACAATTATGTCAATGAGTGGTAATCGAGTAAGGTTTCGGAAACCGGAAATGGCACAGCCGCCATCTTGAATTTCTGAAATGTCACAATTTTTCTAAAGTAACCGGGATACGTTGACTTTGGTAAAACAAAAGAATTCGCCAAAGTCGGGTCTGTCCCGAAAATTCAAGCCTCAATGGCTCTCGGGGTTGCCAACTGAGAGTGATGAAAATGGTCTAAAGTCATTTCAGGCACCCCATTCTTGGTAGTTATTTAAAATTTCCATATATAATGTCGTCATTTCTTCTTTTCACGTTTTCGGGGAAAATCTGGGAAAATACCCTAAAAATTGGGATTTTATATTTAAAAATTGGGACACATTCGGTTCAAACAACACAATCCAATCGGAGGATGTCAAACAACACAATCCAATCGGGGGATGCCAGCTGTCCCATTTATCAAGTCGAAAATTGGTATACTTCGTAATTTTTACAAGATGGCCGCCACACTGTCCGGTATCTTGTTTTTCTGAAAAGTCACAATTTTCCTGAAATCTCAAGGATATAGGCTACCGACCGGTGTACTTGGTGTTGCCAACTTTTGAGTTTGTTAGAACATAAGAATTCCCCAAAATCAAAAAGCCCCAAAAATTAAAGTTTTCAATGATTTTTGGGGTTGCCAACAAAACGAACCAAAATGGTCAAATGTCATTTGGGGGACCCCAATGTTGCCCGCTAGTCAAAGTCTCCTTTCGAATAGGGAATATGCATGAAATACAAAACTCCTTTTATTTATGAAAAATGCCTTGTATTGCCGCCTACAAACATTGTGGTACACTTGTTTAAGTTTCTAATACATCACTTATTTTACAATTTACTGTTTTAAGTTGCATGTATGCATGTTTTTGGTGAAACGGAACGCACTTTTAAAACGCATCGTTCTCGATAACGCCGGTATTGACGTCAAAGTTATTTGAAAAGTGCTTAAAGTTTCACTCAAATTTTATTATGATATTGTTATTGCAATTTTTGCATGAATAAAGCACATACAAATAGGAAAATTATTTTTTTTAAGGCCCAAAAAAAATTAGATGTAAAGAAGGCAGATTGTGGATAATGACGTCACATCATGGCCGCGACAGCTACGGACGTTTGAACTGTCGTAGAAAATTGCAGGAGTTTAATATTATTTTTGTGCGACAAGCAGTACCTAGTTGAACTTAACTTTGAATACTTTCTTTTTTGGGTTGCTAGTGCTGTATTTTATTGATTTAAGTAAAGAAAAAATTACGTGCATATTCCCTATTGTCGTTTTTCCTACTTTTCATGTTTTTGGGGATAATCTGAGAAAATACCCTAAAAATGCGGTTTTTTTTGCACCAGGCAATATTTCTCGACGAAACACACAACCGCTCGGTACAACTCGAACCCGTCAGATGTTGCCAATTACACGAAAAATGGACATGAAAAAATTCCAACTTTTCAGAAAATGGCCGCCACAGCGTCCGCCATCTTGTTTTTCTGAAAAATCACACTTTTCTGAAAACTCAAGGATATAGGCCACCGACTGGTGTACTTGGTGTGACCAACTTTTGAAATCGCTAGAACAAAACAATTGGTCAAAGCTTAGTGAAAATTGTCGAAGATTTCAAAACGTCTCAGCGCAGCCGCCATCTTGTTTTTTTTACTTTTCTTTTTAAATCATTCTAGATTTTATATCTGACCTATGAGTCGAAAACTCGAAACTCATCCAAGTCTTTTCCCCACCGAAACCGGAAATGGACTCGGCCGCCATCTTGGATTTAAATCTCCTTTAGAGGGTGTAAAACACCTCTTAACGAAGCCCAAAGGCACTTGTTCTCCTCGTCATTGCGATATTTTTTTTTGTTCTACACCATACCTGGGAACCTTCTATAATAGTTACGGAGATATTGAGGGTCAAAGTTCCAACTTTTTCCAAAGTTTTTTTGTTGAAATACAAGTTTTTAATGTAAGATTTTTACTTTTAACACCTCCACGACCGCCTACTACCTCCGCCTTCCGTACTATTCAATCCATCCATCAGCACAACGTTTTGAGTGCGTTACATTAAGTTCTACCACAAAACATGATTTTTTCATCCCAAAAAAAAAGTCGATTCCGAGCAATAATTTTTGCGTAAAGTTTACTTTGATGTACAGAATGCTTGGTTGACGGCTTCTTGATGAGGTCTTTTACACCCTGTATAATTTTCCTCTACTCACTTCTTTATACATTTTTGCAAATCAAACCTCTAACCCATCTCTCACCCATTCCGAGAAACGACATGTCAATGAGTCAGTGAGTGATTGAGTCAGTGGCTTTGTAGTTTTATACAACCTGTTTTTTTTATATCCCATAACTCTAGGGTATGATTGAGACCATATCAAAGAATTAACTGGCATATGAATTATGTTTCAATCATCCTTTATTTTTATTTTTTATTCAAAATAATTCAGCTAAGTCACGATTATTAACGTAAAACTCCTTTACGTGAAATATGACAACGTCGCATTTTCTTAAGACTATGAAACTTTTACTTGTAAACATAGGTTGTTACACAGTGTGAGTTGTTACAATGTAGAACTTAGATTCTCTATGTTTTGCCGTGAAGCGTACAAATATGATCAGACAAAATGTATTGATTAAAAAAAAAACCGACTTCAAAAAACACAAAAAAGTGAAAAATAACTTTAGCTTCAGAAGTCGGTGACCTTTGCTTGATTGATTTAGTTATTTTATAAATAATTCTGTTTCTTAATATTGAACTAGCCATGTCATGGTATGCTGTAACAATAGCGTCCGTACCTATGACTGGCGCAAGTTTATATAAAGCATATGCCGACTTGCTAAGTCTCTTCGCCAAATCTGTGGTATGTGCCTTCAAATCTAGTCGTTGGTCTATGGTTAACCCTAAGAATTTGGTCGTGTCAACTTGATTCATTTTGTTGTTTTCGTAAATAATGTTCATGGTCTAATTTTTGCGTTGGGTGAATATCATTAATTTGGTCTTATCAATATTTATCTTAAGGTTATTGTTATTAAGCCATTCTATTATTGATTTTATAGTATTAGTAACGTCATTTTCATATATTAGTTTGTCATATTTTAGTTTATCTTTACAGTCAATGGTACCTGTGCTGTCGTCGGAAAATAGTGTCATGTGATGTTCCGTTACTTTTGGCGGGTCATTATGTAGAGTATAAATAGAGGGGGGCTAAGCACGCTGCCCTGCGGCACACCATATTTGATTATTTTATCACGGGACCTATAGGCTCTTTCGCTCTTTGTTTTTTGATCCACTTGTGTAATTTCCACTTACTGTTTTCGGTTTTTTAGATATGACTCGATAAGTTGTCATTGCCTCTTATTCCGTACGCGTCTAATTTATTAAGTAATATATTGTGATCTACATAGTCGAAGGCTTGAGTCATATCACAGTAAATTGAACATACCGGTATATTTCGGTTAACATTTGCAATCACATTATTTAAAAAATCATATAAGGCCATATTAATGTTTTGTTTTTTTTTTCCCTAAATCCTTTTTGTTTTTCAGCCAATATGTCTTGCTGTACCAAGTATTTATGAATTTTGTTTATAAATGTATTTTTCAAATATCTTAGAAAATATAGGAACAAGTGCGATCGGTCATTCCGTTTTATCTCGATCGTTTTTTTTGTAAAGTGGTTTTACAACAGCAGTCTTTAGTTTGGTCGGGATTATACCTCGCGATATGCATTAATTTATTATGTGACTTAAAGGGCCGCTAATGCTGTCTGCCACATATTTTATTGCTTCTGTGGATATAACGTCATTATCATTTTAGCTTTAACTAACTCGTATTTATCAATGAAATTTAGATACACATATTTTATTTTACTATTTATTTTACTGCGAAGTTTGGCAACCTCGCAAAAGTAAAGATTCGTCATACTGGTTACAATTTTTGACCTAATTATGATTGATGATATCTCCGAAACTATGCATTTTTAGACCACCTATTCTAGGAGTATTAGTATTATTTTTACCTACTGAATATAACCCTAGAGTTATGGGATATCAAAAAAACAGGTTGTATAATATCAATATATAATCAATAGTGTAAGCACCAAGCAGCAGGGCAGGCGGGAGATAAGTTAACAAATTAAGAATAGTTGGTACAACTATTCAAATGTACAGAACTGAAATCTGCTTTTAGTCAATAAAAACAAATAGGAGAAAAATGATAACAAATGATTATCATAAAGTAAGAACATTTATTAAACTATGTAATAATATACAAGGTCAGGTTTAATTACTTAGCAAAACTCGACAACTGGGCAGGCATTATGAGTAACGATATCTTAAAAAAAAATGTGAATGTGAGGACCATTTGTGGGTCTTTTATTATTATTATAATTTGTTGTTATCCCACGTTTGTCTGGCAGCTTGAGTACTATAAGCAACCTACCCAAATGTCCTTTCTTTGGAATACCATTACCACCATTACCATTACCATTCGACGAACAATAGTTCGTCGTGTCGTTGAGCTCCTTGAGTTGTAAATTGAGCTACACGATAACTGACAAATGCTTGCACTGACTGGATAGGTCAGCTCAAATCTGTGTGGTTCTAATGAAGTTACATCAACTACTTGTTCTTCACTATCAATGACTATTTTATTTGAATTCATTCGCAGCCTGTACCCAAAAAATACTTCACTGGGAACTGCCGCAGTGGATTTATTAATTGTACTATTAATACCTTGCTGAATTTGGTCTATATGTAAATCCCATTTGTTACAGTCTGTGTTAGCTCCCATACTACGTAAAGATTCTGCGCGTTTCTGCGTTTGCGTTGGCATCTGAGCCGTACAATGTAATTGCTACAGCTATCTGTAGCAATTTCATTGTATTTCATTGAATTGTTTATTGTATTTTTATTGTATTGTGTTTGGCTCAGAGCGGTCAAGTTGCAATGAGGTGAGTTGACGAAAACCACTGACTTCACGATCCCAAGTAGTTTAATGTAAAGTTACAAAATGATTTTGGATGCTAATCCGTAAACGTTAGTTGACCATTAGCTACCTTAGCGATTTTTATCGCTAAGGTAGCTAATGGTCAACTAACGTTTAGTATAATAAAAGTATATAAAATGAATATACGAAAGCAGGTCGCGGCGTCAGCGACTTACTAGCCTGTACGTAACGTACGTACGTACGGAGTTCAAGCTAGCCTGGGTTTTCCCACCTCCGTCACTAATTCCAAGGGACTATCACATCTGAACCAGGCAAAAGGACTGTATATCCTCATAGCCCCTCGCTGGGAGAAAGTGTTTTTGAGAGCAGACCTGAGATCGAGGGCGGTATATCATCCTTTACGAATCAGGAATCTCCAACACCACATGATGGACATGACAACTCAATCACAACTCCCCAATGCTCGAAAGTTATGTCGATGTTGTTGTGTGTTATGTTGTGTTGTATGTTGTTGTTGTTGTTGTTGTTGATTGTTGTTGTTGTGTGTTGTACTCTTTAGTGTCCCAGTAACTCTCTTTCTTGGCGAAATGCTTGTACAACCACATACAATTCCTTCATGTTGATATGCCAGTAATTTTGTTGAGGTGTCCGTGATATCTGTTCAAGCCTCGAAGGTTGATAATTGGTCGAGTTCTTACATCCGGCTTGGGTTCCGGAAACATTTTGGACAAAAACCCTGTTTTCGATGTTGTATCCTCCAATATTCCTTGATGCACTAGCCAATGGATCTCTACGTCCATCTTTTTTGTATCGTATAAATGTGAGATTTGGTCTGAAAGAGGAATCAGAGGGGGTTTCATTATGAAAGGAATTGAGTAACCCTTTATTATGTTTAAGATACTTAGGGGTGCCCCCTCTCCCTCCCAGATATTTAAGAAGGATAGTAGTCTTCCCCCTCTGAACTCCGGTGCGTCAAGCTGGTACTGCAGCAAGGTGCGTACTTGAAGCTGTTCAAAAGTATAGTATCCCTAATGTTTTTGAATGCTGTGCAATTAAATTAATTGACCACAATATGATAATGTTACGTCTCTATAGGGTACCAAAGAGTAATAACTATAATAAATATATTAATTTGTTTTTTAATAATTTTAATGACATCTTGTGTCTGTTTACAAAATATGGGAATAACAAAATCGTTGTTTGTGGTGATTATAATATTGATATGTTGAAAAAGAATAAGCACACACTAGAATTGGAACAACTTATTATGGGATTTAATCTAACACAAGCAATTAATGAGCCTACAAGTCCAAGTAGTGGTTCCTGTATTGACAATATTTTCCATAATATTCGTGGTGCCAAATCAACTGTCTTGGAATTTAGCTTATCTGATCATAAGGCGCAATATATATCATGTCCAGTCAAAAATACCTGTACATTTGACCATTGGTTTTCGTTTAAACGTGATTATTGTAAAGATAATTAAGAAAAAATTAAAGACTGTATTAAAGAGCTCAAGTTTACTGAGGTGTTTGAATCAAAGGATGCAAATGATGCTTTTAACTCATTTTATGATACATTTAGGCTATTTTACGAATTTTGCTTTCCAATACGTAAAATTAAAAATAAAACAACAGTAGGTACGACCAAAATGGATATCAAGTGGTATTAAGAATTGTAGTAAACGTAAACGTTCTCTTCTCTGGAAATATAGACTATCAAAAAATAGCGTAGATAAATCGAACTATAAAAAATATTCTATGAGATATGGCAAAATAATTAAATTTTTACCAAGGTATTGGTAATTAAAACACAATAGGATTTTGGAATGTTTATTATCGAAATGGCCTAATTAATCTATATATACAATTTCACCATAGGGGTAGTTGTCTGATCACCTAGCTAAAATATAAACGGACCAATCACGAGCGAGCTGGTGCGTGAGCCCCGTGTGGCTACTGACTACGTCACTCGCTCCGGCGAGCCGCGGGAGTCGAACACACGTAAATAAGCGCGCGGCCGGCCACGGCGCCTCAGTGTTGGAAGCGCGTGCGCCGCGTGAGGTCGTTGATGATTGCTTGCAGGTTAGCTGGTACAGTGCTCCCCCCCAGCGAAGCGTACTGTTGGTCTTGAAATTCTTCCAGACCTCGTGGTGTAAACAGCTTCACGGCTGACATCAGCGTCAGGCTCAGTGTCCAGCAGGAAAGCAGGTTTTAGTCGATCCACAGAGATATTCTTCGGTTTTCTATCGATTTGAATTGTATACGTTTTGTCATTTCGTTGAAGAACTCGGTGTGGGCCGTTGTATGTTGGTGTGAGCGGCTTGCGGACGGCATCATTACGCACAAATACATGCGTACACGTTTGTATCTGTCGAGGCACGTACGTTGTTCGGCGATCGGTGTTGCTGTGTGCGGCGGATAGTTTTTTCATTGCGCTCGTTATCACGTCTTCGTAATGAGATTGCGTTTGGTCGGTTATCTTCACGCCTAACATTTCACCGGGTAGTCTAAGTGACTGGCCATATAGTGCTTCTGCTGCAGAGATGTCCGTGTCGTTTTTCATTGTTGCACGTAGGCCCAACATGACTGTGGGTAGCTCGTACGTCCAGCTTGTATTTTGGAGACGAGCTATTATTGCTGTTTTCAGTGAGCGATGCCACCGCTCAATCATGCCGTTTGCTTGCGGATGGTAAGCAGTCGAACGTGTGCGCTCGATGCCTAATCGCTTCATAAGGCTTCTGAATAGCTCTGATTCAAATTGTCGTCCTTGGTCGCTGGTCAATCGTTCTGGACATCCGTAGCGAACAATCCAACCTTCGTACACAGCTCGGGCGATTGTTTCGGCGGTTATGTCAGCGACTGGGTAAGCCTCTGGCCATCTCGTCGTCCTGTCAATGATCGTTACACAGTATCGTTTCCCATCTGATAATGGCAGTGGTCCAATGATGTCGATGTGGACATGAGACAGACGGCCAGTAAGTGGAAAAGCTTCAAGTGGTGATACTGTGTGTCGTTGAGTCTTCGTTTGTTGACATGCGATACAACTTCGTGTCCAGTTGTTTATGTCGACATTCATGCTTGGCCAAAAAAATCGCTTCGTTATCAGATGTCGTGTTGCACGAATGCCGGGATGACTCATCTCGTGGATTGCAGTAAACACTGTTCGTCTGAGCTGTGAGGGTATGTAAGGCCGGGCGCTGTTAGTTGACATCTCGCATAATATCTTGTGATTTGTGTTGTTTGACTTCTTGTTTTCAAATCGTAAGTTTTTGTTACGCACGACGTTTTTAAGTTCGCTGTCATCTTGTTGTTGTCGTGCCAACTCGTCGTAGTCTATCGGAGATGGTGCCGTAATTGTTTCGAGTCTTGATAAGGCGTCGGCTACAACGTTTTGTTGACCATCGATGTGAATGATTTTCGACGTGAACTGGTTGATATACAGTAGGTATCTTGTCCGCATCGGCGTTTCTGTCTTGCTGTTGTCTGACGTTAGTGCAAACGTGAGAGGTTTGTGGTCGGTGTATACGGTGATTTCTTTTCCTTCAAACATCCTTCGGAAATGGCGGATAGCTAGGTAGATGGCTAGCAATTCACGATCAAACGTGCTGTATTTAGTTTGCGCGTCGGTCAGCTTTTTTGAGAAAAACCCGAGCGGTTGCCATCTTCCGTTTGTGTACTGCTGTAGGGCTGCGCCGACACACGTATTCGATGCATTACACATGAGTGATATGGATGCATTTGTTGACGGATGTGACAGCATAACGGCATTTTTTATGCTATTTCTACATGATTCGAATGCTTGTTTTTCATCGTTCGTCAGCTGTATTTGTGTCTTGTCGTTCTTTTTTGAGGTGCGAAGGTACTTGAATAATTTTTCTTGAGTATGAGCTGCGTGTGGAATGCTTTCCTTGTAAAAGTTGATAATGCCGAGGAAGCGTCGTAGTTCTTGTACTGTTTTTGGTTCTGGATACGCTTGAATGCTTTTGACGCGCTCTTCAATAGGATATATCCCGGCAGCCGACACGTCGTAGCCCAGGAACTCAAGTTTTTCCTTTCCGAAAACGCACTTGGACACGTTTATTCGCAGTCCATGTTCTTGTAACCTCGTAAAAACTTCTTCAAGATGTTGTCGGTGACGAGTTGGGTCAGGGGACGCCAGAAGAAGATCGTCGACAAAGGGGAATACGTAGTACAAATCGCCCAGTATATTATTCATGTGCCTTTGAAAAGTTTGTCCCGCGTTGCGCAAACCGAAGCACATTCTTGGGAACTCGAATAATCCGAACGGTGTTATAACCGCAGTCTTCTCTATATCTTCTTGTCGAACTCGTAGTTGATTATATGCTTTGCGGAGGTCAATCTTTGTGAATATCTTCATTCCCTGAAGTCTGTAGGTGAAGTCACGTAAGCGGGGTATCGGGTATCGATCGGGTTTCGTCACGGCGTTCAACTTCCTGTAGTCGCCGCAGGGTCTGAGTTCACCATTCTTCTTTTGGACTAGATGGAGAGGACTAGCCCACGGTGATTTGCTGGGTTGACATATGCCTTGTTCAAGCATTAGCTGGAACATGTCTCTGGCGGTCTGGTATTTGTGCGGTGGGAGTGGGCGTGCTCTGCAGTACACGGGTGGTCCATGCGTAACGATGTGGTGCTCCACATCTTTGTCGGTTGCGTCACTGAAGTGAGCAGACGTGATGTGGCTATATTTCTTCAGCAGGTTGCAGTATGGATCGTTCACGTTGAGTGTCAGCACCGTCGGCGTCGTTGTACTGCTTGACAAACAACCGTAGATTGATAAGCCTGTCCTCTTGTCAATAAGTTTCTGGGCTCGTAGGTCAACTAGTAGGTCGTGGAATTGCAGGAAGTCAGCGCCGATGATTGGTCTCTTCACGTCAGCGACGGTGAATTTCCATTTAAATTGTCGACGTAAACCAAGGTTGAGGTCAAAGTCGCGTTCGCCATATGTTCGTATCGGTGTACCGTTAGCTGCGTATAACAGTACGTTCGATGTCGTTAATCCTTTGTTGCAAGGAGGCACCACCGACACGTTCGCTCCTGTGTCGATTAGAAAACGTAGTTTGTTGTTGGTATCGTAGACATAAAGACGGTATGCAGAAATGTTGTTGATCTCGGGTTCCGTCGTAGCCAAGACCTCGGTTAGTTTTCCGTGTGCTTGTTGTATTTGCATGGAGATCTACAATTGCGTGCGTGCTCGCCGAAGCGCCGGTGGTAATAACAAGCGTCGGGCCGGAGAACTCGCTGCTGCCCAGCAGTGGGCTGCGGCTGGCGGGGTATGGGCATGGCCCTTTGTCCCGCGGCATCATCTGTACCCGTATACGTACGGGTACCATCATTGGAGCGGCCATGTAGGCCTCGGCCAATGGCGAGCGCGCTTGCGCCGCTCGCCTGTGAGTTAGTGTCATTTTGTGTCGGTAGAGGCGCCACGGTGTTAACCGTATCTTCACGCCGCCTCGGCGGTCTGTCACCGCTAGGTGGAACTCCCGGTGCCCCGGGTGAAGCCCAGCGAGTGATGACCAGCCAGAGGCGGCTGGGGCTGCCCCTACCGGGCGATGGGCCCCCGCCCACAACGTTATCGAAGCTAGCCGATGCGCTCCGGGCTAAGGGGCCATGTATTTATGTGTGAGCGGTATTGTGTTGTGTAACACCGCTCATGTTAGCGAGTAGGTAGCGAGCCCGCGCCGCTATCTGTCGCGTGAGTCAAATGTATGTGGAGTCATGTGTGTATGAGGTGGGTGGTGAGCGCGCGCGCGCCTATATTAACTTAGACGCGGCATTTCACCTATGTGTGAGTACTGTAGTGTTGTGGAGTCTATTTGTGCGAGTATGTCGCGTGTAGGTGAAGCGACTTACTCGGGGGTCCAGTCCGGTGGGGTGACGTCACACGTCCGTCACGAGGTCGCGTGGTAGGCGCCTGGGGTAGCGCGCGGGGCGCCCCGCGTCAGGCGGGCGCGTGTGCCATGGCGCTATCTGTGCGATATGGGGCCAGGCAGAGGCGTCGGCGCGCGCGAACATGTTGGACGCGAGGCGCCGGCTGAAGTCCTCCAGGCTCTCAATGTTGAGGTCCCGCTTGACGACTGTGTTCCTCACGTAGCGAGGGGCTGCGACGATCTTCCTCAGAGTGATATTCTGTTGGGCTTCTAAGTTCTTTCTGCTCGTCTCGCTCGTGAGGGCGAGCCAGGCTGGGGCGGCGTACGTGAGCAGCGGGCGGATGTACGTTTTGTACACGCCCAGCTTGGCACGCAGCGGGAGGCGGGATGAGAGCACTGGGTGCAGCAGGAAGCGGGCGCTCCTGCATCTTGCGACGACCGTGCGGACGTGTGGCGCCATGGAGAGCCGACTGTCGATGGTGACTCCCAGGTACTTGGCCTCACCATGCCACTCGACGTCGGCTCCCTGCAGTTTCAAGGGTGGTGGCTTCTTGCAGCCGCCGACAGTCAGTGCCTGTGTTTTACCCACATTCACCGACAACCTCCATTTCGACAGCCATTCTGGCAGAAGATCTAGCACGCGCTGCATCTTGACGGCCGCGTGGTGCACGTTGAGCGAGGTGGAGAGGTACGCGGCGTCATCGGCGTACAGCGCGAGCGTGGTGTCCGGAGTAGTGGGGATGTCGTCGGTGAAGCATGAGTAGCACCACGGGGAGACACAGCTGCCCTGCGGCACTCCAGCTGCGATGCGACGGGCGCTTGATACTGCACCGTCCACCACCACCCTGAAGGTCCTATCTGTAAGGAAAGAGGAGACCACCTGAAGCAGTCGACGAGGCGCGTCTGTCATTGACAGTTTGTATAGCAGACCGGCATGCCACACTCTGTCGAACGCTTTCTCCATGTCGAGGAATACTGCAACTGCCCGCTCCTTCTTGTTCAGCGCCGCCGTGAGCAGGTGCAGTACCCTCGACAGCTGGAGCGTCGTAGAATGTTCCGAGCGAAACCCAAACTGCTCGGGGCGTGGCTTCACGTGTTGTTGAAGGTGTCGCAGCAGGAGCTGTTCAAACACCTTGGAGATGCTGGATAGGAGTGTGATGGGCCGGTAGCTCTCCGGCTTCAGGACATCCTTGTGAGGCTTGGGCAGCATGATGACGCGCCCCTCCTTCCACGCAGCCGGGAAAACCCCGGTGCGTAATATTCCTGTGAACAAGCGCGCTAGCGCCGCTACCGTTCTGTACGGCAGGTGGCGCAGCGCGGTGTTGGTTATCTTGTCCGCCCCCGGAGCCTTCTTCGGCTTTGTTCTCAGGATGGCGCGTCTGACTGCACAAGGCGAGAAGAAAATTGGGTCTTCATCGTGAGCTACCGGCGAGGCGAAGTACTCTCCAAGGTGCCTCTCGACTGCTGCGATGTGCTCGGTGTCGGTGGTTGGGTTTGGCTGGAACTGACCCTCCAGGTGCTCAGCGAAGATCTCTGCGCGATCTGCTGCAACATATCTGGGCGCCCCGTCGCTGTGGCGAAGTGGACGTACCGGGGCCGGGGTGTTCGTAAGTGTCCTGCACAACTTATGAATCGACGGCCAGTCTCCCTCGGCGGCGTCGATTCGTTCCTCCCAGCCCGCGGTGTTGAACTCTTGTAGCTTGACCCTGACCTTCTCCGCTAGACGGTTGAGGTCACGCTTCGTGGTGGGGCATCCTGTGTCTTGCCACCGCCTGCGTAGGCGCCTTCTCTGGGCGACTAGGTGCTTGATGTGGGCGGGGAGGGGCTTGTAAACAATCCCCCCCGGCGGCGTCGGCATTGTTGTTGTCGCCTCTTCTAAGGCGCGCTGGATGCAGGCGGTGACCTCTTCCGCAAGCCTCTCAACGTCTGCGGCGGTCTCGCAGGGCCAAGTGGGTGTGGTGGTCTCCAGCTTTTCCTTGAAGACGTCCCAGTCCGTGATGCGACGTGGCGCAGGAGGTGAGAGTCTTGTCGGCATCTCCGATAGGACGACGAGTACAGGTTGATGGTCCGATTGTAGCTCGTCGTCTATCACCTGTTGGGTGAGCTGGCAGCCGAGGCCCTTGTGGATGACGATGTCCAGCACGTCTGGAGCGCGCGCCTGGTTGTCAGGGTAGTGGGTTGGTGTGTCTGGTCCGGACACCGTGTACCCGTGGGCCTCCGCGTCCGCGAGGAGTCGTCCGCCCCAGGCGTTGTGTGTCCGGCTGTTCCAGGCCGGATGCTTGATGTTGAAGTCGCCGGCAAGGAGTGTCGGGTACGGCGACTGCAGGATGCTCCTTAGCTCCGCGAGGCTGAAGTTGGTGCCAGGTGGGCGGTAGGCTGCGTAGATGTTCATGTCCTTGCCGGCGACATGAAGTTGAACTCCCAACGCCTGGAAGGTCGTTGGGGTAATCTCCTGGAGCGGCTGGTGGACGACCCTCCGGCTGACCAGCACCGCCAGTCCGCGGTATATGATGCCGAGCGGCGACATCTCATCCTTCCTATAGATGAAGTATCCCGGGAACCTGATCTTGTCCGCAGGCCCCAGGAGAGTTTCACCTATGAGCGCCACGTCGATCCGTTGGTCCCTGAGGAGGAGGCGGAATGGGGCAGCCTTTTTCCTAAGGCCGCGGGCATTCCAGTGCAGTATCCTCAACGAACTAGACATTGTAGATAGTGAGTAACTCTGTCAGTCCGTCGAGGATTACGGCGCCCGCGTCCTGTCCCTGTCTTATGGCCTTTATGAGGTCCATAAGGAGCTTGATGGCGCAGGCCGTGACTTCCTTCTGATTGTGTCCACTCTGAGGTTGCGTGTGCTGCCGCTGCTCGCGAGCGCCAGTTGAGTGTTGTTGCTTCTGTTGTTGTTGTTGTTGTTGTTTCTGTTGTTGTTGCTGGGGTGGCCTTGTTTTCGGTGGAGCGGCGGCCGAGGCCGCGCTTGCGGGGGGAGCGGACCTCTCCTCCCGCCTTCCCTTCCTTGGCTCACTAGCGCCAGCAGCGGCAACAGTAGGAGTCACTATCGATGTTGTTGTTATAACAAGCGTCGCTCGTGTTGCGCTCATATTTATACTCTCGGCCGACCGCGAACGAGACTGGGATCGTGAGCGAGCGAAACGGCGAGATGCGTGCGTCGATGTCTGTGCCCGCTGTACTTTTAGCTCGGCAATCTCCTTCGTCAGTTGCATAATGGCATTATGGAGATCCTGTTCTCCATGCGGTTTCTGTTCTTGTACACGAGATGACGGTGATGATGTTTTCGAATGTTCTTGACAGGTGCAGGAACAGACGGATTGTACTTCGGTGTCTTGGTCATGCATTTTGTCTGCCATTGTAGCGTTTACGTCGAGTGATGATTGTTCACTAACTGCTAGAACTGCTCGTGTTGACATCGGTAGGCGCTGCATCCATAACATCTGAAGAGTTGAGTCAGGTATCTTCTCGTGAGCCGGTTCTCTCATGCGTCTGAGCAGTTGTGACGGCTTTTGATCGCCGAGTTCCATCTCGTTTAATAGTTTGTGAAGCTGTTTGGTTTCTGACTCTTCATACACGGAAAGTAGCCTTTTCTTCGCCTCCTCGTATCTTCCGGTGCGGGTTGTGGACATAATGATGTCACCGATCTGCTCGACATCCATTTTTTCCAGATGCGCCACCATCAGGCTGAATTTGGCTTCTTCGTTGGGTTTCTGTTGTTTGACAACAGATTCGAACTGAGCAAACCATAGTGCCGGTTTGTCGCGCCAAAACGTAGGAATTCGGGCTTTGACGGAGATAGTTGCAATTTCTGCTGATGCCATTTTCGATTTTATGCACAATAACGATTGTCGGGGTCACCACTTTACCAAGGTATTGGTAATTAAAACACAATAGGATTTTGGAATGTTTATTATCGAAATGGCCTAATCTATATATACAATTTCACCATAGGGGTAGTTGTCTGATCACCTAGCTAAAATATAAACGGACCAATCACGAGCGATCTGGTGCGTGAGCCCCGTGTGGCTACTGACTACGTCACTCGCTCCGGCGAGCCGCGGAAGTCGAACACACGTAAATAAGCGCGCGGCCGGCCACGGCGCCTCAGTGTTGGAAGCGCGTGCGCCGCGTGAGGTCGTTGATGATTGCTTGCAGGTTAGCTGGTACAAATTTACTCAAAAATCTCAGAATAAATTATTACATTCTAAATTCTAAAAACAAATGAAAGCCACGTGGAACATTATTAATCGCAGAAAACAAAATTTTCCTCCTGAGACTATCAGTGAATTGGTAATAAATAAACTTAAAATCACAGACCCTCAACGAATCGCTGAATTGTTTAATGACTACTATGTAGATATGGTTAAACCACAGACTAGTACTACGGGTAATAATATCCCAACAACATCTATTTGCACGCATAATTCACCAAAATCGTTTTTTCTGAGTCCCACTAGTCCTTTGGATATCTATACTATTATACAAAAATTAAATAACACTAAGAGCACTGGTTTTGATGACATATGTGTGTTGGTAATAAAATTCGTATCTCACTTAATTGCACCTATACTGAGCTATGTTATAAACATGTATTTCGAACAGGGAATCTTTCCATCTGTGTTAAAAACGACTATAGTTAAACCTATCCATAAAAAGGATGATAAATCAGATATAAAAAATTACAGGCCTATAGCCCTACCGCCGACATTTTCTAAAATTATTGAAAAAGCCATATCCAATAACTTGTACGACTACTTTGAAAGGAATAATATCTTTACACCGGATCAGAAAGGCTTTCGTAAAAATATGTCCATAAATTTAGCTATTTATGATTTCTTAAGTTTGATATATCCTAGAGTTGATAAAAGACAGCCTGTCTTTGCTTTGTATATGGATATGTCAAAGGCCTTCGACTGCGTGTATCATAATATACTACTGAGTAAGCTGGAAACGTACGGTGTTAGGGGCAATACTTTAGACTTGCTAAAATCTTACATCAGTAATAGAACTCAGACTACGAGTATTGTCAAAATTTGTCCTGATACAAAAAACGAAATAAACTATAAGTCCAGGAGTAGAGAAATAAAATATGGAATTCCACAAGGTAGTGTTCTGGGCCCACCACTTTTTATTATATATATCAATGACCTACCAAAATCTACTACAGATCGTATGGTACTATTTGCTGATGACTGCACTGTTGTATACAATGATGAAAACATTATTAATAGTAGTTTAAATTCAATAATTCAATGGTTACAAAATAATAATTTATTAATTAATATTGATAAAACTAAATTAATGCTATTACAGAAAACGAAAAACACTTTACACACTCAAATAGAATTTAACGGTGAAAAAGTTGAATTGACGACTGCAACTAAATTTCTCCGCGTTCACATAGATGACAATTAGAAATGGCAAAGCCATATAGAATTTGTTTGCAAAAACGTGTCACAGTCATCTTATAGTTTATACATGCTAGCAAAAAAGGTCAATCTTAACACATTGCTTGTAGCTTATCATAGTAATGTTGCTTCTAGACTCAGATAAGCAATCATATTCTGGGGAAATACTACCAACTGGGATAAAGTTTTTAAATGTCAAAAAAGGTGCGTGCGAGCAATGTGTGGTCTCAACAGAACTGACAGCTGCAAAGAATACTTACATGCTACAGTTGCATACAAGACTTTATCTACATCCATGATATGAATCCTCCATAAAAGGTTCTGAAACCATAGGGTGTTGCAGTGTTGTAAGAAGTCTATGTAAATTCATGGAAAGTTTAATTGCTGAGTATTTAATACAAACAAACTATGTTTATGTAATAATATAATTATTAACATTTTGGATTGTACAATTATTAAAATGCACAAAGCTTGTATCACTCATTTTTGTAAACAAAAGTACTTAGTGCAATACTAATATCCAAATATCGAACAAAGATGGCGGCATACGACGTGAATTCGAATTAACCTATAAGTTTTTTTTTTAATTACGTCGCTGTGGTAGGAATCGCACGTGCTAGACAATGTTCTTTTTTTAAAACGAGTTGCATAATGAAATTCAGTACAACATTATAACACCCGTTTGGATGTTATAATGGTTAGTATGACACTGGCTGTTTTAATGTTGGCCATAAGCTAACGGTTTCAGATACTTTTATAGAGGATTTATAGCATGGGTGTAGATAAAGAATTAAAAATACTTACCGTGCCATCTTTATATATTTTTGAAATGGCCCTGTTTATTAGACATCACCCATCGCTATTCACATTAGAGCTCAGATCGCGAAATAGAAGTCATTTGTGTAACAACCTTACCAGGCAATATAGAACTACCCTCTTTGGGAAAAGTGTCTTTGCTATGGCCACGAAGATCTACAATAAAATTCCAAATGACATAAAAGAATGTAGCAATATTAATAACTTTAAAAATAAATTGTTAAAACTCTGTAGATGATTTTTTATCGACTAGAACTTTTTAAATATTTTATGTCCGCTTGACGATAATTAATTATTGTGGTTGATAGTCTTGTGTCTGTTCATGCATGCCTAATAGTAATAATCTATGTTTAATCTTAAATGGAATTAGAATGTTGGACTCATATTTTCATTATGTTATTTTAATCATTTGTATGCCCAAGTGGCGGATCATGGAATGGACAATATTTGTATACAATTATGTAATGAACACCTGCATGTAACCCATGTATCACAAATAAACGATTTGATTTGATTTGATTCAATTTCGTTTCGGATTTTCTTTGCCTCTAGGCCCTCCCCTGGGCATAGTCTTTTGTCCCTGTTTATTTCCGTATGAATGTTTCCAATTTTCGGGCGCTTTGCTGGTATTAGGCTTGCGAGTGAAGGGTTTTGGCGCTTTAACGATTTTGCCAGATCGAGGTCGTTGATGCGATGATGATTGAGGGGGTTCACCCTTGTTTGGTATAACAACGTTTTGTCGAAAATAGCTTCGCCTAATTTTAGTTACAATAAAGTCATTTCGTATAATTATTCATTTGACCGAATAATTAATTGGTAGATTTTTATTTAGCATAATTATTTTTTTGAAATAATTTCATTTGACCGAATTTTCATATGCTCTAATTTTATTTAAACTAATGTTTCACTAGACTAATAATGATTTTGTCGAAAGATCGTATCGAATATTCAGTTCATTAATAATTCGTTTCCTTTCATTATCTATAAACTAACATTGTTCTTTCACCTACTGAATTCATTAATAATTATATAAGGCATACAATTAACGAACCACCAGATTTAGCAAAATGAAACGGCAAAAAAATCACTTTTGATTGCCAAAATTAATCCCCATTTTATCGTAAAATTCGACCAAAAATATATTTATGACCACCAGAAATTGAACTGTTATGCTCTTGCATCCGAGTCGAGGGAGACCCGGTCGACGGAGCCCCGCTTCGCGGGGTTCCTGAATGGTTTATAAAAAAATAACCACGAAGGGTATGGCGGGGTCTATTCGCTCGCTTCGCTCGCTCATTCGACCCCGCCATACCCTTCTAACCTAATCTATCCGTGTTGGGGTGCCCCAAGTCGGCCTAGACAAAACTAGTTTGTCATCAACCGCCTCAATAAAATTTTTTCGCATTTAATTTCAGATTAGTCTAAGTTGCAAATATTTACTATGTTTTCTTTTCTGCATAACATCACACCAATTGAGTATTCTATAAAATAAATGTTATACCACCAACATCAAATGAACATTATACCTTTTGATCAATAGCGCAAATGTTGTCATCGCAAATAAATATTCGATGAAATGAAAATTATGTCAATCGATATTATACAAATTGATTATTTTCTTAAACGTTGTTCGAATTAGTAACATTACATCAAAAGTTGTTATACCAAACAAGGGTGAACCCATTGAGGGACATTGTAATGTTTGGATTGAAAAGGCTTTTTGTATTGCTCACGAAATAATTTCTGGTGAGCTGGTTGTTTTAGTAGATCCGACATCTCCTTATCGCAGAAGAGATGGGAAGTCGAAGGGGGAATTGTATTCAAAATCGACGCCTGGTATTCATCCTTGGGTAGCAAACTATTCCTCCTTTGTTCTATTACTTCAGCTCTACGCCCACAAACATATTGCAGAAGGTTGTTAGAGATGACTCTGAACTGAGAGTCTATTGAAAAGGCAGACTTTTGGTCCTGCTTCAGCGACGGATGTTTATCAGAAAGACTCTTTAATGTACTAGCCAATGTATCTCTTTCCAATAGCAGACCATGCAAAATTGTGCCTAAAGTATAGTCAGCCCGCGTCAATTGTTCCTGCATTGGCGACGGGGATAGTTGTTTTGCGAGGACAGGGTTGGCTTTAAAAACAAAAAAAAAAACAACACTAAACTCTCTTTAAAACTCCTCAGACTCGTCTCCGGACTGAGGAGTAAATTTTCTCATAAACGCATATCTTTTATTTCAGCCTGAGATTGTTCTAATTTGTCTAATCTCGAACCCTTTTTGGGTTTGGTCTGACTTGAAAAGAGAGAGCGTGTTGTTGATGCGTCATCAATTACGTCTTCTTCCTCTTTAGAAAGCTCTTTTGAAGCTTCTTTTCTGCTCAACAACAAAGGCTTTAAGTTGACTAAAGCAGCGACAACCAACTCATTTTGAACGGCAGAGCCCCTTATTCTGGTGGCCACAGAAGGGGGGCCAATTATTAACCCGACACAAAGAGGCCATTCGAGCATTCTAATCTTCATGTTTCTATACACTTTTTCCGGAAGGCTAGTACAGTCAGGTGAGAAAGCTCTAGCGAGACTTACAGTTGGAAAAGCAAACCTTGTTTTATTTAGAACCTGAGGGTCCAGCTCGGAGCCTAATAGTTCTTCTTTCTAAAGGGGGATAACTTTCCACTCCAACCATCCTTCAGGTAAATGAGCAACCGCCAGCTTCTTTATCCTTTCCAGGATCTCGTTGTCACCAGGGTCTTCAGCCTCCCACTCCCACTGATTCAAGTGTAGAAATTTCTACAGGTGTCGCCATCTGAAAATTAGCAAGCTGGTGAGTGCACGCAGCTATAAATAGTGTAAAAGCTCAGATGTTACTTGAATTGAGCTGCACGACTGCTGAAAACGAGCCATACGGCTGCTCATATCGAGCCGTACGGCCGCTGAAATCGAGCCGTACGGCTGCCCAAATCGAGCCGTCGGCTGCTCAAATCGAGCCGTACGGCTGCTTAAATTGAGCCGTACGCCTGTTTAAATCGAGCCGTACTGCTCCACAAATCAGGCCGTAAGGCTGCTCGGATCGATCTGTACGCCTGCTCGTATTGAGTCATTTGGCGACTCGAATTGAGTCATTTGGCGACTCGAATTGAGACGTATGTCTGATTAGCCAGGCCATACGATTCCTGAGATGGTAGAGTGCGAGTCTCAAATCAGCCGAAATTATTCTAATTAGATACTTGATAATTATAGTCAGGATGACAAGCACGATGGTAGGAATGGCCGCTTTAGCAGAATCTACGCAGAATCTTAGCATGAATCACGTTAAAAAAAATTAAATTCTTAAAATGTACTTTATGTCAATGGTCATAAAGTCCATTTTAAGAATTTTAAATTTTTAACGTGATTCACAAAACGATTCTACTAAAGCGGCCATTTTAGACCCCCAGCTCCGTAGTCGAAAGCAAAGTGAGTGAGCGGTGCCGCCCGCCGCTGCAGCCTACATGACGCCTTGGCCTTGCAAGCGCCCTGTGTCGGCGTCTGGGGTGATTTGCTGCTGAAAGTGTTGCCAGCGACAACAAACATACAACCTAGCACTGACCTGCAAATTGCAAAAAACGTAACAAAATTTGAATTTCGCGGGCTAAAAGTGTTATGATGTTGCAAGCTTGCGTCCAAATGTTAGATCATCTACTATTATTAGACTATATGCCCTATGGTTTAAAGGCGTTTTGACCCTCTCTTTTATAAGTGACGCAGACGAAGTTGCGCGGGGCAGATAGTCATTTATATTATATGAATAATAGTTTTCAATGTTTATAAATAAACTTTAATGTTATTTAATATCAACACTTTAAATGTGGCTATACCAAGGCTTTATCGATATGTAATCAATAAGATGATTTTAGGATGCTTTGCCCTACGTATACTTAAATCTGTCATTAGCATGAATATCTTTGGGATGATCATCACCCTTAAATTGTCTTTGGGATGCACCTTTGATTAACGGATTTAATTATAACTAGTGAAGTATTCATTAGGACTAATTTAATGTGAGAGTCAAGATGGCGGGTGTACCATAGCCGAAGCAAATTATACAAATTACCAAAAAAATGTACCTAAAATGTACTATTTAGTACCTAGCTCTAAAAAATCTGTACCTCCTTCAGAACGAAATTATTTCGAAATTAGGGATACACGCTATATTGACGTCAAGATGGCGGGTGTACTATAATATTTTATTAGTTAACCTTTACTCATAAAATATAATTAAACCAAAAAATTGTACCTAAAAAGTACCTCAATTAAAAAAACACACTTGATCAGTTTGATACCTAGTTCTTGAGAAATAAAACAACAGCGTCTTGTATAATTATGTTACAGTCAAAACTGTTAATCGGTCAAAACCACTTTTGACTGGTGTCAGTCAAAATCCAATGGGATGGGATATGGGATCAATGAACTACGAGATGGCAAAAGTGCATAGATAACAATGGTACATACTTTGATTAATTAAATATTTTATATAAAAAGAATGACTTTAGGTTCCTCTCATACAAAACGCCAATTTCATGAAAACGGATTTTAACTTCATAAGGATTTTGACTGAAAGGTTAGCTACACACGTACACCCGCCATCTTGACTCTCACAATTTAATGAACGATTCTGAGTGTGGCTGTAAGGGCCCAGCCGGGTTTTTTATTTAAACTTTGTAACACTAAATCACTAGCAAATATAAGTAAATTTTGTAAGTTTTTCACAAGTGCGTTCAAATGATGTGTGGTTGTGTCAATGATTATATGAAATGTTTTGTGTTGCAAGCAGACCTTTTGGAAAAGGTAACATTTAGTGTATGTGTTTGAGCGAGCGAGCGCCGTGCGCTGCGCTCGTACCTATATATACCTATAGCTCGTAGACGTAGCTGCCTAGCTCTCTGTTTCATCAACATTGTACTAGTCGCAACTGGGCTGTCTGTGGAACGCTTTCAAGTTTCGAGTGGAACACTTGATAGTGCGATGCAAGATATATTCCATATCATTATATTTTGCAATATTCACTTTGTTCGCAATGTTCGTCTGCTTTTATCGTACTTATCGCAGTTCACCCTGGTATGGTATGGTCGTATGTGGCATTTATTAATCAAAAACCAACTTGGACTACTTGGCGCTAAATCAGATTCTTGATACTTAATTTGATCTAAGATTGCGCATTCAAGTTTGAATAAAATGTTTTTTTGGAGCTCACTACGTTCCACCGTAGTGCCCCGTAGCGAAAGTGCTGCCTTGCGTCTCTAAACAGCTTCGAGTGGTTAGTCTTGGCTATGAGCTGGTGGAGCGCGTGCACACCCGTATAGTAGCGAGCGTAGTATGGTTAGTGTGCGTACTGTAGTGTAGCGTGTCGCAGGAGCGCGTGTGCGACGTGCTGGAGGGCGAGCGCAACTTCCACGTGCTGTACCAGCTGCTGGCCGGCGCCGACGTGCAGCTGCTCAGTGAGTGTCGCGACACGCATGCGCGGGCCCGAGCGCGCGCCCGAGCCCGGCTCACCTCGGTCTGTTGCAGAGCGGCTGCGGCTGCAGCGCGCGCCGGAGCACTACCGCGTACTGCGCGCCGAGGGACGCGGCGAGGAACGCGCGGCGGCCGGCGCCTCCCCGCGCCGCGCACCCGCCCCGCCGCCGCCCGCCGCGCCCGCGCCGCACGCCGCCGAGCAGGACCGCGACCACTTCGCCTTCACCACGGTGAGCTCTCCTCCACATCTGTGTGTAGTCGCACTACCGCCCGCCCCGCCGCCGCCCGCCGCGCCCGCGCCGCACGCCGCCGAGCAGGACCGCGACCACTTCGCCTTCACCACGGTGAGCTCTCCTCCACATCTGTGTGTAGTCGCACTACCGCCCGCCCCGCCGCCGCCCGCCGCGCCCGCGCCGCACGCCGCCGAGCAGGACCGCGACCACTTCGCCTTCACCACGGTGAGCTCTCCTCCACATCTGTGTGTAGTCGCACTACCGCCCGCCCCGCCGCCGCCCGCCGCGCCCGCGCCGCACGCCGCCGAGCAGGACCGCGACCACTTCGCCTTCACCACGGTGAGCTCTCCTCCACATCTGTGTGTAGTCGCACTACCGCCCGCCCCGCCGCCGCCCGCCGCGCCCGCGCCGCACGCCGCCGAGCAGGACCGCGACCACTTCGCCTTCACCACGGTGAGCTCTCCTCCACATCTGTGTGTAGTCGCACTACCGCCCGCCCCGCCGCCGCCCGCCGCGCCCGCGCCGCACGCCGCCGAGCAGGACCGCGACCACTTCGCCTTCACCACGGTGAGCTCTCCTCCACATCTGTGTGTAGTCGCACTACCGCCCGCCCCGCCGCCGCCCGCCGCGCCCGCGCCGCACGCCGCCGAGCAGGACCGCGACCACTTCGCCTTCACCACGGTGAGCTCTCCTCCACATCTGTGTGTAGTCGCACTACCGCCCGCCCCGCCGCCGCCCGCCGCGCCCGCGCCGCACGCCGCCGAGCAGGACCGCGACCACTTCGCCTTCACCACGGTGAGCTCTCCTCCACATCTGTGTGTAGTCGCACTACCGCCCGCCCCGCCGCCGCCCGCCGCGCCCGCGCCGCACGCCGCCGAGCAGGACCGCGACCACTTCGCCTTCACCACGGTGAGCTCTCCTCCACATCTGTGTGTAGTCGCACTATTGGCGAGGGGTTCGTATAGGTACACAGCACAAAGATCCGGCGGCGGCACAGAGCACATGTAGCTGTGTAGAGCTCTTTCACGGAGAGGTAAGCACCAGACTGAAAGTACTCGTGTTTGTCATCACAAAGCACTGTTAGTTTTATGTGATTGTTGTCGAATTCAGCCCACAATTCTTCAAGAGTCACTGTAGAAAGTAGTGCTTGGCGCGATGGTGACCTAACACTCCTTTCTCGTATTAATAGGATATGGTTTATGGTAATAGTTAAAGTCTCGAATTGTAAGGGAAATAGCTATATATTAAATCACTACAACTCTTAATTACAAGACAATGGTAATGGTAATGGTTTTTGAGTAAGCGGTGTTTCTAATGAGATCTGAACACGAACTGGCGCACATTTTGGTGAACGAGCGAATGTGCATACTTGTTGCAATTATGCATTTTCGCTTAGTGTTCGATTTAAGCTCGAACATATACCCGAGAGCGAGAAGAAATGCGGGATGATAGCTAAAAACTAGGCTATAATACTAAATGGTGTAGACAAAATTATATAATCTTAACTGGTAAGTATAAAAATAATGATGTAACAAGTAAAGGCAAAATATAATGGCATATTGGTCTACTTAAATTATTACAAGTTACACTATTGAATCTTCCACAGTAAAAGCAATGTTTTGATTGCCTGTGTTCGTAATTTATCCCGTTTGATCGCACTATAATTCGCGCTAGGCCAGCGTTTGGCATAATTGTGTAAACGATAACCGACCTTACTTTTGTCCTTTAGATCACTGGCACTGAGCACTTCACTATACGATTCGTGTCTTCTGTTGGTTTCGGTGTGAGCGGAGCCGCTGCCAACTCCTGTTGGCACCGGCTCTCGCTGCGGTGGGGTTACCGTGGTCTGCATCGCCCGTCTGCCACAACCAGACTGCTGCTGCACAGAGCGATCGACATCAGCACGTAACATACTACGTATTGGTGGATGTCGTGCGGCGATATACAATCTTCTATTCCTGAGTCGCTTTTCTTCAGTTTCTCTATCGCCTCTCCCAGATTGGTCATGGATATTGTAAGGTTTCCGTCATCAGCCTGTCTTTCGTCAGGGATTTTGATGTTAATCTAATGGTTAATTTGATCGAATTCAGGTATACAGGGTGTAAAAGACCTCATCACGAAGCCGTCAACTAAGCATTCTGTACATCAAACTAAGTAACTTTACGCAAAAATTATTGCTGGGAACCGATTTTCTTTTTTGGGGTGAAAAATCATGTTTTGTGGTAGAACTCAATGTAACGCACTCAAAACATTGTGCTGATTGGTGTTTAAAGTCAAAATCTTACATTTAAAATTAGTATTAAAAAAAAAAGTTGTCAAAAAGTTGGAACTTTGACCCCAATATCTCCGTAACTAGAAGGTTCCCAGGTATGGTGTAGAACAGAAAAATGATCGCAATGACGAGGAGAACAAGTGCCTTTCGGCTTTGTTAAGAGGTGTTTTACACCCTTTATAAATGGTTGGTGTAACGTTTATTTGGTTGGACTGATGACATATTAAATATAACGAGAAGTCATTTCCTTTGATGACGCACTCTTGACCTATGCTAATGACCCCGCTTGGCTCAGCTGACGAACTGTTACACGGTCGCCGCATATTATTTTTATTGTGTAGGTGTCACAACAAAAGTGCTGAGAACTCAAATGTAATTCAAGCCATACGTTAGTGCAGTTGGTTTTTAGGGTTCCGTACCCAAAGGGTAAAAACGGAACCCTATTACTAAGACTTCGCTGTCTGTCCGTCTGTCCGCCTGTCCGCCTGTCCGTCTGTCTGTCACCAGGCTGTATCTCATGAACCATGACAGCTAGACAGTTGAAATTTTCACAGATGATGTATTTCTGTTGCCGCTATAACAACAAATACTAAAAACAGAATAAAATTAATATTTAAGGGGGGCTCCCACCCGGGGTTGCGGGACTATTCGAAAGAGATACCGTGGCCCCGGAACACAAAGGGCGATGAAGGAACATGGATGGGTTTTAGTCAGTAAAAGTCTGACACTCCCTCCTGCTCCGCCCAGAGCGGGAGGGGTTATTTGATGATTTCCCATCCGAAAAAAAAAAAAAAAAAAAAAGGGGGGCTCCCATACAACAAACGTGATTTTTTTATAATAATTGGTACGGAACCCTTCGTGCGCGAGTCCGACTCGCCCTTGGCCGGATTTTTCTAGTTTACATTTATCGGTAGCCAGATTCTTGTCGCAAAAACTTTCGTCATTTTGCAGGTCTGTTATTGGTTTTAGCAGCTGACAGATGTAGGTAGTTCCATGGTGTAGACACGCCGTTAGTTCCTGTGTGGACATACTGAAGAAGGAATCCTTCTTCAGGTTGACGGCTACGTATTCGGAGACTGGTATGATTGTGGTCTTCATGGTGTTTGTTTGGTGGGTTACTGGTATTATCTTGTACAATTTGAAACTTTCTCTGGATACTAGTGGAAAAGTAACTTCAATTATGACAATTTTTTGAGTCGTTCTGGCTTTGACTTTCAGTAGTTTGTAAAGATACTAAAGATCAGTGTCTAAATTTGCGATTGGTAGTGTGAGTTCGCTTGGAATTTGGCCATATATGGTTTGCAGCTCACGTTTAAGTTGCGTTAGTGGCAGCAAATGTATGCTAATTTGGCCATGGTAGATGTCTGTTAGTGTATCGAGCAACATGTCTTGAAGTCGTCTTAATCCTTGCAGCAAGTTGTTTCCAGATATCGCTGACAATGTAAAGTCATTGACGTACGAAATATTTTGTATTTCGCGTTGGAGAGTGCTTGCGTTTTCTTGCAATTTTAAAAGCTTCTTGGTTTGTTAATTTGTGCTGCTTATTCACAGTGCTCTCCATCCTCTTCGTAAGGTTGAACTCTGCTCGAAGCAGAGTTCAACCTTACGAATTTTTTACGGATGTTTGGTTTTTCCATAAATTAGAAAGGTGTTTCTCATTGCGATGTATGGTTTCAATGTCCTTTTCACGGTTCTCTATTGTATTACCTAACTTTTTTATTCATAATTTAAAGTGCCATAACTTTTTTTGTCCTAATCATCGTTTGTCCGAATTATAACTTAGCCGAACTTAATATCACATAATATAACATGCCATAAAATTGAAATCCCTAAATACAATATGCCCTAAACCCGTTTGTCATAAATATTACAATCAATAATATACAAAAGACTTAAAACCGTTTTCAATAATAGTTATAAATCCTAAATTCAAAAAATATTCAATGTTTTGATCTTAATAATATTTTTAAAACAAACCTGTATGTTCCCATACGTTCCCAAAAGGGAACAGAACATTGTTATTTTAATTGTGTCTGTAATTACGGGTAACTACAGGTTAAGTATTACTTAGCTTTTGCTATGCTATGAACATCTCTCAACACAACACATTTTTATACAATGGTGCCGATTCTCTTGTTTACAAACTAAACCAAATTTAAGTTCAGTGCATCTTTTCCTTTCTATTTCATTAAGAAAAGGACAGAAGATAAATTTTAGTTATGATCTGTCAAATTAATCAGCGCCATTCAAGTTTTAGACGCGATTAAAAAGTTGACTACTAAAATTACATCAAATTACGTTAGGTGCTGACCAATTTGACAGGATTAAACTAATATTTATCTTCTGTCCTTTTCGTAATGAAATAGAAAGAAAAAGATGCATTCAACTTAAATTTAGTTTAGTTTGTGAACAAGGGAATCGCCACCAATATTGCTCTTATGAAATTTGTAAGAATTAAAAAGTAGAACCATCATAATATCGCAGAAAGTTTACAGTTAGAATCTTCTTTTGGCATACATTTCATATCGGTAGTCACTAAAAGGCAGAAAATCAATCAATCAAACAAACATACACCATGCATGCAGCAAGCATGCAGCAAGCATTCAGCATGCATGCAGCAAGCATACAACAAGCTTGCAGTAACCATGCAGCAAGCATGCAGTATGCAAGCACGCATAAAGTATGCAAGCAAGCATGCAGCATGCAAGCGAGCCAGCATGCAGCATGCAAGCGAGCAAGCAACATGCAGCAGGCATGGTTTCTGTCACGGCTTCGGCACTGCGGGGCTCCGGCGTTCCCATGCGAGCTTATCGTCGTAGATGTGTTAAACGCTCACCACCGCAGCTTCGGCTTCGCCGGCCAGCCTCAGCAGCGGCGGCGAGTGTTAGAACCACCTGCTCCTCAACTCGCGGGCCGCCTCGCCCCTCCGCGCCTACGCGATTTGAAATTACACTCTCGGGGTATGACAGACAAGACTGCGTGGGGTCGGATTTACAGCGATTCGTTTCTGTCACTAAAACCTAATTTTTAGCAAATGTTTTAGGACCAAAAATTTCATTATACTTATATGAACATTCGGAATATACACATTATGTAATAAAATACTTAGGACGTTTGACTTTATGGCATGTAAAATTAGAAGATTCAATTATTATAGTATTCGATATTATGACAGAACAGTTTTAGAAATAAAGATAATTATGTAAAACAAAATTTCGCGATTTTGAACATTATGGTTACTGAAGTTTATAGCAAACGTTTTATGGGTAATGATTTTCGGACGAATTTTTTTAGGAGAATTAAGGGAGTACCCCTTTTCATACTGGTCAGCGAAACGTGAGTCCAACACACCGAATAAATCATTCGCTAGATACCCGACACCGTCGATTAGACTTCGTCGGCGCCGACCCGTCTTCCCTGCGCGCCGCTGTCTGGCGTGGACATCAAACTGCTGTGTTAGCAAAAGTTCATTGTAATATTCGAGTTCCTGATAATCGTGTCGGGCTTGCTGTACGATCGTGTTACAATGACTTTGTTTCAATAGTTGCGCATTCAAGTATCACAGACTCATAATAGAAATACATATCACAATCACACAGTCACTTTCATTTACTTAATTCAATTACATTACATTATAATAAGTCAAACACAATCAATAACAATAAATAAATCAATCATTCACTTAGGTATCAAATTTAATCAGGTCTGTTAGTCGCATCAGCCTGCCACATGTCGCATGCAACAGTGGGAGATGATGGAGCAGTCAAGCCTTCCCGCGAGCGTGGCTAGCATACTAGCTGTATGACTTTTTTAATACAGTTGCTCAAAAAGTGGTGTATTGCAGGGACGTATAGCGTTCGGGAAGTGGGCTATTACATACTAGTGCTTGTTTTTTACCTTTCCCGAACTAGTGTGTTCTCTTTCCCAACTGTCAAAATAATGTCTATTAATAACCCTCCTTTTGGGCTTCGCCGCAGTCGGGTAAAAAGAAAAACCAACCATGAAGTTTTTACTAAAGAGTTTTTGTGATTCATACAAATACGTATATTTCTAAAAAGAAGCTACTAATTTATTTCAATATCAGATTTAATGATTTAATTGAATGAGTTAGGTTAGGTTTCATTTTATTTCATCTCATTAAATTTCATTTCATATCAATATAAAAAAATCTACTGAAGACTAAGCTGTATGGATAGTTCCCTTTGCCTACCAAAATGGGTGAAGAAAAAAAAACTCTGCTTATATTCTACGGTTGGCGCCATTTTCCAGAAATTTTCTTTGCGAGTTTATTGTGTTTTTATTATTTTATTAAATTGCTTCATTTTTTCGCAACTGTATTAAAAATAGTCGTTCAGTACACTTGCGGAACCGTCATTGCAACTTGTTCCGACTGTCAACCCTCGCCTTCGGCTGCACCTCGGCTCGGGTAGACATTGGTCGGAACTCTTTGCAATGACAGCCTTTCCGCACTTGTAATGAAATATACTATTGCGTATAGTCAGTCCACAAGCTGCACGTGTACAGTCTAGTGCAGTAGGCTCTAAAAAGAGTTATTTTAACATCTTTGGAGCATCGTGCAAACCTGCGGATAACCATGTTCGCTCTGACCGACAGCGCCCTCCGCTCCCGCTCAATGTCCGCATCATCTTTCAAGGTAGGAGTCACGAAATGTCCTAAGTACTTAAAAATGTCCACCCTTTCCAAGGGTGAGCCATTCAGCTTTATGGGTGGCATATCTCGCACTTTCCTAGATCCACCCTGAAAAACCATGCACTGACTCTTCTTGACATTATAACGCAGCCCGTGATCAGCTGCCTAATCCTCACATATGGTCATCAGCCTCCTGAGTCCACAGACCGAGGCGCTCAGCAGCACCATATCGTACGCGTAGCTGATGTTATTAAAACAGACGCCATCGATGTGACAACCAATATGTTGCTCGCTGAGCGCCTCGATCAGTCCGTTCACATACAGGTTAAAAATGGAGGGAGAGCTCAACCCCCCCTGCCTCACCCCACATTCCAACCTATATGGGTCCGACAACGTGCCCGCCCACTTCACGGTGTTCACCTAGTTCCCGTACCAATACTTAAAGATGTTAATAAGTTCATACGGTATCTGGGATGACCTCATCTTATTCCACAAAATATCATATGAGACCAGGTCAAAGGCTTTGGAAAGATCAAGGAAGCAAGCGTACACAGATGTTTTTCTCTCGGTGTAGTATTTAACAGCACTCTTAAGACACAATATTGCAGCTTCTGTAGACAGTCCCGGCCGAAACCCGAACTGATTATCGTGCAACTTAATGTATTTGTTTAATTGTGTATTAAGAATGCTGTCAAACACTTTTGCAATTATTGTAGCTAGAGAAATAGGTCTATAATTAGATGTATCTGACAAATCCCCTGCTTTGTTTTTTACTACAGGCACAACGATAGTCCTCAACATGTCAGCCGGCAGGTATGAGTGTGAAATACAAAAGTTGTAGAACATAGCCAACACCCTGTACATATGAGGCCCAGCATGCTGTATATGTTCCACACCCAATCCGTCATGACCAGGCGATTTCCCATGGGAAATCGATTTTACTGCCATTAATACATCCCTGGCTGAGATTCTGGTATTAACATATTCCCCACTCACCCCTTCCCGCCCCAGTGACGATGATGCTCCCAACGGTGATCTTACAATAAAGTTAATAATTATATAATTGTTCTTGATAATTTGTTATTTTATTATAAGTGGTAATGTCTGTCCAATAAGGTCCCATGTCGTAGTACATGACTATAAATAAAATAAATAAAAAAGACTTTTAATTCCAATAGCTATTAAAGTTACATAACAATAATACATTGAATCATAATCATGCTAAATTTGAATTAATTGTATGATGTTTACAAAAATAAAATTTATAGAAATCAATTTTATATACAACTTTAAATAACATAAGTACTTATAGATAATTTATAAAAAAATAATTAAAAATAAATATTGGAATTACTTTCCGCGACGCGAGACTAAGCGGACGTGTTTTTCTGTACTTGCTTAAATGAAATATCTATAAACAATTACGACGATTATATCAATAATTATTTGCGGCGTCAGTTAAAACAAAGTAAAGTGTGTCACCTGTGACCAGTGCTATAACAACTTTTATGTGCAAGATGAACTGAATTATATTTGGTTTCTATTGACAATAAATAAAGTGTTGCGGTTAGTATGTCTGACCCAGGATCGCACCCAGGATCGACCCCAGGATCAAACCCAGGGTCGAACCCAGGATCGAGCCCATTTGTCCGTAGCCAATTACTACGGCGAAGTCCTCCGCCTACGCCTACCGAACAATTGCCACCAAGTGCACCAAATCCACCACCACCCAAAAGTGCACCAAATCCACCACCACCTGTACCAGTACCTGAGGAGAACTTTTTGCCGAGTGAAATTGTCAGCACGCCAGAGATCCAGAAATGGTTATTATCCATTGATGGCATTCTGACCGAGGTTTGTACTATTGTTGGTGAAGGAAAAATGAACTCGGACCAGAAGCAACGTGTCGTAAATCTTTGCCGGAAAGTCCAAAGTGGGACATCTCAGATGGCTGTCCTTTACCAGTCAGTGAAGCAGAAAATGATTCAGTCCCACAGTACCGTTCAGCACTTACAACTTCAGAAGAACATGACGAACTCACTGGACCAGGTCAAAGAGGTTATAGAGTCGAAGCTAAATACAAACAATTCCTATGCTAGCATGGTGAAGAAAGGCGCCGACAATTTCGTCCGTCCTGCGAATTTGAGTTCAATCGCCATCTATCCCAGCGATAAAACTAAAACTAGTGACGACACCAAGTCACTTGTCCAAAAGTTAATATCTCCCGAACAACTCAAGCTCCATGTGCGTGGCCTGAAAAAAGTGAAAAATGGAGGAGTACTAATTAGCACAGAAAATAAAGGCGATATAGACAAGTTGAAGAATTCGGAGAAAATATTCACCTCGGGCCTTACAATAGAAGAACCTTCCAAACGACGCCCTAGGGTTACCGTCATTGGTGTTCCCGTAGCCCTTACTGAGAAGGAGGTATTCGACTGTATTTACGAGCAAAACCTTTCTGATAAATTGCCGAATACAACTCGTGAATCCTTCCTTGAGAACATTAAACTGAGTCATAAATCGGGTAAGAAAGGCCTTCCTACCTGCAACTACATTCTGGAAGTACCCGCTGGCATAAGAAAATTGCTGGTAAACCAAAGCAGAATTTTTATAAATTGGACCTCATGCCCGGTAAGAGATTTTACAATAGTCACCAGGTGCTACAATTGCCAGCAGTTTGGCCACGCAGCTAAGTTTTGCCGTGAAACGAGTCCTACTTGCAACCACTGTGCAGAGACGGGACACTCCGTGAAGGAATGCAGTAGCAAATCTTCTCCCCCACAGTGTGCGACGTGCAAAAGATTCAAGAGGAAATGTGACCATCCAACTGGTGATGTAAGTTGCCCGGCACGTAAATATGCAGAGACCAACTACATTAACTCAATAGACTATGAGGGCGCCTAAGAGCGCCACAGTATATTATATTTGGTAGGCACACTAACAGGTATCCTTTATTTGTATTTCTTCTTAGTTTTTAATTATCATGAGCGATCAGCTAATAAGTGATCTAGATAGTTTTACTGTGTCTGAATCCAAAATCTGTAATGTTGAGGACTGTAAATACCTTCTTCGTTCGGGCGACAAATCGCTTACCTTGCTTACACAAAATATTCGCAGCATAAACCGAAATATGGACGGTTTTGAAGTGTTTTTACAAAGTCTTGACATAAGCTGTGATATTATTGTATTAACAGAATGTTGGTTGTCAAAACAAACAGTCAACTTACCGTCTCTGAACGGTTTTTATTCATATAAAACAGACCGAAATAGCAACCAAAACGACGGAGTTGTAGTTTATGTCAAAAATAATTTACGAACTATCAAAGAAGAACCACTATCCCAAGACAGTAATTGCTTACTCATTAAAATAATTCCTGATACAGTAGTCATGGCTATTTACAGGCCACCCTCTCATAATATCGACAGATTTTTAGACTCACTTGACACAAACTTAAAAACCATAAATACTTTCAAAAGTATAATACTTGTAGGAGATATCAACATAAACATTTCCTCCGGGAAACCCGATACCCATACACACAATTACCTAAATATTTGTGCATTTCATGGACTTTTACCAGCTCACTATTACCCCACACATCAAAGCGGTTCTTGCTTAGACCATATCATTCTAAAATCAAAAAATCCATCCAAAACATTGGTTACTAATTCTGCTCTTACCGATCATCAAGCTGTTTTACTAACAATGCAAATAAATTCACCTAGAAAAAAGTGCGAGCGTAGCTACACTAAAGTCAATATGACAAACCTTGAAACCGACATACGCGGCATTAATTTTAACCCTATTTATGATTCTGATGATGCAAATATTTCTTTACAATATTTCATCAATTCCTTACAATACGTAATAAGGAAAAACACTTTCACTAAGATAATCCCTAGAAAGTATAGTTGCATTAAACCGTGGATCACACCCGGTCTCGTGCGTTGTATAAGACACAGAGACAAACTCCACCTAAAATCCAAACTTGCACCCAATGACGTAATACTTTCTGTTACCTATAAAAGATATCGTAATTTCTGTAATAATCTTTTGAAAAAACTAAAAAACCAATACGATAAAAATGAACTCGAGAAGGCGGGAAAAAATAGTAAACTTGTGTGGAAATTTATAAAAACAAATACATTGAGGTCTAAAAATTCCGAACCTCCGCTAGATTTACTATCAACAGAATTAAACCCATCCGAAGCAATAAATAAGGTAAACCACTACTTTGTCGACGTTGGTAAAAACTTGGCTGAAAATTTCATAAATATTAGCATTCCTCCTACTCCAAACCCAATTAGGACATCTTCCTCGTTAAATTCTTTTGTTTTATTAGATACGGACGTCAACGAAGTAGTTAGAATAATAAACGGCTTAAAGGATGTCTGCGCAACTGGGTGGGATGATATACCCAATATCGTACTTAAAAGATTTCAATACCTACTGGCCCCTCCGCTTACCCACATCTTCCAGCTATGTTTATCTAAAGGGATACTTCCAAAATTGTTAAAAAAGTCTGTGGTCACACCTATCTTCAAGTCTGGAGACAAAATGAGTGTGAATAACTATAGACCCATTTCAGTACTAACGGGTCTATCAAAAATCTTAGAAAAAATCATAAACAGTAGACTGATAAAATACCTGGAAGATAACAAACTTCTTTCAGATAATCAATTTGGGTTTAGGCCTAAAAAATCAACTAGCCAAGCAGTAAACAAATTGATTAATTACATTTCTACAAATCTAGATAATAGTATGCATACAGTTGGTATTTTTCTAGACCTTGCCAAGGCCTTTGACACTATTTCTTGCACTAGTCTTTTGCAGAAGCTTGAAACACTTGGGATAAGAGGAGCACAGCTTCAACTATTATCTGATTATCTTAGCGATCGACAGCAATGTGTAAAAATTGGTCCGAATAAAAGTTCTGATCTTTTTAATACTTGTTTCGGAATTCCCCAAGGCAGTATATTAGGTCCTACATTATTTTTAATCTATATTAATGACATGTGCAGCCTGCCACTCAAAAATGGTGTTGTAATGTCTTATGCAGATGATACTGCTCTTTTGTTTGCAGCTAAATCAAGAGCTGAGGCCTATGAACATGCTCAGAATGGTTTCAACATTGTATCTAACTGGCTCCAGAATAATTTCCTAACACTAAATGCTGATAAAACAAAATACATTTCATTTACAATGAGAAATACTAACACACCGCTTACTAACCCAATCATTTACGCGCATACCTGTAGCACGTACGCTGACACTGCATGTTCTTGCCCTACTTTAGAAAAAGCTGACCATTTGAAATATCTTGGTGTCACAATTGACTCCAATCTAAATTTCCGTAAACATATCGAGTTGCTATGTACTAGAGTGCGCAAACTAATTTATGTTTTTAAGTATTTACGTAATGTAGCCGATTATAAATTAATAAAACAGGTTTATTTAGCGTTGTGTCAGTCTATTCTAACCTATTGCATAACGTCCTGGGGTGGCGCAGGAAATTCGATTCTTCTCCCTCTAGAACGTGCTCAAAGAGCAATTCTAAAGGTTGCTACCTTTCGTCCGTTTAGGTTTCCAACACAGCTGCTCTACAAAGCATGTAATGTGCTCACAGTACGGCAATTATTTATTCTTCACATTATACTACAGCAGCACTCTACCCTTCCCTATGACCCAGTTCCTTCCGATAGGAGAAGGAAAGACCTGGTTTGCACAAAGCCTCAAACTAGACATGCTTTTGCTAGTCGATTTTATGTGTTTTTAGGACCTTTTCTGTATAATAGACTCAACAAGAAACTAAACTTTTATAGTCTAAGTTATAGGAAATGTAGTTTTGTAATATCAGATTATTTGGCAACACTTAATTACACGGACACAGAAAAACTTCTAGAAGTCCTAGTTTGATTATTATTACTTAAGTTAGTTTTAATGTTTAATTTAAGGTTGTTGTACCAATTTGATTTTTGTCATAGTTGTTAATAGATTTATTTTATTTTATTTTAAAACTTCTACTGCCCTAATTAAATTATACAATGTAAAGTGATGGCCTGAAACACAGGTTTAAATAAACCTAGATCAGGCAGGTCGCTACCTAACATTTGAATTCGACATTTTTGTTACTTGCAACTGTTATATTATACTGTAGTTATAGTTTACTTTTATGCACTAATTATACAATTCTTTAAGAAATAACACTACTGCACCTAAATGTACACTTTTGTAATATCTACTTTTTTTAAATAAATATTCTAAATATTCTTATTCTTAATCCATTTTGAATTCATTAAAACATGTAAAATTATAAATTATACAAATCATGACATTAATATAGAAAATAATGGTAACGTATCTAGGTGAATAATAATAGTGAATACGCTAATTGGACCCCTTACGCTAATTAAAATGGATTTCATAATGGACCTGTCCATTCAGTGCAAGCATTTGTCAGTTATCGTGTAGCTCGACTTATAACTCAAGGAGCTCAACGAAACGACGAACAATACCAAAGAAAGGAGATTTGGGTAGGTCGCCTAAAGTACTCAAACTGCCAGACAGTTGTGGGAAAAAATCAAACAAAAAAAAACAAAACTGTGACCCACATAGTCCCCCACATTCACAATACTCAAATAAAAATAATAACAAGTTCTTTTCAAAATGAAGGCAAATAAAAATCACAAAAATCATTAAATGTCACAATGATAATAAAAAGTAAAATACTTAATAAAATAAGTATTCATGTCAAATCAGTAAATGTCACATAAAAAAAAAAAAACCGACTTCAAAACACAAAAAAGTGAAAAATAACTTTAGCTTCAGAAATCGGTGACCTTTTTTGATTCATTTAGTTTTTTTTTGTCACCGACTTCTGAAGCTAAAGTTATTTTTCACTTTTTTGTGTTTTGAAATCGGTTTTATTTTTTTTGCAAAAAGTTTTTTATTTTTCCATTTTTTGTCGTAATAGCCTATACAAATATATGCTATGCATTTATTTTACATTGTTAACAATACATGTCATGGTAGTAGGCTTATCCCCAATAAATGGAAATTAACATAACTAAACTGTCGAAATTTACGTGTATTGTACACATCTGCGTACCCCTCAGAGCATAGAGGCGTGATGTTACGTCATGATGTTGTATAAACAATAAACATCCAAGCGATTGCAAAAATCATGACCGATTTACCGTCTAGTTTTGAAGAGTTCCATTGTATATCTCCGAAGACCAGCATCAGATCTTCACCAAATTTAATTGCGACCATCTCAGGAGTATACTCTTTCAAATAAAAAAATAATTTTGAAAATCACTCCACAAATGGAGGAGATATCGGTGAACATACATGAAATTATACCACACGACTGAAGTAAAAATATTCATAAAATGAAAACTCCTGGGCCAAACTATGTAAAATTTTTATGGGACCAAATGGCAACTATTCCGCATCAAACTAAAAAAGAATCACGTAAATCGGATCATAAATCTCAGCGTAATCGGTGTACATACATAAAAAAAAAAAAACCGATCGAATTGAGAACCTCCTCCTTTTTGGAAGTCGGTTAATAATAATAAAATAAAGTAAAAAATAATAAAATACATGTCAAATCATTCAATGTCAGAGTGTATATAAGAAAGGAATCAACAATAAACAAGCGAAGTCCGAAATTTCGCCATTCACAGAGCAAATTTAATTGGAGCAGCTTAATCCCAAGCCTTTTTATCTTCGAGATAGTGATTAACATGATAGTAGGCTTTCAGGCATAACTTCCGTTTTATGAACGATTTGAATTAATTTAGACTTACTGCTTGAATATGGCTCGGAAGTTTATTGTAAAAACGTATACATTGGCATCTAAACGTACCTCCTATTTTTTTGAGCCTCGTTGCAGGAACAACAAATTTGTGTTTGTGCCTCGTATTTATGTTGTGGATATCACTGTATTTAAAAAAAAAAAAAAATTGTGTGCGTGCAAAAGGTTTTCATAAATAAACTGAGAGGGCACAGTAAGAATATTAATCTCTTTAATTTTTTCTCTGAGTGAGTATCTGGGTCTTAATTTATAAATTGAACGATTTGTCCTTTTTTGCAAAACAAATATTGTCTGAATATCGGCGGCATTGCCCCACAAGACAATACCGTACGACATCACGCTATGGAAATAACTAAACTAAACGGGCTGTCTCTAAATCAGTTAAATCACGAATTTTTCTATCGGCGTATGCTGCAGAGCTAAGTTTTTTCGACAATTTGTCTATATGCGGGCCCCACTGAAGCTTGGCATCCTAAGTTATGCCTAAGAACACTGTGCTCTCTTCCGGTTACAACTCTTCATCCTTAATTAGTACAGTAGTTTCCACTTGTCCTCCCAGGTATTATAAATGTGTCCTAAAAGTTGAACACATCAGTAGTTAAACGACCCCTTGTAAAACCGAACTGTTTTTTATGTAATAACTTATGTTTATTGAAAAAACTTTGCATTTGTGCAAAAAATATTTTTTCCAAAATTTTACTAAAGGTGGGTAGTACTGAAATGGGTCTATAGTTATTGGGGTCTGATGTACTACCCGATTTAAACAATGGTATTATTTTACTATATTTCATTAGATCAGGAAACTCACCACGGTCAATGCAATTGTTAAATATTAGAGCTAATGAAGGAGCTACAATGCTTATAATGGATTTAGCAACGTCCACAGAATGACCACATAGATCTGCGGTCTTTTTAACATTTAAGGTGTGAAAAGTTTTAAATATATCGGTGACATAATGAAAATTAAATTCGGAATCACAGACTCAAACGTTTTCCCTTAGTAAAAACTCGGCAGCAGCAGGTGACGAGTTTAGCGATTTAGTAGTCGATACGGGAATATACTTACATGACTAATGTGCATTTATCCCTGATCAATTGTACCTTTGATATGGGGTCAAAATAAAGCGTCTGGTTGTTTGATAATGGTTTTACATCGTGTAAGCCGTAAGATGGAAAAATCAGCATGAAAAAACTCAGTAATGCAGTTGCTACAGTTGCGATTTTTGATCTCGGTTTTCCTTTAATTTCTGTCAATTTGGTTGTTGGCTTTTTGCATATGGTTTTGATGTCGTTACACCCGTTACATTATTCTGGTTAACGGGCAAAACGGAGACTTTCACGATAAGGAATTTCATAACTCCATTTTTGGTTTTTAATGAAACAGGGTGTGTGTCGACTACACGTCCAAGAGCCCATTTTCCTGGAGTCAGATTTTCATCATAAATTACCACTAAATCTCCAATTTCGGTGTTTTTTTGTGGTTCCATCCATTTGCTTCTTGATGAGAGTTGTACCAAGTATTCAGTCTCCCAACGTTTCCAAAGATCTTGCAATAATTTGCTAGTTAGATGTTCTAGCACCTTGCTCTGTTTCTATTACAGTTGTTCTGGTTGAGCTGGTGCTGCCGTATGGGATTTTGTTTTCTGCATATTATTATGACACATTTTCTTATAAACTTTTTTGTAGCCATATATCCGCCGATAATCCAGTACTGTTGTCGTAGATTTGCTAATGTCAAACGCGCTCCGCCATGGAAGGTCAGTTTATGAGCTTGATCGATGAGTAATATGGGCCAGTTCGTGTTCAGATCTCATTAGAGACACCGCGTACTCAAAAACCATTACCATTGTCTTGTAATTAAGTGTTGTAGTGATTTAATATTTATCTATTACTCTTACAATTCGAGACTTTAACTTTTACCATAAACCATATCCTATTAATACGAGAAAGGAGATTTAGGTCACCATAGCGTCAAGCACTACTTTTTACAGTCACTAGCCGTTTTCTTGTATAATCGGCAGTTTTCCGAATTGCAGAATCATTCTTTATGTTTGTAGAAATCTTCTGTACAGTTTCAGCAATGATTTTTTGACGTTGTAGTAGCCCTTCCATTGTAGATGTGTTGAAGAAACTAGTTGTATGTCGTAATCACAGTCACTGATAGAAGAGTACGTTGTGGACTTTTATGTCCAATGGTCCTGTTAGTTGCGCGTGAGCAGATGCCCCTCACCAATGTGTGCGCCTTCTCAACTTGACTGGTGAGACCCGTCTGTGGGAGGCCAGACGAGCCGATTCGCTATTGATGAAGACACCTTCTCTCACACTTTACTTATAGATTCGAAGGGCCAAAAAAATGTCGCCGAGGTGCAATGTGTGCCGGGAATTCTTATGTGTAATTGAAATTGAAATTGTTTAATTAAATAATTGAATTACAAAAATATTTACAAAATGGCCTTAAAAACTATAGGTAAATAGTAATTGGATTCTACCTGAACTAGGAATAAACCTGTATCTCAGGTAACTCACTCGAGTGCTTATAACTAAATAATCTAAGATTTCTTAAACAAATACCTAGTAAATAACTTATAATATTATACATACATAAATATTATTTAGCCAACTTCTCTTTAACGTTCTATTATTTTGCAATGAGGCATAACACAAAAATCGAGGTCACGTTTGCTTTGTGGCTATCATGCTTGTCGAAAAATGCTATGTCACTAAAATGTAAAAGATAGTGTTTATAATTTGAAAACTGAAACTAAAAATTATTTTAATTACGACAATTAGTAGGTGTACCTAAATATCAATATACTAATGAGTAAACTATAACACGTAGTTACTAAAAAGAACTTATTGAATAATGTCGGCGCTCAAGCATCATTGTAATCAATGGAATTGACATATCTTGCCTCTGCTATTTTCTTAGCGGGGCATTCTAGATCTCCTGTTTTGTGGGTGCTCGGTTTTTTAAAACGCAAGCATGTTGCACACTGTGGCAATTCAGAGTTTTTATTGCAATCCTTGGACTGATGACCTTGTTCCCCACAATGTCCACACGTATAGGTAGCCTCCCGACAAGTCTTTGCAGCATGTCCATACTGTTGACATTTAAAGCATCTGGTCACAAGTGTAAAGTCCCTCACTGGGCAGGATGTCCAATTAATGTAAACTCGGCTTTGATTTATAAGGGCCTTTCTTATGCTGGCAGAAACTTCAAGAACAAAGTTGCACGTTGGTCCCTCTTTTTTACCCGACTTGTGACTTAATTTTATGGAAGCCATAAAAGAGTCACGAAGTAAATTAGGTAGCTTGTCGGCTAAGTTCTGCTCATAAATGCAATCATACACTTCTTAATCACTCAAAACGGTCGGAACTCCTACAACAGCAATTCTTGGTCTTCTCTTATGTGGCTCTTCTATTTTCAGGCCGGAACCACTTAGCTGAGAGGATTGTCTCAGTTTTTCAATGTCGTCTTTTGTCTCCGTGCTGATAATAACGCCTCCGTTTTTAGTTTTGCGTAATCCTCGAACGTGCAGTTTCATTTGTTCCGGGCATATAATTTTTTGGACCAGAGATTTTGTGTCGTCGCTTGATTTTAATTTATCTGTTGGATAAATTGCAATTGAGCTGAGGTTATTTGGGCGCAAGTAGTTATTCTTGTTGGTTTTAACCATGTCAGCAAACGAAACTTTTTCTTCCATAGTTGTTTTGGTGCAGTTTTCTTGAATGCTAGTTTGAATTGTTTGCTGGAAATTTTCAAGGCAATTCGTGAGGTCCCGTTTTTCTTTCATCACTTGAAATTCTTTGAGCTTGAGCCTCAAGTCTTGGTAGTAAACTGCCATTTGTGAAACGCCATGTTCTACCTTGCGCGAAAGGTTATTGATCCTCAGCTTTTGGTCGGAGTTCAACTTTCCTTCCTGAGCAATGTGGCAGACTTCAATCAGGCGTTTGTCGATGGAGGTCAACCAGTTGCTGATATCGCTGGTTTCCACTGCTTCTGATCTTCCTTCTGCCGCATGGTAAGGTGTTTGGGGTTTGGTCGCAGGGCTGCTAGGAGGTGGAATATTCCGAGGGCTGTTTTCAATATTTGACATATTATTTACTTAGTTCTTCGATATTTCTCATAACTAATTGTTATTCACCACAGTAAATCACAAACTTAGCAAAAATAATGCGGTTTGGTATCTAGGTCACAGATCACTCGAATATTATTTTTACGTCATATAGTAAATGAAATCGCTAATATACACGTCCGCTCTACTTGAGTGCTAGTTGAGCGATGATGTAATGTGGAAGAGAAACCCCTACATGTGTATTCACCAAGCAGCTTTATTGATCTAACATTAATTACAGTATGCGCATGCAATAATATATAAATGTAAGTACATGTGATCGCGGGCGTCAGCATAAAATCGTCGAGTGAGCTCGTACATCCGGTAAAACTAGAAGCCGAGCCCAACATAGTTGGGAAAAGGCTAAGCAGATGATGTTATCGTTCGCGTGTTGGACAGGCGGCGATGCGCGCGCTGGGCTTCGGCTCGGGGCTGACGGACGCCGTGTTGCGTCTGCTGGCCTTCCTGCTCAAGCTCGGCAACGTGGAGTTCGAGCCGCAGCACAACATCGACGGCACCATCGGCACGCGCCTGCAGCAGCGCTACGGTACGTGCAGCCCTCTGACAGTACCGCACACCCGTGCGCCGCGCCCGACTCGCGCCCGACTCACGCCCGTGTGTCCGCAGAGCTGCTGGAGGCGTGCGCGCTGGTGGGCGTGGACGCGGACGCGCTGGGCGAGGCGCTGGGCGCGGCCGAGGACGCGGCGCCGGAGGGCGAGGGCGCGGAAGGCGCGGGCGCGGTCGGCGCCTGCTCGCCCGGCGGCGCCTGGGCGGCCGCACGCCGCGACCAGCTGCTCAGCGTGCTGTACTCGCGCCTCTTCACGTGGCTCATCAACGCCGTCAACGAGCACATCAAGGTGCGGTATGACCGTCGACGGGTGACGTGTCGGGATGAGCGCTCTGTGAGCGTCGTGTGCGGTCGTGTTGCAGCCGGCCGAGGCGGGCAAGCGCTGCTCGCTGGGCATCCTGGACGTGTACGGCTTCGAGTCGCTGGCGCGCAACGGCCTGGAGCGCCTGCTCATCAACTACGCGGCCGAGCGCGTGCAGGCCGCCGTGACGGGTGCCACGCTGCGGCGCGAGCAGGACGAGTACGCGCGCGAGGGCCTGGCGTGGCGCGCGCTGCCATTCGCCGACCACGAGCTGCACGCCGAGCTGCTGGACGCGGGCCCCGACAGTGTGCTGGGCGTGCTGCGCGACTGCCGCAGCGACGCCGCCTTCCTGCAGCGCCTGCAGCGCCGCCGCCACCCGCGCCTGCTCGTGCTGCCGCCCGACCACTTCCAGTCAGTATACCGCACACCCCACACCCCACATCCCACACCGAGCTACGGCTCCACATGGGACTGCACAAGAAACCCACCACATTTGCAAACACCCATACCCCAAAAAACACGCGAAGTATCGAATTTCCGGACAAAGAAAATCAAATCCATTGCAGGAGCGTTTTTTGAATTTGGAACATTACAACGCTCCAGCAATGTTGTATGAAACGGCGTGTTAGGGTTATTAAATACACTTTGATTTTATCTCTGTGCAGCGAGTGGACTGTATAATCACCTTTTATTTGTAGCAGCTCACTGGGGACTCCAAGAGAGGGTTTTCTTAAAAGGTATTTGCACTGAATAAAACACTGACAGTTATATTTGATGAAACTGGGACTCAAAATACCCTATTACAGAGGAGCCAAACGGGCATAGTGATCTTCTTGACGTTTCGTAAAATACTGATTAATCTACTGACTAGTGCGGCGTCTTTTATAATAAAATGTTTCTAGAAGGTCCGAGCCTCCTGACGTGCATCGCGCGCTTTTTCAAACACGCGTGCAACGCTTCCTACTAAAAAAAAAAAAAAAAAAATTCAGGTCATTGACCCATATTGGAAACAACACATAAACACCATTTTTGTCCATTTTAGTCTGCTGATTGAATAATAAGTAATAAAAAAATAAAAAAAATAACAATAAAGTGAATTCAATGACAAAAATAATTAAAACATTAGGAACAAATAAATGTCAGATCAAATCAATTAATGTCAATGGCACAAAACAATATTAAAATAAATACAAATTAAATAAAACAATGAATTAAAATAATGAATATAAGTTGATGTCAGAAGCAAAAAATAAAATAAAATGACATGAGAGCTGTATAAAATGACAAATCAATATGCAATATGCCTGCTACAACAATGCCCAACGTAGGGGCAATCCAGTCGCTGAGCAATCATCGCCAGGACCGTGTTGGAGCTAGCCCGCACCCTGCGCACCAAGGACGCGCACCGCTTGCGCATGGCTATTGGCTATTCTGAGTCCCCGTTACTTTATCCTTTATTAATATTTATTTAGTGCTTGCCAGCGGACCACACACATACAAAAGGCAAACTCGCGTCGAAGCTGGCCAACATAGGTACATAATAGAAAATAGGCATAACAAATCTTATAACGAACTATCCTAGTGTTTTAATATCGCTACTCGATACTAGATGGCGTTGTGCATTGACGTCACATTTCTGAATCGCGGTGTTAAGATTTTAAAGCAAGTAATGACCTCCGCGCGGTACATTATTCGTTTTACATTTCGGCGAGACATTTTTGATACTTCGTACGATGACTACGATGTTGTTCTTATGATTGAACAGGTATGACTTCGCCGCCCAGGTTCACGCTGCTGTCGTGCACAATCTCTTTTATCATTCTTGGAATCTTGGCATACCATATAGTAAGTCCCTTTGCTTAGAACAAATTGCGTTCACGTGGCTGTATAGGCCATAAGTGCGTTTGCCCTTCGGCACAGATGATAAATAGTAAATTGGCGGCAAAGCTAAAAAGTCGTCTTGATTTGTTATTTACTTAATAAATATAAATTTAATAAATAAAATGAGTTCCAATTGTTCAGAGAGTGAAATGGAGATTGTTTGTACTCCACCAGATTAAAGATCAGAAGCCAAATTGGCAATGGAAAACCTGCTTCCAGTAACGTCAAAAGAAAAATACATAAAAAAATATGATTTGTAAAAACGAGAAAAAGTGAACATTTTCTCCGAAACAGTATTTTTGGCGTATTTTAATGGGATTGCTAAAACTACAAAGGTAAAGTTTTCTTTTTTCCTAGGCATCATGACTAATGTACAGTACCCGGCAATAAATATTGCACATCGACCTTTGGAAAGAGACAATCAGCTAATTTCGGCTTCGTAGAGCGCTATCTCTCTCGCACGAAATACAAACAGTCCGGTATCTATGAACAACGACTGACAAACGTCACATAGGTAGTGTGCGACAGAGATAACGCTCTACGAAGCCGAAATTAGCCGATTGTCTCTTTCCAAAGGTCGATGTGCAATATTTATTGCCGGGTAATGTACCTAACTTTTAATGTTAATCAAATTAAATGTTATAAAAGTATGTTTTATTTCCCTGTATTCTTTTGAGAAAAGCACTATATATGCCTTGGCGGAAATGGCAATTGCCTGTCCCGTATTAGTGAAGTCCTCGCCATACTCGACCGGCTATTGACTTGTTAAAAAAAAAATCATCATTTCTTTTATGTAATTTAAATCTTTATCATAAATGATAAAAGAAGCGAAAAACACTCAATTTTTTTTTTAAATTATTATAGACAATTTAAAATTGATAAAATTTTGTAATTAGTCACGTGACTAGAAATGCGCCAAAATCGATCACCATGTTGGCTACGTCACAAAGTTAAAGGAATTGCTCAACAATACAGTGTGAATTTTCGTGCACTTTCAGCATTAGATTTTATAATGAAAAATATGTCACGGCACCTGTTTTATACGATAAGTTTGTAGTTAATATCTACAATAACGTGTCGAGGTCGGTAAAACGACATCAGTTTATTGCCAAATATGTGTAAAATACATACTACACGATTCCAAAAAATAGGTAACATAAATGCACTGGCTAATAAAACTCGAAAGGTCAAAATGAAAACAGTAACATTCTATCTGCGTTCTTATTTTCGTCATTATTATACATAATTTTCATACAAAACACAATCAGTCTTGACAAAATTACTAAAAAAAAAACATGTTGCAACCACTTCTTTTAATAGTGCTGACCGCAAATCCAAGGTTCGTCATCACGATTAAAAAGTTGCATTCAGCCTAATCGATACTCGCAATGAAATCAAGTCTGGAAAAAAAGAGTTGATAGGTACTGAATACTGTAGGTTGTTTTTAGGAACTAACCTAAATTTGAATTAAGAATATAAGTAATGGCGGGACTCAAATTTCCCTATTGATGAATCCTCGTGAAACCAATATGAAAGAATTAATAGCAGCAAAACTTGCCCACGTACCTTGACCATCCAGAGATCCACTCAGACCCAGGCAAATGGGAAGATCAGTCGTTCATGCACGCGTGATGGATGGACTGCCGGCCGGCGAGCTAAATCTTGTTAAATCCACCGGTAGAATGGTTCAAACTCCAAAAATCAACACTGCACTATAAGTTCTCAATGAAGCACAGATTGTTTATTAAAATATCCAAAAGATATTTAAAAAAATAAAAAAATATATTTATTAGAGTCTTTTTAATTGCAAATACAAAATACTAACAACAAATAAACACAGATGCAGGTCCATTTATTTTACGAATATCTTCAAGGTTTCACCCAGGTGCGCACGTCATAATGTGTGTGTACGGCGGCGGAATGACGACTGTTTTTCTCCCGCTAATGCCATCTATCGGCAATGTTGCGAGAATACTAAGAAAGTTCCAGTACATGGGCGCTGCAGCCATAAATATTGGTGCGGGAATTCATCAATTGAGAAACTAAAATATTTAATTTGAAATAATAACCTATTATATTCTATGGGAGAATCCTAAAATATTATTATTTATTTTTTTATATTGATAAAAGCATTGACTTTTCACCACACGTCTTCCATCAATTCTGTTAAAAAAGGTTTATGCAAAATTTGAAGTAGGTGTAGAATTTCGGAAAATGCTTTCTTATCGGATGCCTACGTCATACAAAGAACACACCGTCTAAGTTTCAGTCTCTACGATCAGCCGTTTAGACTGCGTTGATCCGTCAGTCAGTCATTCAGGAACTACTTCGTTACCGTTCCGAATCGAGTCAGCCTCCCAGAAGAAGTTATCACTTCAAAAAATAGTAAATTTAAATACAATGTAATTTCTAACAGCGAGTGCATTTCTGATTTAAATTTTGATTTCGAAAAAATCTGCGCGAATTTAGCCATTGATCAATCTGTGCTGTTTATTGTTTGGTTGGTTTGAATACCTACAATGTACAAAAAACTATTAAGATAACCTATAAAAAAGCACAATAATGTAATAAATATGTATTGTTTTTACGCATAATAGCTATTTATTTACCAAGGGGAGTAAGGCACATTACTAATCGAGTGTGCATTTGAGGCCCGACGCAAAGCGGAGGGCCGTGAACCGAGTTTAGTAATCTGTACTTACCCTCGAGTGATATCTACTGCTTTATACTACACTAGCTGACTAGCTGACGTCCCGCGGTTTCACCCGCGTAGTTCCCATTCCCGTGGGAGTACGGGAATAAAATATAGCCTATAGCACTCACAAATAATGTAGCTTTTTACCAGTGAAACAATTTTTAAAATTGGTTCATTACTTCCGGAGATTACCCCCTACATACAAACTTACAAACATACAAACTTACAAACTGATGTTACCTCTTTATAATATTAGTATAGACTTGCACAAAGAAGTAAAAGACAAAATAGCAAAAAAAGCATTTTATTAAAAAGAAAGAAATTCGCGCCAAAAGACGTTGAGAAGGTAAAAACGCCCCGTTTCGCAGGTCCCAACTTACGCGAGTGTTAAAGCGAGAGAGTGTTATAAATCTCTCGCTCTACCGCATAGAGGTTTGAAGTTTGCCGGCCATGTCGGAATGTATGCTACTTGCTTAAGTGCTAGTGGCCAGTACTTTTTATGGTAAAATTAAATCGTTTGATTAGAAAAAAACGTGTTGCGCCGACCACAAGTCACGTGGGATAAGGGCAGGAAGATGATGATCATCATCAAGACTAAAAAACGCGTTAGTAATGCTTTACTACCCTGATTTTCAGGGCAGTAATGGATTACTACCCTGATTTTCGAGGCAGTAATGGATTACTACCCTGATTTTCAAGGCAGTAATGGATTACTACCCTGATTTTCAAGGCAGTAATGGATTACTACCCTGATTTTCGAGGCAGTAATGGATTACTACCCTGATTTTCAAGGCAGTAATGGATTACTACCCTGATTTTCAGGGCAGTAATGAAATTCCATACAACATAACTGCCTAGATTTTTGAGAAGGTTTAATGAACAGCTTTCAAGCCTTTTAGTGGGGTAGTATTCGTACACTTAATTCTCAATTTTTTATTTGCGTACCATAATGTTATGTCTAAAAGGTGGAAGGAAAACACTAAGCAAGTGTAGTATAAAACAAAATTATTTTAATTTCCATTTGTCGATTAGTAAAATCCTTAATTTAATTACAAATTTAACTAAGAATAAAAAATAATATAATAAATAAAATAATAAAAATGATATAAATAAATAAAAAATTGTGAGAAAATGAATGTGAATGCGTTGTGATGTGTGTGTGAAAATGTGTGTGTGTGATGTGTGTGTGATGTTATAAATAATATAATGTAATATTTATTAATTATTAATTTAATTTATTTAATTACATTTTTTTTTAAAGCATAAAAAATAATGTCGACATGTCATGTCGTCAACGTCATTAACAAATACAAATTGAGTACTAGTGGTAATAAATATTACGTGATAATGGTCCTGTTTTAGTAAATTACCTACGCTAAGATCTGGGTATTTTCATGTTGTATAAAATATTTGGAATGATATTTGTCGTATTTGTTATCGAATCTATACGCGTCTGTGTGATAATGTGTAAAATAAAAATGTAAACACGCAAGATTGCCGCGAAACTTCGACTTTAGATTTCAAAATTCATTATTACTATTACTTATTTAAATGGAACTTTGGATGAATTCGTCACATAATTAAATGACGAGGTAGTTATTCTCAACATACTAGAGCTTGGATGTCCGAAAACTACATTTTTTATGATTTCTAGAATCGGCTCTCAAAATGGTGATGACCCTATTTACGCACTTGGATTTTATTAGAGTAAATTATTGCGTGCTAAATATATAACTTTTAATGGTGTTGACCTACGATTCTTTTATCCAACTCTCTTAATGAACGCACACTCATAGTGTTTGAGAAACAGAATATTAATAATAACAAGAAATCATCGATGCTAGGCCAAAACACTGTATCAGCCTATGGTATCAGCTGTATGGTACGATGAGTAAGTATTAACATTGTGACGTCACACACGTGCTTGGGTTTATTTGGGAACTGTCGGCGTGTTTTTGGTACGGGGTTCGAGAATGTATTTTTAATCTAATATAACTTTCTAATTAGAGCAAAAAAAAAAAACTAAAAATTGTTTGTTATAAAACTTATATAATAATATGATCTTTCCATTTATGACAAAAAAAAATGTAGTATAATACTCAATTGCCTATTTCGCGGCCTTTGCAATAATGTACCATTAAACCTCGACATAATTTCAGCGGCACCTAAACGGCGTCATATGTTTTGAGTAGTAAGATGGGTGTACAGGGTGGTGCACTTCGGCGGCGCCGTGGCGTACTCGGCGCGCGGCATCGTGCACAAGAACCGCGACAGCGTGTGCCGCCGCTGCACGGGCGCGCTGGGCGGCGCGCGCTGCGCGCTGCTGGCGGCGCTGTTCCCGCCGGGCGGGGCGTCCCCGCGCCGGCCGGCCGCGCTGGCGTGCCGGCAGCGCGCGCTGGTGGGCGCGCTGGTGCGGCGTCTGCCGGCCGCGCCGCGCTTGGTGCGCTGCCTGCGCGCCGACGCCAAGCTGCGCCCGCTGCGCTTCGACGCCGCGCTGCTGCGCCACCAGATCCGCTCGCAGGGGTGAGTGATACGTTCGTCCTGTGGAATTAGGCGCCAGAGCGAAAGAGCTTAATGTTTTCAATCTTACCTTAGTATCTCATCTTAGTGGTCTACCTAATGCTGTTTTTGTGTGTATGTTTTGTCAAATTTATACATAAGTTTATATAAGTGGAAACTTTGTATGGTCCCTGTTAAGTATGAGGATGGGTCGATGATACGCACGGACAAGTGAAACGATCGCTGGTTGGCAACGCACTGTTTATTGCTAGATGACGCTCATGCATCGCGCGCGGCGCGGGGAGGGCGCGGGGAGGGGCGCAGTACGCGCATACACAACATTCCTCCCTCTATTACAAAACTCCTGTACAATCAAGAATCTTAAAACTACAATTAATGCTATGCTATATCTAGGTATAGTATACAATACTAAAAATACTTTTTAAAGCAAATCACGGGGCGATTTCGTAATGATCTCTTTGGTGCAACAGTTATTGAGTTATCTCGTTCTGACTCTTGGGTGTCGGTTTCTGCTTCTTGGAACTCATCTTCAGAGTCCGAATGTCTCTCCGTTGTTCCAACATCTGCATCATTCGAGACAGTTTGCTGCTCTTGCTCATCAGCCTGGGGGGAGTCCTCAGACTTATCCTCCCTCAGCGACGAAGAGGTACTTCTTTCTTTCCATTCTTCTCTTCTCCCTCTGATTGAACTGCCAGGAAGGAGGTTTGGTAAGTCGAGCTCGGGCTGGGGTACAGCTGTTCCAGATGTAGTTGACGAATGCGACGACTGCGGCGGCGGTGTTGGAGGAGGCGACGACGGCGGCGAAGATGATGGCAGCGGAGACGACCCAGGTAAGTTTATTATCGGATTCTGTTCATTATGCTCATTATTGTTTCGTGTTCCTTTATAAAGCATCAGCTGATTTATGTGTCTTTTGTAACTTTCTGAATCATCGAGATCTTTTATCAGATACAAAACTTTACCTATTCTTTTTATTATGATGCCCTTACACCATGTATAGTTTGCTTTGTTCACGTACTTTTTATACAATACAATATCATTTAATTAAAAAAAAATCGTTTTATTTTTCCTTTGTTGCTTAATTTGCGTACACTGTTGATTTTTTACGTGATCGGATACAGACGGTGACGAGGGTGCCGATGACTTTGGGTTAATCATATCTAAACGCGACCTTAACTTGTGCCCATAAACCAATTGAGCTGGGGATAACCCAGTTGCAGTGTGAACCGAATTACGATAATCCATAAGATATTTTAGTAATTTTATCGATGATTCTTTCGCGCTATGGCTCGACATAAGACATGATTTTATTCCTTTTTTAACTATTTTAACTAAACTTTCGGCTTGGCCGTTGCTCGGCGGGTGATATACCGGTGAGGTCATGTGAGAAATTCCGTTAGTCTCGCAAAATAGTTCAAATTCCCGTGAACAAAAAGCTGTGCCATTATCACTTACTATTGTTTTCGGTACTCCGAATCGTGACATAAATTCATATAACTTCCCGATAACTGCAGTCGAAGTCGTAGCCGTATTCATATTATATACTTCTACCCACTTAGTATACGCGTCGACCGCTATTAAATAAACACAACCTTTAATTGGACCAAGGAAGTCTATGTGTATTCTGTAAAAGGGACATGGTGGAAACTCCCAATGGGCCAGCGGCGCTCGTGGTGGTGAAGGGCGCAGCTGAATACACACATCGCAAGAAGCTATCATTGTTTCTACTGCTTGATCGATTCCCGGAAACCAAAATCTTGATCGAGCTTCGGCCTTTGTTTTAACTATCCCTAAATGCGAAGAATGTAATTCTTTAAGAATTATTTGGTATAAGCTTGTGGGTATGACCACCTTGTGACCTCTCATTACGCACCCATTCTCAAGAGATAATTGTGTTCTACACATGTGAAACGGTTTTAACCTTAAGTTGTTTACCTTTGGCGGCCAACCGTTCGAGATAAAGTCTATCACTTGCCTTAAAACTACGTCACCCTTTGTTTCCTCGCGCAATTTATCTAACGTCACGGGCATACTTCCATCCACAACAAAACAAACATAAGTCGCCCGGTCGTGTGCTACTTCGCAATCGCAGCACTTACATTGCTCGATGCACGCACACGCATGCATCGCGCGCGGCAGGCTCGCGCGGGAAAAATAGTCCGCACTGTTATTCGTGCTGCGCACATATTCTATTTTATAGTTGTAACTACTTAGGAACAAAGCATAACGTTGTAGTCTATTTGCTGACATCTCTGGTATTCCCTTAGCAGGCCCAAAAATAGCTAATAGGGGCTTGTGATCCGTTCGTAAAATAAACGGTTCAGATCTGCCATACAAATACTGATGAAATCGTCGCACGCCGTAAATAATGGCGGTTGCTTCTTTTTGAATTTGTGCGTATCGTTTTTCCGCTGAGTTTAAGGTACGTGACATAAATGAAATCGGTCTTTCGATACGGTCTAAACCTACTTGTGAGAGGACTGCTCCCAACCCACTTGGAGAAGCGTCTACAGTTAATATTATTCGGGCGTTCGGGTCAAAATGTGCAAGGACTTGTTCCGATGTCATTAAGTTTTTTATTGTTTTAAATGCCTTATCGTGTTCCTCAGTCCAGGCCCACTTAGAGCCCTTTTTTAATAAGTTATATAATGGATTGAGAATAGTGGACGCATTTGGTACGAAATTCCTGTAGTAGTTAATTAGTCCCAAGAACGACTGTAACTCATTAATATTCGAGGGAACTGGAGCTTCTAACATGGCCTTAATTTTTGATCGCGCGCTGGAAAATGGACGGCGCGCTGGCTAACCCAAACACTAAACGCGTAAATCTATATAGGCCGCGATTTGTGTTTATGCACGTTATGTTTTTCGACTCGTTATCTAGAACAAATTGGTTATAAGCTATTGATAAGTCGAGCTTGCTAAACTGCTGACCCCCATGAATTCTTGAAAATAATTCGCTAGTTGTGGGTAACGGATATTGTTCCACTAATAATTGTCTGTTTATACTTATGGAGTAATCTGCACACAACCTCACTGTCCCATTCCGTTTTAACACTGGGACTATCGGTGAAGCGTATTCCGAATATTCTATAGGTTCAAGAATACCTAATTCGACCAATCTATCGATTTCTTTTTCAACCTTATCCCGTAACGCAAACGCTACTGGGCGCGTGCCTTACAAAAAACCGGCTTTGCGCCTTCTTTTAACAATAATTTGATTTTGTATTTGTTAAAGGTACCTAATGTGTCTGAAAATAATTTTGGATATTGCAATTGCAAATCTTTGACGGATACATTTGAATCTGTGCAGTAATTAACCGGTATTAAATGTAAATTAAACTGCGCTATAAAATCTCTGCCCAAAAGCGGGGGGCCTCCGTCGCGAACTACGTACACGACAATAGTGTGCGTTTGACCCGCATAGCGTATAGGTAACCGCATTGTACCTATACACACTATTTTGCCCCCATTGTACGTCCTCAGTTGTTTATGGCTGTTTGATAATGGCACATCTTTAAGATATCTTTTTTGAAAACATTCAGATACTACGGTTACCGCGGAGCCGCTGTCTACTTCGAATTTAAATGAAATATTATTTAAATAAATAGTTTCTATCATGGGTTCTCACTACTATATTGTTCCAAAGGTATTTAAAGTAAAATGAGCTTAATGAACTGGTGTGGAAATGACGTGAGTGACGCGGCCCTTGTTGGCTGTAATGAGAACGCCTGGCTGACTTGATAGCTCAACGCGAACTGAACTGAATTTTATAAGTTGAAATGAATGTGGCGTAAACTGCTGAATTGCAGAACGTGCGGTTGCACCGTACAAACTTGTAACTGGGTTTCTTCTACTTATTACTTCTGACTACTGAATGTGTTAGCTGTAAGTTTTCTTAAAATTAATAAAACAAAATAATGTCCTATAGGTGTGTGTACTGAGAGAAATGAAATACGTTTGAACTTGAATATTTCTTTATTATGCTTTATTGCACAGAAAATTACAAATATACATATAATATTTATTTGCGAAACGAAAAACAATGAAGTACTTGTTAGGGTTGGAGGCGCCCCTCCGCGAAGCGGTCCTGCGGGCCAGGGATCAGGCCCGCGAGGAGTTGCTGGGGACTCTCGACAGAGATCCGTGGGGGCGCCCTTACAAGTTGGTGCGGGACAAACTCCGCCCCTGGGCCCCCCCACTGACGCAGAGTCTCCGGCCTGAGCTTGTGGAGGACGTGGTGAGCACTCTGTTCCCTTCGCGAGGGGAACACCCACCCCCGCCTATGGCTCCGCCGCCTGCGGTGCTGGAAGCGGACAACAGGACGACGACGACAACGCTCCGGAAGTGACTGGGGTAGACCTGAGAGTGGCGGTACGCAGGCTCAGTGCCAAAAATACCGCCCCGGGACCCGACGGCTTGCCTGGCAAAGCCTGGGTCCTGGCCTCGGAGGCTCTCGGGCTCCGACTAGAGGGGCTCCTTAGCGCATGCTTGGAGAGAGGCCAGTTCCCGCTTCGTTGGAAGACGGGAAAGCTGGTCCTCATTCGGAAGCCGGTGCGCCCTGCGGACTCTCCTTCCGCATACCGGCCCGTGGTGCTGCTCGACGAGGTGGGCAAGCTCTTTGAAAGAGTAATTGCAAACCGCCTCGCCGAGCACCTTGCGGGGACTGGGCCGGATCTTGCGGAACACCAGTTCGGTTTCCGCAAGGGGCGCTCTATGGTGGACGCCATCATGCGCGTGAGAGCCCTCACGACGGGGGATGCGGTGTCCAGGGGTGGAGTTGTCTTGGCGGTGTCTCTCGACATCGCCAACGCCTTTTTAGGGATTCTGCTGGCACTGTGATTATAGCAATCCCTATTTGTATGAGCACTGCGCTAACTGTTTATGAAGGCCTCTGGGTTTTATTTAAATAAACGAATGTCCACTGCTAAAAGAGTTTAATTCCAAATAACCCCAAGGAGAACCTTCCGACCGGGCTAGTGCGCAGTAACTGCCATGGAACCGGCGAGAGATGTCGTGCGGTGTTCCGCAGGGATCGGTCCTAGGGCCGTCCTTGTGGAACATCGGTTACGACTGGGTGCTGCGCGCTGACCTCCCTAGCGGCGTCAGCGTGGTTTGCTACGCAGACGACACGCTGGTGCTAGCACAGGGGGGGTCGCACGAGGCGGCGGCCGAAGCGATGACACGCGGGGTTGCGATAGTCGTTAAGAGGATCCGGCAATTGGGTCTCAAGGTGGCATTGCACAAGTCCGAGGCCATGTGCTTTCATGGGCCTCGGAATGCGCCACCTCCGGGATCCTCACTGACGGTAGGAGGGGTATCCATCGGCGTTGAGTCGACGTTGAAGTACTTGGGACTTGTCCTTGACAGCCGGTGGAACTTCGTAGAACATTTCCGACGTTTGGCCCCCAAACTGGAACGGACTGGGGCTGCCTTCAGGCGGCTCCTGCCCAATCTGGGGGGGCCAAACGCCTGCCGGAGGCTCTACGCGGGAATCGTGCGGTCAATGGCCCTTTACGGGGCTCCGGTGTGGGCGCGTTCATTGAGGCTGCGAGCCGTCCACTACTTGAACGGGCCCCAAAAGGTGGTAGCCGTAAGGCTGGCCCGGGGGTACCGTACGAACTCCCGCGAGGCGGCGAGCCTCCTTGCCGGATTGCCGCCATGGGATCTAGAGGCGATAGTCCTCGCGCGCCTACATGAATGGCGCGCGGAGGCGCTACGCCGGGGGGAAACTCCGCTGCCGCGACTAATTGTCGCTCAGCGGACAGACTTCCGGCGGGATCTCATGGCCACATGGAGAGAGCGACTGTCGCAACCCCGTGCAGGGCACGCCACGATAGTGGCGATAAGTCCCCTCTTTGAGCAGTGGCTTGAGAGACGCCACGGCGTCCTCACCTTCCGCCTGACGCAGGTCCTCACCGGACACGGAGTGTTCGGGAGGTTCCTGCACCGAATCGGGCGGGAGGAAACGCCCGGGTGCTTCCATTGTGAGGATCGACCGGAGGACACGGTGGAACACACGGTGGAGGTGTGGTGTCCGTGGGCGGAGCACCGCCGTGTCCTCGAAGCGACGATCGGCGGCGGCGACCTCTCGCGTCCGGCCCTGGTGCAAGCCATGGTCCGGAGCGAGACGGAATGGGACGCCGTCACCTCCTTCTGCGAAGCAGTAATGCTAGAGAAGGAGGTGGCGGAACGTGAGAGGGAGAGAACCTCTCAACGTCCCGGCCGCCGCGGGAGACGCCCCGGGCGTCGGGGGCCACCACCACGTGGCCCCCGGCCACCGTAGGCGCGGGCCTGTGGACGGTGGGCTATGGGCTAGCTTGCCTTCCGTCCGTCTCATGACGACAGGCCGTGTCGACGGCGCGTTCGTGTTCCACGCGCGCCTCAAAGAAAGTCAGCAAAAAGGAAGGGGTCCGTAGGGACCGATGCCTGCCGGGGTTGCGGGACTGTTCGAAAGAGATACCGTGGCCCCGGAACACAAAGGGCGATGAAGGAACATGGATGGGTTTTAGTCAGTAAAAGTCTGACACTCCCTCCTGCTCCGCCCAGAGCGGGAGGAGTTATTTGATGATTTCCCATCCGAAAAAAAAAAAAAAAAAAGGGTTGGAGGCGCGTCTGTAGTATACAGTCGTTACGGGCGAACTGGTGTCGCGCCTCGCCGAGCGCTGCGCGTACCACGATTACAAAACGCTGCGTCAGCGCTCCTACACTGTTGTAAAAACAAATAGTCATACGAGTGTCTTACGTTGGCGTGGTGTACGATACTTGTGTAGTCTTACTAATACCGCTCTAAGTGTGGATGTGCCTTATCTGCCGCTTTGTGGTCTCAACACGAAATCCATCTTCTGCCCAGCCCACACGAGCTTAACGGAAATCCTGACAATCGGCAATCGGCGTAAACAAGGTGTAACGTTAAACGGAACTTTCACGAGCATTATGTACGACAAACTGAGTAACTATATGCAAAAACTATTACCGGGAATAGCGATAAGGGGTTTACTTTTTGATTGCATTTGGTAATACCAAACTTTGCCAATGTTGACTCTTTAACAGTGCAAATAAACATCTTCGACTCGTCGTACGCGTCCACAGGATTATGGACATGGCGCTGCTGCGGCGCAGCGGCTGGTGCGAGTCCATGTGCGCACGCGCCGCCCTCTTGCGCTACGGGCTGCTGGCGGGCACGCGCGGGCCCCCCGCGCCCTCGCCCAGCCCCTCGCCCGGCCCGCGCCAGGACGGGCCCGTGCGCGCCGTTCGCGCGCTGCTGCGCTCGCTGCCCATCCCCAGCGCCGAGTGCGCGTACGGCCGCACGCGCGTGTTCGTGCGCAGTCCGCGCACCGTGTGGGAGCTGGAGGCGCTGCGGGCCGCGCGCGTGGCCGAGCTGGTGGTGCGGGCGCAGCGTGCCTGGCGGGCGTACCGCGCGCGCCGTCGGGCCCGCGCCGCCGCCGTGCTGGCGCGGGCCTGGCGGGCGCACCGCGCGCGCCGCCCGCGCCCCGCGCCCGCGCCCGCGCCCGCACCCGCCGCGCGCGCCGCCGCCGTGCTGTGGCGCGCGTGGTGCGGCGCGGCGCGGCGGCGCTACCTGCTGCGCCTGTGGCGGCGCCTGCCCGCGCGCGCGGCGTCGCCGGCGTGCGGCGCGTGGCCGGCGTGTGCCGCGCCGCGCCTGCTGGGCCGCACGGACGCGCTGCTGCGCCGCCTGCACCACGCCTGGCGCTGCCGCCTGTACCGCGCCGCCTTCGACCAGACCGCGCGCAACCGCATGCGCGAGAAGGTGACGGCCAGCGTGCTGTTCAAGGAGCGCAAGGCCAACTACGGCGCGAGCGTGGCGCACCCGTTCGTGGGCGACTACGTGCGCCTGCGCGCGTCGGCGGCGTGGCGGCGCGGGCTGGGCGCGGCCGGCGACCGCTACGTGGTGTTCGCGGACGTGGTGGGCAAGGTGGCGCGCTCGTCGGGGCGCGTGGCGCGCTGCCTGGCCGTGGTGTCCACGGGCGCGCTGCTGCTGCTGGAGGCGCGCTCGCTGCGCCTCAAGCGGCGCGTGCCGGCGCACACGGTGTACCGCCTGTCGCTGTCGCCCTACGCCGACGACCTGCTGGTGGTGCACGTGCGCGCGGTAGGTGCCGCCTGTCCTGTGCCGCCCCGCCCGCCCCGCCCGCACTCAGTCGCGTCCTGTTGCAGAGCGGCGCGCTGGAGAGCTCCACGGAGGAGCTGTCGCAGTGCTCGTCGCGCGAGGCGCTGGAGGCGCCGGGCTGCCTGTTCGGCGGGGAGGGCGCGTGGCGGCGGCGCGGCGACGTGGTGGTGCGGACGTGCCACGTGCTGGAGCTGGCCACCAAGCTGTTCCTGGTGGTGCAGAACGCCGTGGGCGCGCCGCCGCACGTCAACGTCGCCACCGAGTGAGTAGCGCGCGAGTGGCCGTGTATGTGTGTGTGTGCGTGTACGTGTACGTGAGCCCCGTGTGTGGCAGGTTCGAGGCGAACTTCGGGCAGCAGCTGGTGACGCTGGCGTTCCACGCGGTGGGCGCGGGCGGCGCGGGCCCGGGGGGCGCGGGGGGCGCGCGACTGCTGCGGCGCGGTTCGCGCATGGACGTACTGGTGTAGCGGCGCGGGGCGGGGGCCCGGGAGCGGGGGGCGTGCGACTGCTGCGGCGCGGTTCGCGCATGGACGTACTGGTGTAGCGGCGCGGGGCGGGGGCCCGGGAGCGGGGGGCGTGCGACTGCTGCGGCGCGGTTCGCGCATGGACGTACTGGTGTAGCGGCGCGGGGCGGGGGCCCGGGAGCGGGGGGCGTGCGACTGCTGCGGCGCGGTTCGCGCATGGACGTACTGGTGTAGCGGCGCGGGGCGGGGGCCCGGGAGCGGGGGGCGTGCGACTGCTGCGGCGCGGTTCGCGCATGGACGTACTGGTGTAGCGGCGCGGGGCGGGGGCCCGGGAGCGGGGGGCGTGCGACTGCTGCGGCGCGGTTCGCGCATGGACGTACTGGTGTAGCGGCGCGGGGCGGGGGCCCGGGAGCGGGGGGCGTGCGACTGCTGCGGCGCGGTTCGCGCATGGACGTACTGGTGTAGCGGCGCGGGGCGGGGGCCCGGGAGCGGGGGGCGTGCGACTGCTGCGGCGCGGTTCGCGCATGGACGTACTGGTGTAGCGGCGCGGGGCGGGGGCCCGGGAGCGGGGGGCGTGCGACTGCTGCGGCGCGGTTCGCGCATGGACGTACTGGTGTAGCGGCGCGGGGCGGGGGCCCGGGAGCGGGGGGCGTGCGACTGCTGCGGGACTAGCTCTAAGACGTAGCTGTAGACGGACGGCCGGGTGGCACTCACACGGCCGGGCCGCGCTATAACTTGATGTGAACTTCACTTGTATACCCCGTACACCCCGTACACTCGTTGGAACAGGCGCTCGGTGGAGGTTACGAAACAGAATTTTAGTTTTTCGTCCATAGATATTGTTTTATTTTTTCGCTACATTTGACCATTTTCCGCCATCCCGATTTTTTTCTACAATGAAATGATCCTTAGAAGAAACAGAGTCGAACGATATGAAAAGAAATGCCCACTTTCTCTATTTTTCACGGACAACTCGCACTTGACCAAAAAATATACAAAAATAGTTTTCACAAAAAGAGAGCCTAAATACGTAAGAAAGTTTCCCGGTACCTCTTATAGATTCGGATTCCTCCTTGTTGTCCAACTTATAACGATCCTGTATACTGCTCTATTTCCGCGCGCAAAGAAATAACGAGCAGTTTGTTCGAACATAGAAATGTTGCATGTTGACGTTAGTTGTTATGTGGACGAAGCAAGGCGGAACGTTTACAGGACATCAAACACTGTTTGTGGCCGGCGTTGACTCAACTCCATTAGAAAAACCATAAAAACAGTAAAATATATAAATGTCGGCGTCGTATTGTAAAACCTGTCATTTTGTAATCTGCCTAGTCAGATTGTAAACTGTCGAAGTGAAACCGTCAAATTGTCAAATGCATGCGACGGAGCTCACTTCGTGCGCTGTGGAGAGGGGGGCGGGAATTCCCCTTTTTCCCCTGGTATAAAAAGAAAATGCAGCATTCCTGAGAAAAACCGATGAATGTAACCTAACCTCAAAACACTTTATATTCGCCTAAAAATCGTAGTCTATTTCTGTCTGCAGGGTTTAAAAGAACCTAACTAAACTAACGTGGGGGTGCACCGAGTCCCGATTATGAGGGCAGAGGTACTTTGATCGTATACATTTGACAATTTGACGGTTTCTGTATGGTTAGGGACCTTACACCTTGAGTTGATGCTGATTGATACACTGATACTGATTGATTGATATTTATTGATAAAAGTATGATTGCATGATAGATGAGTGCACGCGGTATGAATGCTATTCGTGTACTAAATTAGCCGGCACGGCATATTGATATGAAAACTGTGCTGTGCTTGCACTGTACAGTTTCATTTCGACAGTTAACTATCTGATCGGCAGATTACAAAATGATGGGTTTTACAATATGACTCCGACATACACATTAGATATGAGCGCCGCGTCGTCGCCGAGTGCAGCGTGCGGCGCGCGGTCGCGACGCATTTTCCCGTTAACGGAGAGGCGGTGTCATCTGCGATATATTTGTACTTGCGGGTGTGAAGCCGCGGCCAACGCAACGCTGCATTTCAGTAAACGCGCGTAAAATTCCTTCTCAGTAAACACTCCCATACATAGTCAATCGTCATATTATGATTGAATTGAAAGCGAGCCGCGCCGCACGACGCCCCGCACGACGCGCCGCGTCTCCGTATGGAGTAAGCCTAGTCGCTTCGCTTCGCCACACTCGTTGTTCGACTTGCTCGTTGGGCTAAATAAAATAGTAGTGGACTGTATTAAATAAAGGCTTGGTATATTGCCGATTAAGTTTACAATAAAATTATAACTGCCCGAACAAAACATAAATGTATCTAATAATCGTTTGGAGAGTATCGTCCGTCGCGGTGGGCTCCGAGGAAGCGAGTGCCGGGCTGGCTCGCCGCGCAGGTCGGTCACGTCGCCTGCGCGTGCCGTCTGCGTGTCTGTTGGGTGCGATTCGCAACACTCGTCGCTAACGAGTAACGCAGTCGAATCTAATATTTTACCGAGTAAACGTTTATTGTAGTGTGGTGTTAACAACAAACAAAATATATGATACCTACTACTTAAAATACTTATATTTTCTGTTTTTTTTTTAAATGGTTTTTATTATATAGATAGATAGATAGTGCTCTAATTAAAAAAACTCGGTTTCACTTCAACTCAAAATGCTGAAATGATTATTTTTCAGTAAACGTGATCTCCTATTATTATTTAGATGACTGTAAACTTTTTTTTGTAACAACAATATGGTTTTTTTTTTTGTTACTTTTAAAAAATCTCTCCCTGATAAAAAAAAACTAAGGCCCACGGCCGGCCATGCCGCGCCGCCGCGACGCCGCCGCCGTGCAAATTTCCAGGCTACGCCGCCGCCGTCGTGGAATTGGCCATCGGCGCTCAAATCTAATACACATTCGGTAGGATAGCTTGTGGTTGGCGCTACAGAGAATAAAACAAAGTTATCAGCAATATGTTGAAGTGCTTGTTAAGGTACAAACTAAAAAATAAATTTTATGAGCGGATGGCCCGAACATACAGGTTGTAAAAGACCTCATCACGAAGCCGTCAACCAAGCATTCTGTACATCAAACTAAGTAACTTTATGTAAAAATTATTGCTGCGAAACGACTTTTTTTTTGGGTGAAAAATCATATTTTGTGGTAGAACTCAATGTAACGCACTCAAAACATTGTGCTGATGGATGGATTGAATAGTAAGGGGGTCGTGGAGATGTTTAAAGTAAAAATCTTACATTAAAACTTGTATTTAAAAAAAATGTCAAAGAGTTGGAACTTTGACCCCCAATATCTCCGTAACTAGAAGGTTCCCAGGTATGGTGTAGAACAAAAAAATGATCGCAATGACGAGGAGAACAAGTGCCTTTCAGCTTCGTTAAGAGGTGTTTTACACCCTTTATACATTACATATACATATTTTTATTAAAATACCATGTTCGGGCATCCACTCATAAACGTGTTGTTAAATGAACGGTGCTGAAAACTGTAGCTCCGGTCATACTCGTACAAGTGGTAGGCGACAAAGATGGGCGCCTTCGGGGGCACTCTTCAGACGTCAACATTGTGTTACTAAGAGATCACTCCCAAAATGCATCGTTAATTTATCGAAGTTGCCGTCGTACGCCCGGCCGGAACATACATAGTTCAAATTAGTTGTATCAACGGTTTCGCTCTATCACAAAGCAGAGTACGTTACCCCAGCAGGAAAGTGTCTCCTAGAGATATATGAGTGGAACGTTTAATTAGTGCCCTAACTGCTGTCATTGTGCCCCCACATAAAAAATGTGTGCCCCCTGTCGTTTTGGAAATAAACGGAAAAAACGATTCCTGCTGGGGTAACGTTTTTCTAGCAGGAAAATCCTAAACGAATGATCGGAGAGAGAAACATTGTGCATGGCCTTGTAGCTTATGTTAGTGCCACAATGTGCCCCCAAAAATAAAATGTGTGCCCCTTCAGGTTTTCGAGATATTGCGTTTCCTGCTGGAGTAACGTTTTGCAGAATCGTATATCTCTGAAACCATTGTATGTGCCCCTGTAGAATAAACATACACGAGTAGCTCTTAATGTGTGCCCCTTAGTGCCCCAATTAGATTTAAGAAAATATTTCTAATTTCCAAGTTATCGCGGTTTTATGAAAACTCGAAAAAACATCGCAGCGCCTAAATGAGACAAGGTATAAGCTCGCTGAAAACTGTATTCTGTCCGTCTTGACACTAATAATAACCATACAAAGTTTCAAAACTGTTCATGCATGCGTTTTTGAATTATCTTGTTATAAGTCAAAACGATGGTGACATAACTTTGACGGCAAAATACAAGGAACCAGCTCAATCCCAGATGTGTAGGTGTAAACCAACAATGTGTGCCTTTAGTCAAGAATATATGGTGAAAATATTCAGCATGGAATGTTTCACAATAAGTAAATATCGACAAAAAACTAAACATGTAAATAACGGCTGGTTATCCGACCAAATTCGAATGACTACTAAAAAGCGACGGATTCATACATAACGATGACCCTCTTTATTGGCCGTATTAATTTATTTATGATTAACCTAAAATGTCGTCCATACCACAATATAAATATGGACAGTACGGAAACTACCTACAAATGTTCGAAACCGCACACTAACACAAACATGCGCATCGACGGGGTCCCCATAGTCTAAGATCCCTTACAAAACGACCTTCATCGAGCTGGTGTAACAGAATATGCAAAGGTTAACCGGTTAACCTAACGTATGCATATTCTACAGGTATATTCTACAGGTATACTTTCGATGGGTATGGAATTTGTCTATAAACCAAACCAGAGAAATGTTAAAAAAAATATATAATTTTTAAATTGCTAATTAATCATGTTCTTAACTGAAATTTTTTAGTCAACCCATTTGTAACATATTTATTGACATATTTAATTTGATATAAAATACTTTTCATCCATTAACCAGCTCGGTGAAGGTCGTTTTGTAAGGGATCTTAGACTATGGGGACCCCGTCGATGCGCATGTTTGTTTTAGTGTGCGGTTTCGAGCATTTGTAGGTAGTTTCCGTACTGTCCATATTTATACTGTGGTATGGACGAAATCTTAGGTATAATACGTCCAATAAAGAGGGTCATCGTTATGTATGAATCCGTCGCTTTTTAGTAGTCATTCGAATTTGGTCGGATAACCAGCCGTTATTTACATGTTTAGTTTTTTGTCGATATTTACCTAATGTGAAACATTCCATGCTGAATATTTTCACCATATATTCTTCACTAAAAGCACACATTATTGGTTTACACCTACACATCTGGGATTGAGCTGGTTCCTTGTATTTTGCCGTCAAAGTTATGTCACCATCGTTTTGACTTTTAACAAGATAATTTAAAAACGCATGCATGAACCGTTTTGAAACTTTGTATGGTTATTATTAGTGTCAAGACGGACAGAATACAGTTTTCAGCGCGCTTATACCTTGTCTCATTTAAGCGCTGCGATGTTTTTTCGAGTTTTCATAAAACCGTGATAACGTGGAAATTAGAAATATTTTCTTAAATCTAATTGGGGCACTAAGGGGCACACATTAAGAGCTACTCGTGTATGTTTATTCTACAGGGGCACATACAATGGTTTCAGAGATATACGATTCTGCAAAACGTTACCCCAGCAGGAAACGCAATATCTCGAAAACCTCAAGGGGCACACATTTTATTTTTGGGGGCACATTGTGGCACTAACATAAGCTACAAGGCCATGCACAATGTTTCTCTCTCCGATCATTCGTTTAGAATTTTCCTGCTAGAAAAACGTTACCCCAGCAGGAATCGTTTTTTCCGTTTATTTCCAAAACGACAGGGGGCACACATTTTTTATGTGGGGGCACATTGACAGCAGATATGGCACTAATTAAATGTTCCACTCATATATCTCTAGGAGACACTTTCCTGCTGGGGTTACGTACACCACAAAGCAATCCTATCGTGCTCGTTCCTGTCTATGTATTGTATGTTTATCTTCTTAGCGTGTCGATGGAAAATATTTATTAAATGTGTTTGGCCCAAAATTCAGCAATGCGAACTCCACTCGTATGTATGTTTATATTGACCCTAGATCCGATTGGGTCGAGTGATGTAACACGAGCGTGACGTGCGAGCCGTGAGTGGTGAGCGGCTGGCCCGTCCTTACCTACTTGGAGTGAGCGTCTCATACTAGTATCAATGTGGATAGCTATGCTTGTCAACAAAAAAGATCTATTTAGTCCGTCAGTTGATTATCAAAAAATATTTCACCCGTATTTTTTTTTTGTAACGTAAACCAAAATTGACGAAAATACGACGCTTTTAAAATTCTTAATACGTCATGCCGTGGTATAATTTTTAGTGCGTTCTGACGTCACGCACGAGACCCCATTCCCGAGTTTTGATGAGTTTTATCTTTATCAATATTCATTGATTAACAAAAACAAAACATACGTATACGTGTCCATTATTTTCCAATAGTCTAACTGACGGACTAAATAGATTTGCAATTTATTGATGGTGGGAACTAGCCTATTGTATCAGTATAAAGTTCATGTTACGCTGGAAGCGGCAGGGAACGTAAAAGGTAGCACCAACACACTTCTGAGCGTGGGCCGTGGTGTCGGACAGTGGACTACCTAATCCTGAAGCACTGCTCGCTCATGCATGACCGTAATTATTATTATTTTAAGTTGTATTATTAGTACAACTTCGTCTGTGAACCCCGAGCGAATCGGTCTCACGCCATTGTTTAACTATTGTGTCTACTTCGCCAACAGTAGGTCTATCATAGCTATAACTATCTACCTACTTGTGTTGTTGAACTAAATATGATTCCCGACCGTAAAACGTTTGTATTTTTAGAATTGTAGTCATTAAAATTACCAATACAACCCTTTTAAGTTCATTTAATCCCATTAAATGACTATTTAACTTCGAGTGTTAAAACAATTATATTCAATACAAGCTGACGTCCCGCGGTCTCACCCGCGTAGTTCCCGTTCCCGTGGGAGTACGTGAATAAAATATAGCCTATAGCACTCACGAATAATGTAGCTTTCTACCAGTGAAACAATTTTAAAATTGGTTCATTACTTCCGGAGATTACCCCCTACATACAAACTTACAAAGTTACAAACAAATGTTACCTCTTTATAATATTAGTATAGATACATCAAGTATAATAGGGCATCGAAACTCAAGTCGTAGAACAATAAAACATCACGAGGCTAGAGTCGTGAAGTGATTCGGGTACTCTCTCTGTGCCGCCTGCGTCCCATTCCCTGAGCTCCCGACATGAGGTGCACTTCGACTGCGTAACAACACCGCACTTACTACAACCATAGACCCCGCGTTACACTATATCATAAAAAAGTAATTCAAATAGATTAAATGAACTTGGGGGTTCATATTGATGATTTTAATAAAGTCTACTACTTAGCCTAAAGTTAGTAAAGTCATATTTGTTACGGCCGGAAATCACATTTAATGATTATAAGTTAGTAAAGCCATTTGTTACGGCCAGAAGTCATATTTTAATGATTATAAGTTAGTAAAGCCATATTTGTTACGGCCGGAAATCACAATTTAATTAACATGTAACCTAACACTGACCTGCAAATTGCCACCCTGACGCTTCCACCTTAATGCATCAAAATAAGGCTCATGTCCTGATGACACGCTTACTCAGACAAGTACAAATGTAATGTTGTTCGGTGCGCTCGGGCGGGCGACGCGCGACGGTCGGGCCCGGACGCATAGCGACTAGTGTAACGTATCGTAGGCTACTGTAACATCGTAACAATGATATGCTCCCAATTCCACTATCTGTACACGTAAGGTACTACATGTAAATGATAAACTTATTGAATGATAAACTTGTTTAGACAGTCAAAACTAAAAAGAGATCGACTCGCGGTGAATGAGTCTTTGTTGGTAGCCCAAACGGTGCTATAATATACGACTACCTGATCCGTTAACTCAAATTTATGTATGTTATTCAGTCGCTGCGCGTCGATGTGAGCATACAATTGAAACAATTGACATGTAGGGCTTTTCTCGTACACTATCGTCAACTATACGACTGCCTTCAATACGTATTCGTCCCAAAATATTCGCGTCAACCTGTGGTACATTGATGCAAGACAGCGATTATGTAAGTTGTGCACAAACTAAACTTAATTTAGGATATTTATATCTTTTTTCTCATATAAATCGAGAAAGAGACGGACGTAATTTAGGGCTGTCAAATTTAGTTGGAGCTAATATTTCCATACAAATGAAGGGTGCACGTAAAAAAAAATATGTCGACTAAAAACACGGTGAAGCGCAAGGTATAAACTAGTTTGACATCTCTAACTTAGTTCATAGCTATAGCCTTCCTTTTCTCGCACTGCCTTATAATAAAAGATAGCAATACTTAGCCTAAATTAAATAAATAAATATCACTGGACATTGCACACAGCGTCATCTAGGTGCCACACTAAGCAATGAGGCTTGTATCCTGGACACCAGACAGTTGATATACTATATAGATACTTTTTGTTTGTAAATACATACTTATTATACATATAAACATCCATGACTCTGAAACAAATGTCCATGCTCATCACACAAACATTTGCTCCTACCGGGATTCGAACCCGGGAGCGAACGAGCGTAAGGCAGCCTCACTACCGCTGCGCCATTCGGGTCGTCAAAATTAAGTTTAGTTTGTGCACAACAGAATCGACACCATTGTTAGATTAATTTTGGTGACGCGGACGTCTTCGTTTGGAAGAGTAGTGAGTGGGTGGTCGGTACTTCGTGTTACCTCAGGCTGGTGTTATCTGTTGGTGTTGTCGCGACTGCCTGCGCTGGTCATACGGTAACTTCAACATTTATCAGTGCCTTATTATCTCGTACAACTAGAAAAACCGATAGGCGCACTACCCAACTAGCACAATAATGTCATACAAATGGTACAATAACGTTTTGACGTGATAACGTCTTATAAATCGATGAACACCGGCTACACGAACAAAAAAGCGTCACACCGTTACGCGCACCGCGTTAAACGCCCAGCTCAAACCCTTGGACCTAGAAAACTAAAATTTTGCACAGTGGTTACCTTTGTAATCCTTCCTTGTTCCTTGTCTACAAGGAACAAGAAAGGATTTTTTAAAATTCAATCCATAAGGGTCTTAAATAGGGGATGAAAGTTTGTATGAAAGTCCGTCAATTTTGAAGTTAGGATCTTAACATTTGTGTTTAGGCTGACGATTAGAAATGAATTATATGTGTCTCAGTGTTTTTAGTAATTCCACCCCTAAGGGAGTTAAATAGGGGATGAAAGTTGTGTATGAAAAGTACTTAATTTTCGAAGTAAAAATTACAAAATTGATTAACTAGGCGTATGGTTCGTAGCTAACGCAACGGTGTTGTTAGAATTTCAATCCTTAAGGGGGTGAAAAGGGGGATGAAATTTAGTTTTTAAGTTAAAATCACTAGTATCATTAAAAATTACGTTTTCACGTATAGTTATCGTCAGTAAACCGACATAACAGACAGCCAGTTTTAACATTGTAATAGTATATTATGATACAAGTGAGGTAAGTTGCTCATTAAACACGAGGCTGTGGGTTGCAGCCCGAGCCGTGCCCGTAGGCGAGGGCGTAAATCAGCCGAGTGTCTAGTGAGCAAGTTGCTCACGAGTTTCATACGCACTTTTTCAACACACTGGCCCTAAGAACGATGTAATAAGGCTCACTTTACGAGCAAGTGTGTTGAAATAGTACATTGTTACCCTAGGGGTGAAAGTAACTTATTTAGTCCCGAGACGGGGTTTGGTGCCCGAGCGAAGCGAGGGCGCTAATAGTTCGAGGGACTAAATAAGTCTTTCACCCGAGGTAAACACTGTGCTTTTCATTACGAATACAAGGAAAGTAAAAATAAAAACGTTCAATCAACAAGTGAAGATCGGATTGCCGCTTTCCCGCCTAGTTTGCTTTTTTTTCTGTGGCTGGCCATAGCTATTCAGCCATTACCTATTTTTCATTTTCATCATCGAAAAAATGGTAAATATTTTGCCGAAATCTATGTTATTTTAAAGAAATAGTTAAAACTTACCTAATCATAATAAAGTTATTTTAGAAATGATATATTCTCTAATTAATACTTAATAAAAACATGGATCAACTCGAAAAAACAAATGAAGGTCGGTTTGCCGCTTTCCCGCCTATTTGCTTTTTTTTTTGTGGCCGGCCAGCTATTCAGCCATTACCTATTTTTCATTTTCATCATCGAAAAAATGGTAAATATTTTACCCAAATCTATGTTATTTTAAAGAAATAGTTCAAACTTAATTATACCAAAGGAAAAAAAAAATATTTAAAAAATATAATTCTTTAATTAATACTTAACTTTATGTTATTTCCATTTTACATCGTGGCTGTATAGAAGGTTATAGAACATGGTTCAATAGAAAAATGAACAATTTTTTTTAATAATTTGACAGCTGTCAGTTGAAAACGATTCTCCCTAGGGCTGAAAAGTATTACTTTCAATCCGCTCCTCAGGCAACTTCAGACCTACTTTCAGAGTATGAGTAATGAAAAAACATTTACAAAGTTAGTAAACAGGGCATTTTCAATGTAACCGGCTTATACAGTTTTTTCTTGTAACAACACAGAGGTTTTATGCCGCTGATAATCCTTTTACATTTTTGGAATAAATAAATATGTCCTTAGTTAAGACAAAATTGTTTATTATTTTCAAATTATTTATAATTCACAATAATTTGTTATAAAATATTACCACTAAAATTAAAATTTTGAAGTAGGCTGTATGGCGATATGTAATCAATCACCTTACATTTAGCGCGTGCAAAAAACACTTTCGCGGCATTTTTTCCCATAATTTTCATATTTTGTTAGCAGGTATCGCATTTTTTGCAGTGTGGGTAATAATTAAACTATTTAGGTAATACATGTTTGTTTTTTCCTCGCAAGTGTGTTAAAAAAGTGCGTATGAAACTCGTGAGCAACTCTTACATTTCAAGATCCAATCTTAAACACTGGGAGCAGTGTTTAAGATTTGATCTTGAAATGTATTTGTATTCATTTGTAAATACGTATTTTTATTTAATTTTATGATGATGTTAATTTAAATAAATTCCTTAACATTATTTTTGTGGGAGAAGGAATGGCAACAAAAGGCAATAGACCGAGAGTGCTGGAAAAAGGGTAGAGAGGCCTTTGCCCTGTAGTGGGACAATACAGGCTCCTAATTAATAAATGTAAGTAAATTACCTCCAGAAATGGAGAGATATCGATACGATACTAGTTATTTATGCAACTGTTGGTTCTTCACTTTTTATAATTTTTATATGAAGTTAACAGAAAGGATTTTAAACTTTTACTCGACTTAACGTTTTAAGACCGTCATAAAAATTATTGAGATGACGTTTACCAGACACATCAATCAACTTATGACTTAATTTTCGCGAGAGTTTTGACAAACGCTCGTGCGTGATTATGCTGTTGTTCCACATATATCTTTATTTTTTATGAATTGATAGGTATCTTGTGGACTATATCTAGGCTTCTATCAAAGCAAAAATACAAATTTGTACAAACAAATTCAGTATGCCTCCAAAAATTGCTGTTTTGCACAAATTTTACGTCAACTTTGGCCGTTCATAATGTACTCATAAATTGTAAAAGTAATGAAAATATCCTAATAGAAGCAAATACAAATATTTTAATATTTACAAATATTTAACAAATATTTATTTCACAAACTTGTAAGACTTATTCAAAAACACGTATTTCCTGTAACAAGTTTTATAAATTTTCGAACACAATTTTTCGTTCAATGTCATAGATATTACACTATATAATACAAGTTCATTGTCCTCGCGTTAGGCGGTATGAGGTGCGCGAGTGACGAGTAGTGCGCTCCATTTATGTCACCAGCATTTCAAATGGGACGGCCTAGTCTTTATTTTCAACAATATTCAAAACTGTAACACAAACTTTCGTAAACACAAACAAAACTAATGACCATTGACCACAGATAAATAATGTCGTCTAACTTCGTTCTATAACCACCACTAATTGAATAGGCAGTCGCTTCTATTATGAACACAAAATCCGAATGTCAATTTATTTTGGCCGGTTATTAATGTACGCAACACTTGTCACGGTGAATTAACGCGAAACGAATGAATGTATTCTAGGATCTCACACTCGCAAGTTAACGATTGTCGATGCGGCACTCGCACTGAGTAGTTCTGACGTATTACGCTAGATGGCGCTTGCCCAGCGCCATACAAATTTGCGTAAACGTTAACGCGCTCGATACGGTGAACGAAAAAAATTAAACTCTCACTAAGCATACAGAACATTCTAGGATTATTCTCGAATCTTCTGCACAATTCCGTTGACAATTTCACAGAATATTTCAAGTTACTTTAAGATTTTGTAAAGATGGTGATGTCTAAATATTCTGAGCCTACTAAAAGGTTTTTTTCGTACGGTGAAAGATCCATGAGTACCTAATATTAACAAATAGACCTGTTAACCAGCATTTATTTATTTTATTGACAATAAGAAGCACTTTGAGTTGTCAAGAAAACGGTAAGCATAAGTGGGCGGTGAGGGTGCGGGGTGCGGGGCGCGCTTGTCGTTTGTCTGTGTCGAGTGTTGTTACATGTATGCATTGTTCAGTGGTTGAGCAACCGACCAAACCAACAGGCACCGAGCGGTCAAGCGGCCAGTTACGAGTAGATGCTAGATCCACTCGTCAACCCGCTTATAAGAGGTATTTTAACTTTGCTTTTTTCCTTAGTTGTCAGAATGGGTGCATGGTCGAAATGACTCTCGGCGCACTATTAAAAGCAATGTAAACCGGGACCCTTCTATCTGGCAGAATCTTGATGCTCCGAAATGAATTTGGTATAACACACTTGGCATAATCTTCTTTAAACGAATATTTTCAAGGCATTAAAATTATTTAATGTAGTTATTGTTTGGCCGAATGTTTGTACTTATCTCCGAATTCACAATGGCATACTTTTAAGATGGCAGAGTTTTATTTGGCATAATTACCTTTGGCAATGTTCAAATTCTGCATAATTTTGTTTAGAATAAAGTTTATTTAGAGCGAAGATTATTTGGTACAATTTCACTTGGCATACTATGAAGATGGCAGAATTTCGTTTGGAATAATTTTATTTGGCATTATTGCCATTTCTATGTATAAAATAACATTTTTAACTAAAATTAAAACATTGTTTTAAAAAGTCAATATGTTGTGAAAAGTTAGTGACAGAAATGAATCGCTCCAAAATCGACTCCACGTAGGCTTGTCTGCCCTGCGGTGGTGAGCGTAATAGTACATTGTTACCCTAGGGGTGAAAGTAACTTATTTAGTCCCGAGACGGGGTTTGGTGCCCGAGCGAAGCGAGGGCGCTAATAGTTCGAGGGACTAAATAAGTCTTTAACCCGAGGTAAACACTGTGCTTTTCATTACGAATACAAAGAAAATAAAAATAAAAACATTCAATCAACAAATGAAAATTGGACCACGGAAGACCGCTTTCCCGCCTATTTTGCTTTTTTTTTTCTGTGACCGGCCAGCTATTCAGCCATTACCTATTTTTCATTTTCATCATCGAAAAAATGGTAAATATTTTGCCCAAATCTATGTTATTTTAAAGAAATAGTTGAAACTTAATTATAATAAAGTTATTTAAAAAAATATGTATTCTCTAATTAATACTTTTGTATGTTATTTGAATTTTACATCGTGGCTGTATAGAAAGTTGGAACATGGTTCAATAGAAAAATGGACTATTTTTTTTTAATAATTTGACAGCTGTCAGTTGAAAACGATTCTCCCTAGGGCTGAAAAGTATTACTTTCAACCCGCTCCTCAGGCAACTTTAGACCTACTTTCCGAGTATGAGTAATGAAAAACACAATTGCGACGATAAGGGCGCGTGGGACCGCCGGAGCCGTGACAGAAACCATGCCGGCTGCATGCATGGAGTATGCTTGCCTGATCAGAAATATGTAGCAATAAAATGTTCAATCAATTTTATTATTATAGTAACAAAATAAAAATAAAATATTCTAACTATGAATTTTCTGTAATGTAATAGATGAAGCTTTCCATTATTATGCATATAAAATTTATGACTAAAGATGATGATGACTTACAAAATTATGAGGTTTGAAATTTTGAATGTATGAGAAACGAGTATCTGCACAAACGATTTTCTGCGAAATGAAGTTTATGCTATCCGTTGTTATCCAAAATAATATTATGACATAAAAAGTTGTGCTATAAAGGGTAGACCCATGTAAACCATCGAAGTTGACTGGCCCAAGCAAACATGTGCGTTCTTGATTCAATTCAATCCGCCTGACCGTCTCGGGTAGTCCTCGGGCACCTGTCCCGCCGTGAACGAGGAAGCGACTTGCAGTCGGCTATGTTCTCGCTCAATGTGTACTTGTGTAGGGCCCGTGTGTCACTAGCAGAGATACATTGGTTGTCGACTGGCTGCGAGTATTCACACTCGCTTGCAGCTCAGCGGCAACACTAACGGTTCCATGCATGCCAGTGCCTGGGCGCAGTAATCAGGCACAAGTGTTCACTGCCTCGGTATAGAATAGATTACTGTATACTACTAGTACATATGCTTTAACTAACATAATTACAAGTACGAGGGCGAGCGTCTCGGTGATGTTCATAGTTACCTACCTAAGCTAGGAACAAAACTAATACTTAGTTTGAAATAATTTTGTATCTAATTAAGTAGGATGTTATTGTAATTAAGGTAATAAAGATAGAACATTAAGAGGATGGTAATGGCAACACTGGGCATTCTGTGCAGACGATGACGTCACGTGTGTTCCGCCGTCGGTTGTAATGCTACAGACTGTATTGTAATAAGATAACAAATTATATTACTGTTGAAGCTGTTAGCGCAGCGGCGACTGTGCCGGCTGCGGCGCCGCCAGTCGGGAGACACAGTCGCTGCTGATGTGCTAACAATCCATTTTTGTTGAATAAAATGTACTTAATGTTACGTTTTTCAACGAAATTAAATTGTGCAAAAGTTTTATCATTTTTAATAAAATCTCAAAAATAGTGTGACTTATTACTTGTTCATGCCCTTCCACCCATAGATACCAAGAGATCAGCTAACCGACTGCGCGCTGTGACGGGCCGTGCCGGGTATTAGGATCACCCTGAGGATAGGCCACGCACGTGTGTTAGCTTCGCTTTGCAAGATAATGTATGTGATTGTGACTAGGGATTGCAAAAATTCGATAGTTTTGATTTTTGAATATTTGAATATTTTTTCAGCGCTATTCGAATATTTTCAAAAAATAACAAAAGCACTTAAAATATTAGCTTTTATTGCTTTTGGACAAGGCTGCTTAACCCCAGGTCCGCGGGCCACAATATGGCCCGCCAACGTATTTGAATTGACCCGCTAACAGTGGTCAACTGACAGAAAACAGATTTCAACCAGATCGAAAAAAAATTGTTTCTCCATAAGAACCCATTCTCAGTAAGCCAACATCTAGCTAGAAAATACAAAAATCTCATTTTTTTTTACTGAAAGTGTATTTATAGCTACAGTCATCAAAAATTAGTTCAAAAAAGGTTCTAAAAGCAAGTTAAATTTACTAGATGGCCCGCCGGTTGACACGGGAACAAAATTTTGGTCCACCTTCAAAATAAGTTGAGCAGCCTTGCGTTTAGGAACTATATTTTATGTAGATAAGTAAACCTGGCATTGGTGTAGATTATGTTGTGCACAAACTAAACTTATTTTGGACCATTGCTATCTTATTCTCTCTAATAAAACGAGAAAGAGACGAAAGTAATTTAGAGCTGTCAAATTTAGTTGGAACTAATATTTCTATACAAATGAAAGGTGCACGTAAAAACATGTCGACTAAAAACACGGTGAAGCTCTCACGGGTAAGACTCTCGAGAGACTCTGTGATCGACACATTCGGGACGGACCTCTTCGGGAGCGACCACTTCACAAACAACAACACGCATACTCCACAGGAAAATCAACAGAATCTGCACTACATAATGTCATCTCCAAGATCGAAGTGCAGTGGACCACAAATGCTCTTCACTAGCTGTCTTCATTGACATAGAAGGCGCTTTTGACAAAACCATCTTCCATAGCATCAACGCAGCCCTCGAGAAACACGGCGTGGACTCGACCCTGCGAGGATGGATCACAAATATGCTCAGACTAAGAGCCGTACAAGTTACGGTAAACGACACCACCAGAGCAATAGTGGCGAAGGGCTGCCCCCAAGGTGGCGTCCTTTCACCACTGCTATGGAACCTCGTAGTAGACAGCCTCATTAAGCGCCTTAATAGCAGAGGCTACTACACGGTGGGCTATGCCGATGACCTGGCCATAATAATAAACGGCACACACGAAAACACACTATGCAACCTTATGCGCCAAGCTTTGAGGATAGTAGAAGACTGGTGCAAGGAATACAAACTAACAGTGAACCCTACTAAAACCGAACTCGTCCTCTTTCACAAAGAAAAGGAAGATGGCAACTTTACAACTACCACGCTTCTTTGGGACCACCCTAAGCCTATCGACTGAAACCAAATACCTGGGTATATTTTTGGACAAACAGCTGAACTGGGCAAAACACACTGATTACATAACCACAAAAGCCAGTATAGCCCTATGGCAATGTTAAGAGACTGCTCGGGAGAAATTGGGGCATAAGCCCCAAAATCACCTACTGGCTATATACCGCAGTTATCCGACCAATTATTACATACGGCTCTTTGGTTTGGTGGCCCAGGACCAACCTAAGTTCGACCCAAAAGGTTCTCGAAAAATTACAAAGATTTGCCTGCGTAGCAATCACCGGCAGTATGAGAACTTCCCCCACTGCTGCCTTAAAGGTGATGCTGGGGCTACCACCTCTACACCTTGTCGTAAGAGAGGAGGCGGCCATAGCGACTTTCAGACTCGAAGTATCTGGCACCCTAAGTAACGATTCCAGAATTAAATACACACGCATCAGAGAAGATGCAATCAAACAACAGCCTATAATGGCATCACCCAGTGACAGAACCCTGAACTCTGAAGAACCACTGCTTCCAAAAACACTACAACATAGAGCTCACGGCGGAGTTGTGTGACTACTCAGGTACAAAAGAGCTAAGAATCTACACTGATGGATCAAAAACCTACGACGGGACATGTGTCGGGATGGTGAGAGTCAGGATGGCCGGACCAAGAGAGGTTTTGGAACTTTGAGCAATACCAAGTGTTAGTACCTACTTTGTACTATTTGGTACCAGACATCAAATAATGTGTACCTCGATAAAGACGGAAAACTATTACGAGGAAAGTGGCCAGCCATTCTGACGTCAGAATGGCTGGACCAAGCCGGTTTCACCTAGTTGTAGGCGTTATAACTAGTTTATCTTTTCGTTAAAATGTAGTACCTCATTTGTACCTCAACATATGTTTTTCTTAGATTTTTTCGATAAGCCAAAAAAAAGTTACACCTAGAACAAAATTTGCATGCAATCTGGAGGGCTCAGGCGCAAAATGTCGCTTTTGCAAAATGTCTACTGATGGTAAAATGTCTCTTTCTCAAAATGTCGCTTTCGCAGAATGTCGCTTTCTCATAATGTCGCTTTTTAAAAGCTTTTATTTAGTTTCACCTAGCCCGATGTTTTGTTTCTTGATGATTAATCAAATTTTGCAAGCTAAATTTGATCCACTTCCCGGTTACCGAAATACCGATTGTGCTGAAATTAATTATAATTTGGGGTTTCTCAATAGAAAAAGTTTTCTAAATAAAAGAAAATGAAGTTAAATTATGGGTTCACATTTTTATTACGCTGGTAACCATATTTCATAGTCAATATGAATTAGATTGACATAAATGGGTTAAACTTTACATTGTAGGACAACGATTTAAGGGCCGAGGAGGGGATGGGGGAAGGGTTGGAGGAGGGGCTACCCCCTGTGCCACTCCCACCCCCACGGAGCCCCATGGTTATGGAGATATTCATGGTTAAAGTTTTAAGGCTAGAATAGTGCTATTTTGTTATTATAATGAAAAGAGGTAAAAAATAAAAATTTACAAACCCGACTGCGTAAAAAATAGTGTGCATAACCCTAGCAAAATGTTGTGCATTTGAGAGATGAGACCATAAAAAATAATTAGTGTATCATGAGGAGCAATTTGTTTAATAGTAGCAAAATTTGTGTGAATTGTAGTTTTAAAGTTATTTGAGAAAAACACATTTTGCTGGAGTAACGTTAAGAAACGTTATCCTGGCAAAATCGATTTTCAAAAATTCGTTCAGCCCGTAACCAAATACATGATTAGATAGCTTTTGTTGCATAGTAAATGTTTGTAAATAGCAAAATTTGTGTGTGGTATGGTTCTTGAGTTATTTAAGATTTTGCTGCGGTAACGTTTTGTGATTTCCCAGATCTCGAAAACGGCTCAACGCAGAAGATTGAAAAAAATACCAATAAGAGACCTTAATTTGTTTAAATTAGTTTAAACATTAGTTTTTGATTTGGTTGTCAAAAATCAGATAAAAACGGATTTGCAAGTAAACCAAAACACTTATAACCAAATAAACAGCTGTAAAAAATACCCATGGTAGACACGTATCACGTCAAGTAAAATGGATTATGTAACTTTATACGATACGAAGATAAAAACAAAATTGATTAATTTAGACTGGTCATACTTTAGCGATGAAATACGCAGTTCCCAAAACATTAAGAAACGTGGCATACTTTAAACTAATTAAAATGATACATGAACATTAATTCCTGTTAATTTCAGCTTTCAATTACGGCTGTAATGAAAGTTATATCAAAATCAAGAATATGTCAGAAATTCTCTAATAGCCGACCAAATTAAAAAGGTCACGTAAAAGCGGCCGCACCATACGTACGAGTAGTCTTCGCAAATTAGCAACTTAGTGTCCGATGTTTTGTACAGTTAAGCAGAAAAACGTTTTACGTGTAACCTATTTTTTAATGTTCGAAGTGCAGGTACCATAACAAACATTTTCTACTACTTTTCTATTTTATAAATGAAAATCATGTTAATTAACAGTAGTTTAACAATTTAATGGATCGTAATTATTTAAAGTCAAGTAACTTTAAAAAGGTGAGTAATAATCTCAGTAAATAATTTATAGTGTGATTTTGATTGACGACGCGTGGTTCACACGTTGATCACCTGTAACTGTCACATGTAATGTTGAAATAACCACTAAGTTATACGTTACAAAGCTCATGTTTAAATGCCATACTGTGAGTCGAGGGGAAATGGAGTCCACCTACCTACCTACGTATTTAGTAGGTGCCTATCTCCGTCTTAAGGCCGTCTACGCGAAGCAAAGTAGGTATTTAACGCTACCACCCTTTACGCGAAACGAGTCGTGCACACGCGTCGCCGACTTGAACCCAAAGCTGAGCGAAGTGTCACAGTATAAGTAAGCGTGTCGTGTAGGCAGTAGGTCAACTTATTTTTATTAAATTGTCAGCTTGATTTATTGAGGTATTCCATGAAGCACACCCAGACGAAGCACACCTAAAGTATTCCACTTAGCACACCCGTAGGTGGGCTTCAAATAAAAATTTAAAATAATTAATTTCCTATTCCACGAAGCACACCTACGAATATTACTCGCATAGTGTGGGGACTAAGAAATACAAATGTCGATAGGAGAAAATATCTATTATTTAAAAGACTAACTTAAGCATTGTTACTTGACAACAGAAAAACATTTATGCCAAATATTAAAATTAAGTACGTACGTAACTTATCTGAGATTTTTTCCTCAATATGTTAATGCTAAGGCAAAGATATACAATAATTTGTATGAGACTGATTTTTAAATAAAAATAATGAACACCATGACCAGCAACCTACGCAACAGTAACAACAACGTACGTACGCAACTGTACTAACAAAACATCCATATTATCCCATTCATTTAAGATGGTTACGATTATGTATAGTGCGGCCGCTTTTTCGTGACCTTTCCGATTTGGTCAGCTTATTAGAGAATTGCTGACATTTTCTTGTTTTTGATATAACTTTCATTACAGCCGTAATTGAATGCTAAAATTAACAGGAATTAATGTTCATGTATCATTTTAATTAGTTTAAAGTATGCCACGTTTCTTAATGTTTTGGGAACTGCGTATTTCATCGCTAAAGTACGACCAGTCTAAAATGAATCAATTTTGTTTTTATCTTCGTATCGTATAAAGTTACATAATCCATTTTACATGACGTGATACGTGTCTACCATGGGTATTTTTTACAGCTGTTTATTTGGTTATAAGTGTTTTGGTTTACTTGCAAATCCGTTTTTATCTGATTTTTGAAACCATTTAATTCCATTGGTTTACGACAACCAAATCAAAAACTAATGTTTAAACTAATTTAAACAAATTAAGGTCTCTTATTGGTATTTTTTTCAATCTTCTGCGTTGAGCCGTTTTCGAGATCTGGGAAATCACAAAACGTTACCGCAGCAAAATCTTAAATAACTCAAGAACCATACCACACACAAATTTTGCTATTTACAAACATTTACTATGCAACAAAAGCTATCTAATCATGTATTTGGTTCCGGGCTGAACGAATTTTTGAAAATCGATTTTGCCAGGATAACGTTTCAAACGTTACTCCAGCAAAATGTGTTTTTCTCAAATAACTTTAAAACTACAATTCACACAAATTTTGCTACTATTAAACAAATTGCTCCTCATGATACACTAATTATTTTTTATGGTCTCATCTCTCAAATGCACAACATTTTGCTAGGGTTATGCACACTAAAAAATAACAAATAATTTTAAATAAAAATTGAAAATAAAACGATTTCAGTAGACAGGACATATTGACTGCAACAGTCGGGACCCATATTGAATGTAATGATTTTAGTCTAGATTATTTAATGGGTCCCGACTGTTGCAGTCAATATGTCCTGTCTACTGAACTCGTCTTATTCTTTTCAGTTTTTATTTAAAATTATTTGTTATTTTTTACGCAGTCAGGTTTTTTAATTTTTTTAATATTTTTATTTTATTTTATACTTTTTAGATACTTAGATATACCATTTTAAAATCCCCATGATGAGCCTTTTATCAAGCCGTTCAGACTGCAGAGCGTGCCAAACATTTGAATTTGGCGCCAGAAATCCTACATTTTGTTTTTTTATTTATTTTGATATACCCTGTGTCACTCTCACACTAAATACAAATCTAACGATACCTCTCAAACTAAAATCCATCGAGCCGTTCAGGCTGCAGAGCGTGCCAAACATTTGAATTTGGCGCCAAAAATCAGTCACTGTTTTTTTTTTTATTTTGATATATTATTTCCCAGTGTCACTCTCACAGTAAATACAAATCTAACGACACCTCTCAAGCTAAAATCCATCGAGCCATTCAGGCCACAGAGCGTGCCAAACAATTATACATACATACATACTTACATACTCTCGAAAAACATAACCCTCCTTCTGGCGCAGTCGAGTAAAAATGTTCCGTTCGGCAGGAGAACGGAAGAGGGTACCCCTTGTGCCCTGGCACCACTCCCATGTAAAGGCAACGTACCGTTCTTGAGAAAAACCAATTATAGTAATCTAACCTCAAAACACTTTATATTCGGCTAAAAAGCGCAGTCGACAGAGCCCCGCTACGCGGGGCTCCTATTTCTATCTGCAAGGTTTAAAGGAACCTAACGACGAACCTCCCAAGCTCGCTTCTGCTGCTCAACATCTGCCTGCCTTTTGCAGCTGAGTACCAGTATTATACATGCAGCGAAGGAATGTAAGTACCTACTAATAAAATAAATAATAAAACAAAAGTTTTGAGACAAGAAAGTTTTTTTATAACTAAATTTTATTCAACTACCTACTTATAAGTAAAAAAACAGATGTTTTTTTTACTAAATGGTAAACTAACTAATGGTAAGTAAATTTTAAATGATAAACGTATTAACATTTACTATTTAAACACAAAATCATGACGAATCACATATCTACTTAATGTAGAAAAATGTCCTTCTAACCTTAAATTAGCAGACAATATAATTTGCTACAATCTATATAATAAAATAAAACAATTTATTTAGAAACGTATATATATCAAACTGCTGCATTACGTAACATTTCCATTTCCAAAGGTTTACGGAAGCGCAGAAAAATGATGAACGTCAGGATGACTGGACCACGACAGGTTTTGCGAATATCATGTGAATAGGATATAACACAATATTTCTACTATTTCATAGAAAAATTCTACACCCATAAGATTATAAAATATTAAACAAAGAGAGTAGTCCCGCTAATAAAAAAAAACTCAACTTAATTAAAACTTAACTTAAACATAACTTACTTAATTAAACATTAAACTTATATCTGAAACTTAATTAAGGCTGAGATTTGATGTCATTGCTGATGTTAAATCATACCCCGCTGAAAAAACTATCTTATTTTACAATAAATGCTTGTATGATTATTCAATTCTTTTATTCCGTACAGTACCCTACTTAACTTAAACCTAATTAATAGTCTAGTCCTAACAATAGAAATACGTTTTTCGACTTCCAGAATTGACTTGTTCAAAAGAAAAGTACATCATTTTTTAAATGTAATTTAATTCTTTATCATAAATGATATTGATGATTAATGACAGAAGCGAAAAACTCTCAATTCTTTTTTTTTATTATTATAGACAATTTAAAATTGGTAAATTTTGAAATTAGTCACATGACTAGAAACGCGCCAAAATCTATCGCCATGCTGGCTACGTCACAATGTTAAAGGAATTGCTCAACAATACAGAGTGAATTTTCGTGAACTTTCAGCATTAGATTTTATAATGAAAAATATGTCACGGCAGCTATTTTATACGATATAAGTTTGTAGTTAACTACAATAACGTGTTGAGGTCGGTAAAACGACATCAGTTTATTGCCAAATAATGTGTAAAATACTTGAATTAAAAAAAAGAACAAATTAAACCTTGCAGATAGAAATAGGCTCTGTCGACTACGCTTTTTAGCCGAATATGAAGTGTTTTGAGGTTAGATTACTATAATTGGTTTTTCTCAAGAACGGTACGTTGCCTTTACATGGGAGTGGTGCCAGGGCACAAGGGGTACCCTCTTCCGTTCTCCTGCCGAACGGTACTACATTTTTACCTCTTTTCATTCTAATAACCAAATAGAACTATTCTAGCCTTAAAACTTTAACCATGAATATCTCCATAACCATGGGGCTCCACGGAGTGGGAGTGCCACAGAGGGTAGCCCCTCCTCCAACCCCTCCCCCATCACCGCCTCGGCCCTTAAATCGTTGTCCTACAATGTAAAGTTTAACCCATTTATGTCAATCTAATTGATATTGACTATGAAATATGGTTAATATCGTAATAAAAATCTGAACCCATAATTTAACTTTATTTTCTTTTATTTAGAAAACTTTTTCTATTGAAAACCCCAAATTATAATTAATTTCAGCTCAATCGGTATTTCGGTAACCGGGAAGTGGATCAAATTTAGCTTGCAAGATTTCATTAATCATCAAGAAACAAAACATCGGGATAGGTGAAACTAAATAAAAGCTTTTAAAAAGCGACATTATGAGAAAGCGACATTCTGCGAAAGCGACATTTTGAGAAAGAGACATTTTACCATCAGTAGACATTTTGCAAAAGCGACATTTTGCGCCTGAGCCCTCCAGATTGGTGAGAGTCAGGATGGCTGGACCAAGAGAGATTTTGGAAGTTTGACCAATACCAAGTGTTAGTACCTGTTTTGTACTATTTGGTACCAGACATCAAATAATGTGTACCTCGCTAAAGAGGGAAAAGTATTACAAGGAAAGTGGCCAGCCATTCTGACGTCAGAATGGCTGGACCAAGCCGGTTTCACCTAGTTGTAGGCGTTATAACTAGTTCATCTTTTCGTTAATATATAGTACCTTATTTGTACCTCAACATATGTTTTTCTTAGATTTTTTCGATCAGCCAAAAAAAAGTTACATCTAGAAGAAATTTTGCATGTAATCTGGAGGGCTCAGGCGCAAAATGTCGCTTTTGCAAAATGTCTACTGGTAGTAAAATGTCTCTTTTTCATAATGTCGCTTTCGCAGAATATCTCTTTCGCAAAATGTTGCGTTAGTAACTTAGAAAAAAAAAATAGCCAGTTTTAAATTTTTTTTTTCTTCGATTTTGACGAAGACGCTGAAGAACTGTTTATCTCACTTCTGGCGATCTCTTCAATATCTTCAGATTTTGATGTCGTAAAATCGGTGCAAAACCGACTCGACGTAGTCTTGTCTGCCCTACTCCTAGTGTACGAGCATTGCCACATGATATTTATTGTTTTAGTTTTTACCTGAACTAGCAGTTGCTAAGTTCACCGATTTATTTACATTCGCTGACTAGGCTATTACGCCCGCCACAAGTCACCTATTTTTTGTATTATATATTTTAATGTTTACATAATAAACTGTCAATCATTTACGGACACAAAACAGTGATTTTATTCCCTGTACACATCCCGTGTGATTCGTCCATCTACATACAACCTCTCAGTGTGCGGAGCTGCTGCCCGTACACCTAGAGTGTTATTTAATATCGCGTAGGCGCGGAGGGGTGAGGTGACCCGCGAGTTGAGGAGCAGGTGGTTCTAACACTCGCCACTGGTGAGCGTGAACCACATCTGCGGCGATAAGCTCGCATGGGACCGCCGGAGCCGTGACAGAAACTATGCCTGCTGCATGTTGCATCCTTGTTTGTCGTTGCTGCATGCTTGCTGGCATGCTGCATATTTGCTTGCATGCTGCATGTATGGTGTATGCTTGTTTGCATGCCTGCTGCATGCATGGTTTATGCTTGTCACGCTACTTGCACGCCATGTGTTTTCATCAAACGAATAGTGGTCCGGTTATTTTGATATCAAAATAGCGGGACCACTTTCTTTGTAGAATATTTTATAATGTTATAGTTTATTTTCAGTGACTGGGCAACGCAGGGTATTCGGAAAAGTAGGGAACGATTGTTTGAGCTGTACGGCCTTAAGCCTTACATCAACACTGAAGCTTTTAATAGATATGTTGCTACTTACTCGAAATTTTTTAAAAACACTTGCAAGGTAGCCAAATCCTTATTCATTAGCAACAAGATTAAATCAGCCGACAACAAAATAAAAACGGTTTGGAAAATCATCAACAGTGAAACTAATAGAAATAAAAAACAAGGTAATGACTTCACACTAGAGACATTGCGTGGCCTTGTGAGCTCCAACAATGAAGTTGCTCAAGAATTTGTAAATTTCTTTACCAGTATCCCACTTAAAACTACAGAAACCTTAAATTCCTCTCCCTTGCTCTCTATTGATTTATTGAAAGCGAACGTTTCAGCCTGTCCAAATGAATTTAAATTTCAGCATATAAACCCCATAGCACTCATAAAAGGTTTTAAGCAAATCAAGATCAAATTAACGGAAGATCTATGGGGTATGTCTATCAAAGCTTGTACCTCAATTATTGAGACTGTAGCGCCGTATTTAGCCTCAATATTCAATTTGTGCGTGGATCAAGGGGTCTTCCCGGATCTAATGAAATTCAGTAAGGTAATACCGCTTTTAAAATCCGGGGACAGTAAAGACACCAATAACTATAGGCCCGTATCCGTGTTGCCGGTTTTCAGCAAGGTGTTTGAAAAGATAATGCTCAATCAAATGCTTAACCATTTTAACACTAATAAAATATTACACGAGCAACAGTATGGTTTCACCAAAGGACGTTGTACAACTGACGCCGGTGTCACTTTATTAAAACACATATTTACTGCGTGGGAAGAGGCACAAGATGCCATAGGAATCTTCTGTGACCTTTCGAAGGCATTTGATTGCGTAAATCACGAAACCCTGATCTTGAAACTTCAGCATTACGGTTTAGGTAAACTTGCGCTCAGTTTAATAAAATCGTATTTGAATGATAGACAGCAGCAGGTACAAATAAATGGAGTCAACTCAATGGGTTTAAAAGTAAAAATGGGTGTACCACAAGGTTCGATATTGGGTCCCTTCCTCTTTTTAGTATATATTAATGACCTACCCCATCTATTTAACAACCATCCGCATATGGTGTTATTTGCTGACGATACTTCTTTAATATTTAAAATAAACAGACGTGCCACTAATCTTGATGACGTAAATAACGCCCTACTGCAGGTCCACGATTGGTTTACCGCTAATAATTTAGTACTAAATGGGAAAAAAACTAAATGCATTAGATTTGCTCTACCAAATGTCAAAAGTAGTGATTGTGACATAATATTGAATCAAGAGAAACTAGAATTTGTCGATAAAACGGTTTTCTTGGGAATCACGCTCGACTCAAGGTTACAATGGGGTCCTCATCTAACATCTCTTGCAGGACGGCTAAGCTCAGCAGCGTATGCTGTTAGAAAAATCCGTCAATTTACTGATGTTGATACCGCGAGGCTGGTGTATTTTAGTTATTTTCATAGTATTATGTCATACGGTATTTTACTATGGGGACGGGCTGCAGACATCGAGTCTATATTTATTCTGCAGAAAAGAGCCATCAGAGCCATTTATGAATTACGTAGACGCGATTCTCTAAGAGAACTGTTTAAGGAAATTAATATCATGACAGTACCTTGTCAATACATCTATGAAAACATCATGTACGTTAGAAAAAATCGGCATTTATTCAGTAAGAGAGGGGACAGACACCACTATAACACTAGAAATAGGGACCAACTAGTTCAGCCAGGTTTCAGGCTTGCTAAAGTGGATTCATCTTTCATGGGGTACTGTTTGAAATGTTACAATAAAATACCTCCCCACATTCTTCAACTGAATGAGACGAAATTTAAATCTTGTATAAAACGCACACTATGTAGGCAAGCATATTATAAGTTGGGGGATTACATTGATGATAAAAATGCTTGGCTAAATGCTGGTCCTGCTCCGCAACCATAGGTGGGGGGGCAAACTAATTGTTTGTACTGGTCGGGCATTATTTGAGTCCATCGACACGTAAAGAAGAAGATGAAGAATTGATTCCCATGTTAATGTATTGTGGAAGCTGCAGAAGATTGTAAAAATATACTTGCATTGTATAGATTCCAGTTCTTAGTATTATATAATTGCATAGCACATGTGTGAGTACTTTGTACTGTTCAGCCACCATTTACATTTATTTATCTTTCATTGACTTGAATATGCCTTGGTGACTGAGAGAATGTCATGCTCACTTAAATGTCTCGCTGATGGTGGCGGGTGTGTCGGGTCATTTAATTCCCTTCAATATGGTTGAGTTGAATGGCGCCGGTACATGCGTCATGTCTGTGAACGGGCGCTGTCAGTTGGGACTGGTCATCTCTTAGCTGCCAAGGTTCATTTTAATTACTTTATTCATACATTTTTAATCTAATCTTTCACTCTGGATGCTCTTAGTGTGCACGTCTTTCTACATCGTTCTCACATATATGTATAATCTCAAAATTAATGATGTAACCAAGATTTTGTAACAATATTTTGATTTTAAAAGAGTGTCCATGGAGTTTCTTGCCCATTCTTCTCCATAGAGATCTACGCTAGGGAATGGGCAACTACAGTACTTTCTCAAGTTATTATGCCTTGTGACTGGGACTGTAGCTTTGATTTTCTTTTTTGTATTTTTGACTTTCAAAAGTGCCGTAATGGTCTAATTGAAATAAATGCTTTGAGTTTGAGTTTGAGTTTTTGAGTTTGAGTTTGAGTTTATAATAATAATTATAATAATGATAGTCGTGTCGGCCAATGGCTTAATAGCCAAGAGCCTCGACCAACATCTTAGGAGGCTCTCGCTTGGCAGCTGGATCAAGGGCTTGATTCAGAAAGCAGTACTTCTGGACACGGCACGTATCGTTAGGAGGTTCCTCTCTCAAGAGCCCTGACCACCGGCAGCTCGGACCCTGTTCCCAGCGCTGGTGGGCTACTGTTTTTTTTTATATTTTTAAATGTTTTTTTTTTATGTTGTTAAGAAATATTTAAAAATGTTAAAAATATGTATATAGGTAGATGAATAAATGGATAATAATAATATTTTTTATATTTTTGAATGTATGTTTTAATATAAATTTTTTAAAGATTTATTTAAAAATATGTAAACTAAGTAGATAAAATGAATAAAGGAGATAATAATATCTTTATTTCTGAATAAAATTCCATAATTATAAGTTAAATACAAAGATGTTAGTAACATAAAAACTTAATAACTATGTTAGTAGACACTGGTGTCGATTCTGTTCTGCACAAACGAAACTTAATTTAGGCTATTGCTATCTTTTACTAAAAGCTAGTACGAGAAAAGGACGGCTATAGCTATGAACTAAGTTAGAGATGTCAAACTAGTTTATGCCTTGCGCTTCACCGTGTTTTTAGTCGACATGTTTTTACGTGCACCCATCATTTGTATGGAAATATTAGTTCCAACTAAACTTGACAGCTTTAAATTACGTCCGTCCCTTTCTCGTTTTATTAGAGAGAAAAAGATAGCAATGTCCTAAATTAAGTTTAGTTTGTACACAACAGAATCGACACCATTAACAATTTTTACGGGAGCATGTAGCTGACTTAAATACCAGATGAAAGGACAATCCAGTTTGTTGGCAATGTGTTGTTTGTTTTATTATTATTATATCGTATTCACATGATATTCGCAAAACCTGGCGTGATCTAGTCATCTTAACGTTCATCATTTTTCTGCGATTCCGTAAAACCTTTGGAAATGGAAATATTACGTAATGGAGCAGTTTCTAATAAACGTTTTAAAATAAATTGCCTTCACATGGAAGTGGTGCCAAGGCACAGGGGCACCTGCCCCCTCCGTTCTCCTGCCAAACGGTACAAAATTTTTACCTCTTTTCATTCTAAAAACTAAATAGCGCTATTCTAGCCTCAAAACTTTGACCATGGATATCTCCATAACCATGGGGCTCCGCGGGGTGAGGGTGACACAGAGGGGTAGTCCCTCCACCAACCCCTTCCCCCACTCCTTCCTCGGCCTTTAAATCGTTGCCCTGCAATGTAAAGTTTAACCCATTTATGTCAATCTAATTGACATTGACTATGAAATAAGGTTACTAGCGTAATAAAAATCTGAACCCATAATTAAACTTCATTTGGTTTTATTTAGAAAACTTTTTCTCTTCAGAAACCCCAAATTAATACAAAATTATATAATGTTTAGTTATTAATTAACACTTCAATACCCGCAATTACAGACACAATTAAAATAACAATGCACTGTGTGTAAATAATAGTTATTTATGCAACTGTTGTATAATGAGGGGTATTAAAACACGAATGTGGGTTTATCACACGAGGCGAAGCCGAGTGTGATAATAGTATCACATGAGTGTTTTAATACCTAATTATGTACAGTTGCATACAAGACTTTATCTACATCCATGATATGAATCCTCCATAAAAGGTTCTGAAACCATAGGGTGTTGCAGTGTTCTAAGAAGTCTATGTAAATTCATGAAAAGTTTAATTGCTTTTATTTAATACAAACAAACCGTGTATAGGTAGTAATATAATTATTTACATTTTGGATTGTTCAATTATCAAAATTCACAAAGCTTGTATCACTCATTTTTGTAAACAACAAAGTACATAATGCAATACTAATATCCAAATGTCGAACAAAAATGGCGGGATACGACGTGAATTCGAATTAACTTATAAGTTTTTTTTTTTTTTATTACAGCGCTGTGGTAGTGCATCGCACGTGCTAGACAATGTTCTTTTTTTAAAACGAGTTGCATAATGAAATTCAGTACAACATTATAACACCCGTTTGGATGTTATAATGGTTATTATGATACTGGCTGTTTTAATGTTGGCCATAAGCTAACTGTTTCAGATACCTTTATAGAGGATTTATAGCATGGGTGTAGATAAAAGCTTTTAAAAAGCGACATTATGAGAAAGAGACATTTTACTACCAGTAGACATTTTGCAAAATCGTCATTTTGCGCCTGAGCCCTCCAGATTACATGCAAAATTTCTTCTAGATGTAACTTTTTTTTGGCTTATCGAAAAAATCTAAGAAAAACATATGTTGAGGTACAAATGAGGTACTATATTTAACGAAAAGATGAACTAGTTATAACGCCTACAACTAGGTGAAACCGGCTTGGTCCAGCCATTCTGACGTCAGAATGGCTGGCCACTTTCCTTGTAATACTTTTCCCTCTTTAGCGAGGTACACATTATTTGATGTCCGGTACCAAATAGTACAAAACAGGTACTAACACTTGGTATTGGTCAAACTTCCAAAATCTCTCTTGCTCCAGCCATCCTGACTCTGACCGATTACTTGGCTCACATCACAGAGTGTTTCAATTTCCTTAAGGCGGTACCCCGAGCTGGTAGCGGCGTTAGGGGGGGGCGAGGGTGGGCGACCGCCCAGGGCGCCGGATACGAAAGGGCGCCGCAGGCGCCCCTTCATTTATAGAAAAACAATGATCCTTAAGCGCTAAATTTTTACAAATTCCCTGGACTCCACACCACACTAGGATACCCTGTGTCGTGGGGTCCAGTCTCTTCCCAAGTACCTAAAGTTTCATTATCAAATGCGTGAGAATGAGCCAGGCCCGGACTGGCCATACGGGCAAATACCCGATGGGCCGGTGTGCCCGACTGGCGGTCGACTTTATTTTCTATTTAAAAAAAACATCGCAATATATCGATTAAAATAACGTCCTATCGAGGACCTAATTCCATTTACTCTTGGACTCTATCTGTAGTAATGGTACCCCCTAGAACTGTGGTCGTCACACTTTTCTGGTGAAGGGCCACATAGGACAATGTGAGGTATCACTGCGGGCCGCACATTCTTATATCATTTTAGTTGACACTCCCAATCTATGGACATATTTTTACCAGCTGTCCAAACGCGAATGCCCGGATTTTGTATGGCAATTGTTACCTGTGACCAATGTGATATCTTTATTTGCCAACTCAATGAACTAACTTGCAAACAATTAATTTAAAGCAAGCGAACGGATTGCACGAGTAAGTTTACACCTACCCGCATCTATTTAATTAATTTCTTGTGCAAAATCATATTTTGATATTATCTACTGAAATCGTTTGTTTTGTTGCGGGCCGCATAAATATCACCCGAGGGCCGCCATGCGGCCCGCAGCCCTCTGTATGACGACCACTGCCCTAGAGGCTCAGGATTTTTAAATGTTTTTAATTTTCCTGCCTGGTGCCATAGAATTAGTAATTACGTAACAATTTGTAGACAATCACACTCAAACTAAAATATTTTTAAGGCTTAAAATGAGCCTCTGGGAACTCGTACTACCGTTAGAAACTTAAACATTTTTTACAAAACGTTTTAAATTTTATTCTAGGCAAGATGTAAAAATTTTCGAGCTCGCTTCGTTTGCTCTTGTAACCTACTTTCTCTTGGATCTTTACATTGTCTATTATAAGTCAAGCAATTAACTCCAAGAGGTCGAAACAATTCTACCCTGTCCAAGGCAAGGTATCAAAAATTGTTTTTAAAATTGTCTCCTTAAATATTTTTTACTTCCTAGACTTTTTAAATAACTCTTCAAATTTAGTAATTTGTACTTCTATCAAGTATTTTAGCAAATTCGTTTTTACTGGCACCTTTCTGCGCTCTCCTCCCCCCCTCTGACTCAAAAACTGGCGCGCCCTCGTTTGACAGCGCCACTATTCTCTTAGTTTCAAATCTAAAGTCGCACTCTAGCATTTCAGCCTAACATTCTATTTTAGACGTTTCCTTCGGTTGATTCAAAATTTACATTAGTAGTTTTCCTTTCTCTTGAGAGTGGGGGGCCGACCGTCTCTTTAAATGCCTGGGCCGGTTTTGGGTCCCAGTCCGGGCCTGAAGTGAGGTGTTAGTGTGTGTTCACGTCGAACTAGTGGTGGAGCGCGCAATTCACTCGCCTGGCCAATTAATAAAAGAGTTCGCCGTTATAAAAGCTAAAAAAGTTTTTTTTTATTAGTTACATTATACCTATCCTTTGCCTTTTTTTGTAGGTTTAAAATTGCAGTTAGGGGGCGCGCTAGAAATCTTGCCCAGGGCGCTGGTAGTGCTAAAACCGGCACTGCCCGAGCAAAATTAGCAACTCTATTTGTGGTGGTTCAAACTTCGCTTGAAATACTGTTAGAATAAAGTTCTAATCAGCTTGCACTACGAATTGGTCGTTACGTCAGTCACTGCAGGCCGAATTGTGCGAAATGAGTGGTTTTAATTCTTTATAAAATCAAACGGAAAAAATAAAACGACAATTAAATGAATTGCCTATCCATTAGTATAAGTAGCAAATCAAAATAATGGTTACTTTACGAGGAGTAGCATTTTATAAATCATTATTTCTCATTTCTATGGTTTCGTTGTGAGGGGATTTATTAAACATTAAGCAACTTAAAAAAAAATATGAAACGACAATTTTGGAGTCAAGGATATGTAGTAATTTAATGTATTTTTTATTAGTTGGTATTTCTTTTGGATAAAGAGGAGTAGGCTCCGAAAAACTGCTCGCTCAAGGTCATTTGCTCGGGGAGCCGCCTTAAGCAGAAGATCTGTGCATAAGCAAGCCGTATTCGTCAGTACAAGCGGTGCGTAGAGCGATACACTCTAAAGCGATGAAAGGTGGGTATATAGGGCGTGAGAGCGACCGGACCAAAGTGTAACTGACACGCGTCTGCCGGATGATAACGCCATGTGTTCATACTGGCGCAGCATCTGGTCGGTGCCTGTCAGTCACACTGAGGGCGATTGGATCCGGGGGATTGAACAAGCGTGTAATCCAATACCAGAAATGGGAGCAATCATCATCAGCCCCCAAGACGTAGCTCGTGCAGTCCGTCCGTTGCCTAACTGGAAATCTCCAGGGCCGGACGAACTGCACAACTTCTGGATCAAAGGGTTCCAAAGATCGCACGCTCGCTTGGCGTCCCTGTTTCGTTTCAAACAACGTTACGAGTCAGGGTCGCTGCACCAGTTCTTGACGATAGGAATTACCCTCCCGCACCATAAATCAGGTAGTACTGCGGAGCCCAAAAATTATAGACCTACATCTATTTTGAGAGCTAAATCAACCAACATATTCTGAGTAATTCTATCATGTCTGCCTCTCAGAATGGATATAGGAACGGGTACCGCGGTACTAAGGAGCTGCTTCTCATTGATATGGCCACTAGGTTCGCCGCTCCCGAAGGGGTCTACATGTTGGATAGATTACAAGAAGGCCTGTGATTCTGTGCCTCGTACATGGCTCATGAGGGTGCTGGAGTTGTAAAAAGTAGATGCAACTTTGCGTACGTTCCCGATGTCATGTATGATGGGACACTGGAGAACGAACGGTCTTTCGCTATCAGGATGTCGACAGATGCAGAGGAACAGCGAACCGATAAGGATCGAGCGCGGTATATTCCAGGGTGAAAGTCTGAGGCTTCTTAAATGCTAAGACCCAGCACAACCGTGAGATCTCTGGGAATACTTCCTAGAAGCTGACGACGTGGAGATGCACCGAGATGTGGTCTCAGTGGACAAAAGCCTCACTCCACTCTCCCTAGCTAACGAGAACTGGCGCAAGCCTTTAGGCTTGCGCCAGTTCATTATTGTTCGTTATACATTAGACACGAATGACCGCAAGAGGTGTGGCAGGGCAAATAGCTTCACGGGTGCTTTTACCGGGCCATACATAGGCCTGATGTAGACTTCTTAGCGTCCGGTATCCTGGCTTCGCTTCGTGACCTCTTCGGGAAACCGAAAGTTTTGTCTGTAGTAAGTACTTCAAGTTTTCGCCAGTTTTCTTTAGCCATGGACAGCAGGGTGAGTCCCTTGGTCCACTGCAACCACATCTCGGTGCATATATACCTTGGCTTTTAAAAATATTCTCGGAGACTGCGCAACTCGCGGCTATGGAGGGTCTTCGCGTTTAGTAAGCCTCGACCTCCGCACTTCCGCGGCATGTACAGTCTCATCACCGATGATCGTGGGTGATGCATCCGGCTTGTAGTCAGCAGCGACAGCGGCAGCGCAGGGAAATGCATAATTTAATCGGTTTTGTTTCTAGGCAATTTGCTAAACAGAAACCGAAAAACCAAATGCCAAAATCGACTATATTTATTTAGTTTGAATGTTCAAAAACAAAAAGGAGCTATTTACGATTTCTACAGGCGAGTCGCAAGAAAAAGATAGTTTTGGAGACGTAGATTTAATTAGACAAACTTTACATGAATATTAAACATTAAAATTAAGTTATACAAGTGACCATGATCGAAGTTTGATTCATAATGAGAATCACACAGGTGTTCCTCAATTCGGAGAGGTGACCGTGAGAAGATGTCGCCGTGAAGAGCTGACGTTGCGTTGCCGGGTGGTCCATATGCACAGCCGCGCTGGGTACAGTGCAAGCGATGCGATGCGATAGTTAGCTTAGCGTAACACCTCCCCCCGTAGAACAGCGACTATTGAAGACAGAAGTCGTAAATTGAGCTGGAGGTTGATTTGTGTCTACTCTGGTAGCTGGTACAGTGAAGACTCTTTGAAGTTCCATCTGGTTGCTTGCAGGTTCAGCAGGTGTTATCATTGCTTTTCGTCGTAGAAAGTATTTTCGATAGAGCAGGACACTGACGATTGCACAGGCGATGATCACTATCACGTACATCGGTATAGTGGTGTGATATACGCTGGAGTTGCTGTCTTCAATGAGGGTAATTGGTGACTGCATGGACAACTTCCTACTAGTCTCGTGTAAATGGTCCAACTTGATTGAGTTTAACTTAAAGATTGGGGCTGAAGATGTCGTCTGCTGCCAAAAAGTCAAATTATCGGCTGGGATATCGATGATTTTCAACGCTTGTCCCTTGAGGCGGTCTTTGAAGTTGTAGATCTTAAAGTGCGGTGTTTCAAGAGAGCATCTCTGAGGTATTATAGCGAGGTAGCTGCCTTTTAAGGTGTCATACAGGTCACGTCCGCAGGATAAATGCACTTTCGTAGGCGTGGGAAAGCTGATACCGTAGTGTCTGTCATCGAGCTCTTCATAAGCAGGTTTCTTCAGGGATACTGTCTTAGGATTGCATGAAGTTGTTCGTTGTTGAGTGGTGATCAAATGCTGGATACAATCTGGTGCTGTCTGATTGTGCATAGTTTTCAACTCGTTGCATAGATACCATTTGCTCGTCTTCGGACATTGTCTCTATATACTTGAAGTCTTTCTTATGTAAGGCAAGAAAAGGATGTGGGGGTGATATGACTTGATTTAATTTATTAGGAATCATACATAATTTATAAAAATCATAGGTTAAGGGGATGAGGATCGGAATTTTATATACTATAACTATTTTATTTCCCGTATAGTAGGAGCCTAGTCTGATTACATCATATATTTCCCTTACATCTAAATCTACTATATTATCTTTGTTATATATTCTAGTTAAGTTTTTAATTATATCCTTAATAGTAATTAAATCTACAACTGCATGATGAGCAGTAGATATTCTTATAAATGCAAGAACATTTTCTAATTTATTAAGTTCTTGCGATATATAATCTATGTTATCGCTAAGAATAGTAAAAACTTGGAAAAGATGAGCATATTTAATTAAATCATTTTCTCTGGTAGCTTCTGTTTCACTAATCTTTTTTACTAATAGTTCTATCTTGTTCTGATTATCTATTATATTATCCAAAATTTTTGAATGTTCAGCTATCCAGTCTTTTGATAAACTAACGTGTGCATTAAGTTCTGAAGCTATCCTATTTTCATTATCTTGCAGGGATTTAATAGCCTGATTATAGTGCAATGCATCTGTGTAATCCAAATTTCCAGTAATACTTTTTATAACAGACCCGAGACCATCTACGAGTCCTCTTTTATTACGAGATAACTCAAAAGTTTCTAACTGTCTAAGTACATTATTAAACTTACTTTTCAGATAAGTCATATGGGGCTCGAATAAGAATCTCGTACGATTATTCAGTTCAGGGCTTACTGAATTTAACTGATTATTAATAGATTTAACTATTTCGTGTATATCGCCAAAGTCAACATAACGTAGGAAAGAATGATAATGGGAAACGATTTTGGCAGGCCCGAGTTTAAAAGGTAAGATACCTGGTCCACTGTCAAGACTTTCAAGTTTTATCTCCTGCAGCATTGCTGGAGTCAGTAGAAAGAGGAACATCAGCATCGTCCTGCAACAATTGTGCGGTTTTAGGGACTCTCTTAAGTCTAGTTTTGGCAACTGGACCTCTCTTTTTCTTCGTATAAATGTGAATAGGGAGGCCAGTCTCAACTACGTCGTGGGTATATCGGGGAGCTAACTTTTGCCTCGAAGCAATCGGATTTTTCACGAAAATCTGTTGTTCGGGTGGATAGTTTACCTCCGGTTCACGGGTTCTATTACGAGCATTCATCAGATCGGAACGAGAAGCGTTGCAAAGATCTTCGATAGTATTATAAGCGAGGATCATCTTGTCTTTATGATTATGCATATACTGCTGTAATAAATGCGAAGTTAAATCTATGTCAAAAGGATCTCTGGGGTCAAAGTGACCCGTAATTACATCTAAGGGTTTGCATTTAGTAAAACTATGAATACTACTATTGTAAGCCATAAGCCCATACGGCATTAGGTTATTGACTGATTCAGATTTTTCAGATATTTTTAATATACGTAGGTGCTCTAGTATCGTTGAGTGGAACCGCTCAACAATACCATTTTCATTAGGAGCATGGGGGGCTACTCTATGATGTTGGATTTTATGAATCCTTACAAATTCAGCTAGCAATTGATTGGTGAATTCTGTACCATTGTCAGTTACGATAGTGATAGGCATGCCGTGATGAGTACAGAAATTTAATAAGGCTTGAATGACGCTAACTGCAGTTCCGTCGCGTAAGTAATATGCTTGACCATACTTGGAGAAAGCATCTACTATGGTTAAGAACTTTTCATTTTGAATAGTTAGTAGATCTAAATGTACCAATTCAAAAGGTCTTGAAGATGAAGGGACTACTTTTAGTTGTGGTCTCACAGGATTGCGGTCATACTTTGCCTGTCCGCAAATTACGCATTCATTTATAAATTTAGTTATTTGTTCGCGCATTTTTGGCCAAAAGTACCTATGCGATAGAGCAAGATAGCACTCATTGATGCCCCGATGGTTCGTTTTCCCATCATGATACTTGTTAATGATTTCCTGCTGTTTAAGATATTCCCTGACGTTATCTAATTCTCTTTTTGTTAAAAATAGGTTCATAGATGAATTCTTAAATGTTCTTTGTATTATAGGTATTATATTATACATTTCTAAATAAGGATTGATTAAAATTCCAGTTTTAATTTTAGGTTGTACATATTCTTTAATAGCGTTAATAAGGTCGTTTTCTAGGTTAGATTTAGAGATTTGCATCGATACACGTGTATAGTTATCAAATGGTTTAGTTATAACTGGTCTACTTTTTATATCACCTACAACATTAAATATAATTTGCTTAGAGACCTTATTTAAGGGTTCATCTGTGATAGGTATTTCTAAAATAGGATTTTCGTTATCAGTATGTACAGTAGCGGTATTAGAGTTACTACAATTATCTGAAGCGGTTAGGGTTCTTGAACTAGTGTCATCTATAGTAGGAGTCTTATCCGATGCATTAGCAATAACGGATATGAGTTCTTCATTGTGCAACTCAATGCGAGAAAGGGCATCTGCATTTGTGTTAAACTTTCCCTGCTTATATATTACCGTAAAGTCATATTCACTGAGCTTAAGTCGCCATCGCGTGAGCCGGGAATTGGGCTCCTTAAGACTCATGACCCACTGTAGTGGCTTATGGTCGGTCAAAATTTTGAACTTTCTGCCAAAGATGTATGGTCTAAAATACTTGCATGCCCAAACTATAGCAAGAAGCTCTTTCTCGATTGTACTATAGTTAAGTTCACTAGAGTTCAATGTCCGAGATGCATGCGCAATGGGCTTGTCAGAACCAATTATACCCTGGGATAGTACTGCACCAATGGCCACGTTGGAGGCATCCGTGGTTAAAATGAACTCTTTGCTGAAATCTGGATATTGAAGGATAGGATCGTTAGTAAGGAGGGTTTTGCAATGGTTAAAACAATTGGTATAATTTTGATCTAAGGTTATTTTAGAACCCTTTTTGAGGCACTGTGTAAGTGGTTTGGTAAGATTTGCAAAATTGGGGATAAATTTACGATAGTAGCCTAGAAGACCAAGAAAACGTTTAATTTCAGTGGGAGTTTTGGGTAAGGGGTAGTTTTCTATTGCATTAATTTTATTAGGATTAGGTTTCACACCGTCCTTACAGATAACATGTCCCAAAAATTCGGTTTCTAACTTCAAGAATTCGGATTTATCCATTTGAATCTTGAAATTAGATTCCCGAAGTCTTTTGAAGACTTTTTCAAGATTAAGGATATGTTCCTGCAAGGAAGTACTGAACACTATAATATCGTCTAAATAGACGAGACAGATACTTTGTAGATCTTTAAGAAGGTTATCCATCACCTTCTGGAAGGTAGATGGCGAATTTTTAAGTCCCATGGGCATCCTTAGAAATTCATAATGGCCGTTTTCAACATTAAAAGCAGTTTTATGAATATCTGCGCTGTCCATTTCGACTTGATAAAATCCAGATGCCAAATCTAAGGTAGTAAAATATTGGCACCTGCCGAGTTTGTCTAAGACATCTGTAATATTAGGTATAGGGTATTTGTCGTCGATCGTTTTTTCATTAACCTTTCGGAAGTCTACCACGAGACGCCACTTAATTTTTCCTGAAGCATCAGGTTTTTTGGGTACTATCCAAATGGGAGAACTCCATGCAGAGTCGGATGGTCTAACAATGTTCTGTTCAAGCATCTTGTTAATTTGGTCCCTAACTTCCTGACGATGAACGTACGGATATCGGTAGCTTTTGGTATGTACTGGAATTTCATCTGTAGTTCTTATCCTGTGTTTGATCTTGTTGGTGAAAGTAAGTGCTTCTCCATCAAGGTAAAACACATCTGCATAATTTTCACAGAGCTGTTCTAAATTAATACGTTCTTCTTCATTTAAATGTTCGGTACGGAGACGCGATAAAACTTCAGCTGTACGATTTGATGAAATTTCAGTACTGTTACTATTAACTTCAAATATTACAGCTTCTACCGGCCTATCCATTGAAAATATGACATCATTAGATGAAGAATTGCTCAATTCAACCCAACCTCTATTGTTCTCTACTTTGGTAAAACAATCAGAAATAAAGCAATTACAGATTATCTGACTTTCAACAAATACCTCACCATCTTTTGCATTAACTGGTACTCTTACTAATTTCTTAGAATTTGCTGGTATAATATCCTCATACAAGTTGACATTACGAGAATCGTACATCTGAATAGGTACTGTACTATTTCGTGTAATAAGTATTTTATTTTTTAGGTCAATAGTAGAATTCCATTCATCTAGTAAGTCTATTCCTAAAAGGCCATCAAAATAGTCGTGAAATTTATAGATGAAAAGCGTAATATCCTGAGACTCATTAAACTCTGAGAAGCAAGGCAAAGATATAGAGTAATCATTTTTACTAGTTGCATGAACCGTAGTAATTTGAAAAGGTTCATAGTTAAGGGGTAGATGATTGAAGTATTTTTGCACGGCCTCAGGGCTTATGAAAGACTGATTAGCCCCAGTGTCAATTAAAAGCTTAAGTGGAGGATTACTTATCTGGACATAGACTAACTGTCTTTGAATATGAAAATTTAGTTCTATTTTGGCTTGACACTTTTCGAAACCTTCTGAAAATTTTCATCATTAGTAGAAGATGGCGTTTGATTAATTTCCTCAATTACAGGTACCTCTGAGCGATAGTCTATTTCATTTTCACAGCTGTACTCATTGACATGTTCATAGTCATAGCACTCATAGTCCGGATAGTTATAATCATTGTCATAGAAATCAAATTCATTAAAATTAGTCTCACGCGATTTGAAATAATTGTTCGGTGGCGGATTTCCAAATCTACGCCAATCGTGCCCACTAGGCGGTAAAACTTTAGGATTAAAATGGCTTACTCCACTCATTGGACGAGGGGTATTACCGGCACCATGTGGCTGATGAGCTTGTGCTCTATTCGGCAATCTAAAGACATTGCTTTGAGGGTTGTAATTAGGAGGGTATGTGCGCATGACCTGTTGAGTTCGTGTCAGACCCTGAGGGGGTAAAGCTTGCGAAGGAAAGTTAGGTCTCCAGCCTTGAGCAAGTTGTGGTCGGCTACCATATTGAGGAGCTGACCCAAAGTTGTTAAATCCATATGGTTTTGATGGTCCAGGCATACTAAGCGGCATAGGTCTAGGTGCGAAATTATTCAAGGGTAGATGCGTGCCATGTAGAGTAGGACGTAACAAATCTTTCCTATTAGAGCCACCATCAGTACGTTGTTGCATGTAAAGCGTGTTAAGTTCATCCTGAACATACTCGAGAGCTTTCTCAATACTATCAGGACGCATGCAACGGATCCTGGATCCTAGAGGATCCTTAAGTCCACGTAAATAGGCCTGAAGAGTAAGCTTTTTATAAAGAGAGCGCTTTGCCTCTATTGTAGTATTCACAGACTCGTGTAAAGACACATAGGTCATAATCGTGCTGAATAAATTTTGACATCGCTCATAAAATTCTTGCGGCGTGCTAGAGCCTTGTGTCTGCAATGATAGATCACTATATAGCGCGGTCTCGTCACGATGGTCTGCGAAGTTGTTGATTAGCGCACTTCTAATTCCTTGCCAATTTTCCGGTATCCCATTAGAATTGATAAGCCTAGCTGCAGATCCAGAAATTTTATTTAAAATGCCATTAATTAGGGCTAGGTTAGTTAATTCGTGCCCAGGCTCAGTTCTAAAATGCGCAAGTACCAATTGATCGCATAAATTTACGAAACGGGTTAATATATGAGAATTTCCATCAAAATCTGGAACAAGTCTAAGTGACTTATAGATTAAATCTACTGGATTACTATTATTATTTGCCATATTTTCTTCCAAATTCGCGTCTAATTCAACATCCTCTAAAATATCTCCTAGATCCCTGCGTTGATCTATCGATCTATTTCTATTGCTATTCCTATCACTAGCTAACCTATTATTCCGTGATTCTCCCGGATGGAAAATCTTGACGGCTATACGTTAAACTAACACCAAAAAATCACTCGCGAAATATTAAAACGCACACTTAAAATAGATATATAATATACTAGGAAGGACTAATGTAGGAAAGCAAGGACTAAGAAAGATTCAAAGTACTTACTGCATAATGCTCCAGTATCTTTCTCCTGCACAATCAATGTTCAGATCACTCACTGCAAAAATCAATGTAGGTTCGGTAACTTGTCTATGATGTTCTAGTTTTTACAAGTATCCTGTCGGCTGCGCCATTTACGATTTCTACAGGCGAGTCGCAAGAAAAAGATAGTTTTGGAGACGTAGATTTAATTAGACAAACTTTACATGAATATTAAACATTAAAATTAAGTTATACAAGTGACCATGATCGAAGTTTGATTCATAATGAGAATCACACAGGTGTTCCTCAATTCGGAGAGGTGACCGTGAGAAGATGTCGCCGTGAAGAGCTGACGTTGCGTTGCCGGGTGGTCCATATGCACAGCCGCGCTGGGTACAGTGCAAGCGATGCGATGCGATAGTTAGCTTAGCGTAACAAGCTAAATCAAGATATTATTTTTTACTATTAATGAATATGAACTTCCTTTGACATTTTTGTAGGACTAAAAACCACTAAAAAAGTTTGGTATTTTTTTCATCTAGATTTCGAAATATTTAGACAAATTTATTACGAATTATAGGTTTTTAATTCTCTAAAAATACAGTATCTTTATTTATTTGTTTCTTATTACAGTCTAATTTCAGTCTATTCTCTATATAATCGGTTTTTACATTCAGTAACTCGGGAACGGTAAGTCCCGCAGTTTAGTTGGTTTTACCATTAGATAGAGAATCGAATACCGATTCGAATGGTATATTAAAGTGAAAAACTGCAAAAAATCACGTTAGTTGGTTCTGCCTCTAACCCGGCGATATTTTGTCGTGCGCGTCCACTACCATATATGCGCTGCGCGAGCGTGTCGACGCCCAGCTAGATGCCATGCTAAAGGCCGGGGTGATTGAACCGGTAGACCATTCCGACTGGGCCACGCCTCTAGTCGTGGTTCGCAAAGTTGATGGTGGCCTAAGAATATGTGCAGATTATAAGGTAACCCTGAATAGAGTTCTAGCGATCGATAGATTTCCGATTCCAAAAATGGAAGATTTATTCAGTAATCTTAGCGGAAATGTTTTCTTTACTAAATTAGATCTGTCTCAAGCCTACAACCAGGTACTTTTAGCTGAGCACTCTAGGGATTATACAGTTATTAACACGCATAGAGGGTTATTTAAGTATAATCGTTTGGTATTTGGTTTATCCTCAAGCCCAGGAATATTTCAAAAAATTATGGTTAATTTATTTAAGAATAACCCTAATGTCATAGTTTTTTTTGATGACATACTGATTAAAAATAAGGATTTAGCTAGCCATTTAGAATCTGTGGTGTTGCAGATACAAGAGACAAATGGCTGAAAAATTAAGAAAAGTAAATGCGAGTTTTTGGCAAAAGAGGTTAAATACTTAGGTTTTATTATTGATCAAAATGGTGTAAGGGTAGATCCAGACAAGGTAACGGCTATTGCAACTATGCCCTGGCATGGTAACCTTTTATGGGAAATTCATCAGAAATTTAAGTATGCAGTTATCGCCTCTGTACCAACTTTTAAAAAAAGGTAAGCATTGGATATGGGGAACTGAACAAAATGCAGTGTTTGTTCGAATCAAGAATTTTTTGTGTAGCACAAAAGCACTAGTGCATTTTGACATGGAAAAAGAGTCTGTATTAACGGTAGATGCTAGCGGGCGCGGGCTAGGCGCGGTGTTGGCACAGCGTGAACCAGGAGGGGAGGAACGTGTCGTTGCGTACGCTTCACGCTCGCTCACGACTCCTGAGCTTCACTACAGCCAAATTCATAAGGAGGCCTTGGCAATTGATTTTGCAGTAGAGAAGTTTCATCAGTACCTTTACGGGAGGAAATTTACACTTCGGACTGATCACAAACCACTTGTTAGCATCTTTGGGCCTAATGTAGGGATTCCTAGCGCGGCAGCAAGCCGTTTACAACGTTGGGCAATTAAATTATCGGCGTATGATTTTGATATTCAGTATGTCAAAACCGATAAAAATACAGCTGATTGTCTTTCACGGTTAATTGATTCACAAAAAAAAGATTCAGTAGCGGAAGAGGAAGTGTTACCAGAGCAAACATATTTACACTTTGCAGCTGAAGCTCTTTTGCTAGATTATAATGTGCTTAAAAAAGAAACAATCCATGATCCTATTTTAAGTCGTGTTTTGAGTTATATAATTGACGGTTGGCCGACAGAAGTTGAAATAAAAGAGCTTAGACCGTATTTTAACAGAAAAAACTAATTATATTGCGAATAAGGGTGTGTGATGTGGGGTCATCGCGTAGTTATACCGTCGTTGTGTAGAACAATAGTACATTGTTACCCTAGGGGTGAAAGTAACTTATTTAGTCCCGAGGCGGGGTTTGGTGCCCGAGCGAAGCGAGGGCGCTAATAGTTCGAGGGACTAAATAAGTCTTTAACCCGAGGTAAACACTGTGCTTTTCATTACGAATACAAGGAAAATAAAAAATAAAAACATTCAATCAACAAAATGAAGATCGAACCACGGAAGACCGCTTTCCCGCCTAGTTTCCTTTTTTTGTCTGTGGCCGGCCAGCTATTCAGCCATTACCTATTTTTCATTTTCATCATTGAAAAAATGGTAAATATTTTGCCCAAATCTATGTTATTTTAAAGAAATAGTTGAAACTTAATTATAATAAAGTTATTTAAAAAAAAAATATATTCTATTTTAATTCTAGTTGGAACATGGTTCAATAGAAAAATGGACTATTTTTTTTTAATAATTTGACAGCTGTCAGTTGAAAACGATTCTCCCTAGGGCTGAAAAGTATTACTTTCAACCCGCTCCTCAGGCAACTTTAGACCTACTTTCCGAGTATGAGTAATGAAAAAGTTATTTCGGAACTCCACGATGTTCATATGGGAATAGTTAAAACAAAGGCGCTAGCTCGTAGTTACGTTTGGTGGCCGGGAATAGACGAAGCTCTAGAGAAGGCATGTCGCTCGTGTGTTATATGTGCAGCTGTAGCTGACGCTCCGCCAGCACATGTGCCATGCATGAGCATGGCGTGGCGTGATGGCCACGGCCATGAGGCCGTGGCCGTCACGGCCCTGGTCCAGGCTCCATTTGAATTTTTAGGGCCTATTGGTGGTTTGACCTATTTAGTTATTGTAGATTCTTGTTCAAAATGGATCGAAGCAATAAAAATGAATAGAACTACAGCGCAAGCGGTAATTCATGTACTACGGAATTTGTGGTCGCAATTTGGTCTTCCGAAACAAACAGTTAGTGACAACGGTCCACCCTTTTCAAGTTTAGAATTTTTAAATTTTCTAAAACATAATTGTATAGAACATATTTTTACATCTCCATATCACCCAGCTTCTAATGGTGCAGCTGAAAGTGCGGTAAAAATTTGTAAACGTACTATTAAAAAAGCGTTCAAACAAAATGTTAATGTTGATATATAGCACTGTCGAGATTTCTATTAGCTTATAGAAATACGGAACACTCTACCTACTACCGGTGATAGTCCGGCTAGTCTATTACAGGGTCGTAGTCTTCGTATGAGGTTGGATAACCTAAAGCCAGAGCGTGAATCACATGTAGCAGCGCGTCAGGCTCGTAGTGAGCGTGACGCGGGTGGGACGCAGCGTGAATTAGAACCGGGAGCTCTTGTTTGGTATCGTGAATATAGGGGCTCAGATAAATGGGTACCTGGTACGATTCTTAGATGTTTGGGTAACACCGATTATTCTATTAGATCCGGAATCGGAACAGAATGTCACAGACATATCGATCAGTTGTGGTTAAGGGTCTTGGGTGAAGTTGGTAGTGATATTCCTAGAGAGAGTACGGCGGCCACGTTAGATCAAATTGCAAAAAAGTTGGAAATCAATAAGCATGCACGTAATTCTCTATCAGTTCCCATGACTAGTGGCGAGGATCTAGATCGGGGTGCGGCTGGTTCTATAGAATGTAGCGTTGAGGGTGATTCGTCTCCAGTCACTGACTCCTGCTGTAGTGGGGGCTCATTTCTAAAAGTTTCTTCGGAATGTCTTCACGAATTTATAATAAGCTTCCTAAGCAAATAAGAGAAATTGAAAACATTAAAATTTTTAAGAAAAAGTTGTATGACTTTTTGGTAAATAGACCATATTATAAAGTACATGAATTTCTGTCCGACAGATTTGTGATGACGTAATGCCAAACTGTTTATTCTGCTTTATGTTTTGATGCAAAATATAACTCTTATTAAAATTTCCATTTGAGTTAATATAATTATATCACTTAAACTTAGGTCTAAGATTCAATATTAAACATACAAAATTGTTCAAACTATTGTATGCCGAACATGGTAGAGCAGTGCAAACGCACACACAAATAACCTTATACCAACTCTGTAACCACTGTCTCACAATAAAGATCTTTGACTTTGACTTTGACTTTGACAAGATGTTTCCCCAGATATTTCCTGTGGGTCACCGGGAAAAACCAATGTGTCACCCAATGGGGATTTTTCTGGCAGCGTTGTCGAAGTGAGTAACCGTCCAATGAGGTTACACAAACCACCTGTCAGATATGGGTGGGATGACGGTTAAGTTTTATTTATATTTAATATTACATACGTATGATAAAAAATTTGATGTGTTTTGTTAAGTGTTGTAGTATTTACTTTTGTCTTACTATTAGTAATTAAGGGTAGAGGTGTTGTGTATGTACACGCCTTTTCCGTCCTTCATGGATGAGTCAATGGTTTCGCTCTCTTACAATAAACGCCTCGAACTGAGCACACGTCTTTCATTCAACAAATACCATAAGCTATAACAACTTTTTAGCCGGTCAGTCGATTTAAAAGTTATCTGGAAAGCATATTTTTAGTCATAGTACCACATTTAGTACAATAGATAGATGTCGCTGCATCTTACATTTGATGATTAGTTTTTCTTGAACACTTTAAATTCATATATCTTTTGATAGTTTTATCCGATTACGATGAAACAAAAACCAAATAATACCTCAAGATACGCACAATTTTTATGTAGGAAGTTATCGGCATTGGTTTCGTTAATTTTACGTGATGCTTGATCATCGAAACAGATAAGCAGACAAGCAAAAATTCAAAAAATGCTGGCAATGAATTCTGTTGGTTATCCTTTCATACCCTGGCAATTTTTTTCGAAATATTTTCGCGATGTACAAAAACGATTTTTCTACAGATTTATTATATGTAATTATGTATGTAATAGATATAGATGGTTCCCACGACGATATTTCATTCTGTAGCAGCTGACACGAGAGGTCTAGACTCTATGATCCTATGATCAGATAAAACGAAACACGAAGCACAGAGTACTATCGGGGTATTTTCCGCCTGACCATTTTATTTTTTTTCGCTTAAATCATGCGGAGGCGCCGAGCCACGCCCCCTTAAAGTTTGGGCCTATTAGGAAAGCGTCAACTTTGGCGCGCAAAGTAACAATAACTCTCGTTTAGCGTGCGTCGTCAATGCGCTCGGCCGATTCGGTATCTTTTCATTCATTTTTTGTACACAAAGTCAACGGGGCGGGGCTAAAGAGCGTTTTTATGTTGCGAGTGCAAGCAAAAATGAGGTTAGTGGTGGTCAGGCGGGAGTGTCCTCGATAGTACATTGACACGAAGTTTTTCTGGACTTCCAGCAAATATTAGAGTAGTCACCTATTATCTACATAAACCATTGTTTGTACTTATTCGATATCTAGACGCGTATATTATGATTGAACAAATATAGTGATGATACAACATGCACCAGAGTTTCATTGGAAGAACGGCGCAAGTAAGCGCCTAAATTGGTGACCCCGACGATAGAAGAACAATATCATCGGCCTGGAAAGATGAATTGGAATCCACATTCATCCCGGGCAGCAGCAGCAGCAGCTTCCTTCGGACAGACAGATCAGTTGAAGTTGGTACCTACAGTCAGTGTGTACGTAACCCCAGCAGGAAAGTGTCTCCTAGAGATATATGAGTGGAACGTTTAATTAGTGCCTTATCTGCTGTCAATGTGCCCCCACATAAAAAATGTGTGCCCCCTGTCGTTTTCGAAATAAACGGAAAAAACGATTCCTGCTGGGGTAACGTTTTTCTAGCAGGAAAATTCTAAACGAATGATCGGAGACAGAAACATTGTACATGGCCTTGTAGCTTATGTTAGTGCCACAATGTGCCCCCAAAAATAAAATGTGTGCCCCTTCAGGTTTTCGAGATATTGCGTTTCCTACTGGAGTAACGTTTTGCAGTATCGTATATCTCTGAAACCATTGTATGTGCCCCTGTAGAATAAACATACACGAGTGGCTCTTAATGTGTGCCCCTTAGTGGCCCAATTAGATTTAAGAAAATATTTCTAATTTCCAAGTTATTGCGGTTTTATGAAAACTCGAAAAAACATCGCAGCGACTAAATGAGACAAGGTATAAGCTCGCTGAAAACTGTATTCTGTCCGTCTTGACACTAATAATAACCATACAAAGTTTCAAAACTGTTCATGCATGCGTTTTTGAATTATCTTGTTATAAGTCAAAACGATGGTGACATAACTTTGACGGCAAAATACAATGAACCAGCTCAATACCAGATGTGTAGGTGTAAACCAATAATGTGTGCCTTTAGTCAAAAATATATGGTGAAAATATACAGCTTGGAGTGTTTCACAATAAGTAAATATCGACAAAAAACTAAACATGTGAATAACTGCTGGTTATCCGACCAAATTCGAATGACTACTAAAAAGCGACGGATTCATACATAACGATGACCCTCTTTATTGGACGTATTATACCTAAGCTGTTGTCCATACCACAGTATAAATATGGACAGTACGGAAACTACCTACAAATGCTCGAAACCGCACACTAACACAAACATGCGCATCGACGGGGTCCCCATAGTCTAAGATTCCTTACAAAACGACCTTCACCGAGCTGGTTAATGGATGAAAAGTATTTTATATCAAATTAAATATGTCAATAAATATATTACAAATGGGTTGACTAAAAAAATTCAGTTAAGAACATGATTAATTAGCAATTTTTTTTTTTTTTTAAACATTTCTCTGGTTTGGTTAATAGACAAATTCCAGGGGGGGGTCTGTATTTATGCTTTCGCGGTTGCACAACGACATGCTTTGCTTTGGCTTTGCTTGGTAGTATAGATGCAGGCCTACCCTACTGCCTCCCTCAGAGGCGGTAGGGTGGCGGGGTCTTGAGGGGGAGCGCTACGGTCGTGTAGATCCTCACGGCAAGTCTGGGGGATTCACCTTCACGAGGTTGGCACCCTGTTCTTGGTCTGATTCCATAAGAAACAGACGCAACAAAAACCTCCAGGCGCTTTATCTCGCACTTTCCCGAAAGCCAAAATCCCAGGCCTAGGGTAATCCCACACCCCACTCCTATGATCCTACGCCCAGTCCTTCCCTCCTTTTCCTTTTTCTCCCTTCGGTCCTTGAGGACGGGTAACCTCAACTCCAAAAATGCCCACAAACCCCAAAAATGCAGAGTGGAAAAAGTATTATTCCCCAGGTGGGTCCCGGCAACGGGGAATCCCACACCGACTCGTCGGTCTGCCCGCACCGTAATCTGGGGGGGGGGCACCAATCTGCCTTCTAGCGCCGCGCCTTCTGCGCGGCTGGCTGCTTTAGCGCCGACATCTCTGGCTGCGGCTCACGCGCCACAAAACTCAACAATGGCTGCGCCTTCTGCGCCTAACGACTCTAACACGACTGCGACTTCCGCGACAAATACTCTGACGACTGTTACACCTTCCACGAGGGCCTGGCAACAGAGCATCGTTCGGAACAGTGTAACGAACAATCCTGACAACGACAGTGACAAAGCTCGACTCTCTAGCCTTAGCAGCGAACTCCGCGCGCTGGTACTTCAGCGCGAGAAGATCGAGGCAAGGCTGAAAGACAAACTCTCTCGGGACGGGAAAGGAAGCGGAATCTGCTGGTTCTGGTTTCATCTCTGTGGACGAAGTACGTATGCTGAAAACAAAGCGCGGAAAGATCCGGAACAGAGAAAGAGAACTCAACAACCGTTTGCGCAAGATCCGCGAAGGCAATAGCCTGCGCGAAGCACAAGCGGTTAGTTGTAAGGGAGTACGCGACCGGCTACAGACACGCGAAGGGGAAACCCTGCGCGAACAGCAGTCGGACGCGGAAACGAGCGGGCACGGAACAGCACGCGAAGGGGAAACCCAGAGCGCAAAGCTCCTGCCCGCACCAGGACCATCCGGAGGAAACGACCGGAACCGCAACGAGATGACTGTAGACCGACCCCGAACTAGACAGAAGCGAGGCAAGCGGGCTGGGTTCCTGCGCCGGCTGTCCCTGGCACAAAACGCTGTGCCAAGCCCCTCAGAACCGCAACCCGGTCCAAGTGGCCAGGGAGCGGCGAAGAGGGAGCGCCCGGACGACACGGCTTCGCCGAGTACGCTCCAGGGGGACGCCAAGCGTGTTAGAACCCAGCCTGCTCAAGGGGAGCAGAGAACCTACGCGCGGGCCACAAAGGATATCCCTGCGCGACTCGCCGTAGCGATCTGCCTCTCGCCTTCAACTCGAGACATGACGACTGACGAGGGAGAGCACATCAAGCTCAGCCTTGAAGACCTGATAGTGGACACGTGTCGAACTGACCCCACCAAAGTCCCAGCCTTCCGCGGTTACCCAATGGTAGCGGATGGCACGGTGCACATGTGGTGCGAAGACGACAACGCCCTGACTTGGCTGACCCAGAACGTGCCTAAGATAAGACTGCCGAACACCGACTTGACACTGACAGTCATGAGACAATCCGACGTACCAACCCGGGTTCGAGCAGCGCTCTTCGTACCCAGGTACAATGGGGAAATAGAGCTGCTGCAGACGATTTTGACCTGCCAGAACCCCTGGTACGCCATCGGTAGATGGTCCCTGTACAGGGCGACATCGGTCGGTGGTGATAACTACGGGACTTATCTGACCCTGGGTATCCCACCGGACGAGGCCGAAAAGGTCTTGGGGAGGGAGCGACGGATATCGTACCTACTTGGGTCGATATACGTGCGCTTTTTCCCCAAAACCCATCCCTCCGACACCCAGACTGACAACGACACCGAACAGACGAAACCGGCACCGACTGAACATGACCTGACGATGACGCAACTGGAGGAGGAGATGGCCAGAACAGCGATGGCTGATGCTGACGCTGTGAGGATGCCATCCTCACCACCAGGGTGGACGGAGCAGCTGCTCTCATCGTCACCGGCACCCATTGAAGACCAGCACGGGCTGGAGGACAGGGGGGAATCATCCGATGGATCCATCTCCCCCTAATTCCACCCACCTGCCTCCCATATCCCGTCCCCTAAACATCATCCAGACCAACCTCCAGCATAGCCAGACGGCTACTGCTTGTCTGCGCAGGGCACTGGAGATGGAACCCCGAACCATTGCACTCATCCAAGAGCCTTGGATCCGTAATAACAGAATATGCGGCCTTGGTAACATTGGAGGTAAGCTGATCCTCGACACACAGGGCACAGATAAACCACGAACCTGTGCCTATATACCCAAAGATTTTCCCACCACCACACTCACGCAATTATGTTCCAGAGATCTAACAGCCGTCAGGCTCAAAACCGACGGCGATGCACCTGATATCGTCCTGGCCTCGGTATACATGCCAGGCGAGGATGAAGACTGCCCACCAAAAGAAATGGCCGACCTGGTAAAGTATTGTGAAGACCTGGACCTGGTCATCTGCACGGACTCGAACGCCCATCACCCGCTTTGGGGTTGCACTAAAGCCAACAATAGAGGTGAGGTACTATGCACATATTTGTTCTCGACTAACCTTAACATCGCAAACCGCGGCTCGGAACCCACTTGGGTCACATCCCGCGGACAAACGATCATTGACCTAACGCTGGCTTCGGAAAGCGCGGCAAAACTTATCTCTGACTGGCACGTATCCAACGAGCCTTCCTGCTCTGACCATAGAAGGATTCGCTTCTCATTAGTAGCTAATTTTAAAAAACCAGATCCTAGACGCAATCCACGCCGTACCAACGTACCCGGCTACAAACGGCTGTTGGCCTCCCTATTAGCGCAGCACCAAACGCCCAGTATTCTAACAGACCCCAAACAACTTGAAGAAACAGTGACAAAACTCTCAGAATTTATAATTGAGGCCTACCACGCCTGCTGCAAATTAAAAGATCCAAGCACCAAGAGCAAGGGTAACTCCTGGTGGAATGCGGAACTTAGTAAGCTCAGGCACACCATGCGCAAACAATTCAACAGAGCCAAAAATTCCAGACTACCAGAAGACTGGGACTCATACAAGAAAACACAATACACCTTCAAAAAACAAGTCAGGAATGCCAGCAGGGCTGCCTGGCGGAAATTCTGCGAAGAAATTGAATCGAACAGTGAAGCCGCGCGTGTGAGAAAGATCCTATCCACTGATCAGGATCGCACCCTCGGGTCGCTGAAAACCCCAGATAACTCTTACACCAAGTCGGACCACGAAACAAGTAAAGTCCTTTTGGAAACCCATTTCCCAGACTGCAATCTCTCTGAGGACAGAACCTGGGCAAGTGAGCCAACGCACACACCAAATGATCAAGACTGGGCCAGAGCCCGCACCATAGTAACCGCAGAGAGAATAAAATGGACAATAAAGACTTTTAAACCATATAAATCCGCAGGCTTAGACGAAATTTTCCCCGCCCTGCTACAATGGGGAGTAGACGTCCTAACGCCGTGGCTGACCGCCATCTACCGAGCCTGCATAGCACAGAAATACATACCCCTTGCATGGCGAGAGGTAAAAGTTATTTTCATCCCTAAACCAGGCAAACCAGATTACACACAACCTAAGGCGTACAGACCAATAAGCCTAACATCTTTCCTACTGAAAACCCTCGAGAGACTCTGTGATCGACACATTCGGGACGGACCTCTTCGGGAGCGACCACTCCACAGACAACAACACGCGTATTCCTCAGGAAAATCAACAGAATCAGCGCAGATTCTGTTGATTTTCCTGAGGAATACGCGTGCACAGTGTGATCTCCAAGATCGAATGTGCAGTGGACCACAAAGGCTCCTCACTAGCCGTCTTCATTGACATAGAAGGCGCTTTTGACAAAACCGTCTTCCATAGCATCAACGCAGCCCTCGAGGAACACGGTGTGGACTCGACCCTGCGAGGATGGATCACAAATATGCTCCGACTAAGAGCCGTACAAGTTACGGTAAACGACACCACCAGAGCAATAGTGGCGAAGGGCTGCCCCCAAGGCGGGGTCCTTTCGCCACTACTATGGAACCTTGTAGTAGACAGCCTCATCAAACGTCTCAACAGCAGAGGCTACTACACGGTGGGCTATGCCGATGATCTGACCATAATAATAAACGGCACACACGAAAACACACTATGCAACCTTATACGCCAAGCCCTAAGGATAGTAGAAGACTGGTGCAAGGAATACAGACTAGCAGTGAACCCTACCAAAACCGAACTCGTCCTCTTCACAAAGAAAAGGAAGCTAGCAACGTTACAATTACCAAGCTTCTTTGGGACAACCCTAAGCCTATCGACTGAAACCAAATACCTGGGTATCTTTTTGGACAAGCAGCTGAACTGGGCAAAACACACCGAATACACCATCACAAAAGCCAGTATAGCCTTATGGCAATGTAAGAGACTCCTCGGGAGAAATTGGGGCATAAGCCCCAAAATCACCTACTGGCTATACACCACAGTTATCCGACCAATCATCACATACGGCTCTTTTGTTTGGTGGCCCAGGACCAACCTAAGCACGAACCAAAAGGATCTCGAGAAACTACAAAGGTTTGCCTGCGTAGCAATCACCGGCAGCATGAGAACTTCCCCCACTGCTGGCTTACAGGTGATGCTGGGGCTACCACCTCTACACCTCGTCGTAAGAGAGGAGGCGGCCATAGCGATTTTCAGACTCGAAGTATCTGGCACCCTAAGTAACGATTCCAGAATGAAACACACACGCATCAGAGCAGATGCTATCAAACAACAGCCCATGATGGCATCACCCAGCGACAGAATCCTGAAGACCCACTGCTTCCAAAAACACTACAACATAGAGCTCACAGCGGAGTTGTATGACTACTCAGGTACGAACGAGCTAAGAATCTACACTGATGGATCAAAAACCGACGACGGGACAGGTTTCGGGGTGTTCTCCGACGACCTAAACATTAAAATAGCCAAAGCCCTTGGAATACTCAACTCTGTTTACCAGGCAGAGTGTGTAGGTATTATTCAAGCGGTACACGCTATAGAGGCCAGGGAGGTTACGGATACCAATATTCGAATACTCTCCGACAGTGCCTCAGTCCTTCAATCCTTAAAGAGTAATCAGATAACGTCGAGGACTGATACTAGAATGCCATAATGCCCTAGAACGAATCACGGTACTAAACCATAACACGGTAACACTACAATGGATCAAAGGTCACAGTGGATCACTTGGGAACGATGCGGCTGATGAGCTTGCCAGAAGAGGATCCAGCACAAAACCCTGCGGACCCGAGCCCATTGTGCCTATTCCCTTCAAGCAACTAAGAAGCTGGTTAAGGGAACACACTCGAATACAAGCGGAGAAATGGTGGACCTTGGCACCAGGGTGTAGGCAATCCAAGGAAGCCATGCCATCCCTTGACACAAAGCTGACCAGGCGCCTTCTGCGCCTGGACAGAGATAGCCTACGACTGGTGGCGGGGACCATCACTGGACACTGTTCACTAAATAAACACTTCCACACCCTAGGAATCACTGACAGTCCCCTATGCAGAGCGTGCATGGAGGCGGAGGAAACGGTGGCGCATGTGCTCCTTGAGTGCACTGGCGTTACCAAGATTCGCGAGGAGACCCTGGGTACACCAAGATCCCTTGCGGACGCCCTGAGAAGACCGGGAAGTTTGATCTGCTTCTGGAGGGAGGTGGGCTGGTTGGAGTAAACGGCCACCACGGCTCACGCACAATGGTCCACTTTAAGGACTAAGTGCGGAAACCAAAACCCCATGATAGATAGATAGACAAATTCCATACCCATCGAAAGTATGAAGCCAGTAGAATATGCATACGTTAGGTTAACCGGACCTTAGCATATTCTGTAAGCTTCAAGCTTTCAATTGTTTGAAATGTTTAAAAAAATATATAATTTTTAAATTGCTAATTAATCATGTTCTTAACAGAAATTTTTTAGTCAATCTATTTGTAATTAGTAGTTTTTACCTCTGGTGCCTGACAGTAGTCGATTCGAACGATGCCAAACACTAATAACTTAAAACGGACAATTAAAAAAAAATATATATAAAAAAATCTTTATTTTATATGTTTTTTATTCTGTTGTGCACAAACTAAACTTAATTTAGGCTATTGCTATCTTTTACTAAAAGGCAGTGCGAGAAAAGGACGGCTATAGCTATGAACTAAGTTAGAGATGTCAAACTAGTTTATGCCTTGCGCTTCACCGTGTTCAATCAATCAATCAATCATGGGGTTTTGGTTTCCGCACTTAATCCTTAAAGTGGACCATTGTGCGTGAGCCGTGGTGGCCGTTTACTCCAACCAGCCCACCTCCCTCCAAAAGCAGATCAAACTTCCCGGTCTTCTCAGGACATCCGCAAGGGATCTAGGTGTTTCCAGGGCCTCCTCGCGAATCTTGATAACGCCGGTGCACTCAAGGAGCACATGCGCCACCGTTTCCTCCACCTCCATGCATGCTCTGCACAGGGGACTGTCAGTGATTCCTAGGGTATGGAAGTGTTTATGCAGTGAGCAGCGTCCAGTGATGGTCCCCGCCACCAGTTGTAGGCTATCTCTGTCCAGGCGCAGAAGGCGCCTGGTCAGCTTTGTGTCCAGGGATGGCATAGCTTCCTTGGATTGCCTACATCCTGGTGCCGAAGTCCACCATTTCTCCGCTTGTATTCGAGTGTGTTCCTTTAACCAGCTTCTTAGCTGCTTGAAAGGAATGGGCACAATGGGCTCGGGACCGCAGGGTTTTGTGCTGGATCCTCTTCTGGCAAGTTCATCGGCCGCATCGTTCCCAAGTGATCCACTGTGACCTTTGATCCATTTTAGTGTTACCGTGTTATGGTTTAGTACCGTGATTCGTTCTAGGGCATTATGGCATTCTAGTATCAGTCTCGACGTTATCTGATTACTCTTTAAGGATTGAAGGACTGAGGCACTGTCGGAGAGTATTCGAATATTGGTATCCGTAACCTCCCTGGCCTCTATAGCGTGTACCGCTTGAATAATACCTACACACTCTGCTTGGTAAACTGAGTTGTGTATTCCAAGGGGTTTGGATATTTTGATATTTTAGGTCGTCGGAGAACATAATCGCGAGAAGTAATATCAGTTCCCGAGAACCAGCCTGAACGACCACTTCACTTTAGGACGAGTATTGCCCTCCTTGAAGCAGATTAACTTGCCGATGAGTGCTCTAGCCTCACCGATACGCCGCTCAAACCTGCACTGCCAAGCTGGAACAGCTAATTTTGGTCGTGTAGCTCTGTCGCTGTTGGGGAATTAGTCGTGAGCTACACGACATGCTGCTACAGCTCCACAGTAGGTCTTTGTTGCTGTCATAGCAGTTTTACAGCTGCGAATCTAGAGCACACATTAGCGCTTTGTTTTTGTTGTGCATATGCAAACGAGGTAGATGTGTTCTTAGTTCAGGCGGTGTAGAACGGTACTCCCAGAATGCACCCTCCAAAGTGCTTCTCGATTGTGCGTTGCACTGGGTACTCAGATAGTAGAGTGATTAATTATTTTAGAATTCATTTCTAAAGGCCAATTATTGTTTGTTTCGATTACGAAGCTTTTATTTCTGTACATACAAAAAAAAAAAAAAATTACTTCTTGTTGTGATCTGTTGATTTTATTTTCCGAGGGTTTTCTTGTACTGGCTGATACTGGCTAGTAATAGTATTTACACAATATGAATGATTTAAGCAATACAAATCAGTAACTTATAATGTTAGTACAAGTTTGCATTCTACATTCGAAGACATCTATTAAGAACTAGAAAAGCAAAACCAACTATTTTTCGTATTTTTTTTAATTATTTCTAAATGAATGATTCTAGAATCAGCTGTAATAGCAAATTATCAAAACAATACTTAAACTCACGTAAATACGAAGTCTGTTAAGACACAGGACCATTACTTTTTCAGATATGCCTGTATTTGCACTCTAGAGGCAAAACCAACTAAAGGGGGGTTTTTTTTTTTTTTTTTGATCTGGTCACACCAATGCAACAAGTAAGTACCTTGTGCTTGGTATACCTAACAATGAAAGATGCTATTCAAGCCCTCCCCCTCATGGAGGGACGTGGCGGCTGCGGCAGCGTCTTGTCTCAGCGTGGTAATCGGAGCGTTTCTAATACCCACGCTTTGACTCGGTTTCACCGCACGCTACGAATGAAGTAAGTTTTTGTGTTCAGTATGTGTTGTAATTTCTAGGAAAAATACGACATAAAGATGTGAAAATTTATTTGAGAGTTGTCACAACCAAAGATAGAATCATAACATACATTTTTTAAATTAGTATTTTCTTCTTCAGCTTATCAGAGAGGTTTAATAGCCATGGAATAGTTTACATTTACAACATCCGCCCTCAATTAAAACTCTCTAGACAAAAAAAAATAGCACATTATCAAGAACTATGCTAAATCCAAACCAGCTACACATCTCCTATGTGCAATACGCCCTAACGGTTTTGTTAGCATATCAGCAAAATTCAAATCTGATCTGACGAATTTAATATCTATAATACCGTCAGATACCTTCTCCCGTATAAAGTGATATCTTGTATCTATATGTTTCGTTCGCTCGTGATGGACAGGGTTATGCACTAAACTTTGTGCACTCTGACTGTCGTTGAACAAAGTAACAGTATCGGACTTACCAGTTATTTCCGATACAAATCGTCTTAGGTAACACGCCTCTTTAGCCGCAGCGGTTAGTGCCATATACTCCGCCTCAGTAGATGACAGAGCAGTCGTCTGCTGCTTTTTAGCCTGCCACATTACAGGACCTCCAGCCAGCATAAAATAGTAGCCAGTATATGACTTTCGGTCCATGCTACAGTTAGCCCAATCTGCATCCGTGTATCCCATAAGGTACTCTCCAGTCTTTCTGTAAGTAAGAGCATAATCTATTGTACCTCTCAAATATTGCAACACTCTCTTTAGTTCAAGCCAATGTTCTTTATTGAACTTTGTGTTGAACTGACTGAGATAGCTCGTCACAAATGCTATGTCAGGACGAGTGTTTACTGCCAAAAACATAAGGGATCCAACTAAACTTTGAAATGGATACTCGTCTTCTCCATTTCCAGTACTCAGCTTCTTCAGGCTTGATGGTGTCTCAACCGTCTTGCACATATCCATACCATATTTTTTCAGCAAACTTAAAATGAATGTTCTTTGACTAATTTTTACTTTACCATCGTCGCTTCTATGGATATTTAATCCGAGATAATATTTTAATTCTCCCAGATCTTTTATTGAAAAAATATTTTTCAAAACATGTTTGACAGTGTCAAATGTTATTTCATTTTGGTAAAAGACAATAATGTCATCGACAAAAACTGCCAATAAGACCAACTCTTTACCAAAAAGTTTCTTATACACGCATGGTTCGGAAGGAGTTTTTTCAAAACCTAACTTCACCAGTGTTTTATCCAACATCCTGTTCCATACTCGTGGTGCTTGTTTGAGCCCGTATAAGGATTTCTGCAGCAGACAAACTTGAGCTTCTTGTCCTTTCTTTACGAAACCTTGAGGTTGTTCCATAAATACTTCCTCTTCAAGATCTCCATTTAGAAAAGCTGTATCAACATCCAAGTGTCTCATTTGTAGATCCATTTCTACAGCTAAAGCAAACAATGTACGGAGTGAAGAATGACGAACTACAGGGGCAAACGTTTCAGTGTAGTCAACACCTTCTACTTGTTTGAAACCTTTAACCACTAGTCTTGCCTTATACTTCACAATATTTCCGACAGCATTCATCTTTAACTTGTAGACCCATTTACAAGGTATGACCTTCTTATTTCCATTGGGTCGGTCAACAAGCTTCCAGGTTTTTAATTTTAACAAAGAATTGTATTCATCTGTCATTGCCAAAAGCCATCTATCAGCATCATTTGCATTCACTGCCTCGAGATAATTCTTCGGTTCAATAATCTCTTCAGCAAATACCTTAGAGGTAAAGAAATCTGGTTGTTTACGAATCCTAGTAGGATATCTACTTACTTGCTGATCCACAGCTGGCTCTATCCGTTCAGGACTTGTAGGATCCTCTGATTCTGCTGAGTTGTAATCATTTTCATCATCACTACACATAGAATTATTTTCTTGACGAACTTTATTCTCATCCTGCTGCTCATTAATCAAAATGACTGGTTCCGTTTTCACAGATTCAACAGCATTACCTTTTAATTGTGAAAAATGATTTTCAAAAAATGTTACATCTCTTGACTTCTGGATGCTTCTTGGATTTGTAGAATCCCTGAAATAATAACCATTTGGATCTTCTGAGTATCCAACAAAGATTACTTCTTTAGTCTTCAGATCTAGTTTCTTCCGTTGACAAGCCGGAACTTGTATAAGTGCTCTACACCCAAACACACGCAAATGGGACAAATCACCCTTATTGCCATTCCATTTTTCAAATGGTGTTTTTCTTTCTAGAGCCCGATGTGGTGACCTATTTTTCAAGTATACAGCAGTCTTGAAGGCATCTTCCCAGTACGCTTTGGATAGCGAACTCTGAGCTAGCATGGACCGTGCTTTTTCCACGATGGAACGATTGGTCCTTTCTGCTACTCCATTTGATTGAGGGCTATAACCTACTGTAGTCTCATGCGTCACTCCTTTCGTAGCTAAGTAATCCGCAAGCTCTTTATTGACATACTCCTTTCCGCAGTCAGTTCTCAATCTCTTGATTTTAGCACCGGTTTGTCTTTCCACTAATGCTTGGAAAATACAAAATTTCTCTTTAACTTGTGCTTTAGAAGCAATAAAGTAAGGATAAATCATCCGCGAAAAATCATCTATGAAAATAAGAACATACTTATTACCTTGGAATGATGTCTCAGACATTGGTCCACATAAATCTGAGTGGATCAACTCTAGCTTTGAGATAGCTTTCTTGTATGCAGTCGTCTTGAAAGGTTTTCTCGCCTGCTTGCCTTCAACACAGGCAACGCAACTCGATTTATCTATTTCAGTATAATCTATACCTACGTGAGAATTCTTTAATTGGTTCATACCAATGCGACATAAGTGACCTAACCGTTTGTGCCATAACAGGTACCTGCTCAACGTGTCAGAGTGCACCTCGTACGCAACATTTTGGAGGGAATTAGTTGTACAATCGAGAGTGTACAGTCCACCACTAGCCGAACCATGTAGAATCGCCTCACCTTCAAAAGAAAAATCATTATCTTTATAAAAACTACAACCATTCTTATCAAAAAGTACTACAAAACCTTTGTCTACGACTTTCTTGACAGAAATCAAATTATTAGTAAGTTTAGGTACATACGCTACATCTTTGATGCTATTTACCACATTACACACAGTGTTAATAGATATGTCACCAATACCACCACAGTCGATCTTCTCACCATTGGCAACAGTAACAGTGCTACCTTCTAATGGTTTGATGTCCTTGAACCAATCTCGTCTAGGAGTCATGTGTTTTGATGCACCAGAATCAATAAACCACTTATTTATCTCCAAACACGAAGAACCAAGAGCACTAAAAGTAGTCTCTTTGTCTGATGAACTAACGCCTTTCTTTACCTTATTGCGTAGAGGGCAATCAGGCCGTTTGTGTCCAGGTTTGTTACATTCATAGCATACAATAGGTTTCTTCTTCTTTGTTTTATGAACATCAATTTCGGATCGATTTTTCATTTGAAAAGCTGCAACACTTTCTGTGGAGTCAACCTTTGACATTTCATTCAGTAGCTTCCTTTTAACTAGCTCGGTACTTACTTCTACATTGCTATTCTCCAATGCCATTATTAGAGGCTCGTATTTCGAAGAAAGACCTCCTAATAAAATCGCAGCAATCGAAGCATCTTCAATTACCTTGCCGATGTCAGCCAAATCTTGTGCAGTACTCAAAACAGCGTTAATGTACATTTCAATATTTTGAAATTCATTCAGCGAGAGCCTATATAACTTTCTCTCTAAAGCCAACCTTCTGCCCATGCCTTTATCTTCATAAGCATCTTGCAATGCCTTCCAAGCTTCTAGAGCAGACTTTGCACTCCTAATATGCGTTATTGCAGAGCCATCTACTGTTAAGCATATTTTTGCTAATGCTCTCTTATCATTTCGAGATTTTACCTGTTCAGAGGTGGCATCTCCTTCATCGTACCCATTTATTGTGCACCACAAATCTTCATGAATTAAGTAGTTCCTCATTTTGAACTTCCACGAAGGGTACCCATCTCTATTAGATAGGAGGAGCGAGGGTATTGATGATGATGACCATCTGATCGCTACAGAATCACCACTGGACATCTCAAAAAATAAAAATCTTCGAAAAATATTCAACCACACAAAATAATCTTTTACACACTATTTGTATTAAGATTCACTGTATTTCCTATGAGCGCTTTTCGTGCTGATAACGTGTTGTAATTTCTAGGAAAAATACGACTTAAAGATGTGAAAATTTATTTGAGAGTTGTCACAACCAAAGATAGAATCATAACATACATTTTTAAAATTAGTATTTTCCTTAATGTATTTTCTTCTTCAGCTTATCAGAGAGGTTTAATAGCCATGGAATAGTTTACATTTACAACAGTATGTAAATGTTTGAAACTAAGATAATTAAAGAACACGCTCATACATTTGCAACTGATATAATTTTATTACTAAGGACTTCATTTTAATAGCAAACTTTCCAAATGCTCTTACGGAAAATTTTAAATTGACTTTTTTGGACTAAATAGTTGGTTTTGCCTTTAACCCGGCGATATGGGCACTGCCCCATCCCGCACATGCAGCTCAGCCATGCTCCCCGTGAATTTACCCAATGTGCCGTCGAACAGGGATTCATGCCTAGAAATAATTTCATTGATTATTTTGTCAGTAACAGCATTCTGATCTGTTAGCACATGACATTTAGAAACTTTAATAGGTATTTTAAGTGTGAAGGTATACACACCTTCTTATAACACCTACTCTATGGACTACATTGCTACGCAACACTTGTATGTTGATACTTTGAAGTTTGTGTGTCTTTATAATAAAACTATATTTCCTTTCAATGTATTTCTATTCAATTTAATAATTTAACATGGTAGCAGAGCGTGTACGAAGTAACGAGATTTAAGTGAGTAACCCTGTCGCATTTGTTTTTTAAAATGTCGAGCACAAAAATCGACTCTCTTACGAGAGAAAACTACGACACATGGGTCATACAAGCTGAGGCCGTACTAGTAAGACAAAAACTGTGGAAATACATCGAAAATAATGCTACTGAAGCTGACAAAGAAGGTGACAGACACGCAAGATCAGAACTGATTCTTATAATCGCTCCTTCTGAACTCAAACAAATTAAAAAATGTACAACAGCTAAAGCATTATGGGAAAAACTGAAAGATACCTACGCCAGCAAGGGACCTGCACGAAAGGCATCCCTCTTGAAACAACTGATCCTAACAAAATTAGAAGGACACGACGTACGTGATCATCTCAACAAATTTATGGACATAGTTGACAAACTGGCAGACATGGATATAGCCATAAACGAGGACTTGTTGACAATCATGATGTTGTACAGTCTCTCATCCGAATACGAGAATTTCAGAGTCGCTATTGAAACACGAGACACTCTTCCGAAGCCAGATGAGCTGAAAAACAAAATTATCGAAGAATGTGAAGCTCGTCATAGCAAAACTTTAGAAAACAACGACAAACCTGAAAATTTCACTCATGAAGAAGCGCTATACGCCACATGTAAAATTTGCAAACAAAGAGGTAACATCTTTAAACGCAAAACCCACAAAATCTGTACTAACTGCTGGAAGAAAAACAATGAGAAACCAACCAAAAACAACAACGGTTCTCATAAGAACAATTATGCTACACAGTGCCTCCTCACACAAAACGAGAAGCCTAGAAACAGCATTTGGGTCTTAGACAGCGGTTGTACGTCTCACATGACATACCAACGAGAATTATTTACGACCATTGAGCAAATATCCAGAAAATTAAACTTCGCCACTGAAGAACATACTGCAAAGATTGAAGGTAAAGGCACAGTAACTTTTTTATCCAAAAATGGTAGCGGTATTGCCCGTACACACCTAAAAGACACGCTGTATGTACCTAGTCTTTGTACTAATTTGATGTCCGTTAGTAAAATGACAGATGCAGGATGCTCTGTCCTCTTTACGAAGAACAAAGCAACGGTCAGAAACACAAAAGCTGGAATAACGCTCACTGCTTACAAAGAAGAAGATGGTCTCTACTACATTAAACCAAATAAACATGAGCGCAACAACCTGGCCAATGATAACGATGACGTTACAACTACTATGAAGAAAACGAACTCATCAAACATCAGCGACTGGCACAGAAAACTTGGTCACATGAACGCCAAAGATATGAAACTTGCACTCATAAACGAGAACTTAGTTGGCTTGAACTTCGATGCTTCTGAAACCTTGCCAGAATGTGAAATCTGCATCCAAGCAAAACTGCATCGAGTACCAGCTCCCCGTGAGAAAAATACTCAAAGAACAACAGAACGCTTAGAAATCGTTCATAGCGACGTGTGTGGACCTATACAAACGCCCACAATCAGCGGAAACAAATACTTCGTTACCTTTATTGATGACTATAGCAGGTACAGTCGAATTTACCTCATCAAAACCAAGAACGAAGTATTCGACAAGTTCAAAGAGTTCAAACATCTAGCGGAGACACAAACTGGAAACAAAATTAAGTTTTTACAGTCAGACAATGGTACTGAATACGTCAATAAAGAGTTTGACACTTACTTAAAACGTTGCGGAATACAGCGAAGGCTCACCGCACCTTATACCCCGAATCAAAATGGAGTTGCAGAAAGAAAGAACCGCACCCTCGTGGAGAAAGCGAGAGCAATGATGATTGACGCACATACACCATTAAAATTCTGGGGCGAAGCAGTCTTCACTGCAAACTACCTATCGAACAGGAGTATTAACAGCGCAATCCAGAACGAAACGCCATTCGAACGATGGGTTGGCAGAAAGCCATGTATCAATCATTTGTACGTGTTCGGTTGCAAGACTTTTGTCTTGAAGAAAGGCATCAACGGTCATAAATTTGCACCAAAGGCAATTCCTGGCATGTTTGCGGGATACTCTGAAACAAGCAAAGCTTTCAGAATTTTCATACCCTCGAAGAACAGTATTGTTACATCGAAAGATATTCGAGTGGTGAAGAACATGTTCTACGATGAACATAATAAAACTGAACTTTCCAAATTGTTCAATGGAATCCAAAGTTCATCAGATCAACATAAACAAACGTCACAACAAACATCACGCAAGCAAGTGACTATTACGTTTGACGATAACAAAGGAGATAACCAGCACAGTGATACAGACACCGATGATCAAGATGACAACGGAACTTCATCACCACATTTTGATGAAAACACTCAACGGATCGAACCAGTAAACATTGAAAGTGAATACGAATCTCTTTCCGGGTTATCCAATGATGACGATGATGATGAACCTGTTCATAATGCTGTTGCTGAAAACGGGACTAATGAAGCGAGATCTTTGAGAGATAGGACTAAAATCACAGCTCCTAAGCGCTACGATGATTTTATTTTGGCAGCTGTTGAAGAAATCGAAAACCTTCACAAGCCTAAAGAACCTATCACTTTCAAAGAAGCATTAGAATCTCCTGACCGGAACAAATGGCAAGAAGCTATGAAAAATGAAATGGCATCTCTGAACGAAAGCCAAACCTGGGATCTGGTTGATTTACCTATAGGACGAAAAGCCCTGCCTTGTAAATGGGTATATAAAGTTAAAATGAATCCTGATGGTTCCGTCGAAAGGTACAAAGCCAGAATGGTTATCAAGGGCTACTCTCAGCAACCTGGAGTAGACTACGATAAAACGTTCAGTCCAGTGGTTCGCCTGAGCACTGTGCGAGCACTACTTGCCATAGCTGCAAAAGAAAATCTAAAATTATGCCAGTTCGATGTGTCAACAGCTTTCCTAAACGGCACAGTCAAAGAAGAAATTTATATGAAACAGCCTGATGGTTATCAGGATGGCACAAAACGAGTCTGCAAGCTGAAACGCAGTCTCTATGGACTAAAGCAAGCGCCGCGTTGTTGGAACACCTGCATTGCAGAGTTCTTAAAGAAATCTAACTTTCAACAAAGTAAAGCGGATCCATGCTTGTATGTTCGAGTCAAAGGACAATCCAAAGTCTTTATTGGTCTTTACGTTGACGATGGACTAGTAGCGTACAACACAACCAAAGCAGGAGACGAGTTCATTAAGGAATTAAAAGCACGATTCAAGATAACTACTAAACCTGCATCATATTTCCTTGGGTTGGAAATTGACGTGCGCAAGGACCAGACCATTACACTATGTCAGAAGGCCTACACAAAGAAAGTTTTGGAAAAATATGGAATGTCCAATTGCAAATCAGCACCAACGCCCATCATCAAAGAACATGAGACGGGAGAGGATGAGAACACGAATTTCCCATACAGACAAGCCGTGGGTGCTTTAGCATATTTATCAGTAGGCACAAGGCCTGATATTTCATATGCTGTGGGTGTCGCATCCAGAAATCTTGGAGCACCTACTAAACAAGATGTCATGCTGGTAAAACGCATGTTTCGATATTTGAAAGGGACCCAACAGAACGGGCTAACTTACATGAAGCAGTCACCCTCATATTTGGTCTGTTATAGTGACTCAGATCATGCAGGAGACCAGACTACCGGCAGATCGACATCTGGAACGACGTGCTTATTCTCTGGAGCTGCTATTAGCTGGAGAAGCCAGAAACAAAAGACTGTCGCCATTTCCTCAACAGAAGCGGAAGTGATTGCAGCCAGTGAAGCTGCTCAAGAGATTATATGGTTAAATAGACTACTCAAAGATCTGTCCAAGAACACAGAGAAGCCGGTGCTAAACCTAGATAATGAGTCAGCTATTCAACTTGCTAAAAATCCGCAATATGAATATCACAAACGGACTAAGCACATCAAGCTGAAACATTTCTTTGTGAGAGAATGTGTTAGCAACGGAGACTTAAATGTCCAACACGTTCCGTCGGAGTTGCAGTTGGCCGACATGCTAACGAAGCCACTGTTTGGCCCTAGGCTACAAGATTTAAGTTCCAGAATGGGACTCAAGAATTTATTTATAAATTCTTAAAAACGTGAGAGGATGTGAAGGTATACACACCTTCTTATAACACCTACTCTATGGACTACATTGCTACGCAACACTTGTATGTTGATACTTTGAAGTTTGTGTGTCTTTATAATAAAACTATATTTCCTTTCAATGTATTTCTATTCAATTTAATAATTTAACATTAAGTTCAGCCAACCATTGCCTTCCCATTAAGTTTGAAGAGACCTTAAGAGATCTAAAACAGAGATCTAACGTTTTAACGACCCCATTATAACAAACCGTTGTTACCAAGTATCCTAAAGGATGAACAGTTGAGCCATCGTAAAATTTGAGGCTAAGATTACATTTATTCAAGTGCAAGTTGCTAAACAACTCATTATACATACTTTTATTTATACAAGATAGGGCTGACCCTGTATCAACCTCCATCCTAAGTAAACAATCTTGTACTTTTACAGTGACACACACCGGTTTATACTTGCGCCCTGCACCGCGCTGCCCGCGCCTTGCTCGCCTCCACGTTGCGCGTCTGCGCACTCCACGTGAGGCTTTGAGTTTGCTCTCCTCGGCCGAATCCGCCAATTTACCTTGACTGTACCGCGGGCACATCCTTCTCAAATGCCCAACTTCATGACACCCACTGCATACGAAGGTTTTATATCTACAGTCGGTAGACCTGTGCCTATTATCACCGCAGTTTGGGCATTCCTCAACTCTGTTCACATTTTCCGCTACTTCCATAGCCGCGGAAGAACCTCGTTCCACCGCAGTGGCGTCCCGCTCCGCAGCCTCTAGAGACAGCGCTATAGTGACAGCTCTGTTGTATGACAACTTTTCCTCCGCGAATAATCTTTGTCGGAGTGTGTCGCTTTTCAGGCCACAAACCAGTTGATCCCGTAAAATTTCATCCAATGACGCTTGGAAGTTACAGTGCTTAGATAATTTTTTAAGTTCTGAAACATACTCCGCCACCGATTTATTTGAATATTGTCGCCGCTGACGAAATCTAAACCTTTCGGCCAAAATTGATGGGGTAGGCTGCAGGTGTGCCGCTAATAGCTCCACTGCCCTATTAAAAGATAACTCTGCAGGTTTGAGCGGACTCGCCAAAGACGACAATAAATCATAAGCCTCCTCACCCATTATCGAAATCAGAGTTGGAAGCTTGAGTTCAACTTTGACTGTATTGGCCAAAAAGAACATTTCCAGTCGCTCAATGTAAGCAGACCAGTTCCCCGTCTTTACGTTGAACTCCCGTACTTGACCCGCCGACATTTTATATTAAATAAATCTTCCTCGTCGCCAATGTTGAATGAAATACGTGTGCTCAGTTCGAGGCGTTTATTGTAAGAGAGCGAAACCATAGACTCATCCATGAAGGACGGAAAAGGCGTGTACATACACAACAGTATTCTAGATTAGTCCATGATTAGTCTACATGGTGCTGCTTTGAAAATTTACACAGCATGATTTCCGTGCATTATATTTTAGCAGTTTAACATCTTGGTCGATAGATGGCGTTGTTCATTTCACTCCATTTTCTGAACCACGGTGTTAATATTTTCCGTGAAAGAATGCCCGTCGCCCAATGATATTCTATTAAACAGATATGTTGTGAGCGCGCAATCGTGAAGACTCGAAAATAGACCAATTGGCCTGTTTTTCCTTTATTCTGCGTCACTGCGTGTATGTGAGCTGGGTCTCTTTCGCTGCACACTTTTTTCTGTGGTTTTGTAGGTGTATAACATATCTGTTTATTAGAATATCATTGCCGTCGCCCATGTCAGTTACCTCGACTTTGGTTTTTTACCGACGAAACAAAAAGGAGGAAGTTCTCAATTCAAGGCGTATGTTTTTTTATGTATGACCACGCATAATCTTTTTTTTTGTGAAAAGCGTAGGTACCATCTCAAAGTTGGTCCCATTCCCATTTAAAATTTAAAAATCACGTTTGGGCTAATTTCCTGCAACTTTGATGAGAACTTTCGACCTAGCTCGAGTATGACTGTTGAAGACGTAAGGCTGTCGATGTCGAGGCAAGCCCTTCTTTTGTTTTTTTTTTTCAGATGGGTAAACATCAAATGACTCCTCCCGCTCTGGGCGGAGCAGGAGGGAGTATCAGACTTTTACTGACTAAAACCCATCCATGTTCCTTCATCGCCCTTTGTGATCCGGGGCCACGGTATCTCTTTCGAACAGTCCCGCAACCCCGGCAGGCAGCGGTCCTTGCAGACCCCTTCCTTTTGCTGACTTTCTTTGGGGCCCTCGTGGAACAGTCCTGCTTGTCGACACGGCCTGTCGTCATGAGACGGACGGACGGCGAGCTAGCCCATAGCCCACCGTCCACAGGCACGCGCCTACGGTGGCCGGAGGCCACCACGTGGCCCCCCCGCCCACGCCCGGGGCGTCTCCCTCGGCGGGTCGAGGCAAGCCCTTAATTGGAAAAACATCATCATCATCATAGGTAGATTATTTTAGCGATTAATGCAAATATGTATATCAAAGAAATGAAATTGTTACCCACTTGAATCTATCTATACTAATAATAATAAGCTGGCAACACAAGAGTCAACAAGTCGTTGAAATTTTATTCATAAATTCTTTTTAATTTTACCTATTACAGATATAATTTTAAACAACCAGATACCAGTTCCCTTTTTATAAATATAATAAATAGTCTTCAATACACATAAAAATTACAACGTGAGATCTGCTTTTTATATCAAGAAACATAAATAAAGAAAATCTGTGAGTTATGACATATTATGTCATATTATGTGAAAATGAAATCGTCAAACCACGTCACACCATCAAACCATCCAACAAAATAAGTAACAAAATGAAACAACGCCAATGTTGACAAGATCAGCTGCTGCTCGTCGCGCACGCCTACCGCCTCCGGACTCGTCGCTCAGCTCCGCCTCGCCGCCGCCGGAACCCAGCACCATCGGGAGCGCTGTGACACCGGCCGTGGCAGTTGCGTCGAGCTCGAGCGACGAGTATTTCTCTCCGCCCACGACTCCACCACCTGCTCGTCGACGGAGTGGACGCCGGCCGCCGGTCGGCTTAGGACCTCGAGGCCCACCGGCCTCTGATAGGGTCCCAGCTCCCGGCGGAAGTGTGCAGCGCATGCGATGGACGCAATCCATCAATAAAAATGTCGTGCGCGCATACTATGGGGCTACAGAGGGGGGAAACAACCTGACTGCGTACCATGTAGAGAGAGCATCCTATGCTCTCTCTGTTTCAGGTGCTTGAGCCAGCTGTCAACGTGTCGGCACAACGACTGTCGGGTGCGGGTCATCCAGCGTAATCGTATGTTGGATGATACCGTACTTGATCGCTTGCAGACTGAAATACAAAGTAGCCATGTCATTGCCACGCCGCCGCCGTCGCAGGCTGTGGTTCCACCAATACCAAATTGCGATAACGACGTGAGTAATGACATGGTTACTAATGTAAGTACCCAGTGCAATGTAGAAATGAGGAGTGCTTTGGAGGGTGCGATTCGGGAATATCGGTTCATGCAACCAGACCTGAGACCACGCATACCTCGTTTGCCCATGCATACCAAAAATAGGGCGCGGGTGGCTGTTCTGGATTCGCAGTTATCAACCTATTTTGATAACTGCGAAGACCTCACCGATGTTCACTCAATCCTGTATTGTGCGGCTGTAGCGGCATGTCGTGTAGCTCATGTCAAATTTCCTTCTGACAGAGCTACACGACCAAAACCAGCCGCACCGGTTTGGCAGTACAGGATTGAGCGACGTATTGGTGGGGCGAGAGCACTCATCGGCAAACTGGTCTGCTTCAGGGAGGGCAATACTCGCCCTAGAGTGATGCGTTTTGTGAGGCAGGCGTTCTCGGGGACTGATATCAGTCCTCGAGACTACATGTCCCGTGTCACAGAACGCATTGACTTCCTGAAGCAGAAAGTGTATGCATGAGCAAACCGTATTCGTAGGTATAAGCGGCGGGTGGACCGATACACTCAGAATCGCACATTCCAAAAAGATGAAAGGTGGGTTTATAGGGCTTGGGAGCGACCGGACCAAGGTGTGGCTGACACGCACCTGCCGGATGATGATGCAATGTGTTCGTTCTGGCGCAGCATCTGGTCGGTGCCTACCGAGGGTAAATGGACCGGGTGATTGAGCGAGCATACGATCCAGTATCAGAAATGGGGGCAATTACTATCAGCCCCCAAGACGTAGCTCGTGCAGTCCGTCCGTTGCCTAACTGGAAATCTCCAGGGCCGGATGGGCTGCACAACTTCTGGATAAAATGCTTCACAAGGTCGCACGCTCGCCTGACGACCCTGTTCCAGTCAGCCTTAGAGTCTGGGTCGTTGCCAGAGTTCCTGAAAACAGGTATAACCCACCTGCTCCATAAATCGGGTAGTACCGCGGAACCCAAAAATTATAAACCGATCACCTGTCTCCCGACAGTCTATAAAGTTCTTACATCCATTTTGAGAACGAAAATTAGCAAACAGATAGATGACAATTTTGTCATGTCCTCTTCTCAGAATGGATGTAGGAACGGGTCCCGTGGTACTAAGGAGTTACTCCTCATTGATATGGCCATTAGTCACCAGGTTCGCCGTTTCCGAAAGGATCTGTCGACATGCTGGATAGACTATAAGAAAGCCTATGACTCGGTGCCACATACATGGCTCATGAGGGTGCTAGAGTTGTATAAAGTTGATGCAACTCTGCGCACCTTCCTGATGTCGTGTATGGGGCAATGGAGAACAGTCCTTCGCTATCCAGGATGTCGGCAGATTCAGAGGAATAGCGAGCCAATAAGGATAGAGCGAGGTATATTTCAGGGCGATAGTTTGAGTCCACTGTGGTTTTACTTAGCCTTGAATCCTCTTAGCACACTGCTGGAGGATTCAGGTTTAGGCTATCGGTTGCGGAAAGATGGTCAGGTTATATCTCACCTCCTTTCCATGGATGACCTAAAACTCTTTGCCCCCAACGATTTGCGACTGATGGCATGAAGTTACTGAAGGTAACTGAAACTTTCAGTAGCGCCATCAGGATGGAATTCGATGTGGACAAATGTGCGGTCATGCATGTAAAACGAGGGGAGATTGTGGAATCTGTGGGAACCTAGCTCTCAGATTCCATAACTCTTCGATCCCTCTCAGCAACCGAAACCTATAAGTATTTGGGTATGTCGGAAGCGCTGGGCGTCAATGTTGCTGACATGAAGCAATCGTTTAAGGAGCGCTTCATTGGCTGCCTGAAAAAAGTACTTAAGTACGTAAGTTGAACATCACAGCGGGAAGATTTTGGCGTTTGCAAGAATACAAGACCCAGACGTTGGTGGACATTGACCCCGCGTCACTTCGTTGAAAAAAAGCAGAATCATCGTCACCTACGGTTGAAGATTTGAAGTCGCAACTGGGATCGTGGATAAGGACTCGGATATTCGTGAGATCGTTCCAATTATTCCTTTTATCTGTCTATTTCCTATTCATTATTTCCAGTTTCTTGTGTTTAAAACGCTATTCTTTCTATTAGTTACCTATTCATTGCCCTATTGAGTTGGTTCATAGCGTATTTCATTCATTTTGTCGTTTTAGTGCATCATTCATATTCGTATGCAAAATATTTGCTCGCTAATATGTGGCTTAACTGCCTTTCTAAACCGGTTGTACAAGTTATTGCGACGCATAACGTGACCTTGACTCATTAGCAAGGCATCAGCTGTTCTTATTGTGCGTTGTTCAGTGCGCTGGATTCTATACAGTTATTTTAGAGCTTATTTCGTTTGTTGCATTTTTACCGGTTTTTATTTTAACCGTTATTTTAAAATTTGAATTTTTCTGCTGAGTAATTACTGCAAAATGGCGGATAAATTAGTAAAGAAACGTAGTTCCATGAAGGCCAAGCTTACAAACTTTGCTGCTTATTTAAATGTGCTTAAAAGCTGCGACAATCTTTCCAACTTGCAATTAATCGAGCTAGAAACCCGTTTCGACAAATTTGAAGCCATGTACACCGAGTTTGACGTATTGCAGACGGAGATCGAGGTGTCGTCGGACACGCCGGACGAGGCCTACGCAGCGAGAGGCCACTTTGAGCAGCAGTACTACTTGCTGTTGGCGCTGGCGCGGAGTTTGCTATCTGGACCGGGTGGCAAGCGTCGCCGTAGTGCCTCCGCAGGTTCCGTGGCAGGGTCAGAGACAACAATGCCAGGTGGGACTAAACATAATTTTGTTAGATTACCTAAAATAGATTTACCACGCTTTGACGGCAGTTATCAGTGTTGGCTTGAGTTTAGGGACACTTTTATATCTTTAATTCACGATTGTCCTTCTATCGACAGCATAAATAAGTTCCATTATTTACGCGCTTCTTTGAAAGGCCAGGCAGCCGAAGAGATTAAAAACATTGATTTTAAGGCGGATCACTATCAATTAGCATGGGACTTATTGTGTGAAAGGTACAATAACAGTCGTCTTCTCGTAGATAAACATCTGCAGGCTTTATTTGATGTTGAACCAGTCACTACTGAATCTAGTGTTGCTTTGCGTCATCTTGTGGGTGTAACTAATAAAAATATTATTATAAGAGCGCTCAAGTCACTGGATGAGCCTACTCAGCATTGGAACTCTATCATAATACACATGATGTCAAGCAAACTAGATTCAAATACTAGTAGATATTGGGAGGAATATCGAAAGACAGTATCAGGTCCTCTTACACTTGCTCAATTTACTACATTTATAAACAACAAGGCTGAATTACTGGAAACGCTGGAAGATAATAATAAGCACAGTAATAAAGCAAACAATAACAATAAATCTAAAAGTTTTGCAATAGTTTCACAGAATTTAACAAATAAAGGTAACAACAACACTAATTCTAGCTAGAGCTAGAGAAGAAGAAGTTCAAATGTCGTATGTGTTCTGGTGATCATTTTCTATACATTTGTGAGTCTTTTAAAAAGTTAACAATAGAAGAACGTAATAAAAAGGCTAAGGAACACAAAGTTTGCTTAAACTGCTTAAGGTTGGGGCATAATGAAAAAAGGTGCAGAATAACCCACTGTAGGTACTGTGCAGGTAGGCATAACACCCTATTGCACATGGAACGCACAGATACCCCTCCCCCATTAAACCCGATGCCTAGTACTTCCGAAAGTGTTGCTCTTTCTGCTAACGCTTCAGCTAATATGCAACCATATACTCGCTCTTGTGTTTTGCTTTCCACAGAGCGGGTGAAGGCAGTGAGTGCCAACGGTGAGAAGTGTGACGCAAGAATCCTACTGGACAGCGGTAGCACAGCTAATTTCATTACCGAGAACTTATGTGGTAAGCTGCGTCTGTCCCGAAACGGCATGGGCTCCACTATAACAGGTGTTGGCAACCAAACTAGCACTAGTGCACAATCTTGTAGCCTAACAATCGAGTCTAATTGCGGGGACTATTCGGTTAACATTGACTGTTTCATTTTACCAGAAATTACACATCTTTTACCGTCAGCTCCAATTAGTTTAAAACGAATAACCATACCTATGGGTATACAGCTGGCGGATCCAACATTTAATAATCCATCAGCTGTAGATATATTGGTTGGTGTGGATGTTTTTTGGAGCATCATATCAGCCAACCACATAAAACTTGGCAAAAACCAACCGAGACTATGCGAGAGTAGACTAGGATGGTTAGTTTCAGGCTCAGTAAGCTGTAACTCACGTACGTCCCACTCACACTTCTGTAATCTGGCTAAAACTAAGTACCCAGTACAGACTTGTCAAAATTTTGGGAACTGGACACAGTGTCTGAAAAGCACTCTCTTTCTTCGGAAGAAAGGGCTTGCGAAGATAGTTTTTATAAGAACACAGAACGTAAGGATGACGGTCGTTTTGTGGTCACAATTCCTTTTAAGTCTGATCCTTCTGTGTTAGGAGATTCATACGGTATCGCAAAACACCGTTTTTTATCGTTGGAGAAAAAATTTCAACGTGAGCCTAAGTTCAAGTCAATGTATTTAGACTTTATGTCAGAGTATGAGAGTCTAGGTCATATGTCGGAAAATGATTCTAGTTCAAAACCAGCAGGTGAGGTCAAATATTTTTTGCCACACCATGGGGTCCTGCGCGAGTCTAGTGCTACTACTAAGTTACGCACCGTATTTGATGCATCTGCAAAAACAACAACAGGTATATCTCTCAATGACTTGCAATTTGTAGGGCCGACCGTTCAGGACGATTTGCTTTCTATTTTATTACGGTTTCGACAACATAAATTCGTGATCTCGGCAGATATCGAAAAAATGTATCGAGCCATTGAAGTAAATCCTATCCAAAGGTCACTACAACAAATCATTTTTCGTAAAAATCCTACAGAACCGTTAAAAACATACACATTAAACACGGTTACTTACGGTACAGCGTCAGCTCCATATTTGGCTACTAAGTGTTTAGTGAGCTTAGCTGATAAAGCATCGAATCCTTTAGTTAAGCGTTCTATTCAGCATGACTTTTATGTAGACGATTACCTTAGTGGTTCAGACACAATTACAGGTGCACTAGATTTGTGTAAAGAGACGCAGGCTTGGCTTATCATGGCTTCCGCTAAATTTAATTTAAGAAAGTGGCAATCGAATAGCCCAGAAATTTTAAAAGAATTAGGCAGTTCATGTAACTCAAGTCGTGTAATGCTAGACCTTTCAGACAACAATACTCCTTCTAAAACCTTAGGTGTACATTGGTTATGCGATTCTGATAAGTTAGGATTTTCTATTAATATCGAATCCTGCAATAGCAAAATAACAAAAAGACATATTTTATCTGTAATTAGTCAGATATTCGACCCATTAGGCTTAGTCGGTCCCTGCATTGTCGAAGCAAAAATATTAAATCAAAAATCAAAATCAAAATCAAATCATTTATTTCAAGTAGGCCAGTTGCAGGCACTTTTGAATTGTCGAAACAAAGATTAAAATTAAATGTAGCTACAGTCCCAGTCACAAGGCATAAAAACTGTGAAAGTACTGTAGTTGCCCGTTCCCTAGCGTAGATCTCTATGGAGAAGAACGGGCAAGAAACTCCATGGACACTCTTTTAAATCATAAAATTGTTACAAAATCTTGGTTACATCATTCGTGTTGAGATGGTATATTATGTGAGAACAATGTAGCAAGATGTGCACGTTAAAAGTGTCCATAGTAAAAACAAAAAATACAATTAAAAAATAACATTAAAATAAGCCACGGCAACTAAGAGATGACCAGTCACAACTGACAGCGCCCGTTCACGAACATGACGCATGGATCAGCACCATTTAACTCAACCATTTTGTAGGGAACCAAATGATCGGACACACGCGCCACCATCAGCGAGACATTAGAGTGAGCATGACATACTCTCAACTGCCTGGGCACATTCAAGTCAAGAAAAGACGTAGGATTCCAGTGAATGATAGCTTTACATAGTACTCACACAATATGGGCTATGCGATTATATAATACTAGAGATTGAATCTATACAATGCAAAGATAGTTGTACAATCTTCAGCAGCTCCAACAATTATATGTAATGCTATCTAATTTATGCGCCCCTGTCCATGTGGAGCAGGACCAGCATTGAGCCACGCATTTTTATCAGCGATATAATCGCCCAACTTGTAATAAGCTTGCTTACATAGTGTGCGTTTGATGCATGTTTTAAATTTCGTCTCATTCAGTTCAAGAATACTTTGTGGAATTTTATTATAGCATCTCAAACAGTACCCCATGAAAGATGAGTCTACTTTAGCGAGTCTGAAGCCTGGCTGAACTAGTTGGTCCCTATTTCTAGTACTGTAATTATGTCTGTCACCTCTTTTACCAAAAAGATGCAGATTTTTTCTGACGTACATTATGTTTTCGTAGATATACTGACAATGTACCGTCATGATGCCAATATCTTTAAACAGTTCCCCTAGAGAATCGCGCCTACGAAGATTACGAAGATTAATGCAAAGACTATGGAAAGATAAATGTGAGTGGGACGATGAAGTGTCACAGGAGGTTACAGACTCATGGCTGACATTTGCAAGTACTTTGCCGTGTTTAAATCACATAAAAATTCCGCGATGGATTTCATGTGATAACTCTATAACCCATGAGATTCACGTATTTACAGATGCGTCTGAAAGGGCTTATGGCGCATGCCTATACATTCGTTCGGTAACTAGTTCAGGTACAGTCGCTGCTCACCTGCTAACTTCCAAGACCCGTGTGGCACCAATCAAGCCTACTACCATTCCACGGTTAGAACTATGTGGGGCTCTGTTAGGTTCCAGGTTGTGCACAAAGGTAAGAGATTCTCTCACGTTACCAATACACCGGTTTCACTATTGGTGTGATTCCACAATAGTGCTGGGATGGTTGTCTACACCGGCCCAGCAACTGAAGCCTTTCGTTAGGAACCGTGTTAACGAGATTCAAGAGAGTAGCTCGGGTACTAAGTGGAGATACGTGCCGTCTAAGGATAATCCGGCGGATCTTGTCTCTCGTGGGCTGAAGGCTGATCTCATCACCGGTTCTGCGCTTTGGTGGTCAGGCCCTCGGTTTTTATTAGATAATGAAAGTGTGTGGCCACAACAGCCAAATAAACACGTGAAACAAGATCTACCAGAAGTAATTTCCAACTTGGTAGATAGTCATAACAGTAATTAAAGCATTAAGTCCGCCTTTGTACAGTTTTTTTTTGCTTGTGCATAAAGTTTTTATAAATAAATAAATAATTCTAGTTCTAACCTAACATGTAGTTCAATCATACAACATTTAATACACAAATATTCTAACTTTACTTATTTACAACGCGTCGTAGCTTACATTCTAAGATTCATTCACAATTTAGGCACTAATCATCCTAAAACAATAGGTTCCCTTTCTGCTGATGAACTTAGAAAAGCTTTGTCTCTTATATTACGTGTAGCTCAATCTGAAATGTTCCCAGATGAGTACACTGTCCTTAAATCCGGGAAGTCATTGTCACTTAAAAATAGGTTAATTTCTTTGACTCCCTTTTTAGACTGTGACAATATTATTCGTGTAGGGGGCAGACTAGATAACTCCCCGTACGAATACGACGTAAAACATCCAATACTACTCTGCAGTAAGCATCACTTCACGAAATGACTATTTCGAATGCAACATCAAAACCTCCTACATGCAGGTCCACAATCGCTTCTATCGACTATTCGTCAAACTTATTGGCCCTTGGGGGGCAGAAATCTTGCTAAGTTAACAGTAAACAAATGCATGAAATGTTTCAGATATAAAGCTCAAAATGTGCAGCCAATCATGGGACAATTACCAGACACTAGAAGCACTTTAGAGTTTCCTTTTATTAATAGTAGCGTCGACTATGCTGGGCCTATACTGATATCTGACCGGAAAGGTCGGGGATCTAGATTGATAAAGTCCTACCTGTGCATTTTTGTATGCATGGCTACCAAGGCTGCGCATCTCGAGCTTGTCACGGACCTCTCTAAAGAGGCCTACAGGGCTGGCCGCACGTCGTGGCAGGCCACGTACGATCTTGTCCGATAATGGCACAAACTTTGTCGGAGCATGTAACGAGTTGACTAAATTTTTACAGGACTCTGATGTTGCAAGCGAAATAGCTCAGGAGGGAATACAATTCAGGTTTGCACCAGCGTACTCTCCACATTTTAACGGCCTTGCTGAGGCTGCGGTTCGGTCAACCAAATTTCATTTAAACAGACTCTTGCAGCTCACTCACTTTACTTATGAGGAAATGGCTACGTGCCTTACTCGAGGCAATATTAAACTCTAGACCCCTCACTCCTCTATCCACTAACCCTCTAGACCTCTCTGCCCTTACTCCTTCGCACTTCCTTATTGGACGCTCACTAATGTCGGTTCCAAATCCTCAGGTCACGGATGCCAACATCAATCGTTTGGAGCGCTACCAACGTGTCGAGAGCATCAGACAACATTTTTGGAACAGATTTAACACGGAGTACATTTCTAACCTCCAGCAAAAAACGAAGTGGCCGGCCTCTACCAACGGCGACATAGCGTTGGGTACGCTTGTTCTTGTAAAGGACAAGGCGCTCCCGCCACTTTGCTGGTTGCTGGGGCGCGTCGTCCAGGTGTATCCTGGCAGCGACGGCGTCACGAGAGTCGCCGATCTGAAGACTAAGAGAGGGACGATTCGGCGCGGCTTCAACAATATCTGCCCGCTTCCTCTTTGAAGTCCACTTCAACCCGGGGAGCATGTCTATGCATGGCATGCCGACGACCAGCTGGAGGCGCGCGATGGCTGAGAGGGCGCGCGGGCTGCGGCAGCAGCATCGGGCGTTGGCGGCGGCTGAGGGGCGCGTGGGTGGCGGCAGCGTGAGCGCGGTCGCGCGCGCCGACCATCGCCTCACTTCTAAATTTTACCACGACGAAGACACTGCTTGTAAATCTTGTATCCTGGATTACACCAGATCAAACAGTCCACGTATTTTTATTTCTCTTCTACTCTATTCTTTGCTCCTGTAATTGAGCACAAGGCGTAAACGCGCCAACACCTTCAACGGTTGGGTCAGGCCGGTTTTGATGTACTCTTTCGGCATACTCAAATGGACTCAAACAGAACTAGACGCCTTGGATACGAAGGTCCGTAAATTGTTGACGGCGTATCGGATGCATCACCCACGTTCTTCGGTTATGAGATTGTATATCCCGCGGAAGTGTGGGGGTCGAGGCTTTTTAAATGCTAAGACTCTCCACAATCGCGAGATATGCAGCCTCAAGGAATATTTCCTAGGAACCGATGTGGGAATGCATCGAGATGTCGTCACGATGGACAAGGGCCTCACCCCGCTCTCCTTGGCTAAAGAGAACTGGCGCAAACCTCCAGTGCTTGACACTAACGATCGTAGGGAGGTTTGTCAGAGTAAGGAGCTTCACGGACGCTTTTTCCGGGCCCTCCATGGGCTCGATGTAGACCTATCAGCGTCCGTTGCCTGGCTACGTTCCGGGGTCCTATTCGGAGAAACCGAAGGTTTTGTCTGTGCAATAATGGATGAAGTTATGATGACGAATAAGTTGTAATGTGTATGTCTTTTACATGTTTTTTTACTTACATTTTTGGATATTATTAACCTGAAAATTTAAGCATTCGTCCTCCCTAGGTAGCTTCATGGTCGTTTCTTGGAGGCTTAGCAACGGCTTTGGCCTTTTTACCTTGTAATTTATGTTATTTAAGTTTTTATCTTTATTAAATCTTTGTTTACTTTTGTGATGTCAGTTAGTGGCAACCCTAGTTTTATTTTTAATTTATTGCTGGAGCTATTTGTAGGTTGTATAGGTAAATCACATCGACCTCATTCGATTTTCTTTTTAATAATTTTCTAATTTTAAAATGTAAATTATGTGGAGTTGACAGGAGCCTGGTGGTGGAATGGGCAGTCTACGTTCAGAGCTGAGAGCAGAAACACCTCTGAGAAGCTCCATAAAAATAAATTTAAAAGGGCAGTTCCCTTATTCTTCTGGTTTAAGTCGGCCTCTCTCCGTGCCGCACCCTCACCAAGAACACCTGGAAACCTTGATCCTTGAGCTACACAAGCCTGATGAAGATTTGATGCTCCTCGGCCCTCCTCCTACGGCCTGAGGATTGACGGTCCTCGGCCGTCCACCACCGTCTGAAGACGGATGCCCTCGGCCCTCCTCCTACGGCCTGAGGATTGACGGTCCTCGGCCGTCCACCACCGTCTGAAGACAGATGCCCTAGGCCCTTCTCTACGGCCTGAGAGTTGATGGTTCCTCGGTCCTCCTCCACAGTCTGAAGACGGACGTTCTTCAGTTATTTATTCCATTCTGCGTTTCATCTTCAGTACTTTCCGCCAGCTTCACTGGCATTAGTAATTAAGTAGCTCCAGCCTTTAGATTATCTTTGTTAATAAATTCTTATAACTCGTCCCCTTTATTTCTTTTAATAGTGCTCCCCTCCAGACTGAAAGTTAGGTAGGTGAGTGCTCAGAGTGACCTTACAGTTTTGTGGATCCTATCCAGGAAAATGTAACGTTACAAAGTACCGGAGATTTATTGTGAAGGATGGCACGGTTGACATACGTCGGGCATGCCACCGTCCAGGCGAATCATTCCGTCACATTATCTCCGGGTGTTCTCGTCTAGCTAACGGAGAGTACCTGCATAGACACAACCTTGGAGCCAGGATTATCCATCAGCAAATTGCTCTAAAATACAACCTCGTGTAATCGGAAGTGCCTTACTATAGGTATGTGCCCGACCCAGTTCTCGATAATGGCTGACGTTGGACTGGGATCAATCCATCATCACTGACAGGAATATTGTAGCCAATAAGCCTGATATAGTGGTGGTGGATCGATCAGAGCGGCGTGCAATGATTGTTGACATAACGGTCCCGCATGATGAGAACCTCGTGAAAGCCGAGAAAGATAAACAAATCAAGTATCTTGACTTGGCTCGCAAGGTTGTTGACATATGGGAAGTGGACTCAGCAATCATTGTGCCGATAGTCGTATCAGCCCATGGCTTAATTGCCAAGAGCCTCGATCAATACCTATGAGGAGGCTCTCGTTAGGCAGCTGGATCCAGGGCTTGATTCAGAAAGCGGTACGCCTGGACACGGCTCGTATTGTTAGGAGGTTCCTCTCTCTGGAGCCCTGACCGCCGCCGGTAGCTTGGACCCTGTTCCCGATACCGGTAGGCTACAATTTTTTATATTTTTAAATGTTATTATATATTGTTAGCGATACCCACATATTTTGACAAATAATTTAAAAAAAAAAACGAAGTCCCTGATTTGACATATAGTCGGAGGTACAGCGCCGGCGGCCATTACCAATGGGAACGTTAGTAAAAACTGTTGTCACCTATTTGTAAACCTATTTGGTATTGATTATAGTATTTCAGGAAATTGAAGACTTTGTATCATTTGACCTGACTCCGTTAACAGTCAGAAGTGGTAAGAACTAAGAGTGTTGGAGAAGTTCTCAGTTTCCGCCAATAAACATAGTTCTGAACAATGGCTTCCAGTAGTAGGTCTAATTATACTCCGCCTTTAGAACCAAACATACGTAATAGATCATCACGCAATCCTGAGCGTATCCAAGAGCCCAGAAGAAGTAGACGTTCCACGACAAGATCTAATCAAAGACAACGTAAACGTGATACATACCGCAACAGATCTCGTCGCAGAACTGCATATGATACCTCGTCCTTGTCATCATATCGGCGTCATAGTAGCAGTAGTACAGATTCAGAAAGCAGTCATTCCGATTATCATACGCAGAATAGGCGCAGGCTTCGTTCTGGGCGACGTAACCAGCGTCTGAAACGTAAATCTCGCTCATCGCGTAATAACAGTGATGATACCACCTCTACGGGTTCTGAACACAACAATCGAAATAAGCGAAAGCGGGATTCGCTCGATCTTTCTGATAATTCTTCGTTCGCAAAACGAAAACGATCCCGTTCGAGAACTCGCTCTCACCAGAAAAGTCGATTTAATGCTCACGAAGAGAACCACTTCCTAAAAAAGTTCTCTAGAATAATTACAGGCAATCGTTTTGAAGGATCGCAAAATGTGATCTCAGAATTCGATCCAGACACACATTCGCAGTCAGCAGAAGACTGGATTCGTAAGGTGAACGAGACGGCAAGAATATATGGTTGGACAGAAAGGCAAATTATCTACTATGCTATACCGAAACTTTCTGGCCATGCAAAGAAATGGTACCAAGGTAGGAGTACCATTGATTTGAGCTGGAAGCAATGGCAAAGAAAGATAATAAAGACTTTTCCAGACGATCGCAACTACGCCGATCGTCTGACGGAAATGCTTAGCAGAAGAAGTAGGAGAGAGGAATCGATGGAAGAGTATTTCCATGAGAAGGCTAGGTTAGTGAAAATGTGCGGCATTAAAGGAAGAAACGCAGTGGATTGCATAATAAGCGGTATCTTTGATAATGGCGTGAGGCTAAACGCCCAAGGAGCCAGTTTTAAGAGGACATCGGACTTGCTAAAATATTTACGCCGAATATCAAAACGAAACCTAATCTCAAAGAGAGACACTTTACTTAAACAAGACTCGCAAAATATAAAAAATTCGGACACTAATCGCAACAATATGGTAAATAAATCTATACCCGCAACTAGTCGGGCAAAGTCTAGGTCGTTTCAATGTTATAATTGTGGTGATAATGGGCATGCGGCGCGTAACTGCAATAAACCATTAAGAAGATGTGATAAGTGTTCACGACTAGGCCATATGACACAAAATTGTGAGTTCATAGGTTCTCGACCAAAAAATGATCAAACACAAGAAAATACGAATCAAAATCCTACACAAAGCGTTCTACAAATAACAACAAATGATAAGTCAAATTGTAAGTATTTTAAAACTATTTCTGTTAATGACGTATCGGTCTCAGCTTATATAGACTTTGGGAGTCAATGTACCCTAATCCGAGAATGGGTTGTCAAAAACCTTAACGTAGTCCCAGATAAGACGGCACTTCCCATTATTAGGGGATTTGGTTTTGGAAGTGTAGTACCAATTGCTAGGATATTTGTGACCGTTGTAGTAGATGCGGTCCAAGCAGATATAGAAGCATTCATTGTACCGGATCATTTACTTAAGACGGATGTTCTTATTGGGCAGTCTTTAACAGAGCTGCCCACTGTTACCGTTCATAAGACTTGTACTAAATTAGTTCTTTACTGTGATGATTCCGACATAGGGAGGGTGGATGTTTTTAATACCAATGACATCTCAATTAAAGGGTTACAGGATATACAAGTACATACACTAGATGCGTTTTCAGGGCCATTATTTATTCCAGGTAGTGCGTGCTTGAAACCCGGTAGCGAATACATTCTATTGCAAGGTGTCTACCAATTTCATGAAGGAAAGAGTCGATGTATAGTTATGAATTTGTCGGAAAATCCAATTACTTTCATCAATTCTAAATTATTATCACGAGCAATAAAACTTAACAATCAAGGTCCATTTACATCAAAGCATGAACCTTTGGATGTGAATTCTATTCATGTAAATACTCGGTTGTCTAATACTTGTGATAAATCCGACACCATAAAGAAACCTATTACTTTAGATATGTTAAACGTTGGCCCCAAAGTGACTGAAACTGAAAGGAATCAGTTATTAGACCTCCTGAATAAGTTTAGGGACTGTTTTGCATTTAATATGCAAGAACTTGGACTGACTCATATAACCGAAATGACGTTACGTCTTATCGACGATACGCCTGTGACTTATAGGCCTTATAGACTACCTTTTAGTGAGCGTGCAAAGGTACGGGAAATGATAGGCGATATGTTAGCTAATAATATTATAAGAGAATCACAGTCGGCTTATGCCAGCCCTATAGTGTTGGTTCGGAAAAAGAACAATGAATACAGGCTTTGCGTAGACTATCGGGCATTGAATAAAAAGACAATAAAAGACAGCTATCCGATGCCAGTCATTGATGACCAGCTCGATCGATTAAGCGGCAAAACATATTTCACAAGCTTAGATTTGGCATCCGGTTATCACCAGATCCCAGTGGCTGAAGAGTCGCGTCATGTGACAGCTTTCGTGACTCCTGACGGCCACTACGAGTATATGAGGATGCCATTTGGTCTTGTGAATGCTCCTGCAGTCTTTCAGAGTATGATCAATAAAGCACTGGGAGCCCAACGATTCGAGCTGGCTATCCCTTATTTAGATGATTTACTATCTACAGGTAGTTCATTTGACGAGGCATTCGGTAAGCTGGAAGCTATCTTACACCTTTTACGTAATGCCAATCTCACCCTTAATCTACAAAAGTGTTTCTTTTTCCAATCGGAAATCGACTATCTGGGTTATGAGATTTCCGAAGCTGGTCTTAAACCTGGCAGTAAGAAAATAATCGCGGTTTCTGAATTCCCAAAACCGACAAATGTACATCAAGTTCGTCAATTTATTGGCTTGGCCAGTTATTTCCGGCGTTTTGTTTTTAATTTCGCTTCCATTGCGAGACCACTAACTCAACTGACCAAAGCCGATGTTCCCTGGCATTGGGGTGACGAACAAGATAGTGCATTCGAAGAATTAAAATCTAAATTAGTAGTTAGACCCGTGCTAGCCTTGTTCAACCCAGATCATACCACAGAGGTCCATTGTGATGCCAGTAAATTAGGAATTGGGGGTATCTTACTGCAGAGACTTAATGAAGAATACCCTTTTAGGCCAGTTGCTTATTTCAGTCGTCAAACGACCCGCGAGGAAGCTTTTTGGCACTCCTATGAATTGGAAACAATGGCAGTGGTCCTTACTTTAAAGAAATTTAGAGTATATTTGATCGGTCTAGAATTTAAAGTTATAACAGACTGTAATGCATTACGCACCACCTTGGTAAAGCGAGATTTAATTCCTAAGATTGCAAGATGGTGGCTGATGCTGCAGGAATATAACTTTACTATTGAGTACCGGCCAGGTCATAACATGCAGCATGTCGATGCTCTGAGCCGGAACCCCATCTCGCAGGAGAACATCCTAGAGGAGTTGGAGGTACTCAATATCACGACTGAAGACTGGCTCCACACGGTACAGATGACAGATCCGCGGATAAAACATATTAAAACTATTTTAGAAACAAGTGAGGGTGATATAAAAGACGTTTTCAATAACTACGTATTGCGAAACGGCAAAATATATAGGCGTGTAGGATCCAAATTAAAATGGGTGGTACCTAATTCGGCGCGGTGGAAAATCTGTCAGCTTAATCATGATGACGCGGGTCATTTCTCAACCGATAAAACTATTGAAAAGATAGGAGCCGATTATTGGTTCCCAAAAATGAACCGCTTCGTCAAGAAATATGTTAATGCTTGCATGAATTGTGCCTATAACAAAGAAATGTCCGGGAAAAAGTCGGGGTACTTAAATCCAATTCCCAAGGTAAACGCAATATTTCACACAATACACATGGATCACTTGGGTCCATTTATTAAAAGTAAAAGAGGAAACGCATACATTCTCGGAGTCATTGATGGGTTCAGCAAGTTCATATTTGTTAGACCTGTAAAGAATACTAGGTCTAAAACTACAATTAAAGCGCTCGAAGATATTTTCGCAACGTTTGGATGCCCAAAAATAATTATATCAGACCAAGGTACAAGTTTCACGTCTGGCGAATTCAAAGGTTTTGTTATGTCGATTGGAGCCAAACATGTCCTAAATGCAGTAGCAACACCTCGAGCAAATGGACAAATTGAACGCTACAATCGAACAATTCTAAATTCGCTAGGCGCTATGAACCATGGTTTGGACGAGAGAGACTGGGACACAAACGTAGCAAAATTGCAATGGAGTCTAAATAATACAGTAAATAAAAGCACTGGAAAATCGCCAGCTGAGGTGGTATTTGGGCAAAGAACCACATGCCAGGCGGAAGGAATTCTTAAAGGGGCTTTAGAGACAGAAGCACAGATTCCAAATACTGATAGGGACGAATTGAGGAAATCGGTGGAAGAAAAAATTATAGAGGGACAGAAAAAGATGAAAGAACATTTTGATAAAACGAGGGCTCCAACTAAGACATTTCAAGAAGGTGATCTTGTCATGATTCCTAATAACAATTCAGACCGAGGCAAGAGCAAAAAGTTAGCTGCAAAGTTCAAAGGTCCGTTTAAAGTAACAGCAGTGCTGGACAAAGACCGATACGAAGTATCTAGCATTAAGGGGTTTCCGCAAAGACAGTATAGGAATATTTTCCCGGCTGATCAGTTAAAACCATGGATTAATTTCAATTTATCGCCTGTAGTTAGCGATGAAAGTGATAATAGCGATTCGGATTCGCTTGACGAATAGTAGAAAAGCGACATGTATTTTATATTATGTATGTATTTGTATATACATAAGGATACGATGGTAGATTTATAGTGGAGTGGCCGGTAGCCCTAAACCAATTTCCATGTCATTTACAGCTTAGATTGGTGTCGATAACGGAGAATCGGCATAATTCGGTGATTTACTGAGAGCCTGATGAGACAGCGCTGATGCGGACACTCGCGCAGGCTGTTGGTAGACCGTGGCTCTCGGGTGGCTAAACGGCAGATTATTGATTAATGTTTGGCAAATTGCAAGCTAATTATGGCTCTCGGGTGGCCTGATGAATGTGATGACCAAGAAGGTGAGCAGACCGTGGCTTTCGGATGGCTAAACGGGAGCTACCTACAAACTGTTGTTACATTACTTCGGCCTTTGGATGACCTCACATGAAGAACGACTTATTGTTAGCAACCTAAGTCTTCATAGTTTTGAATTAGTTTGTGCAATTTACATAATGATATTTTATTTTATAACTATTTTATGTTTCGCTTCATTTAAATAGTGTTTTTTTTTATTGATTAAACAATATAGAATTGTATACTCAGTATCTCATTATAAATTGATGTTATAACTATGTTAAAAGTAACTATATTTATGTAATGCAGTGTCAGTGCTATGGATTACCTGTCTAACTGAATTTGTTAATTACTAAATTGGATGTTATTTTTTTTGTTTTATTATATTATGTTTTCTTTTGGTATGAGGCCATACCCTGTACGATAGAATGGCCGAGTGGAAATTAGGAATGGGGACATTCCTATTGCAGAATGGCCGTCTGTTAGCGATACCCACATATTTTGACAAATAATTTAAAAAAAAAAAACGAAGTCCCTGATTTGACATATAGTCGGAGGTACAGCGCCGGCGGCCATTACCAATGGGAACGTTAGTAAAAACTGTTGTCACCTATTTGTAAACCTATTTGGTATTGATTATAGTATTTCAGGAAATTGAAGACTTTGTATCATTTGACCTGACTCCGTTAACAATATATTTTTAATTAATATTTAAAAATGTAACGAGTTTGTCTGAAACTGAATAAAGGAAATAATAATATTATAAGCGAACTTATTGTTGGTAGTAGGGGTACCTCCACCGATCCTTCTAAAAACGGGCGCTCGACAGAGCGCAGGACATTTGTTGCTGAGTCGTCGACCGGTAAGGTGGTACCTACGCTACTTAACAGCAAGTTCGTTCCATATTTTTACTTCAGTGGTTTATTATTTTGTGATTATTTTGTGCTATATTTTGTGTCTACATTTGTGTTCTATCGTGGTTATTATTTTTGAATATTAACGGCTGTTTTCTTGTGATTGCTTGAATTCTGATGATTTATTAAATTAATGTTCGATCTTCTAAGTCTATTTGTAAATAAATTAGTTTTAGGATATTAAAGATTGTTTTTTTTTAAATTTGTTTTTCTCGTTCACGTTCGCGCCGTAATAGAACTAGTTCGCGTTCGCGTCGTAATAGAACTCGCTCACGATCACGTCGCAGTCACTCGCGTAATGATGACAATCATAGTTTTCGTGAAGAATCTAGGTCACGTACGGTTAATACTAGTCGTCGTCGTAGTAAATCTCGATCCTACCCTCATGATGTTTCCGTACAAGGTGCGTTGGGTAATATCATGTCGCGGCTAACTGCTATTGAGGAAAACACCGTTTCGCATATTACGCCGTCAATTCGTGATAGCACACCTCCGCTAGAAAAAAATGTTTCTACGACCCAAGCACTTATTGATGCGTTAGGACAGTTAACAAGAAACAAGTCTAGCAACTATTATGTTTCAAATTTTGATCCAACCATAAATAATTTTGAGGTGTGGTGTAACGAAGTGGACAGGGCTAGGAATGTCAATCATTGGGACGATCTCGAGTGTTTCTCGCGTGTGGCCCACTGTTTGAAAGGTGACGCGAAAACGTGGTTAAACGAGTGGGCTACAAATGATCGCTCATGGTCCAATTTCACTAGAGAATTTAAGTTGTTGTGTCCGCAAAAGATTAATTATGCCCAAACTCTTCATGAAATTATAAACACCACGTCCGACAAGTTTTCGTCATACACAGAATATGCGTGGCGTTCATTATTAAGGTTACGTGTAGTAAAAGGGTTAAGCGAAGAGCTTATGACCCAAATAGTGATTCATGGTATCGGTGATGTACAGGTACAAGCAGCAGCTACCAATGCTGATCTAACAACAGAAAACCTCGTTTCATTTTTAGCTACATACGTAAAGCCTGTCCGCAAACCCGATAACCGTAACACCGACAAATCCGGGTCATCCAGTAATACGACTAAAAGACGTAATTTTAACGGTTCTAGCAGGTCTGAAAACAAATGTTGTTTCATCCACCAAGTTTCTGAACGCACCCTTTTGACGTTTGACAGATTACGTTTCGTTGTCTGTGCGAATCGGTGCGATGACGTTTTGCTTGTCAGTGCAATTTTGGTTGAACAATGGTCGCTCCGTGCTTGTAATTTTGATGCACGCGGCTGTCGAGTAATTATTGTTTGAAAACTTTGAGTTATTGTTAATCCGATGCAATCCTGTTCGGTGTTTGATATTTTGTTGATAATTGAGTGAAAATTGAGAAATCTCGCCATTTTGGGTCTTGACCGCGAGTAATTTGTTGGTTATGTAGACGGCCTTTTGTGTCTTTGAACGCCGTAAATTCCTAAATTCAGTGCTGGACTAATTTACATCCCCGATTGGGTTAGCAACCGGGATAAAATTCAGTTGGACATTGGGGAAAGGTGCCACGTGTGGGATCTTGGAAGGTTTGTCCGGGAGTCGACGGTACGAGCCGCGCGCGTCCCTTGGTTGCTGTCGAATCTGCATGACTACACATACACCACACAAACCACAGTTATACTTACACCCCACTCAGATAAGACGTGACCAGGACTGCGTCACATCACCGGTACCAACGTGAGGGTAAGTGTATCTAATAGGGAACGTGCAGGAACTATAGGTGGCAGCACTAATTGACAAAAGAGACACTATGCGGACAGAAAAGGAAACTTATCCCTTCTCATCGTGCTTTCAATTTTTCACAAAATTCACAAAATTGTCTCTTCAATTATATTATTTTTGAATATGCTAAAAGGTATAAAATATGAGTTCCGGTCTATCAATAACGATCGTCAGCGTAATATAAATGTTTAATAATATGAATTTTATATCTTTCCTTTACTTTCTGATGAAAATTGTGGTGTATGAAGACATGGTGGCTGGCTTAAATAAGATAGGTTTCTTATTTTCAACACATGTTATAATGGAAGGGAATCCTTTATCAGCGAGAACAGTATCTCCAGGCTCTAATAAATCAATTAGTTCACAATCATTTGATGAAGCAATCAATAAAATGCAGTCCGTAGCATTTCGATACAAAACTTAAAAAACCAAAGGAGTGCAGCCAACTAAAAACACTTGTGGGTATAACCATGTTTATATTCTGAGTACATGTGGAGTCTTTGATTAACTGTTGAGGGATATTCGGTGTGAACTTTAGTGCGGTCTAGTAGAATACGTGTATGGTGAAGTATAAATGGTTCAGCCCGCTTAGCATGACCACCGTAGACACGAAAGAGAATCGACAAATCTTTTGTTCATCTGTCATTGAATCGACAAAATGACAGATGAACAAAAGATTTGTCGATTCTCTTTCGTTTCTACGGCGTTCATGATAAGCGGGCTGGTATGTTTGCATGGACGGTTGATTTTGAGGGCCTTTTCAATACAGAGTGTAACAAAAACAAGTTGTTTTCAAATATTTTTCTTTACTGCGTTTATCCATTTTTTGCGTTTTTCACCAAAACATGGTATGATAGTAGTATTCTTTGGAAAGTAATAGAATTTTACGCTAATTGATTTATTTTCATTTTTGTGGATGTATTGGTACCTACATCCAAAAATGCAACAATGCATTATGACTATTTAATTAATTTTCACTATAAAATTAATTCTGTTTACTTGTTAGAAAAGTCAATGTCAAGCATTAATAGAGCACAAGATTCGGATTGGCGACGCCAGTTGGCAGCACCATCGTTGTGCACGTTCCCTATAGGTGTTTTCACTTTGTCGATTGAACAAATATTATTTTGATTAGGGCTCCGCGTAATCGCGGACATCGTGAGTCTGTTCGTGCAGTCTCACACAACTGGTAGCAGAGCATGGTTTAATTGTTAAATTCACCACTTATTGTCGAGTTAAAAGTATTGAGAGGTCCGATTTGTTGCCCGTCGGCCTGACTCAAATTAAACATAGATTGTTTGACATAATATATTATGATATGTAGTGTCCCTTGTGGCTTGTACTTTAATTTGTTAATGTATAAACAAGGTATTGCTTGTACAGGGTCGGATTTGAACTTGTAATAATTCAAACTAAGTTTTATTATTTGGTTTAAATTGTAGTTGGGTCCGGGAAAATTATTCCTGTGGATTATTTAATTGAATTGAATTTGTTTATTTGATATTTGTCCCAATGGCTTCATTGAAAGCTGTAAACCAAGCCATTGGTGGATTGACCTCACAGCTAAGATGGTTTGCCTCAGCTGCTGCGACCGCTGAGCGTCGAGACCTGGAAGAGGCCACGCTTGCCCGGTATGAGCGGTTGAATGCGAGATTGAGTGCGGTTGACACTTTGTTTGCTCGCTTCAATGAAGTGATTTTGGACTTGGACCTGGAAACATTGGGTCAAGCAGCCCGTGATAAGGTTGTTGCGGATTATGACCAGATGTTGAACCTGGGTGACATAATAAGTATGCGCGCCAGGGAAATTTTGAAGAGTCGGGACCCTGCCCAGGTCAAAACAGAGACCTCTGTTGTTGCAGGCCCTGGACTTTTGGGTAGACTGCCTACCCTGGAGCTGCCACATTTTGACGGTCACTTGGACCATTGGTTAAGCTTCAGGAACCTATTTGACAGTTTGGTTGATTCGCGCTCTGACCTCCGACCGGCCCAGAAGTTGGCTTATTTGTTGTCAGCCCTAGGAGGTGAGGCTCGAGCCTTGGTGCAGCACTTGCCGGTGACCGACTCGGCCTATCCCACTGCTCTGGAACTTCTATCCCGACGGTACCAGAACAAACGTTGCCTGGCTGATGTCCATATTGACCAGATCTTGGGGTTGCCGGCCATCACCAGAATGTCAGCGTTGCGTGCTGACCTATTGAATCCATTGCTGGCAGCGACCAACGCCTTAAAACGATTGGAGTTGCCGGTGGACTATTGGTCCTATTTTTTGGTACACTTAGTGTTGCAGTGACTTCCGTCAGACTTGAGGTCCCGTTTTGAGCAGAAGTATGGTAGGGATAGTGCCACCCATCTTCCCCCCTTTGAGGACCTCGTCAAATTTTTGGAGGATGAGTGTCGTTTCCTCGACAACGCCCGTGGTGCCACGGGGTCAAGCCAACCACCCTCTCGGCCGAGGGCCCAGGGACGGACTAGGACTGTCGGGCCTGGTGATAGCCGCCCTGCCCCCCGTTTTGGTGGCACCCAGAGTAATCTTGTTTGCGGCTATTGTAAGGCCACGGGACATGGCGTACCAACTTGCGCGGCCTTCTTGGAGTTGCACGTGAGTGCCCGCCGCCGAGTTGCCAATGCACGCCGTCTGTGCTTTTCGTGTTTGGGGAATCATTTTCATCGGGATTGCCCCAACCCCCGCCCTTGTTCAATTTGTAGGGGCTCACATCTGGAAGTTTTGTGCGCCAACGCGAACCGCTCTGACAGACCAGCCTCTGATGGGGGTTCGCGCAGGGGGGGGTATGATGGAGATGAGCACCGGGCTTCTCGCTCGCCGGATCAGAGTCGAGGAGGGGCCTGCAACTTTGACCGCCGCACTCCACCCCCCGCGCCAGTTGATCGGGAGCCGCGCGACCGCCGATTGGCCTCCCCTCGTGAAGGCGACTATGCAGCTGCTGGTAGGCGACGTTGGCCAGACCAGCACCGCCTTCCCTCCCCTCCGTTGGCGGAACGTCCCCGTTTGGAGACGCGCCCCCCGCCACTCAGGCGTCAAGTGAGATATGCCCCTCCAGCGATGGCGCGCGGCTCGGGACATCGCGCGGCTGAGGAGTTTGACTACTATCCTCATCGGGATAGACCCCAGCCTGGATGCGGCGATCGGTCGCCGCCCAGGCATTACTAGGAAATTGGCGCCTGTCCCGCTAACGTACCTCCCCAGATCGACACGGTTTTGTTGCCAACGGCATCGGTCAGGGTCTGGGGACCCACGGGGGACTCTGTTGTGGTCCGTGCCATTTTGGACACGGGAGCCCAGGGTTGCCTTTTGTCGTCTTGGTTAGCGGGTCGGGTGAGCCTGGATGTCCGTGCCTTTTCAGGCACGATTAATGGAATAGGCGAAACACCTATCCCGACTGTTGAGGGACAAACCTTATTTGGGCTCACTCCTGTGAGTTGTTTGGACCCTAAGGTTTTTCCTTCGGCCATTGTTCTGACGAGTATTTTGGGCTGTCATCCCCAATGTCAGCTGTCGCCTGATATTGTCCGGTTGACGTCAGGCCTGGATTTGGCTGACCGCCGGTTTGATTCCCCTAATACAACTCATTTTATATTGGGTTCCGATGTACTAGGGAGAATATTGTTGGGTAATATGAAAGTCTTGCAGCCGAACGGTTTGGTGGCTGTCTCGACCATCTTTGGCTTTGCGGTGATGGGCCCAGTGTTGAAGGCTCCCCCTCCACCTGAGCCTGATTTTGCGTTGGCGTGTGGCTCCGCTCTCTCTGACGCTGTTCAGAGGTTTTGGGAGGTTGAGGAGCCACCGCAAGTGGCCCGCTTGAACCCGGAACATGAGGAGTGCGAGTTGTTCTATCAGAACAACACAGGTCGACTCCGTTCCGGTCGGCTCGCAACACGGTTGCCTTTTGTTGCAGTTCGACCACCTCTCGGCGAGTCCAGACCTATGGCCGAGAAGAGATTGTTGGCGATGGAGCGCCGTATGGCCAGGGATCCGGTGCTGCGGCAGAAATATTTAGATTTCATGCGTGAGTACGCAGACTTGGGACACATGTCGGTGTCAAATTTGGATTGGCGCTCAGTTGAGCATTACTTTCTGCCGCATCACGCGGTCCTCAAGGCATCCACCGGTAAGCTGCGCACAGTATTTGATGGGTCTGCGCGGACTTCCTCTGGTGTCTCTTTGAATGATTGCTTGCACTCCGGCCCCAAATTGTTGAGGGACCTTTGTGATGTCATCACGTCTTTTCGTCGTCATCAAGTAGTCTTTGTGGCTGACATCAAAATGATGTTCCGGCAAACGGTTATTCACCGGGATGACAGACGTTATCAGTTGATCCTGTGGCGAGAGAATCCCCGGGACCCCATGGTTGTTTATGAGCTCAACACGAATACGTACGGCCTTCGATCGAGCCCTTTTGTTGCTATTCGTTCGCTTTGGGAGCTCGCGGACCTGAGTGTGCTGATGAGTTGCGTAAGTGGGTGTCCAACTCGCCAGCACTGTTGGAAGATGTGGAAGAGGATCATAAGCAGGATCCTCATTTGTTTGAAAATGCTGACAACCCTGCTATGTTGGCCGTTCTCGGCGTTCAGTACCGACCAGTCCAAGACACCTTTACGTATGATGTCGTTGACCCGAATGGTTGGATATGCCCGGTATTGTTTTGGGCGAAATGTTTTCTCCAGCGTCTTTGGACCGCGCAACTTGGTTGGGATGAGCCACTTCGGGAAACCCTTTTGGAAGATTGGCTCCAATTTGTATCCGCACTTCCTGCGGTCAACGAGGTCGCGTTACCACGCGCTATCCTCCCCCCTGGGAACTATACTGCTACCCTTCATGGGTTTTGTGACGCATCTTCGCACGGTTATGCAGCTGTTGTTTATCTGCGCACCGTCAGCGCGACAGGCCAGGTGAAGTTGTCACTGATCATGGCCAAGAGCAAGGTGGCCCCCCTCCGGACGGCATTGACCATCCCTAAGCTAGAGTTGTCAGGGGCGGCGCTTCTTGTGCGTCTCTTGAATCACGTTGCTCAAACTTTAGGTGGATCTGTGAACATTCGGAATTCTTACGCCTGGACGGACAATCAAATTGTTTTGTGCTGGTTGAAGACGTCCGTCCACTCCTTGGAGGTCTTTGTGGCGAACCGAGTGTCACAGATACAAAATTCCAAAACGCCTTTGATTTGGAGGCACGTGCCTGGAGACTTGAACCCCGGCGACGTAGCCTCACGTGGGTGCATGGCCCCCCGCCTGATTGTGCACCCCCTTTTTTTTTTTTTTTTTTTTTTTTTGTTTTGGCAGGAGTGGGAAATCCCCGCGGACACCTCGACTATCCCACAGGAATTTCTCTTGTGAGACAGTCGAGGTAGTGCCGGACTCGAACCGGCTAAAACCACACTCCTGCCTTTCCAGTGCCCTCTGACATTGTCAAAGCCGTTTTTATGCAAATTGATATTGGCTACTGTTGCTTCTATTTATTACTTTCTTTAGGAATCCGGAGAGACGTCCTCTCGAAGTGTATAACTATTACTTTCATCATTAATCATTTATAAACTATACCTACCCACTACATAATATCTTACACTGACAACAATTCTATCTATTTAAAGCTAATAAAAACCCCCTTTTCTTTTACTAAATTTTAAACTCAATTAGATAATACTCAAATTATATTGCCATTATATACTTAAGTATTATTACTACTTGTTTCTGGAAATCACTAATGTTGCAATTTTTGTGCAGTATACCAAAAACTTTTCTCGGGTTTTATCCGTCATCAGGCCAGGAAGATTTTGCGCAACGAGTTCAACACCTAGCTTCTGCTCTGCCTCATATCTGGCCCTTGCGGTGATGGGGCACTCCAGCAGTATATGGAGCACCGTCTCTTCTTTGCCAGGCTCACAAGCGCACGATGGGCTCTCTTTACACTTGAACCGACTCAAGTATGCAGAGAACCCACCGTGCCCCGTGAGTATCTGCGTGGTGATGCTCGTCGGGACCATTTTTCGCACGATCTTGTACGCCACTACCGCGTCCGGGAAGAAAATTTTTGTGCCCGAGGCAGTCTCACCTGATCCGTACCTCCCGTTCCATTCGTCAAGCGTCTCCAACCGGATTTTTCGCTTGACGAATGATACGGGGCACAGATCATAGTCCGGTCTCTTCTTCGACCTCAGTGCGGCCTCTTTCGCCAGCTGGTCGGCTCGCTCGTTCCCCTCCAACCCTGCGTGGGCCTTTATCCAGAACAAGGAGACACTCTTGTTCTGGAGCCTGCAGCGTCGGATGGTGTCCCTGGTTTCCACAGCCAAGGGATGGGGGGAACTTACGTTCGCAACTGACTGAAGGGCCGCCATGGAGTCGCTGAAGATGCCGAACGTGGTTTCACCACTCTCGAGCACTTCTCCTGCCGCCTTCTGTAGGGCCAGAAGCTCTGCCTGGTAGACGGTACAGTAAGACGGCATGGCAAGTTTGAGGGCCTTGGTTTCGGTGGCACCATTCCACAAGGATAGCGCCGCTCCGACTTTGCCCTCAATCTTGCTGCCGTCTGTGAATATACGCACAGCGAAGTCGCTGTGGTTGTTATATTGTTCCTCGTCTACCAGGCTTCCCAACTCCAGCGTCACTTGGTCCGCGGGGTGCGGAGCCTCTATCGCTGGAGCCATCCGTTCAATCTCCCTCCCTCCTAGTACCGGCTGGGGTACGCCCCTCTTGGCTCCGTACAACGCAGCCGCTTCCCGTATACGGAGGTCGAGTGGGAGTATACCAGCCAGCACCAGTGCCGAGTTTAGGGAGACCGTGCGGTAGGCTCTACACAGCTTCTGGGCAAACCCCCTCTGGACCACGTTCAGCTGTTTTATGACCCCCAATTTATTGGCGGCAGGTGCCCATGCGCTTGCGGCGTACAAAATCGTGGGCTCTACTGCAGCAGTGTATATTACCCTTATCACCTCCGGGTGCAGGCCCCAACTAATACGGGCTGCTCTGGCCAGCTGCTTGTACATAGCTATGGCCTTTTTGCAGACCATAGCTACGTGTTTGTTGAATGTGAGTTTGGCATCGATTGTAAGCCCCAGTATTTTGACATCTTGGGACATGTCAATGTCGATCCCCCCCATGCTCAAACGCGGCACGTCATATTTCAGCCTTCGCGTTAGTACCATCGCACAGGTTTTGTGCGGTGCGAAGTTCAGCCTATTCCTGACGCCCCACGTCCGAACATGTTCGAGAGCGGCATTGGCCTGTCCCTCAATTTCCAGTGCTGTATCCCCGTCGAATACCAACACCACATCGTCAGCAAATGCCTGGCAATAATTACCCCTACCCTCTAGCTGCTTCAGAAGCGGGTCCAGTATCAAGTTCCAAAAAATGGGCCCACCTATCGAGCCCTGAACGCACCCTTTGCTGGTGTTTCTCCTGCTTTCTTCACCGGCGTATCTCACTGTGACCACCCTGTCGCTGAGATAGCTGCTGACTACACGTCTCAAATTCACAGGACACTTTTCCTCAGCCAATCGTACTTTGATAGTGGGCCACCACGCACTGTCGAATGCTCCCTCAATGTCCAGTGACACAAGCGTGACAATCTTTTTCTGTGCCAACTTCGTGCGGATGTGCTGCACAAGGGTATAGAGGGAGTCTTCAGTGCTTTTTTGGGGCATAAAGCCGTATTGGCGAGTACTTATCCTGGGTAGTAAGTAAAATTTGAGGCGGGCAACCAGCATCTTCTCGTACACTTTCCCCAGGACAGGCAATAGCCCAACCGGCCTGTACGACTTGGGTGCGGTGTACGAGTCTTTGCCTGGCTTTCTAAGCACTACCACCGTTGCTTCCTTCCAGATCTTCGGGAAGTGGTGTAGCGCCAGGCACTTATTCAGCAGTGCCAGGAAGTAGTTGGGGTCACAGTGAACCGCGTGACTGCAGATGTCCGCCGTGAAACCGTCGGCTCCCGGAGCCTTTTTTGGGTTGAATGATCCCATAGACCTATCAAGCTCGCTTAGGGTAAACGGTGGGTCATGTCGTTCATCATGGCTCCATGCGTTTACCATTTCTGCCCGTTCTCTTGTTTGGCGATGGTCTATGGTATCATCTTCCTCTCGGTCCTCGGGGTAGAACGTCTCGGCCAACAGCTTCACGGAACCCTTCGCGTCCAGCGGCTGTCCACCTATCTGTAGTGGCAGATCTTCTTCTCTCTTTCCGATCCTACCCATTACCCTGTAAATTCCCTCCCAGACCCCTTCTCTGTCCTGCTTTCCGCAGAACTCCTTCCAGCTCTCTGTTGCGGCTTTTGTCACTGCTTCCTCATATTTTTCCCTTTCTTTTTTGTACAGGTCTACAACCATCGCTCTTCGGACCGGCGCTGCGTTCCTCACTCTGCGTTTCCTGGTGGCGACCATCCTCTTCATCTCAGCGAGCTCCTCAGACCACCACGGCAAGGTAAGTGTTTCTGTGTTGTTTTTCCCCGGAATTGTGTGTTGACATGTGTGTGTAATTGCTTGTGTGTATGTGTTAATTTGTGCTTCTAATTCGTGAACCTGTGTAACATTTGAGAGTCCCGCAAGGGTCAAATCCTTGTCCTGCATAATTTGAGACAGTTTCTCACGAAACTGGCTCCAATTTGCTTTCTTTGTGTTGTAAACCCTAGTGGTCCTCTCAATGTTTATGCCTTTAGATTTGGTTAAATTAATGCCGAAAATAATGCCGTTGTGGTCAGAGCTCGTGAGACCCTCGTCAATCCGCCAGCCGTCCACCAAGTCCAGCATGTCCGCCGAACAGGCCGTCACATCAACGTGGCTGCAGTACCTGATGTCACCCCGAATGGTGTCGAAGGTGGGTATGTCCCCAGTGTTGAGGATCTGTAGCCCCAGCTCCCCCAGCGCTCCACACATTTGCGCACCCCTGCGATCTTCACTGCTGCTACCCCACCAGGTACTTTTCGCATTCGCGTCTCCTCCAATAACCAACCTGCTAGAGCCCAGCTCTCGCTCTATCTGACGGAGGTGCTCCAGGTATGGCTCAATGGGCTTGTCGGGCTCGAAGTAGAGGGACACCAGCGTGATCGTCCAGGCTCTGGTTCGGACTCCCACCACAACGATGTTGTTTGTGGTGAGTTGCGGGTACTGTAAGACGTCCAAGTCTTTGTCGAAGACGGCTATTGCCGCCTTTACAGTCCCTTCTCCTCCCTCAGAGCTCTGGAAGACCCTTACGCCCCGGTGGCCTCTCATTCTTCTCACCCCACCCACGTAGGGCTCCTGGAGCAACGCTACGGCGAGTTTGCGCTTTGTCGCCTCGAGCAAAAGTTCGTTGGTGGCGAGCTGACTCCGTTGCAGGTTGGCCTGGACCATTTTGTACCTAGCAGTGGTTGCGGGGACGCCCTTAGCAGTACGCTATGGAAGCTCGGGCCAATCCATCCCACCTCTTACGCACCGGGCAGTCGCTACTGAACGCGTTGTGCCCAGTGTTCCCCAACTTGGCTCTGGTGCAGTTTACGCACACCGCCGCTTCACCGGTCTGTCGGTTTGGGCAATCCGCTCTGATGTGTGAGCCGCCGCAGTGGCTACACAGGTCAGCTGGCTCCTTACAGAGGCGTTTGCCGTGACCGTACCCCAGGCAGCGGGTACACTGCACCAGTGGCGTCTGGTCTTCGACACGGACCCTCTGGAGGTCGATGCGAAGTTTTTCTGCATCGATTGCACGCCTCCAGATCATTGGGGACACACTGAGCACAACGTGATTCATGTGTGGGTTACGGGTATTCCTCCGGTACTTTATAATAGTCCTTTGGTCCTCGCCGTCGAGGCCGTGAAATATCTCCCGGTTCTGATTCCTCAGGGCTTTAACGACCTCTTCGTCGCTGTGTATTTTCAACACGTCCCTAAGAATCAGAAGCGGGTCCCGATTCTTCACTTCCTCGACAACGAGGTTTCCTCCAGCCGCCTCCAACCGCTCCTTTACTTTGCGTCTCTCTTCCTGTGTTGCGCACCCCATGATAATCTTCCGATCTTTGGCCTTCCTGACTTTCTCAATGCGCACCCAGCCCTCCTTTGCGTCCACTGCTTTCCTCACCCTTTCTAGGATTTCGTCCCCAGTTTCCATCTCTTGTGTCGAGGAGACGACCACGGAGTGCAGCGTCGTTCGCTCCAGGGTTTGTGCCCCGGTGTGGCCTTTATTGACGGCTGCGACAGCCGCGTAGGTCGTCTCCCCCGCACTTTCCTTGCTGGCCAGACTGTGCTGGAGCCTTTCCAGTTTCTCGGAGTTATCTCTTAATTCCGAGATGTGCTCCTTCAGGCTGTTTAGGAGCTCAGCCTGGCCAGCAAGAACTTCGACGGCAACAGGGTGGGGACTACGGTCAGCAGTGGGTGCGGGTTCCGGTACGGCAGAGGGTGCGGCAGGGCCTTTGTCACGCTCAGACTCCTTGACCAGCTCATATAGCCTGTTTATGGCCTCGAGCACCGCAGTCTTAATGTCGGCCTTGAGGTTGCGAGAGTTGCCCAAGTTCAGCTTTGCCTTATTTAGGCAAGCTCTCGCCTCCTCAGTGCGACTGCGGGACCCAGCCTCAGGCCTTTTGAGCGGTCTCGGGGCATCAGTAGTCGCTCGGCGCGTCCGCGGAGTGGCAGGGACCCCCTGCGAGGCAGAAGGAACGTCTTCTCCAAACGAGATTCTCCTCCTCGCATCGGCAGGCGAAGGTCCCGCTTTCTCCGCCAATCGCGGCGAGCTACCAGAGCCTTGGGTCTTCACGGTGCTAGATGGGGTGCAGAACATATTTAGGATGTGGGAGCAGGTAATATCGGAACAGACCCCTGTAAAGAGGGGGTCGGAACAGCAATATTCGCTCGTGAGGTGAGAGACTGAGTAGGTGTAGGTGAGAGCACTGGTACTTCTGTGACCCTGTAAAGGGGGGACACAGTAAGTATTAAGCTATCAAATAAAAATATAAATAAAAACAGGTATCATATAATTATCGTCGTACACTTCCAGTCGACCGTCACAATAAAATATTTGTCTCTCTGTGTCCCTGTAAAGGGGGAACACAGTAGGCTATAGAATAATAATCAATAAAATATAAAAACAATAATTAAATAACAATTTCTATCAATAAGCCTTGCAGACTCAGTCAAATAAGGTTAAAAAGTCAAATTTCCCTACTAAACACTACAAAAACTATAAGAAAAGCAAAGTCAAACAAATCCAAAAAAAACTAAAAATTTCGCCAAAAACCCCACGTCTGCCTTCCTATACACAATAGGGTGGGTGGGCGGGCAAAATTTTTTCGAGCTAGGAGCACGAGCGAGGTGTCCAGAGACGCGTCTCCGCGCGGGCTAGCTATATAAAGAATAAAACTTATTAGGTGCCGACCAAAAATTTTGAGTTGTGGTCAAAAAAACCCGTTTTTGAACCGAAAAATTTTGAATTTCACCCCAAAACCTGGAAACTGGGACACGGACCGCGGACCAGAATTCAGGGATGAAGGGTGAGGACTATTGCAACTATAAACTAACGTTATTTTTGTAAAAGAATTTGGAAAAACAATTAATTTTGACAATTTACTTTGAAAATTCGAAAAATTCCCGAGTGTTAGTAGGGATAAAGTCCCGACGCGCGTGTAAATGCGTGCGATATGGTCAAAACGTAGGCGGAGGCCTAGTTTGGTCTAAAAATACTGAAAACAGCTTCAAAATCGCACGTCTGGAAGCGAAGATATCTGCCTGTGCACCCCCTTTGGTGGGGACCGGATTGGCTGACTCGCCCCGAGGATGATTGGCCTCGAACGCCAATTTTGATGTCGGATCCTTTGCCCGGGCTTAAGGTGCTCGCTGTTGGGACGAAGGACCCTCCGTTTGATCCGGATATTTTGTTGAATCGATACAGCTCCCTCGACAAATTGTTGAACGTTACCTCGTGGATCAGGCGTTTTGGTCACAATGCTAGGAATCCAGGGGACAAGCGCCTGTCACCGGTTCTCTCTCCTCAAGAGCGACAGGAGTCACTCCTCCTGTGGGTTCGCTCTGTGCAGGCCGTACACTTTGAGAAGGAGATCGAGACCTTGAAGTCCGGTAGAGTTAAGTTATCGGGGGCCGTTAGTAAGTTGAACCCCTTTTTGGATGAAACGGGTCTTTTGCGTGTTGGAGGACGGTTGAGGCACTCTAGCCTTCCTTATGGGGTCCGTCACCCCCTTTTGTTGCCCAAGGCGGGCCATTTGATTAAATTGTTGGTGACTGATCGTCACATTAAGAACTCGCACGCCGGTTGCAATGCGCTGTTCGCCATTCTGCAGCGAGAGTTTTGCATTTTGTCGGCTCGTCGTACCATTCGTAGCATCGTCTTCCGTTGCATACCGTGCTATCGGACTAAGGCCCCAACGATGCAGCCCCAGATGGGAGACTTGCCTGCTGATCGTGTCAATGAGGCGAGGCCCTTTGCAGGCGTAGGAACGGACTTTGCTGGTCCCTTTTCGATAAAGACGTCTACCCTTCGCAATAGCCTATAATGGTTTGCACGATGTAGCAGGGCAGTAAAAATAACGCTTTTTAAAGCTTATTGCCAAGTGTTTTACTCGTGCAGCCTGTGGACCAACTATACTCAGCGGGCTATCAGCGCCCTACGGGTCCAATATAATAATGGGTTCAGGATGTTGATGGGGCTGCCCCGTTTCTGCAGTGCATCAGGTATGTTTGCACAAGCACACGTCGATGGCTTCCACGCCATAGTCAGACAGAAATCTGCCTCTTTGCTCTGCAGAGTGCGGGACAGCTCCAACTCCATCCTGAAGACCATAGCGGGGAGGTTGGATTCTCCTTTGTTAGGTGATGTTGTTCAAAGATGTATTTTGAACAACAGCCTTGTTGTCAAATAGATAATATGTATAAGTTTACTAACATAGGTATAAGTTATCTTTTTGTTTTTACTAACCCATATGGATGTTGCTTATCCGAATTAAAGATTATTTTATTTTATTTTATTTAATAGTAAAATTGTCAAGGCTTATTTGTGCGTATTTGTCTGCCTGTCAACTAAGGCAGTGCACTTGGAGCTGGTATCCTCCCTCTCAACGGAGGCCTTTGTGGCAACTTTGGATAGATTTACGTCTCGCCGTGGGTTACCTTCTCTGATCAGGTCTGATTGCGGTACCAACTACAAGGGTACAAGTAACTATTTGAAGGAAGTGTATGACTTTCTTAATGAGAGCCAGGTTGACATTGGTAACAAATTGGCCCGTCGAGGGGTCACTTGGTTGTTTGACCCGCCAGCCTGCCCCCATTGGGGGGGTATTTTTGAGGCCGCGGTGAAAGCGGCAAAGGGGCTCTGGCGGAGATTGTTGGGAGACACCGTTCTCACCTTTGAGGAATTAGCTACGGTATTTTGTCGCATTGAAGCGGTACTAAATTCGCGTCCATTGTGCCCGCTCTCTTCGGACCCTAACGATTTGGAGGCTCTAACCCCGGGCCATTTCTTGATTGGACAACCACTTGTCGCTCTGCCTGAGTACCCTTTTGTTGATGTGAGCCAAAATCGGCTATCGCGGTTTCAGTTGGTGCAACAGCTCACTCAGAGCTTTTGGAAGCGTTGGAGCTTAGAGTATCTGCACATTCTCCAGCAGCGCGTCAAGTGGACTGATAAAACTCATCCGCCCAAGATAGGAGACCTCGTCCTTATTAAGGATGCCAACCTTAAGCCTCTGTATTGGCGCCGGGGGCGCATTCTCAATTTGGTGGCTGGCACCGACGGGGTACCTCGTTTTGCTGAGGTTTTAGTGGATGGATCGGTTATGAAGAGAGCGGTCGCAACCTTGTCAAGACTGCCAATTGATTAGCGGACGGGACGGCCCGTCCGGGGGGGGTAGATGTTTCATCCACCAAGTTTCTGAACGCACCCTTTTGACGTTTGACAGATTACGTTTCGTTGTCTGTGCGAATCGGTGCGATGACGTTTTGCTTGTCAGTGCAATTTTGGTTGAACAATGGTCGCTCCGTTGTAACGTTGTTAGTTCATAATTGATAAAACGTAAACAAATAAAACAGAAGTCATTTTAATATCGTTTACCAGCCGACCAAATCACCTGATCGCGCCTGTACTTTTGTCTCACTCGCTCGCGTTCCTAAAACCAGTTTTTTTCCCACTCCATCATTCTCCGCGCGCCGCGAGCGTCGACCACGCTCGCATGCCTGCAGAGGCCAGGAGTCGTCATTTACGCGCGGTCAGTCTACACACATATTAGACGACATATGCGCAGCCTCGCGAATTATACTTTGATTGGACTACTGATAATTTCCAAAACTTTTTTTAATAATTTTACTTTTTAAAAAGTTCTATAAAGGAACCATAACTTCAGTGTGTAATTCCCCATATCGGGTAAGTGGCTAAGTGTTGACAAATTCACGCAGTGCTTGTTTCTAAATGTCATGTCAAGGTCAATGATGTGCAAAATTATTTCATCATCTTTTTCATAGACATCATTTTAGCTACTATTTCAACTATTGTACTCAAACCTTAATTGCTACATCAATGTTTTATGTAGGTATGTGTAAATATTAATTTAAAAGTGCTTCACACCTTTTTTTTTTCTCTTTTCCTTTTTTCTCTGTAAACTCCGCTTCTGAAGGTGACCTCTACACACATACGCCCTAAGCGCAATAGTACCCATCCCTACGCTTGCGCTTACGCTGCTGTGGTCACCGTCAGGAAAGGATAAGCAGAGAACCCTACGCTTACCACTGGACATAAATTCCAGGGACCAAAGTTCGGGATTTTCTTCCTCCGGGGTTAACCCGTGTGTGCCGTTGCTGCGTCTCCTGGTGCCGACACTCGCAACTGACGAGTCGGTTCCACCGGCATCCGGCATCCAACGACGGCGACGCCTCTACGGGCATCCGGCACCGCTACCACCTACCCTGCGGGTCCTGCATCCTGCTCCTCGGCTCCAGCGTCCATACAGCTACGCGCAAGCCAGGGCAGTACTTGACGCGCCTACCTCCATATGTCGGAAGGAAAAACCTATGACGGGCCTTAGAAATCCGCGACCTATTTTTAATAAATTATTTTTATGAAAGTGTTGGTGAATTTTGTTCAAACCTATTAGGGTTCCATATTCCCACGCTTCACCGTGCTTGTAATTTTGATGCACGCGGCTGTCGAGTAATTATTGTTTGAAAACTTTGAGTTATTGTTAATCCGATGCAATCCTGTTCGGTGTTTGATATTTTGTTGATAATTGAGTGAAAATTGAGAAATCTCGCCATTTTGGGTCTTGACCGCGAGTAATTTGTTGGTTATGTAGACGGCCTTTTGTGTCTTTGAACGCCGTAAATTCCTAAATTCAGTGCTGGACTAATTTACATCCCCGATTGGGTTAGCAACCGGGATAAAATTCAGTTGGACATTGGGGAAAGGTGCCACGTGTGGGATCTTGGAAGGTTTGTCCGGGAGTCGACGGTACGAGCCGCGCGCATCCCTTGGTTGCTGTCGAATCTGCATGACTACACATACACCACACAAACCACAGTTATACTTACACCCCACTCAGATAAGTCGTGACCAGGACTGCGTCACATCACCGGTACCAACGTGAGGGTAAGTGTATCTAATAGGTGTTTTCACTTTGTCGATTGAACAAATATTATTTTGATTAGGGCTCCGCGTAATCGCGGACATCGTGAGTCTGTTCGTGCAGTCTCACACAAATGTTTTAATTGCGGACAAACAGGACACTATAAGGACAAGTGTCCTAAGAAGCGTAATGTCGATGGTAAAGCCGATAGTAGTAGTAATGCTAGACGTCTGTTCTTTCTGTAAGAAAGCAGGGCATAAAGAGAGTGACTGTTTCGCTAAGGCTCGATCTGAGTCTCAAAGTAAGAATAGCAATCAACGTAAAGTTAACTTGTGTAGCGAACTTTCAAACGCGAAGAGTAATAACGAAATAAGTACTTACAGCAGTGATACAGGGTATATCAGTTGATATCCTCATAGATAGTGGTGCTCTTAATGTGTCCCTGATATCGTCAGCGGTAGTAAATTATTTTTCCGGTTCGCGTAAAGAAATCAACTGTTCTTTGAAAGGAATAAGCAATAAAGAGATTGTTGCCCGCGAATACATCACTTTAACTGTCGAGTTTAGTAATATTACGCTTGAAGTAGACTTTGTCGTAGTACCCGCATCATGTATGAATACTCCCTTTATCATAGGGACTGACGTATTAAATCGCGATGGTGTTACGTTTATTCGCACGAAACACGGGCAGTACCTGACTCATACGCCGGATAAGGTACTAAAAGTGAACGCTTTTAGTGTTAGTGAGTCTAATCAAATAAATACATCTCTCGAAGGTGCGGAACTTGTTACGTTAATGGCCGTGATTGACGAATTCTCTCAGTTTTAAATATCCGGTCCAGCCACCACAACTGTTAATACCGGCAAAATACACAGTGATGTACAGGTACATACGGATGGTATGCTACAGGTAGCATAACATCCGTATCGTTTGTCATATCAAGATAAACTTAAAGTTCGCGAGATATGTCAGGATCTTTTGGACAAAAAGATTATTAGGGAGTCAGATTCCGAATACGCGAGCCCGATCATTTTGGTTAAGAAAAAGGATGACTCTAGACAGAATGTGCGTAAACTTTCGCGCACTGAATCGCATCACTGTCATGGATAGGTACCCCCTACCCTTGATTAATGACCACATGGATCGGCTCGGGGGTTCGAAATTCTTCACTTCTCTAGATATGGCGTCGGGTTTCCATCAGATTCCTATTGATGAAAATTCGATCCGTAAGACAGGCTTTGTAACTCCAGAAGCTCACTATGAGTATTTAAAAATGCCGTATGGTTTGAGCAACTCTCCCACTGTGTATCAACGATCATCAATGAATTTTGAGATTGAATATCGAAAGGGTGTGATGATGGGTCACGCCGATTATCTAAGCAGAAACCCGCCAGCGTTGCAAGTCAATGCCATCGATAGACCGTCGAATTGGGCATAAATGGCCCAGTCAGCTGATTCCGAGACTGTCGATCTCATTGAAAAACTGAGGAATGGTCTCTTGGACTCTAGTCGGTACCGTTTATCAGGGCGATGTGCTCTACTATCGCTATTCATCTGTTGGTGAGGAGTCGCGTTTACTATGTTTTATCCCTAAAGGACACCGGCTCAGTTTACTACGCGTTTATCACGATGAGAACGAGCACATCGGGGCTGATAAAACTTACGACCTTATTTTAAAACTTTTTTGGTTCCCCGGCCTGAAACAATTTGTTAAAAAGTATACTTCCCATTGCCTAGTTTGCATTAGCAAGAAACGTGTTCCAAGAGCTCCTCGTCAGCCCATCACGTCATGGGAAAAATAGGTCCTTTACCAGAGTCCAACGGATATAAGTTTGTACTTGTTTTGGTCGATTCTTTTACCAAATTTTGTTTACTCTATCCCATATATAGACAAGATGCTAGCGAGTTGAAACGAGTTTTCAATAGCGCTATATCATTATTTGGGACACCCAAACTAATAGTTTGTGACCGTGGTCGCATGTTTAAGGCGTCGGCTTTTACCAGTTGGGTAATTGAAATGGGATGCGAAATCCATTACATAACGCCCGAAATGCATCATTCCAATGGGCAAGTCTGATAGTTTATGTAAAATTCAATTAGTTTTAAATATTACTAAACAAAAAACCACGCAGTACTCAGCTTTGTATAATTTGTTAATCGGTACTAACGCGACCACTCCTGTGATTCGTGCGCTGATCCGCGACGTTGCCGTTAAAAATTCAAGTCCGAATCGAGAAGCCATGAGGGAACTCAGCAGGAGCTCCGCTAAAGCATCTCTTGACAAGAATCAAAGTGGTCAAGATGATCGGGTAAATCGTCTAAGGCACCCGCCAAGAGTTTTTCAGGTTAACGATCACGTGTTCGTGATAAAGTATTCTCAGTCGGCTGGGAAGCTCGACCCTGGCATGAGGGGTCCGTACCGCGTAACTAAAGTGTTACGAAGTGATCGTTACGAGCTGAAACTGTTAAGTGGAGCCAGAGGCAAGACAACTCAGCCCGCAGCTCAGTACATGGTACCCTGGAAAGGAGAGTGGTGTCCTGAGAGTTGTGCTGCATTTTTTGAAAGTAAGTTTCAACTGAACCTTTTAATGTTTTCTTTATGTTCTGATAGCACGTGTGATGAGTACGCGTGCGTATGAGTGCGAGGCATGTGCTGACCTTGCTGGTTGAAACGGGTGGCTGGTGCAGCCCAGATGCAGGCAGTGTGCTCCCGAGACGAGTCATGGAGTGCCTGGTTTATGGAAGTCGCGTACTATGTATGCGCATCGGGCGTTGTCCCGGAAGTCGCGTACTATGTATGCGCATCGGGTGTTGTCCCGGAAGTCGTGTTCCACGAACACGCATCAGGCGTTGTCCTGGCAGTCGCAGTCCTGGTTGACACGTTTTTAACGTGTGAACTTGTACAAGTTCAAGTATGAGTATGAGTGAGACATGATGTGTGAAGATGTATGCATACATTTGAAAGCGAAGTGTTTTAATTTGGGTTGAGTGTATTTTTGTATGAGGGCCTTGAATGCGTGATGGATGACAGAATAGGCAAAAAGGTGTATGCCGTCACGGGTAATTAACCAATTGTTTCTCATACAGATTGCAATGACGACAACCCTGACGATGCTGGTGAGCCTCCAGGTCCTGTGGGTCCCGCTGGTGTTCCTGCTGGTCCTTCTGGTGCTCTGAGTCCAGACGATGCCAATTCAGACGAAGGCGGCAATCAAGCTATCGTCGGACCTGCCAGTGCTGCTGAAGAAGTTCCTGGTGCAGCCGAGGGCGGCGCACGATCAGGATAGGCCATATAAGCGATATTATTGTTGGTAGTAGGGGTACCTCACCCCACCCGGGGGTGGGGGGCGTCAGTTTAATGGCCTAAGTGCTAGGCTGTATAATAAAGCCCACAAACAATTAAATATTTACGCCTTGACTAAGGGCGAGTTAAAAAACAAGCTAAATTCTTGGTTACAGACATTGACATATAGTGATACCGAAGAGCTCTTAACCACTGTACAGTAAAGAGATTGGTTTACGCACAGAACACAACACATCCACTTACTCACACACACAGGCATGTGAGCACTCCCACATACACACACACACACACGCCTATACAGCCACACACACATACACACACCCACACACACATACACACACCCACACACACATACACCCACACACACATACACCCACATACACATGCACCCACACACACTCATGTTTTTATTTAATTTTCATCTTTGTTGTTTTTTTTTTATACTTTATTGAACATAAGTACTTTGTTCGCCTACTGCACGTACCAATATTTTTTGTAACCATATTGTGACTCGATGTGAATGGATACACTTTCCTAAGATACAGACAGATTTTCTGCCTAGTTTAGGAAAGGGCGTCCTATGACCCATTTTATATGTGTTGTACTGGTTCTATTTATTTATGACATCTAGTTGTATATGACAACTTTGTATACCATGTACAAACTACTTATTGAATAAATTATTATTATTATTATTATATTACCTCCACCGATCCTTATAAAAACGGGCGCTCGACAGAGCGCAAGACATTTGTTGCAGAGTCGTCGACCGGTAAGGTGGTACCTACGCTACTTTACAGTAAGTTCGTTCCATATTTTTACTTCAGTGGTTTATTATTTTGTGATTATTTTGTGCTATATTTTGTGTCTACATTTGTGTTCTATCGTGGTTATTATTTTTTTAATATTAACGGCTGTTTTCTTGTGATTGCTTGAATTCTAATGATTTATTAAATGATTGTTCGATCTAAGTCTATTTGTAAATAAATTAGTTTTAGGTTATTAAAGATTGTTTTTTTTTTATATTTGTTTTTCACTTCTGGTTCCTATAAAAATATTATAGAGAGGTAACATTTGTTTGTAAGTTTGTATGTAGGGGGTAATCTCCGGAAGTAATGAACCGATTTCAAAAATTCTTTCACCATTAGAAAGCTAAATTCACCCTGAGTGACATAGGCTATATTTTATCCCCGTACTCCCACGGGAACGGGAACTACGCGGGTGAAACCGTGTGACGACTGACTGACTAACTCATCTATCAACGCATTGCCCAAACCGCTGAGTCTAGAGATTCCAAATTTGGCACATAGGTTTTTTATGAGGTTTTGGGGTGCATTAAGATAGGATTTTTCAAAATTCACCCCCAAAGGGGTTGAAACGGGGGTCCAAAGATTACATGGGAAAATAAGATTAGTTAGACTACTTTATTCGAAACTAAACAGGAGTACTCCTGTCGATAAATGAGTTAACATTTGTGTTTCAGGTTGTTTCAGAATACAACCCCTAAAGAGGGAAATCGGGTGACAAAGCCTGAAATTCAACATAGGTATTGTTTGTATGGTGAATTGGGTCGGGTGAATTACAAAAACAACGATATTAAAATTTAATGTGGCGACCTGAAATACACACATCAAAAGTGTCTAGGGATCAAGCATTTTTATGCGGATTTCTTGAGATTGAGATGTGGCTTTGTAATAAATTTATGATTTTATAAATTTATATGGATCCTTTTTGGTGCATTTCATAATTTGAATCAGGAACTCTCAATCAAATTCGAGTAAAAGATGAAAATAAGCTGTCAATATTTTCCCTATAAAAACATACAACGCATTGAAGACATTATTAGTGCTACTGTTTCCCTACTACTGATTAAAACCAACGTTATTATGGAGCGGCGACGTCATTTAAGCAGGGAAGAAATGCTCAGAGCCGTGGGAATGATAGAAGCTGGTTCCCGGCAACGTACTGTAGCTTTAGCTCTGAATACAAGTCAGAGTGTTATCAGTCGACTTTGGACACGTTACCGAAGCACTGGTACCGTGGCTGAGCGCCATGGAGGACGGTATCGCTGCACCACACGGAGACAAGACCGATACATTCAAATCTTAACTCGAAGAGCTCCAACAATAACCGCCATGATGTTAGCCGTGAGGCTTCATCACTCTTCAGGGAACTTAATTAGCGACCAAACAGTCAGAAACCGCTTGCATGAAGTGAACCTTCATTCCCGAAGACCGCTACGGGTACCACCTATAGCAATGCACAATCGTAGGATTCGATATCAATGGGCTCTTGAACACAGAAATTGGGCAGAAGAACAATGGCGTTTCGTGTGCTTTTCTGATGATCTCGTTTTGGTATAAGACCGGATACAAGACGTATACGACACTGGAGAACCCCTGGACGCCAACAGCGATTAAAATCCTGCCAGGAAGTCCATCCTTATAGTGGTGGAACCATCATGGTATGGGCGGGTATTTGGATCGGCGGAAGAACTGAGTTGATTTGGATCAGAGGCAACCTCAACGCTCAAATTTATGCTGAGACGATTGTATCAGACGTCATCGTTCCTCTACAAGTGCAAATCGGTCCCTTATTTCAGTTAATGCATGATAATGCACGACCGCACACCGCAAGAGTTGTAAGACAGACTCTCGCCGCAGCTAACATCAATGTCCTGCCCTGGCCTGCTCAGTCGCCAGACTTGAACCCGATTGAGCATGCATGGGATATGCTACAGAGAAGAGCTCTGCCGAATATGGAGGGTATCCAGTCGCAAGAAGACCTTTTTTTGTTGTTGCAACGAACATGGGCGGCCATTCCACAGCGTGATTTGGATGAACTCATTTTGAGTATGCCAAACCGATGTTCTTGTGTTGTTAGTGTTCGCGGTAGAAACACGGATTATTAATTGTTTAAGTTACCCAATAAAATTTTAAAGAAAACTGTGTTTTCAGTCATTTTTTCGAACTTTAATGTTAGTGGTTCAAATGTCAAAAATCCCTTTATTAGGAAAATGGCAAATTTCTTTATTAATGCAAAGGTGACTTGGTTTATCGTTACTGTGACAAACGAAAACACTTTATTTGATGAATCCTTAAAGAAAATTTTAATTAATATCAATCAGGAGAAAAGTTATTGCAAAAATATATGTTGATCCCTAGATACTTTTGATGTGTGTACCTACCATCATCCCTGTTGGGGTGCGATGGGGTTGAAATGTCTAAAAATCAATATGGGTGTCGATACCGAGATTATCAAGGGTGCTGATTAAGAAAATGGCATTTATTTTGAGACCCAGAAGATGGCGGATTCGACTTCTATACAGGGTTATTGTTGATTTATTGTGATAACGATGATGATGATTGTGATAACGATGATGATGATTGTGATAACGAGGTTAGTGATTGTGATGGTGATTGTGATGGTGATTGTGATGGTGATGGTGATGGTGATTGTGATGGTGATGGTGATTGTGATTGTGATAATGATGATTGTGATGAAGATGATAATGATTAAGATTACGATGATAAGGATTGTGATTACGATGATAATGATTGTGATGACGAGGATAGAGATTGTGATGATGATGATTGTGATTACGATGATAATGATAATGATTGTTAAAATGAAGATAGTGATTGTGTTGGTGATTGTGATGGTGATTGTGATGGTTATTGTCATGGTGATAGTGATGGTGGTTGTGATAGTGATGGTGATTGTGATAATGATTGTGATTACGATGATAATGATTGTGATGATGAGGATGGAGATTGTGATGATGATGATCGTGATTACGATGATGATGATCGTGATTACGATGATAATGGTTGTGATTACGATGATAATGATTGTTAAAGTGATGATAGTGATTATGATGGTAATTGTGATGCAGATTGTGATGGTGATTGTGATGGTGATTGTGTTGGTGATTGTGATGGTGATAGTGATGGTGATTGTGATAGTGATAGTGATAGTGATTGTGATGAAGATGATAATGATTAAGATTACGATGATAAGGATTGTGATTACGATGATAAGGATTGTGAAGACGAGGATGGAGATTGTGATGATGATGATTGTGATTACGATGACAATGGTTGTAATTACGATGATAATGATTGTTATAATGAAGACAGTGATTGTGTTGGTGATTGTGATCGTGATTGTGATAGTGATTGTGATGGTTATTGTGATGGTGATTGTGATTGTGATGGTGGTTGTGATAGTGGGACAGTTACCGAAATGCACGCGGGCGAAGCCGCAGGCAACAGCTAGTACTAATAAAACAAAGCTCGAACCAGTATTTTGTTTGTTTGGTTGGTTGAACGCGCTAATTAGTTAATTAGCATCCTTTTAGTTGTAGCATGATGATAGATAACCTTTAGCCTTCCTCGATAAATGGACTATCCATTTTTTTAATTCGAACCAGTATTTAGTTCTTTTAATTAGCGCGTTCAACCAACCAAACAAACAAAATACTGGTTCGAATTAAAAAAATCTTTAAGTGTTGGATAGTCCATTTTCGAGGAAGGCTATAGGTTATCTATCATCACGCTACAACTAAAAGGATGCTCCGCTCATCAATGATACATGTTGCATAAACAGGGAAAATGTATTTCTTTTGAGAGCTTCCGTTGCGAGCGCTGCATAAACGGTTAAAGTTACGCAACAATCATGTATGAGGGAATTGTTCCTCTTAAAACGTTCTAAAAAAATCCTTGATAGCTTGTATATGTCTATCTTTTAAGATTGAGTCACAGTCTCTCTAACCCTCTCTCCCTCTCATGTGACGCAGACGAAGTTGCGCGGGTCCGCTAGTAGATAATAAATACAGATAACTATAATATGATTCGCCACAAGCGTGCTGTTCTCCCATAGTACTAAGTATGTGAACAAAGAATCTTGTTCTATTAGGTATTTGAATAAAAAGTGTTAAGCATTACCTACTTCATAGCTGAAAGATTAAAATGGCAAGTTTGTGGCAACTAGGGCCTTATGTGTTGCTTGAGAATGGAATGAGATTGGATGGAATAAAAATAAACACTCTTTTTTTAACAATTTTATATATCGATACAAACAAATATATTTATTCCAAGTTACTTATAATATCTAGTGTGACCGGTATTTCGCAAGGAGTTCGCGGTCGGCTACAGTCGTTGACTCCGAAGCCCACGCACGACGCAGCGCAGCCGTAGAGATGTCGGTGGCGCGGTGTGCTTCACGGGGTACGACTGCATGCGTGGCCGTAGCCGCGCCTGTAGGCCATCTGCGCGCTACCGCATCACACCTACCTAGTAGGTAATTTATACCTAATACGACAATACGTTACTTACATGAACGGAACCCAGAGGATAGTCTTCAGATAATAATACTCTTACTACACGACGTTAGTCAACACTTCATTCAGTCTTCTCGTTACACTCGGCTCATACGAAACGACAGATCCTACACATATAACCTACTCAAAAATAATGTTTGTAGAGTCCAATCATCAATTGGTGTTAGGCAGAGGCGTCTCTAGCCCATGTAGCGCCCGTGTGCAAACATTATCCAAGCGCCCCCTAGTAAGCGCGCGGTCAAAATGGAATGGGTACAAAGTACAAGTAACAGCACATCATGTTACCACCAATTGTCAAATTTTTCCAAAGAATGCTGGAATTTTTTGAATGAATTCCATGCTGCATTAAAGTGGCTATTCAAGAATCCAGAGTGGCAACTGGCGAGATGGATTGAACTACTGCAAGAGTTTGACTTCGTAACTGAACATCGCAGTGGAAGAACCCACGGTAAAACAGACGCCTTGTGAAGAAGACCTTGTCCTGAAGACTGTAAGCACTGTGCCAGGCAAGAGACTAAGGAAGTAGTGCCCGTGAGGATGCTTAGAACGAATCTCAGCGATGAATGGAAAGAAACCCTACAGCAGGCTCAGCAAAATGACTCGGACATCAAACCGATCTTCGAGTGGATCAAAGCTGGTGCTCCTAAACCCAGGTGGAGTGATGTGGCTGCGATGAGTTCCATCTCGAAGAGTTATTGGGCGCAATGGAACAGCTTGTTGATCCAGGATGGAGTCTTGTGCAGTAAATGGGAAAACGCTCGAGGCGAGAGCTGTCATCTACAAACGGTTGTCCCTAAAGCTAAGGTACCGGATGTTTTACGGGGGTGCGTCTCATAACATATAAAGTTATTTGGTATATTTTCATTTCAATAACGTTGACAAGATACCAACTGTTGATATAGGTAATAACATTTAAATACTCCTAAACTTATTTCGTATAACGTTATTTGATATAACGTTTATTTAATCTAAAATCATTAGGCCTATCGTTTAAAACATATAATATTTATATAACGTTTATTTAATCGAAAAGCATGACAGAAACGAATCGCTGCAAAACCGACTCTACGTAGTCTTGTCTGCTCTACCCCTAGAGTGTTATTTAAAATCGCGTAGGCGCCGAGGGGCGAAGCGGCCCGCGAGCTGAGGAGCAGGTGGCTCTAACACTCGCCGCCGTGGCTGAGGCTGGCCAGTAAGCCGAAGCCGCGGTGGCGAACGTGAACCACATCTGCGACGATATGCTCGCATGGGACCGCTGGAGCCCCGCAGCGCTGGAGCTGTGACAGAAACCATACCTGCTGCATGTTGCATGCTTGCATGCTGCATGCTTGATTGCATGCTGCATGCTTGCTTGCATGCTGCATGTATGGTGTATGCTTGTTTGCATGTTTTATACAGTAAAATAAAACCACGCGTTTTATCACATTAGACTAAATAAGTTTTATGTCTTTTGAGTAGTATATCAAACGATTTTATATTCTTATTATTGTATATCTTATTATGTATCTTATTAATGTATGGAACTACGGAATCCGTAACGCCTCTCTGGATCTTCTTATTTCATATTTGAGTAATAGGATTCAGAGAGTTGATGTTAACGGGAAGAGATCTCCCGGATCCGTAGTAAGAATGGGGGTACCACAGGGCTCAATTCTTGGTCCATTTTTGTTTCTTATTTACATAAATGACTTGCCTCACCTCATAAAGGATAATCATGACATAGTATTGTTTGCAGACGACACTTCTCTTTTATTTAAACTCAAACGTCAGCATTTAGTTACGGATGATGTTAATAGCGCCCTGGCAAAAGTCGTTAATTGGTTTAATGTTAATAACCTACTCCTAAATGAGAAAAAAACTAAATGTATTAAGTTTACGATACCCCATGTAAGACAAGTGGAAACTACTGTACTAATTAAGGATGAAGAGTTAAAACCGGAAGATAGCACAGTGTTCCTAGGCATAACTTTGGATGCCAAGCTTCAGTGGGGCCCGCATATAGACAAATTGTCAAAAAAACTTAGCTCTGCAGCATACGCCGTTAGAAGAATTCGTGAGTTAACTGATTTAGAGACAGCCCGTTTAGTTTACTTTAGTTATTTCCATAGCGTGATGTCGTACGGTATTCTCTTGTGGGGCAATGCCGCCGATATTCAGACAATATTTGTTTTGCAAAAAAGGGCAATTCGTTCAATTTATAAATTAACTCCTAGATACTCCCTCAGAGAAAAATTTAAAGAGATTAATGTTCTTACTGTCCCTTCTCAGTTTATTTATGAAAACCTTTTGTACGCACACAAAAATATTAATTTGTTTAAAAAATACAGTGATATCCACAACATAAATACGAGGAACAAACACAAATTTGTTGTTCCTGCAACGAGGCTCAAAAAAATAGGGGGTACGTTCAGATGCCAATGTATACGTTTTTACAATAAACTTCCGAGCCAAATTCAAGCACTAAGCCTAAATAAATTCAAATCGTTTATAAAACGGCAGCTGTGCCTGAAAGCCTACTATCATGTTAATCACTATCTCGAAGATAAAAAGGCTTGGGATTAAGCTGCTCCAATGAAATTTGCTCTGTGAATGTCGAAGCCTCGGACTTCGCTTGTTTATTATTTATTCCTTTCTTTATTTTTTTATTTTTTCTTTTCCTTTTTTATACACTCTGACATTTAATGTTTTGACATGTATTTTATTATTTTTTATACACTCTGACATTTAATGTTTTGACATGTATTTTATTATTTTTTACTTTATTATTTGACATTTACTGATTTGACATGAATACTTATTTTGTTAAGTATTTTAATTTTTTTTTATCATCATTGTGACTTTTAATGATTTTTGTGATTTTTATTTACAAACATTCTTTTTGAATAGAACTTTTTATGAATTTTATATGATTATTGTGAATGTGGGGACCATGTGGGTCACATTTATATTTTTTGTTTATTTTTTACCACAACTGTCTGACAGTTTGAGTACTCTAAGCGACCTACCCAAATGTCCTTTCTTTGGTATTGTTCGTCGTTTCGTTGAGCTCCTTGAGTTATAAGTCGAGCTACACGTTAACTGACAAATGCTTGCACTGACTGGACAGGTCCACTCAAATCTGTATGGTTCTTTCTTCAAAAGACCATCTCAGACACTAATCTGCATAGTCCTCATGTGAATTGAACAAAATTGTCTGGACTTTAAAAGAGACTATGACCTCTGAGTTTGTTTCGGCTGTTTCTTCTCAGAGTAGTCAGGTACGAAACACCGGCCCCATCTAGTTTAAAAAAAAATGACGTGTAAAAGTGTTTGTAAAAACCTACTTGCAAAATAAACATCATTTATCATTTATGTTATTGTTTGTTATTAACTGATCGTTATATCGAATAAAATTATAGATTCAGTTGTTATGTCTTGTAAATATTAGAGATTTTGTAATTATATCATATATTACTTACCCAACGCTTTTACTGGATCCACTGTCGAGATGATGTGGAGGACTGGTCTCGCAAATGTATCAGTTGTGCGTCCGTGAAAGGACCCCACACACGCAGCAGAGGTGCATTAGAAGTGTACAACGTTGGAGCCCCTTGGGAACGGATAGTATTAGACGTTGCGGGACCATTTCCAGAAAGTGAGAGCGGTAACAAGTACTTCCTGCTGGTCATGGATTACTGCACAAAGTGGCCAGAAGTCTTCGCCATTCCTAACCAAGCAGCTACGCAGCGAAACGTCGCAGATAAATTAGGTCAGGAAGTCTTCTGTCGTTTTGGAGTACCATTAGAAATACACAGCGATCAAGGAAGGAATTTTGAATCGCAAGTATTTCAGGAGACTTGTCAATTAATGGGTACGCACAAAACCAGTACCACTTCTTACCACCCACAATCTGATGGAATGGTGGAACGATTCAACCAAACGTTGGAAAGATATCTGGCAAAAGTCGTGGAAAGCAGGCAAAAGGATTCTTAAGCCGTTTCTTCTGTCCTACCGCAGTGCAGTCCACGAAAGTATGACTGTGACGCCAGCCTTCGCGAACTTTGGAAGGGAATTACGGTTGCCTGCAGACTTAATCACCGGAACTCCCCCTGATGCTCCACGCAGTATAACAGATTACGCAAATGACTTGCATAACAAGTTGAATGATGTTTATGAGCATATCAGACAATCCGGCCAACAGACGTCTGAGAAGATGAAAACCCGTTATGACCGGAAGGCAAATAGTAGGGGTTTCGACGAGAGTTCACTGGTGTGGTTGCATAACCCAGTACGGAGCAAGGGGAAGTCTCCGAAATTGCAAGCAAACTGGGATGGACCATACCGAGTCATGACTAGGATCAACGATGTCACCTACCGAAAACAGAAGGGTCCACGAGGTGCGCCTAAGATTGTCCATGTAGACCGATTGGCGAAATACTATGGGGCTAATGATGCTCGGGACGAGCATGTCTGAGGAGCCAGTGTTACGTCGTACTCGTACTCACAATTACAAGTAGGTCGGTAGGTAGTAGTATTTAGGTACGTAGGGCGAGTCTCGAATGATGTAGGTATAGGAATTGTCATTGTAATTTCGACCGTACGCCGAGGGCATAAGGTACCTACTTCTTTCTTTTGTACAAGTTATGGAAGGACAATGACCGACTATGTAATTGTCTAGAATAATTCGAGTAAGTCGTGGATCTTTTAGAAGGGTTGGTCACCATATAAATAGCGGACATGTTTGCGGGAGCGGCAGTCTAATTTTGGCTACACAACGAAGCGAATCGAAGTGAACTAGAAGTGCGATATCTAAGTGAATAGTGATCAGTAGACAGTAGTGTACTTGTGATTGAGTTTTAAGTGTGTAGTGATTATAAAAGTTATTTGTTGTTTAATCGGTAGTAATTAATTTATCCCATACATTACAAACATTTGTGTGAGTAATATGTCCTGTAAAGTCAACATTTACATTTAAGTCGTTAGGTACCTATCTTTCTTTACCTTGGCGGCTGAGAGAATGTCATGCTCACTAAAATGTCTTGCTGATGATGGTGTCTGGGCCTCTACTCTCTAACGTCCGTCCGTACGTCCGTCTCTATCCGTCTCTCTCGCGCACGTCTGCAGATGAGTGCGAGTGAGAGAGATGGATGGACGGACGGACGTTAGAGTAGGGCCCCTGTGTCGGGTCATATGGTTGAGTTGAATGGCGCCGATACAAGCGTTATGTTCGTGAACGGGCGCTGTCAGTTGGAACTGGTCATCTTTTAGCTGCCACGGTTAATTTTAATTAATTTATCTGGACACTCTTAATGTTGAACGTCTTTCTACATCGTTCTCAAATATAATGTTAATCTCAACATGAATGATGCAACCAAGATTTTGTAACAATATTTTCAACACATCTGCTTATATCATAATCATTGGCTCTAATTTCACCGCAATTAGGCACATAATGACACCTGTAATCAAAGTGTGACTTTCATTGCTGTTACTCACAAAGTTTAGGTGCTTGTTGCTTTGTTCTTAAAAAAGGTTTCGATACAAAAAATATCGTGTTCAATAGTACAAATAAATTAATGTATTGCTTGCTCACTTCATGCAACTTCGTATTTTTATAGATAATTTCAACTTTCACTCAAATATAACTTTTTTTTCTCTGTAATAAAGAAAACTTTAAATTCCTCATTTTTTACGTGGCTAAAACGCTATCCGCGAAAAGCCAAAAAAAAAAGAAACCTCATTCTTTTAGTCTATGACCGATCGTCATTGTTATTTGTTACTTTGTTAGATGCCCGCGCCTATATTATCTGTGCCCGCGCATAGAAAAACTGATTAATTTTTCCCGCCATTGCAAAGGGTTTTAGCGCGCCAACAATCGCGCTGCGTGGTCAAACTAGCGTTGCTCATTGCGGCCGTTGTTTACGCATGCTGTTTGCTGTGTAAAAAATTGGTTGCCTGTAAAGTCGGTATACGGGCGAAAGTTTTACGTGACAACGACTTTGAGTGGTAAAATAAACTTTTTATGTCTGTCTCTCTCGCTCTTAGGCGGGACGCGTGCCTCTCACTCGCTCTCATTGTGAGCGCATAACGTGAGCGGAGCGTTACCCAGTTTCTTGAAGTGTCACCCGGCAAACCAATTTATAAGACGTTGTCACGTCAAAATGGAGTGGAGCGATGAAATGGTACTGGAATTCCTCCGCAATGATGAAGCTGAGCCCATCATATGGGATACAAAATATTTGTATAAATGCATTATGTTTATTGTTAGCACACATATGAAGTAAAGAAAGTCGTCGTCCATAGTTCAACTTTTTAAAATGATTTCGACTATTTTGGATTATTGCACGATAATTCATGAAAAATATCGAAGCCGCTAATAAATGACCACAGCTTTTATTGCGATAACATTTTAGTGCCAAAATATACGAAGCTTCAGCACGCATTACTTCGGGACGATACACGCAGGTGCGGCCGAAGTATTACAGGCACATGACACTTGTTAAGTTTAGGCATCTGTAAATATTCGCCTACCTACTGTAATGTATGACTGTATTTTGAACGATGACTGAGTTCATTCAAGTCATAAACACTACTGCTCGATCTGTCATTATAATTAAAATAAACTGTGAAAAAGTGACGGTTCCTGTGATTGAGTTATACCAAAATATTCAGTGTATTACGTACTATTAAATGTGCTAAAGTGTATCTAAAACAATCCAATAACTTGGAAGGAAAAACAATTTAAAGTTATTTCTCGATTCTATCAAAATATTAAAATACCTTCACAAGTATGTTTATCAAATAACAAATTGCCGTCGAGCGGAACAAGGGACAAATACGGTAACCAATTTCGACGCTATACTCACGGGCTCCGTAGCTTAGTCCGTAAAGTAGCGGTTTCGATTATTCAAGAATTGACTGTGCGTGAGTTCAAATCCAACCAAAGCAAATCACTTTTTGTTTTTTCTTTTTACATTTTTTGGTAAACAATGCCTCTTGGACAGCGCACGCCGCCCAAAGAACTTGCTACAGGAAATATTATTCATACGCAATCGGAACCTGATATGCTTAGCATAATCTCTGATACGCCAGAACCGACGTCGAAGGTTTCTGTCCGGCCGAGGCGACCACGGAACGAGAGCTCGCTCGAAATTGATTCTCAACAGTCAAAAAAACCAAAAAAGGACGAACAACCGCGCTCGGAGAGCTCATCCAAGGCTCATAGCTACCACGTTAAAGAGTATGAATTACTCGACACTATTCGTAAAGAGATACGTGCGGTACTGTCAACTGAGGTATCCGCCACGATTAAAGCCTGCCTTGCCGAAGAAACCAGCGAATTAAAAAAAGTGTTTGGCGATTTAAAAAAATCTGTTGATTTTATGAGCGACGAGTTCGATCGCATAAAATTAGATCTAGACTCGTACAAAACCTGTAACGCAACCCTTGTCAAAGAAAATGAGTCACTAAAGAAATCTGTCTTAGATTTGTCAGTTAGAGTTAATCTGATTGAGCAAAACTCCCGTCAACAAAACGTTGAGATTAATGGTATACCGGAAAATACTGCAGAAAATCTTATTAAAACAGTTATTCAACTGAGTCAATCTGTATCCTGTGATATCAAAGAAGACGAGGTGTTGTCTGCTGTACGAGTGAGGAAGTTGGACCCGGAGAATCGCAACCCTAGAGCAGTCATTGTAAACTTGCGCAGCACCCATTCAAGGTATGTTATTTTAACTTCCGTGATGAATTTTAATAAAGCAAATCCGTCCAAAAAGCTAAACTCCAAACATCTCGGCTATGGAGGTCCTGCAAAGCCAATATTTGTATCTGAACACCTCTCGCCTCTAAATAAACAAATACATGCAGCAACAATAAAGGCAGCGCGTGATAAAGGGTACAAATATGTGTGGGTACGAGATGGTAGAATACTTATCAGAAAAGCTGACGGAGAGCAAGCGAAACAGATAAGAAGCCTAGATGCCGTTGCTTTGCTATGAACAACCCAAAAAAACAACTAACATAATACCGTGGATAGAAGTAAAACATTCAACATTTACTATCAAAACTTTAGAGGCATGAAAACCAAATTGGACGATATAAGAATAAATACGCTACTTTCCAACTACGATATCGTTATTGGCACGGAGACCTGGTTAGATGATAGCATCAATGATGGTGAAATACTCGACTCCAGATATCACATCTATCGCAGAGACAGAATCTCAACTAGTCTTGGCGCTAAGAGAGGTGGGGGTGTACTAGTGGCTGTGAATAAAAGTATAGACTCTGTACGCATGACTAAATGGGAAACGGAAACTGAAAACTTATGGGTTAGACTTAAAGTGTCTAAAGGAAAAATATCGCGAAATATTAACATCTGCGCCGTATATATGCCACCACCTGTACAGCAACTTTTACTAGATTCGTTTCTGGACAAAGCCTCTTCAATTATGGACTCAACAGGCGACGACACGATAATAGCCGGTGATTTTAACCTCAGTAGTATAGATTGGGTCTTAGATCATAGTGCAAGTAATTTCCTATTCACAACTGCTAATAACTTTAAAACTAAGTTGGGTTACTCACTAGTGGACTTCATCTCATATAATAATCTATTTCAATTAAATACTATTAAAAACTGTTATCATAAAACGCTAGATCTGATACTATGTAATTTCCATGGGGGGATTGTCTCTGAATGCAAAAATCCGATATCGCTAGTGGACAACTATCACCCACCTTTAGAAGTCTCTGTTGGCAATACTGTACCGCCGTCATTGCAAAACAAAAACTTGGTTAGAAGGAACTTCAGGAAAGCTGATTACACGTTGATCAACAATAAACTGAAAGCCATAGACTGGTTGGATGAATTTTCTGGTCTTTCCCACGTCGATGCTATGATTGATATTTTCTATAGGCACCTTAACGATATTGTGAACAAGTGTGTACCACAAGTCAAAGTAACAAATCATAAGTATCCTACTTGGTTCACCAAACCTCTCATTAGACTTTTAAATGAGAAAGAAAAACTAAGGATACGGTTTAAAAAATACAAAAATCCCAGAGACAACTACGAGTATAAAATGCTCAACGAAAGAGCCAAAGCAATGATAAAAGATTGCTATAAAAATTACGTGAAAAACACCGAAAAGGGTATAAAATCTAACCCTAAACTATTTTGGTCTTTTGTTAAGGCAAAGAAATCAAAATCCGGTGAAATACCCTCGGAGATGTCTCTGGGTAACAATATTGCAGCTACAGGAGACGAGGTATGTGAACTCTTTGCCACCCACTTCTCATCCACTTTCATACAATCGGTGGGTTCAAAAGAATATACCAAGCCCAATACGTATGATCAGCTTGCGCTATGTAAAATTAAGTTTACCGAGAGAGATGTCTTAAGCGTATTAAAAAAATTGAATGTTTGCAAGGGACCAGGCTACGATGGTTTTCCGTCACTATTTGTAGTAAGATGTTCTGCTGGCTTAGCTTTCCCACTAAAGTTAATTTGCAACTTCTCTCTTGAATCAGCACAATTCCCTACTGAGTGGAAAATCGCGAATGTTGTCCCAATATTCAAAAAAGGGGAAGCCAATGATGTCAAAAATTACCGACCAATATCACTCCTATCAATATTTTCTAAAGTGTTTGAGTCGCTGGTATGCCCTATTTTGACCTCCCATATCAAAACACAATTATCTCCCCAACAGCACGGATTCTGCAGTAGCAAATCAACCACAACAAACTTAGTGCAATACGTTAACGACCTTAGCAAGTCTCTTGACTCCCGTATGCAGGTCGACGCCATCTACACCGACTTCAGTAGCGCATTCGACAAGGTTGACCATATGGTCCTGTTAAAAAAGCTCGAAGATTACGGCGTGCATGGCCACCTGCTTCGTTGGTTTGAATCCTACTTATCACACAGAAAGCTAAGAGTAGTAGTAAAAGGATATGAGTCACAGCTGTTCACTGCTACATCGGGCGTACCACAAGGTTCACACATGGGTCCTATTCTTTTTTTGATCTTCGTCAATGATATCGTGAATTCCATAAAATACTGCAAATGCTCCATGTTCGCAGATGACTTAAAAGTGTATAAAGAGGTAAAATCACATCGTGACATTGCTCAAATTCAGGAGGACCTGGACTCTTTAGCCGATTGGTGCCTAAAGAACAGGATGTCCGTTAACGCCAGCAAATGTTATCACATCCCATTCACGAGGAAAAAAAGAGCACTACTCTCAAATTACACACTTAATGGTGTCTCAATTGTGAAAGTGGATACAATCCGAGACTTAGGGGTACAGCTCGATAGTAAACTGACTTTCAGAAATCATTTCGACAAAATAATTTCAAAATCCTCCAAAATGTCTGGTTTTATCAGAAGAACATGCAAAGATTTCCGGTGTACCTCAACCCTCAAACTTTTGTACAACACACTAGTACGTAGTACGTTAGATTACGCGTCTCCCGTCTGGAATCCCAAGTATCGTGTCCATGTCAACCGCATAGAGCGCATACAAAAGAAATACACTCGGTATCTACGATACAGATGTGCTAACTGTCCAAAGAATGCTCAATACCACCAGCGGCTGTCTCTCTTCAACATGACTTCTCTCGAAATACGCAGAGATTTGTCTGACCAAATTTTACTTTTTAAAATTATTCGTAACGTCGTAAACGTTCCGGACTTATTATCTGAAATTGCTTTATCTATACCTCGTCGTACTTTTTATAGATCTAAGCGTAGTACAGAGATCTTTCAAACATCCACGTCAAAAACTAATCTTGGCTCATCTGCACCTATGAACCGACTGATGAGAGGTTATAATGAAATCAGCACACGTTCCAATGATATGGACATATTCTGCAACACATTGCCACAATTTCGCAAAAATGTACTGGCTTTTAAAGAAAACGCTAATAAAGACTCTTAAAGGTTTTGGTACTTATAAAGTGCATCGTCTAGCGAGGGGAGAAAAAAAAAAAAAAAAAAAAAAGCATTCACTAATCACGACGGTTACTGTTTCTATTGTGTTAAGTATTTTTGTTATTTTTATTTTGTTTTGTAACATTATTAATTTCATTATTGCATTTTGTTCGTTTGTATTTCATTTTAGTTATCACATTGTATTGTCATGTGTATACTTATTTAGTTTAGTTTGTAATTTTATTTTGTAATTAGTTTGCGTAGTGTACTGCTTTAAGCTTTATGTTAAACTCGTATAATTTTGCAAGTGTTGTGCACTCCTATAATTGACAAGTTCACTGTAATCTGAAATTCTACTGTGTTTATTGTATGTGTATCAGTGAATAAGTTGTTGGAGAGCCATAAATAAATAAATAAATAAATAAATGACAGTCTGACAAGCCACGGCGGCGTATTTTCGCGTCGTTGGCCCGTCCGCCCGTGACGAACTATATGTCAGCCTGGCTAGTTAAGTGGAAGTGTGGGCGCTTGCGTACCTGCTGGCAACCTCAAGGACCTGGCAGACTCGAGCTCACACCATGCTAATATTCTGTTGTGTTACTGCCCCGGGGTTTATTCACGTCTGCCACCACCGGTCTGCCACCGTGGTGGCAGACTCTGGTGGTAGTTGCAACTATTTTTCGCATCTACCACCACTGGTGGTATTTGCGTCTGTTCAGTCGTATAATTGCCCCTACCGCTGAACCCACTGGTGGCAGATGACACTTAAATTAGTGGAATCCTCCACCAGACTCGACGATCAAGGTCTGACAGACACCATGCACCAAGTATTTCACATAACAAATAGAATGAAGACCTACCTAAACTAACGTGGGCCTAGTTGCCTTATTATCAAATTAGAAAAGGTGGAATTGGTCCCTGGTCCCAGTTTCAAAGAGGGACGAGTTGCCTCTAATCCATCCTTATTAACCGACTTCAAAAAGGAGGCGGTTCCCAATTCCATTAGTATTTTTTTAAGACCGAAGACGCTGAGAATTATCCGATTTAAGTACGTGATTCTTCTTTAGTTTGATGCGGAATCGTTGCCATTTGGTCCCATAAAAATCTAACATAGTTTGACCCAGCCCAGTAGTTTTCATTTTATGAACATTTGTACTTGTCGTGTGGTTTAATTTTAAGCATGTTCACCGATTTCTCCCGCATTTGTGGAGCGATTTTCAAAATTCTTTTTTTATTTGAAAGAGTAGGTATACTCCTGAGGTGGTCTTATTTAAATTTGGGGAAGATCTGATGCTAATCTTCGGAGATACACAATGGAACTCTTCAAAAATAGACGGTAAATCGGACGTGATTTCTACGATCGCTTGGATGTTTATACAACATCATGATGTAACATCACGCCTGTATGCTCTGAGGCGTAAGCAGATGTGTACAATACACCTAGATTTCGACAGTTTGGATATAATGTTGTATTGGCGTTTAAGTATGGTGTACAATACACCCAGATTTCGACAGTTTGGATATAATGTTGTATTGGCGTTTAAGTATGGTGTACAATACACCCAGATTTCGACAGTTTGGATATAATGTTGTATTGGCATAGTACCATTTACTGGGGATTAGCCGTCATTAGCCTATTACCATGACATGTATTGTTAACAATGTAAAATAAATGCATATCAAATATTTGTATAGGTCAAGCTCCAGAAGTCGGTGACAAACGCACTAAATCAATCAAACAATGGTCACCGACTTCGAAGCTTGACCTATATTTAATTAGTTTGGTATTTTTGTCACCGGCTTCTGAAGCTAAAGTTATTTTTCACTTTTTTGGGTTTTTCTTTTTGTTTTTTTATTTAATGTTTTTTTAATGTTTAATTTAATGTTTTTGTACCAATTTGATTTTTGTTATAGTTGTATATTTACTTTAAAACTTTTCTGTCCTAATTAAATTATGCTATGTAAAGTGATGGCCTAAAACATAGGTTTAAAACGGCTAGGTAAACCTAGATCAGGCAGAGAGAGATTCTTTCAAAATGGAACTAGTGACATCGATCACAGTGATCGATGACTAGTGATTAAAAAAACAACACTAGTTCCATCATGGAACTGTTAATGGTACTAGTGATAATGAAGGACATTTTCACTACCTTGAACAAGGACAACAGGTCCACTCCACATTCTCGCATTTTTTTGCAACCCAACCTTACGTATGACATAATTGCTAAGGCCTCGGGGCAAGGGGCTCCTAATTAATTTCAACCTCTGTCTATATCGGTCGATCTTGCGAAAATCCAATAGGAGTGCCAATCCAGGGGCAGAAAAAAGGGGTCTTTGTGATAATAAAAGGTTTTTGACAGGGCACGCGCGCTAGTTTAAAGAAAATGTGTTAGTTTGTAGAGGTTAGATTACTCAGACAGACGCTCATTATTAGCCCCAAAAATATAATAGTGAGTGTGTTATTATATTTTATACAATGGTGCTAAACGCTACAATTTATTACGCAATTATTAATTCTGTGGCATCAAGCAGGGAAAGTTTAAACTTAAAAAAATAAGTTGAGCTTCTAGGCCAGCAAGGTCGCAGTGTGAGGCGGGTTGCGGGCGCCTCCTTACAGAGGTGTCCCAGTGGGACAGAGGAACGGCTTGATAAACGGCTAAATAACAAACTCGGGAGCGGCAAGACGCGGAGCGCGCGGCCGCTGCCCGCTCCTCTGCTCCTCTGCTCGCACCTGCTCTCACTTGGGTAGGGTGTTCTTTGCACCTGTGTCTACGCACACACTTGAGCACTATAATAGACCTACCTATCTCCTGCATACCTAGTTCCCGCTGAGATTCGCCGCCGTGGACGAAATTCACTCATTTCTTTTCATACATACCGGTAGATACTAGAAACCTGATGAACAACTTGAAAAAGCAACATAGCGCAATTTTTGCGAAAGTTTGTTTGCAATGAATACAGGATATCACATGAGTGAGACTAATTATGTACCTATATATTTGACAATGTCGATGGGCAGAGCTACCTCCGCACCACCGCGCTACGCTATGACATACGATGACAATTAGGTAGGTACAAGAAGATATGCTCCACCGTCGGTCCTCCCGGGAGCCCGGGAGGCACGACACAGATATGTGACCGCCTAGCCTCAGTCCTAACAAGAAATAAAGCACACTAGACTAGAAACGGACGCGTGTAATACAAGACAACGACATCGAGGAGGCGCGCGTTGCGGGGCGGAGGCGCGGCCGGCTCACTTGATGGAGCACGTGAACTGCGCGCGCAGGCGCCGCAGCGACGACGCCGCCGACTCGCTCTGCAACATAACACAGCGGTGACCATGTGAGCCAACGTTCAGACTTCGTCCGGCCTAATCATTTCTATGGACTTTATGACTTATGGATTTTTTTGTAACAAAAATGAAAAATAAATAGTTAAGTAATGAAAACAAAATGTAAAATGTCCGGACTCTACAAGCTATCAAACAGCACTGCAGTATTGCAGTGCTGCAGCATTGCAGTTCTCGGCTCAAAAACACCCTCGCCTACGGATCGGGTGTTAATTCCGCCTCGAATGCAATAACAAACTTTCTCCACTTGTATCAAAATGTACTAATAAGTGACCTAGTGATACCTAAGCCTTATATTTATTATCTTTATGCTCTTAGTCTTTGGATCTTGTGCTTATTGGGTTTTGGTGAATTATAGAACTTATTTATTACGACGCACCACACACAACTGGTTACGACGTATTCACTATATCATTCCAATTTCCAAGCCCCAAATATTAACATTTCATCTCCAAGAAAAGCTTACACGGTCAAAATGTATACAGGGGGGGGGAGGTAACGTAGGTACAGAACGATAAAAAATTCCCAGCTCTTGATTATTGTTTAAGTGTTTGTTACTCCGATCACACTAAATGGAACCGTCCTACAGTAGTAGTAGGTACTAAATAAACTTCTTCTTCTTTGCGTGTCGATAGACTCAAATAATACCCGACCAGTATGTTGCCACCTGCACAGCTCTGTCGTTGAAACTCAAACTAAGTACTTAGACTAAGTACTTGGGTCACTGGTAGTGTTGCCAGGTGTCCCGATTTGCGCGGGACGTCCCGATTTTCAGGGGTCTGAGGACGCGTCCCGATTTGCACCTGATCGGGACGCTAAATGTCCCGATAAATCAATAACTTTGATAAAAAACATAATTATTAAAAATAATATGTATTTATGACATCACTAGCTTGTTCTCTTTATCTCGCTCAGAACCGAAACCGAACCAACATCGACACTCGAACATGTCAAAACGGAAATTCAAATTAAAAATATCTTTAGCATGACGTGCAGTGAATTTTATAACTAAGTACGTTATAAAAAAAAAACAAGGCAATCCTAAAGAAAAAAAAAAGTTATTTAAAACAGCGTCAATAATAATACATAGCTACGATTTTATGGGTATTGTAGTATTAATAGTAATATTAGTATAGTTGCTGCCAGTTAAGATGACAAAAGTGGACATTGCTCTTTCCCTAATATCTCTTCGTACGAACCAAAACAAACGCACCATGTATCGTTTTTCATTAAAAAAATGTTGAAGATTACGATAGATGACGATTCCAGACTTGAACAGGCTTAGTTTTGGTTTTCTAAGAACTTTAATATGTAGGTGGGTCAATGACCGTTATTGTCATCTTAACTGGCGGCAGCTATAGTAATAGTAGTAGAAACGCTATAAATTAAGACGGTTATTTGAAAAAAAAAAGTAAATTTTTGTTTGTCCCGATTTAAAACCCTAAATCCCGATTTCTTTTACCATGGGTCAATGAGAAACTAAATGATGATAAGGACATGGTTAGGGAGCACACGAGCGCAGGGCATTGTCGGTAAAGAGTAACCCGTGGCGTTAAAGTCACATTTGTCAAAAGCTAATTTAATGTCAAACGTTACACACGTGCAACCTGTGGAGCAATACACTAAAAAAGCCTGCAATGATCTGCGCGTCCAGTATAACAACGCGTTCAGGGGTTTGTTAGGGCTCCCATGGCGGTGCAGTGCCTCCGGCATGTTCACCGAAGTCAACAACCACAGCACGGACGGCTTCCAGGAGGTGCTTTGCAAAACAACGGCCAACCCAGCGATCTCGGGTAAAGGGTAACACCAACAAGCTTCTGAGCGTGGTGTCGGACAGTGGACAGTCAGAGGCCCTACTGTCTAACGTTGGACAGGTTCAGTACCTATATTACCCCCCCCCCCCCCCCCTAATCAAACCCGTTTCGAATGGTAACCCTAAAAGCTTGCTACCTTGTGCGGCGTGGCGGCCTCGTTGTCGTTGTACAGGTCGGTGGGGTTGGAGGGGGCGGAGGGGGCGGCGGGGGTGGCGGGAGCGGGCGCGTTGCCGTTGTCGTCGGGCTCTGAGCGCGACGCGCTGCCCGTGCTGTCCAGGGCGCCGGCCGACGCGCTCAGCGACACGCTGGGCGACGAGTGCGCCGGCGCGTCCGACGAGTCCAGTTCCAGCGACGACTGGGAGGCGCACGAGCCGCGCGAGCGCGACGACGAGCGCGACTCGCCCTCCCATTCGTCCGCGCCCTGCTCCATCATCTCCTGCGACACACGGTCGACGAATATGTGTCACAGTCTAAACAGGCTGAATTTTTCAAGTGGGCGTGGGTGGCCAAATCCGAAACAAATAAGTAGCGAAAAATCGAAAGGAGTCTTGCGCCCGACTTTGATGAAAACTAAGCTGCATTGCATCGGATTTTTGAAAAATCTATATTTTCCTAGGCAGGAATCAACCTGATCATTTTGAAAAAAAAACACACTTTGTTAGTAAACCATTCGATAGCGTCGAAGTAATGCCATACGGCAAACTAAAGGAAAGAGTTATTACAAATTAGGTAAGAAAGTAACAGTATGTAAACACTGTTGATAGTATAATCAAGATCAACGAATCGTCGGATAAGATCACTATTGGCGTCAACTCACTTGTAAATTCTAATTTTAATTGTTTACATTTCTTTTTTCTTTTACCATAACCTTGAAACATCATCCTTTTCTTGCACTTATCGCAATTCATTAGTGCTCGGCGCAGCATGTATTGTCTTCTTCCTCCATACTTCTCTATTACTCGTCATCTCATCAAACACCTCATTTCTTGCCATACCGTCCTATACACACACAGTCCATCCATCGTTTCTTTGGTCTTCCTCTACTCTTATACCCTATACTCAAAACTTTCCTCACGACGTTTTTCTCATTCCTCCGCATCACATGCCCATACCACGACAACCAATTACGTACCAGTACCACATAACTTTTCAGTCACCGACGCGGCGACGACTTTGATAAATGATGTTTATTTTGCAAGTAGGTTTTTAAAAACACGTTTACACGTCATTTTTTAAAACTTGATGGGGCCGGTGTTTCGTACCTGACTACTCTGAGAAGAAACAGCCGAAACAAACTCAGAGGTCATAGTCTCTTTTGAAGTCCAGACATAATCTTCACATGAGGACTATGCAGATTAGTGTCTGAGATTGATTGATTTATTTGTAATTGTGTTTTAATGAATAACTAAGAATATGTGTCTTAGCTGTGTATTATGTGAAGTCTTATAGTATTCAGTGTGTGATTTCGTTGAATTACTATCGGACTATATTCTGCTTTCAGCAGTATCATACATTTATTAATGACAGAAAAATAAAACTGGAGTCATGGATACCATTTTATTTAATCGTTTGTCAATGATAATCAATGAAATTAAGAGGAACTCTGACCTATCTATGACCCTTTCTGTAAGTGATACAGAAGAAAGACGAGAAGCAGAGATTGTTGCGGCTACACTTACCAAATTACTAAAAAGATTTAATGATGACTTAAACAATTATTTCCGTCTGATAGACTATCCTTCCAGTTCCATGTCACAAATCCAGCTCGAGGCTGAACAGAACCTTATTCAACTCGAAGTGAAGCTACAATCACAGAGTAAGTGTCACTCCAGTCTAGGTAGTGAGATAGTGAGCAGCAAATTACCTAAACTTCACTTACCTGAGTTTGATGGTGACATCCTGCAGTGGCACCAGTTCTGGGATCAATAATATGCTCCAATAAAGATAGCCGTAACATTGCAGACGTCGATAAATTGCTGTATTTACAGGCTTCAATGAAAGGAAAGGCAAAGGAGTCGATCGAAGGATTCGACACTACCGGAAAAAACTATCAGATTGCTGTTAAAACTCTACAAGAAAGGTACGGAAGCTCCGTCCAACTGATCGATGCTCATCATACTGCACTTTCCAAGGTGAAACCTGCTGAGAAGTCAGTGAGCTCCTGTAGAACTAGTCTCAACAATATAGAAAGACATCTTCGAGTATTAGAGTCACTTAAAGAGGATGTTAATCATAGTCATCTCCGATACTTGATCTTCGAGAAATTGCCAGAAGATCTGATATACGAATTAAAATTAAAATCAACCAGTAACTCGATTAAGGATATACGGAGAAATCTCGAATTGATCATATCGGCAAGAGAAGTTGATAGCAGAATCGGAAATGAGGGAAAATCTAAAAACGAGTACACCGTTGAATCACTACATGTAATCCAAGAAGATAAAAAATCAGGTGACGCTGGTACATCCAATAAGCATCAAGTGTATGAAATTAAATATAAACCCAAAGCTGAAAATATGCGGTACCAAGCTGATAGAGATAGCTCGTTTCGTAAGAGGGGACGCAATAAGCGGGAAGATTATAGGAAAAATAACAAAAAAATGACAAGAGGTCCACAGAAGAAGAGAAGAAAGACAGCGTGTATCTTCTGTGGAGAGGATCATTATAATGACCAATGTACAAAGGTTGAAGATATTAAAGAAAGAAAGCAAAAACTAAGAAACCGATGTTTTGTATGCCTTAGAGATGGGCACAACTTTAGAGTTTGCAAATATCAGAAGAAATATTTTTACTACAGCAAAAATAACCACAACAAGGCTTTGTGCCCCACCAAATTTTCGACACCATCAACAAAAGCAGAAGTAACGATGACGACGGTGGGTTCGAGAGGATCCACAGCTTTACAAACCGCTATAGTTTACGTTAAGAAGCTTGGAAGTAGCAATGAAGGCAAATACAGAATTTTATTAGATTCAGGTTCACAGCGATCTTATATTACTAAGAATGCAGCTTACATGTTAGATTTAAAGACAGGATACGAAGATAACCTTACAGTATTTACTTTTGGATCAAAAGCACCTCATGAATTCGTCAGCTCTGTAGTCAAGTTGGGATTAAAGACCTGACATGAAGGAATGAAAGAAATCTATGCAAACGTCGTACCAACAATAACTAAAGGAGTCCCATACCCTAGGGAAGAGTCAATGGAAGAGTAAAGAACTTCTTGCTGATGATGGATCACTACAAGACCAAGTGATCTTGATTGGTAACGATTACTACTTCTCGATCATGACGACTGAAAGAAAACAACTGAACGAAAATGAAGTAGTTAGTTAGTGAAGTCTAAATTCGGTTAGATTCTATCTGGGAAACTAGAAACTAAACCAACAGAGACACTATCGGTACTTACTTACTTTCAAAGCTCAATGGAAACAAAATTAGACCCACCAGACTTACCTATTGACCAGGGTAATATTTCATTCTTATGGGAACTTGAATCCATCGGAATTAACGACTCTCCGAAAACCAATAGAGAAGAAGCTGTCGATAATTTCAATAGAACGACTAGTACCATCGAAGGTCGATATACTGTTGCCTGGCTCTGGAACGAATATCCCCCAGCTTTACAATCTAATTATGGCCTAGCCTATGGAAAACTGGTGAACTTGGTAAAGCGCTTAGATAAAGAAACCCTTAAGACGTATGATGAAACACTTCAGAATCAAATGAAGAACGGTGTTATAGAAATAATACAATCACCCATGATTCCTGAAGATCATCCAATACATTACTTACCTCACCATTGTGTAGCTCAGAAAAGAAAATCTATTAGGATCGTGTTCGTACACGCCCACTCACACTCACACTCGTGGCTTTTGCCACTCGTCTCGCCTCGTCGTCTCGTGTTTTTTTTGCCTTCGCCGCTCTTCGCTGAGGCATCGTTGCCTCAGCGAAGAGCGACATCACAGAATTGCAGTATCTGCAGACGTAGAAAAGGCATTCTTACAGATTGCATTACATGAGGTAGACAGAGAGATATGGCAGAAAGGACCAGATTTCCTACTGAACGAGCCGAAGTGGTGGCCCGCGGACCGCGACGAAGAGACACTTTCTTTTCCAACCTGTCGGGAGGGTCCGATGAACGGAGAGAGTGCAGAACTTTTCAAGAAACGTGAAGTAAAATCCATCACTAAGCTAAAAGAAATAGATAACAAGGATATATCAAGTGATAGGATCGAACAGATCAAGAGATTACAAAAATAATGCTTTCCATTAGAGGTACAGGAAATAGAAACAGATTTGAGCCGCAATTTAAGACTGTTCAAAGACATCGATGGATTATTAAGAACTAAACTATTCCGCCATGAAGAATGCTGACTGGTCATTCGATAAACGATATCCAATACTCATACCTAGAGAATGCAACTTTACCAACAACATTATAAAGAGAACACATGAAGAGAATTACCATGTCGGTGCTAACCATACGTTAAGCCTGATAAGACAAAACTATTGGATTCCACAAGGAAAAGCTCAGGTATTAAACATCATAAAGAAGTGCTCGAGGTGCGTCAAACACGGAGGAGGACCATTTAAGTTACCACCAACCCCAGCCTTACCAGCAGAGAGAGTAAATTATAGTGCACCTTTTACTTTTACGGGAATATATTACATGGGCCCACACTTAGTGAATGAAAAGGGTTCTAACAAGAGATGGATTTGCCTCTTTACATGCCAAGCAGTGAGGGCAATTCATTTAGAAGTGGTCAAAGACCTCTCTGCCGAAGAAGGACTACTAGCCTTGCGAAGGTTCATAGCAACAAGAGGGGTACCGACTCTTATTACCTCCGATAACGCTCTCTACTTTAAACTAATAGCTGAAATATTATCAAAAGAATATTGCATAAAAGAATTCGTTGGAAATTTATTCCACAACTAGCACCTTGGTTCGGAGGATTCTACGAAAGACTTGTAGGAATAGTCAAGAATTGTATGAAAAGAACATTACAGAAACATCTACTAAATGACTCACAGCTAGCAACAGTAATTAAAGAAATAGAAGCAGTAATAAATACACGCCCACTTACCAGCGTAGACTCAGAATTAGATCAGATCTTAAAACCAGCAGACTTTCTCACCTTGGAAAAATTAATAACGATGGAAACATCTAATACAAATGAAGAAATAATAGGAACAGTAACTAAAACCGAACTAGTGAAAGGATGGAGAAAAGCCATAATAATGACAGAAGAATTGAAAGAAATGTTTATAAACCGATACCTACCGAGCATAAGGGAGAGATGTCGACATTCTCATAAACAACCGAGAAGTACGGTTAAGATAGAACCTAAAATCGGTCAAGTTGTACAGATTAAAGGTGAAACAAAGAATCGAGAAGGATGGGAAGATATCATGCCTACTCAGAGGAGCAGATGGTCTGTGTAGAGTAGCAAAAATCAAATTAGGAGACAAGGAATTTACTCGATCCATAGCTCACATCTGCCCCCTCGAGATGGATGACAATGACATAATTGAATACGAGACTAATAACATATGCGACGATGCAAACAAAGCCCTAGAAATAGTATGGGAAGAACAAAAAAAATATCCCGTTGAGACTCCAATAGAAAACCCAGTTGAAATTATAAATCAGGACAGTATTAACAGGGGGAAGAAGGGTTAGAGGATATTCAAATGAATGATAGGTCAGTGAAACTATCCGACAGCAACACTCCAGATGAAATGAATGATAGGTCCGAGAAACAATGCAACAGCAACACTCCAGATGAGATACTTAACTCCAAAGAGGAAACAAAACTGAAGAAGCGCGGCCACTATAGCTCTAGAAAAGATAAAAGAGTGGACGCGCAATCTCCTAACAATGCTCTAGCCAGGCCTTCGGGCCGGGAGTGTCGCGTCGTGACGCGAATGTAAATAAATAATTGTAAATAATAGAAATTACCTGGCAATACTAATCAATTGAGCAACGCATCACAATGAGATCTCGATCTACTTTATGATAAAGACAATTATTACATATAGGTAATAAATCTGTAGAAAAATCGTTTCTTTACATCGAAAATATTTAGAAAAAAAAAATTGCCAAGGTGTTAAAGAATAAGCAACAGAACACATTTCCAGCATTTTTGGATTTTTTGTCTGTTTGTCTGTTTCGATGATCAAGCATCACGTATAATTTACAAAACCAATGTAGATAACTTTTATACATACAAATTGTGTTTAACTTGGGGTATTATTTAGTTTTTGTTTCATTGAAATCGGTTAATTCTATCAAAAGATATAAGAACTTAAAGTTTTCAAGAAGAACTAATCATCAAAAATGTAAGATACATACATGCAGCGACATCTGTTGAACTAAAATGGTAGCAATGACTAAAAATGTGCTCACCACGTAACTTTTAAATCGACTGACCGGCTTTAAAAAAAATATAAAGTATAATATACTTTAGCAGTTTAACATTTTGGTCGATAGATGGCGTTGTTCATTTCACTCCATTTTCTGGATTGAATGACCCTCGCCCGTGTCAGTTGCCTCAAGATTGGTTTTTTAACCGACGAAACAAAAAGAAGGAAGTTCTCAATTCGACGCGTATGTTTTTTATATATGACCACGGATAACTTTTACAGAGAAGTCCGTACATGGTCCTTTTTTTGTGAAAAGCGTAGGTACAATCTCAAATTTGGTCCCATTTATAATTGAAAAATCGTGTTTGGGCTAATTTCTTGCACCTTTGATGAGACCTTTCGACCTAGCTGGAGTATGACTGTCATCGAGTGTCTAAGGATGAAGACGACAACCCCACCCCTGGACACCGCATCCCCAGTCGTGAGGGCTCTCACGCGCATGATGGCGTCCACCGTAGAGCGTCCCTTGCGGAAACCAAACTGGTTTTTCGCAAGACCCGGCCCCGTCCCCGCAAGGTGCTCGGCGAGGCGGTTTCTTTCCGCCGACACAGGTCCTCACCGGACACGGTTGTTTCGGGAGGTTCCTGAACCGAATCAGGCGGGAGGAAACGCCCGGGTGTTTCCACTGCGAGGATCGACCGCAGGACACGGTAGAGGTGTATCCCGCGTGGGCGGAGCACCGCCGTGTCCTCGAAGCGGCGATTGGTGGCGGCGACTTCTCGCGTCCGGCTCTGGTTCAAGCCATGGTCCGGAGCGAGACGGAATGGAACGCCGTCACCCCTTCTGCGAAGCAGTAATGCTAGAGAAGGAGGTGGCGGAACGTGAGAGGGAGAGAACCTCACAACGTCCCGGCCACCGCAGGATACGCCCCGGGCGTCAGGGCCACGTGGTGGCCCCCGGCCACCGTAGGCGCGGGCCTGTGGACGGTGGGCTATGGGCTAGCTCGCCGTCCGTCCGTCTCATGACGACAGGCCACGCGACGGCGCGTTCGTGTTCCACGCGCGCCTCAAAGAGAGTCAGCAAAAAGGCAGGGGTCCGCAAGGACCGATGCCTGCCGGGGTTGCGGTACTGTTCGAAAGAGATACCGCGGCCCCGGAACACAAAGGGCGATGAAGGAACATGGATCGGTTTTAGTCAGTAAAAGTCTTACACACCCTACTGCTCCGCCCAGAGCGGGAGGAGTCATTTGATGATTTCTCAAACACAAAAAAAAACCGGCCAAGTGCGAGTCGAACTCGCGCACGAAGGGTTCCGTACCAATTATTATAAAAAATCACGTTTGTTGTATGGGAGCCGGGCCCCTTAGATATTAATTTTATTCTGTTTTTAGTATTTGTTGTTATAGCGGCAACAGAAATACATCATCTGTGAAAATTTCAACTGTGTAGCTGTCACGGTTCATGAGATACAGCCTGGTGACAGACAGACGGACAGACGGACAGACAGCGAAGTCTTAGTAATAGGGTTCCGTTTTTACCCTTTGGGTACGGAACCCTAAAAACCCGATTGCATTATGTCTATCTTTTAAGGTTGACTCACACTCTCTCTAACCCTCTCTCTCTCATGTGACGCAGACGAAGTTGCGCGGGTCAGCTAGTACATATAATAAATCTGTAGAAAAATCGTTTTTGTACATCGAAAATATTTCGAAAAAAAATGCCAGGGTGTGAAAGGATAACCAACAGAACTCATTCCCAGCATTTTTGGAATTTTTGTCTGTTTGTCTGTTTCGATGATCAAGCATTACGTAAAATTTACGGGACCAATGTAGATAACTTATAAACATAAAAATTGTGCGTATCTTGAGGTATTATTTAGTTTTTGTTTCATCGTAATCGGTTAAAAGATATATGAATTTAAAGTATTCAAGAAGAACTAATCACCAAATGTAAGATGCAGCGACATTTATTGTACTAATTTGGTACTAATGACTAAAATAAATCGACTGACTGGTTTAAAAAAAAGTTATTATAGCTTATGGTACTCTAGATTAGTATAAATGATGCTGCTTTGAAAATTTACACAGCATGAGTTCCGTGCTTGATATTTAAGCAGTTTAACACCTTTTATTTTTTCTTTAGATGGGAAATCATCAAATGACTCCTCCCGTTCTGGGCGGAGCAGGAGGGAGTGTCAGACTTTTACTGACTAAAACCCATCCATGTTCCTTCATCGCCCTTTGTGTTCCGGGGCCACGGTATCTCTTTCGAACAGTCCCGCAACCCCGGCAGGCATCGGCCCTTGCGGACCCCTTCCTATTGCTGACTCTCTTTGAGGCGCGCGTGGAACACGAACGCGCCGTCGACACGGCCTGTCGTCATGAGACGGACGGATGGCGAGCTAGCGCATAGCCCACCGTCCACAGGCCCGCACCCGTCTACGGACGCCCGGGGCGTCACCTGCGGCGGCCGGGACGCTGAGAGGTTCACTCCCTCTCCCATTCCGCCACCTCATTCTCTAGCATTACTGCTTCGCAGAAGTTGGTGACGGCGTCCCATTCCGTCTCTCTCCGGACCATGGCTTGCACCAGGGCTGGACGCTAGAGGTCGCCGCCGCCAATCACCGCTTCAAGGATACGGCGGTGCTCTGCCCACGCGGGGTACACCTCCACCGTGTCCTCTGGTCGATCCTCGCAGTGGAAACACCCGGGCGTTTCCTCCCGCCCGATTCTGTGCAGGAACCTCCCGAAAACACCGTGTCGGGCGTGCGCCCTTAAGAGGCAATTAGGCAAAGCCTACCCTACCAACTGGGCATTTATTATAACTAATTAACTATGTAATAAAATAACACATTATGTACAAAATATAAAAAAAAAAGTTCAATCTCCTGTTAAAATACTTATAGCAATTTGTCGCTCCCGTGTCACGTAACTCACACTATACTGGAAGTTACTACGAAGCTTGGAACTCCGCCGGACAGGCAAACAGTCGTCTAGCCTAAAATCCATTGATAATTTTACGCACACAGCGGCACATTAGTGCATATTTTCGTGTGTATGAACCGCACACATGTATAGATTGCGGTCATTTTAGGGCGATAACTCCTGCGAGTGTAGCTGGGATGTGATTGGCTGCTCAACACAAGGCCAGGATTCAAGGTGGATGTTCTTTAGCCCGCGAAATTCAAATTTCCTTGCGTTTTTTGCAATTTGCAGGCCAGTGCTAGGTTTAGATTGTATGTTGATTAAAAGAATGATTACCGGACGTTATTGGCACGTATTATTAATATAATAATTAATAATATTATTGTTATTATATTTTTCTTCATGGGTGTCGTTTTTGTGGTTTTTGGGGTTGGTGATAATGAAAATGAGATCAAAATGAAAATTCAAGATGGCGCCAACGAAAATTTTCAGTTTTTTCTTCAGGGGTGTCGTTTTCGAGGTTTTTGGTGTCGCTGATCATGAAAATGAGGTCAAAATGAAAATCCAAGATGGCACCGACGAAAATTTTCAGTTTTTTCTTCATGGGTGTCGTTTTCGAGATTTTTGGTGTCGCTGATAATGAAAATGAGGTCAACATGAAAATCCAAGATGGCGCCGACAAAAATTTTCAGTTTTTTCTTCATGGGTGTCGTTTTCGAGGTTTTTGGGGTAGTCAATAACGAAAATGTGGTCAAAATGAAAATCCAAGATGGCGCTGACGAAAATTTTCAGGTTTTTCTTCATGGGTGTCGTTTCCAATGTTTTTGGGGTAGTTAATAATGAAAATGAGGTCAAAATGAAAATCCAAGATGGCGCTGACGAATATTTTCAGTTTTTTCTTCATGGGTGTCGTTTTCGAGGTTTTTGGGGTAGTCAATAACGAAAATGTGGTCAAAATGAAAATCCAAGATGGCGCCGACGAAAATTTTCAGGTTTTTCTTCATGGGTGTCGTTTTCGAGGTTTTTGGGGTAGTTAATAATGAAAATCCAAGATGGCGCTGACGAAAATTTTCAGGTTTTTCTTCATGGGTGTCGTTTCCAAGGTTTTTGGGGTAGTTAATAATGAAAATGAGGTCAAAATGAAAATCCAAGATGGTGCTGACGAAAATTTTCAGTTTTTTCTTCATGGGTGTCGTTTTCAAGGTTTTTGGGGTAGTTAATAATGAAAATGAGGTCAAAATGAAAATCTAAGATGGCGCCGACGAAATTTGTTTTTTGTTATTATTATTTCGTGGCCTACCCACCGTGGACGACCACTGCACGCCACTGGTGTCCGGTGGGGACCTGCGTCAGGCGGAAGGTGAGGACGCCGTGGTGTCTCTCAAGCCACTCCTCAAAAAGGGTACTTATCGCCACTATCGTGGCGTGCCCTGCACGGGGTTGCGACAGTCGCTCTCTCCATGTCGCTATGAGATTCCGCCGGAAGTCTGTCCGCTGAGCGACAATTTGTCCCGGCAGCGGAGTTTCCCCCCGGCGTAGCGCCTCCGCGCGCCACCTTGGTTGATAGATGGCGTTGTTCATTCCACTCCATTTTCTGAATCGCGGTGTTAAGATTTTGCTGTGACCTTCGCCCGTGTCAGTGTTAGTTACGTAACACGGGCGCGAAAAATTGCTATAAGTATGTTTTGCAACCATTTTAGAGTACGGTCGCCCATGGGTCCTCTTACCGCGATGGTTGGAGCCGCGCCCTGCAGCCAGGGAGAGGAGCCTCTGTTGCGAGCAGCATGCGAGTCGGATGTCGGGTGGGTGGTATTAGTGTTAATAATATCAGCTACGCGGATGACATGGTGCTGCTGAATCCCACTGCTCCTCTTGGAGAGATGCTGAAAGTCTGTGAAGCCTATGCAGAGTCACACGGACTTATTTATAACATAAATAAAAGTCAGTACATGGTCTTTAAGGCCGCCGGTAAGTGTCCTGTTCCACCCATTACTTTAAATGGTGTTAACTTAGATAGAGTATCACAGTTTAAGTACCTCGGACATTACCTTACCAACGACCTTAAAGATGATGTCGACATAGAGAGGGAACGCAGGGCTCTGTCAGTCCGTGGCAATATGCTGGCCCGTAGATTTGCCCGCTGTACGGACCAGGTCAAAATCACGCTATTTAAAGCGTTTTGTCAGGGTGACAATACGCTTACACGGGTGTACACGGGTGGTCTATGGGTTAGTCATACTAAAAAATCCCTAGACACTCTGCGCGTCCAATACAATAACATTTTCAGGATGATGTTGGGACTCCCTCGTTTCAGCAGTACCTCTGAGATGTTAGCGCAGGCTCATACTGACGATTTCCATGCCGTCATTCAGAAAAAAGTCGTGTCACTTATGAGGAGGGTGCGGGGGAGTCACAACAGCATCCTGAAAACTGTAGCTGAAGATGTTCGTGCACCTATGTTGGAGCATTTAGTTCGTCTGGTAATTTCTAGGTAGGTATCTCTCTATTGGTTATCTTAACGGGGCAGGGTGTCGCAGCACAGAGGTATTTTATTTATGTATATTATTATGATGAGTGTTGTCCTTGTAATTGTAATTGAGTACTAACAATAGTTTCTAAGTTTTTGTTTATCTAACCCTTGGATCTAGTTGTCCCAAAATAAATATATTTGAATTTGAATATGTCTATCTTTTAAGATTGACTCACACTCTCTCTAACTCTTTCTCTCTCTCTCTCATGTGACGCAGACGAAGTTGCGCGGGTCAACTAGTACTTAATAAAATAAGTATTCATGTCAAATCAGTAAGTGAATATTGCATAAAATAATTAAAAAATAATAAATACTGAAAGTATTAATTTACTATTATACATTTATCATTTCTTATTTAATCCATTCGCGTAACACCACACATCGCCTTTCATCTCAGCCACAAGCCTTTGACCGCGAATACTTAGATAATAAAAAAGTGAATTTAGAAAATAATTGCACTGCGGGTGTCAGGAATCAGGGACATTATTCGTAATTTAAAATAAGTATGAAAAACTTATTTTTTTAACTTTTTCTTTAGTTTGCCGTATGTCTTTACTTCCCAGAATTTGATCCTCAATGGCAACGCTTACGGATGTTGCATTAGTAGCTACAGAGTTTTTTTTTCCAAAATCAATGGTTCTTCGATTCCTGGCCAGTGCAAGCGTGCACATTGTAGGTACGCTGTAAAAGCATGTTATCAGTCTTCGCAGGCGCCGGTCGCGCTCTGAAATAAGCCTAAATAAGTACAACAATAATTATTCGAATGAACAGTGGGAAAGTAACGTGTCGCCTCTGCCGTAGGTACCTGAGCGCCGGGCGCCGGCGCGGGCTGCGGCGGCTTGTCGGCGTGCGCGCTGGTCTCCTCGCTGGAGCTGCCGCGCGCCCAGCCGCCCTCCTCTGTAACAGACGGCGAGGTCAGCCGGGCCAGCCCTGTCCCCCCCCACGTGCGCCGCGCCGCACTCACCCGCTCGCTTGTGCGCCTGCACCTTGTGCTGCAGCAGCGGGTAGAAGCCGCGCGCCGTCGCGTTGTGCGGCTCGTACTGCAGGATGAGCCGGCAGTACTTGAGAGCCTCTGCGTACTGACGTCGCATTATGGCCGACAGGAACTGGAATAAGACAAACGCACTTCACTTTTTAAACCCCTGAGCGCTCCGACAGTATACCGTCCGCGTCACACTCACCTCCGCGAGGAACTCACTGGGCGCCGACAGAGCCTCGTTGCCCTCGGAGCAGTCCTCTGGACTGGTCGAATGCCGGTTTGCTGCGTCCATGGCGCGCCCCGCGGCGGCGTACGATAGAGCGCGCGTGGTCGCCAGCTGCGCTGCCGGCGTGGTCGCGCCCGAGTCCGTGTCCAACGAACGCTGCCGGAAGTGCTCGCTGGCGGGCCAGTAGTGCTGCGCCGGAACCGCGTACGGCGCTGGCAGCGTCACCACCAGACGACGCGAGGGTGAAGGCGCGTTCGCAGTCGGTGCCGGTGAGTACGTTGAACGCACGTTGAGCACCGGCGAACGCGCTGCCTTCACCGGCGAGCGCGCTGTCTTCACCGGCGAACGCGCTGACTTCACCGGTGACCGCGCAGTGCGTAGAGGCGCACGCTGTACCCACAGCGTTGAATGCTCTGGCCGCACCGGCACACGCTCTGCCCGTACCAGCGGACGCCCTATCCGCCACTGCAGGCGGCGCTGTTCGCTCAGGCACAGCGCTACGCGCGAGGCGGTGTCGAGGTGCGCGGGCGGCGTTGGCCGCGGCCAGCTGTCACGCGGCGGCCAGGCGGGCGGTGGCGGGGGCCGCGGGGGCGCGGGCCGGTACAGGCGCGCGTTTGGAACTGGCCGCCGGAACACTCGCTTGCGGCGCCGGCCGCGGCCGTCGTTGCCGCGCGCCTCTGCGCGTTTAGGTCGCGGCTTCGGCTTTGCCTGAGGGCCTGGGTACCTGGGACATGTCAAGCGTTAGTTTGGGTACGATAGACGGGCAGCGTCACTGAGATAACAACAACATGTCTAAGAACAACCGCACCTGCTTTCAAATAAAAAAACCGCAACCAAATCGGTTGACCATACACACATAGATTTCAAACTTTAACACACCTCCTTTAACAAACTCACTGTATATTGTAAGACCGTTAACCTGTAACCTGTGTATCACAAATAAACTGTTTGATTTGATTTGATTTGACCTCTTTTTACTTCGGGGGTTAAACAATAACAGCCAAAGCGGTCGAGCAGTCCTGGCAAATGATTTTCATTTAAATATAGACTTATAGACGTATACTTAAATTTTATACTGTTACTGGTTAAGTCGACCCAGGGGCGGATCTACGAAAAAGCTTTTTGGGCTGCAGCCCAGGGCGTTTAAAATTTTCGAGCTCGCTTCGCTCGCTCATCAGATTAGTGTCTCTGGTGTTTGTCTAAAAAAGATTCGAGCTCGCTACGCTCACGGTCAATTCCACCAAGTAGTTACTTGGTCTTGTTACGGGCCTTTATGAAGGGGCGAACTATAAAAAAAAGTACGAGCTCGCTTCGCTCGCTCTTGGGGCTTTGGTTCCTTTTTAGGGTTCCGTACCCAAAGGGTAAAAACGGAACCCTATTACTAAGACTTCGCTGTCTGTCCGTCTGTCCATCTGTCCGTCTGTCCGTCTGTCTGTCACCAGGCTGTATCTCATGAACCGTGACAGCTAGACAGTTGAAATTTTCACAGATGATGTATTTCTGTTGCCGCTATAACAACAAATACTAAAAACAGAATAAAATTAATATCTAAGGGGGGCTCCCATACAACAAACGTGTTTTTTTTTGCCCTTTTTTGATAATAATGGTACGGAACCCTTCGTGCGCGAGTCCGACTTGCACTTGGCCGGTTTTTTATTCTTGAAATTGATCTATTTATGAATAAATGGACTAAAGAAAAGCTAACTTGTCTGGAGTGGGAGAGCTTAAATTTTCATTTAGACTTCAAATAAACCCAAGCTGAAACTTAACGTTTTTTTTATAAAAATTGTCGATTTTTTGTCTATTGTCCAATTATTTTGTAATTTGTGTCGTACTCGTAGATTAGGTAAAGATTGTAAAAAGCTGTGGATTTTGTAAAAATAAATAAATAATTGAAGGTCAGAAAAGCAGTTTTTATTTTAAGTTATTTGTTATTTTTTTCTAACCTTCAATCTACGAGTACGACCCAGTTTGTTTAGTTACTTGCAGTTTTCGTGTTAAGATTAATAAAACAACTTATCTACTACACAAAAATTGTTAAATCAAATAAATTAGAGGCACAAATTGCAAAATAATTGGACAATAGACAAAAAATTCGTCAATTTTTATGAAAAAACTTTAAAGTTCTTTCTTAAAATACGGTTCAGTTTGGGGTATGGTGTTTGATAGTGAAATCAGTCAGAAATTATGCACACTACAACCCTTAACGGATCTAGGTCGACTTAACCAGTAACCATATAAAAATAAGTGTATTGAATGGTTGCGCCAACATTCAAAAATTGATGTCATTCGCTACTTCCTAAACCCATCTCCCTCCGCACATACCTCGCGTGTGAATAAGACGATTTCGCTCGTCATTTTGTCGCGAAACCACTTCCGGATCGAATTGCATCGCGCGCGGTATGGCGTCTGCCCGTTCCGCTTGAAAAACTTTGGAATCACCGCATTATCGCATATAATAAGACTTTTAATCAACCGTCTGTGTTATTGTTTAACGTGTGAGACAGTAATTTGTCAGTATTTTATTCCGCATCGCAAAATACAGTCCACTAATTTAGCCCTTCGCTCCCTGTGTATTTCTTGTTATACATGATTAATTATTTAATTGTATAATGAGAGGTTTTCTTTTTGAGGTATTAAAAAAAACTTAGTTTCCAAGAACTCTGTAGATGGCGTTGAACTGACTACGTTACTCGGTGCCAAAGTTAAAATGCTTGGAAAAAATAACATTGCATTGCATCACGTCACATACGCTCGTTGACTGACACTTTCGTTTGTTTGTGCTTCCGAATATAACCTAGTTTTCTCGCGCTTTGTTAAAATCAGATTGTTTTAGGTTCTGTTCCTTGCAGTAACTTACCAAGTTCAGCGTCTGGGGAAGAGCTAAAAAGAAAATCCCTCATTGTCTGCGCATAATTTAGTGCATACTGTGCTTTTCTGTAAGTAATGAGGTGCTTAGACTTAAGTTTGCAATGTATAAATTATACCTAATGTAACAGTGTACTCATTGTTTTAGACTTTAACGGGTTTTCGCTACACTTAAAGTACTTACGGGACCCGTGAGTTTCTTTTGTATCTCTTACGATATTTTGACGCTGTTGCAAGGGATCCGTGAGTTTCTTTTGTATCTCTCCCGATATTTTGACGCTGTTGCAAGGGATCCGTGAGTTTCTTTTGTATCTCTTCCGATATTTTGACGCTGTTGCAAGGACGGATATTATCCCGTAAGTACTGTAAGTGTAGTGTACTCATTCATTGTTGAAAAGCCTAATAATAAATAAATACAAATACAGAGTGTAAGGGGACAGCTCTCCGTAGACTAATTGAGTGAATATATCATAATAAGATGACCGGTACAAGAAAATTATTTCAGAAACGTTATGGGAATCCAAAAAAAACATTTCGCACCCCCCACCGAATAATATGGTAATGTGCTATTACGATAGTTTACGTTTTATTGCATATTCGATATTTAGAGCATTTTGAACACCTTGTAAATTTTTTTCGTAATATTTCTATGCATATTTGCAAAAGTACAATAATTTCAATGGTCCCATAATGGACTTTACAAAACATGACAGAGACTTATGAAAATCGTAATGTCGTTCACTGTATCCTAGTAGTTAATATTCATAAAGCAAGCGATTTGTACAATAAAATATTACGATGGTGTCGGTACGTAATGAATACATACAGTATTATTCATTCATTATCCATAGTGATTGATGAGTAAATATGTTTTTTTTTTGTGAATGGCATCTTGCAGTTCAACCTAGGAGGTTGTCGCCTGCCTAACCGGACTATCCTGTGGGTGCCTTGAGTGTCAGGCCTCCAGCCAGGGCAAAAGACTTACAAACTAAGCGACTACACTCGGAGGACAGCAATCGGACAGGCTGGATCCAAATGGAATAATTATTTAGGGGTTGATTTTGAACTACAGGCTGAGCCACGTGGGCTGGCTCGAGCAAGGGGCGGCGGGGGAGCATGGATCGGGACGTTGCGACGGTCCTAAATGGCGAGGACGGAATGACGGCTGTTTGCGTCTGTACTTCTTGAGCGTGCTAGTTTCCCTAATGCTCTCCTGAAGGAGGGTGATAGTGTCATCGGGGGTGCTCATATCGGGCGGCCGATATGCGCCCAGAGGATTACGTTACCTTATGGCAGAATCGAAGAAGAGCTTAGAAAAGCGTTTCATAAAGTGAAGGATGTTGGGCATTCTAAGCCTATGTGTAGACCATTAGGTCATTGTGGACATAGTAAGGGGCTCCCGTGACTTTGCATGAGAACCAGTTCTGGAGTCCCTGGATCCTAGAGATATATCTAGCCTTGGTATACAGTCAAACACGACACCTGCGTATGTCATGATGGGACGGATCACCGCAGTATAGAGGCGAAACTTGCACTTGAGAGACAACTTACTAACAGGAAATGGAGCCTACCCATAGCAAAGGCGATTCGGTCACAATCTGCACTGATATGCGGCCCGAAGGACAGATGGTCGTCGAGTATAACTCCTAGATATCTGGCTTCTCCACTTTCGGATCCAAGCATCTAAGAGGTCGGCTGAGGTTTGTAGGTTTTTGGCCATAGCGTACGTATAACGACCAGTGTAATAGATGGCCGTGTCGTCCGCGAACAGGGTAACTGAGCCTTTTTGCTTCGACAGCACGTAACAGCGTAACAGCGTGAATTTAAGCGGGGAGATGGCGGGTCGTATAGGGTGACCCCTCACCCAGGTGCCCCCCCTCATTCGAGGTGAGGAGAGAGCTTTCCCGCTATCGCAATAGCGGAAGGTGCGGTCCGAATGAGAGTCTCGTAGGATGAGCACGAGACGGTCTGGCACTCCTAGTTGGTACAGCTTGTATAATAAGCCGTTGTGCCAGACTTTGTCAAAGGTTTTAGCTATGTCAAAGAAAAACCCGCCAGTCATCGCTCCAGCGCTCAAATACTCGACGATGCTGTGGACCTGTTGGATGTACGAGTGTTCGGTCCTGAAGCCGAATTGCTCGTTGGGAATCAGACTCTTAGCCTCGGCATAGTCTTTATGTCGCTAATAAATAAAGGCCAAAACCCACAGCTGCGCACGGAGAGGCAACGCACGTGTTAAGCTTCGCTTTACAAGAAAATGTATGATAAAGTGTCCACTGTAAGCCACGGACACGCTGTGCATGACTTGACGTCATTAGTACATGCGTAGTTTGTTCGAATAAGGCGCTCACATAGCTCAACGCTGTCAATGGCGCTGTGCATGCGGTACACACTATACACGAATATTTACCCACGACCATACCGCCGTGGGCCACGCACGCTACAGTTGTACATAGTCGTGGGCGTATAGTATATACTGCAGTTGATACGTAGACTCACGTTATTAAACAAATGAATCCACGCAGCTAAAATGCACCGCGCGCCCGTGCACAGCGTGCACCGCGGCGGCTTTGAGCCTGTCTCTTTAATTCCGAACGCATACAGAAGACTGATACTGACTGATAGGACCTACATGGTTCGGCCTTGGGTTCACCGCGTTTGCGGATAGGTACTGGTAACAGTGGCCTCTTTCCATACCTGGGCCAAGAATTTTTTTCTCAAGGCGCCATTGAAGATGGCTGCCATTGACACTGTTACCTAGGCGGGGAGCAGTTTGAGCACCTTATTGGTGATTCCATCAGAACCGGGTGCTTTCCGCGGCTAAAGCCTTTTTATGATGTCATGTACTTCGTCCTGTGACTGGAGGCACAGGATCATTGGGGTCTTTTACGGGAGTGAGAGCGGATCTACATTCGACATCGGCATTCACTATGGCGAGGTAACGTTTGTCTACTGGTTGAGAGCTGGGAGAGCACTGAGACTCCATGCAGGCTATCGAATGCGACGCTCGGGGCGGATAAGAAGAAGTATCGAAGCCTCGATGGTGGCACGCATCTTTCTTTGCATTTGCCAGAAAGCTTGGTGGGTGGGCTCGAGTTGGTTGAGCGCCTTGTCCCATCGAGTGTAACGATTTCGCTTATGCGCTTCCCTACAACACGCTCTTTAAGTAGCGCATGTGAGCCTTATAAGCATCCCAGGGTAGGTTGTCTAAAATCTATAAAAATAAGTATAAAATCTGCATTGTTTCTGCTGAATTTGAATTGAGGTTGCGCCTGCTTTCCTGCCTGTGCAGGTACTTAATTTGTGGAGGCTTCTCATTTATTGCTTCATTATAATTTTTTGTATTGTTTGCCAGGCACCCAACCACAATAAAATAAAAAATATAAATTATCCAGCATTATTATCAACCTTTTCTAACATTGCTAAGCTACTGGCAAATCAAACAATAAGTTTTTACTGCATTATTTAATAAAACATGCTAATTGCAACATTATATTAGGTACTGTCAATTTTTTGACACTACATATCGACGAATATTATTGTCATTTTATATTACTGTATAAACTATCGCTTGGATAATATCGTAATATCATATTGCCGGCAGGCTTTACGGTACCGAATTTCAACGAATAATACCGTAACGCATTAATACTAACAACGATATCGTTGAGGTTACACGCGAATAATATCGTAATGATGTGTTGTGTACTGTTATTTTGTCCTACAATATCAGTAACATTATTATCGTCAATAACTTTGTTTTGTTATACCATTGCAAAAAAAAATGCATACAGTAAAACAGACTGCAAAAAAATAGCTTTGTTTTGATGTATATAATGGCTATCGTAGGACTCACCCATGCTGAGATATGCTTAAAACAGTTTTTTATTTTTCCTGTAAAATTTAGAATTGTCGATTACCGGTTTATTCGGTGGGGGGTGCGATTTGTTTTATTTCCTCATACGTCATGTAACCGTGGCAAAAAGCAGTTAGCGAACGGCAAGCGCGACGACGAGTTCGATGAACTCTGTACCTAACCAGGAAGCGAACCGCTCATTTCACAACTCGTTCGTTTGAGTATTTCAACACGCATTGTTGGTTTTTTTTTTATTTTAGCCGGGAGTGCTACGTACAGAGAAAGTAATTTTACATTAAAATAAAAGAATAGTAAAAATAAAACTGTGCAATATGATTGAAAATAAGGAACTGAATGCACTCTGTCAGTTAGCGGGAGGCTGTACCTTACACCCTCTTAGTAGGGTAACTAACAGGCGTGGGTTCGGGGTGTACGAGGAGACGGGGCGTACACGTCGCCTGCACTTGTACAGGCGCGGCGCTCCCAGGTCGATCACTTCGCCCACCTTCGGCGCCGCGTCGCGCTCCAACCTACGTAGTTATGTATGTCAAAATAAGTACAACTTCTCTCAGTCAGTAAAATAATGTATGTTACGGTAAATGTGATTATTGATTTTTTTTTTAATAATTACCAGTCATTATTAATAATTACTACATTATTTGGTAAATAGCAATATAAAATAGAAATTTATCACTTATAACAGTTAGGTATTATTAATAATTCACTACGCTCGTTGGTAAAAGTAATAAATGAACCTCAAAATAAACAGTATTAGCACCAGTGACAGTCGCGCCATCAAGAAGAATTTAACGACATTTAATCTATCGAAATCCCTCCATTCGTTGAGGAGTTACGAAGGAACAAAAAAAATTACATACATAGGTACTTACATAAAAACATACATACAGGTCAAACACATTACCCTCCTTTTGGGCTTTGCCGCAGTCGGGTAAAAAATCCTACTTCTGAATTGTTTATAAAAAAAACAGGCCAAGAGCAAGTCAGACTCGCGCACCGAGGGCTCCGTACAAACTTTTTAGAGGATAAACTTAACCGCAAATAATAAGTTTGTAATAGTAAAATCGTTTTTTTTTTGTTATTGAACTACATATTTACGGTTTTCAAATATTTTCCTTTACATGTGCTGTAAGACATTGCTTCTCGCCAAATTTCGTGATTCCAGGTCAACGGGAAATAAGTACCATGTAGGTTTTCAACTCAAAACCTATAGGGTACTTCCGGTTGACCTAGAATTGTCAATTTTTGTTAAAAGCATGGTCTTACAGCACAAGTAAAGGGAAAAGTTCTAAAAAAAAAAAATTAAGGTAAATTTTGGTACTTAAGTTTTCGCGAAAAACTAATTTTGCCCATATCTATTAACCGTGTTGACTCAGGACCTTGATTTTTATACACCTAATAGGGACTGTAGACTTCAGTATCTGGTATAAATCTCAACTTGGTAGGTCCACCCATTCCTGAGAAAATTGGTAGTGACAGACGAACAAGAAAGTGATCTTATGAGGGTTCCGATTTTTCCTTTTGAGGTAAGGAACCCTAAAAATAACCACGACGGGTATGGTGGGGTCTATTCTTCCTTGTAACCTAACCTGTCCGAGTTAGGGTGCCTCAAGTCGGTATAAAAAAGTCAATATAGGTACAAACAAACACATAAAATAAAATAGCATTAGCACTTTTAATTGCAACTAATGCGCATTTTTCTGCATAAATAGCGTTTATTTATTACGTTTATTGGTATTAAGGTTAAATTATTAATAATCACCTTAAAAGTGACTAATTTCTTACCTACCTCGACTTTGGGAAATTATTAATAAAATTTTCAATTAATCACATTTATAGTGACATCTAAACGTCTATACAAATAAATACAAATAGAGTGTCTATTTGTAATATCAAAATAACGGGTCTCCCTTGTTTGACCGAAAGGAATTTGACAAATTTTCACTTCCCAAAAAATGTTTCGCATAATTTAATTTGCCAAATGATTACTAAGCAAAAAATCTATTCGCAAAAAATTGTAACGCAAACCTAATGTTTGGGAAATGAACGTTTAAACTTTAACTTGTTTACCAAATAGTACTTTTAACATTTTTTATTTAGTCAAATATTTCAGTTGGAATAACAGTTTTTACTCAAAATCAAATAAGCCAAATATTTAGTATCGTCAGTTTTCAATTCTTCCTTTCCTATTCAGTCTTTAAAGATATTTGGTGCCAAATATCTTGAGGTCACAGTTTTAACCTAACCTAACCTTTTTTATTATGTAATTATCCTAATCTAAATAGTTCGGTTCCGGGTAACCTACTAAAAACAATCTCTTTTTTCTATTAATGCAAGTCGTTTCTGGCGTAGAAGGTCACTGTTTTAACCTAACCTAACCGACCCATTTTGTTTAAAGAAGAAATTAACCCTAATCTAAATAGTTGAGTTCCGGGTAACCTACTAAAAACAATATCTTTTTTTCTATTAATGCAAGTCGTGTCTCGTGTCCATTGCAAAAAAAAATATTGTAATGTAAAAATATTTTGCATTAAACAAATGATTATATTAAAATAAAATTGCATTTTTTAATTATATAATTCCCAAAAATACTTATTTTTGCCTTAATATTTTTTGTCTTAACAAGTCATTTCACCAAACGTTTATTGTCTGAAGATTGTTTGCTGTAATAAATCATTTGATTAAAGAGCAAATGCCATAATGACATTATACTTGGTAATATTTTGCCCAGTAAAAATTTGACCAAATAAAAATATGCGTACTAAAATCATTCGAAATATTGCAATGGTATAAAAAAAAGGTTGCTAAAATTTGTTTGGGTAATGAAATTTTGTCAAAATCTTTTCGGCAAAACGGCAGGGTCCCCAAAATAACACCTTTGTAACTGAATGGAAAACATTATACGGCACATAACAACAAAAACACGTTTTTATAAACTTTTGTCCGTCTGTCTGTTTGTTCCGGCCTTATCTCTGAAATGTCTGAACCGATTTTGACGGGATACTGGTAGATAGCTGATGTTATAAGGAGTAACTTAGGCTTATTTTATTTAAAAAAAAGAATTGGGGTTCCGTGCAAAAAACCCCTTGAAATTGGTAACAAAATCTGATTCTAAAAGGGAAGTAATATATATTTTTTTATAATAATTTTACGCGGACGAAGGTTGCGGGCAACAGCTAGTATAATGAAAATATTTCGTCAAGTTTCCGTTTCCGAGGTACTCGAAGCACGGAAACTACCTTTTGCCAACATTAAATTGAGTAAACTGCCCCGAAAAACAACATAATTTCAAGATTCCAGAACCCGAACTTTATGTCGCTCGATTTCCAAAGGTAACCCGAACTTTATGTCACTCGATTTCCAAAGGTAACCCGAACCTTATGTCACTCGATTTCCAAAGGTAACCCGAACTTTATGTCACTCGATTTCCAAAGGTAACCCGAACTTTATGTCACTTGATTTCCAAAGGTAACCCGAATTTTATGTCACTCGATTTCCAAAGATAACCCGAACCTTATGTCACTCGGCGATTGCTTATCTGACCCTGAATATTTGAAGATAGACATACATTCAGGATTCGATAATTGAATTCAAAGAATGCTTTTATGGATTTGACGTTAAGTTTACGAATTAAATCAAACGCACAGTATTTGAACTGTTTTATAGGCCTGAATATAAAGCTGAAATTTTTTGTCGAATGGTGGTGAGTTGTGAAAGGCATAGGTAGGTAGTATTTAAACTGGCCTAGCGGGTTAATGAGTTTCGATACAATCAAAGGCCAGCTTATACTGGTACTAATTACCATTTTCAAATTCTCATTACAGTTCGCCAAAATATAAACGAGAAAAATGGTAATGAAAAAAAAAAAAGGTGTGTAATTTAACATGAATGGTAATTATTTTTATTATTATTTAAATTTATTAATGATAGAAATTAACAATTAAAAGTCAGACACGAAAATTTAAATTAAAGCTTAAAACAAAACTATAACTAGGTACTTATAATAATTTAACCAGGAAAGAACCAGAGCGTGAGTCACCGCCCCTAGCTATCTCTAAGTCGCCGGTCGATCTCGGCCACAAATTTGATAGCGTCGGACCCCCAGCAACCAGTGGTTTCCACAGCCAGTGGGACAAAATAACGGCTACTTCGGCTCCAAGGTTGCATATTTGGCCCGCTTTTTGAGAGCGGCTGATTCCGCCGCGGCACCGGGTGACCCGACAGTGCGAGGGAGATGGCTGGCGGCAAACGTGCTAACACACGTTGCGTCCCAAAGTAGGCACTTACCCTTCTGCCAGGGTACTAAAGTTAGGCCATCTGGTCTTTTGCCATCCAAACGACAGAGACCCGGCGGTTCGGGGGGGGTCTGTATTTATGCTTTCACGGTTGCACAACGACATGCTTTGCTTTAGCTTTGCTTGGTAGTATAGATGCAGGCCTACCCTACTGCCTCCCTCAGAGGCGGTAGGGTGGCGGGGTCTTGAGGGGGAGCGCTACAGTCGTGTAGATCCTCAAGGCAAGTCTGGGGGATTCACCTTCACGAGGTTGCCACCCTGTTCTTGGTCTAATTCCATAAGAAATAGACGCAACAAAAACCCCCGGGCGCTTTATCTCGCACTTTCCCGAAAGCCAAAATCCCAGGCCTAGGGTAATCCCATACCCCACTCCTATGATCCTACGCCCAGTCCTTCCCTCCTTTTCCTTTCTCTCCCTTCGGTCCTTGAGGACGGGTAACCTCAACTCCAAAAAAGCCCACACAGCCTACAACCATGTCGCAGAGAGGAAAAAATAATATTCCCCAGGTGGGTCCCGGCAATGCCGGGGAATCCCACACCGACTCGTCGGTCTGCCCCCACCGTAATCTGGGGGGGGGCACCAATCTGCTTAATAGCGCCGCGCCTTCTGCGCGGCCGGCCGCTTTAGCGCCGACAACTCTGGCTGCGGATCACGCGCCAATACCGCCAACCAACACAACAATGGCTGCGCCTTCTGCGCCTACCGACTCTAAGACGACTACGACTTCTGCGTCAACTACTCTGACGACTGTTACACCTTCCACGAGGGCCTGGCAACAGAGCATCGTTCGGAACAGTGTAACGAACAATCCTGACAATGACAGTGACAAAGCTCGACTCTCCAGCCTTAGCAGCGAACTCCGCGCGCTGGCACTCCAGCGCGAGAAGATCGAGGCAAGGCTGAAAGACATAAGCTCTCTCGGGACGGGAAAGGAAGCGGAATCTGGTGGTTCTGGCTTCATCTCTGTGGACGAAGTACGTTTGCTGAAAACAAAGCGCGGAAAGATCCGGAACAGAGAGAGAGAACTCAACAACCGTTTGCGCAAGATACGCGAAGGCAATAGCCTGCGCGAAGCACAAACGGCTAGTTATAAGGGAGTACGCGACCGGCTACAGACACGCGAAGGGGAAACCCTGCGCGAACAGCAGTCGGACGCGGAAACGAGCGGGCAAGGAACAGCACGCGAAGGGGAAACCCAGAGCGAAAAGCTCCTGCCCGCACCAGGACCATCCGGAGGAAACGACCGGAACCGCGACGAGATGACCGTAGACCGACACCGAACCAGACAGAAGCGAGGCAAGCGGGCTGGGTTCCTGCGCCGGCTGTCCCTGGCACAAAAGGCTGTGCCAAGCCCCTCAGAACCGCAACCCGGTCCAAGTGGCCAGGGAGCGGCGAAGAGGGAGCGCCCGGACGACACGGCTTCGCCGAGTACGCTCCAGGGGGACGCCAAGCGTATTAGAACCCAGCCTGCTCAAGGGGAGCAGAGAACCTACGCGCGGGCCACAAAGGATATCCCTGCGCGACTCGCCGTAGCGATCTGCCTCTCGCCTTCATCCCGTGACATGACGACTGACGAAGGAGAGCACATCAAGCTCAGCCTTGAAGACTTGATAGTAGACACGTGTCGAACCGACCCCACCAAAGTCCCAGCCTTCCGCGGTTACCCAAGGGTAGCGGATGGCACGGTGCACATGTGGTGCGAGGACGACAACGCCCTGACTTGGCTGACCCAGAACGTGCCTAAGATAAGACTGCCGAACACCGACTTGACACTGACAGTCATGAGACAATCCGACGTACCAACCCGGGTTCGAGCAGCGCTCTTTGTACCCAGGTACAATGGGGAAATAGAGCTGCTCCAGACAATATTGACCTGCCAGAACCCCTGGTACGCCATCGGTAGATGGTCCCTGTACAGGGCGACATCGGTCGGTGGGGATAACTACGGGACTTATCTGACCCTGGGTATCCCACCGGACGAGGCCGAAAAGGTCTTGGGGAGGGAGCGACGGATATCGTACCTACTTGGGTCGATATACGTGCGCTTTTTCCCCAAAACCCATCCCTCCGACACCCAGACTGACAATGACACTGAACGGACGAAACCGGCACCGACTGAACTTGACCTGACGATGACGCAACTGGAGGAGGAGATGGCCAGAACGGCGATGGCTGATGCCGACGCTGTGAGGATGCCATCCTCACCACCAGGGTGGACGGAGCAGCTGCTCTCATCGTCACCGGCACCAAATGAAGACCAGCACGGGCTGGAGGACAGGGGAGAATCATCCGATGGATCCATCTCTCCCTAATTCCACCCACCTGCCTCCCACATCCCGTCCCCTAAATATCATCCAGACCAACCTCCAGCATAGCCAGACGGCTACTGCTTGCCTGCGCAGGGCACTGGAGATGGAACCCCGAACCATTGCACTCATCCAAGAGCCTTGGATCCGTAATAACAGAATATGCGGCCTTGGTAACATTGGAGGTAAGCTGATCCTCGACACACAGGGCACAGATAAACCACGAACCTGTGCCTATATACCCAAAGATTTTCCCACCACCACACTCACGCAATTATGTTCCAGAGATCTAACAGCCGTCAGGATCAAAACCGACGGCGACGCACCTGATATCGTCCTGGCCTCGGTATACATGCCAGGCGAGGATGAAGACTGCCCACCAAAAGGTATGGCCGACCTGGTAAGGTATTGTGAAGATGCCAACCTGGACCTGGTCATCTGCACGGACTCGAACGCCCATCACCCGCTTTGGGGTTGCACCAAAGCCAACAATAGAGGTGAGGTACTATGCACATATTTGTTCTCCACTAACCTTAACATCGCAAACCGCGGCTCGGAACCCACTTGGGTCACATCCCGCGGACAAACGATCATTGACCTAACGCTGGCTTCGGAAAACGCGGCAAAACTCATCTCTGACTGGCACGTATCCAACGAGCCTTCCTGCTCTGACCATAGAAGGATTCGCTTCTCACTAGTAGCTAGTTTTAAAAAACCTGATCCTAGACGCAACCCACGCCGTACCAATGTACCCGGCTACAAACGGCTGTTGGCCTCCCTACTAACGCAGCACCAAACGCCCAAAGCTCTAACAGACCCCAAACAACTTGAAGAAACCGTGACAAAACTCTCAGAATTTATAATTGAAGCCTACCACGCCTGCTGCAAATTAAAAGATCCAAGCACCAAGAGCAAGGGTAACTCCTGGTGGAATGCGGAACTTAGTAAGCTCAGGCATACCATGCGCAAACAATTCAACAGAGCCAAAAACTCCAGACTACCAGAAGACTGGGACTCATACAAGAAAACACAATACACCTTCAAAAAACAAGTCAGGAATGCCAGCAGGGCCGCCTGGCGGAAGTTCTGCGAAGAAATTGAATCGAACAGCGAAGCCGCGCGTGTGAGAAAGATCCTATCTACCGATCAGGATCGCACCCTCGGGTCGCTGAAAACCTCAGATAACACTTACACCAAGTCGGACCACGAAACAAGTAAAATCCTTCTGGAAACCCACTTCCCAGACTGCAATCTCTCTGAGGACAGAACCTGGGCAAGTGAGCCAACGCACACACCAAATGATCAAGACTGGGCCAGAGCCCGCACCATAGTAACCGCAGAGAGAATAAAATGGGCAATAAAGACTTTTAAACCATATAAATCCGCAGGCTTAGACGAAATTTTCCCCGCCCTGCTACAATGGGGAGTAGACGTCCTAACGCCGTGGCTGACCGCCATCTACCGAGCCTGCATAGCACAGAAATACATACCACTTGCATGGCGAGAGGTGAAAGTAACTTTCATCCCTAAACCAGGCAAACCAGATTATACACAACCTAAAGCGTACAGACCAATAAGCCTAACATCTTTCCTACTGAAAACCCTCGAGAGGCTCTGTGATCGACACATTCGGGACGGACCTCTTCGGGAGCGACCGCTCCACAAACAACAACACGCGTATTCCTCAGGAAAATCAACAGAATCCGCGCTGCACAGTGTGATCTCCAAGATCGAATGTGCAGTGGACCACAAATGCTCCTCACTAGCCGTCTTCATTGACATAGAAGGCGCTTTTGACAAAACCGTCTTCCATAGCATCAACGCAGCCCTTGAGGAACACGGTGTGGACTCGACCCTGCGAGGATGGATCACAAACATGCTCCGACTAAGAGCCGTACAAGTTACGGTAAACGACACCACCAGAGCAATAGTGGCGAAGGGCTGCCCCCAAGGTGGCGTCCTCTCGCCACTACTATGGAACCTCGTAGTAGACAGCCTCATCAAACGTCTCAACAGCAGAGGCTACTACACGGTGGGCTATGCCGATGATCTGACCATAATAATAAACGGCACACACGAAAACACACTATGCAACCTTATGCGCCAAGCCCTAAGGATAGTAGAAGACTGGTGCAAGGAATACAGACTAGCAGTGAACCCTACCAAAACCGAACTCGTCCTCTTCACAAAGAAAAGGAAGCTGGCAACGTTACAATTACCAAGCTTCTTTGGAACAACCCTAAGCCTATCGACTGAAACCAAATACCTGGGTATTTTTTTGGACAAGCAGCTGAACTGGGCAAAACACACCGAATACATCATCACAAAAGCCAGTATAGCCCTATGGCAATGTAAGAGACTCCTCGGGAGAAATTGGGGCATAAGCCCCAAAATCACCTACTGGCTATACACCACAGTTATCCGACCAATCATTACATACGGCTCTTTAGTTTGGTGGCCCAGGACCAACCTAAGTACGACCCAAAAGGATCTCGAGAAACTACAAAGATTTGCCTGCGTAGCAATCACCGGCAGCATGAGAACTTCCCCCACTGCTGCCTTACAGGCGATGCTGGGGCTACCACCTCTACACCTCGTAGTAAGAGAGGAGGCGGCCATAGCGACTTTCAGACTCGAAGTATCTGGCACCCTAAGGAACGATTCCAGAATTAAACACACACGCATCAGAGAAGATGCTATCAAAGAACAGCCCATGATGGCATCACCCAGCGACAGAATCTTGAAGACCCACTGCTTTCAAAAACACTACAACATAGAGCTCACAGCGGAGTTGTATGACTATTCAGGTACGAAAGAGCTAAGAATCTACACTGATGGATCAAAAACCGACGACGGGACAGGTTTCGGGGTGTTCTCCGACGACCTAAACATTAAAATAGCCAAACCCCTTGGAGTACTCAACTCTGTTTACCAAGCAGAGTGTGTGGGTATCATCCAAGCGGCACACGCTATAGAGGCCAGGGAAGTTACGGATACCAATATTCGAATACTATCCGACAGTGCCTCAGTTCTTCAATCCTTAAAGAGTAATCAGATAACGTCGAGATTGATACTAGAATGCCATAATGCCCTAGAACGAATCACGGTACTAAACCATAACACGATAACACTACAATGGATCAAAGGTCACAGTGGATCACTTGGGAACGATGCGGCTGATGAACTTGCCAGAAGAGGATCCAGCACACAACCCTACGGACCCGAGCCCATTGTGCCTATTCCCTTCAAGCAACTAAGAAGCTGGTTAAGGGAACACACTCGAATACAAGCGGAGAAATGGTGGACCTCGGCACCAGGGTGTAGGCAATCCAAGGAAGCTATGCCATCCCTGGACACAAAGCTGACCAGGCGCCTTCTGCGCCTGGACAGAGATAGCCTACGACTGGTGGCGGGGACCATCACTGGACACTGTTCACTAAATAAACACTTCCACACCCTAGGAATCACTGACAGTCCCCTGTGCAGAGCATGCATGGAGGCGGAGGAAACGGTGGCGCATGTGCTCCTAGAGTGCACTGGCGTTACCAAGATTCGCGAGGAGACCCTGGGAACACCAAGATCCCTTGCGGACGCCCTGAGAAGACCGGGAAGTTTAATCTGCTTCTGGAGGGAGGTGGGCTGGTTGGAGTGAACGGCCACCACGGCTCACGCACAATGGTCCACTTTAGGGACTAAGTGCGGAAACCAAAACCCCATGATAGATAGACCCGGCGGTTCCAGGACACAAGGGATATTGGCGCCAACCAGCGCTCTCCGGACAATGTCGTTGAGAGCATGGTGCCGCGGAAACCTCCCTGAGCAACGACAGCAACTTAACGCGTGGTGGCCATTGGCCTCCACTCTGGACCCGCAGATGCATATATGTGGTTCACAGACATCGCAGCCCAGGCGGAGAGCCACTGCCGGGTGGCAGTGGCTCAGCAAAGAGAAGATTACGCTTGCGATCCTCTAGAGCCTCAGGGACCGCATCAGGGAAGATCGGGGCACCCAAGAAATTGAAGGAGTTAGGTGAGAGCATAATCAAAATCAAAGCATTTATTTCAAGTAAGCCAGTTACAGGCACTTTTGAATTGTCGAAACAAAGATAAAAATTAAATGTAGCTACAGTCCCAGTCACAAAACATAAAAACTGTGAAAGTACTGTAGTTGCCCATTCCCTAGCGTAGATCTCTATGGAGAAGAACGGGCAAGAAACTCCATGGACACTCTTTTAAATCAGAATATTGTTACAATATCTTGGTTACATCATTCATGTTGAGATGGTATATTATGTGAGAACAATGTAGCAAGATGTGCACGTTACAAGTGTCCACAGCAAAAACACACAAACAAAAAAATACAATTCAAAATAATTCATTCAAATAAGCCATGGCAACTAAGAGATGACCAGTCAGTTCAAGAATACTTTGTGGTATTTTATTATAGCATCTCAAACAGTACCCCATGAAAGATGAGTCTACTTTAGCGAGTCTGAAACCTGGCTGAATTAGTTGGTCCCTATTTCTAGTACTGTAACCTGTAAGTCTGTCACCCCTTTTACCAAAAAGGTGCAGATTTTTCTGACGTACATTATGTTTTCGTAGATGTATTGACAATGTACCGTCATGATGCCAATATCCTTAAACAGTTCCCTTAGAGAATCGCGCCTACGAAGATTATAATTATATGGCTCTGATGGCTCTTTTCTGCAGAATAAAATTATAGACTCAATATCTGCAGCCCGTCCCCACAGCAAAATGCCATAAGACATTATACTATGAAAGTAACTAAAATAAACCAGTCTAGCGGTATCTACATCAGTATACTGACGGATTTTTCTAATGGCATAGGCTGCTGAACTTAGCCGCGAGGCAATAGATGTCAAATGAGAACCCCATTGGAGCCTTGAATCAAGCGTAATCCCCAGGACAACCATTTTATCTACGAATTCAAGTTTCTCTTTATTCATTATTAAATCACAATCACTACTTTTAACATTCGGTAAAGCAAATCTTATGCATTTGGTATTTCTTTCATTTAATACCAAATTGTTTGCTGTGTACCAATTTTGGACCTGAAGTAGGGCATTATTCACGTCATCTAGATTTTGGGCCCGCCTATTTATCTTAAAAATTAGGGAAGTGTTATCAGCAAATAACACAATATTTTGAGGTTGGTTTTTCAGTAAATAGGGTAGATCATTTATATATACTAGAAAGAGGAAAGGACCCAATATTGAGCCTTGTGGAACCCCCATTTTTACTTTTAACCCCTGTGCATTAACACCATTTATTTGAACATGTTGTTGTCTATCATTCAAATAAGATTATACCTAAGTGCAAGTTTACCCAGTCCGTAATGATCAAGTTTCAAAAGTAATGTGTCGTGATTTACGCAATCAAACGCTTTGGAGAAGTCACATAAAAATCCTATGGCGTCTTGAGACTCTTCCCATGCAGTAAATATGTGCTTTAATAAGGTTACACCGGCGTCAGTTGTATAACGTCCCTTGGTGAAGCCATACTGTTGATCATGTAAGATTCTGTTGGTGTTAAAATGATAAAGCATTTGATTTAGCATTACTTTTTCAAAAACCTTGCTAAAAAGTGGTAACACGGATACTGGTCTATAATTATTAGTATCTTTACTGTCCCCGGATTTGAAAAGAGGCTATGACTTTACTGTATTTCATTAAATCAGGGAAAACTCCTTGGTCTACACATAAATTAAAAATTAAAGCTAAGTAAGGGGCTATAGTCTCAAGTATGGATGTACAAACTTTGACAGACATTCCCCATAGATATTCGGTTAGTTTTTTATTTGCCGGAAAGTTTTAATAACAATCATAGGGTTAATGTATTTAAATTTAAATTCAGCCAGGCAGCCAGACACATTCGCCTTTAATAAGCTAATTGAGAGTTCAGGTGAGGAAATAAAAGCCTCCGTTGTTTTTAGTGGTATATCGGTAAAGAAATTTACAAATTCTTGAGCTACTTCCTGATTAGAGCTTTTAGGACTACATGCTGTATTTAATATGTAGGTAGTGTTACGTATTTTCTTCCTGTTAGTCTCGTTATTTATAACTTTCCAAACTGTCTTTATTTTATTTTCTGCTGTTTTGATCTTGTTGCTAATGCAGTGCTTTAGCAACCTTGCATGTATTTCTAAAATGTTTGAATACTTAGCAACATACTTGTTAAGAGTTTCAGTGTTTATAAAAAGCTTAAAGCCATAAAGCTCAAATAGTCTTTCCCTACTTTTTCTGATACCTTTAGTTGCCCAATCACTAAATATGAATTTAGGGCAAATACTTTTTGTCTTCTTTTCAAAAGTTTTATTGAATTCCGTATAAACTATTGAAAAGGTCCGTGTGGTGTCGGACGTAAAGAATAACACCATCCCATATCTTCCCGTGGGTGTCGTAAAAGGCGACTAAGGGACTTACCAGAGAATGGGCAGCAGCGCTCTCTGTGTCTTATGTAAGAACCGCACTCACTGCGATCGCCAACCCACCTGCCAAGCGTGGCGATTATGGCAAAACCCCCCAACATGAATAGCGCAACAAAGAAATGGCCCCTAGTGCCCGGCAGCCCGTCTCCCCTTGACTACGGCAGCGGTCGAGGCTACGGCGTGGCAAGGGGTGCGAAGAATCTCCGGAAGGGATCCGGCTGCCAATACCGACGACTGGACCTGGCAACATATAACAAAAAAAAAAAAAAAAACAAAAAAAAAAAACGAGTGTTTTGGGGCGCAAAATGCAACCGTCGGCAGTTTTGGATCGGCGAACACAAGTTCGTCACCAGCTGCCGATAGCGCTGAGCAAGCGCCGCTCGCCGCCGTCGTCGCCCGAGCCACAACACCGGCTGCGGATACGTCACGCCTAGGTACGTCGACCCCAAAACGTGCCTATGCTGCTATCGTCACCAGCGGTAAATCTAATGCGTCGCAGCCTAAGCGACACACCAGAAAAGGGGAAAAATTGAATAAGGGTGCTCAACCTGCCCTGGCTGCGGTCCGTAGCTCCGTGCCAAGAACGAGCCAAGTTGATGAGGAGGGCTTCACTAAAGTGGAAAGGAAGAAAAAGAAGAAGCCCTGTTCTCGTAACCTGTGCGGTACCGCACCGAGTGGACCCAACATGCTGCTGCGTCCTGCTGTGCCTACGACGCAGCTGTATATTTCACGTCTGCATCACTCCACTACAACTGAGGAAGTGGTGCAGTATTTGAAAGTGAAGACCAGCTGGACTCTGAGGGTCGAAAGGTTGGAATCGCGCCACAACATCAACTATAGGTCATTCGTGGTACGAGTTCCAACCCGCCATCTAGAGACCTGCATGAAGGAGGAATTTTGGCCGAAGGGTGTCGTATATCGTCGTTTCCGAGGGCGATTACGCGACACCACGCTGCGAAACACGACGCCGACAACTATGCGTGTATAGTTATAGTCTCAATTAGGTTTAAAATATGTATTAGTTTATTATTGTTGTTAAATGTATTTTGCGTATTTTATCTATGGGCTTTAGTTGCCTGATAATAAAATGATTATTATATTATATTTATTATAACACGCGCACACTCCGGACCGACGGGAAGATAGCGGAACTCGAAGAGGAATTGAGCAGGCTGCGATGGAGTATTGTAGGATTATCTGAAGTCCGAAGAGAGGGGGAGGACACGATAATCCTGAAATCCAGCAACCTGTTCTATTTCCAAGAGGATGACCGGCAGTCCCAGGGTGGTGTTGGGTTTATCGTCCACAAGTCCCTTGTGGATAACGTGATGAAGATCGAGAGTATGTCGACCAGGGTGGCGTACCTTATACTCAGAATATCCTCAAAATATTCGCTGAAGGTCATACAGGTCTACGCCCCGACCTCAACACACCCCGATGACGAAGTGGAGACCATGTATGAGGATATCTCTAAAGCCATGCATGGTTCCAAAATTCACTTCACAGTTGTTATGGGGGACTTCAACGCGAAACTGGAAAAACGAGACGGGGATGAGCTGCAGGTGCGGCAATTTGGAGTTGGACGTCGGAATCGCCGGAGTCTGGCTAGTTTTATGGAGAAGGAGGGCCTCTATATGATGAACTCCTTCTTCAGGAAGCGTGAGCACAGGAAGTGGACCTGGCAGAGCCCCGATGGTGCAACTAGAAATGAGATCGACTTCATCATGTCAACCAAGAAGCAAATGTTCAATGATATCTCTGCGATCAATTCGCTGAAAACCGGGAGCGATCACCGCATGGTAAGAGGCACATTGAACATCAACATCAAGCCTGAAAGGTATCGACTGATGAAGTCTACGCTCCATCCAGCACAGATCCAAATCCAAAACCCCGAGAGCTTTCAGCTTGAACTCCAGAACCGTTTCGAGTGCCTAGGAAGCTCAGTGTACGAATACAACGATGGGTTCGTGGAAGCTGTCCGTACGACCGGGTCTTAGTTCTTCAAGGCGCGTCGTACAGATCAGAACAAGGAGCTCTCCGATCACACTCTGAAGCTCATGAAGGAGCGGCGTGAGATGATCCTGCAGTCTTCAGACGAGGCGTGTAAATACCGGCAGCTCAATAGACGGATCTCTAAACCCTTGAAGAGCGACCTCCGCCGCTTTAATACCGAGCGTATTAAAGACGCAATTGAGCGGAATAAAGGCTCCAAGGTATTTGCAAGAGATCTGGCTATTGGGCAGAGCCAGCTCACGAAACTGAAGACCGACGATGGTAGGATCTTATCCGCCAAACCGGAGCTTCTGAGGGAGATCAAGAGCTTCTATGGACAGTTGTACACGTCAACCAGTAAACCCGTCGTAGATCTAGCAAACGACCCAAGAGCTAGACTGACCCGACACTATACCGAAGACATCCCGGACGTCAGCCTGTACGAGATTAGGATGGCTCTGAAGCAGCTCAAAAACAACAAGGCACCCGGTGATGACGGAATTACGGCCGAACTCCTGAAGGCGGGTGGAAAACCGGTACTTATGGCCCTTCAGAAGCTGTTTAATTCCGTCATACTTGAGGGAAAAACGCCACAGGCATGGTGCAGGGGTGTGGTGGTACACTTTTTCAAAAAGGGTGACAATGCCCGGTTGAAGAATTATAGGCCCATCTCACTTCTAAGCTATGTCTACAAGTTGTTTTCTAGAGTCATCACGAATCGTCTCGCGCGCAGGTTTGACGATTTCCAGCCAACCGAACAAGCCGGTTTCTGAAAAGGCTTTAGCACCGTGGACCACATACATACGCTGCGGCAAGTTATACAGAAAACCGAAAAGTATAACTTGCTTCTCTGTTTAGCGTTTGTGGACTACGAGAAAGCCTTCGATTCGATCGAGACCTGGGCTGTACTGCAGTCTCTCCAACGGTGCCAAATCGACTGTCGGTACATCGAGGTGTTGAAGTGTTTGTACAAAAACGCCACCATGTCAGTCCGACTTCAGGACCAAGCCTCGGAATCTATCCTCCTGCAGCGAGGTGTGAGACAGGGAGACGTCATATCTCCGAAACTGTTCACCGTTGCACTGGAGGATGTCTTCAAGGTTCTGGACTGGAGAGGGCTAGGCATCAACGTCAATGGCGAGTACATTATTCACCTTCGGTTTGCCGATGATATAGTGGTCATGGCTGAGACCATGGAGGACCTCAGTACAATGCTCGATGATCTCAGTAGAGCTTCCGGAAAAGTGGGTCTAAAAGTGAACATGGACAAAACTAAGATCATGTTGAATGCCCATGTCACACCCACTCCTATCAAGATCGGAGACTCTACACTCGAAGTTGTAGACGATTATGTGTACCTGAGACAAACGGTCCAGTTAGGTAGGTCTAACTTCGAGAAGGAGGCCAATCGTCGAATCCGACTCGGCTGGGCAGCGTTCGGGAAGTTGCGCGGTATCTTCTCGTCCAACCTACCGCAGTGTCTCAAGACGAAAGTCTATGACCAGTGTGTGTTGCCAGTGATTACATACGGGACCGAAACGTGGTCGCTCACAATGGGCCTCATCAGAAGGCTTAAAGTCACCCAAAGGGCAATGGAGAGGGCTATGCTCGGAGTTTCCTTGCGTGATCGAATCAGAAATGAAGACATCCGCAAGAGAACCAAGGTTACCGACGTAGCCCGAAGAATTGGCAAACTTAAGTGGCAGTGGGCAGGGCACATAACTAAGGAATGAGTAACTTGTACACATGAATGTTTAGCTAGCTATGAACAACAGTTTTTTACCGAACACACCTTTAGGTACATTTTTGTTGGCCCCGGGCACGGTAGAATCCTCTTTAATGCTTCAGTATGAAAAACTGATTTGAGCAGTCCTTTCATCATCTAAGTACCTAGCCTTTTCCCAACTATGTTGGGGTCGGCTTCCAGTTTTACCGGATGCAGCTGAATACCAGTATTTTACATGGAGCGACTGCCTATCTGACCTCCACAACCCAGTTAGTACCGGGTAATACGATACCCCATGGTAATACTGGTTGTCAGACTTTTTGGGCCTCTGACTACCTTACGACTGTCAAAGATCTACAAATGACCGCCGGGACCAACGGCTTAACGTGCTTTCCGAGGCACGGAGGAAATTCGGTATGTATTGGGTGGTCACCCATCCACAGACCAACCTAGGCAAGCGCGGCTTAACCTAACGATCGACCCGAGCGGCTGTTATTATTTAGCCACGAGCTCCTCTAATGTAGCAGTCCTTTAATGTAGATTGTTTACCAAGGGGAAAAAACAGTGTTACGTCATCCATTTAGAATACCGAGAGTAACGAGTGTCTCCAGGGTTCGGCTCGGCGCACAGCGCGCGGCGAGGGAAAGGATATCTGAATTTACTTCTGAGCGAAACCAGTGAGTAACATAACGAAGAAGTTCCTAGATATGTGCAGTCTAAAGTTAAAGTTAAAATAGTCAGTCGCTTTAGATAAAATACTGGTATGGTGAATATCAGCAAAGTGCATTTTTAGTCAATTTTGGTGGCGAAATTTATTCTTCAGTTTTCGTGAAAAATAAGGACCTGGTATAACAATAGAAAAAGAGGCCCAAGTATGGTGCCGATTCCCTTGTTTACAAACTAAACCAAATTTAAGTTCAGTGCATCTTTTTCTTTCTATTTCATTAAGAAAAGGACAGAAGATAAATTTTAGTTATGTTCTGTCAAATTAATCAGCGCCATACAAGTTTTAGACGCGATTAAAAAGTTGACTACTAAAATTACATCAAATTACGTCAGGTGCTGACTAATTTGAGAGGATTAAACTAATATTTATCTTCTGTCCTTTTCATAATGAAATAGAAAGAAAAAGATGCATTGAACTTAAATTTAGTTTAGTTTGTGAACAAGGGAATCGGCACCAATATCTCGATAACTTATATAGATATTTTAGTTAAAAGTGTAGTGTGGCCACCAAAATTGAAAATCGTGGACCTTGAGAAGGCTTTTGAGTCTGTCAAGACCTGGTCAGTTCTGAGAAGTCTTCCCAGAACTGTTGTTGTCAATGGCGGTCCTCTCGAGGTTGTTCGAGAATATATTTATCTCGGTCAAACTCTGAGGTTTGGTAAGAACAACTTTGAGACTCACAGAAGAATTCAGCTGGGTTGGGCAACATTTGGAAAACTTCGTCCGGTCTTCTCGTCACGTTTCCAGTGCCTAAAGTCGGAAGGTCTTCAACCAGCACGTCCAGCCTGTTATGACTTACGGGGCCGAAACGTGGACCCTCACGGTACGGCTGGTCCATAAATTCAAGGTCGCTCAGCGAGCTATGGAACGGGCTGTGCTTGGGAGCCTCTCTGAGGTGGGGTGGATCTCCGGAACGAGGTGATCCGTCAAGAACCAGAGTTATCAACATAGCTCACAGAATAAGTGATCTCAAGTGGCAATGGGCCGGTCATTTAGCCGTAGAACGGATGACCATTGGGGTAGACGTGATCTTGAGTAGAGACCGCGAATCGGCAAACGCAAGGTGGGATGCCCTCAGACTCGAGTGACTGGAATGCACCTTCGCAGGGTGGCTGGTAGCAACTGTATGAGAGTTGCTGAGAATCGAGTTGAGTGACATGCCATTGAGTAGGCCTATGTCCAGCAGTGGTCTGCTGTAGACTGATGATGAAACATTATTCTTGCTTTTCTTCTTCTTTCATCCATTCTCTTTTAAGCAGCCTCTTTTCATTGGTCTGTTCTGGCATTCTAAAAAGCAATAAAATAAAAATAAGAAACTTTATCTACAGCATGCTACCCTTATAATAATACCGCCAAATACCTACCTACATAAAATTTATTTGTTTGCTAATGAAACTGTCTTGCAACGTAAAAACAGGCTATATTGGGTTGGTTTTCAATGACCAGCCAAAATATAAAATTAAAATCTAGATATTATCAAACCAAAAGTGCATTTTAAATATTAGGTATTGTCGAAAAATATATAATAAAATGGCATGTATTTAAATCGATATCTGTATATTCCCTTTTTTCGATCAAAATATTTCAAAGTTAAACCAAAAATACTGACTTGCACTTAAGAGCCTATACTACCTCAAATGGCTTAGCATGATCCTCCGTTACGCCTAAAATACTGCAGCATTAATTTTGAAAGAAATATATGGTAAAGTTGAGGATTAATGTTAGGTCCTGTGTTTAGCGAAAACACGATTCCATAAAATATTCTCGATAGAAAAAAAATCCAAAGTTACCCCCAAATCGAAAAATAAACCGCTGGTATTCAAAAAGTACTTCAAATTAGATCATGAAACTTTGCATACTAACTGGACTAACTATAAAGCAGGTCTAAAGTTTTTCATTTTTTCCAAAAGACGAAAATTTGATTTTATAAAGAATAAAAATCACTCTTTTCGCACTATTCGGCCGCAGTGACTGACGTAACAACAACAACCACCTTGTAGTGCAAGCTGATTAGAACGTTATTCTAACAGTATTTCGAACGAAGTTTGAACCACTACAAATAGAGTTGCTAATTTGAGATAGTATAGGCTCTTAAATTATGCACACTAAATAAATCAAATTCGATATACTGTTTAATGGTTTTTGCATATAACTGTTTTACTGAACGAATAACTATTATCAATATAGTATTATCTAACAATTCTTTTTCAATACACTTCCTCGAAAACTGGTCCATAACGCACTATGATTACTTGATTAGGTACAACATGCAATGTATTTCACACGCGTGCGTTTTTTTCCACTTTCCCGTACGTGTTCGGGAATGAAAATTGCCACAGATTACCTATACTTAGTCCAAATTGGTTCAATGCCTATAGTCTGAGGTGAATGTTTTTTTTTTAATTTCAGCAAAGCACTACGCGTCTTTACGGCATAAATATTTTTTTAATATTTAAAATTGTGTTTATAGATAAACATGATTGTTAAAAACGAATAGTTATTTTTATACACAAATTAACATTTATTTGTGTTCTGAATTCAAAAATATAAAATAAATCTATTTTTTATATTAGGCTGTTTAACGGCTTCATACCTTTGCCTCTCCTCTCTTCTACCTGGCGAAAGCAGAGCGCGAAAAAAAGAAGAAAATTAAAATCATAGTTTCTTAGTTCGTGACAAAATTTTTTTCGTTATATTTTATTGTATTTTTTCAAAAGTGTATTGAAAAACGTCGTTTGATACACGTGGACATTTGTTATTGCAGTTCTCGGCTCAAAAACACCCTCGCCTACGGCTCGGGTGTTATAATTCCGCCTCGAATGCAATGACAAACTTTCTCCACTTGTATCAAAATGTACTATAGTTCAACAAACATATTAAAACTTTTTTAAGGAAAACTATCACCTATACTGTTTAATGGTATTTTCATTACTCACACTCTGAAAGTAGGTCGGTAGTTGCCTGAGGAGCGGGTTGAAAGTAATACTTTTCAGTTTTCAGCCCTAGGGAGAATCGTTTTCAACTGACAGTTGTCAAATCATTAAAAAAAAATGGTTCACTTTTCTATTGAACCATGTTCCAACTTTCTATACAGCCACGATGTAAAATTGAAATAACATAAAGTTAAGTATTAATTATAGAATATATATTTTTTAAATAACTTTATTATAATTAAGTTTCAACTACTTCTTTAAAATAACATAGATTTGGGAATAGTACATTTTGATACAAGTGGAGAAAGTTTGTTATTGCAATCGAGGCGGAATTATAACACCCGAGCCGTATAAATTTGTGTATAAAAGTAACTATTAGTTTTAAATAATTATGTTTGTCTATGATATTCTATTTATAAACACAATTTGAATATTCAAAAAATATTTATGCCGTAAAGACGCGTAGTGCTTTGCAAAAATTAAAAAAAATACATTCACCTCAGACTATAGGCATTGAACCAATTTGGACTAAGTATAGGTATTATCTGTAGCAATTTTCATTCCCGCACACGTGCGGGAAAGTGGAAAAAATCGCACGCGTGTGAAATACATTGCATGTTGTACCTAATCGTAGTGCGATAAGGACCAGTTTTCGAGGAAGTGTATTGAAAAAATATTTACCATTTTTCGATAATGAAAATGAAAAATAGGTAATGGCTGAATGGGTGTTTAGTCTCAACGGACCGCTTAGCTGGCCGGCCACAGAAAAAAAAGCAAAATAGGCGGGAAAGCGGCAATCCGAATTCCAATCTTCATTTGTTTCTTCGAGTTGTATGTTTTTTTTTACTTTCCTTGTATTCGTAATGAAAAGCAGTGTTTACCTCGGGTTAAAGACTTATTTAGTCCCTCGAACTATTAGCGCCCTCGCTTCGCTCGGGCACCAAACCCCGTTTCGGGACTAAATAAGTTACTTTCACCCCTAGGGTAACAATGTACTATTGCAGAACTGTTTTTTTTGTTATTTTAGAACCTGTTGCGCCAAAGTGCCGGGCCTCCGCCGCCGGCCTCCTTCGTTGGCCTACGGCCCGGTGCCCATGCCGCCCATAAAAGAAATTCCGTAGTAAGATGCATGTATAATTTAGAGTGCAAGTTAGTATTTTTGATAAACAATTAGTTTTTTTGTTTTATAAATCATATATCCAATGTACGAACCACATTTTTGGTGTGAATTCGATAAAAAAGGTCATCTCGTTTTGTGTTATTTTTTAGTTTTTTTTGCAGTAGGTACATGTTTAATATTAATCAATTGGTTTTTTTGCACAGCATTCATTTTTCTGGTATGCATTCAGTTAATTAGTGGAGTTTCCTAGTTTGCTAAAAATTATACAGATGTGCATTTAAAAATATCCCAAATAAAATAATAGCATTCATTTGAAAATGTCCTAAAAATGTCCTAAATCATAAACCTAGTGGGAATTAATGCACTTGTGTGGGTGCATGCACCGCCAAATTTATGTGTGTGCTAACTGCTATCTAGGTTGTTGAACAGAATTGTGCTGTTGCAATATCCACACGTTCGCTTTTTAGTGGTGGACAGGAATGAAATGTTACTTAAGTATTTTTTTTTCATCGTATCGAAAATATGATCAATTCTAAACTATCTCTGAAAATTTGGCCGATTATTGAAAACTAACCCTGTACGTATATATATGTACAAACAGCACGTGAAAACGCCACCAAAGCCACCGAAATATGCCATCAAAATGGGGGCTATTGCGCATGAATTCGCCGCCAGAGGGCGTTCGTGTAGAGTAAGGTCTTCCGAAATGTCAGATGTCATACAGCGTTCGCGCGTTGCGTGCTTTTAGCACGTATTATACTAATACACACGATTGTGTTCTAGACTGAGCCATTCCTGATTAATAATGAGTTGAAGAGTTTAAGTAGCAACTTAGGATCTCAGTTGTTAGTACTTGGAGGTAGAATGATTTTTAAATGTTTCATGCTTGCTAATTTTAGGGAGAATATTGTAAATTTGTATCTGAAGTTTACACTATGTTGTTCTATGTAATAAAATAAACTTTTTATGACGTTATCGGTACTAGTATTAAATAGAATTATTGACAAGACCTTACTCGACAGTGGCGCCATCTAGTGAGCTCAAAAACGACAGCCCCTTTGGAACCAAGCATAAAAAAAAATCTTTAAAAATAGGGGTTTAAAGTTACAATTAAATTAATATCACTGATTATGCGTTACTGATAACACTAGCTATAACGTGTACCTAGCTTTACTAATTAAAACAAGTAATAGCAAAACGATCCACCAAAATTGAACAATTCTTGTCCCCCGTGCCACCCAAGATGAATACTTACGTTTAATATCGGATAATCGCAGCACTAATCACACACCTGCGGGCAAGTCCAGCGCACGACTGAGAGGTGCGAAATAAAAAAACGCGATTGGTCGCACACGCACGAAACTTCATGTTTAGTAAGTTGAAAAAGTGCCACCAAAATTTTGTGTTTTGCTTGGACAAACTTTGATCGAGTGTTCTGTGCTTTTAAATTTGTTTTTCTAATATGGTTTAATTGTTTTTAGATAACGTGTCTTATGCATAAACTAAGAAAATGGTTTATTTTTTATTATACCTTAAATTGTTACTTTGGTAAATGCAATTATATCAAATAGGCCACCAAACTTAAATTTTAAGGCAATTTTTTTTCTGAGTATTTATAAACACATAAAACAATAAAAAAGCTTTAGTTGCACCAAGTAACGTGGTTTACTATAAATTTTACACCTTGATTTTTGTCTTTTAAACACGTAAAAATTTGTTGCTTTGATATTCACCCGTTTCAGCTGCATCCGGTTAGTCTGGAAGCCGATCCTAACATAGTGGGAAAAAGCTAGGCAGACGATGTTCACAAAAAAATAATATGTATTTAGTGAATTCGTTATGCTGGACTGAGTAGTGTTAAGTCCCATTTAATAGGAGCGCGAGCCTATTGCCATCAACTGGGCACAATTTCAAACTCCGCGGCTGCTACTGAGAAATTCCTAACTGTGTGCTTAGTGCGAGTTTCATACTAAAATTCGAGTAAAGTCTCGATCGCGTAAACCGAGTTTATATTAACATTTACGTCGTCTGTAATGACAATAGAGTGCCTCTATGAAAGTGAGGGCCGTTTGGAGCATATCGCTAACGTTTGCATGTTTAACGCGAGTGCAAGTTACAATTTTGACAGTTTTGACAGTTCGAATACGAAACGCGAGCGTGAAAAGTTGTCACAAGATTTTGTGGTGATAGCATCATGAGAGTGTTGAAATAACTAAGTAATTTAATTTAATTTCATATTGTGAATGAAACTTACCATGGAATCTCGTATTATTTCGTTTGGAGAATGTTTGAGACCGCAAAAGCACAAGATAAGCGTAATCTAACGCCACAAAAACGTAAACATGGTTACGTAAACAAAGATAGAGTGCTCCACCCTATTATTGATCGAAGGCTCCACCACAAACCACTCGGGCATTATTAGATCATTTGCTTAGATCTCCATGCCTAAAAAGTAACAAACTTAGTTTTACAAACTTCACAGATGGATCAAGGTCACTCACTACACACCAAAAGATATAAATTACACTAACTGCTCTATTTATGTCACCAGCATTTCAAATTGGGACGGGCTAGTCTTTATTTTTGGCAATAATATTCAAAACTGTAACACAAACTTTCGTAAACACAAACAAAACTAATGACCATTGACCACAGATAAGTAATGTCGTCTAACTTCGTTCTATAACCACCACTAATTGAATAGGCAGTCGCTTCTATTATGAATACAAAATACGAATGTCAGTTTATTTTGGCTTGTTATTAATGTACGCAACACTCGTCTCGGTGAATTAACGCGAAACGAATGAATGTATTCTAGGATATCACACTCGCAAGCTAAGTAACGATTGTCGATGCGGCACCCGCACTACGTAGTTCTGACATATTACGCTAGATGGCGCTTACCCAGCGCCATACAAATTTGCTTAAACGTTAACGCGCTCGGATGCGGTGAACGAAAAAAACAAAACTCGCACTAAGCACACTGAACACCCCAATAACACCTTGCCCAACCTAGGAAACGATCCCAGGAGCTCATGCTCAGCAGTAGTGCTTGCACATGAAGTGCTGCTGGCACTAGTGTAAGTGCAGCAACATGCAGGCGTGCGGCGCGCCGGCGGGGTGAACGGTCGCGGATCGATAGCGGTGGCGGAGCGCGCGGGGCGGTCTGCGATACGGGTGTGCAGCAGTGGGCACGAGTAGGTGTCGTACCGCGTGACCTGGGGCAGCTGCACGCTGGGGCTGCTGGCGCGCACGACGTGCACCGCCGACTGCGCGTGAGGCGCGTGCGGCGCGCGGCTTCTGCAACAACGACACGTGAGTGGCGACACCGACTCGCACGGGCAGGCACATGCACGCATAAGCCGGCGCGCGGGGTAACATTACACGTCGCGCTGATCTAATCTGTTGTCCATGAGATTGTTAGGTACTGTGGACACGTAACCTAGTAAAGAGTAACGCGAATTTCGTAAATAGATGAATTGGAAAACCGGCCAAGTGTCTGGTAGGGTTCCGTGGCCGTGGTAGCCCGTTATCACAATATAATAAACTAGCTGTTGCCCGCGGCTTCGCCCGCGTAAATTTCGGTAACTGTCCCACTGAATCATACTAAAGGGATAAATAGTGTCCTACATGTGAATCCAGGTTATAAACTATCGATGTGCCAAATTTCATAATCATCACAACCACCATCACTGTCACAACCACCATTATTATCACAATCACCATCACTATCAAAACCAACATCAATATCACAATCATTATCACAATCACCATCACTATTTCAGTCACCATCAATATCACCATCATTATCACAATCACCATCACAATCACCATCACAATCACCATCACAATCACCATCACAATCACCATCACAATCACCATCACAATCACCATCACAATCACCATCATAATCACCATCACAATCACCATCACCATCACAATCACTATCAAAATCACCATCACAATCACAATCACCATAACAATCACCATCATCGTTATCTCAATCATTATCACAATCGCCATCACAATCGCCATCACAATCACCATCACAATCACCATCACAATCACCATCACAATCACCATCATCACAATCATTCACTATCACAATCACACTATCACAATCACCATCACCATCACAATCACCATCACAATCACCATCACAATCACCATAACAATCACCATCATCGTTATCTCAATCATTATCACAATCGCCATCACAATCGCCATCACAATCACCATCACAATCACCATCATCACAATCATTCACTATCACAATCACACTATCACAATCACCATCACCATCACAATCACCATCACAATCACCATCACCATCACAATCACAATCACCATAACAATCACCATCATCGTTATCTCAATCATTATCACAATCGCCATCACAATCGCCATCACAATCACCATCACAATCACCATCATCACAATCATTCACTATCACAATCACACTATCACAATCACCATCACCATCACAATCACCATCACAATCACCATCACAATCACCATCACGATCACCATCACGATCACCATCACGATCACCATCACGATCACCATCACCATCACAATCACCATCAATGTTGAATGATCACAACCGTTTCAAGGTTCCATCTATCTCTATACCAAAATTCATTTAGTAGGGATATACGATACACAACTGCACTCTGCGTTTCCACCCGTATAATTCCGGGATCGGGATCGGGATCTGGATAAAAAGTACCCTATGTCCTTTCCCAAGGTTCCATCTATCTCTATACCAAAATTCATCAAAATCGGTTCAGCGGTTTAGGCGTGAAAAGGTAACAGACAGACAGACAGACAGACAGAGTTACTTTCGCATTTATAATATTAAAGTAGGGAAGTAGGGATAATAATAATAACTGACAGGACTATTGTTGCCAATAAACCTGACATAGTGATGATAGACCGATCAGCGCGCCGCGCAATGATAATCGATGTTACCATTCCGCATGACGAGAACCTCGTGAAAGCTGAGAAAGAGAAACAAATAAAATATCTCGACTTGGCACACGAGGTTCGCGACATGTGGAATATGGACTCGGTTATCATTGTGCCGATTGTCGTGACGGCCAATGGCCTTATAGCCAAGAGCTTCGATGACCACATATCGAAACTCTCTTTAGGCGGTTGGATCAAGGGCCTGATCCAGAAGGCAGTACTCCTCGATACGGCTCGCATTGTGAGGAGGTTCCTGTCTCTGCAGCCCTAACCACCGGTGGCTTGGACCCTGCTCCCGACACCGGCGGACCACTATTTTTTAAATTTTTGAATGTATTTTTTAATATATATATTTTTTAAGGTACATTTAAAAATATGTAAAATAAGGAGTTAAGATGAATAAAGGAAATAATAATAAAAAACGTTTATTCATCTCCACAAGTTACATTGTTTTAATATAAGTTGACACATAGTTTGGCAGAAAATTGTAATTTGTGGAAGATCTGGAGTCTAAACTAAGCCTAGGCCTGTATTTTAGAACTCCAGGCCCCCATCACATCATAAATAGTGGTTGTCAACGTGGAAATAGTACGAACATTGGTGACGGTGTGTATGTGCATGTTATGTGTGTGTTTGTATAATATTTAAGTATGTATAGATTTATTGCATAATTAGTATTTTATGAATATGTATATATATACAAATATATTTACTTATATGTATTTATACATAGGGAATATCTGACCAGTGTTACGCGGACTCTATACAATAGTATGATTATAATCTTACCTACAAGTACTTATGTGTACGCAAGTATGAACTACCAAGCCTGCCTACTTGGCTACCTCAAGTAATTTTTCTGTTTCCGTATAGTTTAACTTTAACAACAATTTGATAATTTTAGTTTTACACTCAATTCTACTACAGTTCGCTATATTTATAATTTTATTTAGCTTGTTGTACAATTCACCTCCACGGAAAGGGAAGAATCTTTGCGCGAAGGAAGTACCAACAGTAGTCGTCTCACAAACTGCGAAGTTTTTCCTGGAGAGACCTACGCGTTTTCTCCTTTCTTTGGATATGTTTGAGTGTTGGAGAAGTGCAGTAAGCAATACGTACAGCTGGCGTACAGTTAGCACCTGTGCTTCCTCATAAAGAGTTATGGTGTTGAAAAGACGTGGCTCTTTCTACTGTTATTAGTTTTGTTTTACATGCCCCTCCCCATGTGATAATGCAATAGCCAATGATTGATTGCACTAAAGCCTCATATACCATTCTCATCGTTTGTTTGTCAGCTACGTCACGAAGTCCTTTAAAAATGTAAGTAAGTTTTCGTATTCTTTTAGATAGAAAGCTAATGTGGTTTTCAAAAGTCAAGTTTGCATCAATTTCAACTCCAAGGTATTTAAGACTTTTTGTAGGCTTAATATTGGGACAATTACAGTTTGGAGTTAGAGGGAAATTACATTTATGTGCGAGGATATTATATTTAGTGCAGTTGGCAAGTCCAATTTGATTACGAATACAGTATGAAATGTATTTGGTTTTATCTTCATTTAAAGTGAGGTAGTTAGAGGATAGCCAGTGACACACAGTGTTAAAACCGTTTTGTGCGAGATCAAAAAGCTCACTCCACGAGTCGGCGAAAAAGGTTAGGGCAGTATCGTCTGCATATGCGGAGATGCGGCAATTTTTAATCTTAAGGGAACAGAGCTCATTTACACACATCAAAAGTGTCTAGGGATCAAGCATTTTTATGCGGATTTCTTGAGATTGAGATGTGGCTTTGTAATAAATTTATGATTTTATAAATTTATATGGATCCTTTTTGGTGCATTTCATAATTTGAATCAGGAACTCTCAATCAAATTCGAGTAAAAGATGAAAATAAGCTGTCAATATTTTCCCTATAAAAACATACAACGCATTGAAGACATTATTAGTGCTACTGTTTCCCTACTACTGATTAAAACCAACGTTATTATGGAGCGGCGACGTCATTTAAGCAGGGAAGAAATGCTCAGAGCCGTGGGAATGATAGAAGCTGGTTCCCGGCAACGTACTGTAGCTTTAGCTCTGAATACAAGTCAGAGTGTTATCAGTCGACTTTGGACACGTTACCGAAGCACTGGTACCGTGGCTGAGCGCCATGGAGGACGGTATCGCTGCACCACACGGAGACAAGACCGATACATTCAAATCTTAACTCGAAGAGCTCCAACAATAACCGCCATGATGTTAGCCGTGAGGCTTCATCACTCTTCAGGGAACTTAATTAGCGACCAAACAGTCAGAAACCGCTTGCATGAAGTGAACCTTCATTCCCGAAGACCGCTACGGGTACCACCTATAGCAATGCACAATCGTAGGATTCGATATCAATGGGCTCTTGAACACAGAAATTGGGCAGAAGAACAATGGCGTTTCGTGTGCTTTTCTGATGAGTCTCGTTTTGGTATGAGACCGGATACAAGACGTATACGACACTGGAGAACCCCTGGACGCCAACAGCGATTAAAATCCTGCCAGGAAGTCCATCCTTATAGTGGTGGAACCATCATGGTATGGGCGGGTATTTGGATCGGCGGAAGAACTGAGTTGATTTGGATCAGAGGCAACCTCAACGCTCAAATTTATGCTGAGACGATTGTATCAGACGTCATCGTTCCTCTACAAGTGCAAATCGGTCCCTTATTTCAGTTAATGCATGATAATGCACGACCGCACACCGCAAGAGTTGTAAGACAGACTCTCGCCGCAGCTAACATCAATGTCCTGCCCTGGCCTGCTCAGTCGCCAGACTTGAACCCGATTGAGCATGCATGGGATATGCTACAGAGAAGAGCTCTGCCGAATATGGAGGGTATCCAGTCGCAAGAAGACCTTTTTTTGTTGTTGCAACGAACATGGGCGGCCATTCCACAGCGTGATTTGGATGAACTCATTTTGAGTATGCCAAACCGATGTTCTTGTGTTGTTAGTGTTCGCGGTAGAAACACGGATTATTAATTGTTTAAGTTACCCAATAAAATTTTAAAGAAAACTGTGTTTTCAGTCATTTTTTCGAACTTTAATGTTAGTGGTTCAAATGTCAAAAATCCCTTTATTAGGAAAATGGCAAATTTCTTTATTAATGCAAAGGTGACTTGGTTTATCGTTACTGTGACAAACGAAAACACTTTATTTGATGAATCCTTAAAGAAAATTTTAATTAATATCAATCAGGAGAAAAGTTATTGCAAAAATATATGTTGATCCCTAGATACTTTTGATGTGTGTATATAGCAGTGAAAAAGAGTTGGACCTAATATACTGCCTTGTGGGCTGTGGCACCCCAAATTCAACTGGCAGTTCGTCACTAATGTGCTCTCCAATTTTAACTGATTGGGTTCTATTTTTTAAATAATCCGAAATTAAGTCCAGTGGAACACCTCGAATACCATGATCTTCCAGTTTTTGCACAAGGCGGGGTACAGAAACCGTGTCAAAGGCTTTTGCCAGGTCGAGAAATATTGTCAGACATTTATTTTTACCATCCAATTTATGTACTAGAAAGTTCACAAGATCAAGTACTGCGTTGTCAGTTGAGCGGCCGGCTCTGAAACCGTATTGTGTATCAGAATACAAGTTGTATTCTTCTAGGTATTTTGTAAGCCTATTGTTGATTATGCGTTCAAATATCTTTGATAGTGTTGTTAGGATTGCAATTGGCCTATAATTGCTGACGTTGCCTCCGTCTCCCGCCTTATGTATCGGATGTACCACAGCTCTTTTTAATGCGAGGGGAAATACTCCCAAAACAAAACAGCGATTTATTAAGTCGGTTAGAATGGGTGTTATTGACACGGATATTTTCTTTAGTACATCAGCACTAATCTGATCCCAGCCAGGCGAGCAGTCACTTTTCAATAGTTGAAGCGTTCTTTCAACTTCTTCGATGTCCGTGGGTAGGAGAACGAAAGAGTTTATTGGTGGCTTAGAAACTTTCTTAACGCAAGGGATATGGGGGGGAATCATGTTCGATAGTCGTTTCCCAATATTTGAGAAGTATTCGTTATTGTTGTTTATTGATTCTTGAGGGGTTTTATGTGTAGTTAATAGTTGAAGTGAAAGCTGCTTGTTTTTATTATTGTTGGTAATTGTTTTAATGGTGGACCAAAGCTTTTTAACCGACTTCCAAAAAGGAGGAGGTTCTCAATTCGATCGGTATTTTTTTTTTTTTTTTTATGTATGTACACCGATTTCTCTGCCGTTTATGATCCGATTTACGTGATTCTTTTTTAGTTTGATGCGGAATAGTTGCCATTTGGTCCCATAAAAATTTAACATGGTTTGGCCCAGTAGTTTTCATTTTATGAACATTTTTACTTCAGTTGTGTGGTATAATTTCATGTATGTTCACCGATTTCTCCTCGATTTGTGGAGTGATTCTCAAAATTCTTTATTTGTTTGAAAGAATATACTTCTGAGATGGTCGCATTTAAATTTGGTGAAGATCTGATGCTGATCTTCGGAGATATACAATGGAACTCTTCAAAACTAGATGGTAAATCGGTCGTGATAGCTGCAATCGCTTGGATGTTTATTGTTTACACAACATCATGATATAACATCACGCCTGTATGCTCTGAGGGGTACGCAGATGTGTACAATACACCCAAATTTCGACAGTTTAGGTATGTTAAGTTCCATTTATTGGAGATAAGCCTATTACCATGACATGTATTTTTAACAATGTAAAATAAATGCATAGCAAATATTTGTATAGAATATTACAACTAAAAATGGAAAAATAAAAAAACTTTTTTACAAAAAAATCAAACCGACTTCAAAAAACACAAAAAATTGAAAAATAACTTTAGCTTCAGAAGTCGGTGACAAAAAAAACGAAATGAATCAAACAAAAGTCACCGACTTCTGAAGCTAAAGTTATTTTTCAATTTTTTGTGTTTTTTGAAGTCGGTTTGATTTTTTTGTAAAAAAGTTTTTTTATTAGAATTATTTTTAGACATTAGTTGACTTCGCTCATATTGTTTTTTTTTTTAAGTTTTTTTAGTAGGTTATTGCAATGGTTCCGGTACCGCAAGTAGGATATTTTCAAAATGACGTCATTATTCGTTTTTAACTTCTTATGCATTCTGTCTCTGGTCCGAATGCAACATAACATACCAGTAGTTCCACGGTTTAATTATAATTTTATATCGAGGGATTAGCCGTTTTATAGAGTTATTTGCAATTAACAATTGAATAATATTAATGAAATTGTTCATAGCGGTATTTACATTTGCTTCCTGATACACTTTGTCAAAATTTAAGTTCTTACATTCGGATTTTAATTTGTCTGTGTCAGTTTTAAAACATATTTTCATCGTCGTGGATTTAGGTTTAGCCACCTGGGTTTTTATACAGAATAAAACTGCTTCATGATCTGTGATACTAGTACCCAAGGAAAACGTAATCGCTTCTAACTTGGTTTTTAGTATCACATGGTCCAGGCATGCCTTATCTCTGGTGGCAGTATTTATGGCAGGGAGAAGTCCATGGAAGGCAATAGTTTCTAGATACGAGGTGGACCCGGAACCATTTCCCAAGAGATCAATATTTATATCACCGACTACGATAATATTTTTAAACGACGATACGGTCGTTAGCAAGTTATGGAATGAATCAAGAAAGGTATCGAGTGATTTAAAACTAGGGGGCCTATAAATTGCGATTATTACTGTATCATTTTTAATTTTAATCATCAAACAATTTGCTTCTGATAGTAAGTTAATAACACGCGATAACCAGCATTCGGAAAGCACAATGATATCGCATGATAATTTCAACCTCTCGAGTAAAACATGTAATTCTTGAAAGTTACAGTTTAGACTACGTATATTTTGCTGTAGAACCTTTAGGTAATGTGAAGAGTTTTTGAGATATGAGTTGCATTGCTCAGGTTCACATGTGATTGGGACAGGAATATCAAATTGGTCAATTTCGCTTATTAGGTTACTTGTGGTATCGAATGATGTACTTTACTGACTTCAGTGAAGATAGATTAGGCGCAAATGACATTAAATAAGGTAGCTGTAATCTATTCCGAGATGTAGGCAAAGAAACGATATACTCGTACATGAAATTGGTAACGTAAGTTTTGGTTTGTTGCAAAATAATTATGTATTTAATAAATGTGCATGGAATATTATAATAATATGTATTTATTGTATAAGTAAATGTTTCAGTAAATTCTTTAGAATAATAGTTGTATGTAATACTGTAAACTATGGAAATGTAGGTTGACAAATAGATATATTTTATGAATATCTAGGAAAAGCTATGTGTTGGTAACGTAAGTTTTGGTTTGTTGCAAAATAATTATGTATTTAATAAATGTGCATGGAATATTATAATAATATGTATTTATTGTATAAGTAAATGTTTCAGTACATTCTTTAGAATAATAGTTGTATGTAATACTGTAAACTATGGAAATGTAGGTTGACAAATAGATATATTTTATGAATATCTAGGAAAAGCTATGTGTTGGTAACGTAAGTTTTGGTTTGTTGCAAAATAATTATGTATTTAATAAATGTGCATGGAATATTATAATAATATGTATTTATTGTATAAGTAAATGTTTCAGTACATTCTTTAGAATAATAGTTGTATGTAATACTGTAAACTATGGAAATGTAGGTTGACAAATAGATATATTTTATGAATATCTAGGAAAAGCTATGTGTAGGTATTGGGTAGATATATATTTTATTTCGTAGTTTAGAAAAGCATGAATTGTATGTTATAATAGCTAATATATAAATGTAGGTTGGAAAAATATTGCTTAGTATGAGTGTGCATAAAGCGTTGTATATATTTATTGCATAGTTATATATTTTATTGCTTAATTTAACATAGTAACTGTGTATTATAGAGAATCGTATGAAAACGTTACTATGTAAATAATTATATTTTGTGGGTGTTGGTGTGTGGATTAGTTAGTAAGTAGTTAGACCAAGCCTCGGAACCTAACCTTATACAGCGAGGAGTGAGATAGGGAGACGTCATATCTCCGAAACTATTTACCGCTGCACTGGAGGATGTCTCCAAGGTTCTGGAGGGCTAGGCATCAACGTCAATGGCGAGTACATCACTCACCTTCGGTTTGCCGATGATATAGTGGTCATGGCTGAGACCATGGAGGACCTCAGTACAATGTTCGATGACCTCAGTAGAGCTTCCGGAAGAGTGAGTGGGTCTTAAAATGAACATGGACAAAACCAAGATCATGTTGAATGCCCATGTCACACCCACTCCTATCAAGATCGGAGACTCTACACTCGTAGTTGTAGACGATTACCTGGGACAAACGGTCCCTCTTTCTCGAAGTTAGACTTACCTAAAGTCTAACTTCGAGAAAAAGTTCAATCGTCAAATATGACTCGGCTGGGCAGCGTTCGGGAAGTTACGCGGTATCTTCTCGTCCAACTTACCGCGGTGTCTCGAGACGAAAGTCTATGACCTGTGTGTGTTGCCAGTGATTACATACGGGACCGAAACGTGGTCGCTCAGAATGAGCCTCATGCAGGGAAGGAAACGAAAAGGATCCTTTCCTTGCGAGTTCGAATCAGAAATGAAGACATCCGCAAGAGAACCAAGGTTACCGACGTAGCCCGAAGAATTGCCAAACTTAAGTGGCAGTGGGCACATTGGGCCAAAAAGTTCTGGAGTGGCGACCGCGAACCGGAAGACGTTGCGTTGCAATGGAAGGCCTCCCACTAGGTGGACCGATGACCTGGTGAAGGTTGCCGGTAATCGCTGGATGCGAGTCACACGGGATCGGTCAATGTGGCGACACTTGGGCGAGGCCTATGTCCAGCAGTGGACGTCTTTCAGCTGCTATGATGATGATGACCTCATCTGAGGATCATACAGGATAAGTCTTCATCGAAAAGCGAACGAAGCGAGCTTGAAAAACTTTAACTTTCTGGACCGCGATAAGCGAAGTTATCGTTGAAAAGCGAGTGAAGCGAGCTTAAGAAATTGGAGGTATCTGATCCGCAAAAAGTGAAGTCTTCATTGCAGACTTCATTTGATTCGAAAGATTGGGGCTCTCCGGACGGTGTTATGTTATATTTTCATTAATTATACTTCAATTATGAGCCTATTATCAATAGGAATTTGAGGTTATATGAAGATTTTGTACTTTCCTCTACACGTCGGGGGCCCTTGTTAGCCATATTTTTTATTTTCATACAGTAATATTTCCAAATTAATCAAAACAGCGATATGTTTGACAGCTACTTGCGACGTTGCGCACTTTCTGTACAAACGCTCCGCGCCACCCCGCCATCGCCATACACCCAGCTGCGCCGTGCACCGTGCACCATGCTGGCCGACAGGTGTACAACATCAAAATGTCTCGATGACCATTATCAACTACGGCAGTATTATTCAACCTGGGGGGTCGCAAGCCTCTATACGCAAGAGGTCGCAAGAGGTCGCGAAAACTACCTCAATAAACAAAACAATAAAGCCTAGTAAAATAGAATTAATAAGAAAATGTTAACTAAAGGCTTTGATTATATAATGGCTATAAACATTTGTGTCTTCATAAAAATTAACAAAATAAAAACCTGTTATAATTACTCATCCATCTTATTGAGGTTTCGCTTGTTTGTCATTAACTAATTTCTACCATCGTGGATCCGTTTTTGCCACATTGAGAATTTGAAAATTAAATCGAATTCCAAATTTTAAAAAAAATGTCATAAATATAGATTTAATATTTGTAACATAACAAAATACATGAAAAAAAAGCGAAGGGGGTCGCCAAATATTTTCTCATACTAAGGGGGTTGTGTCATGAAAAAGGTTGGAAAACACTGAACTACGGCATAGTTACTACGCCGTAGCACACAACTCAGAGTAGTGCACAACTTTCTTCACAGCACAGCGACTATCAACTACGGCGTAGTAACTCACTGCGACGTAGTTATAACTACGGCGTAGCCGCGCCGTAGCACTCGACAGTTACAAAAAATACACTAACATGCTTTATTTACAGCATTGTCCCCATGGCGAATATCAAAAACGGTGGTAAACGTCGTGGTGATCCAATGTAAATAACCTACGCCGTAGCCGCGGCGTAGCAACATACAAAAATGACAGGATTTCGGAAATGTAAAGACAATTTACAAGTCCTCGTCTTCTTTAAATTTTGACACTGTACCAGTTTTATTATTACTAACTAATAATGTGAATAATGTTTTGCTTACATGTTTACGACCTAAATAAGTGAGTGTTTTTGTATCGAGCGGCTGCCTTATTATAGTCAAACTGTACTGCTGTAAAATACACTCACCGAAAATGTTTTACGCACCAGAACAGTCAAAGTATATTTATCACATTCACTGTCATACACTCAATCATGGAGGTGACACTTTAAATAAAGACAGGAACCCAAACATGTCGCGAGTAGTCATGATCAAAACAAAAGCACACTCAAGCAGTATCGATTGTGAGCAACAGATAGCAACGCAGGCGGGTGCAGGCGGAGGCGCGCATGGACTCACTTCCAGCGGTAGGAGGGGCGGGACGGGGGACGGGGGGGCGCCGCGCGACTTGCTGGCGCGGGCTCTCCCGGCGGACTCGCGGCCCACGCGGCGCCCGGCGTTGAGGGGCTGTGAAGACGGACCGCGCATGCTCATCCCGCCTCATTCCAATTTATTGGACTCACACTCCCGTTTTAAACTTGGTTTACCCCGCAACAATCAAAAGTAACAGAACTTTCTGTGTCTACGTAAACTTCATGCAGCATGTACAATAATAATTAATTTACTCGAACACCGTTTATTAGGTACATTTTTATTAGCGCTGCTCTATCCACTGTAGAACTGAATCATTAACAATATGATCGAGCTCATAAGATTATTACTAGGAAAGCATACTTGTGGCTTCAGAGAATAAATTAAAATCTTAGCGTGGTTTGATAAAAATTGAATAAAGTGGTTTGACTAAGATTTCCATTTCAGCCCTCTGTTTAACTCATGACTATTTATGATAGAGAAATTATAAAGAGACTCACTGTTTAGATACAGATCCTGTTTGGATAACCATTTTTTTCATAACAAACAATTTAGAATATTTTTATAATTTTTATTTGAAACGAATGTCAGGCAAAATGAGTATTGATGTCAGGAGGTGCAAAAAATAAAATGAAAAACTCATTCATAGATAATATTGTAGATGTATTAATCATTGGTACTCCTTCACATACCAAAAAAATTGCATTCCCACTAATGTGATCACCTTTGAGGGCCTGTGATCACTGTTCGTAGCGGTTTGCATTCCCACTACTGTGATCCCCTGTGAGGGCCTGTGATCACTGTTCGTAGCGGTTTTCATTCCCACTACTGTGATCCCCTGTAAGGACCGGTGATCACTGTTCGTAGCGGTTTGCATTCCCACTACTGTGATCCCCTGTAAGGACCGGTGATCACTGTTCGTAGCGGTTTGCATTCTCACTACTGTGATACCCTGTGAGGACTTGCGATCACTGTTCGTAGCGGTTTGCATTCCCACTTCTGTTATCCCGTGTGAGGACCTGCGATCACTGTTCGTAGCAGTTTGCATTCCCACTACTATGATCCCCTATGAGGACCTGCGATCACTCTTCGTAGCGGGTTGCATTCCCACTTCTGTGATCCCGTGTGTGGTCCTGCGATCACTGTTCGTAGCGGTTTGCATTCCCACTTCTGTGATCCCCTGTTAGGACCTGCGATCACTGTTCGTAGCAGTTTGCGTTCCCACTACTATGATCCCCTGTGTGGACCTGCGATCACTGTTCGTAGCGGTTTGCATTCCCACTACTGTGATCCCCTGTGAGGGCCTGTAATCACTGTCCGAAGCGGTTTGTATTCCCACTACTGTGATCCCCTGTGAGGACCTAGCTGTGATCACTGTTCGTAGCGGTTTGCATTCCCACTACTGTGATTCCCTGTGAGGACCTGCGATCACTGTTCGTAGCGTCGAAGGAGCTTTTCTCTCAATCATTGCTTTTTTATAATATTTTGTACTACCCTGTCATTCCTTAATGCATTGGAAGGTGAAGAAAATTGGTCAACATTGCGCTGTAGAGTACTGTTGCTTTTAAGGGGTACTCCTGGGGGGTAAGATGCTATAAATGAAAAACTTATAGAACCTATCAAACCAGATACTACAGCAAATGCAGACGTTATAGCAAATTATGAAAAAACTTTAGAAGCACATCCTATGATAGATAGTACGGCGATGCTTATTATGATGGCTAATATGTCGGATGCCACTTTACAAAAGGTCATGAGATTCTCAACAAACAGGTTTGGGATGAATTGCACACTTTGTTCAATGGAACATCTGAAGACAAAAGCTATTCACTATGCTACAGTTTCTTTGGCTATAGAAAAGATCCCTCGCATGACATGTCAATGCATATATCCAAACTGAAAAATATATGGTGTAGCGGACTGGACCTGTAACACCACTGCTGGACACTGGGACTATTTAACGTAAAGACAAACGGCCATGATGGTCGGTGGAAGCCTCGTTTTAATAATGAAAAAAAAATACACTAAAAGAAAAAAAAAACACTAAACAAAACCACAAAAAAGTGAAAAATAACTTTAGCTTCAGAAGCCGGTGAGAAAAACACCAAATCAATCAAAGGTCAAGCTTCAGAAGTCGGTGACCTTGTTTAATTGATTTAGTGTTTTTGTCACCGACTTCTGAAACTTGACCTTTGATTGATTTGGTGTTTTTCTCACCGGCTTCTGAAGCTAAAGTTATTTTTCACTTTTTTGTGGTTTTGTTTAGTGTTTTTTTTTTTCTTTTAGTGTATTTTTTTGTCCTTTTCTTTTTGGGTTTTTTTTGTTTGTTGTTTTTTTTGAAGTCGGTTTTATTTTTGGCAAAAAAGTTTTATTTTATTTTTCCATTTTTAGTTGTAATATCCTATACTTACAAATATTTGCTAAGCATTCATTGTACATGGTTAACAATACATGTCATGGTAATAGGCTTATCCCCAATAAATGGAACATAACATGCCATAACTGTCGAAATCTGGGTGTACTGTACACATCTATGTACCCCTCAGAGCAAACAGGTGTAATGTTACGTCATGATGTTGTTTAAACAATGAACATCCAACCGATTGGAGCTATCACAACAGATTTGCCGTCTATTTTTGAAGAATTCCATTGTATATCTCCGAAGATCAGCATCAGATCTTCACCAAATTAAAATGGGACCACCTCAGGAGTATACTCTTTCAAGTAAAAAAAGAATTTTGAAAATCGGTCCCATTTGTGGACCGGAGAGAAATCAGGTAAATTGTACACATCTGCGTACCCCCTCAGAGCATACAGGCGTGATGTTACGTCATGATATTGTATAAACAATGAACATCCAACCGATTAGAGCTATCACAACAGATTTGCCGTCCCTTTTTGAAGAGTTCTATTGTATATCTCCGAAGATCAGCATCAGATCTTCACCAAATTAAAATGGGACCACCTCAGGAGTATACTTTTTCAAATAAAAAAAGAATTTTGAGAATCGGTCCACAAATGGGAGAGAAATCAGGTAAATTGTACACTTCTGCGTACCACCTCAGAGCATACAGGCGTGATGTTCCGTCATGATATTGTATAAACAATGAACATCCAACCGATTGGAGCTATCACAACAGATTTGCCGTCTCTTTTTGAAGAGTTCCATTGTATATCTCCGAAGGTCAGCATCAGATCTTCACCAAATTAAAATGGGACCACCTCAGGAGTGTATTCTATCAAATGAAAAAAGAATTTTGAAAATCGGTCCACAAATGGGAGAGAAATCAGGTAACATACATAAAAAAAAAAAAAAAAAATACATACACACGAACATATAACCTCCGCCTTTTTTGAAGTCGGTTAAAAAGAACAAAAGGTATCAAAAATAAATCACATTTGAAATATAAAAAACACTACAAAATTTACCAAATATAATAAAACTGTAAAAAAGGTGCATCGCGCACATTCCTCCCCCCTTGTTAAGCCCTCAGCTTGAGCAGCTTCTTCAAGGGCCTCCTCAGTGTGCCCGCTGCAGTCCTGACGTCCGCCACTCGGATCACCCCATCGCGGCCCGGGTAAGTTGCTGAGTTGCGACCTCTCGGCCAGGAGCCCCTCGGTAGGTTGCCGTCAGCCACCAGGACCAGATCGCCCACAGCCAACTCTGGAACAGGCTTGCCCGGGTCTGGGAATAAGATTCGGCAAGTACTCTTTAACCCAGTGCTGCCAGAAGTGGTCTGATCGCTTTGCGCCAGCCGCCTCTTGACACCAGATCTCGGTCCGTCAAGGTTGCTGGAACAGGACGCCCCGACGAAGCTGGAAGGAGAAAATGATTCGGAGTGAGTGCCCCTTCGCTGCCGGGCTCTACCGAGACGTGCGTCAGGGGGCGGGAGCCCTTCTGCTTCTGCCAGCACGGTTCGGAGAACTTCTTCTGTCGGAGCACGTTCGGTGAGGGTCGTTCGGAGTGCTGTCTTCACATTTCTCACTAGCCGCTCCCATACTCCACCCATAAACGGAGCCGACGGAGGAATGAAGCGCCAACTGATTTTCTCCGTCGCAGCATATTCCATAGCTGCGTCCCCGTAGAGTGCACGGAGTTCTCTTCTTGCCCCAATGAAAGTGGTGCCATTGTCAGACCAGATCTCAGACGGCGTTCCTCTGCGAGCCACGAAGCGCCGAAGACTCATTACAGCAGAATCCGTTGACAAACTTCCAACAACGTCCAAATGGATGGCGCGGACGGCTAGGCACGTGTACAAAGCGACCCATCTTTATTCCCTTCTGCGGCCAATCACCTGAACTGGCCCAAAGTAGTCTAGCCCAGTGAATGTAAAGGGGCGCTTGTGGTGAGCTAAACGTGCCTCCGGAAGATTCCCAGTGGGCGGCTGGAATTTGGCGAATGCGGCTTAGCTGACAACGGAAGGCAACGGAGCGGACGACGTTTCTTAAGCCGAGCCAGTAGAAGCTCTGGCGAAGCTCGTTGACCACGGTCTCCGTGTTGACATGGGTGGCGCTCGGCGGTGGTGGTGGTCCACCAGTAGCTGGACGGCAGGGTGCTTCCTGTCGAGGACGATGGGGTTCTTTGTGGCTTCAGGCACTCCCGAGGCTGCGGTGATTCGGCTGGATAGGCGTAGGAGGCCCTCTTCATCCACAATCAGCGACAGTCGGAACAGCCGACTGGTGCGAGGTATGGGCAGGGGTGGGGGGTTGCTTAGACGCATCATCTCATCGGGAAATGAGTCCAACTGTGCCTGGCGCAAAATGTGCGTCTCGGCCAGGTGCATATCGGCAGCTGTCTCATGCGTTGAGTGTGAAGAGCTGAAAAGAAAACGTTAATATCCCCCTTGCTCACGCATTAAATTCTCTACATGAAACCCCCTACGTGATAAGGAATGGATTCTGATCTGAGTTAGATATTTATGAGCTCTATATGTTGGTCGTACCAATCTCAGCCAAAAGCTAAACCGCTTGGGATCAGCTGAGACAGGCACATGGCTCTCAACGATGAGGTGAACTTCTGTAATGGAATATGCTGGATTCCTACTCTCTTCATTTACACTTCTATACTCTGAGGAACTACAAGGCTCAATAGGCCAGTCAGAAGAAAGCAAGAATTCTGGACCAGTGATCCAGCGAGACTCTGGGGACAACGTAGTGCGTTTTAACCGGATTGCATCGTCAGCGACGTTCAACTCGCTAGGCACCCACCGCCAATCATTGGCACTCGTTAACTCCAGGATCTCGCCGACTCTATGCGAATCAAAAGGCTTGAATGAGCGGGCCTCGCTTCATAACCAATTCAACACCGTCATTAAATCACACCAAAAAACTTGCCTGACGGGTGTCGCGACGTTTGCCCATATATGTTAAGGTTCTACTATATAAAGATACTAGAGTATTATGTTGATCTCTTCTGAGGGTGTCACCTTTGGCAGACGTAGCGAATGAGAAAAAAAATATTATGTGTAACTTGTGGTCTGGGTTTACTTTATCTGCTTCGCTCGTTAATTAGTTGTGTAGACAGAACACAGAACGAAGAGCAACCAGACTTCAGCAGAGGGACCACTTTAACCATCTGTAGATAGATATTATCGATGACACTAACACTTCGATATTTTGGGCATCTTAGGTTATTGGTATTTACTGCAACCAAATGTCAAATATTAGATCTTGTTATCACACTACTCAACAGCTGGAAACCGGTATGGTTTCCGCCCCTGGAAGCTCACTTCCAAGGGCACTCGTATAGGCTTTAAGGTCAAGCATACCTTTAGAGGACGGCGGCCTCGATTAGGCCATACTCACCGCCTCAATCATCATCAACGAAGGGCTTTAATGTCAAGCACATACCTATAATAGAGGTCGGCGTGGTATTTTCAACGCCTCAATCAGGGCTTTAAGGTCAAGCACATACCATGAATAGAGGATGGCGTGGTATTCTCACCGCCTCAATTATACTAGTACTAATTGAGATCTCAAGAAGCTTCAAATATAATATACAACTACAACATACAAAGTTTGCCAGCCTCATTGGTTTACATGTAATCATTAATCAGTATTTCAGTATTCTCAAGAACACTGGTTTTAGTGAATAACTTAATTAATCATAAAACATAAGATACTCAGTTTTCAATCCAGAGATCCAAACCCGAAACAAAGTCACTTTGGTAAACACGGCTTCTGACTAAACTTTAGCTAAACACAAACAAGACAAAATAGTGGTTCTTACCGCATCAGATTGATTTGTCAGGTTCGCACGTACTTCCTGCGATGTACCATCGATGTTGCCATTGCATAAAGTTATTGTTGTAATATTGCTATATCTGATTATTGTTGTATTTACATTCGCGGATTATATCTTATAAAGGTCCGCGACAACGGGTCTGAAACGATGAGAGTCGCAGATTGTTGAAGCGAGGCGCGCGACGATCAACGCTCCCTGTAGCTCCAGCCGTGGAATCGACACCGGCTTTAGAGGAGCTACGAAGACCTTGCTGGAAATCAGTGCGAGCTTGACTTCTCCATCCTTAAGCACGAACCGCCAGTAAGCCACCGCAGCAAAGGCAGACTCGCTGGCGTCGGAAAAAAATTATGAAGCTCGCAGTGATTCAATTCACAGTCGGCTAGGCAGTAGCAGCGTGGGATCTGCAATTTGGCATCCTCAAACAAACCTGTAACCATAGCCTTCACGCTGTACTGTCCTGCTGTGAAAGTTCTTCATCCCACTCGAGACCCCTGCGCCACGCATTTTGGAACATGATGCAACCGGTCACTACTAGAGGTGCAAGAATTCCGAGAGGGTCGAAAACCCGCATCACGTGGGTTAAGACCACCCGCTTGGTAAGCTTTTTTGGCCCCTTTTTTAATCCAATATTGAAACCGACACAGTCTGTAGTGGGCTGCCAAATAAGGCCAAGCGTTCTCACAGGAGTGGCCAGGTGGCCCACGTCTATGGGCGTCGTCACCGGCGCCTCCAGCAACGCCTCCTTTTGCAACAACGTCAGGGCCGAGGCGCTGTTGGAGGCCCAGCGACGCATTTCAAAACCCCCGTTTCTGTGGACAGTGTAAATATCAGCGGCCAGTTTTGCTGCTTCATCTACGCTGTCAAGGCTGTGACGGAAAGGGTGTCCGTGGGGGTAAATAGAAGAAAACCACGGACCCAGGTCAACATAAAAAATATATTTAATAAAATAAACGGGTGTGGGTAGGTCTATGGTCACAAGTTTCTCCAAGCCCGCCTGGGGGTTTGCACGGTACTCTCCTGGCTCAGCCCGGCGTGACGATGACCGTAGCGGTGTGCCACGCTGCAGACGCCAGGTAGGGTGACGGACGGCAGATGATCGCGCCGACCCGTAGAATTTCGACGCGGCCACGCAGGTAAAGGGTACCCGCTGCGGAGCCCACGGCGAATTGGATGCCGGTAAAAACGGTTGTCAGCCGAAATCCTGACTGTCAGCCGGAATCTTGAACCCTGGAAAATAACGTCCAGCGTGTCACGGAATGGCTAGCAGTCATCCCCGCTGATTGTGACACCAAGGCAAAAGCAAAGCGAGAAATACCCGTGCGCCAATGAAGGTGATGTGTGGTAGTCACAATCAGTACGGAGTTTACATGATGGTGGTGGTAAGCACGACATGATTTGCACATTATGAGTGTCATGAAAAATGTCAAACACACTCGGCTGAAGGCTACAAGATTATGCATATACATATTAAGCATTTGAATGTGCATAGCAAAAACGGTGATAGAAAGTGGCTCACATGTTGAGACCACGTAGCTAGTGATACACAAAATATGAGAACGTGAATTGCTGTGAATTGCTGTGAATTGCTGTTCAACACTTACCCAGTATGGGGTTTACGTAGACACAAAACGAAAAGAGTTAGGTTACTAACAAAAATTAAAGCTGCCTGCTTTAAGCCCGAATATACTAGATCACGAATACTTCTAGAAATTTAATTTCCGATGAGAGAACGCGTCTAGTCACTGGGAGCAGAATATTTCCAAAAAAAGGACTCGTCACCGCGAGTCCGTGACATTTATACTGGCGTGTTTACGCATAGACAAGTCTTCACTCATTCGATCAGATACACGTAACGCGCGCACAGCACTGGTAAAAACAGCTAATTTTAGTCGTTTAGTAACTGAACGGCCCAATGAGTATGTATACTCTGTGGCGTTTGTTTTGACATTTAACTTAATTAAAGTGTTGAATAGGTTATGTTTACAAAGTAACGGTAGAAACTATTCTGAGTTTCTACAACGTTACAATACCCCCCCGCTTGGTTAGGGTTTTTACCTCAGTAAAAATCCTTTACTCCTACTATACCTCGCATCTGATTTACGACCCCTTTTATTCGTCCACAGTCATCCATCATATCACCAAATCGTATCCTAACATATTTAACAGACCACCTTAACATGAGGTGAGTCCGCTTCCTAACAAGTACGTGAGAGTATCATGTCCGTAGTTGACGTAATACTCGCGCAAAACAGACGTGCTAGCAGCTGCAACCGCTTACGAGCAAGTATGCAAAAGTTAAAGAAGTCTACTGGGTTACTAAATTTGAAAATGGATTAAGGCTTATTTAAAGAGTATCCAACCGCTCCTGCAAAGGCTTATTTAATGAGTTGCAACCGCTCAGATATATTTAATTGAACTGGATTAAGGCTTATTTAAGGAGTATCCACCCGCTCCTGCAAAGGCTTATTTAATGAGTTGCAACCGCTCAGATGTATGAAGTTATAATTAACATATTAAAAAATAAAAAAGGAACTACTTCTATGTATGGACACCTAAACTAACCTACCAATTATTCTAAGTCTTGAAAGTGCCAGGAACCTAAAATGTCATGACAGAGACATAAGTTTAATTGGATAAGCCATTCTGAAGATGTGACAAGATTTGTATGTTCTTTTTTTTTATCTATTTGATTAAATTAAAAAAATAAGGTAAACCGTTAAGTGTTGAACAGCAATCAACAAGAAATGAATAGTGACAAGTACTCCGACTGTTACAAATCTAAACTAAAAATAACGTTTCGGTTGTTATCCTAATGAAATTATTAGAGATTTACTCGTAAGTAAGAAACGACAAAAAAAAACTGAAAATAATTAATTATGAAAAAGCAAAAAATAAAAAACAGGTGCAACTAATGTGTACGCGTACAGTAAGTAATGAAATATTGAAAATAAGCAATAAGTATAGTGACAAATTGTAAACACATTTAGTTCCATGACTGTACTCAAAATATGTAAGTATCTCATAAAATCATGAAACTGTTAATGTTACTTAATGATTATTAAGAATAACTAATGTTGAGTTATCAATAACAAGATAATTCACAAGAACAAAAGTGATCAAAATCCCAAGTTAAAAATTAACAGCTAATAAAATTGTGTGACAAGTTAAAAGTTAATTGCCACTCCATACAAAGTAAATGATACAAGTGAATAAGTAAAATCCTGTGATTGTACAAACAAAAGAAAAAACTATGAAACATTATGAATCTAAATTGTTGTTAATGAATAATTGTTTAATATTATATTTCTATGGAATGGTCTCCTTGATATGTGTTATTACTATTATTTGGATAAAGGAAAAAAAAAAAAATTGTCACCTAACAAGCAAACTTGTTGGTACCTACTTTGTACTCAACAACCCGCATTAAATTGTTGGTGAACATATGACAAAGCTGTTATTGTCTTTTAATTTTTAGCCAGTAATTTATACCCGGCACCCAAACTCTTCAGCCGGCACACAGCAACGCTGATTACCGGAAGAATTAAGTTTGGTGGTAGTACTTCCCCGGGGCGAGCCGTTACTATTGGCCCTACTACTACGAAGAATGATAAAATAATTCGTTATTTCTTTTTCCTTCTACCTCCACTTATTTTCTCAAGAAAAAAAAACACTTAAATAACGTAGAATACTGTACCGTTACGTACACCTTAGTTGCTGGCAACCAAACAAAACGTTTTACACAGCAAAGACAACCACACAAAAAAAAAATACCAACATAAAAAAAAATACCCTCAAGAGAACTTGAAGAAAAGTGACCATAAAACCACGTTTTTGGGCGCCAATGTGACGGAAAGGGTGTCCGTGGGGGTAAATAGAAGAAAACCACGGACCCAGGTCAACATAAAAAATATATTTAATAAAATAAACGGGTGTGGGTAGGTCTATGGTCACAAGTTTCTCCAAGCCCGCCTGGGGGTTTGCACGGTACTCTCCTGGCTCAGCCCGGCGTGACGATGACCGTAGCGGTGTGCCACGCTGCAGACTCCAGGTAGGGTGACGGACGGCAGATGATCGCGCCGACCCGTAGAATTTCGACGCGGCCACGCAGGTAAAGGGTACCCGCTGCGGAGCCCGCGGCGAATTGGATGCCGGTAAAAAAGGTTGTCAGCCGAAATCCTGACTGTCAGCCGGAATCTTGAACCCTGGAAAATAACGTCCAGCGTGTCACGGAATGGCTAGCAGTCATCCCCGCTGATTGTGACACCAAGGCAAAAGCAAAGCGAGAAATACCCGTGCGCCAATGAAGGTGATGTGTGGTAGTCACAATCAGTACGGAGTTTACATGATGGTGGTGGTAAGCACGACATGATTTGCACATTATGAGTGTCATGAAAAATGTCAAACACACTCGGCTGAAGGCTACAAGATTATGCATATACATATTAAGCATTTGAATGTGCATAGCAAAAACGGTGATAGAAAGTGGCTCACATGTTGAGACCACGTAGCTAGTGATACACAAAATATGAGAACGTGAATTGCTGTGAATTGCTGTGAATTGCTGTTCAACACTTACCCAGTATGGGGTTTACGTAGACACAAAACGAAAAGAGTTAGGTTACTAACAAAAATTAAAGCTGCCTGCTTTAAGCCCGAATATACTAGATCACGAATACTTCTAGAAATTTAATTTCCGATGAGAGAACGCGTCTAGTCACTGGGAGCAGAATATTTCCAAAAAAAGGACTCGTCACCGCGAGTCCGTGACATTTATACTGGCGTGTTTACGCATAGAGAAGTCTTCGCTCATTCGATCAGATACACGTAACGCGCGCACAGCACTGGTAAAAACAGCTAATTTTAGTCGTTTAGTAACTGAACGGCCCAATGAGTATGTATACTCTGTGGCGTTTGATTTGACATTTAACTTAATTAAAGTGTTGAATAGGTTATGTTTACAAAGTAACGGTAGAAACTATTCTGAGTTTCTACAACGTTACAAGGCTGCAGATGCAATCGTCCATATAATGATCGCAAATGATTGCACGCGCTGCGTCCGGATATCGAGTCTGATGCTCGACCGCATTTTTATTTTTAATGTAAATTGCCGTAAAGGGACTAGAAGCGGCACCGAAAATCATCGACGACATCCGGTAAACGCGCAGTGGTTCGCGCGGATTATCGCGCCACAAAACCTTTGCGCGTCGCGGTCTTCAGAGCGAATTCTAATTTGCGGAAACATTTCCCGAATGTCCGCGGGCAACCCAATTTTGTCTTCCCTAAACCGAAAAAGAATGCCCAGTAGCAGGTCAGGGCCCGGTAACAACAACGAGTTTAGCGAAACGCCCTCGGATCTGGCAGCGGCGTCGTGCACAACCCGCAGCTTATTAGGCTTATATCGGCTGACTACGCCGAAGTGAGGCAGGTACCAAATACGTGGCCCTGTGGGCGCCTCTGGACACAGCTTGGCGTAGCCCTTCCCAACCATATCGAGAACGTTGACACGATACCGCTCCGCGTAGCCACCATCCCTACACAACTTCTTCTCCAAGCCTAAAAACCTATATAAGGCGAGGTTGTGACTTCCAAATCAGACCTACTTCAAACGACCACTGGCCAGGCGGCGTGCTGTGAGCTCAATAATCTGACCAGCATGTTCGTCATCATGATGTGTAGGTGCTTACTAGTACGACCTGCCTAGAGTGGCCTCTTGTTGTTTGTAGTTATGTAAGTCTAGTTATGTAAGTCTAGTTATGTAAGTCTAGTATTGTAAGTCTAGTTATGTAAGTCTAGTTATGCAAGTCTAGTTATGTAAGTCTAGTTATGTAAGTCTAGTTATGTAAGTTTAGTTATGTAAGTCTAGTTACCTATGCAAGTCTTCTTATTGTTATTACTTATACCAACCTAATGTTAAGTCCTTTACTTTTGAAAATAGTGTCGGAGGAGTGATGTGTATGTACACGTATGTATGTGTGCGTGCCTGCACCATTATGATGTTGTGTTGCTACGCCAGTAATAAACTAGCATCCAATCGCAACGGTGGTTTCATTCGGTAGCTGACAGATCACTGGCGACGAGTTACCCACGCTTATTTTAAAAAAAAACAGTTCGTGTAAGATGTCGAATATCATCGGGAATATTTCAAATTTCGATCACGACACTCAAGACTGGCCTATATTTAAAGGTCGGCTACTACAGTTCATAAAATTGAACAGTATTAAAACCGAAAATAAAAGTGCATTGTTACTGACCCATCTTTCGGACAACACCTACCGCCTTGCACGGAACTTACTTCATCCTGATGTACTCGAAGAAGTAACGTTCGAGGATCTAGTTAAGAAATTAGACAAGCATTTCACGCCAAGACGATGTGTTTTTGCTGATAGAGAGAAGTTTTATGAGGCGAGGAGATCTGATGGCGAGAGCGTCGAAGAATGGGCGGCTCGTGTGAGAGGTTTAGCCGTTAACTGTGAGTTTGAAGAGGCATTGGATATGCTGGTAAGAGACCGTTTTATACTCGGGCTTGCACCGTGTCGGGAACGTGACCGGCTGTTTGAAGAGGATGCCAGCAAACTAACTTTTGCTAAGGCGTTAGAGGTAGCACAACAGGCTGCCTATGCGCGATTGGCTCGATCCAGGGCCGTAGCAGTAGTTGACACCGCAGCGACAACCATCAAGGCCACAGAGATCAAGGAGGAACCTGTGTACCGGCTGAGCGGGCAGCGCGGGCAGCGCGCGCGCGGCGGGCCTGCCGAGGGTACCCGCAGCTCGAACAACAGTTCCGAGGTGAATCGTCGGTGTACAGTGTGCGGTCTCAGAAACCACGACGCTGAAAAGTGTCGTTTTAAAAACTATCGGTGCCAAGTGTGTGGTGTGAAAGGCCATCTAAAGAAAGTGTGTAGTGCTAAAAAGAGTGAATCACGTTTACATTGTTTGAACACGGAGGAAATAATATCGGAGCAAAGTGACTGCGAGGAATGTGAGCTATTTAACGTAAGGTACGTTAGTAACTCGCCAATAAAAATAAAAGTGTTAATAGATTCTATAGGATTAGATATGGAGTTAGATACCGGGTCGGGGGCTAGTGTGATCTCCGAAATGTTATACAGAAAATATTTTTCCGATCGTATTCTGACAAAATCTAACCTAAAAATGTGTCTTTACAATGGCCATAAAATCTCGCCCTTGGGATATTTTCAATGTCGAATTACGTACTTAAATAATACACATGACATTAAGTTATTTATATTGCCGAATGGAGGCCCCCCGTTACTAGGACGAGATTTTATGTCGAAGTTCAAGATATATTTTTACATCGGATATCAATAACATCCAAACTCAATTTGTAACAGAGTCCGACACGAAAGAAGTGCAGCAACTTTTATCTAAATACTCCGACTTGTTTACCGACGAACTAGGTAGGTTCAACAAATTTAAGGTGAAACTTGTTTTAAAAGAGGGTACCCAACCAAAATTTTTTAAGCCACGTTCTGTACCTTTCGCCTTAAAGAAAAAAGTGGAAGAGAAGATAGATAGACTGCTAGGTTTAGGGATATTACAGCCGGTTAAATTTCCGAAATACGGAACCCCTATTGTTCCAGTTTTAAAAGAAAACGGGAAGGTTAAGATAGCCGGTGATTATTCAATAACGTTAAATAAAGATTTAGAAATAGATAAATACCCAATGCCAAGGATAGAAGAGGTTTTCGCCAAGTTAGGTGGAGGGGAGTGTTACAGCAAAATAGACCTCAGTAATGCTTATAACCAATTTGTCCTGGAGGAATCGTCGCAAGAGCTGACCGCTATAAGTACATCTAAAGGATTTTTCAAATATACGCGACTTGTATATGGTTTAGCTAACGCACCAGCCATCTTTCAAAGAGCGATGGAATCACTATTAATTGGCATAGAAGGTGTTAGCATCTGGTTGGATGACGTTTGTGTAACTGCGCCGACTAGACAATTACATTTTAGCAAGCTAAACGAAGTACTAAATAGATTAAAAGAGGCCGGATTAAAATTACACAAGGAAAAATGTTGTTTTCTTCAGGATAGTGTCACCTACCTAGGCTACATTATAGATAAACATGGATTACGAACTTGTCCTAAAAAAAAGGAAGCTATTACAAGCGCGCCGCGGCCAACAAATGTCACAGAAGTTAAGCGGTTTATTGGTTTAATTAACTATTATCGTAATTTTATTCCGAATGCATCAGCTAAGTTGCACCCGCTGCATGAATTATTGCGTAAAGGAGCACAGTGGGAGTGGGGCGAAAGTCACGAACGTGCATTTAAAAGTGTAAAAGACGAGTTATCATCGGAAAGAGTGTTAGCTCATTTTGATCCCGCAGCACAATTGGTGTTGACGGTAGACGCGGGGCCGGCCGGCCTGGGCGCGGTGCTAGCGCAGCGCGACAGACAGCGCGCGGACCTCGAGCGACCGCTGGCGTTCGCTTCAAGGTCATTGTCCACAAGCGAAAAAAACTACAGTCAGATTCAGAAGGAGGCGACAGCCATTATTTTTGCTGTCAAATATTTTCACCAATATCTGTATGGACGTCAGGAACCGTTCGTCCTTAAGACTGACCATCGTCCGTTACTTGCGATATTCGGCAAGAAAACAGGTATTTCAGTAATGGCAGCATCGAGGTTACAGCGTTATGCAATAATATTGACTGCATATAATTATAACGTCCAATATATTAAAAGTGAAAATAATGTCGCGGCGGACTATTTATCGCGCTCGCCTTTGCCTGAACCTGACTGTAGAACGGAAGGACAAAATGATTCGTCATTCCTAAATTTCTTAGATGCTAACTTTGCCCCGTTAACGTTTAGCGATATAAAAACAGAAACTAGCAAGGATGAAACTTTAAAAACAGTGATTAAATACATTCAGATCGGCTGGCCGCGTAAAATTAATTGTAAACAAGTTCTGCCCTATTTTAACTGTAAAACAGATTTAGAGGTCGAAAACGGTTGTATTTTTCGAGGCCACAGAGTTGTGATACCAGCGGTATACAGAAATAGGTTATTACAAGAACTACATTCGGGTCATTTCGGTGTTGTAAAAACAAAGAGCGCAGCCCGCAGTAGATTCTGGTGGCCATCGATCGATAAGGACATTGAGGAATGGGTGGGCGCGTGCCACACGTGCGCCGGCACTCGGGCCGCGCCGCCGCGCGCGCCTCCTGCGCCCTGGCCGCTCGACTCGGTTCCGTGGCGACGTTTGCACATTGACTATATGACTATAAATCAACATGTATATTTGATTGTCGTAGATTCATATAGCAAATGGTTGGAGTGTTTGCATATGAGTTGCGGTACTACAAGTCGGGCACTTATAGCTGAGTTAAAGATATTGTTTTCTAGGTTCGGTATACCGAGAGTCATAGTTTCCGATAATGATGTAAAAATAAAGTCGAATGAATTTAAACATTTTTGCGAAATGAATGGTATCCGATATATAATGTCCCCAATTTATCACCCTTCCAGTAACGGACAGGCCGAAAATTCTGTAAAAACATGCAAAAAAATGATAAAATGTATTATTAGCGACAACAGTCAGCAAAATGTTATTAACGAAAAATTATTAGGATTTTTATTTGATTATCGCAACACACCACATTGTTCAACGGGTGAATGCCCATCAAAGCTTATGTTTGGCCGAAAAATAACAACAAGGCTAGACCTATTACTAGAAGATAAACATATCACTGAAACAAATAAGGATAATATTAAAACTAAAAGACAATTAATGACAGGCGATAGGGTATGGTTGAAATGGTATGTAGCTAGAAAAGAGATATGGATTTTAGGCAAAATAATTAAAATAATAGGTAATCGCATGTATGAAATATTAGTTATGGATTACAATGTAAACTGCAGAAGGCATATTGACCAGATAAGGAAATATACTGGTGCAACCGTTACAGGAAGCGAGACGAAAGACGCACGTGCTGATGTCGTGAGCCCCACGCAGTCACCGCCGCCGCCGCCGCGCCCCCCTTCCCCGCTGGCGCAGCCGCCACAATTATTATCTCCTGTTGTTGAATCGCAAGCAACAGAATGCGAGGGAAATGATATTGGGGAAGAGGATGAGTGGGCTGAGGCTCAAAGTGAAGTTGATGCTAATGATCATAATAACGCTGAGACTAATCAAGAAGTAGCCGAGGATCATAGCGATCGTTCTTTTGAGCCACAGCCAACAAGACCGACACGTAGTTGTAGGCGTAAGATTAATTATAAGGTTTAAATTGTAATTGTATAGCACACCACGCACTTAAATATCTACATTCAGTATGTAAAGAAACACACCGTATTAGATATGTCTACCTATAGATACCGAATGATATACGGTGCTTACTAGTACGACCTGCCTAGAGTGGCCTCTTGTTGTTTGTAGTTATGTAAGTCTAGTTATGTAAGTCTAGTTATGTAAGTCTAGTATTGTAAGTCTAGTTATGCAAGTCTAGTTATGTAAGTCTAGTTATGTAAGTCTAGTTATGTAAGTTTAGTTATGTAAGTCTAGTTACCTATGCAAGTCTTCTTATTGTTATTACTTATACCAACCTAATGTTAAGTCCTTTACTTTTGAAAATAGTGTTGGAGGAGTGATGTGTATGTACACGTATGTATGTGTGCGTGCCTGCACCATTATGATGTTGTGTTGCTACGCCAGTAATAAACTAGCATCCAATCGCAACGGTGGTTTCATTCGGTAGCTGACAGATCACATCATCATTACGGGCCTCACGTTTCGAAATACCTATAGACTTGAGTTTGTACTGCTCCTTATAAGCTGCTCTAATTCGAAACGGTCGCTCTGGCCTACAGTCGCGGACTCAAACAGTATGGCGTGGCTAACAACATCAACCTGAACTACAACCGAAACCGAACAATACCCAACCAAGCGCAGTACGAATCGCGACAGGTTGTGACTTAGACCCCTTACGTGTGGCCTTAGATACGGTGAGATGCCAGTTGTCAATGCCAATGATGAGCATCGAGTGAATTGTACTGTAACACAACTCATCTGCAAGATCCGCAAGATATGGGTATTTCGTGACGGCGTCCCTGTTGACAAACTGAGACGACACCCCTAAACCGCCAATAGATCTAACCCTACGAATAAGGTGATTATCTATCGCGTGATGACCCTTGATGTAGAAGACAACGTAACGCACCAGTGCGTTCTTGTTAAGACCCCCTATGCAATCTACGTGAACGTGTCCTTCTGGCCCCTTAACACCTATGTTAGCAGTGACCTCCGCATCAATGAAAGTGGCGGTCGACCCGTCGTCCGACAAGGCATAAGTATCGACACTACCAGATGGACCAGACAGTCACAGCAACAACTTTCAGCAACGGGCGAAGATTCAGCGATCGCGTCGGACTTTCAGCTGAAAAAGAAGTTGACGCGTGGGGCAGGATCTCTTTCCCTTCAGCAAGAGAAACTATAGGTACTGAGCTCGACGCGCATGGGGCGGAGCTTGACGTGGACGGCGCAGGGTCGTCGTTCTCGTCTAAGCCTACGTGACTCGCGGCTGCGCGCTCACTAACACTGTGCAACAACCTAGCCAATGTCGCACAAACTTTTTGTTGAACACAAACGTAGCCTATGCCAACATTCGTTGAGGCACCTGTGACAAATTCTTTTCTTTTTTATGAAATGCCACTTGTCATCTACTGACAAGGAAATAAATTTGTCACATTGCGTCAATGAATGCTGTTGTTGACATAAAACACAATGAATTTTGCAACTATTTTTATTAGATTTTGACCGAGATTTCTCTCCATCAACGACTGCGTGCACCTTATCCCTGACTGTGCTATTAGCAGCGGTAGTCAAACTCTGCGCGCTAGCTGATTCAGGGAGGAGACCGAATCTAGACTGCAGCTCAACTACGTCGGCCAGGAAGTCGGCGAACATGTCGAGCATGGGTAGGCCACTGCTGGCCGCGTGACTGCCGGCGTAGGCCACCCATTGTGCTCGTAACAGTGGGGGGACTTTAAAAATAACCGATTGAATCAGCTCTGGCGATATTAGGTAGTGAGGCTGGTTGAGTAACCGAATCGCTTCCACACAATTACGAATACGACTAGCAAAAATAGCAAGGTTTTTACCTTCGCCAGAGACGCGCGGTAAAGCGCGCATTGCAGCTGCCTCCTGAGCCACTATAAGCTCGGGGCGGCCGAAGCGCGTATCAAGTGCGCGCAGCACTACACCAGGCTCGCGCGCCGTTGCCAGCAGCATTATGACCGCTTCACGCGCGCATCCCTTCAATGCTTTATTCAACCTAGCTAAGAATTTCCACTGCAGAATGTGAGGCCATCGTATCTAGAAATGCTCTTTTAAAAGAAAGCCATTCTAAATGCAATTTACCGTCGAAAAACGGCAATGGAAAATCCCTATCACCCCTACGGTGGCAAGCGCCTTTATTAACATTATCTATGAGAATGACTCCCTTCCCTCTCATTGAGAGGAGGCTGCCCCGGCAGTAGGAACATAAATGGGCTGATGATGATGATGAGAATGCCTAACCACTTCACAAGGCGGTCTGAATCGCTGGAACAGAGATGCATGTTAGCATTTGTAGCTGTGGTAGCTAAGTCAGCCAGTTTTATAGGCGATACTGGGGTTGGGTTAACTAGAGCCAGACGAGAGGGGCCGACCGAGATAATTGAAGTAAATTCAACGGGGTCAGCTAGGCCAACTGGCTCAGCTTTCAGATCATCTTGCGATTTATGCAGCCAGTCATTGACCGAACGGTTGCTTCTCGAACTGCGATGACTGGCAACTTTAGCCAACAATTCCGCTCGGAGTTCCAACTCTGCTGCCTCCTGCTCTAATTCAGCCATACGGCGAGCATGTAAAGCCTCTGCGGCTAACTTTCTAGCCACCACTGTAGCAGAAGAACGAGATGAAGTTCTACTCACTGGTCTCGACTGGGGCTTGCAATATCCGTTCATTTTTACTATCCGGAATATCCGGATAATACGGATAATTTAGAAAAGAATTAAAATTAAAACCAGAATATGAAGAACAATGCCCAGGGTGGGTGGCATCCAGGTAATTAAAACATGGGAAATATTGTTAAAAGTATCAGTATTTATTAACAACTAAACAGTTCTTTATCTAAAATTAACAAACAAACAATTTTATTATCAGGCAAAAATCAAATTAAACCAATAAATAGTAAAGTAGAAAAACATAAAATGTCGTTTTTTTTATTTCTAATGTTATCAGGAACTCTTCTTGAATAAAGCAACTACCCTTCTAAATACTAAACTACTATTCTTCTTAAATCAATTTTTATCATTATCTCATGAAATTTTTAATTTGAAAGTGAGATCTCAAAAAGCTTAAGCAGTCCAAAGAGTCTTCTTTCAGGGTTGTCCGTAAATGGTTACATAGATAGCCAGAGGCAGAAAATACTCTTTCGATGTTCTATAAATGCCTTAGAAGGTACTCTTTAGATGCCTCTACACGGAAATCCCAGCAAAACATTGTATGCCCACTCCGAGTTCTTGCTCCTAGGGCCTCACTGATCATCCTAAAGCGCCATTTCTACCTGTGTTGTAGTAAGCAAATTTAATCTTTTAATTATTAATTTAAAATTTTATCTTGTTAGTGTTATTTTATTGAACCTTTTACGATGTGAGTGACTTCAGTTACTTGAGACTCGTTAGTGATATTTTCGCGTTCTTGTGCTCCAAAATAAGCAGAAATAATATGGACGATTATCCGTTGAATGGAAGCATTTGAAGGATTCTCAAAAGGGTTATCAGAGGTGTCGATTTTTGAGGTGAAAAATCATGTTTTGTGGTAGAACTCAATGTAACGCACTCAAAACATTGTGCTGATGGATGGATTGAATAGTACAGGGGTCGTGGAGGTGTTTAAAGTAAAAATCTTAAATTAAAAACTTGTATGTAGAAAAAAACTTGTCAAAAAGTTGGAACTTTGACCCCAATATCTCCGTAACTAGAAGGTTCCCAGGTATGGTGTAGAACAGAAAAAATGATCGCAATGACGAGGAGAACAAGTGCTTTTCGGCTTCATTAAGAGGTGTTTTACAACCTTTATACACAGTAAATTCGAAAAAATTGACTATCCGTAAAATCCGCATTATCCGGATTCAGTTGTTTTCATTATTCGAATATGAAATTGGGTGGACATCCGGATAATTCGGATATACGGATATCCGGATTGCAAGCTCTAGTCTCGACGGACTCTGGATGGTACTGACGGGCCTCGGCGGGGTCTGATTGCCGGAGATGGGCCTCAAAGTGGTCTGGACTGCGGCGGCCGCGTCGGCGGGTGAGTGGCTGGGCCCTGGTTGCTCCAGCTCCCTCTCCACAGCATTCCCTTCAACTCCCATCTTGGCACCCGCACGAGTACGCACCATCACTACTACCTACTAGACTGGCTGTAGAAGGACCACGATGTAGCGGACTGGACCTGTATCACCACTGCTGGACACTTTTTTTTTTCTCTTTCCTGCTCCGCGGCAATCTGTTGGACACAACAATAAGCCACTGCTTTGTCTGATACAAGCGTATCTGATTACGGTTTTTAGCTTGGTGAGACACTTCTTGGGTAGGTGTCTCATTCCATCCTGACGAATCTTTTAGGTTTGGGACACTATGTCTCTTCAATCTTGTATGTTGAAAGCCTTGATTTCCACTGAGTTTGAGGGTAAGCTCATTTTTGTGGTTTGTGAGTCTTTTTTGGTATTTGTTGCTAAATTTTGGTATCTCCTGTTTGACAGTTGGTACATTTAAGTCAAGATATATGTTCTTATTACTGATGTATTGAGGAATGTTAATTATGGTCCTCAGTGTTTTGGTTTGAAATCTTTCCAGTATCTCAACGTTACTGTTGCTAGCACTGCTAGCAGTACCCCAAAGCTGTATGCCATAGGCCCAAATTGGTTTCAAGATGGCTTTATATACTGTCAGCTTGCTGTGTGTGCTCATTTGTGAGTGTCGTCCTATTAATCCGTACATACTGCGTAGTTTTAAATCCAGTTGCTTCCGCTTTGTCCATATGTGTTTTTTCCATGTCAGTCTTCGATCCAAATGCATACCCAAATATTTTGCATTGTCATCTTGCGGGATTTCTTCATTGTTTAGTATAACCGGTGGACACGTGTCCCTTCGGAGAGTAAAGGTCACATGTGTTGATTTACTTTGATTTGCGTGTATTCGCCAGATTTTGAGCCATTCTTCAATTTTGTCAATGTGGTGTTGTTGATGTTCTGATGCGGTATCTGAATTTGTGTGTGTAGATAGTAAGGCTGTATCGTCTGCATATGTTGCAACCGTAATCTTGTCTGATGTTGGTATGTTGGCAGTATATATGGTGTACAGAACTGGTCCCAGTATACTTCCCTGTGGTACTCCTGATTTGATCTCACACAAGTCGGAAAGTTCGTCGTTGAACTTTACTTCAAAACATCGCTTGCTGAGATAAGATTTTATTATATGGTAAAACGAGTGTGGTAGCATCAGAATTTGTATAATAGGCCCTCGTGCCAAACTTCTCAATCGCTCAATTGTTCCGTGGTTCTCCCGGAAGCCAGATTGGTGATTTGGGATGATGTCACTTAGGTGTGCCTTTCATTCTTGTCAGTAGCATTTTCTCGAGGAGTTTCTTTAGTATAGGCAAGACTTATAGGTCGGTAGCGGTACGACGCTACTTCATTAGGTGGTTTACCGGGTTTGGGTAACATTTTTACCTGGACTATCTTCCATTATTCTGGGAAGTGGTTGAGTCTTAGGCAGGCATTCAATATGTTTACGATTGCTACTATACCCTTTCTTGGCAGATTTTTTAAAACAACGCTGTCGATTTTGTCGTAACCCGGTGCTTTGCCATCCTCGAGGTGTTTTATTTCCCCTGCCACTTCAGTAGAGCTTGTATATTTTAATGGGAGACACATTTGCTGTGGACTTTCCAGATAACTTTTTAATTCGGCGTCATGCTCTGGTCAAGGAAATGGTAAGGAAATTATTTAAACACATTGCTAAGGTGTTCAGCAAAGAGTTTAGCCTTCTCTGTGTCTGACCTAGCCCAATTCCCGTTACTTTGTCTGATAGGAGGAATGTGATAATTGGGACGTTTTAATTTCTGTGTTGCCTTCCATAGTGAGTAGTTTGTGTCCAAACTTGGAGTCAAATTAGAAAGGAAGGTTTGAAGGTTATTATTGGTAAAACTTTTAAATGAATGAATGAACTAAAAGACTTCAGTCTTTTAGTTCATTCGAAGCCCTGTTGAAGGCTGTTTTGTCTGCAGTGTGTTGTATATGTGTGAGTGGCTGCGTCCACGTTTAGTATAAGTACTCGCCTCGTCTATGAATAAATCAGTGTGCATTCAGCAGGCGGTTGTTTCACTTGTCACCGATACTCTTATACTTAACATTGGCGACGAGTACCCACAAAAAGAAAAAAAACCGGCCAAGTGCGAGTCGGACTCGCGCACGAAGGGTTCCGTACCATTATTTAAAAATATTAGACAAAACTGCAAAAAAATCACGTTTGTTGTATGGGAGCCCCCCTTAAATATTGATTTAATTCTGTTTTTAGTATTTGTTGTTATAGCGGCAACAGAAATACATCATCTGTGAAAATTTCAACTGTCTAGCTGTCACGGTTCATGAGATACAGCCTGGTGACAGACAGACGGACAGACGGACAGTCAGCGAAGTCTTAGTAATAGGGTTCCGTTTTTACCCTTTGGGTACGGAACCCTAAAAATCACGATGGCGGCTCAACAGTTTGGAATTTTATCAACGTTTGACCATACAGTCCACTCGTGGAAGACGTACAAGAGTCGTTTAGCTCAGTGGTTCATAGCAAACGATGTTACTGCAGCCAGCGACGTGACATGAGCGAAACGACATGCTATACTGCTTAGTGCACTCACGGATGGCACCTATAAACTCGCTTCGGACCTCACCTTACCGAAGCAGCTTCAAGAAGTGCCATACGAGGACATTATTATGGCTGTAAGACAGTCATTTTACACCGAAACGCAGCGGGTTCGGCGAGCGATGCAATTTTTATGCGGCATCGCAACATGCTGGTGAAACACCGACACAATGGGCAGCGAGACTTCGTGGGCTGACCGCTCACTGCGGTTTCAGCAATGTGGAAGAAGCCCTGCGTGACGGATTCGTAATGGCAATGTTGCCGGGGCGCGAGCGGGATAAATTATTTGCTCAAGACTTGACAGAACTGACGCTGGCTAAGGTGATCGAGTTGGCGGAAACGCTAAGAAGCGCACGCGCCGGAGTGGCAGCGACCGCGCATCTCGCGAGGCAGCAGGAGCAGCAGCTGTACAAGATCGACCCGGCGACAAAGAAAAGTGTGGCATCGGAAGATAAGTGTTCTGTGTGCGGCCAATCAAATCATACGTCGGCGAAGTGTCGTTTCGTAAAATATAAGTGCAAAAAGTGTAATGTGACCGGTCACCTACAAAGAATGTAATATTAATGAATGTAATAGTACATTTTGATACAAGTGGACAAAGTTTGTTATTGCATTCGAGGCGGAATTATAAAACACCCTCGCCTACGGCTCGGGTGTTTTTGAGCCGAGAATTGCAATAACAAATGTCCACGTGTATCAAACGACGTTTTTCAATACACTTTTGAAGAAATAAAATAAAATAACGAAAAATATTTTTGTCACAAACTATGAAACTATGATTTTAATTTTCTTTTTTTGTCGCGCTTTGTTTCGCCAGGTTGAAGGAGAGGCAAAGGTATGAAGCCGTTAAACAGCCTAATATAAAAAATAGATTTATTTTATATTTTTGAATTCAGTACACAAATAAATGTTAATTTGTGTATAAAAGTAACTATTCGTTTTTAATAATCATGTTTATCTATGATATTCTATATAAAAACACAATTGGAATATTCAAAAAATATTTATGCCGTAGAGACGCGTAGTGCTTTGCCGAAATTAAAAAAAACATTCACCTCAGACTATAGGCATTCAACCAATTTGGACTAAGTTTAAGTATCTTTTATCTGTGGCAATTTTCATTCCCGCACACGTGCGGGAGAGTGCAAAAAATCGCACGCGTGTGAAATACTATTTAAGTGTATTGAAAATAACTATTTCAATACACTTCCTCGAAAACTGGTCCATAACGCACTACGATTAGGCACAATACGCAATGTATTTCACACGCGTGCGTTTTTTTTCCATTTTCCCGCACGTGTGCGGGAATGAAAATTGCCACAGATAACTATACTTATACTTAGTCCAAATTGGTTCAATGCCTATAGTCTGAGGTGAATGTTTTTTTTTTTATTTCGGCAAATCACTACGCGTCTTTACGGCATATTTTTTTTTTTTTATATTAAAATTGTGTTTATAAATAGAATATCATAGATAAACCATGATTATTAAAAAAACTGCCCAAGTGCGAGTCGGACTCGCGCACGAAGGGTTCCGTACCATTATTATCAAAAAAGGACAAAAAAATCACGTTTGTTGTATTCCCCCTTAAATATTAATTTTATTCTGTTTTTAGTATTTGTTGTTATAGCGGCAACAGAAATACATCATCTGTGAAAATTTCAACTGTCTAGCTGTCACGGTTCATGAGATATAGCCTGGTGACAGACAGACGGACAGACGGACAGACGGACAGACGGACAGACAGACGGACAGACAGTGAAGTCTTAGTAATAGGGTTCCGTTTTTACCCTTTGGGTACGGAACCCTAAAAACCAATAGTTATTTTTATACACAAATTAACATTTATTTGTGTTCTGAATTCAAAAATATAAAATAAATCTATTCTTTATATTTGGCTGTTTAACGGCTTCATACCTTTGCCTCTCCTTCAACCTGGCCAAAGCAGAGCGCGAAAAAAAAAAAGAAAATTAAAATCATAGGTTCTTTGTTCGTGACTAAAATATTTTTCGTTATATTTTGTTTTATTTCTTCAAGTGTATTGAAAAACGTCGTTTGATACACGTGGACATTTGTTATTGCAGTTCTCGGCACAAAAACACCCTCGCCTACGGCTCGGGTGTTATAATTCAGCCTCGAATGCAATAACAAACTTTCTCCACTTGTATCAAAATGTACTATTATGATACTACTTACTACTTCTTGTAATACACACAGTTGCTGCTCCATTTTGTTCTCAGATAGTATATGAAAAGGGTTAGGCAAGTTAATTAGTAACAATCTGAGTCATTCTTCTCTAAATTATTGTACTCCTCAGGCTTCTTACAACCAGATAATAACATCCATAACTCGGAAGGAATTTGATCCTAATACCATTATAACTGTACTTGTAGGTAATAGTTCTAACGTTAAACTTGATGATATCACTGACAATGTCACTCAACTATTAAAACTAAATTGTAAGAGAGTAATTCTGTGCTCCTTTCCGTATTTTGAGAAATTATCAAGCAGACGAAATCGTTATATCCATACACTTAACGATCGGATACATTTGTTGGTTAGTCATTTTAGTGACAGGTTGACATTTTTCGACACCAACAGTTTCGTTCAGAAATTAAAGTCAACTAGGAATGATGCGTACCTGCCTATTAGTTTTAGACGTCAATTAGCAAGGCTATTAGCTTTTAATATAAACTCAGACATAAGTGGTATGTCGCAGTTTTTTGTAAATATGTCTACGGAAATTAGTAATTATACTAATTGTAATTAAACAAATATTAGATTAGATTTAAACTAGTCAATAAGACAATAGAAGGTACGAGTGACAATTTAGTTAAACTTATCAATTCTAGGGTATCTTCTAGCTCTCAATAATAAATTGTCAAAAAGGGGTTGAGCAGAATTCCTTTAAATTAATTCAGGGTTTTTCTTCCAAACAATTAGAAATTGAACTATTTTTAGAAAAAACCAATTTTGATATTATCTGTATAACTGATTAACTGACATTGGATGAAAGATTATGAAATGCAAATAAATTTTGAGAATTATAGTATGGGCAGTTGCTTTAATCGGAAATCTAAGATGCGTGGGGGTTCACTAATCTTAGATAAAAATTGTATTAAATTTAAACCTTGAAATGATATTGTCGAGCTATCGGTTGAACATAGCATCGAATTGGCTTGTGTTGAGCTAGATAGGCATGTGATAGTGTGCGTTTACAGACCCCCTAATTACCTGAACTACTCTATCTTTGGGTCAGTAATGGAAGATGCTTTAGCAAAACTTGTTACTGGTAATAAACTAATAACTATCAGTGGTGACTTTAACGTTAATATCTTAGAAAATAACGTAAACAGCAGTAGATTTTTAAGTCTCTTTAAATCATTTAATTTGTCAAACGTTTTTTCAGAACCTCGGGTAGGTTCTGAAAAAACATTTGACAAATTACTACCAATACTGCTACATGTATTGATAATGTTTTTTGTTGCTGCGACTACTTAGACAAATCCATTGTAAATTAGGTACCTTCCTTCAGATCACAGCGGACAGACTGTGACTTTCGCATCTAAGATACAATTACAAAGAACTCAGATCCAAACTAGACAAATAACACCTAGCAGTTTAGATAAATTTAATAATAATTTAACTATCAAGTTAAATATACCAGGCCATATTAGAAACAATGTAAATTAATTGTATGAAGAATTCTTTTCGGTAGTGCACGCCGAGTTCAATAATACTTTAAAAAAGAAAACTAAAACTATTGGCCCAAAGTTTATTTTCAGTGACTGGGCAACACAGGGTATTAGGAAAAGTAGTGAATGATTGTTTGAGCTGTACGGCCTTAAGCCTTACATTAACACAGAAACTTTTAGTAAATATGTTGCTACTTACTCGATTTTTTTTAAAAACTCTTGCAGGGTAGCCAAATCTCTTTTTATTAGCAACAAGATTAAATCAGCTGATAACAAAATTAAGACAGTTTGGAAAATTATCAACAGTGAAACAAATAGAAATAAAAAACAAAGTAATGACATAACACTAGAGACCTCACGTGGCCTCGTGAGCTCTAATAATGAACTTGCTCAAGAATTTGTAAATTTCTTTACCAGTATCCCAATTAAACTACAGAAACCTTAAATTCCTCTCCCTTGCTCTCTCTTGATTTATTGAAAGCGAACGTTCCAGCCTATTCAAATGAATTTAAATTTCAGCACATAAACCCCATAACAATCGTAAAAGCTTTTAAACAAATCAAGATTAAATTAACCGAAGATCTATGGGGTATGTCTACCAAAGCTTGTACCTCAATTATTGAGACTGTAGCACCGTATTTAGCCTCGATATTTAATTTGTGCGTGGATCAAGGGGTCTTCCCGATAAAACGGTTTTCTTGGGAATGACGCTCGACTCAAGGCTACAATGGGGTCCTCATTCAACATCTCTTGCAGGACGGCTGAGCTCAGCAGCATTTCTAGAGTTTCTTGCCCGTTCTTCTCCATCGAGATCTACGCTAGGGAATGGGCAACTACCAGTACTTTCTCAAGTTATTATGTGTTGTGTCTGGGACTGTAGCTTTGTTTTTTTTCTGTATTTTTGACATTCAAAAGTGCCGTAATGGTCTAATTGAAATAAATGCTTTGAGTTTGAGTTTGACTAGTGCGGTAAGTTGGTCTTTACAAACGAGTAGACGAATGTAAGCCCGAGACGAAGTAGAGGGCTTACCATAGTCACGTGTTTGTAAATACCAATTTCTGCACGTGTGTCATACAATGTTTTTCAACACATTTGCGAGAAAACAGTACAATATGTTATGAAACAAACAGTGACCCCAAAAACCACGAAAACGACACCCATGAAGAAAAAAACCGTAAATTTTCGTCGGCGCTGATGGGGTATATTGATACTAGCATTGCATTGTAAATAAATTACTTTAATTAGAATTATTGTGATTGATAATATTCTTTTCACACGACAAAATTGACACAACATATTTGTTCTAATCAGTCTCTTTGGTTTAACCGACAGTGCGGTGGCCAGTACTCACACTCCTCTTCACGGCACTATCGTGTTCATTCGGAGACTCCTAGGCTGCTTCGCAGTCGCATCAGTCGCGGACCTGCTAGAGCCTTGGTCAGAAGGTCTGCTTCCATGTCTTCAGTTCGCAGATACATGATGTCTAATGCTCCTTCTTGGATACAGTTCCTGATGAAGTGCATTTTCAGATCAATATGCTTTGACTTGGAAGTCACCATCTGGTTCTTACTCAGCTTGATGGCTGCTTGATTGTCATTCAGGATGACTATGCGTTTGTTATAGACGGCAGGGTAAACGGATAAGCAAGATACTATTTATCTACTTTAACTGAAATTAATGAGAATTAATGTGATTTACTGGGATTATAGTAAGGGAAACTACAAGAAACGTTTTACTGTTTATATTTACAACAGATAAAATGTACACATAAGCTTATAACACACATATAGATTTACAAAAAATATCATGTACCCCTAGCAATAATTATAAAGCCAAAGTTATCATTTAATATAATTTAAATGATTTATATAACCAAAGTTTGTAGTTGTAATTATAAATACCATCTAAACAAACACAAATCAAGTTAGTTTATTATTCTCATAATCACAATAATGAATAACATAATTAGATTACATAATAATTTCAGCAAAGCAATAATATTATAGGTACTTAACTTTGTATAGAAGTGTTCCCGTCGGCAGCCAAACAAGAAGTGGCCGAACTGTTTTTTTTTTTTTTTTTTTGCGGAATGGCATCTCGCAGTTCAACCTAGAGAGGTTGTCGTCTGCTTAACCGGACAATCCTGTGGGTACCTTAAGTGTAAGGCCTCCAGCCAGGGCATAAAACTTACAAACTAAACGACTACACGCTAAGGGCACCCCCTGCGGGGTACGGGCCTCGGCTTAGGGCGTCGCTGGGAGAGGACAGCAAGGGGACAGGCTGGATCTGAGTGGTGTCATTATTTAGGGACTGATTTTGAACTACAGGCGCAGCAACGCGGGCTGGCACGAGTGAGGGACAGGGAGGGTTCGTATCGGGGCGTCGCGACGGGCCTCGACGGCGAGGACGGAATGACGGCTGTTTGCGTCTGTGCTTTCTAAGCGTGCTAGTTTCCTTCCTGCTCTCCTGGAGGAGGGTAATAGCGTCATCGGGATCGACTAAAGTATGCCTTGGGCGGCGGATCTGACTAATTCGCGAGGGTTCGTAACGGGCGGCCGCTGCGATCAGGGGGTTACGGTGTTTAATAGCAGAATCGAAGAAGCGCTTGGATAGGCGCTTCATGAACTGAGCTAACGTGGGGATTTTAAGATCTAAATGTAAACGGTCATTACGGACGTAATAGGGGGCTCCCGTGACTTTACGTAAGAATCGGTTCTGAAGGACCTGCATCCTATAGAGATATCTAGGCTTGGCGTGGGCGTACACGACGCAAGCGTAGGTCATGATGGGACGGATCACGGCGGTATAGAGACGCAATTTGCACCTGAGAGACAATTTGCTCTTTTCCGTAAGTAAGTAATGGAGTCTACCCATTGCGAAAGCAGCTCGGTCGCGAGCTGCTTTGATATGTGGCCCGAAGGTCAGATGGTTGTCGAGAATGACTCCTAAGTATTTGGCTTGCTTCTCCCAGGGGATAGGCTTGCCGTACATAGTGATCGGATTGGGGGAAGTGACATTAGTACGCGATCTCGAAAAAAGAACGGCCTGACTCTTATCGGGGTTAACCTCGATTCTCCATTTCCTAAACCAAGCGCCTAAGACGTTGGCTGAGGTTTGGAGGGTTTTGGCGATTGCATTTTTACAGCGACCGGTGTAGTAGATGGCCGTGTCGTCCGCGAACAGGGCTAACTGAGCTTTTTTGCTCTTGGGAATGTCACTAGTGAACAACGTGAATGCGAGCGGAGAGATGACGGAGCCCTGGGGGACTCCGGCGCGAATAGGGTGAGGAGTAGAGAGCGATTTTCCTATGCGGTATCGGAACGTGCGATTCGACAAAAAGTCTCGCAAGATGAGCACAAGACGGTCCGGCACTCCCAGTTGATATAGCTTATATAATAAGCCGTTGTGCCAGACTTTGTCGAAAGCTTTCGCTATGTCGAAGAACAACGCACCCGTCATCGACGAACGCTGGAAGCCAGCGCTCAGGTGTTCGACGATGCGATGGGTTTGTTGAATACAAGAGTGTTCGGTCCTGAAGCCGAACTGTTCGTTGGGAATGAGGCTCTTAGCTTCGGCGAAATCTTTGAGGCGCTTGTAAATAAGTCTCTCATAGATTTTTCCGAGTGCTTTCAGGAGACTGATAGGACGGTAGCTCGCGGGGTCCGTTTTGGGTTTACCGGGTTTGGGAATTCCGATAACAGTGGCCTCTTTCCATACTTGGGGGAAGAAGTTGTTACTTAGAGCGCCATTGAAGATGGCTGCCAATAAGATTATTAACTGACCGGGGAGAAGTTTGAGCACCTTGTTAGTGATTCCGTCGGAGCCGGGTGCTTTACGCGGTTTAAGCCCTTTAATGATGTCGTACACTTCGTCTGGGGTGACTACAGGTATAGGATCATCGGGGTCTTCAAAGGGGGGAAGGGAGGCCCTACGTTCGACTTCCGCGTTTACCATGTCGAGGTGTTTGCTATCTACCGGTTGCGTGCTGGGAGTGCACTGAGATTCTAAACTGTCGGCAAGGCATTCGGCCTTTTCAGAGTCTTCGAACGCGAGGCTCTTGTCCGGACGAGTGAGAGGAGGCATCGAAGCCTCTTCGGTGGCACGTAACTTCCGTTGAAGTTGCCAGAAAGCTAGATGAGTGGGCTCGAGTTCGCTGAGCATCTTGTCCCATTGATTCGAACGAAACTCACTGGTGCGCTTCTTTACAGCACGCTGTAAGTAGCGCATGTGAGCTTTGTTCGAGTCACAGGGAAAAGAGCTGTAGGCACGGATAGCTGCGTTCTTCTCGTTTATCAGATCACGTACGTCATCGGGTAGTTTCCAGCGCTGATCGCTCAGGGCTGGGACTTCCCGTGAACAATCCGTGATTACGGATTGAATGTGCTCTGTAAAGGAATTGATGGCGGCTGTCGTGTCTGCGACTGTGACAATATGGTCGGGGATGGCATCCAGGTGCGGCGACGAGAGAGAATTCAGCTTATCGCTGACTTTTCTCCAGTCAGTAATCACTTGGGAAGGCGGGGGCTGATCGGAGTCGGAAGGACCAGAGCGGGGGAGCAAGTGCATAAACACAGGGCGATGGTCTGAGTTGAGCTCGTGAAGAGTCTCGATCAAATGCAACTTAAGGTTGACATTTTTGAGAAGCGCGATATCTAGTACATCAGAGCTTTTGCTCGGGTCGTGGGGATAGTGAGTATGCTCCATAGGAGCGATAGGGTTGAAGTTGAGGGAGACTCCTAGGTCATACACGAATTTTCCTCTGGGAGAGGTCAGCGTGCTGTTCCAGGCGGGGTGCTTGGCATTGAGGTCGCCCGCTATAATAACGGAGTCACTCAAGCCGAAGAGGACAGTAAGGTCCTTAGTGAGTAACGAGTGCTCCTCGGACGTGCCGCCGGGGGGGATATAAGCCGATATGATGGTAATCGGCGGATGACCGGTCATGCCGAGCCGACAGATGGATACCTCGAGTTTAGACTCTAACGGAGGGGGGGCTATGGGGATGCAATGCAGGTCCTTTTTGTAATAAATTAGAGTGCCGCCACCGTGACAACGCGACCGATCGTTGCGAACTATGCGATAGTTGGCAATTTTCGGGTCACGGTGACTGGGCGAAAGGAAGGTCTCCTGTAAGAGGAATACGTCAATTTGATGGTCGCGGAGAAAAGCGGCGATCTCATCACGTTGGCTTCTGAGGCCATTGGCGTTGAAAAAACCTAATTTAAGGGATCGCGGTTTGAATTTACCTAAGTTCGTATTATCCATATTCAAGGGGACTTAAGGTTTCTTAGGGCTTGCTCTATCTCGGGATAGCGGCTGAAGATTTCGCTGTAGACTACTATGTCAATGGGGGCACTCCTAAGTTCAGCAGCTAAGCTATCTGCTTCAGTGCCAACAAAGACCGAGAATCTTGCGATCGTTTGGAAAGATGTTTCCTTTGAGATGGCCGCGGGGCCTGGAGGTCCGGGGCGAGAGGGCGCGGGAGAAGCGACGGGAGCAGTCTTAGGGGAAGCTGCGGGAGCGGCCACTCGGGGCGCTGGGGGCGCAGGGGGCGGGACGAGGGTGTCAAGTAACCCTGGGATGGTGGTGGTCTCTACCTTACCAAGTGCTGGAAAGGCTCTCTGGTGATTCAGAGAGTTCCAGGGTGAGGGTCTCTGAGGACTGAGACGTTCGGGCAATTGGGAGGAGGGGATCTTGACGGAGGGGCTTTCCCTCTGCTGCCGTTCGCTGGCTCGCTTCGCCAGCTTTGAGGAGGAGGACTTAGGGGCCTTGGGACAGCCTCGATAGTTGGCCGGGTGGCCCGACTGGCCACAGAGAACGCAACTGGGTGGCTCTGCAGCCTGGGAGGTGTCCTTAGGACGAGGACAATCGGCCGTGCTATGGTCGCCTAGGCACTTTACGCACCTGTGAGGCGCGTAGCAATGCTTCTGGCTATGGCCATACATTTGGCAACGGTGACATTGCCCTATTTGGTGTGATTTGAAAGGCCTCTCGATTGAGATGCCTGAAAGGGAACAAACTGACTTGATATTAAATATCGGGTGGTGCCCTTCCACCGGGTCGCAAATGACCAGCACAATGTCGTACAGGTCTCCTCCACGCGCCTTACGCAGGCGGTGTACAGCTGAGACGGGGATGTTTTGCTTTAAGAGGTCGTTTAGGACGTCCTCGGAGGGGATTTCCTTAGGAATATTCCTAATGACTACGCGAGTGGGTGTCTCCTCGGGGAGACCGTAAGTATGGAAAGCATATTTTCTTTCCGCCATGAGACGTGTCATGGCCCTATAATCGTCGGACGTAGGGACCTTTATCTTAATGGTATTAGGGGTACTGTGGGCGCTAGTGTATTGGATTTTTAGATCCATACACGCTTTGGACAATTCAGTCCATTTCGCCTTGTCCTGAAGATAAAGCGCGGGAGTGGGCTTGGGTTTTTTAGGTTTCGCGGCGGGCTTCGCGGCGGGTTTAATGGTGGTCGGCTTGCTGGTATGAGCAGCAGCCAACGGAGCTGGGGACGGAGGGCGGGAAGTCACGGGAGTGGAAGCGGGAACCGAGACATTCGCGGCGGGTTTCTTGGCCTGAGTGGACTTAGAGCTTTTTCCCTTCCTCTTCTTCCCCTTTCCGACGACTTGGTAGTCGTCTTCGGAGGACGAGGCGGAGGAGAAATCCGGTTCGGGATCGGAGACCGGGACTGTCGTGTCCATTTTCTCGGAAGGAGAATCGGACGCAGCTGCGGGACGGACTATTGTTTCCGAAACAATGGCCTTCGGAACAATGGGCTTAGGCATTCTCGGAATGCCTTTGTCGGCGAGGCGCGGCGAGGACGGGTAATTAGGCTCAATGGGCGCCGACTCGGGCGTTCCCAGAATGACGGTGTCGGCGTCCATTGAAGCTAATGGGCTATCGGGTGCGTCGCTGTATTCAGCGAACGCTGCGCGTTCGAGTTCGTCGAAAGTCGCGCCATATTTCTGTTTGAAGTACGAGTCTTCAAACAGAACCTGTCTGACAAACTTGTAAAGAAGTCTGTCAGCCATAATTAAACGGGCTTAAAAGCTAAAAGTTAGCTAACATGAGTGAAGCTCAACCTATTACCCTAACAACCTAACTCCCCGGGTGGGTGGGCCCGGGGGTGTGTGGCCTCCCTGAACTTGTGCGAACAGGGAGGTGAGTACCTAAGGTGTTCCCTAAGCTTGTAAACCTGTCGCCAGTCTTATTGTGCGACAGGGCCCTAGGCCCGCAAGGGGCTCTAGTGCGAAGGGGTAGACACTCCCAACCGACACTAGGTGAGTTGCTGTGAACGAAACCAGAGACTAGGTTTGACGAGGGAAGCCCCCAAGGCCAAGGTCCTAGCTCTCGACTCCAATGGAATGCCTCGCCCTGAAGGGGTTTGGCGGGTAGGATTGGGTCACCACCCTCTTGGCTTCGTTGGCACCGTAAGGTTTCCACCAAGAACCACGAAACTGTGGTTTTTGCCTGAAGGGCAAAAACACGCGAGGACGATGGAACTGTTATGGAAATGCTTGTCTTGAAAAAGACAGTTTTGTTTGACGTATCGAACCAACTACAAATGTAGATGATCCGTTACGGCGCAGCAACACTAAGTTCGTGCACAAGGCGCAAACTGTAGTAATGCAACGACTGGGTGTAGTCTGGGACTACTGATGACGTCACGGAGTCGTGACGAACCGGTGACAGCAGGTAGCAGCGGGCGGGACACAACGCAGGTAGCGGCACGTCCGTACGCGGCGGCGGTCAGGCGGCGAGTGTGACGCTACGGCAGCCGAACGTCGAATGATGAAGTGGCCGAACTGTCACCGTGTCTGGCTTTTATACCTCATTCTCCCGCCCTAAGTCAAACGATCGACTAATAAACAAACTATAAAGCATAGACCAAAAATATTAAAATATTAGTAGATAATTAAACACTATTTTTGTAGATTAAATTAACAGTACATTAAAAGATTTGAATAACAATTTTAAAGAGTAAAAAAAATACCATGACTTCCGTTGACAGTTGGCAACATTTCAAGAAAAAAATACACAAGACTTTAATCAATAAATTCTACCCACTTTATCACGGCCATGCTGACTTGTAGTTCGCTCTCGGACTACATAAAATAAAAAAACTTAAAACTAATTATTACTAAATACACTTTTGTAAGGAAACTTAATGCTAATACATAATATTCATTGTTGTAGTCCAACTTAGCACATCAAAGGGACAAAACAACAACGGTCAGTACTTTCACATCAATCTAAACCTCTCACCTGCTGCACATGAGACGGGCTAGAACAAAGTAACTGACTTCAGCAGTTCCAATCAAATATTTTCTCATTCCATTTGTCACATCTGACATCTAATACATAATTTCCATAATGGGTACAATATAATATTACATAAGAATAATACAAAAGTTACATTATTCGACATCATCAATCCATTCTCCAGACCATAGTCTCAATTTATCTTTGGCTACAGTTATATTTCTTAAATTTCCTATTCCCCTTAAGGAGTACCTATCATTAGGTAAGATAGCTGTAATCTCATAAGGACCTTTAAATCTGGGACATAGTTTATCATGACGCCTGTGGTCTTGGTTTACATAAACTGTATTTCCAACATCAAAAACATTATTATCTCGCCTTACGGTATCGAATCGAGTTTTGAATTTGTTTGCCTCATAACACAGACGCTGATAAGCAAGTTCACGATCTACCCTAACATCTATGTTATCTTCAGGAATATTTATGTCATTCAAATGAGCTTGGATAGAAGGGATATTAGCATTACAGCCTATAAGCAAACGAATCGGTGTGAAACCCGTAGAACTCTGAATAGTGGTGTTTATTGACTGTTGTACCTTCCACAATCCGCTTGGCCAATCTGACGAGCCATTACAAGTAGTATTTAGCATATCAATCACTGTAGCGACATATCTTTCTATTTGACCGTTACCTCTTGGTGTGCCTGTAGCAACCATATGATGTTCTATCTGTAACTCTCTAAATAAGGAACGAATTTGATTAGCACTAAAATTGGTGCCCCTATCTGTAATAACCATTGATGGGGTTCCAAATATAGTGATAATTTCCCTTATAATAGGCACTAGTTCGATAGAGTTCAGAGTTTTGAGAGGTTTTAGTAAACAAAATTTGGTAAACCCGTCGACTAAAAGTAGAATATGTTTGTATCCGTCACTTGTTTGTGTGAATGGACCTGTACAATCCAGATGGATTGTATGAAAGGGAATAGGGGTTTTATCAATGGGATGTAAATATCCTTGTTTTGGACCAGAATGACCTTTCCTTTCCACACATATTAGACAGTGCTTTAAATATTTTCTAACAAAAGTAGACATACGAGGAAACCAAAAATGTTCGCAAAGTCTTTTGAATGTTTTGGTAAATCCTACGTGGCAGTTTTCATCATGGAATAATTTTAAAAGGCTGAATCTGGATCCTTTTGGCACATATAATTTAGGTTCGTTAGGTTGTACTTTGTAAAACAACAAATTATTTTGTAATAAGTATTGATTTTCGTCTAATTCACCAGCTATAATTTGGGCTATTAAATTTTGCGTTTCTGAATCATTTTGTTGGGCGATTTCTAACCAAGATAGTGGTTCTTCAATCAAATTTATCATGCTAGAAATTTTTAGTGATTTACTATTAGTTTGTACAGTGGCAGTCTGTGGTGACAAAGAGCTAGATACTGATGCACCAGCAGGAGTGGAGTCTTTCACAGGATTACGGCTAAGAAAATCTACATGTCCTATGTATCTACCTTTTTTATATATAACCTCAAAATTAAAATCTTGTAAAAACGTCCACCAACGGGCAACGCGGGGAGATAAATCTTTTTTATTCATAGTGCTTTTAAGAGAGTTACAGTCTGTAAAAATCTTAAACGTAATACCTAGAAGGTATACTCTAAAATGTTTTAAAGCATTATATATAGCCAAAGTTTCTAGATCATACGAACAATATTTGGATTCCGCGGGTGAAGTTCTTCGACTGAAATAAGCTATGACTTTTTTGATATTATTAATTCTTTGTACTAAAATGGCTCCGTAGCCTAAGGAACTGGCATCTGTATATAGTTCAGTTGGTAAACAAGGATCAAATACTGTTAATAATGGTTTACTAGACAAATGTTTTATAACATAATTTCTAGCCGTATCCTGTTCTATTTCCCACTCCCATTTCTGGTTACTTTTTGTTAATTTGGTTATAGGTGCAGTTTGAGTTGCGAAAGTGGGAATAAATTTGCGGAAGTAACTAGCTAGACCCATAAACTGCCTTACTTGCTTAACGTTTTTAGGGACAGGGGAGTTTACTAAATCAGCTATCTTTGCCTCACTAGGCCTAATACCTTCCTGTGTTATAATTCTTCCTAAATATTCTATACTATGAACAAAGAATTTACATTTTTTAATATTTATAGTAAATCCTGAACAGCATAATGCCCGAACTGTTTCATCTAAATAGTGAAGACCTTCTTCTATTGTTGAAAATGGAATTAAGATGTCATCTATATAAACTAGAAGAAATTTCAAGTGCTGTACAGCTTTTGTGATAGCTCTTTGGAAAACTGAGGGCCCATTACAAATACCAAATGGCATCCTTAAAAACTCAAAGTGCCCATCGGGCGTCACAAAAGCCGTGTATTTTATAGACTCTGATGCAACGGGAATTTGGTAAAAACCATTTTTCATATCAATAGAAATGAAGAATTTTGCTTTACCTAACTTATCGATTTGGTCCTCGATTAGAGGGAGAGGGTAGCGATCTTTATCCAAAATTTTATTTAGTGCTCTATAATCTATACATAATCTATCGGTGCCGTCTTTTTTTTTAACTAAAATTACTGGATTTGCAAAAGGAGAGTCACTTTCACGAATTATGTTTTGCTTCAAAAGTTCTTGAATTATGTCATTAACCTTCTCTCTCTCTATCGGCGCCAATCGATAGGGACGATAATTGATGATTTCATCTTTAATTAATCGTAACCTAAGTTCACCGGTTTTTACGGTAGTAGTTCCATCGAAGACAGAAGGGTACTTTTGAAAGATGTTTCTTATTTTATCTTGTAGCTCCAAATCTAAATGATCAATTTTTGAGGTTAATTCAATTAAATCGGATGTATCGGTAGAAATCATATTAACTTCTGTCTTAGTTAGAACCGACTTCCTAAATAGACGACTACCTAACGAATCTGTCACGATTTCTATATCTTGATATTGAACAGCGTTTCGACCTATTCATAAATTATACTGAAAATCATAGTCTCTAACAACATATATATCTAACTCTAAACAAACTGCTTCGAATTTAACAAGTACCGTAATTAAAGCAAAAACGTGTAATTTATTTTGGCCTATACCGTTCAAATAAATTGATATTGGTGAAAAATGGCAGCCTAATTTTCTTGCAATTGATTCTCTTATCAGACTACAACTTGCTCCTGTATCTATGAGAAAATCAATCGGAATATTATTTATGACAACTCTAGTTAATTTTAGTTCGGTTTTTCTAAAAAAATAACCTCTTTATTTGGTATTATAGTTATGGATGAAGAATTACTTGATTCAGCTTTTTGTTTATGATAGCAAACAGACTCAGTGTGCCCAATTTTTTTGCAATATGTACAAACTTTTGGTCCGTTAGGCTTAGATAACTGTGTGACTTGATTGACAGGTGTATGTGAGTTTGGTTTATTTTTGGGACATTGATAATGTATGTGACCTATCTTATGACAAGAAAAACATTTCTTTTCGTTGTTCAATTTAGGTCGTTTCGTTTCAGAGGGCCCAGCATTAGAATCTTCTAAGGGTCTTTTTTTTACTTTTACATATACTGAAAGCAGCGATATAAGGGCAGCAGTAGTAGTGATACCACTATTTAGTGAAGCCATCTTAACGTCGACATCAGAAATTCCTCCACAAACTAATTCAACTATTTGGTCATCAGTAAAAGAAATTTTTGTATTACGAAGTAAACGTATTTTTTCTCTACTGTATTCACTATAAGAATCTGCCGCGTCTGATGTATACAAGACTGCCCTACTGAGTTTCTCAGATAAGTTTTTCTTTTCAGGAAAAGCATCGATTATATCTATACGAAATTTTTCCCAGGATCTACCTTCAGTTGGTTCCCATGATTCGAACCACGTGACAGCAGATCCTTTTAGGGCCTTACCGGCTTTAGCTGCTGTTTTGATACTGCTCCACTTCAAATCCGCACGGAGAGTCTCGATGCTGTCACACCAACTCTTCGCTCCACAGTCGTTTTTATCAGGGTCGAACACCGGCAAAGCGATGTCATCGTCCTTTTGTTGTGTCGTAGATACAGCATCTCGGATAGCTTTAAGAAGATTACCGATTGTCTCAGCGTCCATCCTGAAACACGAGATAGATATTATTAGCAAAAGTGATGCAAGGACAATCCCACTTCTGATGTTATAGACGGCAGGGTAAACGGATAAGCAAGATACTATTTATCTACTTTAACTGAAATTAATGAGCAATAACTATAAAGCCAAAGTTATCATTTAATATAATTTAAATGATTTATATAACCAAAGTTTGTAGTTGTAATTATAAATACCATCTAAACAAACACAAATCAAGTTAGTTTATTATTCTCATAATCACAATAATGAATAACATAATTAGATTACATAATAATTTCAGCAAAGCAATAATATAGGTACTTAACTTTGTATAGAAGTGTTCCCGTCGGCAGCCAAACAAGAAGTGGCCGAACTGTATTTTTTTTTTTTTTTTTTTTTTTTAGTAGGGACCACTCGCAGTTGCAACTCTAGACGGTTGCTTGACTGCTTAACCGGACAATCCTGTGGTGGCCAAAAATTACTTTAAGGCCCCCAGCCAGGGCTTACAAACTAACAGGAATTACACATTAAATGAACCGTCACTAAGGGCACCCCCTGTGGGGTTCGGGCCTCGGCTTAGTGGGTCATTGGCAAGAGGGCAGCAAGGGACAACAACAGGCTGGGTCGGATCATTAATTGGCTCATCGAGCATGTCGGGCTGGGGTCGGGCAGTGATGTTACTGGGGGGTCGCGGGGGTCCACGCCGGCGGGACCGGATTCGCGGTTTAAATCGGTTTTTGTATTTGTACCTATACGTAGTGTACTCGTTTCCCTACAGCTCTCTTGATAAAGGGTGATGGGATCATCGGGAAGGCCGAACTGTCACCGTGTCTGGCTTTTATACCTCATTCTCCCGCCCTAAGTCAAACGATCGACTAATAAACAAACTATAAAGCATATACCAAAAATATTAAAATATTAGTAGATAATTAAACACTATTTTTGTAGATTAAATTAACAGTACATTAAAAGATTTGAATAACAATTTTAAAGAGTAAAAAAAATACTATGACTTCCGTTGACAGTTGGCAACATTTCAAGAAAAAAATACACAACACTTTAATCAATAAATTCTACCCACTTTATCACGTTCGTAGCTAGCGCCTAGATATTTGTAGAGGTTTTTCAAGTGTATAGCTTCTTTTGCTGCTTCAGTCAGAGCTACATATTCTGCCTCGGCTGTCGACAGCGCAATGCTTTTCTGTTTCTTTGACATCCAACTTATGGCCGTTCCAGCAAATTTGAAGCAATAGCCTGAAAAAGATTTTCTGTCAAGCTTGCAAGCGCCCCAATCTGCATCTGCCATTCCATACAGGTCTTGTCCTGTTTTATTGAATGTTAAGCCGACGTTTTTGGTGGCCTTTAGGTACCGGAGTACTCTCTTGGCGCTCTTGAAGTGTTCTTCATTATAGCAGTCGTTAAACTGTGATAGGTAGCTGATTGCGAACATTATGTCTGGGCGAGTTGCTACCGCCATGTACATTAGTGTTCCTATCAGGTTTTTGTATGGAAGATGCTTTTCCAATTTGAGTCCAGGCTCCATAGGGGTGGACACTGTTTTGCAATCCACCATCTTGAATTTTATAAGGGTATCTTCGATGAACTTTTGTTGATGTAATTTTATTTCATCCCCATTGTAAGTTACATCTAAGCCTATGAGCCTTTTCGGTGTCCCCAAATCTTTGAGTTCAAATTTTGAATTTAATAGGTCTTTAACTTCTTTCAATGCTTTAGGACACGAGTAGGCAATTAATAAATCGTCGACATATATTGCAATAATAAACTTTACTCCTCTTTTCTCCAGGATGTATATACACGGGTCGGCTTCAGACGCTCGAAACCCTATATTCTTCAATTCTTTGTCGAGTTTTATATGCCATTGCCTCCCTGCCTGCTTGAGTCCGTACAATGCTTTAATAAGACAACAAACTTTTTCTTTTGGAACACTCTTTATGTCTCTTAGCATGTCTCTGGTTTTATTGTAAATCGTTAAATCCTCTTTCGTACTTTCATCGACCATTATCTCCATCAAGTATTCTTCCAAATAGTCAGGGTATTTCATCATAATCTTTTCTTCTAGTACACCGTTTAGGTACGCAGTTGTTACGTCCATTGGGTTCAGTTTTAACCCTTCTTCTGTGGCAATACCAATAACAGATCTGATCGAGCTTAACTTCCCTACGGGCGCGTAAGTTTCGTTGAAATCTATACCTGGTCGCTGCGTGAAACCGCGTGCTACAAGTCTGGCTTTTCTTATGATCTTGTCATCAGGTCCGATTTTATTTCTTAAAACCATCTTGTAGTCTATGACTTTTATGTCATTGCTTTTCTTTTCTTGAATTTTCCAGGTTTCGTTTTTTACATGTGCTCTGATTTCAGCTTTGATGGCGTCATGCCAGTATTCATCGTTTTCGTTTTCAATTTCATCAGATAGGTAAGTCATTTCCGTGAGTGAATGACTTTCTTCGATATTGCTTAATTCATAATCCTTAGTCCACGCTGGTGAGTGCCTTTCTCTTTGGGGCCTCCAATTTTCAGGTGCTTCTAAGGTCTCAGATGCGTCATCGAATGAATCGATTTCATTCACTTCATTTTGACTTTCAGAATTTTGTAAAGATTTTTTATTATTCTGTCCAGTGAATTCAATTTCTATTTTCTGTCTATCTTTGTGATGTTCTTTTTCTTTTACAAGGTTATCATAGCTCGTGTCTTCTTTTTGATAGTACATCTTGTCTATGACTTTGATGTCCCTGCTCGTCACTACGTCGTCATCTTCAGGTATGTAAACTCTATAACCTTTTGAGGTTAGCGAGTATCCCATGAATATCCCTTCCCAGCCCTCCTTGGTTTTTTCTGTTAGCTTTCCTCGTCTGTTCTTTTTTAGGACGAAGGTCTTTCTGCCGAAAACTTCAAGATGATTGCCAGACGGTGTTCGGCCTGTCCACTTCGTGAACGGTATATCACCATCTAATGCTTTTGAAGGGCTACGGTTTATAAGATAGTTTGCCGTAGATATCGCTTCTGCCCAGAGTTTTTAGAAACATTGGCTTCAATCAACAGGCACCTAGCTTTGTCTAGCAAGGATCTGTTCTTCCTCTCACTAATCCCATTTTGCTGTGGGGTGTAAACAGTGGTCAATCTTCTTTGAATGCCATGAAGGTTGAGGAAATCATCGAAGTCCTTGTTACGATATTCAGTGCCGTTGTCGGATTGCAGGTGTTTTATTCTTTTGTTGTGAAATGTTTCGACTTCATTTTTATATTGCTTGAAACAATTGAATAAGTCACTTTTCTTCTTTATGAAATAGACGTGGCAATAACGGGTAAAGTCGTCTATGAATGTGACGTAATATCTTGAGCCTGCAAGTGTTTCACACTCAAAAGGTCCACAAACGTCGCTGTGAATTATTTCCAGTTCTTGCGTCGTGTAGAGATCATCATGTCTTGTGAAAGGTAATCTTGATAGCTTGCCTTTAATGCAGGTTTAACATGTTTCCAATTTTTCTTTGTTGATGTTCAATCCGTACATTAGGTCATTCGTAGCCATCTTGATCAGATCCTTTTCATTTATATGGCCAAGTTTACGATGCCATTCCCTGATGTCGTCTTTTTCTCCTCTTCGTGTGTGGTTTGCAGTCTCTTTCTTCAATTCAAGGTAGTAAAGTCCATCTTTTCTTTGTGCTGTCAGTGCTATTTCACCACTTTTTTCTATGATGTAGGCTTTGTGTTTTTCAAAAACTACTTTGTTGCCTCTGTCAGCTATTTTGCCTACAGACAGAAGGTTGACTGACACATCAGGAACAAATAGTGTTTCGTTAATGGTATAATCTACCTTATCTACGGTGATTTTTATTTTTCCCTTGCCTTCAATTTTGCTCGTGTGCTTCTTCGATGCCAGCTTTAGGATACCGTTTTCAGGGATCATGGTAGAAAATTTTGATTTTTCACCACACATGTGAGATAAACAGCCGCTATCTAGACACCATAGATTGTCATTGGTGTTTGGGTTTGCGGTATTCAGGCAGATGTTGAAGTTCTTGCCTTGAAGTTTTTTTGTTTCAAAGTTCGTTTTCTCATTTTTCTTTTTATTTCCCCAGCACACTTCAGTGGCGTGGCCCTTTTTCTTACAATTCTTGCAAAATGGTTTTATTTTGTTCTTTTTAGAAAAATACGCATCTGATGAGCTCTCGGGCTGTTCACCAAGATTCCTTGCTTGACTTTCTTCCAGAATTTTTATCTTTAGATCGTCAGGATCGGGCAATGTGTCCCTTGATTCGATGGCGATACGAAAGTTTTCAAAATTAGTTGGCAAACTGTACAACATCATTATGCTAAGCAGTTCCGGTGGTATCTTTAAGTCCATATCCTCGAGCTTGTCCACAATGTCCATAAAGTTATTTAAGTGGTCGCGGATATCTTCCTCATTAGTCATGTGCTTTAAAACCAGTTGCTTTAATAAAGTTGCCTTTCTTGCGGGCCCAGTGCTCTGGTAAATGGCTTTTAACTTGTCCCAAATAGCTTTAGCTGACGTACAAATCTTTATTTGTTTTAACTCGGATGGTGACAAAAGAAGAAAAATTTCAGCCCTTGCCTTTAAGTCTTCCTTCTCGTACGCCGCTCTTTCCGCCGCATCTGCCTTTGGCGATAATGTTTTTTCGCCGCTGACGATTTCCCAATAGTCATTTTTTATGAGGACGGCCTGGGCTTGTAAGCATCAGGTGTCATAATTGGATTTTGTCAGTGGTTCTATATTGCGGAAGGATGCCATTTCGTAACTCATGGAAACACAGTAAAAATAACCACACTCTGTTACCAATTGATGGGGTATATTGATACTAGCATTGTATTGTAAATAAATTACTTTAATTAGAATTATTGTGATTGACAATATTCTTTTCACACGACAAAATTGACACAACATATTTGTTCTAATGACAGTCTCTTTGGTTTAACCGACAGTGCGGTGGTCAGTACTCACAGGCGCCATCTTGGATTTTCATTTTGACCTTATTTTCATTATCAGCGTCCCCAAAAACCACGAAAACGACACCCATGAAGAAAAAACCGAAAGTTTTCGTCGGCGCCATCTTGGATTTTCATTTTGACCTAATTAAAAAAAATCACAGAACTCGTGCTCTACATGGTCGTGTAGAGCACGAGATCTGTCGGTCGGTTCGGGTACATTGAAAATGCACTTAGCCAGTACATCATTATTTTGAGACCTTCATCACTGTTACCTACATAGATTTTATTGGACTGTTTCGTCATTTGGAACACTGCAATAAAATTATTTTGTCACTGAACAGATAAATGCGCCACTTCCGAATAAAAGATACGTTCTTTGGGGTTTTATAGGACCAAAGACAGTTTTTTACAAAACGTTCTATGGTCTTTTATCTACACCCATGCTATAAATCCTCTATAAAAGTATCTGAAACAGTTAGCTTATTGCCAACATTAAAACAGCCTAATGTTGTACTAAATTTCATTATGCAACTCGTTTCTGTGAGTACTGGCCACCGCACTGTCGGTTAAACCAAAGAGACTGATTAGAACAAAATGTGTTGTGTCAAATTTGTCGTGTAAAAAGAATATTGTCAATCGCAATAGTTCTTATAATTAAAGTAATTTATCTTCAATACAATGCTAGTATCAATATACCCCATCAATTGGTAGCAGAGCGTGGTTATTTTTACTGTGTTTCCATGAGTTACGAAATGGCATCCATCCGCAATATAGAACCACTGACAAAATCCAATTATGACACCTGGTGCTTACAAGCCCAGGCCGTCCTCATAAAAAATGACTATTGGGAAATCGTCAGCGGCGAAAAAACATTATCGCCAAAGGCAGATGCGGCAGAAAGAGCGGCGTACGAGAAGGAAGACTTAAAGGCAAGGGCTGAAATTTTTCTTCTTTTGTCACCATCCGAGTTAAAACAAATAAAGATTTGTACGTCAGCTAAAGCTATTTGGGACAAGTTAAAAGCCATTTACCAGAGCACTGGGCCCGCAAGAAAGGCAACTTTATTAAAGCAACTGGTTTTAAAGCGCATGACTAATGAGGAAGATATCCGCGACCACTTAAATAACTTTATGGACATTGTGGACAAGCTCGCGGATATGGACTTAAAGATACCACCGGAACTGCTTAGTATAATGATGTTATACAGTCTGCCAACGAATTTTGAAAACTTTCGTATCGCCATCGAATCAAGAGACACATTGCCCGATCCTGATGATTTAAAGATAAAAATTCTGGAAGAAAGTCAAGCAAGGTATGTTGGTGAACAGCCCGAGAGCTCATCAGATGCGTATTTTTCTAAAAAGAACAAAATAAAACCGTTTTGCAAGAACTGTAAGAAAAAGGGCCACGCCACTGAAGTGTGCTGGGGAAATAAAAATAAAAATGAGAAAACAAACTTTGAAACAAAAAAAACTTCAAGGCAAAAACTTCAACATCTGCCTGAATACCGCAAACCCAAACACCAATGACAATCTATGGTGTCTAGATAGCGGCTGTTCATCTCACATGTGTGGTGAAAAATCAAAATTTTCCACCATGACCCCTGAAAACGGTATCCTAAAGCTGGCATCGAAGAAGCACACGAGCAAAATTGAAGGCAAGGGAAAAGTAAAAATCACCGTAGATAAGGTAGATTATACCATTAACGAAACACTATTTGTTCCTGATGTGTCAGTCAACCTTTGAGAGGCAACAAAGTAGTTTTTGAAAAAGACAAAGCCTACATCATAGAAAAAAGTGGTGAAATAGCACTGACAGCACAAAGAAAAGATGGACTTTACTACCTTGAATTTAAGAAAGAGACTGCAAACCACACACGAAGAGGAGAAAAAGACGACATCATGGAATGGCATCGTAAACTTGGCCATATAAATGAAAAGGATCTGATCAAGATGGCTACGAATGACCTAATGTACGGATTGAACATCAACAAAGCAAAATTGGAAACATGTTAAACCTGCATTAAAGGCAAGCTATCAAGATTACCTTTCACAAGACATGATGATCTCTACACGACGCAAGAACTGGAAATAATTCACAGCGACGTTTGTGGACCTTTTGAGTGTGAGACACTTGCAGGCTCAAGATATTACGTCACATTCATAGACGATTTTACCCGTTATTGCCACGTCTATTTCATAAAGAAGAAAAGTGACGTATTCAATTGTTTTAAGCAATATAAAAATGAAGTCGAAACGTTCCACAACAAAAGAATAAAACACCTGCAATCCGACAACGGCACTGAATATCGTAACAAGGACTTCGATGATTTCCTCAACCTTCATGACATTCAAAGAAGATTGACCACTGTTTACACCCCACAGCAAAATGGGATTAGTGAGAGGAAGAACAGATCCTTGCTAGACAAAGCTAGGTGCCTGTTGATTGAAGCCAATGTTTCTAAAAACTCTGGGCAGAAGCGATATCTACGGCAAACTATCTTATAAACCGTAGCCCTTCAAAAGCATTAGATGGTGATATACCGTTCACGAAGTGGACAGGCCGAACACCGTCTGGCAATCATCTTGAAGTTTTCGGCAGAAAGACCTTCGTCCTAAAAAAGAACAGACGAGGAAAGCTAACAGAAAAAACCAAGGAGGGCTGGGAAGGGATATTCATGGGATACTCGCTAACCTCAAAAGGTTATAGAGTTTACATACCTGAAGATGACGACGTAGTGACGAGCAGGGACATCAAAGTCATAGACAAGATGTACTATCAAAAAGAAGACACGAGCTATGATAACCTTGTAAAAGAAAAAGAACATCACAAAGATAGACAGAAAATAGAAATTGAATTCACTGGACAGAATAATAAAAAATCTTTACAAAATTATGAAAGTCAAAATGAAGTGAATGAAATCGATTCATTCGATGACGCATCTGAGACCTTAGAAGCACCTGAAAATTGGAGGCCCCAAAGAGAAAGGCACTCACCAGCGTGGACTAAGGATTATGAATTAAGCAATATCGAAGAAAGTCATTCACTCACGGAAATGACTTACCTGTCTGATGAAATTGAAAACGAAAACGATGAATACTGGCATGACGCCATCAAAGCTGAAATCAGAGCACATGTAAAAAACGAAACCTGGAAAATTCAAGAAAAGAAAAGCAATGACATAAAAGTCATAGACTACAAGATGGTTTTAAGAAATAAAATCGGACCTGATGACAAGATCATAAGAAAAGCCAGACTTGTAGCACGCGGTTTCACGCAGCGACCAGGTATAGATTTCAACGAAACTTACGCGCCCGTAGGGAAGTTAAGCTCGATCAGATCAGTTATTGGTATTGCCACAGAAGAAGGGTTAAAACTGAACCAAATGGACGTAACAACTGCGTACCTAAACGGTGTATTAGAAGAAAAGATTATGATGAAATACCCTGACTATTTGGAAGAATACTTGATAGAGATAATGGTCGATGAAAGTACGAAAGAGGATTTAACGATTTACAATAAAACCAGAGACATGCTAAGAGACATAAAGAGTGTTCCAAAAGAAAAAGTTTGTTGTCTTATTAAAGCATTGTACGGACTCAAGCAGGCAGGGAGGCAATGGCATATAAAACTCGACAAAGAATTGAAGAATATAGGGTTTCGAGCGTCTGAAGCCGACCCGTGTATATACATCCTGGAGAAAAGAGGAGTAAAGATTATTATTGCAATCTATGTCGACGATTTATTAATTGCCTACTCGTGTCCTAAAGCATTGAAAGAAGTTAAAGATCTACTAAATTCAAAATTTGAACTCAAAGATCTGGGGAGACCGAAAAGGCTCATAGGCTTAGATGTAACTTACAATGGGGATGAAATAAAATTACATCAACAAAAGTTCATCGAAGATACCCTTATAAAATTCAAGATGGTGGATTGCAAAACAGTGTCCACCCCTATGGAGCCTGGACTCAAATTGGAAAAGGGAGACAAAAATGAATCACAGCATCTTCCATACAAAAACCTGATAGGAACACTAATGTACATGGCGGTAGCAACTCGCCCAGACATAATGTTCGCAATCAGCTACCTATCACAGTTTAACGACTGCTATAATGAAGAACACTTCAAGAGCGCCAAGAGAGTACTCCGGTACCTAAAGGCCACCAGAAACGTCGGCTTAACATTCAATAAAACAGGACAAGACCCGTATGGAATGGCAGATGCAGATTGGGGCGCTTGCAAGCTTGACAGAAAATCTTTTTCAGGCTATTGCTTCAAATTTGCTGGAACGGCCATAAGTTGGATGTCAAAGAAACAGAAAAGCATTGCACTGTCGACAGCCGAGGCAGAATATGTAGCTCTGACTGAAGCAGCAAAAGAAGCTATACACTTGAAAAGCCTCTACAAAGATCTAGGCGCTAGCTATGAATGCATAGTCATCCTGAATGACAATCAAGCAGCCATCAAGCTGAGTAAGAACCAGATGGTGACTTCCAAGTCAAAGCATATTGATCTAAAAATGCACTTCATCAGGAACTGTATCCAAGAAGGAGCATTAGACATCATGTATCTGCGAACTGAAGACATGGAAGCAGACCTTCTGACCAAGGCTCTAGCAGGTCCGCGACTGATGAGACTGCGAAGCAGCCTAGGAGTCTCCGAATGAACACGATAGTGCCGTGAAGAGGAGTGTGAGTACTGGCCACCGCACTGTCGGTTAAACCAAAGAGACTGATTAGAACAAAATGTGTTGTGTCAAATTTGTCGTGTGAAAAGAATATTGTCAATCGCAATAGTTCTTATAATTAAAGTAATTTATCTTCAATACAATGCTAGTATCAATATACCCCATCAGTTTCAAAAAAGAACATTGTCTAGCACGTGCGATTCACTACCACAGCGCCGTAATAAAAAAAAAGACTTATAGGTTTCGAATTCACGTTGAATCCCGCCATTTTTGTTCGTTAATGAGGGATACAAGCTTTGTGTATTTTAATAATAGTAAGTACAATCCAGATTGTAAATAATTATATTATTACCTATACATGGTTTGTTTGTAATGAATACTCGGCAATTAAACTTTCCATGAATTTACATAGACTTCTTACTACACTACAACACCCTATGGTTTCAGAACCTTGTAAGGAGGATTCATATCATGGATGTAGATAAAGTCTTTTAAGCAACTGTACATAATTTAGGTAATAAAACACTCATGTGCGCCCCCAACCCCAGAATACCCCTCATTAGACAACAGTTAGTCCATCCAAGAAAGAGATTGTAGAGTGCGTGAGCAAGGCCCTAAGCAATTACTTCAGAAAATTGTTCAGGGTGCTTAGAGAGTTAACATACTAAAAGTCCTGACGTCTAGGGGGTGAGGCGGAGTGGGGGGAGGGGGTTAAAGTTCCCATTTTTCAGTTTTTCGCTAATATCTTTTAAACGGTGCGTCATGGAGATAAGAAGTCTTCTACGCAATGAAAGCTTATAAAATTATGTACAACTTTTATCTTATACACTTTTTCACATTCCTACCTATTTTCGAACTACATATTCAGGAAAAGTGAAAATTGAAAAAAAAACTACTTGAATTGAACACTACCTTTTATAGACTACTTCCTTCACGTTATTTGGAGATAAAAAGTATCTTATATCTTAAATCAACTCCTACTATATCAATTTACTCAATTTTATCCAAATCTGTACAGCCGTTGGGATATCAAAACTTTTATCTACACTTGTCTTATACACTTTTTCCAAATTTTCACCAGTGTTCGAGTATCGTGCTCCGAAGAAAGTGAAAATGGAGTTCATTTAGTGTGATGTGACAAGCATTACCGAATGTTAAATATGAGCTAGTATATAGATTAGGTATTTTATTGATAACATAAGCTGGGAGTACCTCCAAGCGGTGAAGGCGATAACAGTTTGAGATCTCGTTTTCTACCAATGGTAATGGAGCAGAAGCGGGTCGTCACTTTTCATTCCATATTTCCTGTCGTAGAAAACGAGATCTCACTGGCTAAAACTTCCATAATCATCCATGCCTGTCATTGAATCGACAAAGTGACAGATGAATAAAAGATTTGTAGGTTCTCTTTCGTTGTGTAGCCACCACCAATCACAGCAAGATACCACGTTTTGACGCACTCTGATAAAGAAACAGTGAAGCAAACCGCCCTGATAAGGACGCACGTTTTGACGCTCCTGTTTTCAATAGCTCTGACAAGAGCTGTTGTTCATACGTTTGACGAATCCTGAATAAAGAAATAAGAGTGTCGGGAGCTGATGAGGCCACTCTTCAAGTCCACTTCGTGTGACTTCAATCTTCTCTTCGCGTGTCTTCAATCTTCATTTACGTGTCTTCAGTTTCCCGGCAACTCATTCTACAAGACGTCTTCACGCGGCGGCGGCCCTCCCGACAGTGAGCGCGCGCGTCGAGGTCGCTCATATTTATAAACTCGCGAACTCGGACTCTGCTGGCGCGGCCCGGGCGCCGCAAAGCCGCTAGCGGTGCCGCAGCACACTAGCGCCCTCCGCGGAATTATTGCTACAACAGTGCTGTGACGCGATTGGTTAAAATTCTTATAATTTTATTGGTTTATTCTTTTTGCTAATGTTGATTTTTTATAATGTACATGTTTTCATTGGGTAGCTTACGTTAATTTAGATTGGTAGAAATATCTCATTTCTTATTGGTTTTTTGTATTTTGTTAATCGTGATTTTTGTTAATGTACGCATTTTTATTGGTTAGTTTTAAGTTAGCAAGTAAGTTTAGAATTGTATATAAGACGCGCCTCTTGCCTAATAAATTATTCAGTTTTACACATTCTACGGAGTTATTATTATATACCTTCTGATTCTCAAAGTCCAGTCCCCAAAGTGGTGACCTCCTGCCTGAACACAAGGAATCCCTGCCTGAATACTAGGAAGAATCCCTGCCTGAAGAATCAAGAATTATTATCGCCGAAGCTCTGCCGGTCTGCCCATCTGAATCATCTCCACTCTCCAGTCTCCACACAAATCAAGACCATGCCGAATCCCAGCGAAACAGAGGAACAATCGAGTTCAACAGCACATCCAGTTCCAAAGGCTGAAGCAGCTGGAATATCGCTCACTATGCGTATTCCACCATTCTGGCGCGATCGACCAAGGCTCTGGTTTATCAGCTTTGAAGCAGCAACAAACGACCTCAAGAAAGGCCAAGCCCAACTCGCCCAGATGGTCATCGCACAGCTGGAGCGACAAGACATCGAGCAGATCATGGACCTACTTTACAACCCACCAGAGACGGAGCAGTACAATGCCATCAAACAAAGGCTCATATCAGCGTACGAAGAATCCGACAGCCGCCAGTTCCAGAAACTACTGTCCGATATGGAACTCGGAGACCAAAAGCCGACGCAGCTACTCCGCCGCATGCGAAACCTCGCCAGAGACAAGGTTCCTGACTCCACCCTACGACTTATGTGGACGAATCATCTTCCATCACACGTTCGCTCAGTCCTCGCAGTCAGCGAAACATTCAGCACCAAGACGGCACTCGATGAACTCGCGCTACTCGCCGACAAAATCATGGAGCAAACAGCAGCACCAGAAGTCGCAGTCGTCAACACACCTGCACCAATTACAGTATCCGCACCGCAAGCAGATACGCAGTACCTCATCAGCGAGATACGAAAACTGTCGCTAGAAATAGCGGAGTTAAAATCAAGTCGATACAATAACAACAACAATTATCGCCGCAGTCGTCACTCATCTCGTAACCGAAGCACATCAAGACAACGTAGCCGCGATGTTTCCCCATCTCCATTCTGCTACTATCACCGACGCTTCAAAGAGGAAGCTAGACGCTGTACATCGCCTTGCTCATTCAAGAAACAAAACCCGGAAAACTAGACAGAACGTTGGAAACGGCGGACACCGGCGTTCAGGAAAAATCCCACCGCCTATACATAACTGACAGAAACTCCAACTTATCCTTCTTAGTCGACACTGGAGCCAACATATCCGTGCTACCAAGAAGCAAAGGACAAGTACCAACGCCGTTACCATTCAAGCTATACGCAGCGAACAATACCACAATAGCTACGTATGGCGAGAAAACTCTATCTCTCGATCTCAATCTACGCCGACCCTACCTGTGGAAGTTCATCGTAGCTGACGTGTCAAAACCAATACTCGGAGCCGATTTCCTCAAGCACCATCAACTCATCGTCGACCTGAAAAACCGAAGATTGATCGACGGTGTTACGAGCTTAAAGGTCAATGCCCCGATACGAGTATCCAACGTACCTACTGTACGCAGCATCGATATGTCGCAATCATACCACGACATTTTGGCCCAATATCCCGGCATAACGAGATTAACATCGATGAAACTAAACTCCGATATCCACGTGCAACATTTCATCGAAACAAAAGGACCACCGATACACAGCCGAGCTCGACCAATTCCACCACATCGCTTCGAAATAGTGAAGAAAGAATTCGAAAACATGATTGAACAAGGACTATGCCGACCTAGTAAAAGTCCATGGTCATCACCTCTACACATCGTGCCGAAGAAAAATGGCGACATTAGAGTTTGTGGTGACTATCGCCGACTCAACTCCATCACCATACCAGATCGCTATCCTGTTCCACGCATCAAAGACTTCACACATCACCTATCCGGAAAAACCATATTTTCAACAATCGATCTCAACCGCGCTTATCAACAACTGAGCGTGAGAGAAGAAGATATCGAGAAAACAGCCATCATCACACCAATGGGTTTATTTGAATTCCCACGTATGTGCCCCGGTTTGAAGAACGCGGGACAAACGTTTCAACGCTACATTCATGAAGTACTACGAGGATTAGATTTCGTCTTCCCATTCATAGACGATTTGTTATTGGCATCAGAAAACGAAGACCAACACAGAGAACACCTCCAAATCGTACTCAAGAGATTGGAAGATAATGGCATCACTATCAACCCCGCTAAATGTAACCTCGGCAAGTCAGAAGTTCAGTTCTTGGGTTACACCGTATCAAAAGAAGGCATCAAACCCCCGCAATATTGTAACGTTACAATTTTCTGGATAGGATCCACAAAACTGTAAGGTCACTCTGAGCACTCACCTACCTAACTTTCAGTCTGGAGGGGAGCACTATTAAAAGAAATAAAGAGGACGAGTTATAAGAATTTATTAACAAAGATAATCTAAAGGCTGGAGCTACTTAATTACTAATGCCAGTGAAGCTGGCGGAAAGTACTGAAGATGAAACGCAGAATGGAATAAATAACTGAAGAACGTCCGTCTTCAGACTGTGGAGGAGGACCGAGGAACCATCAACTCTCAGGCCGTAGAGAAGGGCCGAGGGCATCTGTCTTCAGACGGTGGTGGACGACCGAGGACCGTCAATCCTCAGGCCGTAGGAGGAGGGCCGAGGGCATCCGTCTTCAGACGGTGGTGGACGGCCGAGGACCGTCAATCCTCAGGCCGTAGGAGGAGGGCCGAGGAGCATCAAATCTTCATCAGGCTTGTGTAGCTCAAGGATCAAGGTTTCCAGGTGTTCTTCGTGAGGGTGCGGCACGGAGAGAGGCCGACTTAAAACCGAAGAATAAGGGTAACTGCCCTTTTACAAATACTTTTATATGGAGCTTCTCAGAGGTGTTACTGCTCTCAGCTCTGAACGTAGACTGCCCATTCCACCACCAGGCTCCTGTCAACTCCACATAATTTACATTTTAAAATTAGAAAATTATTAAAAATAAAATCGAATGAGGTCGATGTGATTTACCTATACAACCTACAAATAGCTCCAGCAATAAATTAAAATAAAACTAGGGTTGCCACTAACTGACATCACAAAAGTAAACAAAGATTTAATAAAGATAAAAACTTAAATAACATAAATTACAAGGTAAAAAGGCCAAAGCCGTTGCTAAGCCTCCAAGAAATGACCATGAAGCTACCTAGGGAGGACGAATGCTTAAATTTTCAGGTTAAATAATATCCAAAAATGTAAATAAAAAAACATGTAAAAGACATACACATTACATTACCCCGAAAACCCCGGAAAATTTTTGAATACAATGAAAAAATTTTCTTATTTAGCATTAAGAGAGCGTTAATCAACAAAAAAAATTAAGCTAAATGAGTATATACAGTGATAAAGTAAGTTTAAAAACAATTAAAACTAAGATTCCCCATAACCCCAGAAAATTACTAACTAGAAAAAATTTCGAGGTTGTAAATAAGACCTTGCTCTTTCATACACCTTTCATCAACCTACCCTACACACTTCCTCAATCATACATCACCAGCATACTTAGGGGATATGGTTCACATTCAATGACGCATACTCCACAAGGAATTATTTTTAAGGTTTACGAAGGCTTATTTATTTAATTTAGGTGTCGTAATCCGCACCTGTTCTAAAACCCGTTAAAATTAAAAGAATATATTTACAAAGTTTTTCTGCTTTAGAAAAGCAGCCAAGGTTTAAGAGCATAAAGCGCTTAAGAGAAGCCTTTAAGCTTGAAGTCAAGGGTCAAGGAGGGTCAAGGATAAAAAATTATTATCTAAGTTTAAAAAAGTACACTAAGGCTTATTTTACGAGTTGTGAGACCGCTCAACACAACGGCTTATTTAATGAGTTGTGCACCGCTCAACACAATGGCTTATTTAAAGAGTGGTGCACCGCTCTACAAAATAAAAAGAGGGATTTAAATAAGCCAAAAGTTTTAAGGGAAGGTAAACCTTGTGAAGTATTTACAAAACTTAAAATGTAAATGGTTTTTACAAGGAATGAGTTAAAGAGGCTAGGCATTGAAGTTATAAAATAATAAAAACCGTAAAGAAACTCCAGACAGAAAATAAGGCGATAGCAAATTCAAAAGTAACAGGTATCGAAAAAAAATATAAATAAATAAAATATTATGAAAGTGATAAAAGAAATTTTAAAAAAATCTACGGAGGCCGAGAGTGTTTGAGAGGGAACTCAAATCCAAGAGAGCGTTTGAAAGGGAACTCAAGTCCAAGAGAACGTTTGAGAGGGAACTCAAGTCCACGAGAGCGTTTGAGAGGGAACTCAAGTCCACGAGAGCGTTTGAGAGGGAACTCAAGTCCAAGAGAGCGTTTGAGAGGGAACTCAAGTCCAAGAGAGCGTTTGAGAGGGAACTCAAGTCCAAGAGAGCGTTTGAGAGGGAACTCAAGTCCAAGAGAGCGTTTGAGAGGGAACTCAAGTCCAAGAGAGCGTTTGAGAGGGAACTCAAGTCCAAGAGAGCGTTTCAGAGGGAACTCAAGTCCAAGAGAGCGTTTCAGAGGGAACTCAAGTCCAAGAGAGCACTCAAGATTAAGAGTGTTTAGGACTCGCCCTTAAAGAGTGTGGACCCGTGTTTAGGACCCGCACTTGAGAGTGAGGACTAGCCCTTAAGAGTGTGGACTCGTGTTTAAGAGGAGAAGAAGGGAAAGAGGGATCAGGTCAGGACCGTAACACCGTATTCAGTAAACTGAGTAAACGTCAGGGCAGCTCCCGTAATACAGTAGTCGGGTAAGCTCTGAATAAAACATTAAGAGGGTCTGAGTACTTGAGAGGGCCCAAGAATGTTTAAAAATTTATAAGACACAGAGGGTCCAAAGAGGTTCGATTAAAAAATAATATTAAGAGTACGACACAGAGGGTGCAAAGAGGTTTGATTAAAAAATATCGTAAACCAATAAAAACTGTATGGTGGTAAAATTAGGAACTAATGCATAAAAAGTTTGCTAAACTTTAGTACCTATTTTTGCCACCGCAAAGTTTGATATAAACTTTTTGCTGCTGCAAAAGGATTAGATCTCTATGGGCCTGTTACCTAGCAACGCGTGACAAATAACAAGTCAACCCAAAAATTATTTTATGCAATTTTACCCGACTAGGGCGAAACTCAAAAGGAGGTTATGTATATTATCTGTATGTATGTAAGTACGTTTTTTATCGAAAAATGAGGGATTTTTTAACGAGTATGTTTATAAGATTTTGGTGTTATTGAATAAGAATATCACCCAAAATTATCATAGCTCAGTCTAGATTTAATTCGTTAGAATTTCTTAGAAAAATCTAGATTTAGTTATTTTATTATGGCCTAAAGATTCAATTTTACGCCAGATTCGCGTATGAAAAATTTATAGTCTAGGATCAAGTAATTTTTCAGTGTAAAAATGTATAGATTGCACTAGCCGTGTTATCAAATCAAAACTAAATGAAGTAATAGTTCAGAATATATTAGTAAAGTATTTGTAGTGGGTGTAACGTAGTATTTTAGGGTTGTATAAACATCCACAGGATATTCTCCTGTTTCAGTCGTGAAGTGTCCCAACGACCCACTTGGGAGTGTCCACGAATGGATTAACACATCAAGCGACCATTGGGTACGAATACCAGAGGGTAAACGTAGTGGTGTGCAAGTCTGTGGGATGCAGTATAGCGATGTTTTGGTAGAGAGTAAGTATAATATGAGATGAACGATTACGGGATATTGTCCAATAACCGTCGTAGAGTAACCAATCTCCAACCTTGGCAATGCCCACAAGTGGGTTAACACAACCAAGAGGCCGAAAGGGTGCCAATTATCTTTCGATAATGGAATGTGTGTGAGGTGAGGAATACCTAGATGATGTTTAGTTGTAGAAGAGTTGAGTAAGAGTTGAGATGAGTGAAAAGATGAAAATGAATAAAATGCTTACCAAATATACTCACTTGGGGAAGTGTTATTTTCGAATTTTGAGAAGTGCAGAATGCCTAGAAATAATTTAAGAGGGGTGGGTTAGTAAATATTTGGGCGCCAGTCTGTAACGTTACAATTTTCTGGATAGGATCCACAAAACTGTAAGGTCACTCTGAGCACTCACCTACCTAACTTTCAGTCTGGAGGGGAGCACTATTAAAAGAAATAAAGAGGACGAGTTATAAGAATTTATTAACAAAGATAATCTAAAGGCTGGAGCTACTTAATTACTAATGCCAGTGAAGCTGGCGGAAAGTACTGAAGATGAAACGCAGAATGGAATAAATAACTGAAGAACGTCCGTCTTCAGACTGTGGAGGAGGACCGAGGAACCATCAACTCTCAGGCCGTAGAGAAGGGCCGAGGGCATCTGTCTTCAGACGGTGGTGGACGACCGAGGACCGTCAATCCTCAGGCCGTAGGAGGAGGGCCGAGGGCATCCGTCTTCAGACGGTGGTGGACGGCCGAGGACCGTCAATCCTCAGGCCGTAGGAGGAGGGCCGAGGAGCATCAAATCTTCATCAGGCTTGTGTAGCTCAAGGATCAAGGTTTCCAGGTGTTCTTCGTGAGGGTGCGGCACGGAGAGAGGCCGACTTAAAACCGAAGAATAAGGGTAACTGCCCTTTTACAAATACTTTTATATGGAGCTTCTCAGATGTGTTACTGCTCTCAGCTCTGAACGTAGACTGCCCATTCCACCACCAGGCTCCTGTCAACTCCACATAATTTACATTTTAAAATTAGAAAATTATTAAAAATAAAATCGAATGAGGTCGATGTGATTTACCTATACAACCTACAAATAGCTCCAGCAATAAATTAAAATAAAACTAGGGTTGCCACTAACTGACATCACAAAAGTAAACAAAGATTTAATAAAGATAAAAACTTAAATAACATAAATTACAAGGTAAAAAGGCCAAAGCCGTTGCTAAGCCTCCAAGAAATGACCATGAAGCTACCTAGGGAGGACGAATGCTTAAATTTTCAGGTTAAATAATATCCAAAAATGTAAATAAAAAAACATGTAAAAGACATACACATTACAATATAAAATTCAAGCAATCACCGATTTCCCACAACCGACTACAATAGAAGAATTACGAAGATTTCTCGGAATGATCAACTTTTATCGCGACCATATACCTAACGCCGCAGCTCTGCAAGCTCCACTGAATTCATACCTACATAACGTGAAGAAGCGAGACAAAACTCCGATCACATTGTCCGACGAAGCATCTCAAGCGTTCCAGCAATGTAAAGCTAGCATCATAAACGCAGCTTTACTCGCCCACCCATCGCATCATGCAACACTTGCCTTATTCTGCGACGCATCCGACAACTCAGCTGGTGCCGTTCTACAACAACACATAAACGAAACATGGCAACCGCTCGGATATTATTCCAAGAAATTCAACGACGCACAAAAGAAGTATTCTACCTACGATCGAGAGCTACTTGCAATCTACATGGCAGTCAAACATTTCCGCAAGACATTCGAAGGACGCCATCTCATCATATTTACCGACCACAAGCCGCTAACATACGTCATGTCAAAAACTCAATCGAATACTGAAACACCAAGACGAACGAGACAACTTTTGTTTATCAGCGAATTTACCACCGACATACGTCACGTGAGCGGTAAACAAAACATAGTCGCCGACACACTCAGCCGTATCGAAACTATCTCCTGCCCATTTACAATAAACTTCGAAGAAATAGCCAGCGCGCAAGAAAAGGACAGCAACATTGCACAACTATTCCAAGAAACAAACATCACTCTCAAGAAAATAACAATACCTAACAGTGACGTCGAGTTATTCTGCGAAACATCAACACCTTATGTACGCCCGTACATACCAGAAGTACATAGACAAGAAGTTTTCAACAGCGTGCACAACATCAGTCATCCTGGTACGCGCACGACTCGCAAGCTCATAACTCAAAAATACTTCTGGCCATCAATGAACGCAGACATCAGCCGTTGGACTCGGACTTGTTTACATTGTCAGAAAAGCAAGATACAACGACACACATTTTCGAACATCTCATCTTTCCCGCCAAGTGACCGATTTCAACATCTACACGTCGACATCGTAGGACCACTACCTACAACAGCTCAAGGTCATCGCTACTTAGTTACAATGATCGACCGACTCACGAAATGGCCTGAAGCAATACCTACCGACGAAATAACAGCTGATCGAATAGCCGATATCGTGTACCAGCATTGGATCTCAAGATTTGGATGCCCGACCACTCTCACGAGCGACCAAGGTCGCCAGTTCGAGAGTCAGCTGTTCCAGAATCTAATGAAACAAATGGGTATCAAGAAAAATCGCACAACACCGTATCACCCTCAAAGCAACGGGATGGTCGAAAGATGGCATCGCTCGCTCAAAACAGCATTACGCGCCAAACTATCCGACGCAAGTACATGGATTGACGAGTTACCTACTGTGCTACTTGGACTACGTGCCGCGCTACGCACTGACACCGGTGTGAGCGCAGCCGAACTTACCTACGGTTACAACTTACGTCTACCAGGAGATTTCTTCGCATCAAATACCTACACACCTACAATGGATTATACCTACGTCGAAAAACTTCGTGACGTCATTCAAGCGAACAAGCCGCAACTCGTCACCGAGCATCACAGCAACAACAAACGCGTATTCGTGCATCAAGATTTACTCAATTGCAGTCACGTGTTTGTTAGAACCGATGCAGTCAAGAAACCACTCCAAGCTCCATATGAAGGCCCATATCGAGTGATAAGCCGAACTGATAAGGTGTACACAATACAGCTACCAAATCGACAAGCCAACATATCAATCGATCGACTCAAGCCAGCATATGTCATCTCAGAGCAAACCATTACCTTACCTCCAACCAAGATTACCATCACCAAGCAAAACCAAGCTATTACCACACCAACCATTACCAATAATCAAACCAGTACCAGTACCAAGAAAACCGTTACCAAGCAACAAGAACAAGCAGAAGTACCTACAGCCAACGTGACGTCACAGCCCGCCACCATCAAGTCAACGCGCTCTGGCCGTGTCGTCAAGCTGCCGGTACGCTTCGCTTGAGGGGGAGTACTGTAGCCACCACCAATCACAGCAAGATACCACGTTTTGACGCACTCTGATAAAGAAACAGTGAAGCAAACCGCCCTGATAAGGACGCACGTTTTGACGCTCCTGTTTTCAATAGCTCTGACAAGAGCTGTTGTTCATACGTTTGACGAATCCTGAATAAAGAAATAAGAGTGTCGGGAGCTGATGAGGCCACTCTTCAAGTCCACTTCGTGTGACTTCAATCTTCTCTTCGCGTGTCTTCAATCTTCATTTACGTGTCTTCAGTTTCCCGGCAACTCATTCTACAAGACGTCTTCACGCGGCGGCGGCCCTCCCGACAGTGAGCGCGCGCGTCGAGGTCGCTCATATTTATAAACTCGCGAACTCGGACTCTGCTGGCGCGGCCCGGGCGCCGCAAAGCCGCTAGCGGTGCCGCAGCACACTAGCGCCCTCCGCGGAATTATTGCTACAACAGTGCTGTGACGCGATTGGTTAAAATTCTTATAATTTTATTGGTTTATTCTTTTTGCTAATGTTGATTTTTTATAATGTACATGTTTTCATTGGGTAGCTTACGTTAATTTAGATTGGTAGAAATATCTCATTTCTTATTGGTTTTTTGTATTTTGTTAATCGTGATTTTTGTTAATGTACGCATTTTTATTGGTTAGTTTTAAGTTAGCAAGTAAGTTTAGAATTGTATATAAGACGCGCCTCTTGCCTAATAAATTATTCAGTTTTACACATTCTACGGAGTTATTATTATATACCTTCTGATTCTCAAAGTCCAGTCTCCAAAGTTGCTTCGGTGGTCATGCTAAGCGGGCAGAGAGGCGTTACGGATGCGGTACTCAGTAGTGGTGTAGTTTCCTGATTAGTGTTTCACGAAGAACGCAATCGAAAGCTTTAGATAAATCGCAAAAAATGCCCAAAGCATCGCATTTGTCCTCCCAAGCATTGTCTATAGTTATAAATGTTATTACTGTTTGTGTATTTCTTCGTTCGATGTCAGTTAAAATTATTCATATTAATAGCAAGCAGGCAAGAAAAGAACAATTATAGCACCCACAGACAGACATATTTTTTTTTTTTTTTTTTACTAGTCGGTATTTTATTTCAATAAGCTGCTTTACGTCGGGCAACACTGTGTGACATTGCGGTATGCCACAAGGCCGCATGCTACAATAATTTAAAATGTTGCACATTGTGGCAAGAATCGTGCGGCATTTCAACACCTTGCGTCATGCTGCTAAAGTTACTTCATCAGCCATATTCTACGGTGTCTTGTCCCCTCGGTCAATCAAGTTGGTTGACCAAAACACTCCAATAAAATTTACAGCACGATGCTTTGAAAATTATCTAGGCACGATGTTGCCTCGGTGTAAAATGGGCTGCCGCCTATGTAGCATACATACCACAAGATGAAGCAAGCCACAAAATGTAGCATGCTGCAATGACGCACAGTGTTGCCCCGGTGCACGGTGTAAAGCAGCCTTTATCGTTTAAGGTGAAAGCGTCAGGGTAGCCCGCGAAATTCAAATTTTCTTACGTTTATTGCAATTTGCCGACCAGTGCTAGGTTGTATGTTGATTAAAATATTGTTGGCGATTGTAAGACGTATGTAGTTAAAGAATTATAATCATCAAAATCATCAATACAACCCTCCAAGTTCATAAAGGTCTAGCAATGACTTTGACCTTGAAAAAATCGTTCCTCGAGTTATATGAACTTAGAGGGTTGTTTTGATGATTTTGATGATTATAATTCTGTAACTACATACGTCTTACAACCGCGAACAATATTTTAATCAACATACAACTTAGCACTGGCCTGAAAATTGCAAAAAACGTAAGAAAATTTGAATTTCGCGGACTGGTTGGAGCATTCACCTTAAGCATAAAAACTTCCACGAACTCATCATCCATTTTCCTGCCCCTAACCTAATTTAAATTGGGGTCGGTGCTGCATGTCTTCTTCTCCCGTATTTCAAACTTCCAAGGACAGATAGGATAAAAAAAGTCTATGGATGATAGATATGTATAATGTACTAAATATACATACTCTGTGGATGATAGACGTGACTTTGCATAAAATGAAGTGCGTTGTTGCCAAGGAACTTATATACTAACTGGAATGAGGACGGGCAACCCAAAAACGTTCCGAGCGAGAAAGCTTCAAGAGTGGATGTTGTCTCTTTCTAATAGGGTGTCCAATAATCACACGAACTCTTGAGACAGTTACAGACTACTGTTATGTTATTATTTAATGATGATGACCTGCAACTCCATAGCATTCTAGGCGAGATAGCTTCAGCCACCGTTGCTGCAGATTTTCATTATTAGGGAATCTGTTTGGAAACAAAACAATATTTGTATTTAATAAAGCAAACTACTACCGACGCCATGTGCGATGTCCGATGTTTCTAATTTATAAAATGAAAATAAACTTTTGATTATTAAGTACGACAACGATGTTCGAAACTTCGAACTTAGCTGTTTTAATATTTTTTTTGGATAGTTCCCGTTTGTCAATCTAAAATATTGGTAACCCTAGTCGTAGTATACAAACAAAGTTAAAAAACTTACCTGAAAAACGAAATTCCACATCCAGCATACCCCATAATACTACACCCCTTCACACAATTTTACCATATTTAGAGCGGATGATTTCACTTAAATACAATGAAAAGAACTTGAGAACGCAAAAATATGACTTCAGCGCGAACGTGTATCGGCCATGTTGTTTACATCGATGACAAGGCAAGACAGAGACACCATCCACCAATGTCGGTTTCTCGCTCGGAACGTTTTTTATCTATTGAATCCATTAAACAAATTTGAACTCTAAGATTTTGAAATAGTTTATTTTATTTTTTTAGCATTTTGTTCGTATTCATTCCAGTTAGTATATATAAGTTCCTTGGTTGTTGCTTGCTGTCCTGTCAGTGACTAGACTTCACTACTTCACTTGACTTTTGACTTCACACTGACTGGTTCTCCGGTTCTCCCTGAGTATATACAGTGTTGCCAACTCTGTGGATTTTCCACTATTTCTGGTGGTTTAGACTATCCTTTTAGCGAACAAATATTGGATTTAGTGGCTAGTGGATTTTCTAGTGACTTTTATTGCTTCAGTTAGTGGTAAGGTACCACAACAACCACCAACCACTAGTACGATTTACAAAAATTCTCGGATAAAAATGATTGAAAAAGGGTACATTTCTTTTAGTTATTTCACCCTATCGTAAGAAACCAGATGAAGATAGAGCTCACAATTCGTGCTGGTTTAGCACGTGAAGGCAAATGCTGCAATACCTAAATAATTACCAAATAGTATAAGTAGTGCAAAAAATTGAACTATGGAAGTTTATTCTTCACTAACTGAAAATGCAAATGAAAGCGACTCTTCTGAAGATGATCATCTTTAGCCAGTTTAGGCAGATCTATTTTTTTATTACAAAAATAAATCGCTTATTTCTATTTAATGCTGTTGTTTTATTTCCAATAACATTTAAGGGTATGAGCACTTAGCACGGAATTGGTTGTTAAATTAGTGGTTTTCAGGTTGTATGCGAGACCGATAGGTTTAGTGGTTAGATAGGTTTGATAGCATAGCTATTCACAACACTTTTTTTTTTTTTTTTTTTCTAATGGGAAATCATCAAATGACTTCTCCCGCTCTGGGTGGAGCATGAGGGAGTGTCAGACTTTTACTGACTAAAACCCATACATGTTCCTTCATCGCCCTTTGTGTTCCGGGGCCACGGTATCTTTTTCGAACAGTCCCGCAACCCCGGAGCTATTCACAACCCTTCGATTCGATTTTCGATTCGGAAAGTCGTATGTCTATCTCGCTCGATTTCGTAATGTCAAAAAAAGATAGGCATATGACTTTCCGAATCGAAAATCAAATCGAAGCGTTGTGAATAAGGTGCCAGATTTGGTGGGTTCGTAAAAATAAAGTTGGCAACACTGAGTATATATTTTCTGTGCACTAGTTGTCCTCAGATCCAATCCAATCTTTACTATACTCTATACTCTCTGCCTCAGATCCTGACGGTTGCTGTCACTGTCATCAGCAGTCATCAGTCGTAGAAATGGCTTCGGAGTTATTGTTTGTACCGTTTAAAAAAGGTTCAGATGTAGACATTGTGAAACCATTAAAGAATTTGATACATGCGACATACAACACTGGAGAACACCATGAGGACTATACGGATGCCCTCAACGAGCTCAGCCGGCTGAGAGCCAACGCCATTTGGAAAGTGTTCGAGAAATCGTCGCTGGACGTAATCTACAAGTAAATACAGTATTTATGTCGCATGAGTCACCCAACACAGTTGAATCATTGTTAAGTAGAATAAATAGGCACAAGTCGGCACAACTTACAATGATTACTGATCTCTGGAGATTTTATTACTAATTGTCGAAGGTGTAAGAAATGATGTCATCTTACTACGCACACTAACAAAGGACTAGATAAACAACCGATCTGAACAATTAGCGCTCGGCATAACATGTAGGTATATGCCAATGTGAGCGGTGTGCTTGTGCTTGCAGCTACCATGACCAGCTGGCGTCCCTGGAATCCAAGATCCCGCCGCAGGAGGTGCAGATCCCCTTCAAGTGGAAGGATGCCTTCGACAAGGGCTCCTTGTTCGGAGGCCGGATGAGTCTCAGTAAGTGCCATTAACTTCAAAACTTCTATTTTTTATCTGAATTTCCGCTGGCAAAACATTCTCTATTCCAAGTTTAAGTGAATCGGTTTCTTCTATGCAACCATGCTCCACCCTAGGCTGCATTATCACTTCACTCCAGTGTGTGTCACTTAGTTTTTAAAAATAAACAATAAATTGTCTGAAAATTAGTTCCTCTCTCTCCTAGTAGAGTTTTATAAAGATTAGCACATGTTTATCTTTTGCCAATAGGCTAAACAGTTTGTAGTGTGGAGAAGCCAATGTCATCATTTTTTAAATGAATATGGAAATTGATTGCTGCTACCATACATTACATTTTAGTTTCAGCCATTAATATATTATTTGACTTTGCTAATTGTACTCAGAAACAAGATCTAGAGATAAAAACACAAATTAAAATGACACAAGGCTCAGAAAACACTCCTTCAACTTGATTTCTATAACTGAAGTAACATCCAAATTGGAATGTGTCAGCAAAGGATTTCCCTTTGGTATTTGCCTCTACTCATAAACTAAAAAGGAACCAGTAGCCAGCTTAGACAAAAGACATAAGGATAAAGTTGAATGTGAAAAATAGTTTTATGAGGAAAAAAAATAACTCATTCACAATACGTTTGAGTCATGCTATTATAACAAAATCTCTGTAATGTCTTTAAAATTATCTGTACAATCTTAATATTTACCAGTTTCTGAATTCATCATCTGTCTAGCCTTTTGCTGATTATGTTGGAGTTGGCTTCTAGTCTGGAATACTGTCTGGCATAGGATGCAGCTGAATGTATTTTACAAAGAGTGACTGCCTATCTGATTTCCACAACCTAGTTAGTACTGGGTAATACAATACCCCTTGGTAAGACTGGGTTACAGACCATTGGTGCCACTGACTACCCTTATTAGCCGTCAAAGACCTACAATTGACAGCTGGGACCAAAGAACACTCAGCTGTTGGCTTAACGTGCTTTCCGAGGCATGAAGGAAGCGACCCACGTGGCTGTTATTAATTAGCAAAAGCACAAGCTCCTCTGCCTTGCGGATTTCTGAATCTGTACTAATATGATAAAACTGAAGAGTTTGTTTATTTGTTTGTTTGAACGCGCTAATCTCAGGAACTACTGGTTGGAATTGAAAAAATATTTTTGTGTTGGATAGCCCATTTATTGAGGAAGGTTATAGGCTATATAACATCACGCTACGACCAAAAGGAGCGGAGCATAAATGAAAGATGTTGCAAAAACGGGGAAAATGTATTCCTTTTGTTAGCTTTTTCTCTCTTATGTGACGCAGACGAAGTTGCGTGGGTCAGCTATAGGAAATATGCACGTAATTTTTTCTTCACTTAAATCAATAAAATACAGTAATAGCAACCCAAGAAAAGTATTAAAAGTTAAGTTCAACTACTGCTTGTTGCACAAAAATAATATTAAACTCCTGCAATTTTATACGACAGTTCAAACGTCCGTAGCTGTCGCGGCCATTATGTGACGTCATTATCCACAATCTGCCTTGTTTACATCAATTTTTTTTGGCCTTAACAAAATAATTTTACCAATTGTATATGCTTTTTTATGCTAAAGAGTTTTTTATTTCATGCATAGGGAATATGCATGAAATAAAAAACTAACTAAATTGCGTAATTAAAATGTAGGTCTTATCAAACTTTACTTGTGTTTAAAATTTTGAATTTTAAGTGCTGCATAACTTTGAAGAAGTCACCTGAAGTGAAGGTTGACTGTAGTGCTCCATTCAAATACTCAAATTAGAAACTAGCAGTCACTATCTAAACCCTCCACTAAGACAAAGTTTATAAAAAACACAATTAGTGATAGAATGTTAGACAAAAATTTTGTTTGGACCACACACATAATAGGACTAGCATGTTAGAATTCAACATTCAAAATGGTTTTGAATTGATGTAATTCAAATCAATTCTATTTAGTAATAGTTTGGCATTCAAAAGTGACTTTTAATGGCTAAATTGAATCATTTCTCTTTGATTATGATAGTCTCAACTTTTCAAAACATTTATCGTGTTTCGGTTACTTGATTGAATGAACGCTGTGTATGAGGCATGTTCATAATGCAAACACTCGTGTTTCGCAGCAATCAGCTCGCTGGCGTACGAGCGCATGTGCATCCTGTTCAACATAGGCGCCATGCAGAGCCTCATCGCGTCGCAGCAGCCGGTGGAGACCGAGGACTCGCTCAAGCAAGCCGCCAAGCTGTTCCAGGTATCACTCGCGAGTGGATACACTTAATTGCATGTTGAGCCTAGCTTGTAGTCCAGTCTAATTGGGCTGCGAAAAACAATGTGCCAAAAAACCTTTAAAAATCAACGTAAACTATGCAACGCGCGTCGTAGCAGCCTCTTCAGCCTGAAGATAATGTATGTGACGCGCGACGTAGCAGCCTCTTCAGCCTGAAGGTAATCTATGTGAGGCGCGACGTAGCAGCCTCTTCACACTGAAGGCGAACATGCTATGTACAGTGCTAGTCACACACAAGCAAAGCACCAATAATATGTAAACACTTTCCAAAATTTTAATGCAATTTTCGCGATTGCAACTTGGAGATAGGATCTTTTTCATAAAAATTTGAGTTCCAGAATACTATGTTCGTAACATGAAATTTAATTAGAACAATAGGAGAAAAGCACTTTTAAAACTTGTTATGTGTTTACATATTGGTGTTCGAGACTACATGTTAGAAGCATTGCATGCAGGAACACTGTACTTTCCGCCACATAACTTTGGTAGTCGCTAAATGTCGCTAGACTGCTGAAAAGTCATGATTGAAGTGTTACATAATGCATAAAACAGTAATAATAATAATTATGTGTGCAGCAAGCGGCGGGCGTGTTCTCGTTCCTGAAGGCGAACATCATGATGGCGGTGCACCAGGAGACCACGCCCGACCTGCACCCCGAGACGCTGGACGCGCTCGCCAAGCTCATGCTGGCGCAGGCGCAGGAGGTGATCGCCTACAAGTGCATCCGCGGTAAGCCCCATCCTACCCTACCCTACCGACCCTATTTTATGTATCTACTAGCTGGCCGCGCCCTTCGTTCGCTTGAATCTTACTAATAATAATAATAAATGCGAAAGTTTGTGAGGATGTTTGTTACTCTCTCACGCGACAACTACTGAACGAACTAGGAGAATGAGCAGAATCGTCGTACGAGCGGCCAGTAGGTTTATAACGTATCTCTGTTGACAGCTCGAAATTATAGTAACTGGGCTCAGTGTCCATCATTAACTGTCAAAAGGGTAGCTTCGTATTATGACCAGTCCCGATCAAATATGACGTCATTGGTTGTCATCGTGGCTGATAGTCACCGTAACGCGTTTTGACAGACGCTTTCGTATCGATACTTATATTATTTCGATTATGTAAGCATAGTGGACAACAAATTGATGAGAACTGAGTTTGAAGTGGCTTTCGTGAAAGACTATACACCGTACCCGGGCTTGTTAGTCACTCCACCTCCACCTCCTGATATCCACTCAGTGCGATACTTAATACCAATATTATGACATTCTCGGTTGTCGTCAAAGTTCGGTGTACAACCGAAGCTTGATAGTCACTGGATATTATTATCAGAAGGATACGTAATAGGCCTACAGGAATGGTACATGTTTACTATTGATGAACATTATAAATATAATTTAATTTTGCAGATTTTTATGAAATCGGTGCTGGGAAAAAAAAATACGCAAGGTTAAAAATATGTATTGCAATATTTTTTTAAATTCCAGTTTTCAGTTTTGTTAATAGCGCTGATACAACTGCGACGTAGCCATTATACCGTCGTAAAAATCATATCGTTTTAGCACAAATGAGGTACTTTATTTTTTTCATTCCATGTTAACATTACATTAATATTAACTACGCGACGACTCATTCGAACTTCCGGATGATTCGTTGCCTTACAATTTTAAAAGGGTAATGTTTCATCCGCGGATGAAATATTTTGCGGATCAGTTGTCCCCTAAGTCCTTCCCGTTGACCTAGAATGATGGGCAATATGCAATGTCTCACATGTAAAGTTAAAAAACTGAAAACAGTAAATAGGTATGTAGCCTAATAACCGAATATCTACAAGTTTATACGGAACCCTCGGTGCGCGAGTCTAACTCGCACTTGACCGGTTTTTATTTTATATTGTGTGAATGAAATGACTTAGTGCAATAAATAAAACGCGTTTAGTTTAGACGAATTAATTCAGGTAATTGGGATGATGACTGACTAAAAATGATTCTGTTTAGTCTGTCGGTTAGATTATTGAAAAATATTGGAAACGTGTATTTTGTTTTATCAAATTAATGAAAAATTACGAAGATAAAACGTGTCAAAGATCATGAGTGGGCTTGTGACGTCTAATTTGAGTAAAAAATGTACACAAATGTGACGTCACACGAGTTTTCAACGCACTGTATCGTTTGATTTTTTTGTTTACGTGAAAAATTAAAAATATGTGTCCAATATTTTTTGGAAATGTATCTGACAAATTAGTTTTTTGAAGTGAAAACTTCTGTAGGCGCGTTGAGCACTTTTTGGGTGAAGGAAAAACATTGAATTCATCGTCACGTAACGTAACGTGCGGTCACGCTTCGTAGCCGTTCGTAGCACTCGTAGCATCCGCTACCGCCGTTTTTGCTTCTATCGGCAGTCTCCAAGACTGCTTCGATTTTTTTTTGTCATCTATCCTATTATTGTAAAGAATGATATTGTTACATCTCCAGTTTGTCGGACGCCTCAGCTTCTTTACAATATTCGTGTACCGCGGTTAAGGTGTACCTCTGTTGCAGACGAGATGAAGGACAGCATGGTGGCCAAGGTGTGCGCGCACTGCGACGAGCTGTACACGGACGCCCTGCGCGCCATGCACAAGGACCAGCTCAAGTCGCTGTGGGAGCGCGACTGGCTCGCCATCGTGAGTACCCTGCACATCACCAGCTCCCGTACCACCACCACTTCCAATTCTAATTCAATATTACATTCTATGAACATTGCCGGATATACCATTTGTGTATGTCTCTGAAGTACACTTGACGTATGTTTCTTTATTTGGTAGAGGAAGTCAGTGTGGTGGTTGGTCCCATGTACCTTTTATTAACTACTGTACTTTATGAGTTAGCTCCCTTTTATACGTATTTTTTCTTCTTTACTTTTGTTGATGACTTGATGGTCCCTTAATAACTTCTAGTTACAATGCAAAATTAATTCAAGACAAGAATTTTTATACTACAACTAGAAAATCTAAATTAAAAACATTTTGAAAAAAAAAACCGACTTCAAAAAAAACAGTCTAAAATAACTTTACTTTTGACAGTTGGTAACTTTGTTTTTTTTTTGCCACCGACTTCCGATTTTTTGGAGGTCGGTTTTTTGTTGCAAAAAGCTTTTTTTATATTTAATAGTTGATTGTTTTTTATATTTAATAGTTGATTGTTAAATCGAAAAACGATATTCGCTAAATGACACACGTCTGAATTTGTGCTCGGTTCTGCCGCCAAATTGGTGATATAACTTTCAAAGCAAGTCTGTCGGTCTGGTCGGGTACTTGGTGCGCGTTGTCGAGGTGTGTGTCACTCCATGCTAACTGTATACACATCGCAGATGGCGTCGAAGCAGCTCATGTTCCGCGGCCTGACGCAGGTGTACCAGGCCGCCGTGTGCCGCGCCAACAAGAGCGTGGGCGAGGAGATCGCGCGCCTGCAGGTAACGTGTGCACGACTCACTCCAGAGCTCGACAACCTCTAAAGGAGGCCATCAAAACTGTTGTATTATCTTGTGAATGTAAATAATATATTAATGCATGTGGGTAGTTAGGTTTCTGATATAAATAAAGCAGTCGGTACGCAACCATTGTCGTTTCACTTCAATAATCAACAGTTTTGAAATCGCAAAAAAGTCGGTCGTGCCGATGTCGGTTATTCATTCGACGAACGATCTTTACCGTGTCGTTCGTCGAGAGCCCCTCGAGGGCGGTTGTCTCTCGAATGTCACGTCGCGCAACAACTAAGTAAACGTGATACGTCGGCAGCTGGCCGAGGAGCTGCTGAAGTCAGCGGGCACGCGCGCCACGTGCGGGCCCGTCGCGCTCGAGCACGGCACGCGCGTGGCACGCCAGCTGGCGGCCGCGCGCAAGGACAACGACTTCATCTACCACGAGCGCGTGCCCGAGCCGGCCGCGCTGGAGCCCGTGGCGCGCGCCGCCATCGCCAAGCCTATGCCGCCGCCGCCGCGCTGGGGAGCCGCGCGCGACCTGTTCGAGCGGCTCGTGCCGCTGGCCGTGCACCAGGCGCTGGCGGCCTCGGGCGCGCGCCGCGCAGAGCTGGTGACGGCCGAGGTGGGCAAGCTGCGCGACGCCACGCAGCTGCTCAACAGCATCCTGGCGTCGCTGAGCCTGCCGGCGTGCCTGGACGCGCCGGGCGCTGGCGGCCTGCCCGAGTCCATCCGCGCGCGCGCGCAGGCCGTGCGGGCGGCGGGCGGCCTGGCCGAGCTGCGGCGCCTCATGGCGGAGCTGCCCGAGCTGCTGCAGCGCAACCGCGACATCCTGGACGAGGTACGTCAGTCTACGCTGTAGCGCCGCAACACATTCTCGTACGATGACACTTTGTTATTTCATAATAATATGGGTTCCGAGATACTATGTTCCTAACGACGTGTTATTGTTATCAATAAAAAACAAGAAAACAACTTTTAAAAGTAGCTTAGTGTATACATGGTGGCACTCGAACGAGCCAGCAATGGCCGACGACATCCATGACATGCGCTGACGTACGTTACCATTCATTGTACATTGTAAATCATAAAACTTGCCTTGATGATATGATGCGTGTGATGAACGTCTATACTAGAGCAAAAGCCGGCGACGTTCCGCGACGAATACCGGTATAAACGCTCCCCGAGTATGAAGTTTGGATCACGGTTACTGAAATCAGGTAGCAAAAGTTTATAAAATTGTTCCTCACTTTCATCACAGTATAAGGCTCAGTTTTGATATATTTTATTTGGAACAATATTATAAAATTCTGTATGGTGTCGGACGTAAAGAATAGCACCATCCCATATCTTCTCGTGAGTATCGTAAGAAACAACTAAGGGACTTACCAGAGAATGGGCAGCAGCGTTCTCTGTGCTTTTGTAACAACCGTACTGCGATCGCCAACCCGCCTGCCAAGCGTGGCGATTATAGCAAAACCCCCCTTTGGGGGAGGCCCATGTCCAGCAGTGGACGTCTTTCGGTTGAAATGATGAATATTATAAACCACCTCGTCCATTGTCCCATTAAGTATGATGAATTATAGTTATACTTTCGTCATAGTATAAAACCTGAATTTTATGTATGTTACTTGAGGAACATTTAGTTCCCTTCAAAATGGTTGAGTTGAATGGTGCTGATACATGCGTCATGTTCGTGAACGAGCGCTGTCAGTTGGGACTGGTCAGCTCTTGGTTGCCACGGCTTATTTGAATTAATAATTTTATTTTTTTTTGTTTTTACTAGTGACACTTTTAACGTGCACATCTTGCTACATTGTTCTCACATAATGTACCATCTCAACATGAATGATGTAACCAAGGTTTTGTAAAAATATTGTGATTTAAAAGAGTGTCCATGGAGTTTCTTGCTCGTTCTTCTCAATAGAGATCTACGTTAGGGAATGGGCAACTACAGTACTTCACAATTTTTATGTCTTGTGACTGGGACTGTAGCTACATTTAATTTTCATTTTGTTTCGACTATTCAAAAGTGCCTGTAACTGGCCTACTTGAAATAAATGCTTTAATTTTGATTGATTTTTGATTTTGAATTATCAAAAGATGTTTTCTCAGTGGTCAGACCGTTTCGATGGTTCTTACGTATTGTCAGACACATTACCGTAGGTGCGATCGCGAGTAACCTTAACCGTTAGAGCTACACGAAAATGGTCTTCGAAAACTATCCATAATTTTTCGTCAAATTACCATTCACAGATTTTCAAAAAAATGAACAGTTAGCAAGAAAGTATTTTCTAAACTATTGAAGCTATCTATGTAATTATTTCTGAATTATTAGTTTTAAACATAGATCTACTCTTCCACACCAATTTCATTAAAATATCTTCATAAATAAAAATTCTCATTTTCAAGTTACGTAATTACGTAAAAATTCAGCTCATATAATGATATGAGCTGAATTTTTGAAGTTGGATTTTTCGTTTTAAATCATGCAAATCAGTCTTATTTACGCGACGCGACGCGGACGCTTACAAGAAATTAGATATAAACAACCATTTTTGCACGCTACACTACCTATACAGTGCCTATATCACAAAAATAATGAACTTTAATTAATTACAATAACATAAATGATTTACTTTGTTAAGGTTTATGCCCTAGGTACCGCCACTACTTGCAACGTGGTGATTGGAAATGGTCTCGTCGGAGAAGTGCCTTTCGGCTTCGCTAAAGGTCTTTTTACACCCTTTATACCTCGCGCTCGCACCTACTCTACGTACGGTACACTTAATGTGTCTGAAAAGATGTAAGAACCATCGAAACTGTCTGATAACTGAGAAAACATATTTTGATAGTTCCTCAAGTAACATATTGTTACGAGCTGGGTATGGGATAAATTAATTACTACCGATTAAACAACAAATAACTTTAGTAATCACAAAACACTTAAAACTTAATCATAAAAAACACTACTGATCACTATTCGCTTAGATATCCCACTTCTAGTTCACTTCGATTCGCTTCGTTGTGTAGCCAAAATCAGACTGACTCCTCCCGCAAACACGTCGACTGTTTATATGGCGACCGAATGTTCGAGAAAGATCCACGACTTCCTTGAACCTTCTGTAGGTACCTACATCATTCGAGACTCGTCCTACCTACCTACTACTACCTGTCTACCTACTTGTAGGTACCTATTACCGTAATTGTAGGTATGGTCACAGGTATGGTTACGACGTAACGCTGCCCCCTCCGTAGACTTGGAATTGTTTCTCATAAAAAGTTCTAAAAAAAGTCCGCGATAGCATAAATGTCCATCTTTTAAGGTTGTCGCACACTCTAACTGTATCTCTGTCTCTTATGTGACGCAGAGGAAGTTGCGCGGGTCAGCTAGTGTACGGTTTACGTACATAACGCCAGGCTGCAAACGCAGCAACCTACTTTTCTCTTTAGTATTTAAAACCTTGTTTAATATAATGTTAAGTTAGTTGACAAATTACATACTTACGCGAACACCGCGGATTAGCATCCAACCCACTTTTACTTTGTTGTGATCGGTACTCTAATAAACTTTTAGTGTTACCAAATCTGTGTGTGTTTACGTCAACTCACCTAACTCCAAGTACTTACTTACTTGCCACTTCTTACTTAAAACGCAAGTGTAAGGTGCCGACTACTACGGGATCTTACATTTAATGGTCCTTCGAGCCAGATATAATGGTTTTTCGAGCATTTCACTGTTTGGGGTATCTCTTGAAACGACAGCGAATCGGCTTGGCTGGCCTTCCACAAGCGGATGTCACCAGTCAAGTTGAGAAAGCGCGCATATTCGTAGAAAGAGAGCTCTGAGCAATCCACGAGGAGAGGATACTTTGGATACATAATATAGAAACAGGTAAATCTGTTCATAGTGACCATGGTGTCTTCGAGCTTGTCCGACGATGAATTTTTTCTCCTCGAAAGTGTCCATTATAAAAAATAAAACGGAAGGACAGAGAGTTTTTCTAATATCAACAGTAAAAGAAAGAAATATGGATCGTATTATCAATTATTTCTAAAAGATGTAAAGTTCGATGAATCCAAGTTAATAAATTAGTTACTAATCTCCTTCCAATATTTATCAATCACATTTATGTTGCTGTGTAATTTGTGTCTTTTGTCGTCCCACAATGGTGGTTCAGCAAAAACCAATGCTATTAAATCTTCGCAATCCAAATCCATTGTTACGACGACAGAAGAGGGCACCCTACACTGGCAGTACAGTAGGGCTATTACGGCCCATTCACGACCTTACTGCGGTGAGCGGCGGCTAAGCGCGGGGCGGCGAGTGGTATCAACAAAAGTATGAAAATGTTAGGCCGCTTTTACGTGACCTTTTTAATTTGGTCGGCTTATTAGAGAATTTCTGACATAAATTCTTGATTTTGATATAACTTTCAGTACAGCCGTAATTGAAAGCTGAAATTAACAGGAATTAATGTTCATGAATCATTTTAATTTGTTTAAAGTATGCCACGTTTCTTAATGTTTTGGGAACTGCGTAAGTATTTCATCGGTAAAGTACGACCAGTCTAAAATTAATCAATTTTGTTTTTATCTTCATATCGTATAAAGTTACATAATCTATTTTACCTAACGTGATAAGTGTCTACCATGGCTATTTTTACAGCTGTTTATTTGGTTATAAGTGTTTCGGTTTACTTGCAAATCCGTTTTTATCTGATTTTTTAAACTATTTGATTCCATTGGTTTACGAAAACCGAATCAAAAACTAATGTTTGTTCAACCATTTAGGTCTCTTATGGGTATTTTTTTCAATCTTCTGCGTTGAGCCGTTTCCGAGATCTGGGAAATCCCAAAACGTTACCGCAGCAAAATCTTAAATAACTCAAGAACCATATCACACACAAATTTTGCTATTTACAAACATTTACTACGCAACAAAAGCAAAAGCGAAAGTAATCATGTATTTGGTTCTGGGCTGAACGAATTTTTGAAAATCGATTTTGCCAGGATAACGTTTCAAATGTTTCTCCAGAAAAATGTGTTTTTCTCAAATAACTTTAAAACTACAATTCACTTAATTATTCTACTATTAAACAAATTGCTCTTCATGATACACTTATTATTTTTTATGGTCTCATCTCTCAAATGCACAACATTTTGCCAGGGTAACGCACACGAACTTATAAACAAAAAAAATTAGACGATTTTGTGGCGGTAATGGATACCGAGGCGTTTATAACTGAAATTTTAGGGTGACACAACGCACGGGCTCGAACTCATTGGTGGGCGTGACCAAAAAGCACGCTGTCTCACCTGGCATCGTGCCCGACAGAGATAGTATCAGTGATGAGCAGTTAGTCGCTAGTCTTCACGCACGTCTAGTTCGTACGCACACACACAGCGTTCCGAACCGTTCCGAACAAAAACGAAGTTACACCATGCACAAATGTGTCGATACATATCAAACGTGCCTAAGTCCACTATAGTAACGAATGAATGTTTTTGATTGGCCGGATTCTTTGTACAAAAAATTAAATATTATTTTGGATTAAACCAGCATAAGTCCTCTGTAACTGGTATAAATAAGGCTCAAAATATTCGTTTTGTTTTCATACAAACCTAAGTCACAACGTCATTTTAAATCAAACTCGCCTAAGTCCGATTCGACCAATGACAGACAGCCCTGCATAGTGTCATGGCCACAGTTGTTGGCTTTGTGTCGTGGTGTTTGTTTCGTGCCCTTGCGTTTTTATCGAATTATGGAAGAAGAAATAAATGTTGTGAGGCCTGAATTAGCTAAAAAGAAGTTAAAACTCCAGACAAATGAAAAACAAAAGAAGAAACAACGAGATTTGTAAGTAATACGTTGTAATTTCACTTTGTTTTCGGTAGGGCGATGTGATATGCGTGTTTCTTTTATCTAAGATTCAAAACCAATACGTCCCTTTACTACTCAATTACATCAAACCGGCCTAAGTCACGTTGTATTTTTTTAAATTCGCTTAAGTCCAATAACAGTTGCTTTCAAACAAGCTTAAATCCACATCGTTTGCATCAAAAGTGCTTAAGTCCAAAATAAACAAAATAAAAACCGGTTTAATTTAAAATCTGACGGTTGTTTCACCCGTTTTTTTGACAATGTTGCCAGTAGACATTATTATGAGAGTGTTGGTAGTATTGCTCTTTATTCAAGTGTCATGGATAAAGCAAACAGAAACAAACGCGTTTTCCCAGAAGTTGTTTATGCGTGACTTAGGTGCGTTTGATATGTATCGACACAAATGCTATTCGACGCCGCTCAACACTCGCCAACAATATATATCTTTACAAATAACTTTTTCTTACAATACTTTCGTTTGACCTTTTATTTAAATGCGCTAAAAAAAACCTTTCCTTTAAAACTTTTACTATCAACTTATAACGTCATTACACAATTCGCGAGATTAGTGGCAACAATAATAATTTATAACTGTATTGTTTGTTATTGTTGGCCTGGGGTCACGATGTCCTGGACGCTTTCCGCCAGGTCTGCTAATCCCTCGAGAGAAATAAATGGCTGTAAAGCCAGCAGAGTCTGGACGTTGGTCGGCAGACGACTGCTTTATATTGTCATCGTGGTACTGTGGATTTCCTTGGCCTGATATAATTTAGGATTTCCTTTTCAGAGCGTATCACGTCGGGGTCACCAATTTAGTGGTTGTTGTACAGTAATTAAATTCAATTATTTTTTTTATCATTCAATATAAATTTAGTTAACACAAGACAGAGAAGTGACAGATCAGAAGAAAAGTAAAAATTATAATATCGTGAAGGTTTTATGTATATAAAGTTTCTAAATAAGTAGGTCGCTACACCATATTATGGGGCATATAGGGTGTGCTATTCGATGGCGCGACCACGGCGTTTTTTTTTTAAAATAACTATGCAATTATTTTGTAAAAATATGTAAAATTTGGTTCAAATTTCCCAAAACCTTGAATTTTTCAAAGTTATGGTTAAAAAGTTATAAGGCTTTGAACGTGGCCACGCCATCGAAACACGGAGAACCGCGCGGCCACGGAAATCTTAAAAACTAAGCGTTGCAGATACCTGAAATTTTGGTAAATAACAGATTGAATTTGAAAAAAAAATCCTAGGCCGCGCCATAGAAACGGTGAAAAACACGTTATCGCCGATATCTCGCTGAAAAAGCATCGCAGAGGTCTGAAGTTTTTGTAAAACTTAGATTTGAATTTGTCAAAATACACAAAAATCTTAGGTTTACATTTCAGGAGCTGTAGTACGGTATCGCTTATAACCTTCAAAACGTTCTGAATGTGAAATTTAAAATTGAAATTAATTAATTTAATTTTAAATTCAAATTTTTACAAAATCTTGACTTAGTTTTTTTTTAAAAAAAAACGCCGTGGTTGCACCAACGAAACGCACACATTATAGGAGTGCAATAAAAATGCACGCACGGTCCCTTCAACTTCAGCGAAAAACAAATGACACGTCTCTGACGTCATGCATGAAATGAAAAGGACAGAAATATAGTTCTTGTTCTTCTATTAAACAAAGGACATGTCAATATCGCGTCTCCCCCTCCCGCATCGCACCGGGGGAAACATTATTCAGTGAGATGCACGAAAATTCATAGTAAAAGGCGCGCGTAAAGCAATACGAAAAGGCCTTTGGGAAATCGAATTTTATGAAAAAACCACTGCATAAATCATCTATCTATACATATAATAAATCTGTAGAAAAGTCATTTTTGTACATTGAAGAAATTGAAACAAAAAATAGCCAGCGTGTGAAAAGATAAGTAACAGAACCCATTTCCATCATTTTTGAAATTTTTGTCTGTTTGTCTGTTTGTTTGTGCGCACATCACGTAAAATCTACGAATTCAATGCTGATAATGTTTATACATAAAAATTGTGTGTAACGTGGGGTATGATTTAGTGTTTGTTTCATTGAAATCGGTTAATTCTATCAAAAGATATATGAACTTAAAGTTTTCAAGAAGAACTAATCATCAAATGTAAGATACATACATGAAGCGACATCTGTTGAACTAAAATGATACCAATGACTAAAAATGTGCTCACCACAGTTATAACTTTTAAATCGACTGACCAGCTTTTTAAAAAAAAATTATAGCCTAAGTAATATACTTTAGCAGTTTAACATTTTTGTCGATAGACGGCGTTGTTTATTTCACTCCATTTTCTGAATTGAATGACCCTCGCCCGTGTCAGTTGCCTATTTTTTGTTTTTTTTTTTTTCGGATGGGAAATCATCAAATGACTCCTCCTGCTCTGGGCGGAGCAGGAGGGAGTGTCAGACTTTTACTGACTAAAACCCAGCCATGTTCCTTCATCGCCCTTTTGTTCCGGGGCCACGGTATCTCTTTCGAACAGTCCCGCAACCCCGGCAGACATCGGTCCTTGCGGATCGGCCCTTCCTTTTTGCTGACTCTCTTTTAGGCGCGCGTGGAACACGAACGCGCCGTCGACACGGCCTGTCGTCATGAGACGGACGGACGGCGAGCTAGCCCATAGCCCACCGTCCACAGGCCCGCGCCTACGGTGGCCGGGGGCCACGTGGTTGCCCCGGAAACCCGGGGCGTCTGCCGCGGCGGCCGGGACGTTGAGAGGTTCTCTCTCTCTCACGTTCCGCCACCTCCTTCTCTATCATTACTGCTTCGCAGAAGGAGGTGACGGCGTCCCATTCCGTCTCGCTCCGGACCATGGCTTGCACCAGGGCCGGACGCGAGAGGTCGCCGCCGCAAACGTGTAAGTTGCCTCAAGATTGGTTTTTTAACCGACGAAACAAAAAGAAGGCAGTTCTCAATTCGACGCGTATTTTTTTTTATATATGACCACGGATAACTTTTACAGAGAAGTCCGTACATGGTCCTTTTATTTGTAAAAAGCGTAGGTACATCTCAAAGTTGGTCCCATTTATAATTGAAAAATCGTGTTTGGGCTAATTTCTTGCACCTTTGATGAGAACTTTCGACCTAGCTGGAGTATGACTGTCATCGAGTGTCTAAGGATGAAGGAGGTGGCGGAACGTGAGAGGGAGAGAACCTCTAAACGTCCCGGCCGCCGCGGGAGACGCCACCACGTGGCCCCCGGCCACCGTACGCGCGGGCCTGTGGACGGTGGGCTATGGGCTAGCTCGCCGTCCGTCTGTCTCATGACGACAGGCCGTGTCGACGGCACGTTCGTGTTCCACGCGCGCCTCAAAGAGAGTCAGCAATAGGAAGTGGTCCGCAAGGGCCGATGCCTGCCGGGGTTGCGGGACTGTTCTAAAGAGATACCGTGGCCCCGGAACACAAAGGGCGATGAAGGAACATGGATGGGTTTAGTCAGTAAAAGTATGACACTGCCTCCTGGTTTGCCCAGAGCGGGAGGAGTCATTTGATGATTTCCCATCCGAAAAAAAAGGCTGTCGAGATAAGCCCTTTTTTGGAAAAACATAAGTAGATTATTTTAGTGATTAATGCAAATATATCGAAAAAATTAAATTGTTACCCACTTGGATCTAAGTAGGTATATATCTACTAATATTATAAAGCTAAAGAGATTTTGGTTGGTTGAACGCGCTAATTACAGGAAAACTTTTAGTGTTGAATAGTTATCGAGGATGGCTATAGGTTATCTAACATCACGCTATAATTAAAAGGAGCGGAGCATCAATGATAAATGTTGCAAAAACAAGGAAAATTTATTTCTTTCGAGAGCTTCCTTTGCGGGCGCTGCATAAACGGTTAAAGTTGCGCAACAATCATGTATTAGGGAATTGTTCGTTTTAAAGCGTTCTAAAAAAAACCGCGATAGCATTATGTCTATCTTTCAAGGTTGACTCCACTCTCTCTAACCCTCTCTCTCTCATGTGACGCAGACGAAGTTGCGCGGGTCAGCTAGTTTACAAATAAAATTTATTGAATTCTTCGATAATTTTGCTGTGTCGGTACGGACTTTGTTTTGGAAATTTGACACTTCTTTTATTACTAATTTACGCCCAAAGTTACGTTAAAATTGGCAATAAAAACGAATCTTTGCTAGCTCGTAACTTTTTAATGGCTTTTTATTTTACTATTCTGTTTCCGCACAGGCACAATTAATAATGAGACAAAACGATATCATGTTTAACTTTAGATGTACCATGTCAAACAGTGGAGTAATACCCCCCCGAAATTTGTATGGAAAATATGTTGAGCAGTTCAACCTTAAATCGACCCCCTATATGGATTTCAAAACATCCCCAACACAAATACAAAAACATTATAAAAAGATTGTGGTAAGAAACAAAACAATGTTTTCCGGAATATGATGGTAAGTTTAATTTAAATTGATAACACAAAAACATAGTACCTAGCTAGGTACAAATGAAGCTACCATATTTTGTCTGGCGCACCTACGGACGATGATGGTAAATATCGATCATTATTAAGTTCTTGTACTCCTTCTCTCATATTAAGAATATATTGTTTTAAAAATATACTGCTCTCTAAACACAGAAGGGATAATTTTGATAACGCCATAATTTTGAGCACGTTCTGACTACCTACTACATACCTACCGAAGCTTGATAGTCACTGAATATCAGAAAGATACGTAATAGGCCTACTGATCGGTGCAGATAGTCGGTACTGTATGTACTGTTTCAAGCTGGTTCTTTACTAACGAGCGTATTAGATTGCATAGGGCTATTTCACCCTTACTGAAAGGTACTGTGACCCGTACAGAATTGTCTGTACAAAAAAAATATCGAAATCTCTCTCGAAAATCTTTAAAAATGCTTCTTTATGTATGTACCCTATGGATAGTCTCCGAAGACCATTGTCTTGTAGCGAGTAAGGGGAACTCTCGTAACCGTTAGTTAGACTAACGGTTACGAGAGTTCCCCATACTCGCGATCGCACCTAGGTACGGTAGACTTAATGACAAGACGTAATAAAAATAGAAAAATAAAAAACTTTTTTGCTTGTTTTGCCACGCGACTTCTAAAGCTCAAGTTATTTTTGTGTTTTTTGAAGTCGATTTTATTATTTGCAAAAAGTTTTTTATTTTTCCATTTTTAGGGTTCCGTACCCAAAGGGTAAAAACGGAACCCTATTACTAAGACTTCGCTGTCTGTCCGTCTGTCTGTCACCAAGCTGTATCTCATGAACCGTGACAGCTAGACAGTTGAAATTTTCACAGATGATGTATTTCTGTTGCCGCTATAACAACAAATACTAAAAACAGAATAAAATTAATATTTAAGGGGGGCTCCCATACAACAAACGTGTTTTTTTTGCCGTTTTGTCTAATGTATAGATAATGGTACGGAACCCTTCGTGCGCGAGTCCGACTCGCACTTGGCCGGTTTTTAGTTGTTCCCAAAGCAATATTTGCCATGGATTTATTTTAAATTGTTAACAATACATGTCATGATAATAGGCTTATCCCCAATAAATTGAACATAAGATACCTAACTGTCGAAATCTGGGTGTGTTGTACACATCTGCGTACCCCTCAGAGCATACAGGCGTGATGTTACGCCATGATGTTGTACAAACAATAAACATCCAAGCGATTGCAGCAATCACGGCAGATTTACCGTCTATGTTTGAAGAGTTCCAGTGTATATCTCCGAAGATCAGCATCAGATCTTCACCAAATTTAAATGGGACCACCTCAGGAGGTCGGTTAAAAACCATCGAAACAGTCTGACAACCGAGAAAACATGTTGTGATAGTTCCTCAAGTAACACACTCAAGTACAGAAAACGTATTGTGATAGCTCCTCAAGTAACATTAGTACAGAAAACATATTGTGATAGCTCCTCAAGTAACATTAGTACAGAAAACATATTGTGATAGCTCCTCAAGTAACATTAGTACAGAAAACATATTGTGATAGCTCCTCAAGTAACATTAGTACAGAAAACATATTGTGATAGCTCCTCAAGTAACATTAGTACAGAAAACATATTGTGATAGCCCCTCAAGTAACATTAGTACAGAAAACATATTGTGATAGCTCCTCAAGTAACATTAGTACAGAAAACATATTGTGATAGCTCCTCAAGTAACATTAGTACAGAAAACATATTGTGATAGCTCCTCAAGTAACATTAGTACAGAAAACATATTGTGATAGCTCCTCAAGTAACATTAGTACAGAAAACATATTGTGATAGCTCCTCAAGTAACATTAGTACAGAAAACATATTGTGATAGCTCCTCAAGTAACATTAGTACAGAAAACATATTGTGATAGCTCCTCAAGTAACATTAGTACAGAAAACATATTGTGATAGCTCCTCAAGTAACATTAGTACAGAAAACATATTGTGATAGCTCCTCAAGTAACATTAGTACAGAAAACATATTGTGATAGCTCCTCAAGTAACATTAGTACAGAAAACATATTGTGATAGCTCCTCAAGTAACATTAGTACAGAAAACATATTGTGATAGCTCCTCAAGTAACATTAGTACAGAAAACATATTGTGATAGCTCCTCAAGTAACATTAGTACAGAAAACATATTGTGATAGCTCCTCAAGTAACATTAGTACAGAAAACATATTGTGATAGCTCCTCAAGTAACATTAGTACAGAAAACATATTGTGATAGCTCCTCAAGTAACATTAGTACAGAAAACATATTGTGATAGCTCCTCAAGTAACATCACAAGTACAGAAAACATGTTGTGATAGTTCCTCAAGTAACATTAGTACAAAAGAATGTTGTGATAGTTCCTCAAGTAACATTAGTACATACAATTCAGGTGTTTTATTATGACGAAAGTATAACCATGTTATACACCATACCTTAATGGGTGTCTGACACCGGTTGGAACCGTCTGAAGTGTCTGACAATGGACGAGGTGGTTTATAGTATTGTTCTAAATAAAATATATCAAAACTGAGCTTTATACTGTGACGAAAGTGAGGACCAATTTTATAAACCTTTGCTAACTCATAACTTTCAAAGTAACCGTGATCCAAACTTCATACTCGGGGAGCGTTTATACCTGTATTAGGGACATACACAGAGAAACTTTCAGGTTTTATAAAATAACGAAGGTCTGAACGTCGCGGCCTCTTGGTCCATATAGCCAATTTCGAATTTGTTACTGAAATTGCATGTTAACATTCATTAATTTCATCAATTTTTACACTACCGGAAATACTAAGTGCCAATATTGCCGGACCATACATTTCCTGCAATAAACTGCTTATTTTCAATACGTCCAGTAAATTGCTCGCGCATTTTCCGTTCTGTCTGAACTGACCATTGTGTCGTGCACACCTGGCTCGTCCCGCAGGCCGAGCGCATGCTGCGCGAGGAGGCCGAGGCCGACGCCGCGCTCCGCACGCAGTTCGGCGCGCGCTGGTCGCGCACCGACTCCGCCAAGCTCACCGAGGCCTTCCGCGCCAACGCCGACAAGTACCGCCAGATCATCGACAACGCCGTGCGCGCCGACAACATCGTGCAGCAGAAGTTCGCGCAGCATCGCGACAACATCGCGCTGCTCAGCGGCAGCGACGGCGACATCACGGCCGGCGTGCCCGACGCACCCGACGCGCCCGACGGGCCCGCGCCCGACGCCGACCACGCCGTGCGACAGCTGCGCGCCCTCATGGAGGACGTGGACACGCTGAAGGCCGAGCGCGACGCCATCGAGGCCGAGCTCAAGGACACCACCGTGGACCTGCGCTCGCGCTTCCTGGCGGCGCTGGCGGCCGACGGCGCAGTGGACGAGCCCGCGCTGTCGGCCGGCGCGCTGGGGGCCGCGCTGGCGCCGCTGCAGCGCCAGGCCGGCGCCACGCTGGCGCGCCAGGCCACGCTGCTGGCCGACGTGCAGGCCGCGCACGCCGCGCTCATGGCGGCGCGCGGCGGGGCCAGCGGCCGCGACGCCGCGCTGGGCCAGCTCTGCGCCGCCGCCGACGCCTTCCAGGAGCTCACCGCCAACCTCAACGAGGGCATTAAGTTCTACAACGACCTCACGCAGGTAACTCCGCCCCCCGACCCCTCCCCGCTCCGCCCCCGCCCGCCCCGCCCCGCCCGCCTTGACCGCGCGCTCGTTGCATGTTCCAGCTGCTGGTGGCGTTCCAGAACAAGGTGTCCGACTTCTGCTTCGCGCGCAAGACGGAGAAGGAGGAGCTGCTGAAGGACCTGACGCAGGAGGCGTCGCGCGGCTCCGTGCGACCTGCGCCGGCGCCGCCGCAGCACCACGACGCCACCGAGGTACCTACTGCGACCTTTTTCATAAATAACCTTTGCCTTTAATGTTCCCAGTTCGGGTTACACCGAGTCAAATGTACATACACATAAATTCAATTTGAACTGTTCGGGTTCTAACTTCAAGCCAAATATCCAGACTTCTTACTACTTTTCAGAAGTTTACAATGTTATGGTTATTTCTACGAAACATCATTGAAATCCTCTCTGAACTCGAATCCTAAGGCTCTGCCAGCGTACATACATAACGTGTCATTGCAGCCGGCCGCCGTAGCGCGCCGCGAGCCGCCCCCGCGCCCCCCGCCGCCCGCGGCCCCCGCCCCCGGCGGCTCGGCCCCCGCGCTGCCGTACCCGCAGGCGCCGCAGGGCATGCCGCTCCCGTACGGCGCGGGCGCGGCCTACCCGTACTACGCGGCGCCCATGCCGCAGCTGTACAACCCGTACGCCACGCTGCCGTACCCGCACCACGCGCCGCGCATGCCGCCGGCGCAGGCCTACCAGCCCTACCAGTACCCCGCCCCCGGCCCCGCGCCCTACGGCCAGCAGGCGCCCCCGCCGGGCTACAACCCCTACCCGCAGCAGTAAAGAGCTCTGCACCCGTACCGCCCGCTTCTATAACTAAATTAGAAACGTGACAACCATGTTTCTAAATCATCTTCGTTTGAACGGACGCGTGACGTCACGCCGCGATCAGCGACGCGGGAGGAGGGACTGCACCCGTGCTCTAGCTATACTGACAGTTGATGCATTTCTTACGTCGGTCATATTAATAGCTTTATCTACACCCATGCTATAAATCCTCTATAAAGGTATCTGAAACAGTTAGCTTATGGCCAACATTAAAACAGCCAGTATCATGATAACCATTATAACATCCAAACAGGTGTTATAATGTTGTACTGAATTTCATTATGCAACTCGTTTTAAAAAAAGAACATTGTCTAGCACGTGCGATTCACTACCACAGCGCCGTAATTAAAAAAAAAAACTTATAAGTTAATTCGAATTCACGTCGTACCCCGCCATTTTTGTTCGACATTTGGATAATAGTATTGCATTATGTACTTTGTTGTTTACAAAAATGAGTGATACAAGCTTTGTGAATTTTGATAATTGAACAATCCAAAATGTAAATAATTATATTACTACCTATACACGGTTTGTTTGTATTAAATACAAGCAATTAAACTTTCCATGAATTTACATAGACTTCTTAGAACACTGCAACACCCTATGGTTTTAGAACCTTTTATGGAGGATTCATATCATGGATGTAGATAAAGTCTTGTATGCAACTGTACATAATTAGGTATTAAAACACTCATGTGATACTATTATCACACTCGGCTTCGCCTCGTGTGATAAATCCACATTCGTGTTTTAATACCCCTCATTATACAACAGTTGCATAAATAACTATTATGATATCATTAATTATTTTTAAAAGATTTTTTAAAAGCAATGCATTATAACGAATTTGAGAAACAAGAGAATGTGATGTTCAAATGAATAAAATTATTAAACATTTATTTTGATGAAAATCTCTGTCGACACTTGCGACGTTATAGTGTAATAAAAGAGAAAGTACGGTTGTTGGCGATCAAGTTATTCTATTAAAAAGGAGTACAGGAGAATAGATAGTATTTATAAGAATTATGCTCGGCCCATATAGTGGCACAATTTGTTGATATTTAACATAATGGAAGGTGAAGTGGAGATAGTTGCGCGTGCGCCAGTAATACGAGCGCGCCCGTGACGTCACCGGCGCACACGTTGGTGCTTTGTAAGTATAAATCTCACAGACAACAACCTCATTTGTATCTATGTAAAATAGTATATTTGTTATTATTTTCGTGAAATAAAAAGTAAAGATGATTTTTTAAAGAATGCTTGTTTCATTACCTTTGTGACGTCGTATCCGATACAAGCCCGGGCCGGGTCCTCTGATGGAGGCCACGCTAGGTTTTGCATGATGGTTTTAGCTGTGGTCAGGCGGGAGTGTCCTCGATAGTACATGCAACCGAGCAAATATCAAAATTGATATTTTATGCAGCTCGGTTATGTTTGCGCGCGAGCATAACCGAGCGAGTGTGGCGTGCGGCGAGCTTGCCTGCCACAGTTCTCAATTTTGTAATCTATTGGTGTAAATCTCAATTCATTTATCAAATTTACGTGGAAGAATTGCTTTCTTTTCAATAACCAGCGTTTAGACCATTATGTGCGATCTTTTTTTATTTTTCTGTTCTGCAGAACAAGTGTTAGGCCAAGTACAGCTATCACATTAGTCGTCGTCCATTGTAGTTTGGTATTGGCGTCCTACACACACCGTCACGTACTACGTAGCTCTACTGAGAGGTAGGCTTCCTACACACACCGTCACGTAGCTCAACTGAGAGTTCATGGCAAGACGGTGCATGCAAAACCTAACGTGTATGTGTAGTATGAAACTCGGTTATGCTTGTCGGTTTTGCACATGCAAAGTTATAACCATTAAGCAAAACCTAGCGTGTATAGTCATGACAGCGACTTGTTGCATGACCGGCCGCTATCTCGAACAAAGGGACTTTGGTAACGTAACTGTAGCATGACTATTGAAAAAGGCCGTCCATTAAATACCCGAGACTCAAAAGGGGGGGGGGGGGGAGGGCGTTTAGCAAATATCACAAGGGGGAGGGGGTGTAGTAAGATATATCACGTGTATTTATTTTTTTGTCAAACGCGCGATTTCTAAACCGAAAAGCCGCGTGTAGTGTGACCTTGACTCGCCTTAATTTCAGAATAAAATAAGATTATACTTTATTACTTGTATTTAAATAAAATATTCTAAAAAATTAAGATTCTTTGTAGGTAGGTACTAAAAAATAAACGTGATTTTGGGTGGGGGGGTTAGTCTTAAACCTCAGCACGTATCACCAAAGGGGAGGGGGGGGGGTCAAAAAATGCTAAAACAACATCACATGATTAATGGACGGCCTTAATTATGTTTTAAAATTAGAAAGAACACACATTAAGACATTAATTTTGTATATGAACAATTATATCCAAAATGCATCGGTGCCAAGATATCTAAAGATAAAAGGTTATATAATCATGTCATGATAATAATGAATACCTACATTCAATTGTTCCTTGATATTTCTGTCTATAACTCGTGATTAGTGGTAAACAAACTAGAGGTGCAGAAGCTGCAGGCCAAAAACACTACTCCAGGAACCGATGACGTTCTAGGCCGTGCATGGGTTCTAGCCACTGGGGCTCTGGCCCCGATTAATAGGACACAAGCGCATGTTTGGAGCAGGGTTAGTTTCCACGCCGCTGAAATACTGGAAAGCTGGTCCTGTTGAAGAAGAAAGACCGCCCTGCAGACTCCCCATCGGGTGGAGAAACTTTTTGAGAGCAAATCTCCCAAAGCAACTTTACTGTGCAGCTTGCTCCTCCACTCTCCCCATTAAGTGGAAGATGGGAGGCAAGAGAGCAGGAGGAACAATCAAGCTATGGTACGTATAGTTCCCGGCACGTAAGTTGGCAAGGTTTTGGCGTAGTGGGGGCAAGTTCGTGCATCGTGCACTTAGTGGAACAAAAAACTGGTCACTTTTATTGATTGTCATTATGGTTATTGCCATCATTTATTTTTAATCATGTAGTTAAACAAAGCAGAGGAATTCGTGACATTTAATAAGTGTTATAAATAAAATATAATATGCATTTTTTTAAATTAAGAAAAAAAAAGTATCATTATTAAAAATTATAGGTTCTCGTCGTCACTATCGGTTAATAATACTGTTACCCCTGGCATCAAATTAGAACTACCACTTGAGCTGGCATATTATGTAATAAACATAACAAAAACTAAATTTAAAACAATAACAACAACTCGTAATAAAAACTAAATTTAAAACAATAACAATAACTCGTAACAAAAACTTAATTTAAAACTAAAACTGAACTCTTAACTAAAAGTCAACAAAAACAAAGGGCACAACTTTCGTGGCCGCAAGTGTAATCGGGAGCGAACGGAATGTAGACGCGGTGCGGGAGGCAGGGGTCGACTGACGCACCAATCGCGCGCTTGGATCGGCGCTACGTCGTACCCCGCGTCCCGCTTGACCACCAAAGAGACCTAAAAAACGACTTCTGCGCATCTAACGACTCTTGCCAAGTTACGTGCCGGGGACTGTACCTATAGGGAACGTGCACAACGACGGTGGTGCCGACTGGCGTCACCAATCCGAATCTTGTACCATAATAATACTTGACATTGACATGTAAAACAAGTAAACAGAATTAATTTTATTCTTGAAAATGATTATTCTAGCTAATCATAATCCATTGTTGCATTTCTGGATGTACCAATACATCCACAAAAATAAAAATTAATCAAATAGCGTAAAATAATAAAATTCTATTACTTTCCAAAGAATAGTACTCTCATACCATGTTTAAGTGAAAAACGCAAAAAATGGATAAATGCAGTAAGAAAAATATTTGAACACATTTGTTTTTGTTACACTCTGCATTGAAAAAGTTCAATAGCCTTCAAAATCAACCGTCCAAGCAAACATTAAATGGTACTGGCGTACCATTTAAATTTCAGCGAACACACACTGAAGTTCACACCGAATATTCCTCAACAATTAAACAAAGAGTCCACATGTACTCAGATTATAAACATGGTTATACAATAAAGTTTTTAGTTGGCTGCACTCCTTGTGGTTTCATAAGTTTTGTATCTAAATGCTACGGAGGGCGTTCTAGTGATTGCTTATAACAAATGATTATGGATTAGACTGCACTGAAGTTCACACTGAATATTCCTCAACAGTTGAACAGAGTCCACATGTACTCAGATTATAAACATTGGTATACTTACAATAAAGTTTTTAGTTGGCCGCACTCCTTGTGGTTTCATAAGTTTTGTATCTAAATGCTACGGAGGGCGTTCCAGACTGCACTGAAGTTCACACCAAATATTCCTCAAGTCTCCATATGAACTCAGATTATAAACATAGTTATACAATACAGTTTTTAATATTGGCTGCACTCCTTGTGGTTTCCTAAATCTCGCATAGAGTCAGTAACTTCTCGTCTCCGGGTTCGGTCGGTCGGCATTCTTGCTCCTTGTAATTTATTTTAATAAACTCACTCCATACTAAGTAAATCCAGTACTTATTTTGCGATTCCCATAACTCCGACGCTAGTTAACCGACCTAAGTGCGCAAAAGTTCGCATAGAGTCAGTAACTTCTCGTCTCCGGGTTCGGTCGGTCGGCATTCTTGCTCCTTGTAATTTATTTTAATAAACTCACTCCATACTAAGTAAATCCAGTACTTATTTTGCGATTCCCATAACTCCGACGCTAGTTAACCGACCTAAGTGCGCAAAAGTGATTTGTATCTAAATGCTACGGAGGGCGTTACAGTGATTGCTTATAACAAATGATTGTGGATTGATTTGTTATAGCCTGGAGATACTGTTCTCGCTGATAAAGGATTCCCTTCCATTAAAACATGTGTTGAAAATAAGAAAGTTGTTTAAGCCACCGTTTCTTCATGCACCACAATTTTCATCAGAGAAAATAGGTAAACGAAACATACAAAATTCATATTGGTCAACATTCATGTTACGTTGACGAACATTATTGATAGACCGGAACCCATGTTTTATACCATAATACATAGGTAATCAAAAATAATACTTTTGAAGAGATTTGCGTAACAGGTGACAGCATAAGTTTCCTTTACTGCCCGCATAGTGTCTCTTTTGTCGTTTAGTGCTGCCACCTATAGTTCCTGCACGTTCCCTTTAAGATAAGCAAATATTTTTATGGAAAATTGGGATTTGTAATTATTATTGTTCATTTGACACCAAAGATTTGTATAAGGCAAATAAAAGACATGGCCAGTGTGGTGGTGTAGTAAAATTGCTAAATGAAACTTACAACGTTCAAATGACGGGACTACAAAACAAAAATTTTTGGAACTTGAGGGCGCAGAGAACCTTACTTATGGTCATGTTCTTTAAACCCTATAGGTACCCCACCCACAGCCCCTACCTATTATCTGACCTTTTGTCTGTAAGAAAGCTTTATTTGCTTCTACTTACACTAAGAAAACACACATCCCTTCCGTATGACCCCTCTGAGCCTAAAAGTAGAAGGAGCGACTTAGTCGCTCCAACGGTCTAGGTTAGATCTGTTTTCGCTAAAAGGCAATACTCAAGGCAATCATCTTATCTATACAACTTGCTGAATAAATAATTACGAATATATTTCATGAAGCTCCGGGACTGTAAAAAAGTTATAACCGACATACGACGATGTTGAGTCTATTAGTTATATCTACTTCTCAATAACCAAATTACATTAACCAAGATACATTTTGGGTTGTTGTGCGCCAGGTTAGTGAATGAAGACTTATTTAGCTTCTTTCGATCCCAAGACATTGTCGCAGGGCTAGCCGACAAACGACAACCTACATTTGGTCCTACGCTTCGTCTAGGTGTGAAAGCGTGACTAATAAACAAGCAGACTGAATTAATTGGGAAGAGTGAACTAAGCATTGCTCATTATCTCACACACCACACAACCTCACTTACACACACACCCACACTCACTTTCACACTCACTCATGAATATGATACACATACCACACGTACACGCGCGATCTGGCCCTTTTCTACATAACGCTCATTTATTTATCTGCAGAGCTGTTTGTATAATTTCTAAGTTACCCTTCTACCATTTATTTTTTATTGTTAATTTGTATCTTTGTTTAGTCTTTCATGTTTACACTGTCTACATTTCAATTGCATAAAAATGACAAGTGGAAGTGCGGAGTCTCCTAATACAAGCAATAACCCGCCATACTTTTCGCGAGAATTTTGACAATAGCTTGTGCGTGATTATGGCGTTGTTATACATATATCTTTGAATGTTTTGATCTAATAGATATCTTGTGTACTATCTAGGCTTCTGTCGAAGCAGAAAATAAAAATTTGAAGAAACAAATTCAGTACCTATAAGCCTCCAAAAATTGCTGTTTTGCCCAACTTTTACCTCAACTTTGGCCGTTCATAATGTGCTTATAATTTGTAAAATTAAAGAAAGCATCATGATAGAAGCCTTGCAAATGTAGTGGAGATTCTAAATAACAAATATTTATTTCACATACTTGTAACTTGTAAGACTAATTCAAAAAACACGTATTTCCTGGAACAAGTTTTATAAATTTTCGATCATTTTTTTTCGTTCAATGTCCTCGCGTTAGGCGTTATGAGGTACGCGGGAGGCAAGTAGTGCGGGTTCGGGGCTCGGTAAGACAGGGGAGTTGAAAGAATACCAGCGCTGTGGCTCTAGATGAAACAACAAGCTTTTCGACCATGCTCGTGTTGACGAAAAGCGGGCCGGGAAGGGCCCTCTTAAAAGGTGATCTCCAATAATATGTATCGAAATGCCTATTGTAATTGAAATAAAACGTTTTTATTTTATTTTTATTTAAATGATAAAAGGACATAAGCCCAGTGTTGCCAGCGAGGTCTTGTCAAAAGTTACCTGAAATGTACAAAAAGTAACCTTTTTGTAGGAAAAGTAACAATTTACATTTTAGATGACCTTTAATTAGAGACAATAGATGTAATTTACAAATGAAATAAAAATTATAGGACATAAGAATTACTTGGTACACTTACCAAATTTTCAGCTCATTTTTATACAAAACAATAACAAAACACAATGAAATAAAATTAATAAACTTCGTATCGAAACATACACTGACGCTCGCTGGAGTGTAGTAAGTAAACGTATTGATATTATACTCTGTGAATGGCGTGGCGAAGGCAAAGTAAATCTCAGATAGCGCCACCATAGCTGGTCCTGGTCTCAATCTGATCAATAAGGCTATTTTGAAATACTAAATGTAACACATTTTCAACCAATGACGATGTTGGGTACCAGCTATGCTAGCGCCATTAGTTCCACAGTTTCCTTCCCCATTGAAGTGACCGGCGATTAATGTGTGATGTGTGATAGAGAGAGGTATGTTTGATTTGATTCTGTGATTGCACCACTGCCACTGAATACATAACACCTAATACAAGTCACTGGAGGTTCAAAAAGCATTTCGCAAGCAAATTCCAAAAAATCACCTAAATGTAACCTTTTGTGTCGTGTAACCTAGAAGTAACCTGAAGGAGTTAAAAATCACCTAAAAGGTTACCTAAGTAACCTTCTGGCAACACTAAGCCTGAGTGTCAACTTTTTTTTTTTTGATTCTACACCACCCCGGAACAATATCCCAAAATTTCGTGTCCGTTTCGACCGCAAGGCCACGGCGTTTTTAAAAAAAAAAAAAACTGCCAAGATTTTGCCTAAGTTTGTAAAAGTTGATTCCCAAAACCATAAATAAATTTGTCAAAGTTTCGAAGATCGGGAAAAATAATAACGAATTCCCGTTCGTCCCACTACGGGGGGGGACGAAGTCAGTGGGACGAACGGGAATTCCCGTGATAAATATACGTTAGTCTGTAAGGTATTTTCTCTATGGGCCAAAGTAGCCTGAAAATAAAGGTTTATTATATAAACAAACTAGGAAAAGATTCAAATTCATGAAATTGCCGAGGTTTTATAAGCTAGGTATATAACAAGATTGTTTTTACGTTTAATTATTTTATTTTAATTAACGGGGCCGTGTGCTATCAAAGCCATTGATGAGAAAGCCAAGCTGTAAGTCTGCAATCACGTGCAGTTCGACTAAGATAGTACAGATTAACTAAGCGTAATAAATTAAACAATCATTATTATCACATACTTGTTGCTATTTATTAAATGATACAATCTAAAGTTCGCGATTACACTTGATTACGTTAACACTAGTCTAGTACTTGGGCGCAGGGGACTCCTCCTTCGAGTAGTCTCTGGTGGGAGAGTAGAACTGAAACAACACAAACATCATTATAGCTTTTGTCTTTTTTAAACTTTCACGATCAGAACACATTATAATACACAATTGTAAACGGGTATTAATCGCGAATTTTACCTTTAATATATGGGAACCTTTTCAAGAAGTTTTCAATAAAGTCGATTAATTATACTCCATTCAACAAAGTGGCTAAGCGTCTGCGTACACCGAAGGACCTTTCCAGGTTCCTGGTGTTTACAAAATCGATTGCAGCTGCGGCCGTTCCTACATAGGCCAAACGAAGCGAACAGTCGCTGAAAGGGTCAAGGAACACATAGCAGCGGTCAAAAATCGACAAGTAAACAAGTCCGCTATAGCGGAGCATGTAGTAGACTCAGGACCCAACCACTGGATGGAGTTACACAACCCAAAAATCTTTGCCAATGAAAAGCACTACTATAAGAGAATGGTTCGGGAAGCGATTGAGATCAAAAAGTATCCTAATTTCAATCGTGAAGACGGCTTCAGACTCTCTCCCGCTTGGAATCCAGTGATCACTAAGTGTACTCGTCAAGTGAAATCATCTCAGTATGCGGACACTGTTAATGTAGTGTGCTGTCCTAGTGTGAACCGACCCTAAGTAACATTTATGAAGATCAAGTGAGGGTAGTTGAATAAACACCTTCGCTTTGCTGTGGCGGTACCTCCAATACTTCAGTCTTCCCGCGACCACGGCTGCGGCTGGTGCAATCCGGTCGAAACGTCGGGCTTATATTAAAGGTAAAATTCGCGATAAATACCCTTTTAAATGTGTATTGTAATCACTACAGCTCCTAAACACATTATGATTATGTGCCTTGTCTTTGTCTGTCTAATAAGAAAGGCACACGAGAAAATCATGTGATATCACATTTTTATGTTTGAAACAGCCATACCATTATTTAAACGATTATTTTTAGATCGTTCTTGAACCGAGAGGCATAAACTCGATCATCGAACTCGGAACGATAAGGACTGTTTTTTTTTTTTCAAAAATTGGCAAATACAATGTCAAAAAATTATAAATTTAATTTTTCAGGATATTTAGGGTTTCGTACCTCAAAAGGAAAAAACGGAATCCTTATAAGATCACTTTCTTGTCCGTCTGTCACCACCGATTTTCTCAGGAACGGGTGGACTTAGCAAGTTGAAATTTATACCAGATACTAATAGTCTAAGATCCCTTGAAGAACGACCTTCACCGAGCTGGTTATTGGATGAAAAGTGTTTTATTTCAAATTAAATATGTCAAAAAATATATTGCAAATGGGTTGTCTAAAAAATTTCAGTCCAGAATATGATTAATTATCAATTTATTTTTTTAATATATTTTTTAACTTTTCTCTGGTTTGCTTAATAGACAAATTCCATACCAATTGAAAGTATGAAGCCTATTGAATATATACAAACGTTAGGTTGACCGGTTAACCTAACGTTTGCATATTCTATAGGCTATAGAATATGCAAAAGTTATGCAGCCTATAGAATGTGCAAATGTTAGGTTAACCTAACGTTTGCATATTTTACAGGTTTCATACTTTCGATTGGTATGGAATTCGTCTATTAGCCAAACCAGTGAAATGTTGAAAAAAAAATAAAAATAAAAAAATATTCTGGACTGAAATTTTTTAGACAACCCGTTTGCAATATATTTTTTGACATATTTAATTTGAAATAAAACACTTTTCATCCAATAACCAGCTCGGTGAAGGTCGTTCTTAAAGGGATCTTATACTATAAGGTCTATACTCCCCTACTAAGGGCCAAGTTCACCGAAAAGATAACTGTCTGATTATCTAAAAACAGCTGTTTAAAACACATTTTTGTGTTCACCAAAGCAAATCAACCGATTAAACACGCTAATCAACTGTTTTCTCTAACCCACCTCGGAGAGGTTGTTTATAGTTCCGGTTAGTAGTTAATCTGTGTTTTTTTTTACGTTTGTAAACTGTAAATATAACAAATTTTAAGGTTATTCCAGATATTATTGTGAGAATTTAACATGCAGTCTGCTTTGAATTATATTTTGGAAGAGGATGACGTTTTGGACGAGTTTGAAACCGTTGAAAGACTTGCGAACTCTGTCTTTCATTCCTAAAACGCACGTTTACATAACCGAGCTAGAATAAGTTGTGATGAACACCAAAATTTCCACGTCATGTTTAAACAACTGCTTACGTTTAGCGGGCCGATTACGAAACAGTCTGTTGTTTTACTGTTGGTGAACTTGGCTCTAAGTATATAAAAATCAACGTCCTAAGTCAACACGATAAAAAGTTATTAGCCGAGTGCAATTAGACAAAAAATACTCAAAAGGTGGAACGAAGTTTATAGTTATAGTGGTCGGATTTTCATGGGACTTTTTTATTGAGTTCCTAGAGGAGTGGAGAAGAAAGTTGAAAAACAAAATTTTGCCGCCCGCGACTTTTTATTTTTTTATTTTTTTTTGGAATATTTTTTTTTTCGTTTGTGACCAACTTAAATTTCGACGAATTCATATTGTAGCGTAATAGTGTGACCTGTGTGCATCCATTAAATGCTAATTTAGTCTGTTTCTTTGTTCATAGTAGTCGATGTAATGCAATATTTTAAGTCTTTTTTAAAAATGTTCTATTTTCTGCAATTATTTTTAAATTATTGAATTTTAAGACCAAGATTTCTTTTGAAATTGGTCACTGATACTTTTTCACAGATAATTGGATGTAAAAATATTCAAGAAAACCATGTTTACGAGTGAAGTGACTAAAAATGTATTCACAATTATCAGGAAATCGTCTATATAAAAGTAAAGAAGGCCATTTTTCTCAAAATATTTCTATGACGGTTAACGTAAATATTATCTTGAAAATATCCTTATTATATCTGCTATCCATAGATAACAAAAACTAAAAGAAAAAAATTGGTGGTACTCGACAAAGATTGATTATTGCTTGCAAAGGTGGAATGGGGTCGATGGTAAATTTACAAAAAATATCGTAATTTTAACGTAACCATTTCTCACGATTTCTATCTGAGATAAGTTGCAAGCTTCGGTCTATGCGCGCAATTTAATATCAATACCGATACCGATACCACTCCCACTTCTTAGTGATAAAGGCCCTTTAGTCATGATTTACTTTTTCAGCAGTAACCAATATTTAACAAGTATCTTTAAATATATTTCTAGTTATTATACCTCGTTATATAGCTAATAAAATTAGGATTATGACAATAATTTGCACATTGAGTTTCATAGCAGTATTTGGAAAAAATGCTTTCATTAACAAAGACGATTTTCTAACATTTCCGAATGAATTTTAAGTCACTACACTCATGAAAGTGGTCTTCATGAATACTTTCTGATTCAGTTATCTATGAAAAAGCATCAGTTACCAATTTCAAAAGAAATCATAGTCTTAAAATTCGATATTTTAGAAATAATTGCAGAAAATAGGAAATTTTCAAAAATACATGGAATATACATTAAATCAACAACAATGAAAAAAGAAACAGACCCAAATTAGCGTTTAATGGATGCAAATGGGTCACACTATTACGCTACAATATGAATTCGTCGAATTTGAAGTTATTCATAAACGAAAAAAAAATATTTTAATTAAAATTAAAAATAAAAAAAAGTTGCGAGCGTCGAAATTTTTTTTTCTAACTTTCTTCTCCACCCCTCTAGGAACTCAATAAAAAAGTCCCACGAAAATCTGATCACTATAAACTTTGTTCCACCTTGTCTAATTGCACTCGACTATATGAGCAAATTTAGATTTTCGCGAAAACTTGTACAACTTGGTACATTCCTTTTCTCTAACTCAATATATAAGTAAGAAAAAGGCATTTTATATTACACAGTATTATATTATCTGTGACTACACACGCACAACGGCACAACCAATATATTCCCTTTGCAAAGATCAAATGACTAATTTAGCAATGTGTCAGTTCATTGTGTTTGTGACATCGCATGTTTCCCCTGTGCCCTTCATTGGCTTTACGAAATTCTGGTAAATAAATAAATCATTACTGCATTGCATTGGTTTGTTACAAAAAAAAAAAAAATATCGCTGGACATATGAGTTATGTCTATGAGCTGTAAATACAGGCGCAACATTTTCTTTGTAGGTGTAGTTGATAAGTGCCACTTATCCTACTTGTTGGCACTGACAGTTTAAATTTCATCACATGGAATTTTGTGTTAGAACTCATATAAATGTATAAATCATTGCAGATGGCATCGTATTTATTTACATTTATTTTGCCATAATATCTGCATGCAGTGTTGGGAGTTGTGTGGGCATGAGGATACCGAGTGTATTGCTGCATACCTTATACTGCTTGGTCCTGTACTCCTCCCAGGGCTCTGGGTTGGACTTCTTGTTCCAGGACACATCGGGGTTGCGGGTGGCCAGCCTGCCCAGGTAGAAAACAGCACCGGCGCAGCCGATCCCCACGCACACATACAGCGGGATCAACTGCACATATACATCACAATCATCAGTTTTCGGGCTCCATGCTCTTGCTATTGGTATGAAGGTGTAATATTAGAGACAATAGACATTTTGTTATTAGAACAATGCATGTTTCATGTTATTATTCCTCAGCTATTCATACCTGAGACATTATTCGGAAATAGTTTCGAAAAAATAATGGTCAGTATTGCTATTGGGATCGAATTTAGTGTGGACAAATGTGCAGTCATGTATGTAAAGAGATGGAATTTAGCTGACTGCTGGCTGCAAACACTGATTCAGACAGTATTTTCTTGCGGAAGTGCAAAGGTCGAAGATTTTTAAATTCGAAGACCCTCCATATCTGTGAGGTGTGCCTTCTCAAGGAATATTTTTTTAAAACCTGAGGTGGGTATGCAATGAGATGTGGTTGCAGTTCAATTCACAAGCAACTTGCCTTGAAATATAAACTTGTGGAATCTAAGGTACCATTACCATACTAATGGTATGTGCCCAACCCAGTTTTCGGGAAAGACCATTTCGCCCTTGTACTGGTATCGGATTTGGATGAAAATTTGCAAACAGATTGTTTATAACATGAATTAACAAGTCTATAGGAAACTTTTTATCCCAGTAGGACAATGACCTGTGGGACAATTATTGAAGTTAACGTGGTCGAAGCCGCAGGCATGAGTAAGCTAGTGGGTAATAAACGAAATAATAATCAGTAACATTTTCAGTTTCTTTTTATGTATTTTAAAAGGATTTGTTATAGTTATTATTTCTTCTTTTTTTTGTTTTTCTTTTTTTTTGTACCCACTGTTTTCCTATTTGACCCAAAGGTTGACTGGTAGAGAATGCCTTGTGGCATTATGTCCGCCTATGTACCACTATTGTACATGAAGTTTAAATAAATAAATGAAATAGCATTAAACTGGCACAGGAGGCAGGTGACCAGGCTCAGTTTGTAGCAGTCATTAGTGAGTCAATACTGATTAAGTTTTGTAATCATTTGGTCTGAGGAATTCCCAGGCGTTACTGGGGACACAACCATGCTAAATTGCTTCGGTTTGATATCACTACATAATTATAAAACAAAATCCCCCAACGCGTCTGTCTGTCCCTATGTATGCTTAGATCTTTAAAACTACGTAACGGATTTTGATGCAGGTTATTTGAATAGATAGAGTGATTCAAGAGGACGGTTTTAGTATATAATTTGTCAAGCGGGCGAATCCGCGGGCATCAGCTAGTATATTTATAAATTAGTGATTCGAAAGTGGACACTTCCTTTACTGTCAATAGGTATTTCTATTGATAAAAAGATAAAGAAATAGGACAATTAACTCACACCAGTTTTCAACCAAAACTAGTTACGATTATGACATTATATATCAATTACATAGTTGAAATTTGCCGACTTCGTTTGTGTAGCTAAGACAAAAGATTCTGAAAATATTTTCAGTTCTGCGGAATAGATTTTCGAAATGGCTGCCATATGACGAGACGATAAACCTACATTGTACAAGATAGTAACTTGTTTAGAAATAGGTATCAAATTACGGCCTCTTATCACAGTTAATTTACAGAGGCTTCTAAATTATACATCAGGAACAAAAATACACAATATTAGAGGTTAATTATGTAAGAAGTGTACACCTGAGACGTAGTGCGCGTTGATCAACAAATAAGAAGTGCTACTTACAGCTTTGTGCTTTTTCAAGCTTTCAAGTGATAATCCTTGCATTTTGATGGCTTATTGAATATTCAAAAAATCACAACTATTTGCCGAGGCAGAAATACAAGCGATCGATTTGGTGCAGTCTTCGTCGATTGCAGAAAAAATCTGACAGAAATTACAGCAGTGTCAAGTCAATGTTGCCATCCTTGATTTATAAACAAAAAGTAAAGTAACTCTATTAAAATGTTTATTGCAGCGACCAAAAATGACATAACTTTTTTCGGTGGCAAAATGGTTCATAATCAATGATATTCTAATGAGGGATTTTCTTTTTAGCTCTACCCTAGTCGCTGGATAGATGGTGCTAGGAGTTAGTATGATAATACAAGGAACGGAACCTAAAAAAACTGATTTTAACAAAGCGCGAGAAAACAAGGTTATATTCGGAAAGCAAATTATAGTGTCAGTCAACGAGAGTATGTGGTGTGACACAATGTTTTTTTTTCCAAGCGTTTTGGCTTTGGCACCAACTATCATAGTAAGTTCAACGCCATCTATAGAGTTCTTGGAAACTAATATAATAATACCTCAAAAGGAAAACCTCTCATTAAGTACAACACACCTACAAAACCACCGAAAAAAAGTGTTCCGCGCAGCAGCGGCACCACACTTTTCATTCGTTCTACATTTCAAATGATACAGAAGGGATAGCTGGTTAGAACCAATAAGAAAAAAAGAGACCGATAGTGTTGTTCTATGTCTGTAGTGCAAGCGTCCTTGTCGTACTCATGACAAAAATGTGTTTCCCATCTCTTTCTTTTTTTTATCCCCCATTAACAGATTAAGAAAATAAATGAAAAATATTAATAAATCAAAGTATATTGCGTAGTTACATGTGCTAAGAGATCCCTTGTGCTTTATTTACTTTGGTATCATAATTGGTACACTTTCTGAACACGCACGATGGCATTTATAAAAACGTATCGCTTGTCATCATGCGTGTTGCAGAATAAAGGCAATATGGCTTAATTGGGCCGTTTTCGAGTCTTCACGATTGCGCGCTCACACATAAAATATTGAGTGACGTCACCGAATACGGCAGTTAGTTTTATTTCCTTACTGGCAATACCATTTACTGCTGTCAAATAACAAAAATGAAATAAACTTTTGACAACTGCACCAAAAGATTTTATTGTGTATTGATATAACCTAATTTTAATGACTTGGTGCTATTCTTGTGGACACAATTCTTCTTATAATCGAAAGGGAAAAGAACACTTTCAAAATGAGTTTTTTATTGTAAGTAATAGTAGGTCTAGTAATGGCAGTGATGTGTGTCTATAAATAACTAAACGTCTTCCGTTCTGCTGCGCGGATGTCTTGTTTACGTCTGTGGGATATTATTGAAATGGTTTCAGTAATATAGAGTTGTGCCGCTTGCCCAAAGCTCGGCAGAGGATCGGGATGGGGCACCTCCTGGCAGTACTATGTACTTAGGTCTGTCGGTCTTCGTTAAGTGTAACATGTCAACACATCGTGTTACAGTGGGAGTCGTTCAAACAAGACATTCAAGCCGAAGAAGAACATCCCCGAGGGCACGCACCAGTACGACCTGATGCGGCACGCGGCGGCCACGCTAGGCTCCGGCAACCTGCGCCTAGCCGTCATGCTGCCTGAGGGGGAGGATCTCAACGAGTGGGTCGCCGTCAACAGTGAGCACCAGCCTTCATTACTAGCTGCTATAACTTGATACATACATGTGAACTTCCACTCAATCAGTTCCAACAAATCAGGTCAATCACCAGGTTCAGTGAGCAGCAGCTTACACATTATTATCTGTAGGTACCTGTTGTAAGTATAACAATATCTGTGAAGAAGCTGTGGGTTACTTCAATACTAAAAGCTGAATATGCTCCAACTAATCTTATTAGAAGGAAGTGTACAGAAGTTGTTTTAGTCCTGCTCATGAGTCAGAGTGCACATTTTACTAGTGTTCCACGGCACATATTTAAAAGTCTTTCCCTCATGCAAATTACCCAATAATCATGAAATGAATCAAGTGTAACAACTTATTGGTGTATGTTCAGCAACTTAATATTTTGCAATTCATTCTCTGACACAATGCAGCCAAACCGTTTGTTGTAGACTCCCAATATCTTCAATTTGGGTGCACTTGTATAGTGCACACAGGGATAATCTCTGGTCGTTACCTCAGTTCATAAATATAGGTACCTATCTGTTAGTCTGCTTTTTGCTCCTCTTACACATTTCATACCCCATCTGGTCGTAATAATGCGATAACTAAAAAATATTAACAATTGTTAATTACAAGAACAATTTGATCCTTGTGTTAGTTAAATACAACATATAACTAGCTGTTGCTTGTGACCTTCTTTCGAATGAAATTATATATTATAAAAAATATTACTTCCCCTTTTGAATTGGATTTTGTTACCAATTTCATGTAGCTTAAGTTACTTGTTATAATATCAGTTACCTGCCAGTAAAACTACCGTCAAAATAGCTCCGCCGTTTCGGAGATTAGCCAGAACAAACAGACAGACTAAAATTGAAATGAATGTGTTTTTGTTGTATGAGGAGGAAAGAGGAAAACATAGTGAAGAAAATGTAGATGGCCATAAGAGAAGAGTTAGATGCAATGGATGGACGGTGTGAAAGATGAAATGGGTAGAAAGGAGGTGTCTGATGAGATGACGAGTAATAGAGAAGTATGGAAGAAGAAGATATGCTGCGGCGACCACAAATAAATTAGGATGAGGGAAGAGAATGATAGTGTTTTTATTGTAAGTGCCATATATAATATATTTTTATATGCATTCAGTAAAAAGCTGTTATTTCGATATTACAACAAACGCACTTCAGTTATGTTCATTTTTAGTGTTCCGTACCCAAAGGGTAAAAACGGAAACCTATTACTAAGACTTCGCTGTCTGTCCGTCTGTCTGTCACCAGGCTGTATCTCATGAACCGTGACAGCTAGACAGTTGAAATTTTCACAGATGATGTATTTCTGTTGCCGCTATAACAACAAATACTAAAAACAGAATAAAATTAATATTTAAGGGGGGCTCCCATACAACAAACGTGATTTTTTTGCCGTTTTGTCTAATGTATAGATAATGGTACGGAACCCTTCGTGCGCGAGTCCGACTCGCACTTGGCCGGTTTTTTATAGATTGACATCATCATCTGCCTAGCCTTTTCCTAACTACGTTGGGGTCGGCTGCCAGTCTAACTGGATGCAACTGAATACCAGTATTTTACATGGAGCGACTGCCTATCTGACCTCCACAACCCAGTTAGTACTGGGTTATACTATACCCCTTGGTAAGACTGGTTGTCTGACTTTTTTGGGCCACTGACTACCTGTAACAACTGTCAAAGATCTACAAATGACAGCCGGGACAAACTGCTTAACGTGCTTTCCTAAGCGCGGAGGAAACTCGGTATGTAATGGGTGGTCACCCAGCTACAGACCAACCTAGGCAAGCACGGCTTAACCTCAAGGTCGACCCGAGCGGCTGGTATTTTTTTGGCACGAGTTCGTCGAAACCAGCTTGTAGAGTGCAAAATCAGTGCAGTTTTTATTTAGAGAGAGTTTTCCTATAATCATATCCATATAGTAAGTAGGCAGCAACATGAATCTTTCACTAACACCGCTGCTTGTGCCCATTGTTTCTCTTGGCATGAACATAACGGGCTCGCTAGTCGCGCATTGTGCCGCCGTCGCCGCCGCGTGACTCACAGATAACAAGCTAGGCATCGCGCTCATATCCTCCTTTTGTTTCCTTTTTAAGCAAACCATGAGCTGTACAAGGAAAAAATATTTTAAAATTATAATTGATGATTAAAATAGTCTAAGAGGTGACGGAATTTTTCATAAGGATCATGAATACATTTAATTTAATGGTTTATAGAGTAGTCCCTTAATGTGAATGATGTCGGTCTGCCTGCTCTCAGCGGTTGCAACTTAGAGTTATATCGCTTACAAGAGGCTTCATTGTTGCGAAAATAAAACGATCAGAGAAATGGTAATTTTAGTAAATTTTCAAAGTATGGCGTCTCCGCAGATGATATAAGTTGGTCTGCCGGCTCGTAGTGGTTGCATTTCAGAGCTATAATGCGCGCAAGTCACTGCATTGTTGCGAAAAAAGACGATAAAACAAAACTTAAAAAGAAGTACCCATAGCTGAAGGGCCATATATATCTTGGTCCCAATAAGGTTTATAGAGCTGCTGTTGGGCTTAAATTGTTGCAAAGGAGATGGCTAAATAGAAGTATGGACGACTGCCCCAGCAATGTATAAACATGGAACCTTGCCATACGTAATGCTGAATATTAGTATTTCATATGAAAAAAGTTTCAGGAACTTTTCATATCTTTCATCATCATCATCATTTCGGCCGAAAGACGTCCACTGCTGGACATAGGCCTCCCCCAAGTGTCGCCACATTGACCGATCCCGTTAGGCCGTTAGCCGGTGCCGACTCGTATCCAGCGGATTCCCGCAACTTTCACCAGGTCCTCCTAGTGGGAGGCCTTCCAACGCAACGTCTTCCGGTTCGCGGTCGCCACTCCAGAACTTTTCGGCCCCATCGGCCATCCATTCTGGGAGCAATGTGCCCTGCCCACTGCCACTTAAGTTTGGCAATTCTTCGGGCTACGTCGGTAACCTTGGTTCTCTTGCGGATGTGTTCATTTCTGATTCGATCGCGCAAGAAAACTCCGAGCATAGCCCTCTCCATTGTCCTTTGGGTGACTTTAAGCCTTCTGATGAGGCCCATTGAAACCTCTCTCTTTTTTGGGTATTTTTACAAATTTTGACAAATTTAAATCTGTGTTTTAAAAAAATCTTCAGACCTTTGCGGTGCTTTTCAGCGAGATATCGGCGACAGCGTGTTTTTCACCGTTTCAATGGCGCGGCCATGGAGTTTTAAGTCTTACAGCTCCTCAAATATAAACCTAGGAGTTTTTATCTATATTTTTTTTTTTTACAAATTCAAAATATGTTTACCTAAATTTCAGGTCTCTGCAACGCTTAATTTTAAAGATCTCCGTGGCCGGGCGGTTCTTCGCGTTTCGATGGCTCGGCCATGTTCAAACCCCTATAACTTTTTAACCTTAACTTTGACAAATTTGTGGTTTTGGGAATCAACTTTTACAAAATCTAGGCATAGCTTAAAAAAAAGCCATCGAAACGCACACTTTGTTCCACGATACATTTGGTTCCGTTGTATAAGAGTTCGCTCGGTCGGCAGCGGTGGACTTCTTCAACCAGATCAACATGCTGTACGGCACCATCACGGAGTTCTGCACGGAGGAGTCGTGCGCGGTGATGTCAGCGGGGCCCAAGTACGAGTACCACTGGGCAGACGGACACACCGTCAAGAAGCCCATCAAGTGCTCCGCGCCCAAGTACATCGACTACCTCATGACGTGGGCGCAGGACCAGCTCGACGATGAGACGCTCTTCCCCTCTAAAATAGGTAAATACACAACATTCATTAGGTACTCGGTGACTATTACCATCAAGCGCCCACAAATCTAGACTCCGCGACTGCTACTGACAAGTCCCTGATGGAATCCCCAATAACAGTTTGGGGATGTCGAAATTGAACGCTCTTTATCGAGCACCCCTTTTTTTGTTTTATTTTGCATATGTTATGCCTCTAGAAAACCAAGAAGCTGAAACCGTTGCTCGTGCATGTTACATGGATATCACGCCGGGGTCACCACTGTGCGGATTCGTGACCGGGTGAATAAATAATACACAAAAATAAGTTGTAAATAAGTAACGATTAAATGTATTAAAATATCAAGTAACTAAAGCTAGCAGTTACACTTGACACGAAAAGGTAAAATTAAATAATGTTATATGAAAGGTAAAAATTAGATATACAAGATCACGGCGAGCTTCGGCTGGTAAAAATGATCGGGGTCAGAAAAGGACCTCGCAACATCTTAGTCTATGTACTATCGAGGACACTCCCGCCTGACCACCACTAAGCTTATTTTTGCTTGAACTCGCAACATAGAAACGCTCTCTAGCCCCGCCCCATTGACTTTGTATAGAAATAATGAATGAAAAGATACCGAATCGGCTGAGCGCACTGACGACGCACGCCAAACGAGAGTTATTGTTATTTTGCGCGCCAAAGTTGACGCTTTCCTAATAGGCCCAAACTTTAAGGGGGCGTGGCTCGGCGCCTCCGCATGTTTTAAGCGAAAAAAAAAATTAAAATGGTCAGGCGGAAAATACCACGATAGTACCTACATTATTTACCAACTATTTCAAGGTGTAAACGCACCTTCACGAAGCCGTACCTTTGCTTCGTACCATAGATATAATAAAGAAGGAGATATGCCCGCTAGAAGAAAATGTATCGGAACCCTGTGTCTCCACTTTGCCCCTACCACTCGGCAACTACTCCGCATGCAGGTCAGTAAAAGTAATAGATACGCAGTCGCGCACAAACCCGCATTTCTTAAAACTGAACGTGCTACACAATCAATTATAAACCTTATGAAATCAAACACAGCGTGTATATGTACAAAATTTTTTTTGGGGTCCTGATGTCCAGAATATAATATTATAATAAAAATAAACAATATGTAGGAAAAAATATATTATTAAGTAAATTAAAACAATATAATGTCCGGTTACGTTGGTTTAGGCTTTTTTTATGGGACAAGCCCGCCACACTATTCCCAAACCACTGTAACTCCAGAATCAACCACCAGAAAAGCGCCGAGACAATGAAGCTCGACGACGTCCCAGAGAATGAATTTAACTGTCTTGGATCCCGCAACGAAATTAATCAGAAAAGTATAGCGGAGGAGTAGGAAAAACCGTAATTTCCACTTCCCTCCATATCAGCAGGAGACAGAATGAAACAAGGCCAATAGGTTGTTGGTTTAGGCTGTCATGGCCTATTGAAACAGTAGTTAGTAGCACGAGGATAAGCACATAATATAGCTGTAATATTTGAAAACAAAAATAACATAGTACGAGTGTATTTTTGCAATAAATACATTACTCCTCAACCACTACCTAAGTTTGTCGCTAAGTGACTGAACAAGTAATGTAAAAATCACAAAACGATTTTCATTCAGCGGATGAATCATGTAGTACGGCCGCTGCTTCTTGCGACGAGTTAGTGATGTGCTTGTGCAGATCCACCAACGTAGGCTATCGACAATGTTGATTGACGAATTAAATACAGGGTGTAAAAGACCTCATCACGAAGCCGTCAACCAAGCATTTGTACATCAAATTAAGTAACTTTACGCAAAAATTATTGCTGGGAAACGACTTTTTTTTTGGGGTGAAAAGTCATGTTTTGTGGTAGAACTCAAAACATTTTGATGATGGATAGATTGAATAGTACGGGGGTCTTGGAGGTGTTTAAAGTAAAACTCTTACACTTGTATAAAAACACAACTTGTATTAAAAAAAAAAACTTTTCAAAAAGTTGGAACTTTGACCCCCAATATCTCCGTAACTAGAAGGTTCCCAGGTATGGTATAGAACAGTGTTTTTCAACCTGTGGGTCGCAAGAGGTCGCGAAAACTACTTCAATAAACAAAACAATAAAGCCTAGAAAGATATATTTAATAAGAATATGTTAACTAAAGGATATAAACATTTGTATGTTGAAGCGTGGGAATATGGAACCCTAATAGGTTTGAACAAAATTCACCAACACTTTCATAAAAATAATTTATTAAAAATAGGTCGCGGATTACTAAGGCCCGTCATAGGTTTTTTTTGACATATGGAGGTAGGCGCGTCAAGTACTGCCCTGGCTTGCGCGTAGCTGTATGGACGCTGGAGCCGAGGAGCAGGATGCAGGACCCGCAGGGTAGGTGGTAGCGGTGCCGGATGCCCGTAGAGGCGTCGCCGTCGTTGGATGCCGGATGCCGGTGGAACCGACTCGTCAGTTGCGAGTGTCGGCACCAGGTGACGCAGCAACGGCACACACGGGTTAACCCCGGAGGAAGAAAATCCCGAACTTTGGTCCCTGGAATTTATGTCCAGTGGTAAGCGTAGGGTTCTCTGCTTATCCTCTCCTGACGGTGACCACAGCAGCGTAAGCGCAAGCGTAGGGATGGGTACTATTGCGCTTAGGGCGTATGTGTGTAGAGGTCACCTTCAGAAGCGGAGTTTACAGAGAAAAAAAAAAAGGAGAAAAAAAGAAAGGAGAAAAAAAAAAGGTGTGAAGCACTTTTAAATTAATATTTACACATACCTACATAAAACATTGATGTAGCAATTAAGGTTTGAGTACAATAGTTGAAATAGTAGCTAAAATGATGTCTATGAAAAAGATGATGAAATAATTTTGCACATCATTGACCTTGACATGACATTTAGAAACAAGCACTGCGTGAATTTGTCAACACTTAGCCACTTACCCGATATGGGGAATTACACACTGAAGTTATGGTTCCTTTATAGAACTTTTTAAAAAGTAAAATTATAAAAAAAAGTTTTGGAAATTATCAGTAGTCCAATCAAAGTATAATTCGCGAGGCTGCGCATATGTCGTCTAATATGTGTGTAGACTGACCGCGCGTAAATGACGACTGGCCTCTGCAGGCATGCGAGCGTGGTCGACGCTCGCGGCGCGCGGAGAATGATGGAGTGGGAAAAAAAACTGGTTTTAGGAACGCGAGCGAGTGAGACAAAAGTACAGGCGTGATTAGGTGATTTGGTCGGCTGGTAAACGATATTAAAATGACTTCTGTTTTATTTGTTTACGTTTTATCAATTATGAACTAACAACGTTACAATACCCCCGCGCGCAATCAAGGATTTTTGTCATCTCTTAAAATGAATAAAAATCCGCATCAAGAACTTGAGTTACTATAGGTTTACCTTTTATAAGTCATCTTTCATACTTCTCGCTAACATAAACTAGCAGCAGTTATTGTATTCTAACGATACCAACATAACTGACGCACTATAACATAAAAATATAGGTATCTTGTTTTTCTCTAACTAGATACCTTACCAATAAGTGTTCCAATAGAAGGTGGAATATATGCGAGAGGGAATGCAAATCTTGATTCGTAAAATCTAAACTAAATGTGAAAAATTCAAAATAATATTATATCAAAATATAGAGGAGAGAAGAAAAAGAAAAATATATATAACGCTATTTATTTTTACCGACTAATTTTAAATCTTTGATGTGCCATGACCCTAAATTTTTGCCAGACATGTCTTGTAACACATACACGAGTGGTGACTTTTTCTCAATGATCTTGGCTTTGATAAATTTTGGAGCCAGCTTCTTTGAGAATCTGCTCTCTTTGTCACTAAGAAAGTAGGCGCGTTTCATGACTACGTCTCCAATATCAAATTCGGCAAACTTGCGCCTCAAATTGTAATGTGAAGTATTCTTTACATGGGCCTGCCATAACCTTGCCTGTACGTCATTTAAGATGGAAGACAAACAACCTAAGTTTTCTGCATATACGTCTCGTGGCAGGAAAAGTATTTCGTCACCGAGGTCATTATCAGTGTAATGTGACCCACATGTAACAAGCTCACGCCCGAAAACTAAAAATGAAGGTGAGAATCCTGTTGCCTCATTTACAGAGTTATTAATAGCAAACTGCACCTTAGGAATGAATGTGTCCCATGATCTATGATCGTTATCCACGTAGGTAGAAATGCAAGTGATAATGGTTCTGTTATATCGTTCTACTAAGTTTACCTGAGGGGTATACTTAGGTGTATAATGAACATTTGGAATTTTATATTTCTTAAATAATGCCTCTGTTACCTTGCCAGTAAACTGAGTACCGTTATCCATCAACACGGTTTGAGGTATGCCGTGGATTAAGAATACAGATTCTTCCAAAATCTTTGTAATTATTTCTGCTGTAGCCTTTTTGATTGGAAATATTAAACAAAATTTAGAAAAACAACAAGTAACGACTAATATATAATTATTCTGCTTTCTCGAAGTAGGAAGAGGTCCCATGAGATCAATAGAGATCATTTGGAATGGACGCGAGCAATGTTTAGGACGACCCATTTCTCCTAAAATTTGATGATTTTGGGACTTGTAAGCTAAGCATTTTTCGCAAGAACCAATAAATTTTACGACGTCTTGGTACATGCCAGGCCAGTAGTACCGCAAAGCGAGGCGTCGGTAAGTTTTGAAAATCCCCATATGTCCAGCCGTAGGCTCGGAATGATTTTCAATTATTATGGTCTCTCGGTATTCCGTAGGTACGACCTCTTTCCACGAGAATTCTGAAGTTAGTTCGTGTTTATTTTTAGATAACCTATACAACGAATCGTTTTTAATTATAAAATTTGGAAATTTGGATGGATCATTTAGACAACCGTTGTAGATATTTTTGTACCAGGAGTCTTTAGTAGCTGAATAAGAGTTTGAAATATTGGTGGCATCAACCGGAACGATTCTGGATAGCGCGTCAGGAATAACGTTATCAACGCCTCGTCGGTGTTTAATGACGAAGTTAAAGGCTGAAAGACGTACGCCCCATCGAGCTAGTCGACCAGTAGGGTTACTTAAGGACAGGAACCACTTAAGTGCGCTGTGGTCCGTGTAGACAGTAAACTGTTGACCGTTTTCTATGTAGCAACGCCAATGTTCGAGAGCGGTAATAACGGCTAAGGTTTCGCGTTCGGTTATGCTGTAATTCTTCTCAGCAGCGGTTAGTGACTTACTCATGTACGCAATTGGGTGCTCTTTGCCATCTATTGACTGAGTAAGCATTGCACCGATACCGTAACCGCTAGCATCGGTATGCACTTCGAAGGGCTGAGTATAGTCTGGGCAAGACAGAACTGGAGCAGAAATTAAGCACTCTTTTAAGTTTTGAAACGCAGCGTCAGCTTCAGGAGTCCATTTAAAAGAAGGGGTGCCTTTCCTAGATGAAGTCAACTTATTTAGGGGACCAGCAACAGTGCTAAAGTTGGGTACGAAACGCCTGTACCACGTCGCAGTTCCTAAAAAACGTTTGAGGTCCTTACGACATGTAGGTGTCGGATAATTAAGTATAGCCTCAACCTTGGCTGGATCCGTACGTAAGCCAGAGCCATCAACGACGTACCCTAAATATTTTAACTGTGAGCTAAAGAATTTAGACTTTTCAAGGTTAATTGTTAGGTTAGCTTCTTTCAACTTGTCAAGTACACGTAAAAGTAGTGTCACGTGCGAATTAAAGTCTTCAGATATGATGATGATGTCATCCAAATAAGCGAACACCTTGAGATCAAAGTTAGAAAAAAGTAAGTCAACCAATCGCTGCTGAGTAGCTGGTGCATTGGTAAGGCCAAAAGCAGTACGTTTGAAACGAAAAGTGCCTCTGCCGGGAACGTAGAACGCAGTTTTATCGCGATCCTCAGAAGCAATCGGAATCTGCCAAAATGCTTTGGACAGATCAATACTGGTTAAATAGCGAGCATCTCGTAAATTGTCCAGGATCTCGGAAATATAAGGAAGATTGTAGGCATCTCGTTTTGTGACGGAATTTAGTTTACGGCTGTCCAGGCAAAAACGGGGTTGACCGTTCTTCTTTGCCACGATCAGAACAGGAGATGACCAAGCACTCTCGCAAGGTTCGATCACGTCAAGTGAAAGCATCTCATCAACCTGTTCTGTCAAGATTCGCTGCTTCTCCGGAGACAAACGATAGTAACGCTGGCGAATTGGTTCCGAGTCACCTGTGTCTATGCGATGCGTGATAAGACCTGTTACGCCCAAGCCCTTGCTCTGATATGAAATATCCTTAAACTGCCTAATAACATTATCAGCCAGTTGTTTTTGTGACTGATCAAGGTTATCATAACCTTGTATGAAGGTTGAATGAGAAGTAACCAAAGAACAATCCTTGGACTTGGCCATGGTAATGCTGCCAATAAGATTTGGACATAGTTTAAATTTACGCCAAAAATCTATACCTAAAATGAGATTACGTTTAATTTCTGGAATAACGAAAGCTCTTAAAATATGAAATTGATTTTCAAAATGAATTGGAATATTTATGTAACCTAAACTCTTTATATTCTGACCTCCCGCAGCTGTTACTGTTATACGATCAGATTCAACAAGTGGCAAGCCATGAGCAACTAGCACTGAGTGAGCACCGTTGCCTAAAATAGTGACAGCTGAGCCAGAATCTAGGAGTCCCGAAACAGTGAGGTCGTTAATCTTAACAGATACGTAAGGTCTATCATCGAGATCGTCTTTGTCATCGAGAATTGCGTTGATGTTATACGATTTGAAAAATAGTTCAATAGTTTGCAACCAGTTTTTCCAGTCTTCACTATCAAATTTGTTATTTCCACAATTCTTCTTAGTTAGTTTTTTGGATTGGTTTGTTTGTTTTTACCACATTTTGGACAGTCTGGTATTTTAACACCTTTGTGGCCACATTTAAAACAAACCAACTCATCTTTGCTAGCAGTACACTGCCTCAGGTGATGTGTATTATTACGACAACGAGGACAGTAAGGCTGTTTTGTGTTAGACTTAGGGTTATCAACTGTATGAACCATGGTTGGTTCCGTGTTGTTATTAGAATTAGGTTTATTTTGGTAATTATTAGGTTTAGAGTAGTGTTTATTATATGAGTTATTGTTATTATTATTATATTTAGAGTAAGTTTTACTATTAGACTGTCCTGAATATGCAAATTCAGGTGCTAGGGTATTCGAACATGGTTTAGGAGGTTCTCTAAATTGAGTAAATCGTGATTGCACAGCTTCATAATTTCGGCACAAGGTTCTCAATTCATCTATGGATTTGATGTCTGATACAGAAGAGAGGGTGTTAGCGTAGATAGGACGAATGTTGTGGAGTAAGATTTCCAATTTATCTTCCTCTGATAATTTTTTCGTTAAACGTGAAAAAAGTCCAGACATAATGGAAAGGTAAATAATAATATTCTCCGTTTCTCCTTGTGTACGAGACCTAATTTCTGTAAGCAATCTGTAATCATAATCAGACTGATCGAAATCACGTCTCAAAGACACTGTAAGATCGTTCCAACCCGAAACCGTATCCCTAACACTCCTGTACCAATGTAATGCGTCACCGCTAAATATGTCAGTAGCGTATGTCAAGATCTTATCGTGTGAGATATTTCTAGCGACACAAATTTCCTCACAACGTTGAATGAACGCCCGGACGCAGGACTTGCCGTCGAATTTCAATTTCGCGAGTTTGTTAATGTTACCATCACAAGTAACGGTGACATTAACCGGTGTCGAAAGAGTAGGTGAAATGCTATCAGAACTAGTAGTAGCTAAGGGATCTGAAGCTGAATCGCTAAGTGAAGTAAGCCTTATTATGGCCTTCTTGAAAAGGCCGACACATTCCTCATAGTCTGCCTTTAATTCATCGTCACATGTAATGCGGTTTAGCCGGTGATATAAATGATTAAGCAAATTTTGAGTACGCAGCAATGTGTTCTTATCCAATGACGTAGATTCTAAAGTGACGTTAACCTTTTCAAGAACGTCCAGCACACCATTTAGGTCACCCGTTGGTTCGAAAGGACTAGTGAGAATATCCTCTGAAGGAAATAAAGGTCCACACTTAGCTATTTGTTTGCGCAACTCCTGCACTGTGGCCGCTGGTGATTCACCCCTAATAGCGACTTCATACTCAAGCTCAGACTTTTGAAGCGACATGAACTTCACGGGATAAGCCATTTTAACAATAATTTAAATTAATAGCAAAGAGGAGAAAAAAAAAAATTTTTTTTTTTTTTTAGAAGTTTGGGTAAGTGTTGAACAATTCCGTATAGTGAAATAAACAAATAAGTACTAAATACTCCGTCTGTTACAATTTTAAGTTAAATTTAAGTAACGTATTGTTGTTTTTTCCACGTATGTAAAGCTAGCAAAAAACTAAGAAATTTGGTAACTAAAAATAAAAAATAAAAAAAAAATGCAAAATAATAAAATTTGCAACTAATGTGTACGCAGAACTAAATAAAACTAGCTAGAGTGAGAAAAAAAACTTTGTTAAAAATAAAACTTTTTTTCTGACCGTACCCAAGAATTAAGCAACGTCAATAAGTAACGGTTAAAAGATATCGAGTTCAAAATTTAATGTAATGTAAAAAAAAATTGCAACTTATATCGTGCGCTGACTGTACAACAAGACAGTTACAAGTTTTTGAGCATGACTGTACTTATTAAGCACTCCGAACTTAATAAATTTCTGTAACGTACACTTTAGTTACGATGCAACAAAAAAAAACAAGAAAAGCGTAAAACAAAAAAAAAAATGTTTTGCAACTGGTGTGAGGGTACAAGTAAATTACAAAAAGATAAAAATAAACTAACGATCCTAATTTTGGCGTTTAACAACAAAAAATCACAAAGATTAAAATAATACAAAACTAAATTTAATCACCCTGTATACAAAACCAAAAAAAAAAAATGTAGACACTTTACAGTAATTTAAGTGTCGACATAAGACAAAGATGATAATGTCTACAAGTTAGCCAGTACTTACACCCGGCACTCAAACCCTTCAACCAGCACACAGCAAAAACTGCTTACCGGAAGAAAAAAAGGAATGAGGGTAGTACTTCCCCGGGGCGAGCCGTTACTATAAGCTCTACTACTACAAAATGTTGAATACACGGTATTCAAGAAAAAAAAATAAAAAAAACTAAGTCCGCACCCGGTATATAAAAAACACCCTGTATATCAGGCAAATTAAAAACAAAACTAAACTTAACTCTTCACACCAGTTGCTGCACACGAAATAATAAAAAAAAGAACAAAGCGTTATTACAAGAAACAACGAAACACAAAACACACAAAACACCGAAAAACACCACTACCTCCATAAAACAGAAAAAAAAACGTATGACCATGAAAAAACCACGATATGGGCGCCAATGAAGCGTGGGAATATGGAACCCTAATAGGTTTGAACAAAATTCACCAACACTTTCATAAAAATAATTTATTAAAAATAGGTCGCGGATTACTAAGGCCCGTCATAGGTTTTTTTTTGACATATGGAGGTAGGCGCGTCAAGTACTGCCCTGGCTTGCGCGTAGCTGTATGGACGCTGGAGCCGAGGAGCAGGATGCAGGACCCGCAGGGTAGGTGGTAGCGGTGCCGGATGCCCGTAGAGGCGTCGCCGTCGTTGGATGCCGGATGCCGGTGGAACCGACTCGTCAGTTGCGAGTGTCGGCACCAGGTGACGCAGCAACGGCACACACGGGTTAACCCCGGAGGAAGAAAATCCCGAACTTTGGTCCCTGGAATTTATGTCCAGTGGTAAGCGTAGGGTTCTCTGCTTATCCTCTCCTGACGGTGACCACAGCAGCGTAAGCGCAAGCGTAGGGATGGGTACTATTGCGCTTAGGGCGTATGTGTGTAGAGGTCACCTTCAGAAGCGGAGTTTACAGAGAAAAAAAAAAAGGAGAAAAAAAGAAAGGAGAAAAAAAAAAGGTGTGAAGCACTTTTAAATTAATATTTACACATACCTACATAAAACATTGATGTAGCAATTAAGGTTTGAGTACAATAGTTGAAATAGTAGCTAAAATGATGTCTATGAAAAAGATGATGAAATAATTTTGCACATCATTGACCTTGACATGACATTTAGAAACAAGCACTGCGTGAATTTGTCAACACTTAGCCACTTACCCGATATGGGGAATTACACACTGAAGTTATGGTTCCTTTATAGAACTTTTTAAAAAGTAAAATTATTAAAAAAAGTTTTGGAAATTATCAGTAGTCCAATCAAAGTATAATTCGCGAGGCTGCGCATATGTCGTCTAATATGTGTGTAGACTGACCGCGCGTAAATGACGACTGGCCTCTGCAGGCATGCGAGCGTGGTCGACGCTCGCGGCGCGCGGAGAATGATGGAGTGGGAAAAAAAACTGGTTTTAGGAACGCGAGCGAGTGAGACAAAAGTACAGGCGTGATTAGGTGATTTGGTCGGCTGGTAAACGATATTAAAATGACTTCTGTTTTATTTGTTTACGTTTTATCAATTATGAACTAACAACGTTACAATGTTCATACAAATTAACAAAATAAAAACCTATTAGTACTTATCCAAATCCTAAGCAAATACATAACAATTTTGTATGGATTTAATATTTGTAATACATATAATAAAATAAATGAAAAAAAAGCGAAGGGTTGAGGGTCGCCAAATATTTTTTATACTTTTTCACACAAAAAAAACTTTTTTACAAAAAAATAAAACCGACTTCAAAAAACACAAAAAATTGAAAAATAACTTTAGCTTCAGAAGTCGGTGACCTTTGTTTGATTCATTTAGTTTTTTTTGTCACCGACTTCTGAAGCTAAAGTTATTTTTCAATTTTTTGTGTTTTTTGAAGTCGGTTTTATTTTTTTGTAAAAAAGTTTTTTTTTATTTTTCCATTTTTAGTTGTAATATTATATACAAATATTTGCTATGCATTTATTTTACATTGTTAAAAATACATGTCATGGTAATAGGCTTATCCCCAATAAATGGAACTTAACATACCTAAACTGTCGAAATTTGGGTGTATTGTACACATCTGCGTACCCCTCAGAGCATACAGGCGTGATGTTACGTCATGATGTTGTGTAAACAATAAACATCCAAGCGATTGCAGCTATCACGACCGATTTACCATCTAGTTTTGAAGAGTTCCATTGTATATCTCCGAAGATCAGCATCAGATCTTCACCAAATTTAAATGCGACCATCTTAAGAGTATATTCTTTCAAACAAAAAAAGAATTTTGAGAATCGCTCCACAAATCGAGGAGAAATCGGTGAACATACATGAAATTATACCACACAACTGAAGTAAAAATGTTCATAAAATGAAAACCACTGGGCCAAACCATGTAAAATTTTTATGGGACCAAATGGCAACTATTCCGCATCAAACTAAAAAATAATCACGTAAATCGGATCATAAACGGCAGAGTAATCGGTGTACATACATAAAAAAAAAAAAAAAAAAAAAAAAAAACCAATCGAATTGAGAACCTCCTCCTTTTGGAAGTCGGTTAAAAAACACTGGTGTAGAACAAAAAAATGATCACAATGACGAGGAGAACAAGTGCCTTTCGACTTCGTTAAGAGGTGTTTTACACCCTTTATTGCTATTTTAGATTTTTTCCGTTTGTTTTTGTTGTCCGTTTTAACCCGGTTGTAAGATCGATGTCAAATAATGTTTGTCAGCCTAAACCAACGTAACAGGACATTTTATTGTTTTAATTTACTTAATAATATATTTTTTTTGCTACATATTGTTTATTTTTATTATAATATTATATTCTGGACATTATTTTTTATTTAATTATTTTCAGGACCCCAAAAAAAATGTTGTGCGATAGTAAATGGAAGATTCGATAACTTTCCGATTTAGTCAATCACTAGCGTACCTATGCTTTTGCACAACGATAGCGACTGATGTTTTTGAATGGGTAAATTGTATGGTGCATGGAAAATACACGCTGTGTAAGGTTTATAATTGATTGTGTAGTACGTTCAGTTTTAAGAAATGCGGGTGTGTGCGCGACTGCGTATCTATTGCTTTTACTGAACTGCATGTTTAGTAGTTGCCATGTGGTAGGAGCAAAGTGGAGACAGGGTTCCGATACATTTTCGTGTAGCGGGCATATCTCCTTTATTATATCTATGATCAAAAGTATAGCGACTACAACTACTAAGACATTCCTTATTTACCCGGAGTGTCCGGGCACGAGCGTAGAGCGAACTGTCACTGTGTTATGTAGCGGGCTACATGTGGCGGTCGTGCGTGTTGCAGGCGTGCCCTTCCCCAAGAACTTCCTGGCGATGGCGAAGACGATCCTCAAGCGCCTGTTCCGCGTGTACGCGCACATCTACCACCAGCACTTCCCCGAGGTGGTGCAGCTGGGCGAGGAGGCGCACCTCAACACCTCCTTCAAGCACTTCATCTTCTTCGTGCAGGTACTGCCACCACTCCACACCTACACAAAGGATGTGAGAAACCCATCACCGAACTGACTCGCATACCTAATCATATGTACAGTTTTACCTATAGTTTTCTGTTTTGAGGAACTCGCTTCACGTTTATCACCAAGTATAGTATTATAAGTCAATTATTCAAATTAGGGTAAAAATGAGCAATAGTGTAACTGATGAAGTGACGTGTGTGCAGGAGTTCAACCTGATCGAGCGGCGGGAGCTGGCGCCGCTGCAGGAGCTCATCGAGAAGCTCACCGCCAAGGAGGCGCGATGAACCCACCGCCCCCTCCGTGCATCCGCACCCCCACCCCCCACTCTGACACACGCTTACTATTGTTTCGCTCGATCTTCGCACTATGTTATACTGGGGGGCTTTGTGTCGGGCTACGCTCCTATATTACATAAGGGTACGCTCCTACGCTCGGTACTGTCGCCGCCCGACGCTCGCGACAGCGGACGCGAACTCGCTGCTCGTCGTGAGTTCGTGACCGTACGAGTGTTCGGCTGTCGGCGCGAAGAATCTCAAAATTCTCAACATTTACGTTATAGTTTTATTTAAAACTGTGTACTTGATCTTTCTTGCATAGTAGCCACCTCATTGTTTTGAAATAACAGTAGTGCTCTGAAGTAAATACATACTAACAGAGCTGCTAGTGTACTGATTGAAATGTTTGTGATACGAGGGCAGGACGGACTTTGTCTTAGCAAATTGTGACGATTCATATTAAATGAAGAAAAATAGTATTACTGATGTAGTAACTCGGTGTTATTGCGAAGCAGCGGCTAGGGGTCACTCCTCACCTCGTGGTGTAGGCATGTCCTCACTCAGATAGAACCAGTAGCTATAGACAAGACGGCCTTAAAATTAAATATAGATGCGATTTATCTTTGGAAAATATTTAGATTTGATACATGAAGTATAATGTTATATTTAAGGTTTATTACCTACACTGGTTCGTCAGGAGACGCGCCGACGTTCACGTGTGACGTCACATATTCAGTATAAGTTATTTATTAATTTCGGTTATAGGACTGACGGTTTCCTGTTTAGATTATTTATTAGATTACATCTTGTTTTCGTGTACGACTTGTTCATTTAATGCAATTTTCTCTTAAAGCGTTAATATAAGTAATGTAGATATTCTGTGCATTTAATATATTTTGATTTCGTGTTCTCATATCGATCTATATTGCGACTGAAAAGTGATGTATTTAATTTAAAATTAGATAATTTCTGAATATAAAAATTAAGTTTTCATAATAAACAATTGTTTTCTTTATGAGACAAGCTCGTCGCACTATTCCCTGCCCACTGTAACTCGTGTGCGCCACAATCAACAGTGGCGACCACCAGAAAAGCGCCGACACAATGAATCTCGACGAAGTCCCAGAGAATAGTAAGTATACGTATTTTAATACAAGTGGAGAAAGTTTATTATTGCATTCGAGGCAGGATTAAGCCGAGAACTGCAATACCTAACAAATGTCCACGTGTATCTATCAAACGACGTTTTTCATACACTTGAAGAAATAAAATAAAAAACCGGCCAAGAGCGAGTCGGACTCGCGCACCGAGGGTTCCGTACAAACTTTTTAGAGGACAAACTTAACTTTACTGTTCGATCCCATGAAACGGCTATTGCACCAACAGCAAATAATAAGTTTGCAATAGTAAAATCGCTTTTTTTTTGTTATAAAATACATTTTTACGGTTTTCAGATTTTTTCTTTTACATGTGCTGCAAGACATTGCTTCTCGCCAAATTTCGTGATTCCAGGTCAACGGGAACTACCATAGAAATATAAAAAACAGGAGAAAAGGCACGGGGTCGTGTCGGTATCCGCGCGACATGCCCTACAGGCCATGTCATAAGCAAATGGCCGTCTCCGCGAACTAGTGTGCTTTCGACCGCGATCGTGACAACTTATAGCAATGCCGTGTTGTTCAGTAAACCGAAGCACAAAACAAAACTCTGTTGATCACGAAATTACTTTTCACGTGTAAGTACAAGTATTTTACTATATTTGTTTCTAAAATTATGAAAAACAACAAAACGTAAAATATTTCTTGCTTTTACTAAGTTATTTTTGTTTTCAAATATCACAGCGACTGTACTATTTTTGCAATAAATACATTGCTCTTTAACCATTACATAAGTTTGTCGCTAAGTGACTGAACAAGCAATGTAAAAATCACAAAACGATACTTCATTAAGCGGATGCATCACGTAGTACAGCCGCTGCTTCTTGCGACAAGTTAGTGATGTGCTTGTGCAGATCCACTGACGTAGGCTATCGACAATGTCGACTGACGAATGAAATATTGCTATTAGTTTATTTTTCAATTTGTCAACCGTTTTAACCCGGTTGGAAGACCGATTTGTAATCATTTTGGAAGAACCGGTGGAGGATAGTAGCAGGGTAGTTATATATCACAAACACAGTTCTTATCACTGAAGTAAGGTAAGTTTATTCAAGGCAGTGAACAAAACCACATCGAAGCGCCCGGGATCTCGGGGGCTTGTTTTACACAAGGTACTGCAGGATGTCGAGTATTATTATATCTCTAGAGATCGTAGAGAATCTAGCACGAAGGAGTAAGGCCCGGATTCGAATTCTCTTTTTGACCGGCTCGAGTTTCGTTCTGCTGGTGCGCGGTTGCGTTCGGAAACGCCACATCACCCCCCTACGCAGTCAAGAGATCCATAAAAAAATGATTACCTACTGTAAGTACATACAAAATAAGATTAACAAATTAGAGATCAAAAGGTTTTGAAAAATGAACTTTTCGACCAGACCGTGTGGTGTACTCAGAGGGCACTTTCGGATCTGTAGGTTTTGTTGTTGGTAATAAGGCATCTGGAGAGCTTGGAGCCGGAGCGACAGGAACGGATGTTGTTACAGTTGTTTCTGGAGGTGTGTCAAACTGTTCAATGTGCGCCGGTTTTATGCGATCAAGGCTGACTTCAACGTTTTTTCCCCTGATGTTAATTGTCATGGTTTTCTCCTTTCGATTGATGATTTCGTAAGGACCGGTATATGGTTGTTGTAAAGACCTACGCACTGTGTCGTCCCGGAGAAAAACGTGGGACGCTGTAGGTAAGTCTCGGAATATGAACGGTTGTTGCTGTGCATGGTGTGAAGCTGCAGTTGGTCGTAACTTGGCTAATTTTTTACGTAGTTGAACGACAAAGTCTGAGATATCCTCCGAACGTTCAGTTGAGAACGAGGCCGCAAGTAGTTCTCCAGGCAGGCGTAGAGGTTCTCCGTATTGAAGCGTGGGAGTTATTAAACTACTTACTAGAAATTAGCAAGAAAACTCGCCAACACTTTCATAAAATAAATTTATTAAAAGATAGGTCGCGGAATATTATAGCCCGTCATATGGAGGTAAGCGCGTCAAGTACTGCCCTGGCTTGCGCGTAGCTGTATGGACGCTGGAACTGAGGAGCAGGATGCAGGACCCGCAGGGTAGGCGGTAGCGGTGCCGGATGCCCGATGCCCGTAGAGGCGTCGCCGGATGCCGGTGAAAGCGACTCGTCGGTTGCGAGTGTCACCGGTGTGACGTGGCGACGGCACACGGGTTAAACCCGTGAAAGAAAAACCCGAACTTTGGTCCCTGGAATTTACGTCCAGAATGTAAACATGGGGTTCTCTGCTTATCCTCTCCTGACGGTAACCACAGCAGCGTAAGCGTAGGAATTGGTACTATTGCGCTTAGGGCGAATGTGTGTAGAAGTCACCTTCAGAAGCGGAGTTTACAAAGATAAAATGAAAAGAGAAAAAAAGGTGACAAGCATTTTTAAATTAATATTACATACCTACATGAAACATTGATGTAGCAAGGTTTGAGTAAAATGGTTGAAAGAATAGATAAAATGATGGGTGACCGGTCAGTTCACCAAAAAATATTTCAAAAACTTTTACTTGACAAGCAACAATTGGCAAAAACATTATTTGTCATTTCATCATTATACAACAAGTTTACCAAATAATTCACTTAGCAAAATAATTATCTGATAGCTTTTATTACGAATAATATGAACCGAATAACTTATTATTTGACAAACAATTCATTATTTTTTCATTTTATCTCATAAAACAACGCTTAGATTATAGACATTACATATTAATTTTATTGTCACAATACATTTCTAAAAAAAGAGAAAACAAATGAATTTTGTTTTCTATAAGCAATTTAGTGACAGAAATGAATCGCTGCAAAACCGACTCCACGTAGTCTTTTATGCCCTACCCCTAGAGTGTAATTTAAATCCGCGTAGGCGCGGAGGGGCTAGGCGGCCCGCGAGCTGAGGAGCAGCTGGCCTACAATGACGTCTTAAAGCAGGATTGTTTTATTCTTGTTCCAGTGTGGGTAAGAGACAGAGCTATAGAGGACGTTAGAGGCGTTAAAGCCACCTGGTGGTGGCTTTAACGCCCGCCGCCGCCTGAGGCTGAGCCGAAGCTGCGGTGTTGAGCGTTAAAACCCCCTGCGACGATAAGCTCGCGTGGGACCGCCGGAGCCCCGCAGCGCCGGAGCTGTGACAAAAACCATGCCTGCTGCATGCATGCTGCTTGCTTGCTGTATGCTTGCTGCTTGTTTGCTGCATGCTTGCTGCTTGCTTGATCCTTGATTGATGCATGCATGAAGTATGCTTGTTTGCATGTTGTGAAAAACTATGCTCACTCTCTTTTTTTAAGAAAAAGTTTAGGAAATCCTAAACTTTTTCTTAAAAAAAGAGTAATAAAAAATACTAGCCTGTAAATTATTTTGTAGAAACGTGATTTATCCAAATGTATCTAAATATGAAATGAAAAATGTATAAATGATTAAATCTCATTGTGATGCATTTGATAAGAGAAGTGTTTGCCAAATAAATGTTTGTAAAACGAGTGTTTTTAAATGATACATTTGCGGAATAAGTTTTTAGCGAAATAAAAAGTATACGTACGAAACGTTGGTTGTAAAATTAAAATTTGTCAATGGAGTTTTGGTGAAACTTTAGTGAACCAAAATGCCGTCGAAAAAAAAAGCTGATGAAATAATTGCAGATCATTGACCTTGACATGACATTTAAAAATAAACACTGCGTGAATTTGTCAACACTTAGCCACTAACCCGATATGAAAAATTAAACACTGAAGCAGAGCTATTGCACTCCTTGTGTAGGCATGAGATAATTACCTACCGCTTCGCGCATATTTAATATGCAAGCTCTCTTGGGCTGTCGCGCTCCAACCGTGTGTAACTGCGTACGTACAGTCCCCGGCACGTAACTTGGCAAGAGTCGTTAGATGCGCAGAAGTCGTTTTTAGGTCTCTTTGGTGGTCAAGCGGGACGCGGGGTATGACGTAGCGCCGATCCAAGCGCGCGATTGGTGCGTCAGTCGACCCCTGCCTCCCGCACCGCGTCTACATTCCGTTCGCTCCCGATTACACTTGCGTGCACGAAAGTTGTACCCTTTGTTTTTGTTGACTTTTAGTTACGAGCTCAGTTTTAATTTTAAATTAAGTTTTTGTTACGAGTTATTGTTATTGTTTTAAATTTAGTTTTTATTACGAGTTGTTGTTATTGTTTTAAATTTAGTTTTTGTTATGTTTATTACATAATATGCCAGCTCAAGTAATTTTTAATAATAATACTTTTATATTTTTAATAATAAATATATAATAATAAAATATATAATATATAATAAAAAATATATAATATTATATTTTTTATATTATATTTTTATTTATAACACCTAATAAATGTCACGAATTCCTCTGCTTTGTTTAACTACATGATTAAAAATAAATTATGGCAATCACCATAATGACAATCAATAAAAGTGACCAGTTTTTTGTTCCACTAAGTGCACGATGCGCGAACTTGCCCCCACTACGCCAAAATCTTGCCAACTTACGTGCCGGGAACGCCGCGTTAATTTTTCGCGCTCTTTTGACCTTGCGTCGCGTACCTACCTAGGTACTCGTACTTCGTGTTTGTTAACTGACTGATTTGTTGATCATTAATCATTAGGTAGGTAGTTATACACCCTATTCCCGCTGTTCGCCCACGCGATGTTGTCTCCGTGCGTCTCTAGACGCTGACACAGCAAAGGGATGTTATGACTTGTCTCTATGATAAGACGGCGCCTGCGAGTGTCCGTCTTAAAGTATGAATTAATTATAACCAGTCGATTCTAAGATTCAATTGTAAACGGTACAATAAATGTATTAATTTTATTGTATTTTTTTAATCCTCGCGTGCCACCAAAATCTTACTGGCGCAGCCGGTAGGATACTCGTACAGATCCTATTCGCAGGCTGTTGCTTTCGGCACGAAATCGGTCGTGGTGCGGTTTCGGATTCAGGACACGGGTATCCTCGGACCAAATAAATAAGTGAGTGGACACGGCGGCTCGTCGAGGATCTTCATAGCAGCTAACCTTGGAGGATATGGAGCAGAGCGGCGTGTGAGTAAACTTTTTCACTTTCCGTCTCTTCCCAATCTATTCCTTTGGGCTGTATTAAGTATATAACGTTATTTTGGACCAAATCGCTAGAATAGCAGTAGTGTTAACTGATTTTCGTTTATTAATAATTTTATTGCTCTAATTTTGTGAAAACAATATGGCGGAAATCCAAATCATTCCAAGAGATATTTTGTGTATCATCCCCAAGTTTGAAGGGGAGGAAAAATTGCTTAACCTATTTATAAGTAAGTGTGAATATGTCATTGCGCGTTTTAGAGGCCAGGAAAACCCGGCCCAAGATTTATATGTGTTTCATGCGATTACGAGTAGGATCGCTGGGAGAGCTGCGGCTCTACTCAGTGAAAGAGAAGACGTAGATACCTGGCTAAGTGTAAAAGAGTTGTTCATCCAACATTTCGGTGACCCGCGCTCGGAAGAGTGCGTTGCGATTGAGTTAGACACTTTAAAAATTAAACAAGGTTTCAGATTCGGTGGTAACCCTTACCAGCAGCAAGGATTTCGGCCCCCTCAAAACTTTAATAGACCATCACCTGGGTTCACAATGAACCAACCAAATCAGTCCGGGTTTGGCATTCCGCCACAACCACAAGTCCAGAAACCACAAAATAATACTGATGTATCTATGCGTACAGCAGCCCCCGTGAGACAAAACATGTTATCTAATCCACGGGATATGGATAACGTGTTCTATAGTAATGAGTTAGATGCTTTCGACGGCTATAACGACCAAGCCTGTTACGATGAAAATTACCCATACATTGAATATGTAGAGAATACTGAGAACGTTGATAATTATTTCGTAAAGTCACCTGAATTAGCTATCGCTTACCCGGAAAATTTGGAAAATAAAAATTTTCCCGAACCAGCCTCGAAGACAGACCACCAGAAGTAGTTCAATTAAATTGTGATGGTATATTGAAGCTACCACACATAGAAATCCCAGAAATAGGATCACGTTTTATGATTGATACTGGCAGTACTAGGTCTTTTATAAGTCCAGCAAAGGCTTCTCAATTTTTTTCTGATTATAAATACTATGAACCATTTGAGGTCATAAGCACTCACGCGCGGAGTAGACATGACGAAGTCATACACATTCCCCTTTTGAAAACATTCAAAAGTACATCCAAACATAAGTTCTACGTCTATAATGTAGATAGCCGATACGACGGCCTAATAGGATCAGATCTATTAAAACAACTTGATGCGACAATAGATATGAAAAATCAAGTGTTGCGAACGTGTGACACAGATATACCCATAATCTACAATCCCCCATATGAAATAAGTCTAGAACCCCGATCCGAAACTCGTGTGAAAGTACCGACAGATTTGCAAAATGGTGACGGAATAATAGATTTTATCGAGTTTGGAAAGGACGTGCGAATGCCTACAGCAATAGTTAGGTGCGCCAATTCATTTGCGCATACAATCATACAAAATGCTTCTCAAGAAAAGGTAACTTTGACTTTTTCAAAACCATTACAAGTTCAGGAATACAATTGCGATGAATGTGAGGTTAACAACACCTCTGACAATTTTGACATAGATAATTTACTTAAACAAAATTTATCGAAATTACGTCTAGACCACACGAATCGAGAGGAACGAGAATGTATAGAACAACTTTGTTACGAGTACAGGGATATATTTTACTGCGAAGATATACCACTCTCCTTTACAAACCATGTAAAACACAGCATCAGAACGAAACACGAAGACCCGATCTATGTTAGGCCTTACCGACACCCTCCTACTCAAAACGAAGAAATACAGCGACAAGTAGATAAACTTCTCAAAGACAACGTCATCCAAGAATCACACTCCCCATGGAGTGCCCCAGTACATTTAGTGCCCAAAAAGGCAGATGCCTCTGGCGAAAATAAGTTTAGGATGGTGATTGATTATCGACGGCTCAACGAAATAACAATAGATGACAAATACCCTTTGCCCAACATAACGGATCTGTTTGATAAGCTAGGAAAGTCAGTCTACTTCACTACGCTTGATTTGGCAAGCGGATATCACCAGGTAGAGGTAAATAAAGCTGACCAACACAAAACCGCTTTTACCACCCAGTCAGGGCATTATGAATTCACTAGGATGCCATTTGGCCTTAAGACAGCCCCGGCTACCTTTCAGAGGGCTATGGACAATGTGCTCAGAGGTCTTCAAGGTATACATTGCTTAGTATATCTTGATGATATCATCGTGTACTCTTCTAGCCTTCAAGAACACGTGGAAAAATTACGAAAAATATTCGATCGACTAAGGGAAACCAATTTTAAGGTCACCTTAGACAAATGCGAATTTTTTAGACGAGAAGTTCTTTACTTAGGACACGGAATAACAAAAAATGGCCTTAAGCCAAACGACGATAAAATTCGAGCGGTACTAGAGTTCCCTCTACCGAAAACACCAACTGAAATTAAGAGCTTTCTTGGTTTGATAGGGTATTATAGGAAGTTTATACGGGATTTTTCTAAGATTACGCAGCCCTTGACATTTTGTTTAAAGAAACGAAATAAAGTGGAAATAACAGACCAATATGTAGCGGCCTTTCAAAAATGTAAAGAACTATTAGTCAACGCCCCCCTATTACAGTTCCCTGATTTCACAAAGCCTTTCGTGCTAACTACAGATGCGTCAAACTACGCATTAGGCGCTGTCCTTTCCCAGGGACCCATTGGTAGTGACAAGCCGATTGCATATGCTAGCAGGACTTTAAACGATCCTGAAACTCGGTACAGTACTATCGAAAAAGAGTTATTGGCAATCGTATGGGCAACCAAACACTTCCGCCCATACCTGTATGGTAGGAAGTTTACCATTTACACCGACCATCGACCACTAGCCTGGCTCAATTCTATCAAGGAGCCAAATAGTAAACTCACCAGGTGGAAACTACGTTTGGGAGAGTTTGACTATGATATATTGTATCGAAAGGGGTCGCAAAATAGCAACGCCGATGCGCTGTCGCGTATTAAACTTAACGCCCTCGATAACGATGGGAACGAATCCATGAAAGCTAATGTAGATAACAATGAGCGGTTACAAGACTATATTCAAGAGTTAACCGGTGACATTGAAAGATTAGGTAGGCAACATAACAGGGAAGCCTCACGGGGACGTAGCGCTAGTCCGATCCTGATTTCTTCGGATTCAGAAGCAACCTTGAGCATCCCCTCAATAGGCAAAAATAGACCTCGATCCCCATTTTCAGTACAAAGCCCAACTAGCAGTACCATCACAGCTTCGGAAAGACCAACGAGCAGTAGTACTGAAACTGCTCACTCAGCGCTAGACACGGAAACAGACGGCATTCCCATTCTGAGCGAGGCAATAGATTCTAAGCCTAACCAAATTCTTATCCACACATGGAACCGAAACGAAACCGCTGTTAAGGACCTTTCGAGGCACAAACAGAGAGTTTTGGAAGTCCATTTACCTGTTGGGAGACCGGACCTAATAAAACAATTTTTAATAGAATATACCAGACCAAAAGTAAAACATTTCATTTATTTTGAGGACGAAATCCATCGTAAAGATTTTACGGAAGCTATTATAACGCTTTTTAAGAAGGGTACTGTGAAGTTTTTTGAATGCACTATGAGAGTAATTTATGTAGAGGACGAAAACGAACAACGGGACATAGTCCTAAAATACCACCAAGGCAAAACTTGCCATCGGGGTATTAAGGAAACTTTGGTACACTTAAGACGCACCTATTTTTGGACTAATATGGATCTTACCGTAGCGACACTGATTAACGCATGTGAGGCGTGTAAACAAATGAAATACGACCGAAACCCACTAAAACCAGTATTACAGTTAACACAGACTCAAACGAAACCCTTACAAGAACTTTTTATCGATTTATTTACTATAAAGGGCACATACTTCCTCACTATCATAGATGCGTTTAGCAAAGTAGGGCAAGCAATAGAGATTGCAAACCGTTCGACACCTGAAGTTATTAGAGCCCTTATTAGATATTTTTCATTCTATGGTGTTCCCGGAAAAATTAGTTCAGACCCTGGTACGGAATTTAATAACGCTTTAATGAGAGATACGATGACCTTTTATAAGATCGACCTACACATAGGTACGCCACATAACCCAAACTCAATGGGACTCATAGAAAGGTTCCACTCCACTATTCTAGAAATCTACCGTTTGGCGGAATATGAACACAAAATGACAGACGCGGCGTCCGTCATGACATATGCGGTGATGTCATATAATAACACTATACATTCCACCACAGGCCTCACGCCATTTGAGGTACTCTTCGGTCATACGGAGGCTTCCAGTACATTTAACGTTAATTTCGATAAACACTACACACAACAATTAGTGAGCGAGCATGTTAAGCGAACGAAGTATCTTTATAAGTACCTAACAGATAAAATCGTAGCTAAAAAGGAAGCTAGTAGAGAGAAACGCGGAGGAGAACAAGACTTTAATATACAAGACGAGGACGTAGTATTTATAAAAGGCGTGAATACTAGGAGGAGCAAAGATAAACCGCGTTATGAGAAAGCGCGCATCTCCGGAGATGTTGTTAGAAATGTAGCACCAGTAATAGTCCGAAACCGTAAATCGAAAGTACATGTTAAAGACATCAAACGCCCTTCACAGGTTCGTCCTTCTGCTGGTCCAAGTTCTCAGGACCCAGGGCCTTCAGCTGCAGCAGATTCTTAACAACCCTGGAGTACTACCTATCAAGGAGGGACAGGCGATTGTTACCTACGATAAGTGGACTATAATTAAGGTTTTAGATTTAAGTTTACTATATGATGATTTAGAGTTTAATTCAAATCGATATACTGAGTTGGAAATGCGGGTTCAGAATAGTGTTAACGAAAGGGATTTGAGATCAGACTTCATGAATGCAAAAACACAAGTAGAAAACATTAAGAATTTAACTACCGAAAAATTCCACCAGCTCGTTCCTTCAGAAAGAATGAAAAGAGGCTTGCTAAATCCTATTGGTTCATTGATTAAATTTGTTACCGGGAATTTGGATAATGAAGACGCGATTAAGTATGATAAGCTGATTACGGAAATAAAAAGTAGTCATAATGTTGTTTTAAAGAAAGTTACTCTGGTTGCCGAAATGGTGGATGCCCTCGTGAACCTTACAAACACTACCGATAATAATTTCATACAGTTTGATGAAGCCATTTGGGAAATAAAGCAATCTTTAAATGAAACGAGAATGCAACGAATTGACAACGACTTAATTAATGTATATAATTCACTTTTACACAATTTCCAAATGCTCTACATAAAACTGGATGAGATTGAAACTGCGGTAGCTTTTAGTAAATTAAAAATATTACATCAGTCAATTTTAGATAGCGATGAATTGTTAAAATTGCTAATGATTATAGAAAAGTCTGATAAACTTGTATATCCAGTAAACCCTGAAAACCTAGTTAAGATTGAACAAAGCATAGAGTTGAAAACATATTTAAAAGAAAATCAGATAACATTTATTATGAACGTTCCATTGGTACGAGATGAAACATATACTTACTATAAAGTCCTTCCCTTACCTGTTATTAATTCCCTAAACCAAACGCACCTTATACTGCCTAAATACCCCTACCTGTTAGTGAAAGGGTTGAAAACCAAATCGCTCTCCCAGCCATGTGCTGAAATCGATGAAGCTCGCTTTTTGTGCTATGAAGGAGATAGACACCTACCTGTGGAAGATAGTTGCGTCGCCGACCTGATGAAATTCAAGGCTAATACCACCTCTTGTCACCTAATTCCAGTCGAAATTAATGAGATATTAATAGAGCCCATACAACCAAACCGATGGCTTCTCTTCACTAAAACCACCGAATTACTCACGAAATACTGTGAAAATGAAATAACTCGTCATAGTATTACAGGACCATACATAATTACTATGGATGATGACTGTGAGGTGCGAATTAAGGAGATATGCTTAAAGAAACACCAGCTAATGGGTAAAAAGATAACATTTCCTAAACTACCGATAATTCAATTTCCTGAAATACCAATGTTAGCACCGCTACTACAAGAGAGAAAACCCGTCAACCTGGATGGAACTGAGCTGAACAATCTTCGTTTACTTTCGTACGTCCTGAAGAAAAGTGATAGTGAGATAGTGAGCAGTGTTAGTGGAAATGAAGGAATAGTGAATACGAGAAACATTGGCTTAGGAACTATACTCCTATATGTAATCATAGTAATAAGCATATTTACCTTTTTATTATATAGATTTCGTATCAATCGAAGTCATCAGACGGAAAATGCACCCTCTGATAACTTCGAACTTATGGAGGGAGGAGTTATACACCCTATTCCCGCTGTTCGCCCACGCGATGTTGTCTCCGTGCGTCTCTAGACGCTGACACAGCAAAGGGATGTTATGACTTGTCTCTATGATAAGACGGCGCCTGCGAGTGTCCGTCTTAAAGTATGAATTAATTATAACCAGTCGATTCTAAGATTCAATTGTAAACGGTACAATAAATGTATTAATTTTATTGTATTTTTTTAATCCTCGCGTGCCACCAAAATCTTACTAGGTACTAGTGAAAATGTCAAGCCGAATAAACTGTTGTGTTAATAAATGTAAAAAAAAATGTCTTTTTTATATAAATTTCACTGCTCCATGTCCATGCTTCCCATCAGAGTTTATTTTAAAATTACCTATTTGTTAGATTTCGCATTTATGCTGCTATTAAATTTAATAAGTAATCGTAATTTTAGAGAAGGCAAGATATAGGTACCTATGTGAGACATTATAATAGAGTAAAACAATTGTAATCATAAAAGTTTTAATTAACATAAGTAAATAATAATACATTAAAATACAAAAATGTTGGTAGTATTTTATTTTGAGTACCTACTTGAAGCAACCCTACCGACTGACCATTAAGCAGTGAGACGCCGAATAAAATACGCTAACGCGTGGCGTCAAGGCACAATTTAGATCGAGCGGGCCCAGTTTAGGTATTTATAATGTCGGCTTTCTTCAAGATCAAAGGAGTGCAACTTCTGTACGCTAGTACTATTATCTATTCTGTGACTGAAGTTAATGTTCCTTTAGTGAACTTTTCAATAAAATATAATTATTAAAAAAAGTTTTGGAAATTACAAGTAATCCAAAAGTCTAATTGGCGAGGCTGCGCGTATGTCGTCTAATATCTGTGAAGATTGCCCCCGAGCGTGGACGTCGACTGACCTCTGCAGGTATGCGAGCGTGGTCGCCGCTCGCGGCGCGCGTAGACATGATGGAGTGGGAAAATTCTGGTTTTAAGAACGTGAGTGAGTGAGACAAAAGTACAGGCGCGATCAGGTGCTTTGGTCGGCTGGAAACGATATTAAAATGACTTCTTTTTTTATTTGCTTACTTTTTATCAAATTATTAATTAACAACGTTACAGTATAGTAATTCTGCTGAAGAAGTTTTCAGGTCTTCTTTGAGAGCGGTCCGAATGCCTAGCAGTACCAGTGGCAGTGCTCTGGCCCACGTGTCATTGTGACACATGAGGGCAGCCTTGAGTTGGCGGTGGAGTCTTTCCACCATGCCGTTTGCGCATGGGTGGTAGCTAGTGGTTCTGATTCTGATTGTGGCACAGTGCTGAAGGAGTCTTCGAAAAAGATCCGATTCAAATTGACGGCCCTGGTCAGTTGTTATGACTTCAGGAACCCCAAAGCGGGAAATCCACCCCTTAGTGAAAGTTTCAGCCGTTTCTTCTGCAGTTATCCCAGCCATTGGCCAAACTTCAGGCCGCCGAGTCCATCTATAAACAGCTGTTAAACAATATTGGAAGTTGCTTATTGGCAGTGGGCCGATGATGTCGATGTGGACGTGCTTTAGTCGACCAGATGGGTTATTAAAGTGTCCTTGGGGTATAACCACACGGTCTGTTCGAAAAGTTCATTTTTCTGCTTTGTTCTTGTAGACTCTATGATACCAACACAACTGAGGTTCGTTTCGCCCGCGAGAGTCACGTGATCTCGATCTATTTGATCTGTTAAAGTCCCTACCTCTTCCTGTCAAAGCTGCGACTTGCCTCGTTAGTTCTTCCAAGCATATGGTTGTTGCTGTTGGAGAATTGTGTTGAATGAACACTGACTGCTACTACCGATGCAGGCACGCTCGTTGGAGGTAGACACTGCGTGCGGTGTCAGTAGGTATTGCTTGGGGTGTCAGTCTCCGAAACAAGGTGTAGTTGTTCCCGGCGACTGTGATGAGCTTCACTTGAAGAAGTGTTGTATGGAACTAGTCGCAATGTGTTAGTGAGAAGAACTTCCGTTGAAAGATGAACACAACCTTTGTTTTTGTGGAAGCAACCAGGAAAAGGCTTTGCTCGACGACGGTATGATCAGCCGAAAGTAGGTATTTCGTTCGCTCGTAGGTATCTTCCTCACTTTGCGTGTTTTACGGGGTCACCAATTTGGAAGAACCGGTGGAGGATAGTAGCAGGGTAGTTATATATCACAAACAGTTCTTTTCACTGAAGTAAGTTTATTCAAGGCAGTGAACAAAACCACATCGAAGCGCCCGGGATCTCGGGGGCTTGTTTTACACAAGGTACTGCAAGATGTCGAGTATTATTATATCTCTAGAGATCGTAGAGAATCTAGCACGAAGGAGTAAGGCCCGGATTCGAATTCTCTTTTTGACCGGCTCGAGTTTCGTTCTGCTGGTGCGCGGTTGCGTTCGGAAACGCCACATCATGTTTTTTAATAACACATTTGCTCGTAAAGGGTCTCTTATTTCACCAATTTCAATATCGTATCGTATCTCATAACATGTGGGAGAGGAGCTCGTGGCTAAATAATAACAGCCGCTCGGGTCGATCGTTAGGTTAAGCCGTGCTTGCCTAGGTTGGTCTGTGGATGGGTGACCGCCCATTACATACCGAGTTTCCTCCGTGCCTCGGAAAGCACGTTAAGCCGTTGGTCCCGGCTGTCATTTGTAGATCTTTGACAGTCGTTAGATAGTCAGAGGCCCAAAAAGTCTGACAACCAGTCTTACCATGGGATATCGTATAACCCGGTACTAACTGGGTTGTGGAGGTCAGATAGGCAGTCGCTCCATGTAAAATACTGGTATTCAGCTGCATCCGGTAAAACTGGAAGCCGACCCCAACAAAGTTGGGAAAAGGCTAGGCAGATGATGATCGTATCTCATAACATATTTCTCCGTTATTGTAATGTAAAACGCACGTTTTATCAAGATGCTGGGTTCCTACAGACGAGCGGCACGTTGCCAACTGCAGCCGACGACATATACGACGGCTGCCGTCGACGCTTGCAGTTGTGGTGTCGGCGGCTGCCGCCGGCGCGTCGACGGCTGCCGTCGACGCTTGCAGTTGTGGCGTCGATGGCTGCCGCCGGCGCGTCGACGGCAGCTGTCGACATATGTCGTCGGATGCAGTTTATCTGCCGTTGGCAACGTGCCGCTCGTCTTTAAGAACCCTAAAGATATTAGTAATAGTGCATTGTTTTTGTCCGATATTATTTTAATTATTATACAACCTGTCCGAATTAACCGGTAGGTAGGTAGGTAGGACATTTGCGCGAAGGACACTTGTGCGACTAGACTTTTGTGTGACTTAATGGCCACTGAGGTTCACTCTGTAAACATTCACGCCTGTTATTTATACTTGAGTTGTTTTTTTTTTGTTTTTCTGTCATGGGTGTAATTTTTATGGTTTCGGGGTCGCTGATAACGAAAATGAGGTTAAAATGAAAATTCAAGATGGCGCCGATGAAACTTTTAGGTTTTCCGTCATGGTTGTCGTTTTCATGGTTTTCGAGGACGCTGATTATGAACATGAGGCCGAAATGAAAATCCAAGATGGCGGCGAGGACAATATTTGGTTTTTCCAACATGGGTGTCGTTTTCATGGTTATCGAGGACGCTGATTACGAAAATGAGGTTGAAATGAAAGTCCAAGATGGCGGTGAGAAAAAAAAAATGGTTTTTCTATCATGGGTGTCGTTTTCATGGTTTTCGTGGTCGCTGATTACAAAAAAGAGGACAAAATTAAAATCCAAGATGGCGCCCAAGAAAATTTTCGGTTTTTCCGTCATGGGTGTCGTTTTCATGGTTTTTGAGGTTGCTGATTACAAAAATGAGGTGAAAATGAAAATCCAAGATGACATCAGAAAGTTTTAGGTTTTCGATCATGGGTGTCGTTTTCATAGTTTTTGAGGTCGCTGATTACGAAAATGAGGTCAAAATGAAAATACAAGACGGCGCCCAAAAAAATTTTAGTTTTGCGTCAACCCCGAAATCCATGAAAACTACAACACAACATTTTGACGAGAGACACCCATGACGGAAAATCTAACATTTTCCTCGGCGCCATCTTGGATTTTCATTTTGACTTCATTTTCATTATCAGCGACCACGAAAACCATGAAAACGACACCCATGTTTGAAAAACCAAATATTTTCCTCACCGCCATCTTTGATTTTCATTTTGACCTTATTTTCGTAAACAGCAACCATGAAAACGATACTCATTACGGAAAAAACCAAAAATTTTCCTCGGCGCCATCTTGGATTTTCATTTTGACCTCATTTTCGTAATCAGCAACCACGAAAACCATGAAAACGACACCCATGTCTGAAAAACCGAAAATTTTCGTCGCTGCCATCGTGGATTTTCATTTTGACCTCATTTTCGTAATCAGCAACCACGAAAACCATGAAAACGACACCCATGTCTGAAAAACCGAAAATTTTCGTCGCTGCCATCGTGGATTTTCATTTTGACCTCATTTTCGTTATCAGCGACCCTGAAACCATGAAAATGACACCCATAACAGAAAAACCAAAAAAAAACAACTTCAAGTGTAAATAACAGGCGTGAATGTTTACAGAGTGAACCTCAGTGGCCATTAAGTCGCGCAAAAGTCCAGTCGCGCAAGTCTCCTTTGCGCAAATGTCCTACCTACTACCTATCAATCTACTACTTACCTACCTACCGGTTAATTCGGACGGGTTGTATAATAATTAAAATAATTTCGGACAAAAACAATGCACGATTACTAATATTTTTAGGGTACTTAAAGACTAGCGGCATGTTGCCAACGGCAGATAAACTGCATCCGACGACATATGTCGACGGCTGCCGTCGACGCGCCGGCGGCAGCCGCCGAAACCACAACTGCAAGCGTTGACGGCAGCCGTCGACATATGTCGTCGGCTGCAGTTGGCAACGTGCCGCTCGTCTGTGAGAACCCTAAAACGAACGATACTTTTTTAAATCTTAGCAAAGTGTTTATAAGTCAGAAAAGTGGTCAACATTTTATGAATAAAATTAGCTTTGGATCTTCCAAAAATATAATAATAATAACGATAACATTAAAAATGCCAACTGGCAACGTAATAATGAATTTTACAAATCGTTCAAATTTTTTTAACTGCTGCAATGGATTAAAGATTTATTCGTTTAAAAAATTCCGAGTTTTATTTATTTCCTCGGAAATATGTTATAAAACGTCGTATGACATACGTGCGCTTTCAACTTACCGCATAATGGTTACCTTATATCATAATTTACTATTAATATATTACTTATTATTATTACGTATTTTGATTATTAAGATTGATTTGATATTAGAGAAACGCATAACCAACTTTTGAAAATCGGTTGAGTGTTTTTGGCTTTGAATTATCGTATAATATGCCTTATCCTGTACACACCGGAACTTACAGCTTAGTGCGGCCGTTATTCCAAGTGCGTACGATGTGACTACGGTTAAGACAATTGAGCCTGGAACAGCACTGCAAGTACGTAGCAATCGATAACGATCGAATCGATACGATTCGATAAATACGACTTTTCGATTGGTTAAAAACTCATTTTATCGAGAATAACTGTCAGATTTATCGAATCGTATCGAATCGAGTGCTACGTACTTGCACTGCAGTACCTAAAGCCCAACTGACGCCAAACCTAGCCCCACAGTAACTACCTACCTAGCACCCTAGTAAAAGTTATCCTAACGCCCTAGCCTACCATACAAACCACACCAAACGTAGGTTACGTTGGTTATAAGTACGAGTCGAATTATGGTCTGAGGAGCCACATACATAATGTATGGTAACTTTTTTAATTTTAATACAACCGTGTTCAGATTTTGTCTACTAACTACTCTCATGCTACAAAATCATACTAAATTATGATAAATATTAATCCATGATGTTCGAAGTTCTGACGTGACTCCTCAATCCAAACATTTAGATTGGAGGTTCCACCTTTATGATTAAATAACTTTTGAAGTATTATACTACAAAAGCGAGGATCGATCCTACTATTTTTTTTAAACTTACTACTAAATAAGTATATTAATTTCATTAAGCTACAAAAAGTGGCCCCTCAATACTTACGGACACACAAAGTTGCCATTCCTTAAATGTACGTGCGTTGAAATAAATAAAACGAACTTGGTGTGTAATTATCATGTTAAATTATAATACATATATCAATTCAATCATCTTGATTAAAATAATATTGCATAGTCAGCATCTACTGCGTAGAGCGCGGAATGACGGCCGGGGCCGAGTCGGATCGAAAGGGTTATGTCGCTAGTCGCCGGACACGGGCGGCGGGGGCGGGGGCGGCGCCAGGAAGGCGGGGGGCGGCGGGGCGCCCCAGGGCGGAGGGTTGAACCCGCCGCGCCAGCCCATGCCCATCATGCCTGCACACAAGTTACTAAGTTATATACACGCCTAATAATTACAATGGAATAAATAGTAAACAAACAGTGCATAGTAAACTGACCAGGAGGCGGTGGCGGCATGTGTGGCCCGCCGGGACCCACGTTCGGTGGAGGACCCATTTTGCCGTCACCCTGCAAATATTCACAAACGGTAAATCTAAAATCAACAAAACTTCTTGGACCAGAGAAGTTAAAAGAAGTTTAAAGAAGTCTGCCCGATCTCCTTTAAGCTCTCCAGGCTGGTTAGCTTTTCTTTATTCATTTTATTCAGAAATCGACTTAGGACTTAGAAACTTAATGGACTTAGGGAGAGAATTTTAAGAACAAAAGGAAGCAAAGCTTCAAGAATGAGCTAAGCGAGCTCAACCATTTTAATTAACAGCCTACCTTGAAAAGATTAGAATTGATTCAATCCTTTATACAGGAGTTACTTGGTCAGTTTTAAGACAAAATCAAGATTCAATAGAAAGTAGGTAGCAAGAGCGAGCGAGGCGAGCTCGAAAATTTTATGACACCTCTTGGCCGGGTTTAAAATTGTTTCGATCCTTCATGAAGGAGATACTTGGCCGACTTTTATTCGACAAAGTCAAGATTCAAGAGAAATCAGCCTGAAGTGCGAGCAAAGCGAGCTCCAAAATTTGAACACCCGACAATTTACCAGTAATGAAATAAGAGTACATAATGAGTACAAATTTGTGGGCATGCTCTCGTTTCAGTGTGCGTTTCGACCGCGCGGCCATGGCTTTTTTTTTTAAAACTATGCTATAATTTTGTAAAAATTTGAAAAGTTGATTCCCAAAACCATAAATTAGTCAAAGTTATGGTTAAAAAAAAAGTTATAAGGGTATGAACGTGGGCGCGCCATCGAAACGCGGAGAACCGCGCGGCCACGGAGAGCTTTAAAACTAAGCGTTGCAAAGACCTGAAATTTAAATAAATAAAAGATTGAATTAGTAAAAAATTTATAAAAATATTTAAAAAAAATCCTAGGTTTATATTTTAGGAGCTGTAAGACTAAAACCCCATGGCCGCGCCATTGAAACGGTGAATAACACGTTATCGCCGATGTCTCGCTGAAATAGCATAGCAGAGGTATGAAGTTTTTTGTAAAACATAGATTTGAATTTGTCAAACATTGTAAAAATACACAAAAAAATCATATGTTTATATTTCAGGAGCTGTAGTACGATATCGCTTATAACCTTCAATACGTTTTGAATGTTTCGAGACCATGACTTAGTGTTTAAACTTTCCACCTTATTGCATTACCTAGAAATTGATTCTCAAGGATTCTAAATTAAATTAAAATGAAACGATAAGATACAAAAACATGTTTATTTCTTTAAAAATCACATAAATCACAGATTGTTTACTTAAGGGCCTATACTATCTCAAATGGCTTAGCATGATCCTCCGTTACGCCTTAAATACTGCAGCATTAATTTTGAAATAAATATATGGTAAAGTTGATGATTAATTTTAGGTCTCATGTTTGACAGAAACACGATTTCATAAAATTTTCTCGATAGAAAAAAATCCCAAAGTTACGTCCAAATCGAACAATAAACCGCTGGTATTCAAAAAGTACTTCAAATTAGATCATAAAACTATGCATACTAACTGAACTAACTATAAAGCAGGTCTTGTGTTTTTTATTTTTTCCAAAAGACGAAAATTTGATTTTATAAGAATAAAAACCACTCATTTCGCACTATTCGGCCGCAGTGACTGACGTAACAACCGCTTTGTGGTGCAAGCTGATTAGAACGTTATTCTAACAGCATTACAAACGAAGTTTGAACCACCACAAATAGAGTTGCTAATCTGAGGTAGTATAGGCTCTTAACAGTTGGGCTGAAAAGTTCGTAGGCTAGCATAGTAAAAGTATTTTTTTGTTAGAATTTGATTTTATTATTCAATATAGTTGCCTTCGAGGGCGATACAACGATTATAGCGGTCATAAAATGTTTCGATACCACTTTTATAGTACGATTTGTCTTGAGCCTCAAAATAGGCTTCAGTTTCGGCAATTACCTCTTCATCGGCGCAAAATTTCTGTCCAGCGAGCATCCTCTTGAGGTCTGAGAACAGGAAAAAGTCACTGGGGGCCAGATCTGGAGAATACGGTGGATGCAGAAGCAATTCGAAGCCCAATTCATGCAATTTTGCCATCGTTTTCATTGATTTGTGACACGGTGCATTGTCTTGATGAAACAGCACTTTCTTCTTCTTCAAATGGGGCCATTTTTCGGCGATTTCGTCCTTCAAACGCTCCAATAACGCTACGTAATAGTCGCTGTTTATGGTTTTTCCGTTTTTAAGATAGTCGATGAATATTATACCATGCGCATCCCAAAATACTGATGCCATAACCTTGCCAGCTGACTTTTGCGTCTTTGCACGCTTTGGAGTCGGTTCGTCACGTGCAGTCCACTGTCTGACTGTCGATTGGACTCCGGTGTGAAATGATGGAGCCATGGGTCATCCATTGTCACATATCGACGCAAAAAGTCTGGTTTATTACGATTGAACAGCTTCAAACACTGCTCAGAATCATCAATTCGTTGTTGTTTTTGGTCGATTGTGAGCTCGCGCGGCACCCACTTTGAACAGAGCTTTCGCATACCCAAATATTCATTCACGATATGTCCAACACGTTCCTTTGATATCTTTAGGGTCTCAGCTATCTCAATTAACTTTACTTTACGGTTATCCAAAATTATTTTGTGGACTTTTTTGATGTTTTCGTCGGTAACAGCCTCTTTGGGGCGTCCACTGCGTGCATCGTCCTCGGTTCGCATTTCACCTCATTTAATCTTAGCAAACCACTTCTCAACAGTTGATTTGCCTGGTGCAAAGTCCGAATAATGTTTATCAAGCCAAGCCTTGGCTTCAATAGTATTTTTTTTCGTCAAAAAGCAATGCTTTATTAAGACACGAAATTCCTTTTTATCCATTTTTTTCAAAATAATAAGTTGCTTTACTCAAAATGCTATACTCACAAATTTATAGTACGACAGCTGTCAAATTTATACACGTGTCACATTTTGAAGGTTAGGGCTAAATAAAAATCATATGGATTTAATACTAGTAGCGCCATCTATGTGTCAGCCTACGAACTTTTCAGCCCACCCAATAAACTAAGATATCAAATTTAAAAACACCAACGAGTAGTCCGTGCGAATTAACTGAAAGTAAAACGAGGACTGCAACAAAAAGCCTTTGGCGGGGACGGGGCGCGACTACGGGATATATGTCTTTTAGAGCGCACATATTTAAATATATTTAATATGTGCGGCAGACGAAGACGAAGACCGGCTGTCTAACCAATTAGACAGCCGGTCTTCGGCCGTCTCCCGCACTGGACCCGCACTCCGTTCGCTCCCGTGTACTGTAGTGTGTGTAATCTTTGTTTCCTTCAGTGCAATTCAATGTCGTACTATGTTTAATCATTTTGAGAATGCTGCCGCAAAAAAGTAACAGTTTCAAATATGAAAGCCCGAATGACATAACATGATGTTAATTGTTTACTTAAAAACAGTGTTAAGGGTGGCTCAGAAATGAAAATATTTCGACGAACTTATCTTGTACCTACACGAAGAAGTAGCAGCGGTGGCACAAAGTTCTAAACTAGCGGCATCACTAACTTTTTTAATGTATATTGTTCTTGTGAGTTTATCAAGGTAAATTGATGTTGGGTTCCGTGAGTTAATTACAGGGGTTATTTCTGGCATAATTCATATATTTCAAAATTCAAATCCTTTAGACAAACTCAAAACAATTACTTTTTTTTTCATTTTAGCGCTTTTTCAGCTATTCAGCCACCATTGCTTCATAGCTGAAAAAACACCTAACTGAATAATCTGTGATTTATGTGTTTTTATAATTAAAAATAAATAAACTAAAATAAAACGAATCGCCGGGGTCACCAACTGGCTAGTTTTATGGAGAAGGAGGGCCTCTATATGATGAACTCCTTCTTCAGAAAGCGTGAGACCTGGCAGAGCCCCAATGGTGCAACTAGAAATGAGATCGACTTCATCATGTCAACCAAGAAGCAAATGTTCAATGATGTCTCTGTGATCAATTCGGTGAAAACCGGGAGCGATCACCGCATGGTAAGAGGCACATTGAACATCAATATCAAGCTTGAAAGGTATCGACTGATGAAGTCTACGCTCCGTCCAGCACAGATCCAAATCCAAAACCCCGAGAGCTTTCAGCTTGAACTCCAGAACCGTTTCGAGTGCCTAGGAAGCTCAGTGGACGAATACAACGATGGGTTCGTGGAAACTGTCCATACGACCGGGTCTAAGTTCTTCAAGGCGCGTCGTACAGATCAGAACAAGAGGCTCTCCGATCACACTATCCAAGCTCATGAAGGAGCGGCGTGAGATGATCCTGCAGTCTTCAGACGAGGCGTGTAAATATCGGCAGCTCAATAGACGGATCTCTAAATCCTAGAAGAGCGACCTCCGCCGCTTTAATACCGAGCGTATTAAAGACGCGATTGAGCGGAATAAAGGCTCCAAGGTATTTGCAAGGGATCTGGCTATTGGGCAGAGCCAGCTCACGAAACTGAAGACCGACGATGGTAGGATCTTATCCGCCAAACCGGAGCTTCTGAGGGAGATCGAGAGCTTCTATGGACAGTTGTACACGTCAACCAGTAAACCCGTCGTAGATCTAGCAAACGACCCAAGAGTTAGACTGACCCGACACTATACCGAAGACATCCCGGACGTCAGCCTGTACGAGATTAGGATGGCTCTGAAGCAGCTCAAAAACAACAAGGCACCGGGTGATGACGGAATTACGGCCGAACTCCTGAAGGCGGGTGGAAAACCGGTACTTAAGGCCCTTCAGAAGCTGTTTAATTCCGTCATACTTGAGGGAAAAACGCCACAGGCATGATGCAGGGGCGTGGTGGTGCTCTTCTTCAAAAAGGGTGACAATGCCCGGCTGAAGAATTATAGGCCCATCTCACTTCTAAGCCATGTCTACAAGTTGTTTTCTAGAGTCATCACGAATCGTCTCGCGCGCAGGTTTGACAATTTCCAGCCACTCGAACAAGCCGGTTCCCGAAAAGGCTTTAGCACCGTGGACCACATACATACGCTGCGGCAAGTTATACAGAAGACCGAAGAGTATAACCTGCCTCTCTGTTTAGCGTTTGTGGACTACGAGAAAGCCTTCGATTCGATCGAGACCTGGGCTGTACTGCAGTCTCTCCAACGGTGCCAAATCGACTATCGGTACATCGAGGTGTTGAAGTGTTTGTACAAAAACGCCACCATGTCAGTCCGACTTCAGGACCAAGCCTCGAAACCTATCCTCCTGCAGCGAGGTGTGAGACAGGGAGACGTCATATCTCCGAAACTGTTCACCGCTGCACTGGAGGATGTCTTCAAGGTTCTGGACTGGAGAGGGCTAGGCATCAACGTCAATGGTGAGTACATCACTCACCTTCGGTTTGCCGATGATATAGTGGTAATGGCTGAGACCATGGAGGACCTCAGTACAATGCTCGATGACCTCAGTAGAGCTTCCGGAAGAGTGGGTCTAAAAACCGGCCAAGTGCGAGTCGGACTCGCGCACGAAGGGTTCCGTACCATTATCTATACATTAGACAAAACGGCAAAAAAATCACGCTTGTTGTATGGGAGCCCCCCTTAAATATTAATTTTATTCTGTTTTTAGTATTTGTTGTTATAGCGGCAACAGAAATACATCATCTGTGAAAATTTCAACTGTCTAGCTGTCACGGTTCATGAGATACAGCCTGGTGACAGACAGACGGACAGACAACGAAGTCTTAGTAATAGGGTTCCGTTTTAACCCTTTGGGTACGGAACCCTAAAAATGAACATGGACAAGACTAAGGTCATGTTGAATGCCCATGTCACACCCACTCCTATCAAGATCGGAGACTCTACTCTCGAAGTTGTAGACGATTATGTGTACCTGGGACAAACGGTCCAGTTAGGTAGGTCTAACTTCGGGAAAGAAGTCAATCGTCGAATCCGACTCGGTTGGGCAGCGTTCGGGAAATTGCGCGGTATCTTCTCGTCCAACCTACCGCAGTGTCTCAAGACGAAAGTCTATGACCATAGTGGTGCCGATTCCCTTGTTTACAAACTAAACCAAATTTAAGTTCAGTGCATCTTTTTCTTTTTATTTCATTAAGAAAAGGACAGAAGATAAATTTTAGTTATGTTCTGTCAAATTAATCAGCGCCATACAAGTTTTAGACGCGATTAAAAAGTTGACTACTAAAATTACATCAAATTACGTCAGGTGCTGACTAATTTGACAGGATTAAACTAATATTTATCTTCTGTCCTTTTCATAATGAAATAGAAAGAAAAAGATGCATTTAACTTAAATTTAGTTTAGTTTGTGAACAAGGGAATCGGCACCAGTGTGTGTTGCCAGTGATTACATACGGGACCGAAACGTGGTCGCTCACAATGGGCCTCATCAGAAAGCTTAAAGTCACCCAAAGGGCAAGAAGACATCCGCAAGAGAACAAAGGTTCGACGTAGCCCGAAGAATTGCCAAACTTAAGTGGCAGTGGGCAGGGCACATTGCTCGCAGAACGGATGGCCGATGGGGCCGAAAAGTTCTGGAGTGGCGACCGCGAACCGGAAGACGTTGCGTTGGAAGGCCTCCCACTAGGTGGATGACCGATGACCTGGTGAAGGTTGCAGGAATCCGCTGGATGCGAGTCGCACGGGACCGGTCAATGTGGCGACACTTGGGGGAGGCCTATGTCCAGCAGTGGACGTCTTTCGGCGGAAATGATGATGATGAAAATAAAATACAAAAAGATAATTATGTTCATAAGAAATAGACATACGACTTTTCATTTTAATTTAATTTAGAATCCTTGAGAAATAATTTCTACTACAATATGTGGAAAACTTTCTATAAACAATAAATCATGGTCACCGTATTTATACATTCAAAACGTATTAAAAGGTCTTAAATTATGAAAAAAAAATGTATATTTTTGCGTATTATCGGTAGTTCTACATAATTATTCATAGGTGTTTTTTACAAAAAAATCTAGCTAATACTTAATTTCTTCGGCAAATAATCGCGACTTATTTCTAAGCGATACCGTACTACACAGCTCCTGAAATATAAACCTAGGATTTTTTCGTATATTTTTACAATGTTTCACAAATTCAAATATAGGTTTTACAAAAAACTTCAGACCTCTGCGATGCTTTTTCAGCGAGATATTGGCGATAACGTGTTTTTCACCGTTTCAATGGCGCGGCCATGGGGTTTTAAGTCCCCAAAAAGTCTCAAAAGTCTCCTAAAATATAAACCTAGGATTTTTTTGTATATTTTTACAAAATATGTAATCTGTTATTTACCTAAATTTCAGATCTCTGCAACGCTTAGTTTTAAATATCTCCGTGGCCGCGCGGTTTTCCGCGTTTCGATGGCGCGGCCACGTTCAAACTCTTATAACTTTTTAACCATAATTTTGACAAATTTATGGTTTTGGGAATCAAATTTTTTCAAAACCGTAGCAGTTTTTTTTTAAAAAACGCCGTGGCCGCGCGGTCGAAACGCACACTCGTTTCATCAACTTATAAGCCAGCTGGAATTTTAGGGTGGTCGTGCTGGAAAGGAGTCTTGCCAGCACGACCTGTATATCTACGATAAATTGAGAGTACAAAACTTCTAATTTCTAATAAAATAAAAGGGAGAAATAGTACATTTTGATACAAGTGGAGAAAGTTTGTTATTGCATTCGAGGCGGAATTATAACACCCGAGCCGTAGGCGAGGGTGTTTTTGAGCCGAGAATTGCAATAACAAATGTCCACGTGTATCAAACGACGTTTTTCAATACACTTTTGAAGAAATAAAATAAAATATAACGAAAAATATTTTTGTCACGAACTAAGAAACTATGATTTTAATTTTCTTTTTTTCTCGCTCTGCTTTCGCCAGCTTGAAGGAGAGACAAAGGTATCAAGCCGTTAAACAGCCTAATATAAAAAATAGATTTATTTTATATTTTGAATTCAGAACACAAATAAATGTTAATTTGTGTATAAAAATAACTATTAGTTTTTAATAATCATGTTCATCTATGATGTTCTATTTATAAACACAATTTTAATATTCAAAAAATATTTATGCCCTAAAGACGCGTGGTGCTTTGCCGAAATTAAAAAAAACATACACCTCAGACTATAGGCATTGAACCAATTTGGACTAAGTATAGGTATAGTTATCTGTGGCAATTTTCATTCCTGCACACGTGCGGGAAAGTGGAAAAAATCGCACGCGTGTGAAATACCATGCATGTTGTACCTAATCGTAGTGCATTAAGGACCAGTTTTCGAGGAAGTGTATTGAAAAAAAAATTGTCACGAACTATGCAACTATGATTTTAATTTTCTTTTTTTTTTCGCAATTTGCTTTCGCCAGGTTGAAGGAGAGGCAAATGTATGAAGCCGTTAAACAGCCTAATATAAAAAATAGGTTTATTTTATGTTTTTGAATTCAGAACACAAATAAATGTTAATTTGTGTATAAAAGTAACTATTAGTTTTTAATAATCATGTTTATCTATGATATAGAAGTATGGAAGAAGAAGACATGCTGCGCCGACCCCAAATGAATTGGGATAAGGGCAAGAGAATGATGATGATGATGTTTATCTATGATATTCTATTTATAAACACAATTTGAATATTCAAAAAATATTTATGTTGTAAAGACGCGTAGTGCTTTGCAAAATTTAAAAAAAAATCACCTCAGACTATAGGCATTGAACCAATTTGGACTAAGTATAGGTATAGTTATCTGTGGCAATTTTCATTCCCGCACACGTGCGGGAAAGTGGAAAAAATCGCACGCGTGTGAAATACACTGCATGTTGTACCTAATCGTAGTGCGTTATGGACCAGTTTTCGAGGAAGTGTATTGAAAATATAATTACTACCAAAAAATCACCAAATTTAGTAAATTGAGCACCAAATTTGAATGAGGTGGTTGATGACAAACTAGTTTTGCCTACGCCGACTTGAGGCACCCCGACATGGTTAGATTAGGTAAGAAGGCCATACCCTTAGTGGTTTTTTTTTATATAAACCATTCAGAAGTAAGCGGGGCTCCGTCGACCGGGTCTCCTTCGACTCGGATGCAAGAGCAGTTCAATTTTTTGTTCTGGTAGGCATAAACTTAAAAAATAAGTTTTTGGTTCTAATTTCACGATAAAATGGGGATTAATTTTGGTGATCATTTACTAATTTTGGCAATCAAGTGATTTTTTTGCCGTTACATTTTGTTAAATCTGGTGGTTCGTTAATTGTATGCCAAAATAAAATAGTACAAACAGTACAGTTAATACAATATAATTAATACGGCCATGGTCGTGCTAAGAAGTATAACACTTTCATTATAGAATAATAACTAAAACTACGTGCAAAAAAATAGATTCAAATAGATATAATATGACGTGGACGAAGGTCGCGTCCATCAGATAGTGTATAAATAAAAGAATTTACTTTTATATGCAGAGTCAATAGAGGTAATCTGTGGGTGAAAATAATGGCCATCATTAGGCATTATTGCTGTGAAACAGCTCTAGTCGGCACGCCGGTCGGAGCGTGCGTTAGCTCACCTGGTGCTGGTGCAGCAGAGACGGCGCGGGCGGGGGCGGCGGCGGGTACGCGGGCGGCAGAGGGGCGGCGCTGCCGGGCACGGGCGGCTGGGCCGGGGCGGCGCCTGCGGACGTGACACGTGACTGTAGCTGTGTGTGACAGTAGCCTGCTGTGTGTACAGCGGGGCGGCACGTACCGAGCCAGGGCGCGGGCGCGGGCTGCTGCGCGGGCGGCGGGGGCGGCGGCGGGAAGGCGCCTGGCGGCGGCGGCAGCGACACCGGCAGCTCGCCTGCAACACACGCCACTACTCACTCGCCGCTCACATCATACACTTGCCTGGGAGTTAGAACCTCATCTGTTCCCTCATTACTTATTTTCTACTTAATGTGACAAATGGGGTATCGTTGGAAGCGTCTTGATCGGTCGCCGGTCGGCTATTTGTGAAGTCACATTAAATTGGATATGCTGCCCTCTAGAGAACATAAAGTTATGAACTACAACAAAAATTATGGTGAGTTGGATATAAATGACAGGGCTTTAAGAACCACATTTGAAGAATGTATACAGGGTAGAATTTTTCGATGCCACCTGGAGGGAAAGTCCTCTAAATATGGAGATACCAAATTTTACTCAAAGGAAACGAAGAGGAAAACAGCGCGCAGGGGCGCGTGCAGCGACATGTACTCGTCGTGTGTGTACGTGCGTGCTGCGCACAGCGACATGTACTCGTCGTGTGTGTACGTGCGTGCTGCGCACAGCGACATGTACTCGTCGTGTGTGTACGTGCGTGCTGCGCACAGCGACATGTACTCGTCGTGTGTGTACGTGCGTGCTGCGCACAGCGACATGTACTCGTCGTGTGTGTACGTGCGTGCTGCGCACAGCGACATGTACTCGTCGTGTGTGTACGTGCGTGCTGCGCACAGCGACATGTACTCGTCGTGTGTGTACGTGCGTGCTGCGCACAGCGACATGTACTCGTCGTGTGTGTACGTGCGTGCTGCGCACAGCGACATGTACTCGTCGTGTGTGTACGTGCGTGCTGCGCACAGCGACATGTACTCGTCGTGTGTGTACGTGCGTGCTGCGCACAGCGACATGTACTCGTCGTGTGTGTACGTGCGTGCTGCGCACAGCGACATGTACTCGTCGTGTGTGTACGTGCGTGCTGCGCACAGCGACATGTACTCGTCGTGTGTGTACGTGCGTGCTGCGCACAGCGACATGTACTCGTCGTGTGTGTACGTACGTGCTGCCATGTGCGGCGGCGGCATGATGGCGCGCGGGGGCGCGTGCGGCGCGAACAGCGCGGGCGGGAAGCGTCTCCCGCCCCCGCCGCCGCCCCCGCCCCCGCCCGGCGCCGCCTCGCCCAGCTCCGCCATCAGCGACATGTACTCCTCGTCGATCTTAGCCTGCCGACACACAACATTATTGTAAATAGGTTTAAGTCTTGAACAAATAAATATTGTTTATTATTGTGTCTATACTCAGACCTTACATATTCAATGCGATGATTATAAAATATATTTTAGAATTTTATTTTACAGGGACAGTAAGTGAAAATTCCATGGTATACATACAGGGTTAGTTTTCAATGACCAGCCAAAATTTAAAATTAAGATCTAGATATCAAACCAAAAGTGCATTTTAAATATTATTGTCGAAAAATATAAAATAATGGCATTCATTTGAAAGTGTCCTACAAATGTCCTAAATCATAAACCTAGTGGGAACACATGCACTTGTGTGGGTGCATGCACCGCCAACTGTATGTGTGTGCTACCTATCTAGCTAGGCTGTAGAACTGAATTGTGTTTTTGTAATATCCACACTCGTTGCTTTTTAGTGATGGGCAGGAATGATTTTAGGGTTCCGTACAACAAAAGTAAAAAACGGAACCCTTATAAGATCACTTTCTTGTCCGTCTGTCTGTCACCACCGATTTTCTCAGGAACGGGTGGACCTAGAAGTTGAAATTTATACCATATTTATATTATAATATTATATTATACTGAGATCTATAGTACCTATTAGGTGTATAAAAATCAAGGTCCTGAGTCAACACGATAAAAAGATATGGGCAAATTTATATTTGCACGAAAACTTGTAAGTACCAAAATTTATCTATTAAAGTAGATGACACCATAAAACAATATCTCTAAATAAAAAAACTTTATTTTGGGCCTGAAAACCCGATTTATTTTCAAGTAATTGCCTGATTCGATTTTTAGTTGCTTTGAAATCAATAAATTGTTATTTATTTATTAATTACACGTTGTTGTTTTATCAACAACGTTTAGCCTACTATAATCTACACTATAACATAAAATAAACAACAGTATTTTTGCGAATTCACTCATATAGCATGTAAATACATCGATATTGACGTGAAGATCGTTCATAACCTGAATTGCGCGGGTCAATGGTGTTTTAGCGAGGAGGTTGGTCCTGGCAACCGGCACGGCCAGTCTCCACACATAGCGGTCCTTACACATAAACTCAGGCGCTGCAGCATTCCTGGATTATGCTCAATGCCACGAAGTAACCTAACTAAATACGAAACAAGCGTGAATTCCCGTCACACTCTCAGTTGGTTGTACCCGACCATACCGAGCACAAACAGAGTTGGGTACATCAACGGGTAAAACGGATATACCCCATAAAGCTTCCTGTATAAGTGGCGTGTGAATTTGTTCTGCACGCGTTCAGCATTACCACGTATTTGGCCTCATGTGGAGCCCATATGACAGCACTATGTTCTAAATGACTCCTTACTAGTGCGTCATATAGGGAACGTGCAGGAACTATAGGTGGCAGCACTAATCGACAAAAGAGACACTATGCGGACAGAAAAGGAAACTTATCACTTCTCATCGTGCTTTCTTAGACAAAATTGTCTCTTCAATTATATTATTTTTGAATATGCTAAAAGGTATAAAATATGAGTTCCGGTCTATCAATAACGATCGTCAGCGTAATACAAATGTTTAATAATGTGAATTTTATATCTTTCGTTTACTTTCTGATGAAAATTGTGGTGTATGAAGACATGGTGGCTGGCATAACTAAGATAGCTTTCTTATTTTCAACACATGTTATAATGGAAGGGAATCCTTTATCAGCGAGAACAGTATCTCCAGGCTCTAATAAATCAATTAGTTCACAATCATTTAATGAAGCAATCAATAAAATGCGGTCCGTAGCATTTAGATACAAAACTTAAAAAACCAAAGGAGTGCAGCCAACTAAAAACATTATTGTGGGTATAACCATGTTTATATTCTGAGTACATGTGGAGTCTTTGATTAACTGTTGAGGGATATTCGGTGTGAACTTTAGTGCGGTCTAGTAGAACACGTCTATGGTGAAGTATAAATGGTTCTGGTATGTTTGCATGGACGGTTGATTTTGAGGGCCTGTTCAATGCAGAGTGTAACAAAAACAAGTTGTTTTCAAATATTTTTCTTTACTGCGTTTATCCATTTTTTGCGTTTTTCACCAAAACATGGTATGATAGCAGTATTCTTTGGAAAGTAATAGTATTGTACGCTAATTGATTTATTTTCATTTTTGTGGATGTATTGGTCCCTACATCCAGAAATGCAACAATGCATTATGATTAGTTAATTAATTTTCACTATAAAATTAATTCTGTTTACTTGTTAGAAAAGTCAATGTCAAGCATTAATAGAGCACAAGATTCGGATTGGCGACGCCAGTTGGCAGCACCGTCGTTGTGCACGTTCCCTATAGGACTCTTACTGAAGCGATGTTAATGTAGTGCCTGGTCTGCCTCAGAACAAATCCAAGGTTTCTGAACGCCCTTTTGCAGATCTTCGTAATATGATCGCGAAACGACAGTTCCGGAGTGACAGTAACCCCCAAATCCCGCACCTGAGACACGTTGCATAGGCGCGGCACCCACTACGTACTCGTGTACTAGGGGGGCGTAAAACTCATCACCGAGCACTTTAGCATGTTCCAGAGTGGTGTCCGGATGCAATCGCCATACGTGCAGGTGTTTTTTCCGTTCGGTAGCTTGGTGGCCTTCAATTCGGTATGTAAAGTATTTTTCAGGTATTTTTTATTTCGTAAAACATTTAATTCTACGCCACTAATTTGAAGCTTTTTTTTCCAAGTAACAGTTTTTTTAAATTATTTTTTAAAGTATTTTTCGGGATGACGTCATTTCATAGACTGAATAGCTTTAAGTCTGCCACGTTTTCATTACATACAAAAAACTAATAGACAACTTCAAACTTGACATTGACAACAGTTGACACTTGTCAGATACGATTTTTTATTTTGTTTGTTGTGAAATGTGAATGCTGTGATCGTGGCTATGATGTGAACTTTTTGTTTAAGTTACTTTTCATAAGATTTTTAGCAAATTTCATTTTAATCCATTATCCGTGCTGCGTATCCATGCAATGAATCTGTCATCGACAACTGGTGCTGAATGCTACGAAGCAAGACACCGTCATGTAGAAACACTACAACAAATAGCCTATTTACTAATCCAAACAATAGGCAGGCAGTTCCGTAAGGGTTCCTTCTATCTGGCAGAATCTTGATGCTCCGAAATTTATTTGGCATAACACACTTGGCATAATCTTTTTTAAACGAATATTTTTAAGGCATAAAAAATATTTAACATAGTTATTGTTTGGCCGAATGTTTGTATGTCCGAATTTACAATGGCATACTTATAAGATGGCAGAATATTATTTGGCATAATTACCTTTGGCAATGTTCAAATTCCGCATAATTTCGTTTAGAATAATGATTATTTAGAGCGACTATTATTTGGTAGAATTTCACTTGGCATAATATGAAGATGGCAGAATTCCATTTGGAATTATTGCCATTTCTATAAAATAGCAATTTTAACCTTAAATTAGAATAAAAATATTGTCCTACAAAGACAAGTTACGCTAAAAAAGTTAGTGACAGAAACGAATCGCTCCAAAACCGACTCCACGTAGTCTTGTCTGCCCTACCTCTAGAGTGTAATTTAAATCCGCGAAGGCGCGGAAGGGTGAGGCGGCCCGTGAGCTGAGGAGCAGGTGGTTTTAACGCTCGCCGCCGTAGCTGAGGCTGGCCGGCGAAGCCGGCCAGCAAGCCGAAGCTGCGGTGGTGAGCGTAAAACACATCTGCGACGATAAGCTCGCGTGGGACCGCCGGAACCCTGCAGCGCCGGAGCCGTGACAGAAACCATGGCTGCTGCATGTTGCATGCTTGCTTGCATGCTGCATGCTTGCTTGCATGCTGCATGCTTGCTTGCATGCTGCATGCTTGCTTGCATGCTGCATGCTGGCTGCACGCATGGTGTATGCTGGTTTGCATGTTTGCATACTGCATGCTTGTTTGCACGTTTGCATGTTTGCATACTGCATGCTTGCTGCATGCATGATGTATGCTTGCCTGATCAGAAATATGCAGCAATTAACATTATCATCGTATGTTTGTGGCGAAAAAAAATAATGTACTATTAATTATATTTTATGGTAAGAAATACAAAATTATTAAAACTATGATTTTTTTGTTATGTGATAGATCAGATGAGGTTTTCCATTATTTTTCATAATTAAATGTATACCAAAATATGATTCTGACTGTAAACTTTCTGTAATATGATAGTTCTGCCTTTTAATGACTATCGATATGAAATTTATGCCAAAAGATGATTCTGACTGTGAACTTTCTGCCATAAGATGGTTCTACTTTTAATTCTTATGCATATGAAATTTATGCCTAAAGATGATTCTGACTTACAAAATTATGAGTTTTGAATGTATGATAAATGAGTGTCTGCCACACGATTTTCTGCGAAATGAAGTTTATGCCATCTACTGTTATGCAAAGTAATATTATGACATAAAAAGTTCTGCTATAAAGGGTAGACCCGTTCCGTAAAGCATGCAATGGTCGATCAATGTTGCAGTAAATATCAAAGTCCAACGGGAAAGCAAGGTCTATCGTATACAAAGAATTAACGTAGAGAAAGAGAAATTATGGCAGCGCGCGATCCATCCCTAATAACTAACATTGACACTTTGACACTGACGCCATGACAGTATGACAGACTAACAACAGTTTTTTTTTAATTTATCTTGAAAAGCACGAAGGAAGTACAGGTCTCCCAAAGTGATAATGCGCATAGAAATCTTCGTCACTGTTCGGCAACGGTCGTATTCCCCGAGCGTCGGAAGACGATATGTATATAGAGTGGTTAAGTGCATTTTCTTCATGCATAATTTAGTAGAATTATGTGTTTTGTGCTAAAAGAGATAAATATTGATTTATCAGTAACGAAATTGATTCGATAATTCGATGTAAGTAAATAGCGAGGAAAACGACACGATTGCGAATATGCTACAATCTTTGTTGAATTGATTTACTTCTTCATACTGAAGCTGGTGTAATGATGGAAGAAAAGAAGGTTTAAATAACACAAGGTTTATACTAGAAGAAGAAAAAATGGTTTTCAAACACAGGTTTACATTAAAATCTCAGTTCTTAATATGTATTTAACGTAGGTATTTTTAATATTAAAAAAACGTGAAAAATGTTAGTATATTTACCTATTTTACAAAATAAACTATTTCAATTTGAGTAAGATAATTAAAGTTGAAATTAAATTCACCTTTGAAAACAAAACCAAGAAGGGTGTGTAATAGCAGCTCTATATAATTCCACACAGAGAGAACACGTGCAGTCACCACCAATATATAAAGACGACTGACGGACCTTTGACTGACCGGCGACAGCCGCCGACCGCCCGAATTGTTTTCAATTGTTTCACATGATTTGACATATGACATTGACTCCTGTTTCTTTCGAACAGGGTACAAAATGCAAGTGCATTGTTTAGGGCTCTCTCCGATTCAATAATTCGGGTGTTTCCGGGAATACGAAAATTGGCGAAGATTTGCATGCGCATTATTAATTTGGGAGTACTGTAGTCTGTTCAGGCTACGTTATGACGTCATTTAGAGGTCAAATGAAAGTCAAATGGTAACGTATTATTGTGAAAATAAACACAATCTTGTGATATAGAGAGCTAAAAATAGAAAAATAAGGCATAAGACCCTAAAACCTCCAAATGGTTTTGGAATCGGCGTAGGTTAATTTTTACTTTACATATCGAATTCCTTATTCGTACCTACTTTCACATCTTTGGGTTGTCTGTTAGATTTTTTATTACGTACAGTCCGTCCGCCCTGACTCGTTTTCTTCAATCTCTACCTTCTTTACTACATCCGCCGCTAGTACGTTAGTAATGCCCGTAGTGTTTTCTGCTAATGCCGCAGACTCCGTGGCCCCACCTGTGTTTACGTTTTTAGCGTAGGTATTCTTAGAAGAACTACGTGGTTGACCAGCAACTTCTGCAAATGCAAATGTAGAAGGAGGTAGTAGAAGGAGGGTTGTCAGGGGCCTCGGGTATGATGGTGTTTCGGGTTTGCCTATCCTGAGACAGCTTTGCATCCGCTTTTTCTTCGAGTACCCTCATGATCTGAACTATGTTGTCCAACTGTGTTTTCGTTTGCGAATACTGACTCAACAATACTGTTATTGCTTCTGCCCGACTGTCCATGCGAGCTACCATATCTGACCTAAACTAGTTTAGTTCCTCAAGTAATATAGAATCATTATTCACAGTGTTATAGGTGATGAATTAGCCTGGCTCCCGCGCTGAATGTTCAGATTATTTGTTGGTGTATTGGTGGTGCTGACCTTAGAGTCCCAGTGTATTTATTCGGACTGGAGTCACAGTTCCCTATGTTCTTCTTAAATGATATTGTATACGTCTTAAACGCGTTTATATTAATTTCCAGACACGCTAAGTCATACTTTTTTTTTGCATTTGCCATTGGAGCACCCCATACAATTATTGGGTTCTGTTATTGCTGAACCACAAGCACCTGTAAAACTAAATAGGGAAAGGTTGAACCTTCTAAAACAATTAGATATGTATTCTTTAAATTTAGATAAAAGTAATAGGAAATACCAAATTTACACAGAGAACTTGCGGTGTGATATTGACCACCTACAACAGAAATTAACTTTATTTATTTATTTTTATTTATTTATAGCCCTTTTTCAGACAAAAGAATACATTTTTTTTTTTTTTTTTACAATTGTTTTTATATATAACTTTGCTTTTGTTCTGTGTGCCCTTTGGCAAAGGCCTCCTCCAACACTTTCCAATCCTCTCTCTCCCGCGCCATTCTAGTCCACGTTTTTCCAGCTGTTTTAACCACATCATCTTCCCATCTTCTGAATGGTTTCCCCTTTTTTCTCTTTCCCTCTCTTGGGTACCACAATGTTACTACTTTGTTCCATTTCTCTTCTCCTCTAATTACATGGCCAGCCCATTTCCACTTTAGTGCTCTTAATTTCAACACCACATCTTGGGTCTTTGTAGCTTTCCTAATTTTGCTGTGGTTGATTTTATCTAATTTCCTTTTCCCCATCATGCTTCGTTCCATGCTTCGCTGGCAAGTTTGAAGTTTGGCTTGCTGAGCTTTAGCAAGTGCCCAAGTCTGGCATCCATATGTTAGGATAGGGAGTATGCATGTGTTAAATAGCTTTCCTTTAACCGAGATGTGTATTGTTTTGTCTATCATTATTTCTCTGTTCGCCCAGTATTTCTTCCATGCATGTCCTATGCGTGTCTCAATCTCTTTGCTTGACATATTGTTTATCTTAATTACCTGACCCAAATATGGTATACTCATCTACATAATCAATAGGAGTATTGTTCACTATGATTGTTTCTTCCTCTCTGTTAGTCATTGCCTTAGTTTTAGATGTATTCATATTTAAGCCCACCGCTCTGCTATGCGTGTCTAGATCTGTCAGCATATTCTGAAGCTCATGAGAGGACTTTGCGAACAGAACAATATCATCAGCAAATCTTAAGTTTGTTAGATACTCGCCATTGATTCTTAGGCCACAACTCTCCCAGTTGAATTGTCTGAAGACTTCCTCCAATACTGCAGTAAACAATTTCGGTGAAAGTGGGTCTCCTTGTCGTACACCCTTTTCGAGATTGATAATCCCTCCCTCTCTTTCTAGCTTAACTATCGCTGTACCACCAGTGTAGATGTTAACTTTACTCAATACTAAATATACAGCCTCTGAAAACCAAATGAGGGAATATGTATTGGCTATGAATGAGCTGGTAAGTACAGAAACTAACTACTGTGGGCATTGTCCACCACCATCTGTAGAACCCACACCGGCCCATTCATTATCTCATGGTGATACAACCATACCGCAGTCCTGTGTTAGTTTACCTTTAGAAATTAATATTGTTCAGCTAAACAGATTGCCAACAAAGAAATTGTAATTTTCTCTGATGAAATTGGAAAGGATTTAGGCCACTTGTTGACATATAAATATCCGGGACATTCTATTATGAACTTTTGTATGCCTGGTTGTTCCTTATATGACATCATGAGGAAAATAATTAATTACAACTTCAACCGGATTCTATACTTATAATATTTGTTGGTAATAGGGGTACTGTGAATAAAGGAGAATTACTCCAATATTATAGATCATTATGTGACCTGAGTTTAAGAAAAATTTTAATGTTCACATTTCCATATAGTAAAAGTTTGCCACAGAAAGAAAATTACTTTAGATATAATATTAATAAAACATTGCATAATCTGTCATTTAATAGTAATGTATTTAATTTAATTGACATTAACAAATATTGGTGAAATTTTTTATTTGACAAAAGATAGATATCTTGTAGACAGGTGCTATCTTTCAAATTTATATATTATATTTTCTTATTGGAAAAGACAGGTAGCTGAGTCGCTATCATACTTTTTTCTATTACAGCCAAGAATTTGGCTGATCAAGTTGCCTCTGTTGAACAATGCAATACTCAATTAAATCACTGTGCCAATAGTTTGATCATAATGAATGAATCAGTCAATCATTTAAATTAGAAAATGGGACAACAGAGGCGACCTCTTGCAATATTATAAGGAAGCCAGATAATAAATCAGGCGAATGTTTTGAGAGTTTTAATAGTATCAACCTGGTTCATCAAAATATTCAAGGACTTTTGAACAAAGAATTAGAATTGTCTTTTTTAAACTTTCACGATCAAAACACATTATAAAAATATTGTCGGCGACGAGACCCTATCTCGACACCAGGGTGCAAGTAGTGGCCGTACGTAAAAATGTAAGCGCGAATTGTATAGTTGATTTTGTTTAAAACTTGTGATATTAACGTAAAGTTTAGTCTAGGTAAATTCTCATTAGAATCATGCTAAAATCTCATTAGTTTTATGTTAATTTAGCGTCAAATTAATGCTAGACTCCAATAAGACTGATTAGAAAGGAAAATTTTAAGTTAAAAATTGTAAGTCAATACTAATTACGTAACTTGAAAACATGATTTTTTGTTTGATAAGATATAATGTTTAAATTAGTGTCAAAAGGTTGGTCTTAACTTAAAACCATTTTCTGTGAAAGAATTATGTAAATCGGTTCAGTAGTTTAGGAAATATAAGGAAAAATGTATAGTGAAAAATTCACACATTGCCAATTTAGCAGTTTATGTTCTAGGAAGTTTTTTATATGTTATATAAGGTGCAATATTATTGTTTTAGATTAAAGTAGACATAATAGGCTATGTAAAAAGGTATAATTTGTAAGGTTTATTTAATAAATAAATATAAATATGGGGTTCCAAAGGTCTCGGCTATAGCGAAAATAGACGCGAAATTAGAATCAAAAATCACGGTTCTCGTTACGGGCGGACAGGGCCGTATATTAATCGGGGTCGACGGCGAACGGTCGTCAGTCGCAGCCCAGCCACCGAGGAAGCAACAACTAGAAGAAAAAGGGGAACAAGCCGAAACCTAGGGAACTCCGAACATTGGGAAGAAAGAAAAATTGCGTTTTATTCTACGGTTCCTGCCTACCCCTCTCCTCCCCGAGGTCCAGCTCTACTAGGTCGCTAGTACCCGACCATACCCTACGCATTCAGGGGTGCGTGGAGACGTGCGCCACCAGCGAGTACTACAAGGAGCGCTCGTCTACTATTGTGGGAGATTGTCCCAGGTTGACTGGACCCCAGGGTCTGGCCATCCGAAACAGTTGGTCCTTCGAGCCGGATCCCTGCAAGAAGAGTTCAGAAGAAAAGAAGAGTCTGAAGACTTCGTTCAAGATGCCGGTAACTAGGAAGCAGAAGGATGCCTCCTCACGCTCCGAGTCCCGTCCTTCCGATAGGGACGCGACAGATGAAAGGTCGGGGTCAGAAGGGGTCACATCAGCGTCCGCGTCATCGGGAACTACAGACACGAACACTTCTACGGGTACCACGACTACAGAGACTACCACAATGACTGAGAACACAGCTGCGACTGCGACCACGACTACAGCGGAGTCAAAGAAAAGTAAGGAAGACACCGCCCAGAAGGAGACGACCAATAAGATCCCAGAAGATGTCCCGGTTAAAGGGGTTAGCGATTTAGACGTAACCTTGAAACCGACGGGGATCAGTCGTCGCGCCAGGTCTACGAAGACCACGAGTTCTTCAGCCAGAAGACGGGAGCTGGAAGCCAAAGAAGAATTGGCACGCCTGGAGCTGAAGCAAGCACAGGCTGCGGCAAACCTAGCTCGTGTTAGATTGGAATTGGCACAATGTGATGAAGAGGACTCCGTGGATGAAGACCAGGAAGACAGAACAGCACAGGTGCAGAACTGGATCGAGTCGTCTGCATTAGGCGAAGGCAGCAAAGAACAACCAGAGCTACGAGGCCAGCAGCCACCGGAATCCCAGAAAGTGAAGCCAGAAGAGAACTCCTCGACCAAAGGAGCTACAATCGAAATTCAAGCTTTAGCAACAGCATTTAAAGAAGCTTTCACCGCAAGAGGAGGACCAGTGGCACAGCCGAAGTACATTCACGAGTTACCCTACTTTGATGGCAACAGCAGCGAGTGGTTAGCCTTCAAAGTCGTCTATGAAGATACAGCACCAATGTTCAGCGAAATTCAAAACATGGCTCGACTAAGAAGAGCACTGAAGGGCAACGCAAGGGAAGCTATCAAGAGTCTGCTATACTCCGAAGCCTCTCCGTTAGAAGTGATGCAAGCCCTTAGAAGAAGATATGGAAGACCTGATGCGCTGGTGCTGGCTGAACTGGATAAGGTCAAGGCACTACCGAAGATTTCTGAAAATCCAAGGGACATATGTGTCTTCGCAAGTCAGATCAACAACAGCGTGGCATCAATCAAAGGGTTGAAGAAGCCTCAATACCTGCATTCACCTGAAATAGTGAAACAAATCATCGAGAAGATACCAACAATCCTCAAGTTCCGGTGGTACGACTTCACTGCAGCATCGGAAGAAGGCGAGTTCTCCGACCTGACATTGGTGTCCAAGTTCCTGAACATAGAAGCAGACAAGTGTGGAGCCTTTGCTACGTCCGAAGAGAAGAGCGGGTACAGAAGAACCAATCGACAAGCAACGCACTCTACGAAAGAAAAGGACAACAAAGGAAGAGATTCAAGACAACAAGATAAGACTTGCCCTACATGTGAAGGTGAACACTTCCTCGTCGAGTGTCCAAAGTTCCGGAAGACGTCGGTGCAAGACCGCTGGGCAATAGTCAAGAAGAGTCACATCTGCTTCAAATGTCTGCAAGGAAAACATCGCAAGGAGAGCTGCAGGAAGCCGCCGTGCAAGGAATGCAAAAGGTGGCATCATCACCTGCTGCATGTGGAGCCGGAAGACAGGACCACAGGGGAAAAAACGGAAGCACCACAAGAAGTAGCAACCGTCGCGGCATCAGTGAATGCAGTCAACAACGCAAGAGCATACCTGAAGATAGTTCCTGTTGAAGTCTTCGGGTCGAAAGGATCAAAGAAGATATTGGCCCTCATGGATGAAGGGTCAACAGTGTCACTTCTGGACGAGAAGGTGGCACAAGAAGTCGGCGCTCAGGGAGACAATGAAGAACTGGTCATCGAGACAGTAGGGGGCAGGCTGATAAGAAAGAAGAACTCTCAGATGCTGGACCTCACAGTAAAAGGGGTTCATCAGGGCAGCAAGAAGATCCTGAGAAGAGTTCGCACAATCGACGAATTGAAGCTTGCGCCGCAGTTCCTAGACAAGAAAAGAATAGAAGAATGTCAACATTTAAAGAAGATCGCCGACTCTCTATATTATAAAGGGGAGTCACCTCAGCTACTCATCGGTCAAGACAACTGGGAGCTGATCGTAACACAAGAAGTAAGAAGAGGGAAACCAGGGGAACCAGTAGCTTCAAGAACGGGGCTTGGATGGGTGCTCCACGGGTCAGACGTCGGAGGCGTGAAAATAGTACACTTTCTTAACACGTGTCTACATATCAACACGCCAGAAGAAGAAATGCATCAAGCCATCAAGGATCACTTCGCGATCGAAGCTCTTGGTGTACAGCCGAGAAGACCTACTACAGACTCGGAAGGAAGAGCACTCACCATCCTGGAGAAGACCTGCAAGAGATTAGAAGATGGACGATTTGAAGCTGGACTTCTGTGGAGAAACGAAGACGAACAGATGCCGGAGAGCTACACGTCTGCAAGAAATCGACTGACTAACATAGAGAAGAAGATCGACAAAGAGCCTCAGTTGAAAGCAGAATACAACAAACAGATCCAGCATCTAATCGACAGCAAGTATGCAGAAGAAGCACCAATTGGACAAGAAGACTCCAAGAAGAAATGGTACCTCCCTCACTTCTCCGTGGTACATCCATTAAAGAAGAAAATAAGGATCGTCTTCGACGCTGCAGCTAAGTCAAAAGGAAGAAGTCTCAACGACGCTCTGCTACCAGGTCCAGATCTACTGCAGTCACTCTTCGGGGTACTATTGCGGTTTCGACAAGGTCCATTAGCAGTGGCAGCCGACATCAAAGAAATGTTCCTGCAAGTTCGCATCAGGCCGAAAGATAGAGATAGCCTGAGGTTCCTGTGGCGCGGGGATCGTCGCGACGTGCTGCCAAAGGAGTATAGGATGACATCAGTTATCTTCGGCGCAACTTCATCTCCAAGCACAGCAATATACGTGAAGAACCGAAACGCAGCGGACTACAAAGAAGAATATCCAGAAGCTGCAAGGGCCATCGAGCTGAACCACTACATGGACGACTACCTGCATAGTTTCCACTCAGAAGAAGACTTCAAGAAAATAACAGCGCAAGTGGACTTCATACACAAGAAGGCGGGCTTCGAGCTCAGGGGCTGGGCTGCGAATCGACCAAAGTTACTACAAGGCGTGAAGACTGAAACAACAGAGAAAACGGAAGTAAACCTTGGTGAAAAAGAAGAGAAGACACTGGGGCTACGCTGGTTCACAGAAAGGGACTCCATCGGCTTCAGGGCGAACTTACGAAACACGCCTGAAGAAATAGCAAACGGTTTCAAGATACCTACGAAGAGAGAAGTCACCAGCGCAGTTATGTCAACCTTCGATCCGCTGGGGCTAGCATCACCAGTCCTCGTCCAAGGCAAGAAGCTGCTGCAGAACATATGGCGAAGCGGCGTTGGCTGGGATGAAGAAATAGAAAATAAGGAGTATGAAGATTGGAAAACTTACCTGGAGAAGATGAAGCTGCTCCAAAACCTGCAGGTTCCAAGGTGTCTGGCGCCACATCGCACCGAGGGGGAGCTGCACACGTTCACAGATGCTAGTGAAGCAGCATATGCAGCGACTGTATATTGGAGGACAGAAGATCAAGATGGAACTTACCACGTCAGCTTAGTGGCGGCGAAAGTAAGAGTCACTCCACTGAAGCCAGTATCGATCCCGAGACTCGAGCTGCAAGCGGCCCTCCTGGGAAGCAGACTGGCACATTCTGTAGAAGAAGAAATGGACCTGAAGATAGCAAAGAAGACGTTTTGGACAGACTCCAGCATAGTACTTTCCTGGATCAAGACTGACCCAAGAACCTTCAAGACGTTCGTGGCTCACCGCTTGGCAGAAATAGAAGATCTCACCAAACCACAGGAATGGAGATGGGTGCCCACGGCGCAGAACCCTGCAGACGATGCGACGCGAGACGTGCCAGAACACTTCAGCTGCAATCACCGATGGTACGCTGGACCAGACTTCCTGAGGAAAGAAGAAGCTCACTGGCCTGCGGCAAGAACCTTCAAAAGGGAAGCTACAGGTGAAGAAAAGGCTATGGACGTCGTAGCAACATCAAGAACCACGCATCCAACACCAGATCCTGAACGGTTCTCTTCATGGAAGAGACTCTGGCGAGCCACAGCGAGAGTACTGCAGTTCATACAACTCTGCAGAACAAGGGAAAAGGTCCACGCCAGCCGAGAAGATCCTGCCTGGAAACCAATGAAAGGAAAAAAGAAGAAGATGATTGAGAAGCAACATCGACCTTCAAAAACAACAGAAAGGAAGTACTTACCAATGGACACAGACCTGCTTCAACGAGCTGAAACTCTACTGTTACAACGAAGTCAAGAGGGAAGCTTCAAAGAAGACATCAAGAGTCTACAGCAAGGAAAACAGATAGAAGCCAGCAGCAAGTTGAAGAAACTCGACATAATACTCGAAGAGGGTCTCCTGCGCATGAAGGGCAGAATCGACGCAATAGAAGGCGTGACCAGAGACTACAAGCGACCCATCGTGCTCGACAGCAAGGACACAACTACGCGACTCATCATGAAAGACTTTCACTGTCGCTTCAATCACGGAAATCACGCGACAGTAATGAACGAGTTGAGACAACGCTTCTGGGTACTAGGGCTGAGATCGGCGATCAAGGCAGTTCAACATCAATGTCAGTGGTGCAAGATGAAGAAAGGAAAACCACAAGAGCTACCGACGGGCAACTTACCTATTGAAAGGTTGATGCACGGAAATCCTCCCTTTACGTGCACTGGAGTCGATTATTTCGGCCCCATGGTCATCACAGTAGCAAGGCGTCAAGAGAAGAGATGGGGTGCCCTGTTCACATGCCTAACAACACGGGCTGTGCACATTGAGCTCACTCCTTCACTCTCCACCGACAGTATGATCATGGCGCTTCGACGATTCGCTGCAAGAAGAGGGATGCCGAAGACAATCTATAGTGACAACGGGACCAACTTCGTCGGTGCCAACAAAGAGCTGCAAGAGACATCAGACATCACGAATCAAGAGGCTCTCACCTTAGAAGCAGAGAAGATTGGCGTGCAGGGGAAGTTCATCCCTCCTGGTGCACCTAACATGGGCGGTGCATGGGAGCGTTTGGTGCGATCAATTAAAACCGCACTAGACGCCACACTCAACGAGAAGCATCCACGAGAGGAGGTACTCCATACCCTCCTGCTTGAGGCCGAGCACATAGTCAACTCTCGGCCTCTCACTCACCTCTCCGAGAATCTTGAAGAAGAAGCACTTACTCCAAACCACTTCCTCATTGGGCGGTCCTGCGGCGCAACTAGAGTCGGCAGCTTCCAAGACGACGAGCTCGTGGGCAGACATACCTGGAAGACTACGCAGCGACTTGCCGATCACTTTTGGCAACGTTGGCTGCGAGAATACCTGCCTACGCTACTGCCGAGGAAGACGAAGGGAAGAACCTGCGCCACAGACCTGCAAGTGGGGGACGTCGTGCTGATCGTCGACCACAGCCTACCGCGATGCACCTGGCCGCGCGGCAGAATCCTGCAGGTGTATCCAGGACCAGATGGGCGAACGAGAATCGTCGACGTCGGTACGCGAGGAGGCGTGCTACGAAGACCCAGTTCGAGAGTGGTGCTGTTGGTGCCGGGAGTGTCGCCGAGCCTGGAGGATGGTGCGATGCACGAGGGGGAGACTGTCGGCGACGAGACCCTATCTCGACACCAGGGTGCAAGTAGTGGCCGTACGTAAAAATGTAAGCGCGAATTGTATAGTTGATTTTGTTTAAAACTTGTGATATTAACGTAAAGTTTAGTCTAGGTAAATTCTCATTAGAATCATGCTAAAATCTCATTAGTTTTATGTTAATTTAGCGTCAAATTAATGCTAGACTCCAATAAGACTGATTAGAAAGGAAAATTTTAAGTTAAAAATTGTAAGTCAATACTAATTACGTAACTTGAAAACATGATTTTTTGTTTGATAAGATATAATGTTTAAATTAGTGTCAAAAGGTTGGTCTTAACTTAAAACCATTTTCTGTGAAAGAATTATGTAAATCGGTTCAGTAGTTTAGGAAATATAAGGAAAAATGTATAGTGAAAAATTCACACATTGCCAATTTAGCAGTTTATGTTCTAGGAAGTTTTTTATATGTTATATAAGGTGCAATATTATTGTTTTAGATTAAAGTAGACATAATAGGCTATGTAAAAAGGTATAATTTGTAAGGTTTATTTAATAAATAAATATAAATATGGGGTTCCAAAGGTCTCGGCTATAGCGAAAATAGACGCGAAATTAGAATCAAAAATCACGGTTCTCGTTACGGGCGGACAGGGCCGTATATTAATCGGGGTCGACGGCGAACGGTCGTCAGTCGCAGCCCAGCCACCGAGGAAGCAACAACTAGAAGAAAAAGGGGAACAAGCCGAAACCTAGGGAACTCCGAACATTGGGAAGAAAGAAAAATTGCGTTTTATTCTACGGTTCCTGCCTACCCCTCTCCTCCCCGAGGTCCAGCTCTACTAGGTCGCTAGTACCCGACCATACCCTACGCATTCAGGGGTGCGTGGAGACGTGCGCCACCAGCGAGTACTACAAGGAGCGCTCGTCTACTATTGTGGGAGATTGTCCCAGGTTGACTGGACCCCAGGGTCTGGCCATCCGAAACAAATATTAAAGGTAAAAATTCGCGAAAATACCCGTTTATATGTGTTTTATAAAGAATTAGAAGTAGAACTATTCCTGAATTTTAACAATATAGATATTCTTTGTGTAACGGAGCATTGGCTCAAATGTCATAAATTAATTTTCAATTTTAGTAATCACCAGGTTGGTAGCTCATTCAGCAGGGTAAATGCTATACATAGCGGCGCATTAATCTTAGTAAATAATCATCTTAAATTTAAAGACCGCAAGGATATTGTCAGCCTATCTGTTGAGCGAACAGTTGAAATAGCCTGTATAGAATTGGAGCAGTTTATTATATTAAGTGTGTATAGACCTCCTTCAGGGTTGTATGATTGTTTTGAAAAGGTAATGGATGAAGTGTTGCATAAAATCTGCAGTTCTAAGAAGTCAGTAATCATTTGTGGTGATTTTAATATTAATTTGTTAGAAAATTCTGGGTTAAGTACAAAAATTATAAGCCTGTTTCAGTCATACAATCTTGAAAACAAATTTCTCGAGCCTACCAGAATAACCCCAACTAGTGCCACTTGCCTCGATAATATTTACACTGATATTATACCCAGCCAAAAAGCAATTATTAACTTAATAGATTCAGATCATTATGGGCAATTGATCACAATTCCAAATGTAAACAAGACAGTCACTAAAAAGGATATCGTTCATCATCTGCCTAGCCTTTTCCCAACTTAGTTGGGAACCAAGTTTGTTGTTTAGTTTGGAAGAGCCGACTGTAAGTTGGCTCTTCTCTGCCGACGACGACAGATCCACCGACACAGATAAACTGCGACTTCAGCTGATTCCGGTACCTTTATTGCAAGGGGTGATTGGTTACCGCGTTCAGCTCCACCTTGCTCTTGAAGGAGTTTTGGCTCCGATGACTGCGAGGTCGATGGTGCTGGCTCAAAAGCAAATCCTGATGGCTTCAATACTGGTGTGACGACACTGCCGATGTTCTTCGGTGATCTCTTGTATGCGCTGCTGATGCACTGGGCTCCTCCCACTGATGTAGTTCCCGAACCACCAAATGTTAATGTTTCCTGTGGCGATCACAGGGTCCGAAGGAATCTCTCCGTACGATATTGAGCGCCTTCTCAATCTGACTGGGGCGATCCGCTTGTGGAAGACCAGTCAAACCGATTCGCTATCGTAAGTAGAGACACTTCGTACCTGTGCGGCTTGTAGCACTGTTTGCTCCAGGAGTGGTGATCCGGCTCGAAGGACCATAAAGATGTATGCGCTGCTGAATGGGTCGCACACACCTTGAGTGATAGCTTGAATGATAAGTCACGGATAGCCAAAGATGATGATTTATTGAATATATTTAACTACCACGTAACTAATGCTATATGAATAATGCGTGAATGAGTACAGCTGACTATGAACGCTGATTGTGTACTGTCGCTTTACACTATAATTTGTGCAAGGTGACGGAAAAGTGCTGATCTATGCAATGCGCGCGTGCCATGTACGATACATGACTCGTACAAGTAATGTAATTAAAATGACATGGAACATTATTAATAGCGAAACGGGAAAGTCTTGCAACCGAAATAGTGACTACAGCCTTGCTATTGGCGATAATATTTTGCCACATTCTTTGAAAATTTCTTTGCGGATATTCCCGTATCGACTCAATAAAAAAATATCGATCACTTCCCAGGCTGCGCTTTTACACAGGCCATCGACTGGACAGAGGTAACCCAAACACCGTCAGAAAACGACTGGCACTATGCACACAAAGTCATCACGCTGGAAAAACTCCAGTGGGCGATTCGGTGCTTCCATCCTTTCAAGGCAGCTGGTCCGGACGGAATCTTTCCTGCCTTACTGCAGTGGGGCGGGATCTCTGTCGCGAACATACTGGTACCCATAATGAGAGCGTGTTTGGCATTCAGATACGTTCCAAAAGGATGGAGGGAAGTGAAAGTCATATTCATTCCTAAGCCAGGTACGAGTGACTATACCACCGGGCAATCAGCCTAACCTCATTTCTCCTTAAAACCATGGAGAAAATGTGCGAGAGAGAGCTGAGGGACGGCGTTTTAAAATCTATCCCACTCCATACTAACCAACACGCATACAGCTCGGGTAAGTCCACGGAATCCGCCCTCCATTTAGTGGTCGGCCGGATAGAAGAGGCGATTCATCAGAAGGGCACTTGCCTGGGCACTTTCTTAGACATCGAGGGAGCATTCGATAAAACAAACTTCTCCAGCATAAACACCGCGCTCTCTCGTCACGGAGTAGAACAGGTACTGATAGACTGGATTACTAACATGCTAAGTAAACGAGTGGTTCGAATTGAAGTGGAGCAGCAGATGGCCATGATAGCCAGAGGCTGCCCCCAAGGTGGCGTACTATTCCCGCTCCTCTGGAATCTGGTTATAAATGACCTCATCACGAAACTCAACGCGAACCATTTCTACACAATAGGGTATGCCGACGACCTCGCTCTCCTCATTTCGGGGAAAGTGACGGGGACAATCTGCGACCTCACTCAACAGGCACTACGCATCGTTGAACGATGGTGCAGAGAGTTCGATCTCTTAGTGAACCCCACGAAAACTGAACTAGTCATGTTTACCCAAAAAACGAACACTAGGCCCTTATCGCCTACCCAAACTCTTTGATACAGAACTCCAGTTAGCCAATGAGGTCAAGTATCTGGGAGTCATCCTAGGCAGCAGGTTAAACTGGAGTATCCACTTAGAAAATAAAATAAATGAAATAGAGGATGATAGGTAAAAAGTGGGGCTTGTCCCCTAAAATTATACTTTGGTTATACGGCGCGGTGATCCGACTTATGATCACGTATGCACCCGCACCAAACTAACTACAGCCTCCATCAAACTGCAACGCTTGCAAAGGCATGCCTGCATGGCGATCACAGGCTGCATGAGAACTACTCCGACTGCGGCTCTCGAAGCCATGTTGGGGCTGCCACCGCTACATCTGTTCATACAGCAGGAAGCGACAATGACGGCTGTACGCCTCAAAACACTTCAACTCTGGGGTAAGAGAGAAACACAGCACACCGCGGTACTGGAGGGATTCTACAACGAGTTCCCCCTGGCGAAAGCAACAAACGATCGGATACCAAAACAATTCGTATTCGATAAGAAATATAAAATCCAGCTCCATGAGGATCACCGCTGCGAGGGATTATTAAATCCAGCGGAACTGCGGATCTTCACGGATGGATCTAAAACAGGTACTGGCACTGGTGCTGGAGTCTTCTCGGAGGATCTCAACATCCACATAGCCAAACCTCTGGGGGCCCACAACACGGTATTTCAGTCAGAATGCATGGGCATTTCCCTGGCGGCATCTGCCATCTTAGCCAGGAAGGTTGTGGACCACTCAATTCGTATACTCTCAGACAGCATGGCTGTACTGCTAGCACTGAACAACCACACAGTGAACTCTGGGTTAATACACGAGTGTCACCAACGCCTGAACCAGGTTGGTAATCTCAATAATATAACTATCCAATGGATCAAAGGACACAGCGATTCCCGTGGCAATGATGCGGCGGACGCACTCGCTAGAAGGGGATCGAGCATGCCAGCGGTAGGACCCGAACCTATCGTACCACTCCCTTTCGGATACCTACGCACACTGGTAAGGAAACGAACTAGCGAACAACACCACAAGCTGTGGCTGGACCACGGCGAGTGTAGGCAGGCCAAGGAAGCACTTCCTGCTATCAATGGCCGCTTCACCAAACGCGCGCTGCGGTTGACCAAACCACAGCTGCGCACAGTTACAGCCGCAGTTACCGGACACGGCTCTTTTAATAAACACCTTTTTGTCTTAGGAGTCACAGACAGCCCCCTGTGCCGTGCCTGCATGGAGGAGGACGAGACAGCAGCCCACGTGCTTCTGCACTGCCCAGTGGTTGCAACATACAGGGCAATAGTAGATTGTATCATAAGGGAGCAAAATAATATTTTTACGGCGAGGGCGCTTTTTTGAATCCAGAGCGAAGTGAGGGATTCTTTAATAGAATCCTGAACGTAGCGAGGGATTCAAAGTACGTCGCCCGAGCCAAAAATATATTTTGCGCCCGAGTGATACACTCTACTTTTCATCACCCACTATGAGAAAATAAAAGGCGCCTCATAATTTTAACCGACTTCAAAAAGGAGGAGGTAATTCGACTTTTTTTATGTATTTACACCGATTACGCTGATATTTATGAGCCGATTGACGTGATTATTCTTTAGTTTGATGCGGAATAGTTGCCATTTGGTCCTATAAAAATGTAACATAGTTTGGCCCAGTAGTTTTCATTTTATGAACATTTTTACTTCAGTCGTGTGGTCTAATTGCAACATGTAAAATAAATGCATATCTAATATTTGGAAAGGATATTACAACTAAAAATGGAAAAATAAAAAAAACTTTTTTGCAAACAATAAAACCGACTTCACAAAACACAAAAACGTCAAAAATAACTTTAGCTTCAGAAGTCGGTGACAAAAAAAAACTAAATGAATCAAAGAAAGGTCACCGACTTCTGAAGATCTAAAGTTATTTTTCACTTTATTGTGTTTTTTATTCACTGTCACTTGAAGAACTCATTTTTCAAAAAAAAAACATTAATTTCTAACAATTCATGAAAATTGACGAAAACGCGGTCTGTAGTTCGCGCGTTTTTAATTTGATTTCTTTTTTTTATTCAGTCAGCGCGGCGGCCGGCGGCGCGACTGGGCCGCCGTACCAGCCAGTCTTTATTCAAACAATATTTGCGTTCGATTTCTTTCGGCGCTGAACACTAAGATGTTCCAAATTCAAAAAGTGCGCCGCAATTATCTTTGCGGCGCACTTTTTGAATTTGGAACATCTATAAAGAGGATTAAAAACTCATTACTGCCCGCTAAAAGTTTCTTATAGAAAACACCACCTTTGGGTGCACTTAAAGGCGAACCAAGTCGTCCTTTTCGAATAGATGGGATGAAAAAGTACTTTTCTTTTCTTTCCTTTAAGTAAGTATATTTTATAGATGTTCCAAATTCAAAATGTGCGCCGCAAAGATAATTGCGGCGCACTTTTTGAATTTGGAACATCTTAGTGTTCAGCGCCGAAAGAAATCGAACGCAAATATTGTTTGAATAAAGACTGGCTGGTACGACGGCCCAGTCGCGCCGCGCCGGTCGCCACGCTGACTGAATAAAAAAAAGAAATCAAATTAAAAACGCGCGAACTATAGACCGCGTTTTCGTCAATTTTCATGAATATTGTTAGAAATTCATGGTTTTGTTTTGAAAAATGAGTTCTTCAAGCGACAGTGAATAAAAAACACAATAAAGTGAAAAATAACTTTAGATCTTCAGAAGTCGGTGACCTTTGTTTGATTCATTTAGTTTTTTTTTTTTTTACCGACTTCTGAACCTAAAGTTATTTCTAACGTTTTTGTGTTTTGTGAAGTCGGTTTTATTTTTTGCAAAAAAGTTTTTTTATTTTTCCATTTTTAGTTGTAATATCCTATCCAAATATTAGATATGCATTTATTTTCATGTTGAAATTAGACCACACGACTGAAGTAAAAATGTTCATAAAATGAAAACTACTGGGCCAAACTATGTTACATTTTTATAGGACCAAATGGCAACTATTCCGCATCAAACTAAAGAATAATCACGTCAATCGGCTCATAAATATCAGCGTAATCGGTGTAAATACATAAAAAAAACAGTCGAATTACCTCCTCCTTTTTGAAGTCGGTTAAAATTATGAGGCGCCTTTTATTTTCTCATAGTGGGTGATGAAAAGTAGAGTGTATCACTCGGGCGCAAAATATATTTTTGGCTCGGGCGACGTACTTTGAATCCCTCGCTACGTTCAGGATTCTATTAAAGAATCCCTCGCTACGCTCGGGATTCTACTCTAGAATCCCTCACTTCGCTCTGGATTCAAAAAAGCGCCCTCGCCGTAAAAATATTATTTTGCTCCCTTATGATACAATCTACTATGGTAACCCAGGTACTCTCCGCGAGATAGTCAGCAACATTGGGGCGTTACTGGCGTTTCTCGGGGAATTGGGATGGATCGAATAGTTTCCCACCCGCACGCAAAATACCCGCTTTGACGTGGAGTTGCGGACACCAGCCCGTTATACAATACAATACAATTCCCGTATCGACTACTAAATCGCTAAACTCGTCAGCTGCTGCTGCCGAGTCTTTACTTAGGGAAAACGTTTCAGTCTGTGATTCCGAATTTAATTTTCAATATGTCACCTGTAAAGATATAATTAAAACTTTTCACACCTTAAATGTTAAAAAGACCGCCGATCTATGGGGTCATTCTGTGGACGTTGCTAAATCCATTATAAACCTTATAGCTCCTTCATTAGCTGTAATATTTAACGATTGTATTGACCATGGTGAGTTTCCTGATTTAATGGAATATAGTAAAATAATACCATTGTTTAAATCAGGTAGTACATCAGCAGACCCCACTAATTATAGACCCATTTCAGTACTACCCACCTTTAGTAAAATTTTTGAAAAATTAATTTTGGCACAAATGCAAAGTTTTTTCAATAAACATAAGTTATTGCATAAAAAAGCCGTGTGGTATCCGGCAGAGTAGAATAGAACCAACCCATTACACTCACGGGGGTCGTATAAGGCGACTAATGTCTGAGGCAGAACACCTTGCGCATCCGTAGACCAGAGAATGGGCAGCAGCGTTTTCTGTTAGTCTGTCATCACTGCGATCTCCAATCCGCCTGCCAAGCGTGGAGATTACGGCAAATTCCTCCCATCATGGGAGAGGCTTATGTCCAGCAGTGGACGTTATGGGCCGATGTAGTAGTTGCATAAAAAACAGTTCGGTTTCACAAGGGGTCGTTCAACTACTGATGCGGTCTTGAACTTTTAGAACACATTTATATCGAAAATATTATCGATTCTGAACCATTTCTGAAAATTTGGCAGGTCATTGAAAACTATCCCTGTAGATAGAAGATAGGTTTCGCATCAAGCCTACGTACCTTGTTGGGCGTGTTGTGCAGCGCGCCCTGGCCGGGCCGCTTGGCGCGGCAGTCGCGCGCGATGTGGCCCGCGCCGCCGCACGACGAGCACACGATGCTGTTGGTCACGTTGGGCTTGTCCGGACACTGCAACACGCCGCACACATTACTGTACAGTTCCGTAACGTCGGTCACGAGGCTCATGTGAATGTACGCACGAGCCAGGTCTTGTGGTCGGTCGCGGAGCAGTTGGCGCAGCGCACGGCGTCGTTCTCGCGCAGCGTCCCGTTGAGCTGCGCCAGCTCGCGCAGCTGCATGCGGCGCAGGTCGTTCTGACCCTCCGGAACCTCCACGCCCTGGCGGATCACCTCCTTGATCTGGAACAAAACAAACTAAATTATAGTAAACAAATACATTTTCTCTACAAGCTTTTATCCCGCTCCTACCAGATTTTAGAACATATTTTAATAAGATAGCCATCTTTATAAAATTGCGTTTATTGCTAATCACAAATATTGTGCCTGTGCTGTTGATGGCTCAACCATCATCAATTTTACTCAACTGAAAGCAATCTTGGATATATAATCAGGTCCCATTATTATAGAAATTGACACCGAAATTAAACCAACATGTAACGATTTAACTCTGTCGGATAAAAGGAAGTGGTTCTAATTTAGCTAGCAAGATTTGACCTAGTCCTAAACAAACTAAACTGCAAGTAAAAGCTAGTCAAGTAAAACATTTCGTTTGAATCCACCCCCAAACGTGTACCTAATACATCTTCGAATTAATTATAGGCAGAACAGTTATATTGTGCGCGCAAGCAGAAATTTCAATGATCAGTGCACTCAGAGTCGTTCATGAAATTATTTATAATAAATACTTAACTAATTATCATTGAATCCGTTGATCAATGCTAAATCCCAGAGACAATGCTAATGACAGATTTAATATACGTAGGGCGAAGCATACTAAAATCATTTTATCGATTGCATATCGATAAAGCCTTGGTGTAGCCACATTTAAAAAGTGGGTAAGTAATACACTCAGGGGCACATTTAACCGTCCACCCATCTCAAATCACTTATAGTTTGTTTATGTTAACTTACGCTTTGACTACTAGGCGTAATTTGGTAAGTGGGTATATCTGCAATAAAAGATCAATCATGGGCGCGTTTTGTTTACTTCTGTGTGTCTTTATTGAACAATAATCAGTTTTGTAGAATTTTGACATTCTCGCCGGTCGTTTTGTGTGAAGGATACATTCGTTTTAAAACGTTGTGAATTTGTGATACCATTTTTTCGAACAAAACCAGGTTGTTGGGGTACTGTAATTTCATTTACATAAAAAAAAAATGCCTCTGGACGCAGCTGGAGCAGCCAGGCCTGTGGCAGTTGCAGACGCTGGGTTTAGTCATCGTCGGATTTGACGAATGCTTCGATATCCAGGAACCACTATACAAGATGCTATCCGGCGTTACAGAGGGACCGGTTCCTACACAAGAAGGCCAGGGCAAGGTCTTAGAAGGTGTACATCAAAGAGAGATGATCGTTACAACGTCTCGAACGTTCTTCGAAATCGGTTCACAACGGCTTCTGAGGCTCGTAACCGCTTGTTTGAGGTACGAAATGGAAATGTGAGCTTAAGAACAATAAGAAGAAGATTAGTACAGCGGGATCTGAGAGCATTTCGACCAGTTCGAGTCCCAGAACTGACCGCAACTCACAGAAGAGCGAGACTTGGAGTTGCTCGAAAACAATTAAATTGGACTTCAGAACAATGGAAGGCAGTTCTCTTCTCTGATGAATCAAGAATCGCTTTACGAGGTCCTGATGGACGCCAGCGCGTGTATAGACGCCGCGGTGAAAGGTTTGCTGAATGTGCTGTGGTCGAAATAGTGGGCTACAAGGGAGGCTCAATAATGGTGTGGGGTGGCATTTGTTACGACGCCCGTACAGGGTTGGTCATCTTCGATAGAGGCAGCGTTAATGCTCACAGGTACATGGCAGAAGTTCTAAAACCACATGTCATTCCGTTTGCACCATCAATTGGCGACAATTTTGTTTTAATGCATGACAATGCTCATGCACACACCGCGAGAATTGTCACCGATTACTTGGACGCCGTCAATATTCAGCGATTACCATGGCCAGCTCGGAGTCCTAACCTGAACCCAATAGAGCATGTACGGGACATCCTGAAAAGACGGATCCGCAGTCGTACACCAGTTCCTACAACCATCAGTGAGCTAAAACTTGCAGCTGTTGAGGAGTGGCAGAACATTCCCTAAAGCGACATCGAAGACATGATGGACGGGCTTTCAAATCGGTTGCAGGAGGTCTTTAGGACCAGAGGAAGAAATACACATTATTAAGCCGATAATTTAGAGCCCAATTTTTTTTTGTATTAACATTTTTATATCTTTATTTTTTGTAAGAAGACTGCATATTCTCATTTTTTTAATGTTTTGTCTCAGTTAAACCATTTTATAACTTACATATGATTTATTTTATATCGTAGAGGTCAATCCAATGTAATATTATAACAAAATTAATTAAAACACAATGGAATTTTGAAGAAATTGACAAAATGTAGGTGGCCGGACAAATGTGCCCCTGAGTGTATATGATATAATTACAAAATCTCTTATATTTACAAGACATAACAACTAAATCTATAATTTTATTCGATATAACGAGCAGTATAATAAACGATTGATGTAATTTTAAAGTTACTAATTTTTATAAGCATAACTAACCTTCATCTAAATATATAAAAGAAGAAACTGACTGACTGACTGACTGACTGATTGATTGACTGACTGACTGACTGACTGACTGACTCATCTATCAACGCACAGCCCAAACCGCTGGGTCTACAGATTCCAAATTTGGCAAGTAGGTTCCTTATGTGGTCTAGGGGTGCACTAAGAAAGGATTTTTCAAAATTCATCCCCTAAAGGGGTTAAACGGGGCTCCAAAGTTTGTATGGGAAAACAAGATTAGTTAGACTATTTTATTCGAAACTTCACAGGAGTGCTCCTATTGATAAATGAGTAGAAACAGGTTTCAGGATTTTTCAAAAATTCAACCCCTAAGAGGGGGAAATGGGGTGGCAAAGTATAAAAATCAATGCACAGCCCAAACCGTTGAGTCTAGAGATTCCAAATTTGGCAAGTAGGTTCCTTATGTGGTCTAGGGGTGCACTAAGAAAGGATTTTTCAAAATTCAACCCCTAAGGGGATTAAACGGGAATCTAAAGTTTGTATGGGTAAAACAAGATTAGTTAGTCTATTTTATTCGAAACTTCACAGGAGTGCTCCTATTGATAAATGAGTAGAAACGGGTTTCGGGTTTTTTCAGAATTCAACCCCTAAGAGGGCGAAATGGGGTGGCAAAGTATAAAAATCAATGCACAGCCCAAACCGCTGAGTCTAGAGATTCCAAATTTGGCACAAAGGTTCTTTATGAGGTTTAGGGGTGCATTAAGAAAGGATTTTTCAAAATTTACTCCCTAAGGGGTTGAAACGGGGGTCCAAAGATTACATGGGGAAATAGGATAAGTTAGACTACTTTATTCGAAACTTAACAGGAGTACTCCTATCGATAAATGAGTTAACGTTTGTGTTTCAGTTTTTTTTCAGAATTCAACCCCTAAAGGGGGAAATGGGGTTACAAAGCCTGAAATTCAACATAGTTATTATTTTTATGGTGAATTGGGTCGGGTGTATTACAAAAACAACGATTTTAAGATTTAATGTGCCAGACCTGAAATACTACCATTCCCTGTTGGGGTGCGATGGGGTTGAAATGTCTAAAAATCAATATGGGTGTCGATACCGAGATTATCAGGGGTGCTGATTACGAAAATGGCATTTATTTTGAGATCCAGATGATAATGATTGTGATTACGATGATGATGATTGTGATAATGATAACGATGATTGTGATGATGATGATTTTGATTACGATGATAATGATTGTGATTACGATGATGATGATTGTGATTAAGATGATTGTGATAACGATGATAATGATTGTGATTAATGATTGTGATAACGATGATAATGATTGTGATTACAACGATAATAAGTGTGATAACGATGATGGTAATTGTGATAGTGATTGTGATTGTAATGTTGATTGTGACAGTGACGGTGATTGTGATAGTGTCGGTGATTGTGATGGTGATAGCGATGGTTGTGATAACGAGGACGGAGATTGTGATGATGATGATTGTAATTAAGATGATAATGATTGTGATTACGATGATAATGATTGTGATAACGATGATGGTGATTGTAATAGTGATTTTAATGGTGATTGTGATGGTGATTGTGATGGTGATTGTGAAAGTGGCAGTGATTGTGATGGTGATAGCGATGGTGATTGTGATTGTGACAGTGATGGTGATTGTTATAATGATGTAGATTATTGTGATTACTATGATAATGATTGTGATAACGAGGGTAGTGATTATGATGGTGATTGTGATGGTGATGGTGATTGTGATGGTGATGGTGATTGTGTTTTTGATTGTGATAGTGTTGGTGATTGTGATAATGATGGTGATTGTGATAATGATTGTGGTTGAGATAGTGATGGCGATTGTGATCATGATGATTGTGATTAAGATGACAGTGATTGGGATTACGATGATAATCATTGTGATGACGATTATAATGATTGTGATGACGAGGATGGAGATTGTGATGATGATAATTGTGAATACGATGATAATGGTTGTGATGACGATGATAGTGATTGTGATAATGATGATAGCGATTGTGATTACGATGATAATGATTGTGATAACGATGATGGTGATTGTTGTGGTGATGATGATTGTGATAGTTATTCTGAGAGTGGTGGTGATTGTGATGGTGATAGCGATGGTGATTGTGATGGTGATTGTGATTGTTATTGTGATGGTGATTGTGATGGTGATTGTGATGGTCATTGGGATGGTGATTGTGATGGTGATTGTGATGGTGATTGTGATGGTGAATGTGATGGTGATTGTGATGGTGATTGTGATGGTGAATGTGATGGTGATTGTGATGGTGATTGTGATGGTGATTGTGATGGTGATTATAATGGTGATTGTGATGGTGATTGTGATGGTGATTGTGATTGTGATGGTGATTGTGATGGTGATTGTGATGGTGATTGTGAATTGTGATGGTGATGGTGATGGTTATTGTGATGGTGATTGTGATGGTGATTGTGATTGTGATGGTGATTGTGATGGTGATGGTGATGGTGATTGTGATGGTGATTGAGATAGTGATGTAGAGTGTGATAATGACTGTGATTACGATGATAATTATTGTGATAACGATGATGGTGATTGTGATAGTTATTTTGATGGTGATTGTGATGGTGATTGTAATAGTGATTGTGATAGTGATGGTGATTGTGATTGTTATGGTGACTGTAATGGTGACTGTGATGGTGATTGAGATAGTGATGGTGATGGTGAGTGTGGTAATGACTGTGATTACGATGATAATTATTGTGATAACGATGATGGTGATTGTGATAGTTATTTTGATGGTGATTGTGATGGTGATGGTGATTGTGATAGTGATTGTGATAGCGATAGTGATGGGGATTGTGATGGTGATTGTGATTGTGATAGTGATGGTGATTGTGATTGTAATGGTGGTTGTGATGGTTATTGTGATAATGATTGTGGTAATTATGGTGGTTGTGTTAATGATGATAATTGGTGATAATGATGGTGACTGTGATAGTGATGGTGATGGGGATTTTGATGGTGATTGTGATTGTGATAGTGATAGTGATGGAGATTGTGATAATGATGGCGGTTGTGATAGTGATGGTGATTGTGATAATACTAATTGTGATGATTATGAAATGTGGCACATAGATAGTTTATAACCTGGATTAACATGGAGGACACTATTATCCCTTTAGTATGATCCAGTGGGACAGTTACCGAACATCACGCGGGCGAAGCCGCGGGCAACAGCTAGTTGAATATAAAATCGTTCGATATACCACTCAAAAGACATAAAACTTATTTAGTCTAATATGATAAAACGAATGGTTTTTATTTGTTACCGTTATTACCCTGTAAAAAATATGCAAACAAGCATACACCATGCATGTAGCAGGCATGCAAACAAGCATACACCATACGTGCATCATGCAAGCAAGCATGCAATCAAGCATATAGCATGCAAGCAAGCATGCAGCAAGCAAGCAACATGCAGCAGGCATGGTTTCTGTCACGGCTCCGGCGCTGCGGGGCTCCGGCGGTCCCATGCGAGCTTATCGTCGCAGATGTGGTTCACGCTCACCACCGCGGCTTCGGCTTGCTGGAGCCTCAGCCGTGGCGGCGAGTGTTGGAACCACCTGCTCCTCAGCTCGCGGGCCGCCGAGCCCCTCCGCGCCAAGCGATTTTAAATAACACTCTTGGGGACAGACAAGACTACGTGGAGTCGGTTTTGCAGCGATTCGTTTCTGCCACACTTTTCGATTAAATAAATGTTATATCAATATTATATGTTTTAAACGATAGGCCTAATGATTTTCGATTAAATTAACGTTATATGCAATAACGTTATACGAAATAAGTTTTAGAGCATATAATTATTGGTATCTAAAGAAATGATATCAACAGTTGGTATAACTCACGTAAACTCACGTTTATTATATCTTGTGAACGTTATTGAAATGAAAATATACCAAATAACTTTATAACTAACTTTTTAACTTTATATGTTATGAGACGCACCCTTAAAAAGTTGATATTGGTGCCGATTCCCTTGTTTACAAACTAAACTAAATTTAAGTTCAGTGCATCTTTTTCTTTCTATTTCATTAAGAAAAGGACAGAAGATAAATTTTAGTTATGTTCTGTCAAATTAATCAGCGCCATACAAGTTTTAGACGCGATTAAAAAGTTGACTACTAAAATTACATCAAATAACGTCAGGTGCTGACTAATTTGACAGGATTAAACTAATATTTCTCTTCTGTCCTTTTCATAATGAAATAGAAAGAAAAAGATGCATTCTACTTAAATTTAGTTTAGTTTGTGAACAAGGGAATCGGCACCATTAAATCACATTTAAGTTCATTTATCGTTGAAAATTATTATTCATAGTAATATAAATGATAATCAGTTCTTTTACTGTAAGTTTTATTAAATTGCAAACGGGAACAGCTATTTTTAACCGACTTCAAAAAAGGAGGAGGTTATATTATGTTCGTCTGTACGTATGTTTTTTTTTTATGTATGTTACCTGATTTCTGTCGTTTGTGGACCGATTCTTAAAATAATATTCTTTTTTTTTTAAAGAGTATACTCCTGAGGTAGTCCCATTTAAATTTGGTGAAGATCTGATGCTGATCTTCAGAGATATACAATGGAACTCTTCAAAAATAGATGGTAAATCTGTCGTGATAGCTGCAATCGCTTGGATGTTTATTGTTTATACAACATAATGACGTAACATCGCGCCTGTATGCTCTGAGGGGGTACGCATAGGTGTACAATGCAATTAGATTTAGACAAGTATGTTTGCGGATGGATGGAATAGCTATTTATTTACCAAGGGGAGTAAGGCACAGATTACTAATCAAGTGTGCATTTGAGGCCCGACGCGAAGCGGAGGGCCGTGAACCACACGAGTTTAGTAATTTGTACTTACCCTCGAGTGATATATACTGCTTTATACTACACTTGCACAAAGAAGTAAAAGACAAAATAGCAAAAAAAAAAGCATTTTTTTTTAAAAGTTATAATGACATTGTTCCAATCGTTAAATGTTTTTAATTTTAGCGCGAGTTGAGATGGCTATCAAAATGCTGAGTCCACGTGGATTAAAAATCTTTCACACGTTTCATTGGACAGTGAATCTATTGACGGTAATAATAAAAAAAAAATGTGAGCTACGAAAACATCACATCTGTAATGCGTAAATCTCTAAGATAAGACAAAGGGCATACGGAAACGAAGTAACTTCTGGGAAATATAGACTAAAGGCAACTTAAACTGTCAAATAATTCGAGATTTATTTGACATTTTGAGTTGGGTCAGGATACTTGAAATAATATTTGAATTGCTGTCTCAAATTACCAAAGATTTTGAAAAGATGTTATTAAGAATACCTCTACGGGGCACTTACTGCACGACATAAATCTGTCAATTTGAATACTTAGACAAAGCTTCACAAAGTACTTTGGGTAAAGTTACTCCCACGCGGAAGGGATCAACCAATTATGAGCTTGCAATATTTTTCTCAAGGTTATTTTAAAAATTACAGGGCACTGAAAGGCGGGGCTTAGACGGGAGGCTGGAGCTGATGCAACAGATCACTGGCACTTGGGAAGTGACTTTCAGAGGTGGAGGTCGTTCTGCTTTACTAGCAGTTTAGAAGCAGTGTTGCATAATTTGTAATTCCTATGTTTTGTTTTGTAAAAAGTGGTGTTAGATCTAAAATTATAAGTTCAGTGCGTCTCTCAAGCCGCTACTACATTCAACAATTCACGATAGTGAATTGTTCGTGAGTTAAATACAATCAAGTCACGTGAGTTGCATTAATTAACGGGGACGACACCTACAACTTCCAATCTATATAAATTCTATAAGGAAATTGAATAAAACCTCTAATCAGTATGAATCCCGATTCTCCTCCAAACTTCGAGAAATTAAACATAGAGTATTTATATCCCATTTTTCCGGGGTTATTACATCGAGGCATTCTTAAGTGGGCTGATTATCATAATTGTCCTGATAAAAGATGCATGGACATTAGAGACGAGACCGGAGAAATGAGGGTTGTGTGTGTCGTTACCAAGACTATCAAAAGATATAAAGTCGTCACTATCATTAGAACAGACGTAATTAGTCCCTAATGTTAATTTGATTGGAAGACTAATAGATAATTTCTGTCAAATTTTATTGTGAATTTCTTCCATTAATATGTATGTCTTACTAGGATGTTTTGAGGAGAACGGTTTGAGCCGTCTTTGTGCAACTTGTACGTATAACCGTGAATATTATATACATATGCAAATTGTGTTTATTTTAAGTTTGTTGGCAAAATAACGGTTTTTTCTGTTTCGATATTTGGTTTTTTCCTTTATTATTTCGAAGCCATAGGAACCCAAATATCGGCTCTAATTCCACTAGTGTTGGATTTAGAGTTAATTCACACACCAGTTTCGTGATGATGAGCAGGAAGGCAAAAATAAATGAGAACCTGTCTCAAGTCGGTAAACTCACGGGAGGTCATGAGAACGGAGTCATCTCTGAGAAAGATATAAAACACAGAAATGAACTCAAACGAGCGGAAGTAATGTAACTCTAGATATTGATAAGTATTCCTTACATCGCCATAAATTGCATTGGATACCCAAATTGAGTAAATAATGACTGGGATAGATCATAGTTTTGAACCAATAAAATAAAAGAACTTGATCTTTCATTAATTAAATATATACTCTGAGTAAATAGTACAAGTGAATTGTGTTGAAGTGATACATCGTACTTTATAATAACTGAAACCATGATGTCCCTTAAGGATCTTTTAAAACGTCTATTAGCTAGATTTCTGACTACTTGCCTATCCTCCCCTGAATCAACACCGATTGTATTAAATAAATGATTTTGATTAACTAAACTATAAAACTGGTTTTATTTATAGAATAAGTTCCCTTTTGTTCAATATCTTTATTTTCGTTGCCCTTTCAGATACTTATATACTCTGAACACTTGTATAGGTACACTTTTGCAACCCGTCTATTACAGACAGTAACTCAACACAGAATTTCGACTTACATCTTGACAAAATCAATATAGCACAACCAGACTAGGTCTACTATTAATTACAACATCAAAGTAGAGAGAGAGGGAGATTTTAGAGAGGGAATCTGAATCTGTACTACAATACCCGACGAGAGCTCGAGACATCAATCTTTACCCAGTAGACAATAGAATCATGTTAGGAGGCCCAGAGATACGACGGTGACAGATATAGTTCAATCGATTAGTTTCAAAGACCTCTATTATTACAGCTATCATCCTTTTATTATATCACATGAATTAGTACATACATGGAAGGCTACAGGTGCAAATGGGAGCGTCAATCACACTCTCCTCTCAGACCTATCCCTGATTTTGTTTGGGTGGCCACCCAGTTAAATTCCGTAGTTTGAAAATATATAAAAATATATATCAGATATCTGATCAAGAGGTCAAAGATGCTTAGCACACCTATGATTATGATCGCTTCGCATCGGGTTAGGTACATAAAGGGAAGGTCTATAAACCTCCAATAACTGCCGTAAGGCAGGCCTTGAGCCAGGCCCTAGGAAATTCCCCCGACGCTCACTAATTTGGCTTGATCAGTGCAGATACCATAGTATCGCTACAAAGTAAAGTTCACCTGTGTTCAACTAACTAGAACACTCATTCTTAGTTGCACTAGGAAATAACGAGTCAAGTTGTTGGTGATATTTGATAAAACCAAGGTTTTACTTAATTAAATTGAAGTAATCTAATATAATAATTGTTCTTTCTTAATTAGTAGAGTTAATCTATCAAGGTCAAGAGACACGGTAGGTTAATTATGACCTAAGGTGAACCCAGTCAGAGAACCGGTGGCTATACTTTGTCCGACCATGCTATGTACTAGGATAAACGTAAATGTAGACGACGATAAAGACTAATGAGGCAATAATTACCTATCTGTTAACAACGGTATCTCTTAGCTGATTCTAAAACTACTCTATGCACTTGACGATATATAGACGATCACATGCCTTACACTCCACATAGGGTTGTACCAGCACAGAGTGTTATAAATCTCTCTCTCTCGCTCTCCCGCATAGAGATTTGAAGTTTGCCGGCCATTTCGGAATGTATGCTACCTGCTTTAAAAGTGTTAGTGGCCAGTACTTTTTATGGTAAAATTAAATCGTTTGATTGCCAACGTCATCAAGACTTAAAAAAAAAACGCGTTAGTAATGCATTACTACCCTGTTTTTCAGGGCAGTATAGGATTACTACCCTGATTTTCAGGGCAGTATATACTACACACACACAGCTTTTTATACTACACTTGCTTAGTAAGTGTACCAATCCTACCCCACTAAAAGGCTTGAAAGCTGTTCATTAAACCTTCTCAAAAATCTAGGCAGTTATATTGTATGGAATTTCATTACTGCCCTGAAAATCAGGGTAGTAATGCATTACTAACGCGTTTTGTGTGTGCCGCGGGGCAGAGCCAGCTCACAAACACGCAGTGACGCAGAATAAAGGAAAAACAGGACAATTGGCGCGTTTACGAGTCTTCACGATTGCGCGCTCTTATCATATCTGTTTAATTGAATATCATTGCAATCAAACGATTTAATTTTACCATACGGGGCGTTTTTACCTTCTCTAACGTCTTCTGGCGCGAAAACTGATTGACGCGCTAAAATTAATAAAAAAACTTATTGTTGGTTGACGTATTTTGTAGAGACAATTTTCTTGGTAAAGTTTGTCAATGTCAAAAAACTTTTTAATAAAATGCTTTTTTTGCTATTTTGTCTTTATTTCTTTGTGCTTAAAAGTGCAAGTGTAGTATAAAGCAGTATATATTACTCGAGGGTAAGTACGGATTACTAAACTCGTGTGGTTCACGGCCCTCCGCTTCGCGTCGGACCTCAAATGCACACACAATTAGTAATCTGTGCCTTACTCCCCTTGGTGAATAAATAGCTATTTCACTTCTCATGCTCTGAAAGTGCTTGTTTGTGCAGGATATAGGCTGCACAAAATCGAATTTTGTGCACAAGGGCATTAATGTATCTACTCATAAATGTATCTATATTAAGGCAAAGAAAATGAGCCATACAGCCAAACACAATAAGAAGTTCATAGATAGAATTTGTTATTTTATAATATTTACTTTAATTTATTTGCCTTATGTGGTTTTTAAGACATAAAAGACATAAAAAATTAAATTCAAGTACCTACGGTAGGTTATTTAATTAATTTAAGAAAATTATTATAAAAAAAATATTTAATAGTAGGCTGTATAGGTCTGCAGCCCAAGTCTAATATCAATGTCGTAAGATTTCAAAAAAAAGAAAGCGGCGGGAAACAGCTCTGGTTTTTGCGTGTTTATTAATTTCTTCAATTTATACTACTGTTTTATTTCCTCGCAATCGAAGTGAAAAGCAGAGTTTATAACTCGTCCACAAAACCATTTTTATCCTCGACATTACTATCAGCCCTCGCCTTCGGCTCGGGCTGCTAAAAATCTCGGATAAGAATGGTTCGTTTTGTGCACTTGTTGTAAAATCTACTATTATTGGCATGTCAGTATTATGAGAGGAATTTAAGAATGTGTGAACCTTTACTTTGTTATTTTGTGTATTTTATGTTATCTATTATTATTATTGTTGTTTATTTTCTATTATTGTTATCTTTTAGTTCTAGTTTTAGTTACATTAAATATCATCTGCCTAGCCTTTTCCCAACTATGTTGGGGTCGGCCTCCGATCTAATCAGATGCAGCTGAATACCGGTATTTTATATGGAGCGACTGCCTATCTGACCTCCACAACCCAGTTAGTACTGGGTAATACGATACCCCTTGGTAAGACTGGTTGACAGACTTTTGGGCCACTGACTACCTGTAACGACTGTCAAAGATCTTCAATTGACAGCTGGGACCATTGATTTAAATAGTAAAGATACGGTCGTCCGTACGTTCGCCGAACGCGGTCGCCATACATAAACACTAACGCCATCTATTAGAACTACTATGAACTACGATGTCAATCGGCGTGGTCTGCCCCTAGACGTAACCTTGTAAGAGCGGGTATTTTTCGCACCGAATCAGTAGGAAATCTGCAAATTAAATACGTATTTTCACTGTACTTATAGATTTTTACCAGTAAGTACATAAAAACACATTTTAATTTGCTTGTAATAAACAATAAAAATTATTTTATACATATAAAATTAATTTTATGATATGAATTATTAAATCTTTTCATTTCATCGGCTAAAACGCGCGCCGCTGCAAAGTTATGTCTAAGTTTTACGCGGCTTCGCGTCGTCTTTGCCAATCGTTGAGACAAATACGAAAAAAAAATTGTTTTAAATAATGTTAGAAGTTGATATAATATTTTTTTTTTAACTTACCGGTGATAAGAAATGTTATCATTTATTTTATTGTGCTTTTTGTCGTAGTTCACGCATCCCTTCACGACACAACTTGGCATTTTTGCTTGTAAAATTTACGGCCGCTCCCGAAGACAGCCGAACGCGTTCTAGTTTAGTTCGCTATAGGGAAGACCATTTTGGGACCACGTTCGAGGCGTCATTGTAACATGCAGTCCACCCAGTCCTTAATATATATGTCAATGGCTGGGACCAACTGCTTAACGTGCTTTCCGAGGCACGGAGGAAACTCGGTATGTAATGGGTGGTCACCCATCCTCAGACCAACCTAGGCAAGCACGGCTTAACCTAAAGATCGACCCGAGCGGCGGTTATTATTTAGCCCCGAGCTCCTCCTCTTGGTTTAAACATAACAGTTGTAATTAAATAAATAAATGAATGTTAAGTTCCATTTATTGGGGATAAGCCTATTACCATGATATGTATTGTTAATTATGTAAAATAAATTCATAGCGACTTGTTTGGTTATAAAAAACTTTTTTGCAAAAAACGGTGACAAAACCATTAAATCAATCAAACAAAGGTCACCCGACTTCGAAGCCTGACCTTTGTTTAATTGATTTGGTGTTATTTTCACCGGCTTCTGAAACTAAAGTTATTTTTCACTCTTTTGTTTTTCTCTTAGTTTTTAGGGTTCCGTACCCAAAGGGTAAAAACGGAACCCTATTACTAAGACTTCGCTGTCTATCCGTCTATCTGTCACCAGGCTGTATCTCATGAACCGTGACAGCTAGACAGTTGAAATTTTCACAGATGATGTATTTCTGTTGCCGCTATAACAACAAATACTAAAAACAGAATTAAATCAATATTTAAGGGGAGCTCCCATACAACAAACGTGATTTTTTTGCAGTTTTGTCTAATTTTTTTAAATAATGGTACGGAACCCTTTGTGCGCGAGTCCGACTCGCACTTGGCCGGTTTTTTTAAATTATTTTTTTGTTTGTTTTTTTTTTGAAGTCGGTTTTATTTTTTGCCAAAAAAGTTTTTTATTGAATTAAAATAAACGATTGCGATCTTTATTCTATGGCATCACTGCTGTCAACTGTCAATGTCAAGTAGTATTTACCCGGCGGGAAAGTTTGTATTGGGAATTTTAATTTCATCTGTATTAATTTACGCTAAAGTAATTTTATTACTACTTTCAGTGAAAATGTGATATCAATAAAATTCAACGACAGAAACCTTGTGTAATCGAAGAACTTCCATTCATATTTCTGTTTCAATTAATTCTATGATAGGTAACTATATTCTGCTAACCCTGCCTCCCGTAGCGAAGTACCGTAATTATATTAGTAACATTATTTCCGGTACAAATGGTAATACTCTTTTCGTTGGTTTCCTGAGGTCGGATGCCACAACGGCAATATAACACTTTTTACAGATTCAGGTGATTACTTGCGTGAAATTCCTGAATAAAATATTTTGTAAAGGGATCAGAATAATCTCGTAAATTCCGTTTCGGTCCCATTTCTCTGTACTTTCTGGCATAATCTAAAAACTCAATGAAGTCTGCCAAATCAGACATTATAATATAATAATAATAATAAAGCCTTGTTTATTCCTTAATAAAAAAATAAAAAATTACATACTTATTTTGATATTTAGTTACAATTCGAGAATTTAAAATAAATTAAATTTAAATTACAATAATAAAAAATAAAAATAAAACGAATCATCACGAATTAAAACATAAAATACAAATAAAATCATTTTTACATGCAAAGCAAATCATTATTATTAAGGACCTCTCTACAGAGTAAAGGCCTCCTCCATTTTTCTCCACTTATCTCTATCTATTGCTATTTCCATCCAGTTATTTCCCACTGTTTTCAGTATTTCGTCCAGCCATCTCTCCGTTGGTCTACCTCTTTTTCTCTTTCCTGATGGCCCTTCCCAAGTGGTTATCTGTTTTGTCCATCTATCATTGTTCATACGTGCAACATGGCCGGCCCATTTCCATTTTAATTTTTTACAGTGTTGTAGAGCGTCTATGACTTTAGTTGTACTCCTCACATATATATTAGTCCTTTTATGTTTCAATTTTATATTTAGAGTGCTCCGCTCCATGGCTCTTTGGGTGGTTTGTATCTTATTGCTAGTGTGTCTGTTGAATATCCATGTTTGTGATGCATAAGAAAGAGAAGGCAATATACATGAGTCTAGGACTTTTTTCTACAGTCTTACAGGAATTTTTGACTTAAGAACTTCTTTAAGACTCCAAAATTTGTTCCAGGCCATGTTCACACGTCTAGTCAGTTCATCTCGGTGTCTAGATCTTTTGAAAGATATTTGCTTGCCTAGATATATGTACTCTTCAACATATTCCAGAGGACCGTTGTCGACGCTTATGGGGATTTTTATATTGTTTGTCATTATTTTTGTTTTTGTTGTGTTCAGTTGCAAGCCAATTTCCTGGCTAACCGCTTGTATTTCTTTTACCATAGATGCTAGTTCTGATGCACTTTCTGCAAAGAGTACAATATCGTCTGCGAATCTTAGATTGCTTAAAAAAATACCGTTTATGTAGATGCCTTTGTTTTCCCATTTTAGATTCTTCATAATGCTTTGCAGTACGGTTATAAATATTCTGGGTGACAAAGGGTCACCTTGCCGTACGCCTCTACTAATGTCAAATTCAGGCCCCGTTTTATCTACTATTACTCTACTTTTACTGTGTTTGTATATATCTTGTATAAGTTCTATGGTTGCTGATGGTACCAGATCAAATCAGACATTATTCCTTTTTAATTAATCGAATTCGCGGGTAAAAATATAACCCGAAACGTAGATGTCAAAATCAGCCATTAAATATATAAGTAAAATTATTATATTATTATTAAGGGACGCTAATGAACCGTTAACTGACTGAGGGTGAACTTTTTTTAAATTTTTACTAAGGAACCGTTTATGTAACCATTAACTGACTGAGTGTGGGTGACCTCAAATTATTCAAGTAACGGTAGGTTATATTATTTATTTTTATTATTTTCTCTTTTATTTCAGTCATTAGCCGACTTAAAAAGCGTGTAAAAAAAGGAGGTTTCTCAATTCGACCGTACATAATTATAATAATATATATATTTTTTTAAGAGTGCTCGCGGATAACTTCGTCGTTTATGCGCCGATTTAGACGATTCTTTTTTACTTAGAGGAGATATCCCAAGGGTGGTACCATGATAAGGAAACCAGGATCTGATGATGGCATCCCATAGAAACCGAGGGGAACCTTCGAAAATCGTAGTGGAGACTAGTGCGTTTGTTAATTTTTTCATTAAGTATTTTAAAGCACGACAATTTAATAAAAGTCTGAACTCGATCTGATGATGGAGCCGAAAGACAGTCGAGAGAACTCCTCAACGATTTACAGCCTGGTGTTTGGACTTAATTTATTTCTATTGATGGGAACTTTGCACCCATATGGGTTATAAATGCCATTACAGGTCTGATGATGGAGACCATAGACAGTCGAGGGAATTCCTCAACGATTTACAGCAGTTACTTTTTGTTGGGCTTATTTCATACGGTTCAATATGCCAAAATGTTCTTATTTTGCTTTTTATTTTAAACTTTTTAGAGAGCATCAAAATCTGACTAGTAGTTTTGGAGAAAAATGGCAACATGGATTTGCGCAAACATCCTCTCACGAGCTGCATCCAGTCGGCTTCCAGTCTAATCGGATGCATCCGATTAGACTGGAAGCCGACCCCAAGTCGGGACCAGCTTTATGAAAGCTTTTCGTTTTCAGTTACTAAAAGGTTTATATTTTATTATTTTCAGTGCATTTTTATAAAAGCTTATTTATAAAAAGGCTTTTAATGAATAATTTTATTTTTAAATTTTTAGTTTTGTGTAATCATTGACTAATTAATTTTGACTGAAAAGTTGTGTGGTAATCGGTTGTCGTGGTATGGGCATGTGATGCGGAGGGATGAGGAAAATGTCGTGAGGAAAGTTTTGAGTATGAATGTGGATGGGTATATAGTAGAGGAAGACCAAAGAAACGATGGATGGACTGTGTTAAGAATGATATGGCAAGAAGAGGAGTGTCTGATGAGATGACGAAAAATAGAGAAGTATGGAAGAAGAAGAGATGCTGCGCCGACCACAAGTGGATTGGGATAAGGGCAAGAGAATGATGAAGATGAGTTTTGTGTAATCATTGAATTCGTGCTATTTACCGTTGAGGTTTCTTCGTGAGAAGACAATCTTGGATGTAGGATCAGGTCATGATAGAAATCATGTTTATCTATCAAATATGAACGCGTCTTCAAAATTTCGTATCTGTGCTATTTACCGATAAAGAGTTCCCTCGTGAGAAGACAATCCTGGCTGTAGGATCAGGTCATGATATAAATCATGTTTATCTATCAATTATAAACGCGTCTACAAATCTTCGTATTCGTGCAATTTACCGTTGAGGAGTTCCCTCGCGAGAAGACAATCCTGGCTGTAGGATCAGGTCATGATAGAAATCATGTTTATCTATAAAAAACCGGCCAAGTGCGAGTCGGACTCGCGCACGAAGGGTTCCGTACCATTATTTAAAAACATTAGACAAAACTGCAAAAAAATCACGTTTGTTGTATGGGAGCCCCCCTTAAATATTGATTTAATTCTGTTTTTAGTATTTGTTGTTATAGCGGCAACAGAAATACATCATCTGTGAAAATTTCAACTGTCTAGCTGTCACGGTTCATGAGATACAGCCTGGTGACAGACAGACGGACAGACGGACAGATGGACAGACGGACAGACGGACAGACAGCGAAGTCTTAGTAATAGGGTTCCGTTTTTACCCTTTGGGTACGGAACCCTAAAAACACAACTGCGTAAAAAATAACTAATAACTTATAAAAACCCGGCCAAGTGCGAGTCGGACTCGCGCACGAAAGGTTTCGTACCAATTATTATAAAAAAATCACGTTTGTTGTATGAGAGCTCCCCTTAAATATTAATTTTATTCTGTTTTTAGTATTTGTTGTTATAGCGGCAACAGAAATACATCATCTGTGAAAATTTCAACTGTCTAGCTGTCACGGTTCATGAGATACAGCCTGGTGACAGACAGACGGACAGACAGCGAAGTCTTAGTAATAGGGTTCCGTTTTTACCCTTTGGGTACGGAACCCTAATAAAAACCGGCCAAGTGCGAGTCGGACTCGCGCACGAAGGGTTCCGTACCAATTATTATAAAAAATCACGTTTGTTGTATGGGAGGCCCCCTTTTTTTTTTTTTTTTTTTTCGGATGGGAAATCATCAAATAACTCCTCCCGCTCTGGGCGGAGCAGGAGGGAGTGTCAGACTTTTACTGACTAAAACCCATCCATGTTCCTTCATCGCCCTTTGTGTTCCGGGGCCACGGTATCTCTTTCGAACAGTCCCGCAACCCCGGCAGGATGGGAGCCCCCCTTAAATATTAATTTTATTCTGTTTTTAGTATTTGTTGTTATAGCGGCAACAGAAATACATCATCTGTGAAAATTTCAACTGTCTAGCTGTCACGGTTCATGAGATACAGCCTGGTGACAGACAGACGGACAGACAGCGAAGTCTTAGTAATAGGGTTCCGTTTTTACCCTTTGGGTACGGAACCCTAAAAACTGAAAAGAAAAAAAACCGGCCAAGTGCGAGTCGGACTCGCACACGAAGGGTTCCGTACCATTGACTATATTTAGTATTTGTTGTTATAGCGGCAACAGAAATACATCATCTGTAAAAATTTCAACTGTCTAGCTGTCACGGTTCATGAGATACAGCCTGGTGACAGACAGACGGACAGACGGACGGACAGACAGCGAAGTCTTAGTAATAGGGTTCCGTTTTTACCCTTTGGGTACGGAACCCTAAAAAAAAGAACAAATAAAAAAATCTAATACGGACCATATTGACTGCAACAGTCGGGACCCATTAAGGTGAATGCTTCGACCAGCCCGCGAAATTCAAATTTTCTTACGTTTTTGGCAAATTGGTCGAGAAACGATTTTTTCAAGGTCAAAGTCATTGCTAGACCTTTATGAACTTGGAGGGTTGTATTGATGGTTTTGATGATTATAATTCTGTAACTACATACGTCTTACAATCGCGTCCAATATTTTAATCAACATACAACCTAGCACTGGCCTGCAATTTGCCAAAAACGTAAGAAAATTTGAATTTCGCGGGCTACCCTGGAGCATCAGCCTTAAATAATCTAGACTAAAATCATTACATCCAATATGGGTCCTGACTGTGGCAGTCAATGTTCCGTATTAGAATGTTTTATTACCCACGACGGAACGGAGACGGGATATACGTTTGGGGTGAGAGGATTTTTGTTTGTGTGTTTGTTTGTGCAATTACATGTTGCCATTTTTCTCCAAAACTACTAGTCCGATTTTGATACAGTTTTCAGTTATGGGTTCCAGTTTGATTGGTGCATGTTCTTAGATAGGTGTTACTGTGAGAACTCACCAGGGGGCGCTGCAGTAAGCCTTTTTTGTTCAGATATAACTTGCCATTTTTCTCCTGATGCACTTTTCAGTTATGGGTTCGGGTTTGATTGGTGCATGTTCTTAGATAGGACTGGTGAGTTGTCACCTTAACGGATGCAGCTGAATACCAGTATTTTTACCCATGACGGAACGGAGACGGTAAGTATATGCGTTTGGGGTGAGAGGATGTTTGTTTGTGCAAATTCATTTGCCATTTTTCTCCAAAACTACTATTCTGATTTTGATGCTCTCTAAAAAGTTTCAAATAAAAAGTAAAATTTAAAATTTTGAAAATACCCACGACGACGGTTAAAAAGTAATTGAAAAAGAATAAAATAATAAAAAAAAAAAAAAACAACTTAATAAAAAACCCACGAATATCCGTCGGGGGCTGCCATCACTATTTTAAATTTCATCATAAATGATACTTATATCATCATCAACTTCTAAAGGGGGACCTTTAGAAGTGTAGGGGCCCGTGCGACCTACCAGTTAAGGGTAAGTATAGCGCTAAAAAATCTCCAATTGTTCAAGTTACTACAAAACGAGTTCATTTCATAGCAGCCCCCGACGGACATTCGTGGGTTTTTTATTAAGTTGTTTTTTTTTTTAAATTATTTTATGCTTTTCAATTATTTTTTAACCGTCGTGGGTTTTTTTGTTCTTGTTTTTTTTTTTCTTTTCAGCTTTTATTTAAAGTTATTAGTTATTTTAACGCGTCGGGTTTTTTAATTATATTTTGTTTTACTTCTTTTGCCCGATTACAGTAATTTCTGCTCGACTCTTTGTTTGTGGAAACAAATGTCAAGCAGTTTTCTATTACGAGGTAAAAAAAGTCATTAATGGGTCCGCCCTGCTTGCGGTGGAAAGTGAAACCGGGCTTTAAATCATCTTGTTTCTCAAAAAATTACTTGGAATTGCATAGAGATGGTAATACAAAATCTGTTTGTATTTACATTGTTGTAACCGAATTCAATATATATTTCATAAGCATCGTTTAAGATTTTTATAATTCCTTAGTGTATGTTTCTTTTATTCTGTGTATGGCCTGTGCAATAGCTTGGATTTAGTACAAGCTATAAATAAGTAAAGAATGTCGCCAAGTGACAGACAGTGGCAGACAGTACCTTCTCGACGGCCTTCTTGACGCAGTCGGCGTTGGTGGCGGTGATGTAGGCGTGCAGCGGCTCGTCTTCGCCCGGCAGCGGCTGGCCGTCCTTGCGGCCCACCTTGCCTTCCTTCACCGAGCCCTTGCCGCGGATGATTATCTTAGCGCCCGTCTCCTTCTCCATCGCTGAGGGGAACGCTCGTCATATTATTTACTTACTCAACAGAGATTATGCTTATCTCTAAATATAGAACACCATTTATCCAAAACCAATTCTTTCGCAAAAAATATTTCTTATAGTATCAAAAGGTAAGACATCCTAGTACTTTTAATGAATTTGAACTTACTGAAGATCAGTTTTTGAACAAAAATTGTTGTGACAATTTACGGTACAAAATGTTTTAGTTGATTGTCTCGGCAGAGTATGGGAGTGTACCTTTGAGTGTGTTCCCGCGCGGCCCGATGAGCAGCCCCACGAAGTTAATGTCGGGGTGCTCCTCCTGCGGGATCATGACCTTGTCGTGCACGCGGATGATGGGCGGCCTGCAACATGGGAGAGAGGGGGTAAGTAGTGTGTGTGTGTGTGTACGTGTGAGTGTGTGAGTGTGTGGCACGTACTTGTAGTCGGGCGGCGGCTTGAACTCGGGGTTGATCTGCTGCATGCGTGTGACGAGGCGATGCCGCTCCTCCTCCAGCTTGCGGCGCGTGCGGTACTCGTGTGTGTGTGTGTGTGTGTGTGTGTGTGTGTGTGTGTGGCACGTACTTGTAGTCGGGCGGCGGCTTGAACTCGGGGTTGATCTGCTGCATGCGTGTGACGAGGCGATGCCGCTCCTCCTCCAGCTTGCGGCGCGTGCGGTACTCGTGTGTGTGTGTGTGTGTGTGTGTGTGTGTGTGTGTGTGTGGCACGTACTTGTAGTCGGGCGGCGGCTTGAACTCGGGGTTGATCTGCTGCATGCGTGTGACGAGGCGATGCCGCTCCTCCTCCAGCTTGCGGCGCGTGCGGTACTCGTGTGTGTGTGTGTGTGTGTGTGTGTGTGTGTGTGTGTGGCACGTACTTGTAGTCGGGCGGCGGCTTGAACTCGGAGTTGATCTGCTGCATGCGTGTGACGAGGCGATGCCGCTCCTCCTCCAGCTTGCGGCGCGTGCGGTACTCGTGTGTGTGTGTGTGTGTGTGTGTGTGTGTGTGTGTGGCACGTACTTGTAGTCGGGCGGCGGCTTGAACTCGGGGTTGATCTGCTGCATGCGTGTGACGAGGCGATGCCGCTCCTCCTCCAGCTTGCGGCGCGTGCGGTACTCGTGTGTGTGTGTGTGTGTGTGTGTGTGTGTGTGTGGCACGTACTTGTAGTCGGGCGGCGGCTTGAACTCGGGGTTGATCTGCTGCATGCGTGTGACGAGGCGATGCCGCTCCTCCTCCAGCTTGCGGCGCGTGCGGTACTCGTGTGTGTGTGTGTGTGTGTGTGTGTGTGTGTGTGTGTGTGTGTGTGTGTGTGTGGCACGTACTTGTAGTCGGGCGGCGGCTTGAACTCGGGGTTGATCTGCTGCATGCGTGTGACGAGGCGATGCCGCTCCTCCTCCCGCTTGCGGCGCGTGCGGTACTCGTGTGTGTGTGTGTGTGTGTGTGTGTGTGTGTGTGTGTGGCACGTACTTGTAGTCGGGCGGCGGCTTGAACTCGGGGTTGATCTGCTGCATGCGTGTGACGAGGCGATGCCGCTCCTCCTCCAGCTTGCGGCGCGTGCGGTACTCGTGTGTGTGTGTGTGTGTGTGTGTGTGTGTGTGTGTGTGGCACGTACTTGTAGTCGGGCGGCGGCTTGTACTCGGGGTTGATCTGCTGCATGCGTGTGACGAGGCGATGCCGCTCCTCCTCCAGCTTGCGGCGCGTGCGGTACTCGTGTGTGTGTGTGTGTGTGTGTGTGTGTGTGTGTGTGTGTGGCACGTACTTGTAGTCGGGCGGCGGCTTGAACTCGGGGTTGATCTGCTGCATGCGTGTGACGAGGCGATGCCGCTCCTCCTCCAGCTTGCGGCGCGTGCGGTACTCGTGTGTGTGTGTGTGTGTGTGTGTGTGTGTGTGTGTGGCACGTACTTGTAGTCGGGCGGCGGCTTGAACTCGGGGTTGATCTGCTGCATGCGTGTGACGAGGCGATGCCGCTCCTCCTCCAGCTTGCGGCGCGTGCGGTACTCGTGTGTGTGTGTGTGTGTGTGTGTGTGTGTGTGTGTGTGTGTGGCACGTACTTGTAGTCGGGCGGCGGCTTGAACTCGGGGTTGATCTGCTGCATGCGTGTGACGAGGCGATGCCGCTCCTCCTCCAGCTTGCGGCGCGTGCGGTACTCGTGTGTGTGTGTGTGTGTGTGTGTGTGTGTGTGTGTGTGGCACGTACTTGTAGTCGGGCGGCGGCTTGAACTCGGGGTTGATCTGCTGCATGCGTGTGACGAGGCGATGCCGCTCCTCCTCCAGCTTGCGGCGCGTGCGGTACTCGTGTGTGTGTGTGTGTGTGTGTGTGTGTGTGTGTGTGTGGCACGTACTTGTAGTCGGGCGGCGGCTTGAACTCGGGGTTGATCTGCTGCATGCGTGTGACGAGGCGATGCCGCTCCTCCTCCAGCTTGCGGCGCGTGCGGTACTCGCGTGTGTTGAGACGCTTGCCGTCCGTGGAGTAGATGGGCTCCGGCGAAGGGGACCTGTCACACGAGGTCTCGTCACGCCACTCGTCACGCCGCGCGCGCGACCCACACTCGACACATATCCTTGCCCTTCTCAATTTGAATAGCTTATCTTTGACTCAAAGTTACCACAGAGGTACATTTCATCGCTTGACAAAACTTCTCAGACCTGATGGTATCATAACTCACAATTTCAAATGTCTGTCTACAGCGGGTAACTACTATCTGCTTACTTTCAACTACGATTTTTAATACAGCATGTTTTTGTTGTATCATTATGAATAGGTACCCGTTAAGTCTGTGTAGTTCTGCCAGGTAAATATAACTCTTATTAACCTTTTCTAGAGGTTTGATAAGTGCCCAATGCCCATGCAGGGCCTAAGGGAAATTAAATATTTTGATTTTGTTATATTTAGCTGTATTATAACAGTATTGATTTCACCACGAGTATTGTCGTGATTGTGATTGAGCAATGCTCACATTCAAGGCAAGGATATTATGTGTCGAGTGTAGGGCGCGGCGTGCGAGACAAGAGCGAGCTCGACGACGTCGTCGAGCACCGCGCCGCTAATACTAACACAAGGGAAGTATGATGTGCACTGATATCCTACTCTAACACCTAGATCCTAACGCCCGAGGAAAAAGAATAATTCAATTAATTTGTTCCTGAAATTTTAATTAAGCTCATTAGCCCTGAAAATAATCTGGTTATTAATGATTATTGAGCTGTAGTTGCTGAAAATTATCAATAATTATTATTTGGTTAATTAATTGAATCATTAGTGATTATAGCAGTCTGTATGCGACCTGCAACTGAAGAAAACGGCGCATTAGTAGTAGGGCGGGCCCCGCGAGGGGCGGGAACACGAAACGCTCCACATACACTCGCTACTCGCGATTTTTCTCAAACTTCTCGGTGTTTTCTCGTGATTTATTTAAACTAAGAAAATGTAGTAATTTTGTCTTTATTATCTACATTGTGAATAATGTTATTGTAAGTAATTATCTTATTGCGTAATTCAATGCATTAATTTTATAATGTAACGTGCCTGCGAACCATACAGAATTAGAAATATAATTGTGACCCAATTATACGTTGTAGTGTTCGTCAAAATGTAGCACATTTTGTCGAACTCTGACTGTTGGAGTGTATAGACGAGTAGCAGTGCAGCCACAGGCGCCCGTGCACAGCTCACACAGGGGGACACTACATCGCGACGCCTTGACGCTGTTACACACGTATTCATTCTTAAGGGCCTATACTACCTCAAGTGGCTTAGCATGATCCTCCGTTACGCCTAAAATACTGCAGCATTCATTTTGAAATACATATAATAAAAATCCAAAGTTACCTCCAAATCGAACAATAAACCGCTGGTATTCAAAGATTACTTCAAATTAGATCATGAAACTTTGCACACTAACTGACCTAACTATAAAGCAGGTCTTATGTTTTTTATTTTTTCCAAAAGACGAAAATTTGATTTTATAAAGAATAAAAACCTCCTATTTCGCACTATTCGGCCGCAGTGACTGACGTAACAACCGCTTTGTAGTGCAAGCTGATTAGAACTTTATTCTAACAGTATTTCAAACGAAGTTTGAACCACCACAAATAGAGTTGCTAATTTGAGGTAGTATAGGCTCTTAAGCGAAACTTCACAAACGTTACGGGTACTTACGCTTATGCTTTTTTTAGGTTTTCATAGTCAAACAGCAAAAAGCGAACGGATTTCGTCCTATCCCTGTTCCGTCCGACCAGCCATATTATTGTGACACTGTGCATCATTTAAAAGGTCGCGATGTTTCCGTGCCGTCAGAACGTCGTTTGTAACACTTAAGCTTGAGCCAATTACTAGAAATGTTTTCCCTCTCATAGCATCAGGGCTCATGGTCTAATGAAGAATAGCTGGGGTGTGTTATTTTATTTTATTGGGTACCTTCCAATGCTAACAATAAATATGTTCTATCTTGTGCTGAGTTATCGTGAGAGAAATATCAAATAAATAAATTCGTAACATTATTGACATTATTTGATACTTTGTGCTTAATAATTTATTGATACTGACATTATTTGATACTTTGTGCTTAATAATTTATTGATACTGACTTTATTTGATACTTTGTGCTTGATAATTTATTGATACTGACATTATTTGTTAAATTTTGCATGCCAAAACTCAGGCAGAATATACCCGGCTCACTATATTTTCTAACAACTTTACATGATTTGATTTGAACATTTAGTTGTTCTTTCTCCTTTAATTATAGTCGTTTCGCCGTAGGAAGGTGCTGGTGACATTAGACGCCATGACATGTTTAGTGGTGGGATGTATTGTATGCTATAATGTCGATATTTTTATAGAAAAAGACGACATTGTGCAATTCGATCTGTTAACGATTCTCACAGCAAAATCTCGTTGTCTTTATTATAATCATGATATTTATTTTGAAAATAAGAATTTAATACAAAGAAATAAAAAGAAAAACATTAAAAACACAACCAACAATAAAAAAAAAGTTTTTTTTTTATTGCCATGTGGCGTAGTGCGCCGGCGGCAATTTAGCGTCAATACGAAGCTAGTGCCCTGTATGCGACACGTTTGGGTCAATACGAAGCTAGTGCCCTGTATGCGACACGTTTGGGTCAATACGAAGCTAGTGCCCTGTATGCGACACGTTTGGGGCAATACGAAGCTAGTGCCCTGTATGCGACACGTTTGGGGCAATACGAAGCTAGTGCCCTGTATGCGACACGTTTGGGGCAATACGAAGCTAGTGCCCTGTATGCGACACGTTTGGGTCAATACGAAGCTAGTGCCCTGTATGCGACACGGTTGGGACAATACGAAGCTAGTGCCCTGTATGCGACACGTTTGGGTCAATACGAAGCTAGTGCCCTGTATGCGACACGTTTGGGACAATACGAAGCTAGTGCCCTGTATGCGACACGTTTGGGTCAATACGAAGCTAGTGCCCTGTATGCGACACGTTTGGGTCAATACGAAGCTAGTGCCCTGTATGCGACACGTTTGGGTCAATACGAAGCTAGTGCCCTGTATGCGACATGTTTGGGACAATACGAAGCTAGTGCCCTGTATGCGACACGTTTGGGTCAATACGAAGCTAGTGCCCTGTATGCGACACGTTTGGGTCAATACGAAGCTAGTGCCCTGTATGCGACATGTTTGGGACAATACGAAGCTAGTGCCCTGTATGCGACACGTTTGCCATTTGTCGTTTCCTAGTTTGTTTTCATTTGGGTTAAAATTGATATTAGTTATAGATGTTTGACAACAAAATGTTGAAAAGAAAATTTAAAAATACAGAAGGTAAACTTCTTTTTCTGTAAAAGATATCCACCATCCATCTTTGCAATACATCCCATCACTAAACATGTATATGGCGTACTGTTACACGTATTACACGTTGCTTCATTTTTCTTTCAATGAGAGGCTTTCGGATTTTATCTGACACCAGATGTCGCTACGTAGAGGCGTCTCTAGTGAAACTTTTTACCGAAATTTTATCGTATTTGCACTGTTTTACAATATAAATATGGATTACAAAGAAAAGTAGCTGAACTAAAGATTAAGCTTCTCAGTACTGCAAGTCTGTGGTACAAGGAAAAACTTAATGAAAGATAACATAAGCGGCCACATTAATGAAAGGTAACTTATGCGGCACAACACTGAGGCATTTTATAAATGATATACAATATAATTGAATGAAAAAATAATCGTAAACTACAAGAAACTCGTGTATTTTGAAAGATGCTTAGACCTTACGCCAGTGCTGCCACCTTGTGGTTTTTTCATATTAGAACACCCTCACTTAATGTAATTTGTAGACAATAACATTTTGGCAGGGTAATTTTATTTAATTTATTAACGGTTATTACTGATTTCGTAGTTTTAGAGTGCAGCTAAAATATTCAGTCATGGTTGTAAATCAGCATTGAAAAGGAACGGTTCATCTAATGTCACCACACCACCTGCACCTTCCTACGACGAAAAACTGTAATAAATGCGCGTCATGTGACTATGAAACTGAACATCGGTGTGTGGATTAGTAACGCTTCGAGTCCGCCTATCTCGTAGCGGTGCAGCAAGGGCGCGGCGAGGCGACAGTGACGCGTGGAGCGTTCGCAACTAGAGATATAGTAATGAAAACATCAGTTCGTATACTCATTGGCAGGGCGGCGGGGCTCAGTGGGCTCGGTAGGCTCAGTGGGCTCGGTAGGCTCGGTAGGCTCAGGGACACAAACCTCTCCTCGATGTTGGCGGGGATGCCGAGGTCGCCGGAGCGCAGCTTGCGCGACACCTCCTCGATCTGCAGCTGAACTGCAAGGGAACGGGTTAGCCAACCGCGGCCATACGCACACATTAGAATACTGACCGCTGGCCTAGCACCGACGTACTAGGGACACAATACACAACACAGTACCCGAGGGCGGCGCCTGCGCTCAGACACGCACTACGCTGAAACTAAAATAACATCTTGTGCACGCCGAGGCGCCGGGGCGCACTTGGAAAGCCTACTATAACATTATATTCATCATTCATGAAAATGTACCGGTAACTTACAAGTACAAGTTATGCGCAGGACGATCACGTAACACTGCGTGCTCGTTATATTCAGACCAAGAACATAATACTGTGGAATATATTTTTCTCATTTTTTGTTATTAAAGTTCATTTCGTCAAAAATAATACCTACCATTTATACAGCGTGTTTCAGAAAAGTGCGGTCGTCGTGGAAGTCGTATAGGATAATTGTTTTTTTTTACAATACCATGTTCGTCCCATGGAGAAATTAGTTCAGTTTGATCGTCCGTCCCGCACCCTGAAATATGACTACGATTTTCTGATACACGCTGTATAATTAATTTAAGCAAAAACAGTGAAGTGGTGAATAAAGACGGCTGTATATGCTGCGGGGCTGGCAGCAGTGCGTGGTGCGGTACTCACGCAGGTACTGCTCCTCCTGGTCGCGCGTGAGCGTGGAGGGCAGGACGGTGGGCAGGCCGGGGATGAAGGTCTTGTCGTGCTCCGAGCCCATCCAGCGCGTACGTCGCCGCCGTGCGCGCCGCTCGGCCGCCGTCTCGCCCGCCGGCCCTGAGGCAGACCACTCTGTCAACCCACAACACTGTCAGTCACGCCGCACCATAGAGAGAGCCGTGAGGCCAGTATGAGCATGAGACGTGGCGCAGGTACGCACCGAGTCCGTCGTCCTGGTCGTCGTCGGGGTGGTAGTCGACGGGCGCGCGCTCGGGCCGGTAGCGCGAGTCGGAGCGCGCCTGCATGAGCTCCAGCTTCTGCTGCACGGAGGTGGGCGGCGGGATGGCCGTGGCGGCCGACAGCGCGGCGGCGGCGGCGGCCGCGGGCTGCACGGGCGCCGCCATGCGCCGCTGGGCCACGAACGTCTGCAAGAGGGAACACTCAGCTCTACCGCACGACGTCGTCGGTGCGTTGCGTCATCCTCACCTATTGTTTACGATATATGTATAATGTTATTTTGCAAACCGCTATTACTAGTAACGGTGTGATTGCGCTGCACACCGCACTGCTCGTGTGCCGCTCTGGGCGGTGACGAGGACGCAACGCACCGGTAATGCCCGCGTGGCTTCTCTTGTACGGTCTGCGAGCCGTATGCCGTCTGTTCTCTCTGACATTATTATATCCTCTAGCCTACCTATCAAATACGTCTGTGTCTGCTTCGTAATGACAAGAAAATATATAAATAAAATACACCATGCAGAACAGAATATTCATACTCAATACGAAAATAAGTTCTCATAAAATAATATAGCCACAAGTAAAATTTCACATTATAATAGTTCTAGAATGAATTGCTTACCGCATAGTTGATATATTTCTACAAAATACAAAACGATTTATTACAATTGTTTCCAAATGTACAAAAGAAAAAAAAACGAAAGATGGTGATCATTTTGACAAGCTTGTTGAGCAATGAGGAGGCACTAGCATTAGAGTTGAGAGAAGAATGCTACCTTGTCCAGCACAGTTGTACAGTGACGGTTTGTTCTTTCCTCTGATAATTTAATACAAACAAACTAGAAGATCATTCATAGTCACAAGTGCAGCATAGCTATTCACAACTCTTCGATTCGATTTCGCTTCGACAAGTCGTATGTCTCTCTTTTTTGGCATTACGAAAGCGAGCGAGATAGACATACCGACTTTCCGAATCGAAATCGAACCGAAGAGTTGTCGAATGAATAGCTATGCAGATCCCATAACACTGTTTGTGCCTAAATAAATTAAGAATTGTGTTAATGTATAGTAGTGATTGTTGTGCTGTGCTGCATGCACGTCATCCACATCCAGTGACTACATAGGAACTTAAGACAAAGCTGCCAACAGTAACTAAGAACCAATTTGATTACATCATGGCGGGTCACTGTGTCAACATAGGCACACAGTTATTGATCGACTTTTGGGCAACAACTTCAATGGCAATTTTAATATTATTATTTATAAGCAAACATTACCTCTCGCTCAAGAGCATTATGCTGAAAATTTTTAAAGCTTATGTTATATTCCAATGACAATCCTAACTGACAGCCCTTTTGTGTATTTGACATTAACAACTCTCAAATACCTTCATTTAGAAATCAAAGTCACTTGTTCAACCAGATTGTTTCACATGATTTGACATATTATTATGACATTGACTGCTGTTTCTTTCGAACAAGGTACAAAATGCAAGTGCATTGTTTAGGGCTCTCTCCGATTCAATGATTCGGGTGTTTCCGGGAATACGACAATTGGCGAAGATTTGCATGCGCATTATTAATTTGGGAGTACTGTACATAATATGTTGACCCCAATGAAAACCTCTAAATTCTGATTGGTTTGTTTTTTATTGAAGAGTATGAATTACTAAAGTATTTATTGGTGTTGATTAACAGAATCAACAGTGCACAAACTAAACTTAATTTAGGCTATGCTATCTTTTACTAAAAGGCAGGGCAGAAAAGGACGGCTATAACTATGAACAAATTAGAGATGTCAAACTAGTTTATGCCTTGCTCTTCTGTTTTTAGTCTACATGTTTTTACGTGCACCCTTCATTTGTATGGAAATATTAGTTCCAACTAAATTTGACAGCTCTAAATTACGTTCATCTCTTTCTCGTTTTGTTAGAGAGAAAAAGAACACAATCAACACCATTATCTGTGAATGGTCATTCACCAATATTATTATATTAGTTAACTATCCACAGATACTTCTGTGCTAGCTGCCAGTTTTGTTGTCACTTTCGTCAAGTACTTCCGAAGCAGAATATAACAAGTAGAAGGTTTGTGGGTGGTGATGTGGTCGGGTATAGAGAGGAGTATCACCTGCGCGACGGCGGCGGCGGCGAGGATGGCGGCCTGCGTGGCGGGGTTGATGGCGCCGTTACTGCTCACCTGCCGCGCCGTGGCCTTCGTGGTGGTGCCTACCATCTGGTCCAGCAGAGCGATGGTGCCATCTCTGTAACCACATTACTCCTTGTTACACACAAAACACTGAACTTGATGCATATATGTATACCAAACGTAGTTATCTATACTGTAGGTATGCAATACATAGTGAGTTAGATGGATGTATTTTGTTGTGCTCCAAGTGAATTTACAAGGAATGCATTATTTATAAGCAGTTAAAACAATGTTAATATCAATTAAATCATCTCTTAACAAAATTAATTAAGGCGCATTTATCGCACTGGGATAACCTGTAATGGCAGATGTAAGTATAGATAAATAAATTAGAGGATATTATAATAGATATTATAGCATGCATTGAGTGCATTTAAAGGAATTGCCCATCACGTTGATCTTATCCGTGAATATCATGCACACATCACTTACGGCACACCCACGTCATGAGCATTTGCCTGTAATGTAACAGTTCAGATTCACTTGTTTCTGTATGAAGGAGCGCTCATACAGAAGATATTATGAGGGGCATCTAACTCAGTTCCTACTATGTTATCCAATTTGTTTAACCTGTCTTTGGATTTTCGGCTGCGGCTGCGACTCCTGCTGCGCGAGCGGCTGCGGCTGCGACGTTTCTCCTTGTGCCGGTCGCGGCTACGGCTACGCTCGCGCTCCTTGTCCCTGCGGAACATGTTATCACTGCCAACAATACCATGTGTGTCAAGCAAACAGACGACAACGTCAAGGTAAAATGTGTGTGCACACGTACCTCTTGGAGCGGTGACGGTCCCGGTCCCGATCCCGATCTCTATCCCGGTCGCGATCACGATCACGGTCACGATCCCGGTCGCGGTCTCTTTCCCTTTCCTTATCACGATCTCGGTCACGGGTCTTGTCGCGATCCCTCTCCTTGTGCCTGTCCCTCTCGCGGTCGCGAGATCTTGAACGACTCCTGTCACGATGTCTTGAACTCATAGCGTGCGCTTTCTAACGCACTTTGAAATAAACAATTTCGGTATCGCGATTTCAATTACACTGTTTGCTTTCAATTGCTATGTTTATTTATAGTTGTGAATCAAAAACAACTGCGGTTTAAAGAAATGATGCGTTTATCTAATAGTTGATTTGTTTGGAAATGAGTACATGCCAACTGAGTAGCTGATTTATGTCGAAATACGCTAAAAGTGCTAAAACTAACAACTCGAGACAACGCGAAAATGGCGACGTCGTCGTTCTCGCTCATAAACTCATTGGTGATTGACACTTGCTAGGGATGGCGATCTGAGATCGATTAATCAAGGCATCGATTTTTCAAGCCAAAAAGTGCAATTTCTTTAAATCGATATGTAGTACAGAATCGATTCAGTGAATCGATATTTCACCCTTTTGATTTTTTGGTAGTAACCATTACATTATTTACAATTAGCTCAATGTAACCGTAATATTATGGAGTTACCGGTTAAATACGTTCACTCAATAGCCATGATGCATATGAGTATCGTGGGATCATCTGCAGGGCTATTATGACAGCTCGAAATGATAGCAATTTTATTTGCCTCAGTGTCCATCAAATAACTGTCAAAAGATTAGTTTCGTATAATGTATGACCAGTCGCGATCAAATATAAGTATATGACGTCATTGGTTGTCATCGTGGCTGATCGTAGACAGAGTGGCTGATAGTCACCGTAACCACAGATAATATAACCGTAACTCATTTTGACAGAGGCTTTCGTATCGATACTTTTAATGCGATTATGCAAGCTTTAATGAACATCAAATTGATAACAACTGAGTTTGAAGTTGCTATCGTGATAGACGTTACTCATAGGTAGTGTTTTATGTTTTGTGATAGACACTGAAGCCGATCTCTGTGCAAACTACGTCGTTTGTTGTTTTATTGTGATGTTCTAAAATATTTATTTTCTTGTACTTATTAATATTAGTTTTTCGTTAATCTGAAGATAAGGAATAGTATCGTTAGTTCTGATTTCAGCCACGCGCCAAAATATCCTTGCAGTTATAAATGAAAAGGCAGGTGAATGCTCCAGGGTAGCCCGCGAAATTCAAATTTTCTTACGTTTTTTGCAATTTACAGGCCAGTGCTAGGTTGTATGTTGATTAAAATATTATTCGCGGTTGTAAGACATTCATCAAAATCATCAATACAACCCTCAAAGTTCATAAGGTGTAAAAATTACTTTATCAAGGTCAAAACCATTCCTGCACCTTTATGAACTTGGAGGGTTTTATTGATGATTTTGATCATTATAATTCTATAACTACATACGTCTTACAGTCGCGAACAATATTTTAATCAACATATAACCTAGCACTGGCCTGCAAATTGCAAAAAACGTGAGAAAAATTGAATTTCGCGGACTACCCTTGAGCATCAGCCTTAATTAATTTAATATAGACTAGCGGACGTCACGCGGTTTCACCCACGTAGTTCCCATTCCCAGGGAGTACGGGGATAAAATATAGTCCCTGTTACTCAGAGTGAACGTAGCTTTATAATGGTGACAATTTTTTTTAAATCGTCGCGTCGCAGTTCAGGGCCGCGCCGACCCCGCACAGCGCTCTCGATTGTTTTGTGAATCAATTCAAAAATCGCTCTTTTTCGGAAAGAATCGCCATCCCTACACTTGATGACTTGACCAAAGACACTACAACATACATGTAGGAATATACATTGTTTGTAGTCTTTGGACTTTTAATGCACTGCTACCACACCACATACTCGTCGAGTGTGTGGTTTTAGGCGATACCGTACCAGAGCTCCTGAAATATAAACTACTAGGATTTATTTGTGTATTTTTATAAGTTTTGACAAATTCAAATATAGGTTTTACAAAAAACTTCAGACCACTGCGATGCTTTTTCAGCGAGATATCGGCGATAACGTGTTTTTCACCGTTTCAATGGCGTGGCCATGGGGTTTTAGTCTTACAGCTCCTAAAATATAAACCTAGGATTTTTTTGTGTATTTTTACAAGTTTTGACAAATTCAAATCTGTGTTTTACAAAAAACTTCAGACCTCTGCAATGCTTTTTCAGCGAGATATCGGCGATAACGTGTTTTTCACCGTTTCAATGGCGTGGCCATGGGGTTTTAGTCTTACAGCTCCTAAAATATAAACCTAGGATTTTTTTGTGTATTTTTACAAGTTTTGACAAATTCAAATCTGTGTTTTACAAAAAACTTCAGACCTCTGCAATGCTTTTTCAGCGAGATATCGGCGATAACGTATTTTTCAGCGTTTTGACGGCGCGGCCATGGGGTTTTAAGTCTTACAGCTCCTAAGATATAAACCTAGGATTTTTTTGTATATTTTTACATTTTTTTTACAAATTCAATCTGTTAATTACCTAAATTTTAGGTCACTGCAACGCTTAGTTCTACAGATCTCCGTGACCGCGCGGTTCTCCGCGTTTCGATGGCGCGGCCACGTTCAAACCCATAAAACTTTTTAACCATAACTTTGACAAATTGATGGTTTTGAGAATCACACCAAAAGCGATAGCCCTCAATATGTATGTTACCATACCAACACTAAAACACTGTTACGTCTCGACTCTTGAATGATGTAGGTACAAATTCGCAAACTACCTATAAAAGACATCAGGAAGTTGTCGTTGTAATTTCGACCGTACGCCGAGGGCATTAAGTACCTACTTCTTTATTTTGTACAAGTTGTGGAAGGACAATGACCCACTATGGCATTGTCTAGAACAATTTCGAGTAAGTCGTGGATCTTTCTCGAAGGATCGGTCGCCATATAAATAGCCGACATGTTTGCGGGGCAAGCAGTTCTCATCAGATTGGACAATGTCACCGTTGTCAGACATACGGCCATAGCCAAAAGTACTGCTACTAAAGTGCCTAGGCAACCATGGCACGGCCGATTGTCCTCGTCCTAAGGACACCTCCCAGGCTACAGAGCCACCCAGTTGCGACCTCTGTGGCCAGTCGGGCCACCCGGCCAACTATCGCGGTTTTCCCAAGGCCCCTAAGTCCTCCTCCTCAAAGCTGGCGAAGCGCGCCAGTGAACGGCAGCAGAGGGAAAGCCCCTCCGTCAAGATTCCCTCCTCCCAATTGCCCGAACGTCTCAGTCCTCAGAGACCCTCACCCTGAAACTCTCTGAATCACCAGAGAGCCTTTCCAGCACTTGGTAAGGCAGAAACCACCACCATCCCAGGGTTACTTGACACCCCCGTCCCGCCCCCTGCGCCCCGAGTGGCCGCTTAGGATTCAAACTTAGGATTCGAGTGCCCCCATTGACATTGGAATCTACAGCGTTGACATTGGAATCTACAGCGAAATCTTCAGCCGCTATCCCGAGATAGAGCAAGCCCTAAGAAACCTCAAATCCCCTTGAGTATGGATAATACGAACTTAGGTAAATTCAAACCGCGATCCCTTAAATTAGGTTTTTTCAACGCAAATGGCCTCAGAAGCCAACGTGATGAGATCGCCGCTTTCCTCCGCGACCATCAAATTGACGTATTCCTCTTACAGGAGACCTTCCTTTCGCCCAGTCACCGTGACCCGAAAATAGCCAACTATCAAATAGTTCGCAACGATCGGTCGCGTTGTCGGTGGCACTCTAATTTATTACAAAAAGGACCTGCATTGCATCCCCATAGTACCCCCTCCGTTAGAGTCTAAACTCGAGGCATCCATCTGTCGGCTCGGCATGACCGGTCATCCGCCGATCACCACCATATCGGCTTATATCCGTCCCGGCGGCACGTCCGAGGAGCACTCGTTACTCACCAAGGACCTTACTGTCCTCTTCGGCTTGAGCGACTCCGTTATTATAGCGGGCGAACTCAGTGCCAAACACCCCGCCTGGAACAGCACGCTGACCTCTCCCAGAGGAAAATTCGTGTATGACTTAGGAGTCTCCCTTAACTTTGACCCTATCGCTCCTATGGAGCACACTCATTATGCCCACGACCCGAGCAAAAGCTCTGACGTACTAGATATCGTGCTTCTCAAAAATGTCAACCTTAAGTTGCATTTGATCGAGACTTTTCACGAGCTCAACTCCGACCATCACCCTATGTTTATGCACTTGCTCCCCCGCTCTGGTCCTTCCGACCCCGATCAGCCCCCGCCTTCCCAAGTGATTACCGACTGGAGAAAAGTCAGCGATAAGCTGAATTCCCTCACGTCGCTGCACCTGGATTCCATCCCTGACCATATTGTCACAGTCGCAGACACCACAGCCGCCATCAACTCCTTTACAGAACACATTCAATACGTATTGACGGATTGTTCACGGGAAGTCCCAGCCTTGACCGATCAGGGCTGGAAACTACCCGATGACGTTCGTGATCTGATAAACGAGAAGAACGCGGCTATCCGTGCCTACAGCTCTTTTCCCTATGACTCTAACAAGACTCACATGCGCTATTTACAGCGTGCTATAAAGAAGCGCACCAGTAAGTTTCGCTCGAATCAATGGGACAAGATGCTCAGCGAACTCGAGCCCACTCACCTAGCTTTCTGGCAACTGCAACGGAAGTTACGTGGCACCGAAGAGGCTTCGATGCCTCCTCTCACTCGTCCGGACAAGAGCCTCGCGTTCGAAGACTCTGAAAAGGCCGAATGCCTAGCTGACAGTTTAGAATCTCAGTGCACTCCCAGCACGCAACCGGTAGATAGTCAACACCTTGACATGGTAAACGCGGAAGTCGAACGTAAGGCCTCCCTTCCCCCCTTTGAAGACCCCGATGATCCTATACCTGTAGTCACTCCAGACGAAGTGTACGACATCATTAAAGTGCTTAAACCGCGTAAAGCACCCGACTCCGACGGATTCACTAACAAGGTGCTCAAACTTCTCCCCGGTCAGTTAATAGTCTTATTGGCAGCCATCTTTAATGGCGCCTTAAGTAACAACTTCTTCCCCCAAGTATGGAAAGAGGCCACTATTATCGGAATTCCCAAACCCGGTAAACCCAAGACGGACCCCGCGAGCTACCGTCCTATCAGTCTCCTGAAAGCACTCGGAAAAATCTATGAGAGACTTATTTACAAGCGCCTCAAAGATTTCGCCGAAGCTAAGAGCCTCATTCCCAACGAACAGTTCGGCTTCAGGATTGAACACTCTTGTATTCAACAAACCCATCGCATCGTCGAACACCTGAGCGCTGGCTTCCAGCGTTCGTCGATAACGGGTGCGTTGTTTTTCGACATAGCGAAAGCTTTCGACAAAGTCTGGCACAACGGCTTATTATATAAGCTGTATCAACTGGGAGTGCCGGATCGTCTCGTGCTCATCTTGCGAGACTTTTTGTCGAATCGCACGTTCTGATACCGCATAGGAAAATCGCTCTCTGCTCCTCACCCTATTCGCACCGGAGTCCCCCAGGGCTCCGTCATCTCTCCGCTCGCATTCACGTTGTTCACTAGTGTCATTTCCAAGAACAAAAAAGCTCAGTTAACCCTGTTCGCAGACGACACGGCCATCTACTACACCGGTCGCTGTAAAAACGCAATCGCCAAAACCCTCCAAACCTCAGCCAACGTCTTAGGCACTTGGTTTAGATAATAGAGAATCGAGGTTAACCCCGATAAGAGTCAGGCCGTTCTTTTTTCGAGATCGCGTACTAATGTCACTTCCCCCAATCCGATCACTATGTACGGCAAGCCTATCCCCTGGGAGAAGCAAGCCAAATACTTAGGAGTCATTCTCGACAACCATCTGACCTTCGGGCCACATATCAAAGCAGCTCGCGACCGAGCTGCTTTCGCGATGGGTAGACTATCATTACTTACTTACGGAAAAGAGCAAATTGTCTCTCAGGTGCAAATTGCGTCTCTATACCGCCGTGATCCGTCCCATCATGACTTACGCTTGTGTCGTGTACGCCCACGCCAAGCCTAGATCTCCATAGGATGCAGGTCCTTCAGAACCGATTCTTACGTAAAGTCACGGGAGCCCCCTATTACGTCCGTAATCACAGTTTACATTTAGATCTTAACATCCCCACGTTAGCTCAGTTCATGAAGCGCCTATCCAAGCGCTTCTTCGATTCTGCTATTAAACACCGTAACCCCCTGATCGCAGCGGCCGCCCGTTACGAACCCTCGCGCATTAGTCAGATCCGCCGCCCAAGGTATAAAGTCGATCCCGATGACGCTATTACCCTCCTCCAGGAGAGCAGGAAGGAAACTAGCACGCTTAGAAAGCACAGACACTAACAGCCGTCATTCCGTCCTCGCCGTCGAGGCCCGTCGCGACGCCCTGATACGACCGTCCCTTGCTCGTGCCAGCCCGCGTTGCTGCACCTGTAGTTCAAAATCAGTCCCTAATTAATGACACCACTCGGATCCAGCCTGTCCCCTTGCTGTCCTCTCCCAGCGACGCTCTAAGCCGAGGCCCGTACCCCGCAGGGGGTGCCCTTAGCGTATAGTAGTTTAGTTGTAAGTTTTATGCCCTGGCTGGAGGCCTTACACTTAAGGTACCCACAGGATGGTCCGGTTAAGCAGACGACAACCTCTCTAGGTTGAACTGCGAGATAACACTTCGAAAAAAAAAAAAATAACGGGGCAAGCAGTCTGATTTTGGCTACACAACGAAGCGAATCGAAGTGAACTAGAAGTGCGATATCTAAGCGAATAGTGATCAGTAGTGTATTTGTGATTGAATTTAAGTGTTTTATGATTATTAAAGTTACTAGCTTCTGCCCGCGACTTCGTACGCGGATCCTGTTGCTTATGCCAGCGACAACGGGGTCGTCAAAATCGAAGATCTGAAACGTCTGATGTCGAATTTTAAGAGCCCGGGGACGGGAATACAACGGGATGTGCGATACGATTCGAGACGTTCCAGATCTTTCATTTTTGTAAGTCAACAGGAAATGCCCATCCGACTAAACATTTTTATAAGTCAACAGGAAATGCCCACCAGACCAAACAACACTTGCTAAGATGTCATTCCTGTGTGTTATGGTGTAGCTGGGCTCCTGGAGTTCCACATCTTCGATTTTTATAAGTCAACAGAGAGTACTCATCAGATTGAACAACTTTTGCTAAAACTTCATACCTATAAATATGTTATAGTGTAGCTGGGCTCTTGGAGTTCCACATCAGGTGTTCCAGATCTTCAAATTTATTCTCTCAGCAAAAAATGCTCATCACGTGGAACAATTTTTGCTATGGTACCATTTTTGTATCTCTTATAGTTTAGCTGGTCTGTTGCGGCTCTGCAACAGGTGTTCAAGTTTCTAAGATAAATTATAGCCTATATGTTGCCCAGACTTAATACCTATACAATAAAATAAAAATCATTCAAATCCGTCCAGTAATTCCGAAGATTAGCGTGTACAAACAAACAGACAAACAGACACTATTTTTTTTTTTGGATTCGTGCTCTTTTACTGTTTCTAAACCCCCCTCAATTTTTTTTTTAATAAATTCAATGTACAGACACAGTTTTTCTACTGTTTATGTAATGATTTGTTGTTAATTAAAGTTATTTGTTGTTAATCGGTAGTAATTCATTTATCCCATACCCAGCTCGTAACAATACTAATAAAACTAGGGACTGTATTTTGAAATAGCTTAATTTATATGAACCTATGGGGTAGTTTAGAAATGATTTTAATGGTTCAAATTAATTAAATACGTGTTACTTGCGCAAATCATATTTTCATCGACATATAACCCGTCACTGTCCTGCAAATTGGGTGTATGACAAAAAGAAACTAATTTTCAATGCACTTCTTCGAAAACTGGTTCCACTACGATTAGGTTCAACCAACATGCAATGTATTTCACACACGTGCGATTGTTTATCATTTTCCAACACGTGTGCAGGAATGAAAATTGCGACAGATAACTTACTTAGTCCAAATTGGTTCAATGCCTATAATGCCTTTAGTCGGAGGTGAATGTTTTGTTTTTTATTTCGGCAAAGCAATAATGCGTCTTTAAGGCGTAAATATTTTTTTAATATTCAAATTGTTTATAAATAGACTATCATAGATTTCATGATTATTTTAAAGTAGTATTTACTTCTAAAAACAAATTAACATTTATTTGTGTTCTTTCAAAAATATAAAAAAAAAACATCTTTTATATTAGGCTGTATAGCGGCTTCAACCTTTGTTTCTCCTTAAGGTGAATGCTTCGACCAGCCCGCGAAATTCAAATTTTCTTACGTTTTTGGCAAATTGCAAGCCAGTGCAAGGTTGTATGTTGATTAAAGTATTGGACGCGATTGTAAGACGTATGTAGTTACAGAATTAAAATAATCAAAACCATCAATACAACCCTCCAAGTTCATAAAGGTCTAGCAATGACTTTGACCTTGAAAAAATCGTTTCTCGACCTTTATGAACTTGGAGGGTTGTATTGATGGTTTTGATGATTATAATTCTGTAACTACATACGTCTTACAATCGCGTCCAATATTTTAATCAAAATACAACCTAGCACTGGCCTGCAATTTGCCAAAAACGTAAGAAAATTTGAATTTCGCGGGCTACCCTGGAGCATCAGCCTTAAGGTGAATGCTCCAAGGTAGCCCGCGAAATTCAAATTTTCTTACGTTTTTTGCAATTTGCAGGCACGTGCTAGGTCGTATGTTGATTAAAATATTACTCGCGGCTGTAAGACGTATGTAGTTACAGAATTATAATTTATTATCAAAATTATCAATACAACCCAATGACGTATTATATATAGACACGTCATGAACCAACATCGCGGCGCTTAAAAACGGCGAAAATACTAGAACTACCTAAAAGCGTGAAGAAAGAGAAAGAAAATATGACACCGAACGGCGGGATGCCTGTTGCGAGAGGGAGATAAATATACATCTTCAGTCACGTCACAGGATTTATTAAATTATAAACAAACATAGCGTCGCGCGACAGGTTGGTGCGTAACTAAGCGCGATGTGGCCAATTGGCTTCATTTCATGTTGTCATTTTAGAGTGCGGACAACGTATCTATAGTTTATTTATCATTGATACAACCTTCCAAGTTCTTAAAGGTGTAGAAATGACTTTTTCTGTTTTTTTTGTTTCCTACACCTTTATGAACTTGGAAGGTTGTATTGATAATTTTGATAATTATAATTCTGTAACTACATACGTCTTACACCCGCGAATAATATTTTAATCAACGACCTAGCACTGGCCTGCAAATTGCAAAAAACGTAAGAAAATTTGAATTTCGCAGGTTACCCTGGAGCATCAGCCATAACCCTGCGAAAGCAAAGCGCGGAAAAAAGAAAATTAAAATCATAGTAATTTTATTCATGACAAAATATTTTTCGTTCTTTTAGTTTATTTCTTCAAAAGTATATTGAAAAACGTTGTTTGATACAATTCATTTGTTAAAAAAAAACACCGTCGCCTACGGCTCGGATGCAATAACAAACTTTCTCCGCTTGTATCAAAATGTACTTTAGGTCCGTCAGACTTGCCAACCGTACTTTGTATAGTATTGTACTATATTTCGGGTCTGCGTACTACAGACTGTTGAAGAAATATATAGTACGCAAAAATACTATATTTTCACGGAAATCTAACAAACAAATCCTTATTTTAAAAAATTATGAACTCTCTTATTCTCCTTTACATTTTAACTTTTGAGTGAGGTGGCAGCATATTTAAAAAAATACTGAAAATAATTTACCCAATTTATTTGAAGTAATTTCATTCCTGCTCTCTACTCCCGCCATTTCGGCATTTACAGAAAGGATATTTTCGGTTATGAATTCGAAATGGCGATGGCGAGAAGACACAGAGGTACAAAATGGTACAAAAATCAGCTTTTAATTTACATTAATCTAAAAATTGAATCTAATAAGTATTAACATGACTCTTTTATTTTAGACAAAAAAAAAAACAATAAAAGCAAAGTGCCAAATAAATAAGGAACAATTAGGTACCTATATCTTTGACTATTTCTATTTTTTCCATAAAATACTATATTTTTTGGAAGCGTACTATATTTTTATAGCTTATTTTGAAAAATACTATATTTCGCCTAATAAATGTTGGCAACCCTAGTCACACCCGTCAGATTTCCAAATTTTTTCAAAAACTCGTCTGACGCAACATTTTAGTTCATTTTACCGGAAAGTGACGTCACAAGCCCCCACCCATGATCTTTGACGCGTTTTATCTTCGTCAATTTTTATTAATTTGATTAAAAAAAACACGTATCCAATATTTTTCACTATTAAAAATAACGGACTAAACAGAATCATATTTTTCTGGGCCGGCAGTCCCGACAGAGTTAACGACAAAATCGCTAACTTTCGATTGTTAACTAAGTACTAACGAATGAATTCGGTTGCAATGATGATGCTTGCAAGAAATGCATCTTGGATGTAGAAACTTGCGTTACTCGGAAGTATCATCATTGCAACCGAATTTTTTCAGTAGTAATTACCTAGCAATCGAAAGTTAGCGATTTTGTCGTTATCTCTGTCGAGACTGCCGGCCGGTCAGAAATCATCCATAGTGCAAAAATCGCAAGAAAATTTGAATTCCGCAGGCGACCCTGGCGCTTCCACTTTATAAATGATTGAGGTGGATGCTCCAGGGTAGCCCGCGAAATTCAATTTTTCTCACGTTTTTTGCAATTTGCAGGCCAGTACTATGTTGATTAAAATATTGTTCGCGACTGTAAGACGTAAAGTAGTTACAGAATTTTATAGGTAATCATCAAAATTCGAGGAACGACTTTTTCAAGGTAAGTCATTCCTCGACTTTCAATGAACTTGCGAGGGTTGTATTGATGATTTCATTCTGAAACCGAAACAATGATAATTATATACTATTTCATCGTTACATTTACAGCAGATAAGGCACTAATGAGACGTTACACTCATATAACTCTAGGAGACACTTCCCTGCTGGGGTAACGTACACTGCCACTTTTCTCTCACTACCACCTGTGGCAGAATTCAGTTTTTTTTAAGTTAAATTATATAATATTTTCATTTTAGGTTTGCTTCTCCTTCATCCTGCGAAAGCTTTCGAGTTCAAGATTTCGCAGCCTTAGCCTCTAAAGGGTGTAAACAGACTCTTCGCGAAACCGTCAACTATGCATTCTGTAGGTACTTACATCAAACTGACTTCTCGTAACCGTCAACCAAAGCATTCTGCTTTAGGTACGTAACCCTACGCAATTTTTTTACTGGGAAATGACTTTTTTTTGGAAAATTCACGTTTTACTGTAAGACTCGACTTACCTACCTTACCACACTTAAAACATTGTCCTGATGGATGGATAGAAAGAACGGGGGTCAACATGCTATGTATTTCACACGCGTGCGTTTTTTACACAGATACAGGTCGCGGCACGAAAGTCTAGCGGTGACCGTTATTGCGCAGAAGTAAAAAATAAGAATGTCTTGGGGGGTGCGTTGCGCCGATTGGCTCTCCAGTCGTATAACATGCGCAGATATCCCCTCCACGTTTCGTCCACCGCTAGACTTTCGTGCCGCGACCTGTAACTATGATACGAAGCTATTAGTTCAATGCCTACAGTCGGAGGTGAATGTTTTTTTTTTTATTTCGGCAAAGCAATACGATGACTAAAATATTTTTCGGTATTTTATTTTTTCAAAAGTGTATTGAAAAATGTCGTTTGATACACGTGGACATTTGATGTGTGTCAGAATGGCTGGTTGCCTGTGGCTTTGGTCTATGAGAGTTGATTAGAAAATTGCTACATAATTGCTTATATTTGCTACATTTAATAAATAATTGCTACATACTATATATATTTAGAAATAACATTTTTTTTTTGTACAGCCATCCTGACGTTTGGTTGGCTGGTCGCCTCCTAGTTTAAAGCCAAGCATGCAGAGTTTCCCGAAATGTATTGCGTCAATAATTGCTACATATTTGCTTCATTTATCTAATTTAGTTGTATCTTCAAACATATGTTAAATAAAAGATGTGGCAATTATTTTAATTATCCCAAGGAAAAGTGCCTGATAAAACAATAAAGGCAAATAGTTGCAGTGTGTCTTCAGTCAACGGTATTGCTACTTTAGGAGGCTATTATTGCTACATTATGTTATGAGTAGGTAAGTGGAAGTGGTGGCAAGTGGAAGCACATTCAAAGGATATCGTAAATAAAAACGTCGGGTCGTTCATAAGATTCGTTTTAATAATATTACAATTTACTTAAAAAATATTCAACTATTAATTTACTTAATTTCCGTATTATTTTTTCGCATATATTATACAATGTGGTATTAGCTTCTTTTTACTCTTCGTAATTTTTTTCGATTGGTCATCGTAACATTTCCATTCTGAATTTCGTCTGCAATGAGCTTTGTAGTGACGAATTAGTGTTTCACATACTGGGGGCTCGAATTCTATTATAGACAGAAATCAAACTCTGATCAAAGCTCATTGCAGACGAAATTCAGAATGGAAATGTTACGATGACCAATCGAAAAAAGTTACGAAGAGTAAAAAGAAGTTAATACCACATTGTATAATATATGCGAAAAAATAATATGGAAATTAAGTAAATTAATAGTTGAATATTTTTTAAGTAAATTGTAATATTATTAACCCTTTACCAGGCCTCGGACAAATCCTGCAGTAATAATGTTTTTTTGGTAGATTTAGTTAGGTGATAAAATTTGGTATGAGATTTTATCAATTATATTTAGAAAATTAGCTGAAAACCTGAAAAAAAACATGTGGGAAAACATAATCCCATTGCCTGTCTAGACGACGACTTTTTATCTATATATATAAAATAAAAAACGATTGTCATTTTGGTATCATTTTTTACTATTTGTTGTCTAAATGTAATGTACATAGGTAAGCACAAATTCTTTAATAAAAAATAAAAAACATACACTTAATAAACTATGGGATTGAGTATGAACTAAAAAGTTTTTATTCTTCGTCTGAATTTTGAAATCTTGCATCAAATGGTTTTGGGACATAATCTAAATATGGGTCTTCATCTTCATCACTTTCTTCCTCTGATGAAAACATTTGATTTAGTATATTTTCGAGCTGTTGATCGTTTTTTACCTGAATAACAAAAAATACACTAGACTGACAAATAATGACGACAAAAGTTTACCACTACCCACATTTTATATTCTGATAAGTAAATGAGATGTGTGAGTAAATCCTAAATAAAACCCGTGGCAAAAACCTAGTATAAAATAAAGATTTCAATTTAGCGGGCAATGGTCATAATAACTCCCGCAATAATTAGGCATTCACAGGCTTAGGTCATATGGTTCCCCACATGTTTTATTTAGTTATATCATGATATTTTAGAAGTTTTTACTTATAATTAATGCATAAATCACTAGAAAAACTCAAATTCTACAACATATCAAAAAATTGTACGACTTACCTTTCTCCGATTCGCCATAATTATTAAAACTACGGTGCACTTGTTACAAAACTGTTCGTCTATCGGCCGACCACAGATGAAATGGCTGCAAAAGTGACATTTGCGTTCTGTTCCACTTTATTTTTTGTTTTACCATAAAATAATATTTCTATGTTGGCGTTTTTGACAGATTGTGGTAGATTCTTTACCAAAACCTGGTAAAAACTCTTAAAAATCTAGGTGGGAAATGCTCAATCCATAGCCTGGTTAAGGGTTAAAACGAATCTTATGAACGACCCGACGTTTTTATTTACGATATCCTTTTAATGTGCTTCCACTTGCCACCACTTCCACTTACCTACTCATAACATAAAGTAGCAATACCGTTGACTGAAGACACACTGCAACTATTTGCCTTTATTGTTTTATCAGGCACTTTTCCTTGGGATAATTAAAATAATTGCCACATCTTTTATTTAACATATGTTTGAAGATACAACTAAATTAGATAAATGAAGCAAATATGTAGCAATTATTGACGCAATACATTTCGGGAAACTGCATGCTTGGTTTTAAACTAGGAGGCGACCAGCCAACCAAACGTCAGGATGGCTGTACAAAAAAAAAATGTTATTTCTAAATATATATAGTATGTAGCAATTATTTATTAAATGTAGCAAATATAAGCAATTATGTAGCAATTTTCTAATCAACTCTCATAGACCAAAGCCACAGGCAACCAGCCATTCTGACACACACACATTGCAGTTCTCGGCTCAAAAACACCGTGTTAATTCCGCCTCGAATGCAATAACAAACTTTCTCCACCTGTATCAAAATGTACTATTGTCATGAACCTTTGGGAAACTGTGATTTCACATTGATGACATTATACCACATTTGCTAATAAAGTTATATGATAAAATAAAAGGATTTTGAGAATAAACAGACACTAGTGCTTTCTCAATATATTTCAAAGATCAAAATACATTTCTTACATCTTGTAACAGTTCAATCATACGAAATTACAATTTAGAACAACATCTATGTGTTTGTCACTTAAAAATACAAATGCTGCAAAAAAATTACAACTGCTTATAGCTTCAAACAAATTATTAATTAAGGTTGCATATTTACCTATTCGTAAAAATTAAGATGCACCAGCCTCTGAGACAATTGCAGACACCTATACCTTAACGGAAACTGGCAGCAAAATAATTTTTTATGTCTTGAAGTCATTGTTATATTGTCAATGCTATAGAAAAATATCATGTCTTACAAACAAACAAGAAATTAAACTTAATTCTACAATCATATTAAATCTTCTTATCACTAAAATATTTCTAGTACTTAAGAACTACTAAACGATTTAGTCCGGACCCGACAGTTCCCTGGAAACACTCCACTGTTCACATCACTAACATTTTTGCAAACTATTTACCAGCTGATAAGTTTCATAGAAAACACGCCCGGAGTCAAATGCAGCAAAGGTGGTATTGGAGATAACCTGCAGACAATAAAGTATCCTTTGAGCTTTCTAGATGATACATTTTGTGCGACAAAAGGGATTGAATATCATGAACAAAATTTTAGGCATGACTTAGAGGCAAGACTATGGTAAGACCATTACAATGGAAGAATTATTAATAATAATATTATGTAATTACTGTATAGTGTACAATGTTTTTAAGTCAAAGATATATAATAGTCACAGTCACAACTGTTAATCAGTCAAAAGTACTTTTGACTAGTCAAAACTATTTAAATAAAAACCGGCCAAGAGCGTGTCGGGCCACGCTCAGTGTAGGGTTCCGTAGTTTCCCGTCCGTCACATTATGTGTTCCTACTTATGAGTTTAAAGATGGGTCCATTATGTAAAAATGCTTGCATATACGAATATACTACAAACTTAGTCCAGAAATTATTTTGTACAACTTTTTGTCTTTTTTGTACAAAAACTGTTGTTTCCATCAAGTTCAAAATGATTTTCCTAGAAAGTCCTTATAAAGTTCTACTTTTCAGATTTTTTTCATATTTTCTAAACTTATGGTTCAAAAGTTAGAGGGGGGGGGGACACATTGTTTTTTACTTTTGGAGCGATTATTTCCGAAATTATTGACATTATCAAAAAATGATTTTAGAAAACCCCTATTCATTTTTAAATACCTTTCCAACAATATATCACACGTTAGGGTTGAAATAAAAAAAAAATCACTTCCCACTTTACATATAGGGGGGCTGCTACCCTAATAAAACATTTTTTTCAAATTTTTATTTTGCCACTTTGTCGGCGTGATTGATATACATATTGGTACCAAATTTCAGCTTTCTAGTGCTAACGGTCACAGAGATTAAGCGAGGACGGACAGACAGACGGACGGACAGACATGGCGAAACTATAAGGGTTCCTAGTTGACTACGGAACCCTAAAAACTAACATTTACTTAGAAACTTGGGGTAGTTTGTTGGGTTTTTTTGTTGTGACCGTTTAAAAAACATCATAATATAATAGGGTAGATGACAAAAAAATCTAATTAGTCTGTCAGATAGATTTCAAAAAAATATTGGACACATTTTTTCTTTTTTCACGTAACCAAAAATTAAGCCGATATAGTGCGTCGAAAACTCGTGTGACGTCACATTTGAGTACAATTTTTACTCAAATGTGACGCACACTCACAAGCCCTCACTATCTTTGACATGTTTTATCTTCGTCAATTTTTATTAATTTGATAAAACAAAAAACACGCATCCAATATTTTTACCCGACTGCGCCAGAAGGAGGGTTATGTTTTTCGAGAGTATGTATGTAAAATTGTTTGGCACGCTCTACAGACTGAATGGCTCGATAGATTTAGCTTGAGAGGTGTCGTTAGATTTGTATGTACTGTGAGAGTGACACTGGGAATATAAAAAAAAAACAAAATGGCGGATTAAGGCGCCAAATTCAAATGTTTGGCACGCTCTGCAGCCTGTACGGCTCGATAAAGGGCTCATCATGAGGATTTTAAAATGGTATATCTTAGTAACTAAAAAGGGCAAAATAAAAAAATAAATTTAAAAACCCATACTGCATAAAAAATAACTAAATAAATATTGCTGGACATTACACACAGCGCCATCTAGTGCCACACTAAGCAATGAAGCTTGTGTCGTGGACACCAGATAGTTGATATACTATACAGATACTTTTACACTTTTTTTTTTTTGATACTTTTTCTACATCCGCAACTAACAAATAGACTGCTCACCCTAAGTAGAAATAACCTCAGAATAGTAATAGGGACAATAACGGGCCATAGCCCCCAAAACAAACATCTCTTTAACATAGGCGCCACAGACAGCCCACTCTGCAGGCTGCTTTGACGCCGAAGAATCAGCCGCCCACGTCATCCTGGAATGCGAGGCCGTGGCTACCTAACGCAAACAAATCCTCGGAATGGTGAGGTCGCTCCGCGAAGCTTAGATAATCTAACCGATGGACTAAACAGTATCATATTTTTTTAGTCAGTCATCATCCCTATTCTAAAACACGTAATTACAACTGAGGCATTCTAAAACAACATACTTTTAAAAACGCATTTTAACTTCTTAGGGGTTTTGACTGACACCAGTCAAAAGTGGTTTTGACTGATTAAGAGTATTGACTGTAACATAAATATATTGATTATTGTACTATGACTAAAAAGAAGGTGAATACTAAGTAAAAAAAAGATTATTCTGCTTATAACCCTACTGTACAATATTATATTTTGCCATATTATATTGTTTTGTATTTACAATATTATATTGTAACATAAGCTTCCATGTGTTTCTGAAACAATAAACTTTCTTCTTGTTGTTAGGTTACAAAGAATGAAGAATAGGAGCAAACTTTAATGACAAGTGTACACTCTATCTTATAACAAAAAGCAAGGTTCAAACCATCCAGAGTCCAAGAGGAATAAAAAAATAGGCCTTTTAATAACTGACTGTAGGACATTCAACTATGCTACGCTTAAACATTACCTATCATTAGATAGGTTTCAGTCATGGTAGCAGATGTTGATTTAACTGTGATCAATGTGACAAAGCTGGATATTATTAGTTAGATAAACATGGTTCTATGTACCTATATATTCAGATTCAGTTACGAACGAGTCAGTCAGAACGGTCAGCCGGATTCGATAAACTAAGGATATTTTTTAATGTAACTGATAACTACAATACTTAGCTAAAATAGAGATTTGACCATAGGTATTTTGGCCTAAGTAGGTATGTATAAACTTAATGAATATTGACTTACCTACCTATAATTAAACGGGAGCACCAGGGCCGCCTTTCTTTCCGATGAGCGACTTGTGTATGTGAGGGATTACACCGCCGCCCGCGATGGTAGCTTTGATCAAGCTGTCGAGTTCCTCGTCGCCTCTGATAGCCAGCTGCAAGTGACGCGGAGTGATACGCTTCACCTTGAGATCTTTGGATGCATTTCCCGCCAACTCCAATACCTAAAAAAAAGTAAGATTCGGTAAGTTGTAGGTACAATACAATATTCTACCTAGCTAGTTTTGTTGAAGTTTCTAATCGATGAAACCAATGATTAAATTAATTACATAAATGTTTTACAATATTTCTTCAAACCCAATATCAATTCGTTTCCCGCCAAAATAAGACACTATCAGAAAATGTTAAAACGTAAGTAAAAAGTAAGTAGCTAATTAAAACGTATAGTACAAATTAAGTTATCATATGGAAAACGTGAGGGTACTATTTTCTAGATTCTACAGTCATGCAATTACGTTAAAATAAATGCTATTTTGTATGCCGCCATATTGACAGGGCATCGCGCAAAGCTTACCTCGGCTGTGAGATATTCCAGAATAGCTGCAGAATACACGGCTGCTGTTGCACCAACACGTCCATGACTCGTAGTCCTATTTTTAAGATGTCTATGAATCCTCCCCACAGGAAACTGAAAAAAAATGATTTTTACTGTAGCTCCAACCTATTGATTATTTTCCGACTAAGTAATGGACGCCGCCATACTGAAGAGGTCATTCATAATATTCAATTATATGAATTGAAGATACAGAACGAGTGTAAGCATACTGTTATCATGAAAAATCCTATTTTAAATTAAGATAACAAATTAACTTACCTGAAGCCCAGCCCTTGCCGATCTGGACACTGCTTTGGCCTTGGCTTTACCAGAATCTTTACCCGCTTTACCGCCAGCCTAAAATTGATGAAAATTCCCATTAATTTTTCTCGTTCGGAGTTGAAACTTCGCCAGTAAGTTATTAACACCATTGTTCACCGTATTACACAATAAAATCACGACAACAACAACTAAATTTCACAAAATCTTGCAAACTCACCATTTTGAAACGTGTAACACACTATGACCACTACAGACAGTGAACAACCAACACAGGAAAGGCGCCAAGCCAAAACGCTAGATACAAAGATGGCAGCTCCGTTGTGCCGTTCGTAGCAATCCAATCAGGGCAGCCAATTGTACGTAAGCGGAAGTGGCGTACAAAACAAACAACTCTCAACTTGCACGGCTCATCCAATCCGCGTCAATCGAAATGGCGGGCGGGTCACAGGCGTACAGTGCTGCCAAGCCAAGGTACACTTACGGATTAATTTGGAACAATATACGTTTTCAATAATGCGTTTCGTTTAACGTGTTATTATTTAGTTCGTTTAAAACAAATTAGTTTTATTTATATATTATTAACTTTAAATAAATAAATATCGTATTGAATTGATGTTGGGCAGTGGGGTTCATGGCTTAACGAAAACAGTCGTACAGCTACAGAACAATCAAATGCCGATTTCGGTCCGCCTAGCGTACTTTTTAAATGTAGGGGTAACTAGTGTTGCCAGGTGTCGCGATTTGCGCGGGACATCCTGATTTTCAGGGGTCTGAGGACGCGTCCCGATTTCATCATAGACTCACCATGTCGAGAGCGCTGAGCGACAATGCGTTCAAAATCGAGCGCATCGCATCACTAGCTTGCTCGCTTAGAACCGAAATCGAACAGACGTCCACACTCGAACATGTCAAAACGGAAATTCAAATTAAAACTATCTTTAGCATGACGTGCAGTGAATTTTATAATCATAGATACCTATTTAGTATGTTACACTAGATTACCAATTACCGCACCAAGGCGTTGCCACGGGCATATGACCAGGGACCAGGGTCATATGCGTAGCTTATGTCAGTTCAATGTTCTGTTGGACGCAGTACCGAAGTGACACGCGATGACGCGACAAAATATGGGCAAATGCGTAGGTAGTGAAAGAGTGCGATTCAAAATTACAAAAACATAACAAATTAACCGGAATAACTTTCCACACGTAATTTTATTGTTTCTGTGTTTATATATTGGTTTAGATCACCGTAAAAACACAATATTCAATGAAATTTTGAATTTTGACAATTAGTTTCAGTGTTACCACTAGAAACTTGTTTTAGTTTCCCACATTTGTGAGAGAGTTTTGTAATTGATGAAATAAGTGATTTTAATTTTATTTTATTGTTTTAGATTTTTTAAATGTTTTTTATATTGTTTTAATATTGGTAGGTATATTTAAAAAAAATGGAAGGACACTTAAATGGATACTTTTAGGTAGGAGGTTGGGGGGGAGGGAGCGAAGTCATAGAAACCTCCCGCAGGGGGAAAAAATCATCGGAGTTGCATAATTTTTTTTATGAATGTCTTTAAAAGTGACCAAATTTTTGGTAAAAATTTAGTATCGTACCGCAGGCAAGGTGAGGCTTGGGGGGTGGAGACAGGGGGGTCCCCCTTACCTCCTGGTACCACTCCCATGAAAAGGTAATGCACCAAAACCGATTAATGTAACCTAACCAAAAAAAAATACTTTTTATAGAGTTTGGCCAACGAAAGCTGTCCACGACATATTTTCAGAAGTTTTGATATGGCAATAATTTAGGATTGTCAAAATTGACATATTTACGTTTCGTACTTGAGTCATCTTGTGTTTACGTGTTTCATAATTTTATTGGTTTTGTCTAAATTAATGCCGATAACAATCAAAAGTTCGACGAGGAAGCTTCTATTTACTATGATTGACAAATTTAAAGACATAAAAAGTGATATGAATCAGAAATTGCAGAGAAAATACTACGACTGGATTCAATCATTTCATTTTTAGGTTAGTTTATTGAATTTCTAATGAAATACCTTGATACTTTTCGACTATTTATAACAAATCGTAATATTTTTCACGGTCTATCTACTTTTCAGGAAGTATTAACAACGAAGAAACAAAACTTAAAATTGTGGAAGCAGTAAAGAAATTGAAAACTCGAAAAAAATGTAATGTCGACCTGTGAATCTCATTATTTTGAAAATATATCTTCAATGACAGGTATTACTTTAGAAATTATAGATTTTTAACAGTTACTTCGAAGGGTTTAAACATTTATGATAATGTATGGATGGCTAAATTAAATAATAAACTCTACTATCTTTGTATTTTACTATGGTTTTTGATTCTAATGACTGATTATTAATAATACACTGTTACATAATTTATTGTATTTGTTCCCTTCAGATGTAAGTGTGAAGACCATATGAAGAATTTAAATTGAAGGGTTTAACAATCAAGGACAGTGGAATACTCCGGGGAAAAATCGTCCACATTCAGCAACAGTTTCCAATTTGGATAATTTTGATATTTCAGCTTTATGAAACAAAGTAAACGAATTTTATTAAGGACACTACCTCACAGGTGGCGTGGAAACGTCTACATAAAATTATGAACTATTTGAAAATAATAAAAAGGCAGAATTAAAAGTACTCTTTTATTTAATATTCTTCATTACACTCGAAAATTACAGCTCATAAAACATAAATAAAAAAGACTTTAATTGCTGAATAATAAATAGTATCAACAACGTTTAAGCAGTGTATAGCCAGGGTTAACAGCTCTTGATTTTTTAAAATTCCCGCCTTTTTTTTTGGACAGCTTTCGTTGGCCAAACTCTATCGCCTAAAAAGCGTAGTCGATGGAGCCCCGTCAATTTCGTCCCAGAAATTCCGTAAATATTATTTTACTTACACAGAGTCGAATCCTGTACTTGTACTTATTACTTATAATATTGTACACAAATAGTTTTTAATTAGTTTTATCACTGAAATTCCAATATTTTAACTGTTTACAAACACTTAACTTTTATGACCGCCATAAACAAAACACTAAAGCTATGAAAAATTTCACAGATAACAATATTTTTCAAATCACAGACGAAATTGTTTCTATGACGTGCGCTCGCTCCACTCGCATATTAAATAACACTCTTTGACTTCTGTCCCCGAAGTGCCGGGCCTCCGCCGGCCTCCATCGTCGGCCTACGGCCCGGTGCCCATGCCGCCCATAAATGATACTGCCGCAAGACGGTCGTCGTGGGCAATTATTTAAAAAATATCTAGGCACGATGTTGCCTCGGCGTAAAATAGGCTGCCGCATACCGCAATTGCCACTTAAGTTGGTTATTTGTAGCATACCACAAGATGACGCAAGCCACAATATGTAGCATGCAGCAATGCCGCACAGTGTTGCCTTGGCGTAAAGCATCCTCCAGCAGGCCTATTATGTAACTTTCTGATATCCAGTGACTAACAAGCTTCGGTTGTACACCGAACTTTGTTGACAACCGTGAATGTCATATTATTGGTATTATGTATAACACTGAATGGATATCACTTTACGGTGACTAACAGCGCGCTTCGCCTAAGCAGTTGACCACTCTATTTTTTATCGACTATTAAGCGGCTAAGTTAAGTAGCGCCCGTTGAGCGTTACAGTACTTGGTTATACGGAACATTTTATAATAAGCGGTTTATATAACATGTGACATTACTGACTTGTTATTGTAAATAAATATGTTTACTTACAAATAACTTCTTTATTTGATAAAGGGACCGATAATGTATGACTTGGAATGTGTTAAGTTGTTGTGCAAGCCTGGATAAATTGTGATAACTCCATTCGATAACCGGCTGTCAACTTTTGGACTGTGAATTTGAATTCTTCGAACCTGGGGAGTATTCTGTTTTAATTTACGTATAAATGTTGTATAATTTACATACTATACAGTACACAGATACCGAGCGACGTCCCAGTAAACACCAGCTACGTTTACGTCTCATTTTACTTGAAAAATTGTGAACGCAAATTCGAGGACGAAAACTCTTGCCCAGACTTATAACATTCACTACAAACCCTACTTCACACTTAATAGGTGTCTCTAATACCTATGCTCTAAATATTATAACTAAACCACTTAGTTAATAATTAAAGAACATGTTTAAACTTTGTTCCCACGTAAAACTCATGTTCATATCAATCCTTGAATCTTATCAAAGTAAATGTAAAAATAGCCTTTCCCTAAAGTGTTGACTGTAGCAAGTTTGAGCATATTAAATCAAATTTAAAATTAATAGAAAATTAATTTTAAGTTATTTTTCCATACTTACCTACCTTTATTTTTTCATTTAATATTTTACTCCATTCTAACTTCAAAACTCCTACTTTCTCAAGGTTTTATGAAACATAATATTCTCTAACATACTCAGCTGTTTCTTGTCACATTTCAGGTGTTGGTTAACGTAATCAGGCAATATGATGACCTGCGAAGCTACGTTCATGACATGAGTGAGCAACTTAAGAGCAGAGCTGACGGAGCTAGATTCATCTAGAAATGAGTGAGCAAGCTACTGCGGGACAGGAAGGAAGTGAAGTTGAAATTTAGTCAATAGTAAACAAAAACACTCAACTGAAGAGCCAGCTTGCAGAACTTCACACCCAACACTTATGACGAGATACTGGACTAGATCACCATCTCCGTCAACTAGTGTCTGGTTTTCAGCAATACCATGACACTCATGACTGAAACGAATATTTGAACTAGAAGCAGAATAATTGTGCAAGGCACATAACACCATTAAAGCCAGCAAAGAGATCACTAACACCAATAACCTGTACAATGAGCTGATTGATGGTGTATCCGGACTGGAGTGCGAGCAGCCCACAATTTGAACCCCACCCAAAGTAGTAATATCATAGTGTATTCTGATGGACTAGGAACCGGTTTTGGATCATCAACCGTTCTAAACATAAAGTGTTGGTAGTACGTAATAATTAGTAGTAGTATTAGTATATTTCAAATAAATAAAGTTAGTACAGCAGGCCTATTATGTAACTTTCTGATATCCAGTGACTATCAAGCTTCGGTTGTACACCGAACTTTGTTGACAACCGTGAATGTCATATTATTGGTATTATGTATCACACTGAATGGATATCACTTTACGGTTACTATCAGCGCGCTTCGCTTAAGCAGTTGACCACTCTATTTTTTATCGACTATTATGCGGCTAAGTTGAGTAGCGCCCGTTGCGCGTTACAATACTTGGTTTCAGGGAACATTTTTAAATAAGCGGTTTATATAACATGTGACATTACTGACAATAACATTGTTATTGTAAATAAATGTGTTTACTTATAAATAACTTCTTTATTCGTTAAAGGGACCGATAATGTATGACTTGGAATGTGTTAAGTTGTTGTGCAAGCCTGGATAAATTGTGATAACTCCATTCGATAACCGGCTGTCAACTTTTGGACCGTGAATTTGAATTCTTCGAACCTGGGGAGTATTCTGTTTTAATTTAGGTACGTAGGTATTAATGTTGTATAATTTACATACTATACAGTACACACGACACCGAGCGACGTCCCAGTAAACACCAGCTACGTTTACGTCTCATTTTGCTTGACAAATTGTGAACGCAAATTCGAGGACAAAAAACTCTTGCCCAGACTTATAACATTCACTATAAACCCTACTTCACACTTAATATGGTGTCTCTAATACCTATGCTCTAAATATTATAACTAAACCACTTAGTTCATAATTAAAGAACATGTTTAAACTTTGTTCCCACGTAAAACTCATGTTCATATCAATCCTTGAATCTTATCAAAGTAAATGTAAAAATAGCCTTTCCTAAAGTGTGACTGTAGCAAGTTTGAGCATATTAAATCAAATTAAAAATTAATAGAAAATTAATTTTAAGTTATTTTTCCATACCTTTATTTTTTCATTTAATATTTTACTCCATTCTAACTTTAAAACTCCTACTTTCTCAAGGTTTTATGAAACATAATATTCTCATAACATACTCAGCTGTTTCTTGTCACATTTCAGGTGTTGGTTAACGTAATCAGGCAATATGATGACCTGCGAAGCTACGTTCATGACATGAGTGACAAACTTAAGAGCAGAGCTGACGGAGCTAAATTCATCTAGAAATGAGTGAGCAAGCTACTGCGGGACAGGAAGGAAGTGAAGTTGAAATTTAGTCAATAGTAAACAAAAACACTCAACTGAAGAGCCAGCTTGCAGAACTTCACACCCAACACATAGGACGAGATACTGGACTAGATCACCATCTCCGTCAACTAGTGTCTGGTTTTCAGCAATACCATGACACTCATGACTGAAACGAATATTTGAACTAGAAGCAGAATAATTGTGCAAGGCACATAACACCATTAAAGCCAGCAAAGAGATCACTAACACCAATAACCTGTACAATGAGCTGATTGATGGTGTATCCGGACTGGAGTGCGAGCAGCCCACAATTTGAACCCCACCCAAAGTAGTAATATCATATTATAGTGTATTCTGATGAACCGGTTTTGGATCATCAACCGTTCTAAACATACAGTGTTGGTAGTACGCAATAATTAGTAGTAGTATGTAGTATAATTCAAATAAATAAAGTTAGTACAGGATTATTATTTGTCCTTTTTTTCCAATATGTTTCACAAAACAAATATACAACATGTAGAAAAGTGAAGTTAAGGCTGATGCTCTAGAGTGGCCCGCGAAATTCGAATTTTCTTACGTTTTTTGCAATTTGCAGGCCAGTGCTAGGTTGTATGTTGATTAAAATATTATTCGCGGGTGTAAGACGTATGTAGTTACAGAATTATAATCATCAATACAACCCTCCACGTTCATAAAGGTGTAGTGTAGGTGTTTTCTGCTTTTTTTTTGTTTCCTACACCTTTATGAACTTGGAGGGTTGTATTGATAATTTTGATGATTATAATTCTGTAACTACATACGTCTTACAGCTGCGAATAATATTTTAATCAACATACGACCTAACACGGGCCTGCTAATTGCAAAAAACGTAAGAAAATTTGAATTTCGCGGGCTACCCTGGAGCATTCACCTTAAAGTAAGGCCCAGCGCTAACCGCTGCAGGCGCGGCTTAACTACCTTGACATACGGTAAATATATAGACGGTGCTCAGAGCGCCCTCAAGCCACTACAAGAACATGCGCGCGACTGCTCCAGTCACCGCCGTGCTGCTCTGCGCTCCGCCGCCGCACCACGAGAGCGAGTTGTCTGTACAAAATATCGAACAGCACTATTAATGGGCGCGCTCGGAGTAGCTGCGCGCCGCTCCGCTCAAGGGCTCAGCGCCGCTCGGGGCCCGCGGATCCGCCAGCACGTTTTAGGGAAATGCGCTCCACCGCGCCTCCAGCGGTGTGCGCTGGGCCAAAAGGCCTAAAAGTATTACGAGCTACTAATAAAACTATTTATCTCTAATTAATTAATTAAGCCTTTTCATTTATAACTACAAGGATCTTTTGGCACGTGGCTGAAATCAGAACTAACGATACCATTCCGATTAGTTTATTAGCAACTAATATTAATACAAGAAAATAAATATTTTAGAACATCACAAGCTATCTAAACAATAAAACAACAAAAGACATAATGTTTGCACAGAAATCGGCATCGGTGTATATCACAAAACCTTATAAAACACTACCTATGAGTAACGTCTATCACGATAGCAACTTCACACTCAGTTGTCATCAATTTGATGTCCATTATGCTTACATAATCGCAATATTAGAAGTATCGATACCACAGAGTACTATAATATAAAAAGGAAATCGATACGAAAGCATCTGTCAAAATGATTTACGGTGACTAACAGCCACGATGTTCACCAATGACGTCATATTTGATCGCGTTTGGTCATACATAATACGAAAGTAACCTTTTGACAGTTAATTGATATACACTGAGCCCAATTGCTATCAATTCGAGCTGTCAACAGAGATACATAATAGCCCTGCAGGTGTGCTTTGCTCTCTGAACATTCCACACATACGTTATACTCTATGCCAAAATAGTCTGTGGTGTGATTGAAAATAGTCTATGGTGTAAAATGTCATCTTTTTCAATACAATAATATCATTAGTTCTGCAATTAAAATCTCCGAAACTATTCATCTCCGATGGTTGAAATTTCACAAATCGTTTTCTTAGATTAGTAGGATCTACAATAAAAATTACAACATCGTAGGTTAAAGTATCCATTTAAGTGTCTAGCCAAAAATTTAAATAATAATAATATTTGTATATAAATGAGTAAACGAAATGAAACATAATCAAAAAGAAAATGTTTTAATTATTTTAATAATTATAAACTTCTAATACATCCATTAAGAAATACATAATTCAAAGTTAATTTAATTTATATGTATCAAAATGTTTTTTATGGCTTTCAAAATTTGGGTAAAATTACCGCATGGGTAGGCAACCCCATCCCGCCATTGCAATTTGATATTGCCGTCTTTGTCTAATCAAAGCGACGGTATTGTTCTTGCGACTTGTGTAAGCGAGACAGACATATGTTTACTTTTAAACTTTTGTGGTTTCAAAGCTACATCGTCGCGTGTAAAAAGGGGTACACTTTTAATGACACATTTTATTGAGGTTTGCATCTTTAAATAAGTTATAAAAAACAAGGCAATCCTAGGCAGCAAAATGTACCGAAATATACAATGAGGGATTTTCTTTTTAGCTCTTCCCTAGTCGCTGGATAGATGGCGCTAGGAGTAAGTATGATAATGCAAGGAACAAAACCTAAAAAAACTGATTTTAACAAAGCGCGATAAATGTTGGTTATATTCGGAAGGTTAAGCAAATGAAAGTGTCAGCCAACGAGAGTATGTGACGTGACACAATGTTTTTTTTTTCAAGCATTTTGGCTTTGGCATAGTAAGTTCAACGCCATCTATAGAGTTCTTAGAAACTAAGTTTGTTTTTAAAACCTCAAAAGGAAAACCTCTCATTCTAATAAAAAAATAAGTTAGGTATTTATACATTTAGAACAGCGTCAATAATAAAACATCCGATTTTTATGATCATTCATTTGCGGTTGCGGTTGTTTGCCCTACACACTACACTACATTTATACCTAATGTTTCATAAAAGTGTGTTTGAGTGTGTATGACAAAACAGCCGCGGACGAACCGACCTAAAAAATCTGGCCATAGGTAACGCTAGTTACTAGTTGCTACTGCCAGAAGCTGGGTACACCTATGTGTACAATAGGCTCAACCCTGTCCCCTAAACTAGGCTAGGCCTGTATTTTAAGAGCGGCCAACCCGCCATACTTTTTGCGAGAATTTTGACAATAGCTCGTGCGTATTTATGCCGTTGTTAGACATATATCTTTGAATTTTTTGAACTAATAGATATCTTGTGGACTCTAACTAGGCTTCAATCGAAGCAGAAAATAAAAATTTGTAGAAACAAATTCAGTAGGTACCTATAAGCCTCCAAAAATTGCTGTTTTGCACAACTTTTACCTCAACTTTGGCCGTTCATAATGTACTACTTATAAATTGTAAAAGTAAGGAAAGCATCCTGATAGAAGCCTTGCAAATGTAGTGGAGATTCTAAATAACAAATATTTATTTCACATACTTGTAAGCAGTCCTGGATTTGTCAATAGGCCGTATAGGCCGCGGCCTAGGGGCGGCAGATTTCAGAGGACACTTACCTACTCGATTTGAAAACATAAAAGTCAAACAAGTTCACTGGTTTTCTCATGTTTTTTTTATACTAATACGTTAAATCCCTACCAGGCCGCTTTATACACTTAAAAACTTTCTCTTCTTTGGTACTATTTTTTTGTTTAATTCCTATTGGTCGAAACAAGGTGGTCAAACATCTGTGATCATTAACAGAGCCTGAGATTTTTTTGTAAAACATGACAATAATGTAAAAAGGTCGCTTATTCTTTTTTGTATAAAGATGGTAAACAAATGTAGACATCGTGTGCTCGGGTGTTTGTTTTAAAAATGAGTAGATTCGCCTTGAGCTAACTGTACGTTATAGGTACTTATTTTTAACCCCCGACGCAAAAACGATGGGATTGAGGTTAGGGATGAGGGGGTGTTATAAGTTTGACGTGTCTGTCTGTACCTGTCTGTGGCATCGTAGCTCCCGAACGGATGAACCGATTTTGTATTTCTTTCTTCTTTTTGTTTAAAAGCAACATAGCTAAAAACACTGAGGGAGTGTTTTTAATTAGCTATGTTTGATGAAAATGGAGAACGATTACCATTACGGAGAACCAGGTGAGAGATTTCTCAAATTCTTACTTTCTGTAGGACACAAGGCTCAAGAAATGTTTAATGCCATTACCTACTATAGAGCTGGAAAAGTTAAACATTAATCTCAAAGATTGCCGTGGTCAGTCTTATGATAATGCCACTAACATGTCAGGGATTTACAATGGTTTACAAGCTAAAATTATAGAACAAGCACCATTTGCTATGTTTGTTCCTTGTGCAGCTCATTCATTGAATTTGGTGAGAACCTCGGCAGCTGATTCTTGTACAGAAGCCTGTCACTTTTTCATGTTGCTAGAGGAGGTATACACTTTCTTCGTGAAGTCAACCGAACGTCGTTGGAAAAAATGTACGAATGAGATAAGAATACAAAAGACACTCAAGGGAGTGAACCTCGCTCGTTGGTCGGCTAGAGCAGATGCCTGTAAAAGCCTAAGAGATTCCTGGCATGAAGTAATTACAGTTATAAAAATGATTGAAAATTCCACTACAGATAAACCCGTCCCGCGAAATGAGGCAAAAGGAATTCGCATCAAATTAGAAAAACTTAAAACTGCGTTCATGGTCGTATTTTGGAATTCTATTTTGGATAAATAAAGTGAGTTTTTAGATTCAGAGCTCATCTGTAGGATGTAATTCACGGTATCTGATCTGTGGGCCCCAAGTCTGCTATTTTTATAAAATTCGTCATTCCTACACGACGCCATTGTCATTTTGGTAAAAGTTCATAGTCTGCTAAGTTCATAATGATAGATCACTGGTCGGTCAATGGTCTCGTAATAGAATTGTGTTGGAATGATATTGTTGTATTGCCATTTTTAAAACCCGGTGGTAGAAATGATTTTCGAAAAACTACTATTAAAATTGAACATTTATTCATGCCAGATTTCATTTTATATATTTTTACATATTATTTATTAGTGTTTTAGGCCATCTGAATTAATAAGAAGTTTGTAAATAGGAAAAAACATTAAAATGTTCAACGCGGATTAATGTAAAACTTAATATTTTATCTGTATAAATGTCAAAGTCAAATGTGACATTTAGTTTACTCTCGTGTATCTGTTTTTGTTTCTAGCGGCCGGTGTTTTGTTATTATTTTCATTTGAGTGTTCTAGTTAGATTTTAGTTTGTATATTTTAACCCCTAAGTGGAGGAGCTCGTGGCTAAGTAATAACAGCCGCTCGGGTCAATCTTTAGGTTAAGCCGTGCTTGCCTAAGTTGGTCTATGGATGGGTGACCACCCTTACACACCGAGTTTCCTCCGTGCCTCGGAAAGCACGTTAAGCTGTTGGTCCCAGCTGTCATTTGTAGATCTTTGACAGTCGTTACAGGTAGGTAGTCAGTGGCCCATATAGTCTGACAACCAGTCTTACCAAGGGGTATCGTATTTCCCAGTACTAACTGGGTTGTGGAGGTCAGTTAAGCAGTCGCTCCTTGTAAAATACTGGTATTCAGCTGAATCCGGTTAGACTGGAAGCCGACCCCAACATAGTTGGGAAAAGGCTAGGCAGGCAGATGATGATTTTAACCCATAGGTAACATGCATTTACAATCTTGCCTGCAGTTGTTGAACTCTAAAGGCTGCTTTACGCCGGGGCAACGCTGTGCGATATTGCAGCATGCCACATGGCCGCATTCTACAATATTTTAAAATGTTGCACGTTGTGGCAAGAATCGTGTGGCTTGGCAACACCTTGCGTCATGCTGCTAAAGTTGCTTCATCAGCCATAATCTACGGTGTCTTGTCCCCTCAATCAATCAAGTTGGTAGATCAAAACACTCCAATAAAATATACAGCATGATACTTTGAAAAAGGCACGATGTTGCCTCGGCGTAAAATACGCTGCCGCATACCGCAATTGCTGCATTGTATCGTTATTTGTAGCACACCATAATACGTCGCACGCCACAACATGTAGCATGCTGCAATGCCTCACAGTGTTGCCCCCAATGATATTCTAAAGGTAGCTTTACGCCGGGGGCATCACTGTGCGGCATTGCAGCGAGCTACATATTGTGGCGTGCGTCATCTTTTGGTATGATGCAATTAACCACGGTGAGCGGCAATTGCGGTATGCCGCAGACTATATTACACCGAGGCAACATTGTGCCTAGATAATTTTCAAAGCATCCCAAACATAACCTATAAACTGTATGACGCACCAAGATTGTGGCATGGAATCCATAGTGTTTGGATAGAAGCTGTGACAGTCTGATACATGACGCAAGTTGTTGCAATGCCGCACAGTGTTGCCCCGGTGTAAAGTATAAACTAGCCATTATACAGATATGTTATAACACCTACAAAACCACGGAAAAAAGTGTGCCGCGGGGCAGAGCCAGCTCACATACACGCAGTAACGCAGAATAAAGGCAAAACAGGCCAATTGGCACGTTTTTGACTCTTCACGATTGCGCGCTCACAACATATCTGTTTAATAGAATATCGTTGGTTGCCCCGGTGTAAAGCAGCCCTATGTAAAGCATGTGTGCTGCAAACACCTGCAAAAAATCAATTTACTTTTTTACCTAGCTGCATTTGGCATTTGGCTGCATTGGGACGACCCGATTGGCGCAGTGGTAGTCAGGCTGCCTTACGTTCTTAGGGTTCCGGGTTCGAATCCCGGTCGCAGCAAATGTTTGTGTGATGAGCATGGACATTTGTTTCCGAGTCATGGATGTTTATATGTTTATTAAGTATGTATTTACAAACAAAAAGTATCTATGTAGTATATTAACTATCTGGTGTCCACGATACAAGCCTCGTTGCTTAGTGTGGCACTAGATGGCGCTGTGTGTAATGTCGAGCAATATTTAATATTTATTTATTTAGGTAAACGTAGATTAACTTATATTTAATTACTGTTCTTGACATAAACAAGAAATAGAGCATCTAAATTTATAAAGTAAGAAATTAATTCTATTTTCTATTTTTTATTCTAATAATCACTCATCATGAGTATTTAGAACAATTGCTTAGAATAATGCTCTTTAAATAACGCTCTTAGTCAGTCCAACACGATCCTATTGTCATTTTGGTAAAAGTTCGTAGTCTGCTAAATTCATAGTGATCGATCATTGTCCGGACAATGGTCTCGTGTTGTAATGACTTTGTTGTATTGCCATTAATATAAGACCCGTTAGTAGAAATGATTTTCGAAAAACTACTATTACATTTGAACATTTATTCATGCCAGATTTCATTTATTTATTTATTTACATATTATTTATTAGTGTTTTAAGCCATCTGAATTAATAAAAAGTTCGTAAATAGGAAAAAACATTAAAATTTTCAACGCGGATTAATGTAAATTTAATATTTTATCTGTTTTTATGTCAAAGTCAACTGTGGCATTACTGTTTACTGACGTTTATTTGTTTTTGTATCTAGCGGCCGGTGTTTTGTTATTGTATTTATTTTCATTTGATTGTCTAGTTAGATTTTTGTTTGTATATTTTTACCCCTAAGACGACCCACTGACCGAGAAGCCTATATTTATTGATTTTATACAAAATGGTGATAATTGAGCAAATTTCGGCTCCACTTGAATAATTGGAAAACCACCAATGAAGGGCGAAGTTTATCGAAGGTAAAGATCTTGCAATTATTTGTTTTGACCATTAACGCCCCACTTTATGGGCAAAGTATGTCGCCCGATGTTACAAAATATATATTTTTTTATAGAAACAGACCATGTACCCTCTCGATGTTGCTCAATCAAGGCTGGATGCTATTGAAGCCAGGAACGAGGCGACTTTAAAACATGCTCGGGCAGGCCATCAACAACTCAGCTGCTGCATTGATGGACAGCTCCACCACAGAAAAAATGGTGAACCATAGAGGCCACTGTGTGCCAAAAAAGGTAATTACTAATTACTGTTGATTTATAGGTAAGTCATTCACCTTTAGGTAATGGTTTCACCCAAAATCGGAACTTCTACTCATTGTGTGTGCTACCAACATACCCACAATAAGTATTATGGAGCATTGAAAACAAAACAATAAAAATTATAATAATTAATATGACCCCTCCATCTAAGCTTATAAGCTTGTGTTAGGTTTAGGCTCAATCAGTAGTAGTACATTGGCCAGAATCTGACATCTTGATTGTAACTCTGATACTAAGCGCTAGGTTACACAACATGCTATAAAAGAAGTTGCAACTTTTGTATTAAACTTAATTTTGTTTTCACACAAACTCTGCAGAATTATAATGTCATGACAAAATGATTAAATGAAACAGTGTTTATAAAAAGAGTATTAATTTATTTTAACCTATAAGTATACCCGTAATTACAGGAATAACAATGTTCTGTTCCCGGGCTTGAAACGTTAAATCATATTTTGTCAATACTGTGGTCACTGTGGATCTGTAACAAAGAGTTAAATCATTTTATTAATACTTAGAGCATTTTCGTACTTCATTAGAACATTAAGGTAGGTTTACAGTACATACCTGCTAATTTAATTTATGCATTTCTCCACAGTCTGTCAAGAAGAGCCTGCTGCAGTGCCCGACCTTCAAGAAGATCCCGATTCACCCTTTGATGGTTTTGATAATTAGGTGCTGCATTATTATTTTCCTCCTAAATTAAAAGACAGATTAGTGATTAATGACATGAATGACTGTTATTATTTTTATTAAAAGGTAATATTTGTGATTTGTTATTCAAATGATGATTAAAATTAAAATATTGAAGATCTTTTTGATTTGTATGAAGACTGATTTTGATTTGTTATTATTATTACATTAGATATTGTAACTTGTCTTTTGTTTTATGTAGTACTTATATTTACATTTCAGGTTTTTCAATTGACTTGAAATTCAAGTTTAAAATGTTAAATAAATATTTAGTTTATGAGAAATAAAGATTATTTTAAATGTTGATTTTTAACATAGCAGTATTATTTTAAATTCCATCTTCATTCTAAGTGAAATGTGGAATGTAAATCACCTATTGCAAGCCAAGTACTTCTAGATAAACTTCATCAGGTGGCAACGGTGCTCTTGCCATGTATGGAATGTTATTCAGTTGTTCGACTATAATGTAAAGCATGAACTGCAACCTGAAAAAATCAATTTACTTTTATAAGTACAACCGCAGGTAACTTAACTTTTATTTAATTAATACTGTTCTTGACATAAACTATTGCATCTAATCATTGTTATTGAGTATCTAAAACAATAAATTGCTTATAATAATGGGTCTTTACCTGAAACATGCTTCTAATACGCTGCAATGGGGAATGAGTTCTTCAATTTATTAACCTCCATATGAGTTCTTTCCAAGGCGAAACAACTTTACAAATTCCGCCTCGGGAATATCTTAAAAGGGTTCAAATAATCCCTTTAGGCTCAAAACGTCCATCATTCGCGTCAAGCGAAGGGCACGACGACGTCTTCTGCATTCCGCCCATCTTCTTTCTCTAGCATCCACTGCGTTGGCTAGCTCGAGAACATTTTGTTCGTAGTGAATTCATTGTCTCCATTCAATATTCCACAAACACGATCGAAATAAAAGCAATGATTGTACAATGACGTTCCACTGATAGGTTAGTGATCAAAAGAACTGTCAAAACTTTAGCAGATTACCGCTCTATGTTAGTCATTGTGTACGAGATTACCATTCTAAAACAGTGGTTGTTCATTGGAAAGCCATAATGACGCCATTATATTAGTAGATTACCAAACTTGTCAAAATCAACAAATAGAAGATCAACGATAGATCATTCTGACACTATTGTAATAGCAGACTTGATTTGCGTTGGCTGGCTCGAGAATATTTTGTTCGTAGTGAATTCATTGTCTCCATTCAATAATCCACAACCACGATCGAATTAAAAACCATGACCGCACAATGACGTTTCAATGATAAGTCAATGATCCAAAGGAACTGTCAAAATTTTAGCAGGTTACCGCTTATGTCAGTCATTCATTTGTCATTGTGTACGAGATTACCATTCTATGCCATTTCTTTCAATGGAGTGTCAGTGGTTGTTCATTGGAAAGCCATAATGACGCCACTAAATTAGTAGATTACCAAACTTGTCAAAATCGACAATTATGAGATCAATGAACGACTATTCTGACACTATTGTAATAGCAGACTTGAGGCCCCTGTATGGATCTCTAGTAGAGTTGCTTTACAATAGCAGAGCGAGATAAATTGTCTATTTCGAAGAAAAAGCAGAAAGAGATGAGCGCATTTAAGCAATTTCAAGGTAAAATAAAGAGGCAACCTAAAAGAAAAAAAATGACGGTTGAAAAATTGAATGAAGAACCTGAAATACCCTCCGGCTCCAGAGATTATTTCAGAGTGAACACCTTTTTGGTCATACTTGATAGACGGAGGGCTGAAATACAGAGAAGGCATAATACTTACTTAAACTTTAAACTAACTAAAAAAATACTGAACTTTCAACACAAAGAATTACAGAAAAAGCCCAGTCTCTTGTGAATTTTCACATTCACAGAGACAACAAGAACAACAAGTGTGTGAGACAGAGATTGGAGAGACTGAGTAGTGATTTTGATCCAGGGATCAAAATCACTACTCAGTCTCTCCAATCTCTGTCTAACGTTTACTCTAACTTGGATATAACTCTCCGCATCGCACTTTCCACTCCGGCTACAAATTGTTCTGGAGAAAAGAGTTTTTCCTGTTTAAAATACTTAGATGATTTTGCTATTAAAAAGTCCCGTAAAAAATGTTTCTTTTTACGCTCTTTCTAAATCTAATTAATTCTTACTACAAAATAGAAAATTATTATTTTAGAAAAGTATACATGGGGCGGCGGAAATAAAGTGGCCTACACTCTTAAAAAATATAAATCCGGCACTGCTTGTAAGGCTATTCAAAAACATGAGAGTCAAAATGGCGGGTGTACCAGAGCAAATCGAATTATACCAATTACCAAAAAAATGTACTTTTATTATATTATTTAGTACATAGCTCTAAAAAATCTGTACCTCTTTCAGAACGAAATTATTTCGAAATTAAGGTACACCCGCTATATTGACGTCAAGATGGCGGGTGTACTATAATATTTTATTATTTAACCTTTATTCATAAAATATAATTACACCAAAAAAATTTACCCAAAAAGTACCTCAATTAAAAGAACACACTTGATCTGTTGGATACCTAGTTCTTGAGAAATAAAACAACCGTGTTTTGTATAATTATGTTACAGTCAAAACTGTTAATCGGTCAAAACCACTTTTGACAGGTGTCAGTCAAAATCCTTATGAAGTTAAAATGAATTTTCTGCATTAAAAATATATTATGTTGTTTAAGAGCGCCTCAGTTGTAATTACCCGTCCTAGAATTACATGATGTTTTTCAAAGGGTCACAAAAAAAATCAAACAACCTAATACATAAGTTTCTAAGTTAATGTTAGTTATTGTTAAAATAGTTTTGGCCGGTCAAAAGTAGTGTTGACTGTTTAACAGTTTTGACTGTGACATAAATAATGTAAACACGATTATTATCATGATAAATTGATAAAGTTATAAAAGGTGTCGCTTTGCATCCTGGTCAATTTCATGGAAGTATCTATGTTAATCTATGTTAATGATTCTCGTCCCGAATCAATAATAAAATGTTAAGGTTTTTTTTCTAATTTACTGAAATCAGTAAGTGTGAATTATGTAATAAAACGCAGCCCGTCTGTTACTGACAAGTAAGCCAGAAAAGAACTATTATAGCTCCCACACACATCTAGTAGCCACCATTTTATTTTTAAAAGGCATTCAACACCAGCTCCATAAAGCCAAAAAAAGTTTTTACACAGAGTTTTGCACAGTGCCATCTATCGTTTTTTCGTGGAAGCAGGCCCTGAAACACCTCATTCTAGGACTAGTAATTACAACTGAGGCGTTCTAAAACAACACATTATGTCGTTACATATGAAATTGGCGTTTTGTCGTACTGACCACTTTGATCTCAAATGGTGAAATCAAACTCCTCTTTGGTTAGGAATTCCAAATTCATAATTTATACAGCTATTTCCTCATGCATTTGTGTTTCGAAAACCGTAATTCATTTGTGTTTCCTCTTTTGTATTTTTTCTTTGCGTCATCGTCTCTCAGTTTACAAAATGGAAAACTTGAAATATCGCGTTATTTACGAGTACGACATCCACCGTGGCACCAGTGCTGCAGAAACGGCTCGAAGGATTAATGATGTGTATGGCGGCGGTGTCGCAAAAGAAAACACATTTGGTTCCAACGATTTCATTTTGGAAATTTTGACGTGCAGAACAAGCCCTGTGAACGACCGGAGACCAAAGTTGATAATCAAGAATTTAAGGTTATTATGGAAGCGGATCCATTGCAAACCACGTCCGAGTTAGCTGCTGGCTGCGGTGTTAGTGATAAAACTGTTTTAATCCACTTGAAGCAAATTGTGAATGTGAAAAAGCTTGAAAGGTACCCGTAACTCACGAATTGAGTGAATCAAATCGACAAAAGCGTGTCGACTGCTGCGTTACATTACTCAACCGGCATAATAATGAAGGGATTTTAAATCGAATCATTACCTGTGATGAAAAGTGCATCATAGACGATAATCGGAAGCGCTCATCGCAATGGCTGAACCCTGGCGAACCAGCCAAATCATGCCCCAAGCGAAACCTGACTCAAAAAAGTTACATGTGAGCGTTTGGCGGACCAGTGCCGGTATCGTCCACTACAGCTTTCTTAAATCTGGCCAGACGATTACGGCAGATGTCTATTGTCAGTAACTAGCAAACCATGATGGAAAAGCTAGCTGCTAAACAACCGAGGCTGGTCAATCGCTCTAGGCCACTGCTGCTTCAGGACAACGCTAGACCACACACTGCTCAACAGACCGCTTCCAAATTAGAGGAGCTTCAATTGGAATGTCTAAGACATCCACCGTACTCTCCGGTCCTTGCTCCAACAAAATACCATTTTTTTCGAAATTTAGATAACTTCTTGCAAGGGAAAAAAATCAATTCCGATGGGGCAGTCCAAACCGCCTTAAAAGATTTTATTGATTCCCGTCCGAATGGATTTTTTAGTAAAGGGATCAATGAACTACCTATGAGATGGCAAAAGTGCATAGATAGCAATAGTACATACTTTGTTAATTAAATATTTTATATAAAAAAATGGACTTTATGTTCCTCTCATACAAAACGCCAATTTCATATGTAACGACCTGATATTTTTAATGCAGAAAACGAATTTTGACTCCTCATGGATTTTGACTGACACCAGTCAAAAGTGGTTTTGACCGATTTGACTGTAACATAATTATACAAGACACGGTTGTTTTATTTCTCAAGAACTAGGTATCCAACTGATCAAGTGTGTTTTTTTAATTGAGGTACTTTTTAGGTACAATACTTTGGTGTAGGTAATTATATTTTATGAGTAAAGGTTAACTAATAAAATATTATACCGCCACCCGCCACCTTGACGTCAATATAGGGGGTGTATCTTAATTTCGAAATAATTTCGTTCTGAAGGAGGTACAGATTTTTTAGAGCAAGGTACTAAATAGTATATTTTAGGTATTTTTTTTTTGGTAATTGGTATAATTTGATTAGGTACACCCGCCATTTTGACTCTCATTCAAAAACACGTATGTCCTGATATGACAAGTTTCATAAATTTTCGAACAATATTTTTCGTTCAATGTCCTCGCGTTAGGCGGATATATCTTTTGATAGAATTAACCGATTTCAATGAAACAAACACTAAATCATACCCCAAGTTACACACAATTTGTATGTATAAAAGTTATCTACATTGGTTTTGTAAATTTTACGTGATGCTTGATCATCCAAACAGACAAACAGACAAAAATTCCAAAAGTGCTGGAAATGTGTTCTGTTGCTTATCCTTTAATACCCTGGCAATTTTTTTTCAAATTTATTTACGACTAGCTGACCCGTGCAACTTCGTCTGCGTCACATGAGAGAGAGAGGGTTAGAGAGAGTGGAGTCAACCTTGAAAGATAGACATAGTGCTATCGCGGTTTTTTTTAGAACGCTTTAAAACGAACAATTCCCTAATACATGATTGTTGCGCAACTTTAACTGTTTATGCAGCGACCGCAAAGGAAGCTCTCGAAAGAAATAAATTTTCCTTGTTTTTGCAACATTTATCATTTATGCTCCGCTCCTTTTAATTATAGCGTGATGTTAGATAACCTATAGCCATCCTCGATATCTATTCAACACTAAAAGTTTTCCTGTAATTAGCGCGTTCAACCAACCAAAATCTCTTTAGCTTTATAATATTAGTAGATACATTTAAACCTACGTAGATCCAAGTGGGTAACAATTTAATTTCTTCGATATATTTGCATTAATCGCTAAAATAATCTACTTATGTTTTTCCAAAAAAGGGCTTACCTCGACAGCCTTTTTTTTCGGATGGGAAATCATCATATGACTCCTCCCGCTCTGGGCGGACCAGGAGGCAGTGTCATACTTTTACTGACTAAACCCATCCATGTTCCTTCATCGCCCTTTGTGTTCCGGGGCCACGGTATCTCTTTAGAACAGTCCCGCAACCCCGGCAGGCATCGGTCCTTGCGGACCCCTTCCTATTGCTGACTCTCTTTGAGGCGCGCGTCGAACACGAACGTGCCGTCGACACGGCTTGTCGTCATGAGACAGACGGACGGCGAGCTAGCCCATAGCCCACCGTCCACAGGTGGCCCCGGACGCACGGGGCGTCTCCCGCGGCGGCCGGGACGTTTAGAGGTTCTCTCCCTCTCACGTTCTGCCACCTCCTTCATCCTTAGACACTCGATGACAGTCATACTCCAGCTAGGTCGAAAGTTCTCATCAAAGGTGCAAGAAATTAGCCCAAACACGATTTTTCAATTATAAATGGGACCAACTTTGAGATGTACCTACGCTTTTTACAAACAAAAGGACCATGTACGGACTTCTTTGTAAAAGTTATCCGTGGTCATATATAAAAAAAATACGCGTCGAATTGAGAACTGCCTTCTTTTTGTTTCGTCGGTTAAAAAACCAATCTTGAGGCAATTTACACGTTTGCGGCGGCGACCTCTCGCGTCCGGCCCTGGTGCAAGCCATGGTCCGGAGCGCGACGGAATGGGACGCCGTCACCTCCTTCTGCGAAGCAGTAATGCTAGAGAAGGAGGTGGCGGAACGTGAGAGGGAGAGAACCTCTCAACGTCCCGGCCGCTGCGGCAGACGCCCCGGGCTTCCGGGGCAACCACGTGGCCCCCGGCCACCGTAGACGTGGGCCTGTGGACAGTGGGCTATGGGCTAGCTCGCCGTCCGTCCGTCTCATGACGACAGGCCGTGTCGACGGCACGTTCGTGTTCCACGCGCGCCTAAAAGAGAGTCAGCAAAAAGGAAGGGGCCGATCCGCAAGGACCGATGTCTGCCGGGGTTGCGGGACTGTTCGAAAGAGATACCGTGGCCCCGGAACAAAAGGGCGATGAAGGAACATGGCTGGGTTTTAGTCAGTAAAAGTCTGACACTCCCTCCTGCTCCGCCCAGAGCAGGAGGAGTCATTTGATGATTTCCCATCCGAAAAAAAAAACAAAAAATAGGCAACTGACACGGGCGAGGGTCATTCAATTCAGAAAATGGAGTGAAATAAACAACGCCGTCTATCGACCAAAATGTTAAACTGCTAAAGTATATTACCTATGCTATAATTTTTTTTTAAAGCTGGTCAGTCGATTTAAAAGTTATGACTGTGGTGAGCACATTTTTAGTCATTGGTATCATTTTAGTTCAACAGATGTCGCTGCATGTATGTATCTTACATTTGATGATTAGTTCTTCTTGAAAACTGTAAGTTCATATATCTTTTGATAGAATTAACCGATATCAATGAAACAAACACTAAATCATACCCCAAGTTACACACAATTTTTATGTATAAACATTGTCAGCATTGAATTCGTAGATTTTACGTGATGTGCGCACAAACAAACAAACAAACAGACAAAAATTTCAGAAATGATGGAAATGGGTTCTGTTACTTATCTTTTCACACGCTGGCTATTTTTTGTTTCAATTTCTTCAATGTACAAAAATGACTTTTCTACAGATTTATTATATGTATAGATGTACAAAAACGATTTTTCTACAGATTTATTATATATTATTATTATTCCCTTTATTCATTACATTACACATCTTTTACATTTTTAAATATTTCTATACAAAATACTATAAAAAAACAACATTTAAAAATATAAAAAATAGTAGCCCACCAGCGCTGGGAACAGGGTCCGAGCTGCCGGTGGTCAGGGCTCTTGAGAGAGGAACCTCCTAACGATACGTGCCGTGTCCAGAAGTACTGCTTTCTGAATCAAGCCCTTGATCCAGCTGCCAAGCGAGAGCCTCCTAAGATGTTGGTCGAGGCTCTTGGCTATTAAGCCATTGGCCGACACGACTATCGGCACAATGACTGCTGTACCCACGTCCCACATATCGACAACCTCGCGAGCCAGATCTAGATATTTGAATTGTTTATCTTTCTCTGCTTTCACGAGGTTCTCGTCATGCGGGATCGTTATATCAACAATCATTGTGCGACGCTCCAATCGATCTATCACCACAATGTCAGGCCTATTGGCAACAACAGTCCTGTCAGTGGTGATAGGTCGATCCCAATACAACGTGATATGACCATTATCGAGAACTGGGTCGGGCGCATACTTATAGTATGGCACTTCTGATTCCACAAGGTTGTATTTCAAAGCAAGTTGCTGGTGGATTATCCTGGCAACAAGGTTGTGTCTATGCAAATACTCTCCGTTAGCCAGACTAGAACACCCAGAAATAATGTGTCGGATCGATTCTCCCGGACGGTGGCATGCCCGACATATGTCAACCGTGCCATCTTTCACAATGTATTTCCGGTAGTTATTCGTCATCATAACTTCGTCCATTATTGCACAGATAAAACCTTCTGTTTCCCCGAAGAGGTCACCAAAGCGCAGCCAGGATACGGACGGTAAAAAGTTTACATCGGGGCCATGTAGGGCCCGGTAAAAGCGTCCGTGAAGCTCCTTGCTCTGCCATTCCACCTTGCGGTCATTAGTGTCTAATACTTTAGGTTTGCGCCAGTTCTCGTTAGCCAGGGAGAGCGGGGTGAGGCCCTTGTCCACTGAGACCACATCTCGGTGCATCTCCCCTTCGGCTTCTAGGAAGTATTCCCTGAGACTGCACACCTCACGGTTGTGTAGGGTCTTAGCATTTAAAAAGCCACGACCCCCGCACTTCCGTGGGATATACAGTCTCATCACCGACGACCGTGGGTGATGCATTCGATTTGCGGTCAACAGTGTGCGGACCCTCCTATCCAGGGCATCAAGTTCCGTCTGAGTCCATTTGAGTATGCCGAAGGAATACATCAAAACCGGCATGACCGAATGGTTTTATTATTATTATTATTATTGTTATTCTTTATGTTTCTTCTCATTTAAGAGAGCCTAAGAAACCTTACACGCGGGTCGGAACCAAGGATGTAAGGTGAAATTTAAATAGAGAATGTGGATGATAGTGTTGATGAAGTCAGAAACTTTCGGGTGATTCGACAGGTGTTGAGAATGGTGGCTTTTTGCAGCATGTAAAGTGTGTGATTTGGCATCTGTAGAGTGTTGAGGCTTTGTGTAAGAGATTTTGGTATAATACCAGTAGATGAGAGAACTATGGGGACTATGTGAACAGTTTGTACTTTCCATTGAGTTTTAATTTCAATGGCAAGATCTTGGTATTTACTGAGTTTTTCGGATATTGTAGCTTGAATATTATGTGAGTTAGGTATTGCTATGTCTATCAGATAAACTGTTTTATTGGTTTTGTCGTGAACGGTAATGTCGGGTCTATTGTAATGAATGGTTTTATCGGTTATTATAGTTCGGTCCCAGTAAATTTTTTGATCGTTATTCTCTAACGCTACTTCTGGTTTATATTTATAATACGGTATCATTTCAGAAACTAATTTATATTTAAATGCTAACTGTTGGTGTATGATTGCAGCGACTTGGTCATGGCGGTGTTTGTAATCGGTTTGTGCAAGTGATTTGCATGCTCCTGTTATATGTTGTATAGTTTCGGAGGCATTGTTACAATGTCTACACAAATCAGTCGGCTGGTTTGGGTCTTTTATGATGTATTTTCTGTAATTACGGGTAGCTATTATTTGATCTTGTATGGCCAGCATAAAACCCTCGGTCTCGGGAAACAACTCACCCCGTTTGAGCCATTCGTTCGACTTTATTTTATCGACGTGTGGCTGGCTCAAGCAGGCTCGATGTCTTCCGTGTAGGGCTTTTTCAGACCATTCTGCAATTTTTTGTTGTGTACTTACGATGTGTTCATTTATTTGTGTGTTTCGGTTTTGTAGGTTTAGTGGTGTTAGTTTGTTATCTGTTTCCGTTACTTGCTTGTATAGTAATGAGGTTTCTGATTTGTTATGGAAGTATGCTCTGAGTGAAAGTATCTGTTTATTGTGTAAATTGTGTATGTCTATTAATCCTCTCCCTCCTTCTTGGCGTGGTAGTGTAAGTCGTTGTATGCATGATTTTGGATGGTGTTTTCTATGTTTGGTTAGGAGTGTGTGGATAGTGCGCTGTAGTTTTTTAATATCAGTCTTTGACCATCGTATAATTCCGAAAGAGTATGTGAGAATGGGTATTGCAAAGGTGTTGATGGCTTTAATTGTATTCCTTGAATTAAGGTTGCTTTTTAAAATAAGGTTGAGACGGTGTGTGAATTTTTTGAGCAGTTCTTGTTTTGACATCTTTTGTTGTATTTGTCTGGACTGTTTGAAACCTAGGTATTTGTATGTACTTTGTTCATCCATTGGCTCGATCGATGCTCCTGATAGAAGTGTGTAAATATTATTTTGAAATTTTCCTTTTACAATGGACAATATTTTACATTTATCTACTCCGAATGACATGCAAATATCCTCAGAAAATTGTTGTGTGGCATCAGCTAGTTGATAAAGTGCTTCTTTGTCAGCTGCATATAACTTTATGTCATCCATGTACAGGTCTCCCAAAGTGATAATGCGCATAGAAATCTTCGTCACTGTTCGGCAACGGTCGTATTCCCCGAGCGTCGGAAGACGATATGTATATAGAGTGGTTAAGTGCATTTTCTTCATGCATAATTTAGTAGAAGTACGTGTTTTGTGCTAAAAGAGATAAATATTGATTTATCAGTAACGAAATTGATTCGATAATTCGATATAAGTAAATAGCGAGGAAAACGACACGATTGCGAATATGCTACAATCTTTGTTGAATTGATTTACTCCTTCATACTGAAGCTGGTATAATGATGGAAGAAAAGAAGGTTTAAATAACACAAGGTTGATACTAGAAGAAGAAAAAATGGTTTTCAAACACAGGTTTACATTAAAATCTAATCATTAAAATCTCAGTTCAAAAGTATTTACAGCACTGATCATTCCAGAATAATATTACAATTACAAAAATGTTAAAAATCGTGAAAAATGTTAGTACATTTACCTATTTTACAAAATAAACTATTTCAATTTGAGTAAGATAATTAAAGTTGAAATTAAATTAACCTTTGAAAACAAAACCAAGAAGGGTGTGTAATAGCAGCTCTATATAATTCCACACAGAGAGAACACGTGCAGTCACCACCAATATGTAAAGACGACTGACGGACCTTTGACTGACCGGCGCAGGGTTGCCAGACGTTGAATTTTTTTCCTCGTACCAGGGTTGCCAAATATCTCGTAATTTCAGAACATAATCTCGTAAAAGTAAAAAAATAAAAATGTCGTAAAATCCATAATTTACACTGTAACCATTCATCCCGAAAAGTTTGAGAATGATGTTTAAAAACCGTGTCACCTGTTTTTTTGGCTGTCCATCCTCCCTTTTTAGTTTTTTTCTAGGTGGAGTGGGTGGAGATTCACTGTCACCACTCATTATTTTAAATTAATCACTAAATAATTCGGAAGACACATCAAAATGCACTGGAAATCAATAAACTTCAACTACTACTGAGTTAAATTATATTTCCCTGCGTGTTTCGGTTAGAGCAAGGGAGATAAGAATCCGATGTTTACATGAGTGCAACAAGGACAACAACAAAGAAATACATTGAGCGGGAATTCCCCGGCCAAAGACCACAGAGATGAGGTAATGAATCTAGTGATGTGCTGAGTGAGTCGATCGTTTATTACAATGTTTATTGTAAACTTTTTTATAATATTTTGATTTGGATACATGGTGAAGTCAGGGGAAAGTTAAACAATCCTGCCTTGTTTATTTATAGGGATATGTTTAGGTGTACCAGGCATCGCCGGTAGTTGAAATTTTGAAAAAAAAAGAAACGTGGTTAAAATCTCGTAAAAAATATACGAGATTTTTTTTTCTCGTATCTCGTACAGAGACCGCGAAATCTCGTAAAGTTACGAGATTTCTCGTACATCTGGCAACACTGGACCGGCGACAGCCGCCAACCGCCCGAATTGTTTTCAATTGTTTCACATGATATGACATATGACATTGACTCCTGTTTCTTTCGAACAAGGTACAAAATGCAAGTGCATTGTTTAGGGCTCTCTCCGATTCAATGATTCGGGTGTTTCCGGGAATACGACAATTGGCGAAGATTTGCATGCGCATTATTAATTTGGGAGTACTGTACATAAGGTGTGTTAACGTGTATTGTGTGTTATTGCTGTCCAGCGTGAATCCCGTGCCTGTTTGGTCTAACAAGTGTGAGAGTGGATTGAGTGCCATGCAAAACCACAGAGGACTTAGAGCATCTCCTTGAAAAATTCCACGTTATTATTATATGTATAGATTGGGAAAATTGGGTCTACCTGCCCTTAAGACCGTGTGGGTCGAAGTTGCTGCAAGCGTTTATATTTGTAGAGAAACAGCGAGATCGCAGCTCATCCCGAATGTTAATAAATTAAAATAAAATCATGTTAATTCGAGTATCACTGACATATAATAGATATAATACATTCAAACAGTCACATGGCACATAATGGGCCCTTATTTGAAATGCATACACTACACAACATTAAATTCAATCCAATTCATAACAATTTAATTTACTTAATTCAATTGTAATAACTCAAACACAATAAAACATTAATAAATAAAAACAACCATCACTATCACTACTCTGCCTCTACCGACGCGTGCATTGCATACATGCACACTTTACTTGGGACTTTACAATACATAATAATTAAAGGCGCCAAGTGAGGGGTGCTAGTGGTTACGGCTCCCGTCTGGCTTTTGATTTGTACCCCAAGTAAGACAGACATACACTTCAGACTGGACTGAGATCATCGCAGGAAGGAACATTTACAAGACGAGTGTATTAGTTTAACCTCCTCCATCGGATGGTGGTGCGTCGCGAGGTTCGGGTGCTCGGTGTAATTGGTCCTTCAGTGGTGGTTGTTTTTCCTTCAGTGGTGGTTGTTGTTCCCTCAGCAGTGGTGGTTGTGGTTGTTCCTTCAGTAGTGGTGGTTGTGGTTCTTCCTTCAGTAGTGGTGGTTGTGGTTGTTCCTTCAGTGGTGGTGGTTGTTGCCTCAGTGGAGGTGGTTTTTCTCTCAGTGGTGGTGTTTGTTGCCTCAGTGGAGGTGGTTGTTGCCTCAGTGGAGGTGGTTATTGGCTCAGTTGAGGTGGTTGTTGCCTCAGTGGAGGTGGTTGTTGGTCCTTCAGTGCTGGTGGAAGTTGCTTCAGTGGATGTGGTTGTTGGCTCAGTGGTGGTTGTTGCCCAAGTGGTGGTGGTTGTCGGCTCAGTGGAGGTGGTTGTTGGTCCTTCAGTGCTGGTGGATGTTGGCTCAGTGGTAGTTGTTGCCCAAGTGGTGGTGGTTGTCGGCTCAGTGGAGGTGGTTGTTGATCCTTCAGTGCTGGTGGATGTTGGCTCAGTGGATGTGGTTGTTGGCTCAGTGGTAGTTGTTACCCAAGTGGTGGTGGTTGTCGGCTCAGTGGAGGTGGTTGTTGCCTCAGTGGTGGTTGTTGGCCAAGTGGTGGTGGTTGTCGGCTCAGTGGAGGTGGTTGTTGCCTCAGTGGTGGTTGTTGGCCAAGTGGTGGTGGTTGTCGGCTCAGTGGAGGTGGTTGTTGGTACTTCAGTGCTGGTGGAAGTTGGCTCAGTGGATGTGGTTGTTTGCTCAGTGGTAGTTGTTGCCCAAGTGGTGGTGGTTGTCGGCTCAGTGGAGGTGGTTGTTGCCTCAGTGGAGGTGGTTGTTGGCCAAGTGGTAGGTGTTGTCGGCTTAGGGGAGGTGCTTGTTGGTCCTTCAGTGCTGGTGGATGTTGCCTCAGTGGAGGTGGTTGTTGGCTCAGTTGAGGTGGTTGTTGCCTCAGTGGAGGTGGTTGTTGGCTCAGTTGAGGTGGTTGTTGCCTCAGTGGAGGTGGTTGTTGGCCAAGTTGTAGGTGTTGTCGGCTTAGGGGAGGTGCTTGTTGGTCCTTCAGTGCTGGTGGATGTTGGCTCAGTGGATGTGGTTATTGGCTCAGTTGAGGTGGTTGTTGCCTCAGTGGAGGTGGTTGTTGGCCAAGTGGTAGGTGTTGTCGGCTTAGGGGAGGTGCATGTTGGTCCTTCAGTACTGGTGAATGTTGCCTCAGTGGAGGTGGTTGTTGCTTCGGTGGTGGTTGTTGGCCAAGTGATGGTGGTTGTCGGCTCGGTGGAGGTGCTTGTTGGTCCTTCAGTGCTGGTGGATGTTGCCTCAGTGGAGGTGGTTGTTGGCTCAGTTGAGGTGGTTGTTGCCTCAGTGGAGGTGGTTGTTGGCTCAGTTGAGGTGGTTGTTGGCCAAGTGGTAGGTGTTGTCGGCTTAGGGGAGGTGCTTGTTGGTCCTTCAGTACTGGTGTATGTTGCCTCAGTGGAGGTGGTTGTTGGCTCAGTTGAGGTGGTTATTGCCTCAGTGAAAGTGGTTGTTGGCCAAGTGGTAGGTGTTGTCGGCTTAGGGGAGGTGCTTGTTGGTCCTTCAGTACTGGTGGATGTTGCCTCAGTGGAGGTGGTTGTTGGCTCAGTTGAGGTGGTTGTTGCCTCAGTGGAGGTGGTTATTGGCTCAGTTAAGGTGGTTGTTGCCTCGGTGCAGGTGGTTGTTGGCTCAGTTGAGGTTGTTGTTGCCTCAGTGGAGGTGGTTGTTGGCCAAGTGGTAGGTGTTGTCGGCTTAGGGGAGGTGCTTGTTGGTCCTTCAGTGCTGGTGGATGTTGCCTCAGTGGAGGTGGTTGTTGGCCAAGTGGTAGGTGTTGTCGGCTTAGGGGAGGTGCTTGTTGGTCCTTCAGTACTGGTGGAAATTGCCTCAGTGGAGGTGGTTGTTGGCTCAGTTGAGGTGGTTGTTGCCTCAGTGGAGGTGGTTATTGGCTCAGTTGAGGTGGTTGTTGCCTCAGTGGAGGTGGTTGTTGCCTCAGTGGAGGTGGTTGTTGGCAAAGTGGTAGATGTTGTCGGCTTAGGGGAGGTGCTTGTTGGTCCTTCAGTGCTAGTGGATGTTGCCTCAGTGGAGGTGGTTGTTGGCTCAGTTGAGGTGGTTGTTGCCTCAGTGGAGGTGGTTGTTGGCCAAGTGGTAGGTGTTGTCGGCTTAGGGGAGGTGCTTGTTGGTCCTTCAGTACTGGTGAATGTTGCCTCAGTGGAGGTGGTTGTTGCTTCGGTGGTGGTTGTTGGCCAAGTGATGGTGGTTGTCGGCTCGGTGGAGGTGCTTGTTGGTCCTTCAGTGCTGGTGGATGTTGCCACAGTGGAGGTGGTTGTTGGCTCAGTTGAGGTGGTTGTTGCCTCAGTGGTGGTGGTTGTTGCCTCAGTGGAGGTGGTTGTTGACTCAGTGGAGGTGGTTGTTGGCTCAGTGGTGGTGGTTGGAGCAGACATAGTTAAAATTGGGGAAGTGATCGGTGAGGGTGACATGGTGGTGGGAGTGCGCGCGGTGCACCCGGCGCTCTGCGGCCAGTCGCACACGTGCAGCGCGGGGCTGAAGTGCAGGCCGGCGGGGCACTGGCGACACGTGGGCGCGGCGCGGCCGGCCTCGCAGTAGTAGAACAGCTGACAGTCGTCGGGGTGCGGCATCAGCGCGTCGGGACTGTTCTGCGCGCTGCATGACACCGGCGTCACCGAGTTCTCCGCGCACCGAGCTGGGATGTTGCTCGCCTGAGGTATCCTGTGTACACAAACATCTTCTTATGAGCGGACGACAAAAGAAACATTCGTGTACAAAGATTATTTAATTGTACCTAGGCAAAACAGATTACAATCTTCGCTACAAATTCAAATTTTATTAAAGTACCTACTCATAGAATTGAAACATAATCTCAAATCGTAGCTTATAATTAGGACTTCCTTACGTTCTTAGGGTCCCGGGTTCGAATCCCGGTAGGAGCAAATGTTTGTGTGATGAGCATGGACCAGGCCCGTACTGGCCATACGAGCAAATCGGGCAAATGCCCGATGGGCCGGATGCTCGCCGGCCGGTGTGGCCTTACAAACTTACGAAGTTACGACTTACTTTTGCTATTTAAAAAAAAAACATCGCAATACATCGATTAAAATAACGTCCTCTACCTTCAAGTCGAGGACCTAATTCAATTTACTCTTAGACTCTATCTGTACTGTAGTAATCTGTACCCCTTAGGGCCAAGTTCACCAACAGTAAAACAACCGACTGTTTCGTAATCGGCCCGCTAAACGTAAGCAGTTGTTTAAACATGACGTGGAAATTTTGGTGTTTACCACAACTTATTGTAGCTCGGTTATGTAAACGTGCGTTTTAGGAATGAAAGACGGAATGATTATAATACAGTCAAATAAGGTGGGAACTAGGGCGTGCAAAACCGGAAGGTCTTCAAAACCGGTTTTGTATTCCGGGTTTGAGGGCCCAAAACCGGAAACCGGTGTTAGCTCCGGTTTCGCAACCATTTTTTTTTTTTTGCTTATTTGAATTTTAACAACAAAACAATATTTTCAGATACACAAATAAAACAAATTGTATCAAACCTCTTTTTAATCAACCATTTATGCCAATACCAAGAAGACCATATTAATAGTTTGGAATATGGATAACATGAACTTAAAATAATGTATAGATTAACCAACTGAGATCAAATCAACAAGTAAGTTTGTGGTATCTCTAATCGCATTGTCAGTTTTGGCAGAAACTACAAATCCAAGTGTTACGAGAAATGCGTATTTTGGAAATGTGTACCCACTGTTAACTTACGGTGTTATATTGGGGGAACGGTGTTATATTCGACAAACGTACAATCCACATTAATTCCCCAAAAGAAATGTTTTAAGACAATATAATTATAACATGCATAGTACCGAATCATTAAGAAATCGAAAGGATTCAAAAAAACGTCTCGATTTTTTAATCTTGAGCTGTTAATTACGAACTACTAAAAACATTAAAGGTTTGTCATATTTGACTATAAAACGAGATCAAATCAACTGTGTACCGTACATTATTTTAAATAAACAATAATATTTTTTTCCATGAGATTGCTGTTCTTGATAATTTGTTCATAAGAATAGAAGTGCATCTAACATTTTATCAGATCATAGCGTATTTCTTATTTTGTTGCAAAAGTACCCAGCACTCGAAAAGGCTTTCCCACTCTCAACACTTGTTGGTAGTACACACATCAAATAGTTACGTCATGCTTTCATACATGGCTTGTTCTACCTTGACAAACCATGCAAGGTCGAAATAAGACCAATTCTTGGGGGTTTTCCTGCATTTATCCAATTCTTTATCAAGCTGCTGTTGAAGAGTTAGCTCATTCAGCTACAACTTCAGCGTCAGATGATAACGATAACGATGGCACGGACTACTCGGAGACAACTACGGCGATGGTATCAGAATCCTTGAGCTTATATTTTAGCTGCTGCAATAAGTTTGTAATAGTCGCAGATGTGTCAGCACCATTGGGTTTGGGAAAAGTTTAAGGTAAGGTTTGCCGTTTGAGTTTGGGCAGGCGGGATCGGGTCACAGGAGTCGCTTCGTGGATGCGGGGTCGCGGAGGGAGAAGTGTAAGAGGTTGCGTTCGGATTTATTTGATGGCTCTCAATTGAAGATTTCTTAATAATTAAGTGCGTTCGAAAAAAGTTGATTTAAATCAAAATGTAATTCAATAACGGGAAAACCGGAGTTAACTCCGGTTTTGACTCTCAAACCCGGTTTTCGAAAATCCGTAAAAAAAAATCGGTTTTTGCCAAAACCGGAACACCGGTTTTGCACGCCCTAGTGGGAACTTAACACGTAAAAACCGTACAAATGCGAAACATCTTAAAATAGTTGCATTATACCCATAGATACTATTTCTATTTATACCACTATATAATAAAGCCACCTCTACACGTCTGCAGATGCATCTGCAGACATCGTCTTCGGATGCGTCCACCGACGTATAGAAGGGGTAATTTGTGCATCTGTTGTAGGTATTTAACGTCCGCAGACGCGTCTGCCTCGAATCCGATTGTTGTCGGTTTTTTTGGCACAGATCAAAGGTTTTCGGACGCATCTGCAGACGTGTAAGGAGGCTTAATACAAGATTATACCTGAGATGACAGTTCTATAACCATCAAACTATCTGTTGTTTGAAGTTTTGTTCATTTTCGTTTGAAATAAGAATTAGAGAATGAAGAAGCGCATTGCAATTTTATGCATGACGAAAAAGGAATTGTCACTAGTTTAGTGTGAAGTAGTGTCGTCTGGTGCAATACAAACGAGGAGTTCGCAAAAGTCTTTCAACGATTTCAAACTCGCCCATTATATAATTCAAAGCAGACTGCATGTTAAATTCTCACAATAATATCTGGAATAACCTTAAAATTTGTTATATTTGCAGTTGACAAACGTCAAAATACACCGATTAACTACTAACCGGAACTATAAACAACCTCTCCGAGGTGGGTTAGAGAAAACAGTTGATTAGTGTGTTTAGGGCCAACTTCACCGAAAAGATAACAGTCTGATTATCTAAAAACAGCTGTTTAAAACACATTTTCATGTTCACCAAAGCAAATCAACCGATTAAGGGCAAAGTTCACCGACAAGATAACAGTCTGATTATCTAAAAACAGCTGTTTAAAACACATTTTTGTACATGAAAATGTGTTTTAAACAGCTGTTTTTAGATAATCAGACTGTTCGCTTTGCTCGCTCTTGGAGCCTTACTTCTTTGTTTTTCAAATTTCCTTTCTAATTCGATTAAGTAACGTCTATTTCTGAATAAAAGGACTAACTTCTCTAAAGTGGAGAGCTCTATTTTTTTTTAGTTCCTAGTTTTCCAAATAGGTAACTCTTCAAAATGAGTAACTTCTACTTCTATTTAATCAAGTAACATAGATACTTAGAAGAAGTTCAGCTGCATCTGTAAACAGTAAACTTAACCCTAACACATACACGTTTTTACTCGCATTTTTCTTTTTCAAAAGCTGGCGAAGCCCTTGTTCGACAGCGTCGATATTCCTTTAGTTTCGAGCCTCTTCTTTATCAAAGTCGCAGCCTAGCATTTCAGCCCAACGTTCTATTTTAGATGTTTTCTACAGTGGATGCAAAATTTACATTAGTGGTTTTCATTTCTCTTGAAAATGGAGGGCCGACCGTCGCTCAAATGCCCGGGCCGGTTTCGGGTCCCAGTCCGGGCCTGGCCTGGCATGGACATTTGTTTCCGAGTCATGGATGTTTATATGTATAACTAGCTGACGTCCCGCGGTTTCAGCCGCGTAGTTCCTGTTCCCGTGGGAGTACGGGAATAAAATATAGCCTATAGCACTCACGAATAATGTAGCTTTCTACCAGTGAAACAATTTTTAAAATTGGTTCATTACTTCCGGAGATTACCCCCTACATACAAACTTACAAACAAATGTTACCTCTTTATAATATTAGTATAGAAGTATAGATAGACTAGCGGACGTCACGCGGTTTCGACAGACAGACAGACATGACGAATCCTAAAAACCCGCGGGGGTAACAAACGCTTGATATCTCCCAATTCCCTGGTAAGTACCAAATCAGAGACACGATGTATAATCGCAAGTTCCTTCAGATCGCCGTCCGGTCAAGCAACAATTTCTTATCGTCCGATCACCAAAGTTAAGCAACATCGGGCGCGGTCAGTAGGTACTTGGATGGGTGACCGCCTGGGAACACCGCGTGACGTTGGATTTTTGCTTTTTTTTTTGTTACTTAGGTACCTCTAATAATGCATTTTGTTGTAGGTGTAGGTACCTACAACAAAATGCATTACCTTGGTCCTTGCCAAACCGGACCGGTTTTGTTTAGATTGGGATCACTTAAGTATATTAGGATAGGTAGGTAGTATAATGGTAGCTAGCATAACTCCGAAAGTAGGTACCTACCTACTCACTTTTAACCTTAGTCGTCTAATGACTACTAAGTTTTATTCTGCGTAAAAATACCTATTTATTCATGAGTATCTTATTCATATTAAGAGGCGGGCCCACTATTACTCATTGTCCTTTGCGCAGGTTTGTGTGTGCGTAACCCTGGCAAAATGTTGTGGATTTGAGAGATGAGATCATAAAAAATAATTAGTGTATCATGAGGAGCAATTTGTTTAATAGTAGCAAAATTTGTGTGAATTGTAGTTTTAAAGTTATTTGAGAAAAACACATTTTGCTGGAGTAACGTTTGAAACGTTATCCTGGCAAAAACGATTTTCAAAAATTCGTTCAGGCCGGAACCAAATACATGTTTAGATAGCTTTTGTTGCGTAGTAAATGTGGCAAAATTTGTGTGTGGTATGGTTCTTGAGTTATTTAAGATTTTGCTGCGGTAACGTTTTGGGATTTCCCAGATCTCGAAAACGGCTCAACGCAGAAGATTTAAAAAATACCAATAAGAGACCTTAATTTGTTTAAATTAGTTTAAACATTAGGTTCCGTATGGTGTCGGACGTAAAGAATAGCACCATCCCATATCTTCCCGTGGGTGTCGTAAGAGGCGACTAAGGGATTACCAGAGAATGGGCAGCAGCGCTCTCTGTGTCTTTTGGAAGAACTGTACTGCGATCGCCAACCCGCATGCCAAGCGTGGCGATTATGGCAAAACCCCCCCATTATGAATACCGCATTAAGAAAATAGCCCCTAGTGCCCGGCAGCCCGTCTACCCTCAACTACGGCAGCGGTCGAGGTTACGGCGTGGCAAGGGGTGCGAAGAATCCCCGGATGGGATCCGGCTGCCAATACCAACGACTGGACCTGGCAACGTATAACGCACGCACACTCCGGACCGACGAGAAGATAGCGGAACTCGAAGAGGAATTGAGCAGGCTGCGATGGAGTATTGTGGGATTGTCTGAAGTCCGAAGAGAGGGGGAGGACACGATAATCCTGAAATCCGGCAACCTGCTCTATTTCCGTGAGGGTGACCGGCAATCCCAAGGTGGAGTTGGGTTTATCGTCCACAATTCCCTTGTGAACAACGTGGTGAAGATCGAGAGTGTGTCGACCAGGGTGGCGTACCTTATACTCAGAATATCCTCCAGATATTCGCTGAAGGTCATACAGGTCTACGCCCCGACCTCGGCACACCCCGACGACGAAGTGGAGACCATGTATGAGGATATTTCTAAAGCCATGCATGGTTCCAAAACTTACTTCACCGTTGTCATGGGGGACTTCAACGCGAAACTGGGCAAACGAGACGGGGATGAGCTGCAGGTGGGGCAATTTGGAGTTGGACATCGGAATCGCCGGGGTCACCAACTGGCTAGTTTTATGGAGAAGGAGGGCCTCTATATGATGAACTCCTTCTTCAAACAGCGTGAGCACAGGAAGTGGACCTGGCAAAGCCCCGATGGTGCAACTAGAAATGAGATTGACTTCATCATGTCAACCAAGAAGCAAATGTTCAATGATGTCTCGGTGATCAATTCGGTGAAAACCGGGAGCGATCACCGCATGGTAAGAGGCACATTGAACATCAATATTAAGCTTGAAAGGTCTCGACTGATGAAGTCTACGCCCCGTCCAGCACAGATCCAAATCCAAAACCCCGAGAGCTTTCAGCTTGAACTCCAGAACCGTTTCGAGTGCCTAGGAAGCTCAGTGGACGAATACAACGATGGGTTCGTGGAAACTGTCCATACGACCGGGTCTAAGTTCTTCAAGTCACGTCGTACACATCAGAACAAGAGACTCTCCGATCACACTCTCAAGCTCATGAAGGAGCGGCGTGAGATGATCCTGCAGTCTTCAGACGAGGCGTGCAAATACCGGTAGCTCAATAGACGGATCTCTAAATCCTTGAAGAGCGACCTCCGCCGCTTTAATACCGAGCGTATTAAAGACGCGATTGAGCGGAATAAAGGCTCCAAGGTATTTGCAAGAGATCTGGCTATTGGGCAGAGCCAGCTCACGAAACTGAAGACCGACGATGGTAGGATCTTATCCGCCAAACCGGAGCTTCTGAGGGAGATCAAGAGCTTCTATGGACAGTTGTACACGTCAACCAGTAAACCCGTCGTAGATCTAGCAAACGACCCAAGAGCTAGACTGACCCGACACTATACCGAAGACATCCCGGACGTCAGCCTGTACGAGATTAGGATGGCTCTGAAGCAGCTCAAAAACAACAAGGCACCGGGTGATGACGGAATTACGGCCGAACTCCTGAAGGCGGGTGGAAAACCGGTACTTAAGGCCCTTCAGAAGCTGTTTAATTCCGTCATACTTGAGGGAAAAACGCCACAGGCATGGTGCAGGGGTGTGGTGGTACTCTTCTTCAAGAAGGGTGACAATGCCCGGTTGAAGAATTATAGGCCCATCTCACTTCTAAGCCATGTCTACAAGTTGTTTTCTAGAGTCATCACGAATCGTCTCGCGCGCAGGTTTGACGATTTCCAGCCACCCGAACAAGCCGGTTTCCGAAAAGGCTTTAGCACCGTGGACCACATACATACGCTGCGGCAAGTTATACAGAAGACCGAAGAGTATAACCTGCCCCTCTGTTTACCGTTTGTGGACTACGAGAAAGCCTTCGATTCGATCGAGACCTGGGCTGTACTGCAGTCTCTCCAACGGTGCCAAATCGACTATCGGTACATCGAGGTGTTGAAGTGTTTGTACAAAAATGCCACCATGTCAGTCCGACTTCAGGACCAAGCCTCGGAACCTATCCTTCTGCAGCGAGGTGTGAGACAGGGAGACGTCATTTCTCCGAAACTGTTCACCGCTGCACTGGAGGATGTCTTCAAGGTTCTGGACTGGAGAGGGCTAGGCATCAACGTCAATGGCGAGTACATCACTCACCTTCGGTTTGCCGACGATATAGTGGTCATGGCTGAGACCATGGAGGACCTCAGTACAATGCTCGATGACCTCAGTGGAGCTTCCGGAAGAGTGGGTCTTAAAATGAACATGGACAAAACCAAGGTCATGTTGAATGCCCATGTCACACCCACTCCTATCAAGATCGGAGACTCCACACTCGAAGTTGTAGACGATTATGTGTACCTAGGACAAACGGTCCAGTTAGGTAGGTCTAACTTCGAGAAAGAGGTCAATCGTCGAATCCGACTAGGCTGGGCAGCGTTCGGGAAGTTGCGCGGTATCTTCTCGTACAACTTACCGCAGTGTCTCAAGACGAAAGTTTATGACCAGTGTGTGTTGCCAGTGATTACATACGGGACCGAAACGTGGTCGCTCACAATGGGCCTCATCAGAAGGCTTAAAGTCACCCAAAGGGCAATGGAGAGGGCTATGCTCGGAGTTTCCTTGCGCGATCGAATCAGAAATGAAGACATCCGCAAGAGAACCAAGGTTACCGACGTAGCCCGAAGAATTGCCAAACTTAAGTGGCAGTGGGCAGGGCACATTGCTCGCAGAACAGATGGCCGATGGGGCCGAAAAGTTCTGGAGTGGCGACCGCGAACCGGAAGACGTTGCGTTGGAAGGCCTCCCACTAGGTGGACTGATGACCTGGTGAAGGTTGCGGGAATCCGCTGGATGCGAGTCGCACGGGACCGGTCAATGTGGCGACACTTGGGGGAGGCCTATGTCCAGCAGTGGACGTCTTTCGGCTGAAATGATGATGATGATGATGATGAGTTTAAACATTATTAGTTTTTGATTTAGTTGTCGTAAACCAATGGAATTAAATGGTTTCAAAAATCAGATAAAAACGGATTTGCAAGTAAACCAAAACACTTATAACCAAATAAACAGCTGTAAAAAATACCCATGGTAGACACTTATCACGTCAGGTAAAATAGATAATGTAACTTTTTATACGATATGAAGATAAAAACAAAATTGATTAATTTTAGACTGGTCGTACTTTAGCGATGAAATACTTACGCAGTTCCCAAAACATTAAGAAATGTGGCATACTTTAAACAAATTAAAATGATTCATGAACATTAATTCCTGTTCCAATTATTGTACATCTTTGCCATAGCATTAACATATTGATAAAAAAAATCTCAGATAATTTGAGTACGTACTTAATTGTAATATTTGGTTACATAAACGTTTTTCTGTTTGTCAAGTACCAATGCTTAAAACTTAAATACAATATGAGCTTTGTAACGTGTTACTTAGAGTGGTTATTTCAACATTATGTGTGACCGTTACAGTTGATCAACGTGTAAACCACGCGCCGTCAATCAAAATCACACTATAAATTATTTACTGAGATTATTACTTACCTTTTTAAAGTTACTTTGACTTTAAATAATTACTTATGATCCATTAAATTGTTAAACTACTGTTAATTAACATGATTTTCATTTATAAAATAGAAAACTAGTAGAAAATGTGTGATATGGTACCTGCACTTCGAACATAAAAAAATCGGTTACACGTAAAACGTTTTTCTGCTTAACTGTACAAAACATCGGAAACTAAGTGGCTAATTTGCGAAGACTACTCGTATGTACGGTGCAGCCGCTTTTACGTGAACTTTTTAATTTGGTCAGCTTATTAGAGAATTTCTGACATATTCTTGATTTTGATATAACTTTCATTAAAGCCGTAATTGAACGCTGAAATTAACAGGAATTAATGTTCATGAATCATTTTAATTTGTTTAAAGTATGCCACGTTTCTTAATGTTTTGGGAACTGCGTATTTCATCGCTAAAGTACGACCAGTCTAAAATTAATAATTTTTTTTTTTATCTTCATATCGTATAAAGTTACATTATCTATTTAACCTGACGTGATAAGTGTCTACCATGGGTATTTTTTACAGCTGTTTATTTGGTTATAAGTGTTTTGGTTTACTTGCAAATCCATTTTTATCTGATTTTTGAAACCATTTAATTCCATTGGTTTACGACAACCAAATCAAAAACTAATGTTTAAACTAATTTAAACAAATTAAGGTCTCTTATTGGTATTTTTTTTTTAATCTTCTGCGTAAAGCCGTTTTCGAGATCTGGGAAATCCCAAAACGTTACCACAGCAAAATCTTAAATAACTCAAGAACCATACCACACACAAATTTTGCCATTTACAAACATTTATTATGCAACAAAAGCTATCTAATCATGTATTTGGTTCCGGGCTGAACGAATTTTTGAAAATCGCTTTTACCAGGATAACGTTTCAAATGTTACTGCAGCAATATGTGTTTTTCTCAAATAACTTTAAAACTACAATTCACACAAATTTTGCTACTATTAAACAAATTGCTCCTCATTCTACACTAATTATTTTTTATGGCCTCATCTCTCAAATGCACAACATTTTGCCAGGGTAATGCACACCAAGTTTGTGAGGAGGGATGGATGGATAGATGGATGTTAGTCTCCTCATACATATAGTTATACTTTTTGTCTCGTTAGTATGATCCTGTGGGTCGGTTATCGAACGCCTCGCGAGCGAAGCTGCGACAATAAGCTAGTCTGTAATATTCATTAGAAACTAAGGGTGCATATCATAAAACGGCGAAGGGAAACATTGATAGGAAATCTGAATGTCCTACAATGAAACATTCTACGACAAGTGACATCCATGCGCATGAGCTGGATGACGGCCCGCTCTCTCACAGGCCTCGTCACGCCTTTAAAAACGAAGATACTCACGTCTTGGGGAAGACGCTTCCGGCCAGCAGGCAGCACATCACTATCAGCTCGTACATGGTGGAGACAGGAGCCGCTATGTCGCCTCGCGCACCAGCGTTATTACTTATTGTGCGCTCGAGTGGTTGAGACAGGGGTTCCCAAAGTGTGCTTCACGGCGCGGCGCCCTGGTGCGCCGTAGAAAGTAAAGAGGGGCGCCGTGAGGTGTTACTGTTTGCCACTCTCCAGAAACTAAACTTAGGTGTTTGCGGTTACAAATTTAAAGAGCTTTATGATCTCACAAAGCTTTGTCTCTTTACACGAAACACCTTTCGAAGCTCACTGAATGATTTTCAAAAAAGGTACTTCTCCGAAGACGATGTCGAAAAATGTGATTGGATCAAGATCCTTTCCATGCAAAAGATCCACCAGAATTCATTTCGCAAGAAGGGTCCCTCTGAACTCTGCTGCGATTAGGGTTACCATTTAGGAATTCGAAAAGTCCTGACAAAAAGCCGGACATTGCGATAAAAGTCCTTTATATTAAACTAGCTGTTGCCCGCGGCTTCGCCCGCGTGCAGTTCGGTAACTGTCCCACTGAATCATACTAAAGGGATAAATAGTGTCCTACATGTTAATCCAAGTTATAAACTATCTATGTGCCAAATTTTATAATCATCACAATTTATTATTATCATCACAATCACCATCTCAATCACCATCACAATCAAAATCACCTACACAATCCCCATCACCATCGCTATCACCATCACAATCACCGTCACTATCACAATAACCATCACCATCACAATTACCATCAAAATCACTATCACAATCACCATCATCGTTATCACAACCTTTATCATCGTAATCACAATCATTATCACAATCACGATCACTATCTCTATCACTATCACTATCACCATCACAATCACCATCACAATCACCATCACAATCACCATCACAATCACCATCACAATGACCATCACAATCACTATTCAATCACCATCACTATCACAATCACCATCGCTATCACAATCACAATCACCATTACAATCACAATCACTTACCTCGTTATCACAATCATTGTTATCGTAATCACAATCATCTTCATCATTATCACAATCACCATCACTGTCACAATCACAATCACCATTACCATCGCTATCACCATCACAATCACCGTCACTATCACAATCACCATCACCATCACAATGACCATCAAAATCACTATCACAATCACCATCATCGTTATCACAATCATTATCATCGTGATCACAATCATTATCATCTTAATCACAATCATCATTATAACAATCTCCATCCCCGTTATCACAACCATCGCTATCGCCATCACAATCACCGTCACTATCAGAATCACCATCACTAAAACATTCACTATAACAAACACCATCACATCACACCATCTATAAGAAACACAAATGTTAACTCATTTATCGATAGGAGTACTCCTGGTAAGTTTCGAATAAAGTAGTCTATCTAATCTTATTTATCTTTGGACCCCCGTTTCAACACCTTAGGGGTGAATTTTGAGAAATCCTTTCTTAATGCACCCCTAAACCTCATAAAGAACCTATGTGCCAAATTTGGAATCTCAAGGCTTAGCGGTTTGGGCTGTGCATTGATTTTTATACTTTGCCACCCCATTTTCCCCTCTTAGGGGTTGAATTCTGAAAAAATCTGAAACCCGTTTCTACTCATTTATCAATAGGAGCAGTCCTGTGCAGTTTCGAATAAAATAGTCTAACTTATTAATAGTCTTATTTCCCCATACAAACTTTGAAGCCCCATTTAACCCCCTTAGGGAGTGAATTTTGAAAAATCCTTCCTTAATGCACCCCTAAACCTCCTAAAGAACCTATGTGCCAAATTTGGAATCTCTAGGCTCAGCGGTTTGGGCTGTGCATTGATTTTTATACTTTGCCACCCCATTTTTAGGGGTTGAATTCTGAAAAAACCTGAAATTTGTTTTGAAGGTTATAACTTTATAAGCGATACCGTACTACAGCTCCTGAAATATAAACCTAGGATTATTTTGTGTATTTTTACAAGTTTTGACGAATTCAAATCTGTGTTTTACAAAAAACTTCAGAACTCTGCGATGCTTTTTCAGCGAGATATCGGCGATAACGTATTTTTCACCGTTTCAATGGCGCGGCCATGGGGTTTTAGTCTTACAGCTCCTAAAATTTAAACCTACCTGGACTTCAGTCCAGGTCTTTTTATAAAGTACTTATAAAAGTATATATAAAGAAATAAAGCATATTTCATTATATTTGCTGAAAGTAATCCTCCCTAGCCGCGCCACATACTTTAAAGATTAATTAATCAAAATGAATAGTTTCTTGAGAGAAAAAAAGTATCAACGAAGAGTAGAGAAAAGGTACTATTATATTAATTGATTTATGGATAGTTATTATTAAATATTGCAAAATTTACTTGCTGCAGAGTATACATTCCAGCCACACCCTACGACCAATAACTCCTTAAGGCTGATGCTCCAGGGTAGCCCGCGAAATTCAAATTTTCTTACGTTTTTGGCAAATTGCAGGCCAGTGCTAGGTTGTATGTTGATTAAAATATTGGACGCGATTGTAAGACGTATGTAGTTACAGAATTATAATCATCAAAACCGTGACTGTATTGATACAACCCTCCAAGTTCAGAAAGGTCGAGAAACTATTTTTTCAAGGTCAAAGTCATTGCTAGACCTTTATGAACTTGGAGGGTTGTATTGATGGTTTTGATGATTATAATTCTGTAACTACATACGTCTTACAATCGCGTCCAATATTTTAATCAACATACAACCTTGCACTGGCTTGCAATTTGCCAAAAACGTAAGAAAATTTGAATTTCGCGGGCTGGTCGAAGCATTCACCTTAACTAAAGGGGTTTATTGGACCATATTTGTCGTATGCAAGGTACTCTTTAGTTAGGTAGTTTTTTTCGGGACATTTATTTATTAATAGGTAGTTCATTATACTCTTATTTAATTTGAGGTGGCGCGGCCAGAGAGCACTGCCTGGTGGCCGGACCACATAAATTGTTAATTAAAAAGATATCTCTTGAGGTACTAAAAAAATATATATATTCCGATGAAAGTAGACTTTAGGTAGGTATTATTTCGAACTATAGCATCTGAGTACTAAACTGTGGTCCGGCCACAGAGGAACACACAAATTGTCCTTGTTTTTTAATATTTGTGCTTATCAACTTTGTAGGTACCTAGTACCCTTTTTCGAGAGCTAGGTGTCGCGCCGCGCGCCGTGCCGAGACAAAATACCAAACCTGAAGTGTAAAGAAAGCGAACTGAAAAACTTTGGGAACCCCTGAGCTAAGGGGCTGTACACTTGTACAGCGTATGTCTGTGGTACTGGGAACCACTCGATGACGACAATCTCTCGCTCTCCACCCGAGTGCTCGATAAATCACGTTGAGCCCTACAATCTACATGTGAACCACTTGCCCGCTATATCCGGACGCTTATTCAGTATCGTGAATTATATTTAAAGTTTCCTTGTACTGATAACAGCATGCCCATTGTTTTGAGTTGAGAAGCGCCTTTATTTAGTTACAGTAAGAGTTGTATTCGAAGTTCAAGCATTGAACTGACGTGCGGTTGACCGTACTATGCAGTGGCGAAGGCACCTAACAACCCGATTCCCACCGGCTTCCCTTCAGAAGTTTGGAAACAACCACTCTCTACCGTAATTGAAAAATGGCACAATCACTATTTTTTTTACAGGCATCACAAAACGCCTACTCGTACTCAATCAACAAAAAATTGCTGTTCAACAACATATTGCTATAAAATAACCCGCAGGCGCTATCGGCTTTTTTGGCAGCTAAATTTCTATGCAAAATAAACGTCATGACGTCACTAGCCAGTCCGCGTATATTAGGACTCTGGTAAGCCGACGCAAACCGAGTTATTCATGGTGAAAGTAATAGAAAATGCGTGCGCGTGAGCGAGATTGGAAAATATACTCTCATTAAATTTCGTATAGAATCTCGGAAATTGTTCAATGCTTGATGACATTATTTTGTTTTGTAGGGAGCTAGGTAAATAAGCCGAAGATTAACGAGTTACGACAGGGGCAGAAAAAGAAAGTATGTATGGGAGAACGAAATAGAATTAGCAATGGTAGATAATGTCGATTTGGTGCACTAAATAATAGTATTTATTTTGTTGACTTATTTACATAGGATAAAATCACTTTTTTTTTAGTATACTTCCTCTGTTTTTTATTATTTACCTACTTTTTATTCATTTTTTTCTTCATGGGTGTTGTTTTCGTGGTTTTTGGGGTCGCTGATAATGAAAATGAGGTCAATAATAATATGAAAATCCAAGATGGCGCCGACGCAAATTTTCGGTATTTTCTCCATGCGTGTCATTTTCGTGGTTTTTGGGGTCGCTGATAACGAAAATGAGGTCAAAATAAACATAGAAAAAAAAACTACCTATTCTCATTTTTTTCTCGGCTTCCCGACTCCATTTTCACCCTTCGTCACTGCTATGTGCTATCACTATGTACGCAGATAATGAACAGGAGAGGTTCTGTTGCCGTGAGATAGGAATGTTGGGGTGAGGGTTGTGAGTGTGAGGGTGCTTGTGAGGCAGGTGCATAACATGCTAAATATATGTTGTTGCTAAATATGTGTACTAAGTACGTTATATAACAAAAAAAAAAATTCGTGAAACAATTTCTTATTTTTATTGTAAAATATCAAAGTTTTGGTAGCATCATCACAGTAATTGCTCTTTACATGCGCTTTACTAGAAAGTTTTTATTTTGTATTTTTAAGTTAATTATGTAACGTAACACGTTAAGTTTAACACTCAACTATGTAAAGGTAAGAATCTCAGAGAAGGTGTGGCGTGTCGCCTACTGACACTAGTGGTCGCTCGTCCGCGGCTCGTCCGTGAACTCGTCGCAGCGGTCCTCCAGCTCGTACTGCAACATAACGACACCATACAATCAGGGTTCGCTTACCAATTCCAATCCAATCGCAGAATTTCTGATGTGTGTACCTACTTATTTTCTTTTTATACGTGTGTAGGTAATTTTATTTCATGACAAGATGGTTATGGTAGTATGGGTTACCAGGATCTGTGATCGCACACGGACATACCTTTAACAGCTTATAGGTAATGAGAATGCTAACTTAGGACATTGAGTTATAATGTACCTACTACAATGACTTAGGACAAACAAAGTCACGGCAAAATAAATTATTAATTATGATTTTTAGGTAGGTAGGTAATGAGCTCGGACGAAATCTGCTCGTTTCATAAAACAAAATCCCGTGCACACGTCTCCACAGCTATTTACCATCGACACGAAGAAGAAGAAGAACTATTATTGGTCTTAATTTTTTTTTTTTCTTTCGACGCTTTTTTTCATTAAGTAACAAAAACAAGGTTTATTTTTCAAGCTTGAATAAGCGCTTCAATAGCGGCCCCGTGTGGAGCCGCTCAGCCCATGCAAAGTTAGTGGATACAGCTCTGAATGAAACGTGCCGGATTATCACTGGTTGCCTTAAACCGACCCCGGTACAGATGTTGTACCCACTGGCAGGAATAGCGCCACCAGAAGTTCGCAGGATAGTGGCAAGCTCTAGCGAAAGAGCCAAAATGGCTTCAGATACACGTCACCCTTTACATCTGAATACCCTCGTGTCACAAAGGCTGAAAAGCCGAAACAGCTTTCTGAAGTGTGTCACCCCTCTCAGTGGCGAGCGCTCCACGGAAAGACTAAAGCTGTGGCGCAGTAATGCATCCTTACCAATCCCATTCATTCCACCCGCTGAAAATCTCCCACCTGGACATGAGTTGCCATGGCTGACCTGGAAGTCTTTAAATAGACTCCGGACCCAGGTTGGCCGCAGCAAGGAAAACCTGGTTAGGTGGAGATTCATCAATGACTCTTGCCTGGAGTGTAAATGTGGTGCTGTTCCACAAACGATGGGGCACTTATTATCGTGTCCTGCGTGTCCTGTTGTTTGCTCACTACAGGAACTGATGGACGCAACCGAAAGCGCCAAACTAGTGGCTCAGTTCTGGGCCGACTCAATTTAGATTGCCATCGACACGCTAAGAAGAAGAATAGCGGCCGAATGCTGCAAGCAAAAAGAGTCGTATTGGTGGTGAGATTTCGTCCGAGCTCATCATAGAAATGCCTCTAGTACTAGGTACTAAGTAGTTTGGAGTCGCCTATCTCCTCACTTAAAAAGTGATCGCCCAATCATAATGATGTGTTAAAGCATTAAGTAATTAAAATGAACATTGGTTTTTAATATTGAGTAGGCTAGGGCTCGGTAAGTAAAGTAGTCAGCAGTGGTCACCTCGTCGAGCTGCAGACACTTGCCCCACTCGGCCAGCGTGATGCGATGGTCGTCGTCGGCGTCGCAGCGATCCAGGAACGGCGCGATGCAGTGCTCCAGCGCCATCAGCGGCGCGCGGATCGGGAACAGCTCGTGCCGGGACACGAACCTGGCACATACAACTCATATAGCTACCTACTGGCAGGCCTGTGTCACTCCGCCTGTAGGTATTAAAAACATACCTACAGGCGGCGGCCACTGCGGAAGGGCCAATCTAGTAGGCTGCCCCAAGCGAAAGAAGACACGCGCGCGCGCTATTTGTTCGACCACGTTCAACTTTCTCAATAATTGTAATCTTGCAATCGTTTTGTGTCCGGCTGGACACAAAACGAAAAAAAAGCAAAAAGATACTGTGCAGTATTTAATTGTTTAAATACGGATCGTGATCGAAATTTAACTTTTTTTTGGTTGCCTAAAGACGCTGACAGGTAAAATCTACTTTGATTGGATTACATTATGTTCCTATTTGAAATGAAATTAATTCAAACTACAAACCTTTTCTCCCCTTGTTGAACAAAGTACTATTCCAATACCTTAAAAGTATTTAAAAAGTACAATAAAAAGACATTTTAGTCGTTTCATTCGAGTTGCATTTCATTTGTCGTATTCATTTACGAACTTAGATTAAGAGCCCAATGCAAAATATTTACGGTAATACTATAGGTGATACCTATGGAATTCTTTTCAACTTAAAGGAAGTTTGCGAATCCACACTAGATGGCGTAAGTAGTTTCTCGAAGTAAGCAACCCTAGTCCGCGGCTCTTTCAATATGTATAACCACGTATAACTTATTATGATCCGTAGTCCAGTGAATTAAGGCCCATATTCCCTCAAAAAAAAATTGGTAGGTATATAAATGAACACGTGGTCGACTGGAACGCGAGCTAAATTAAATCATATTGTTTATCAGATTAAGTACATATTTCTTTGAAAACAATTGCGAAGTAAAGCTTCTGTAACGCTAGTTACTAGTTATTATTCTGTGCTACTGGCGAGTGGCGTTGGAGTTACTAACAACTGCGCCACGTACGGTTGGGTGGTTTCCGAGATTGGCGTGTACTAACATAGTGACAATTGAATGTTATAATATTATGATTAAGTAAGTGAGATAAGATTTGTGATAGATATTGTCATATTCGTATTCGAACTCGGTAGGGAACATAGATACCTGTAGTAGGTACGGTACTTCCGTTTCCCTTATGAGGTCACCGTCGAAGAGCAGCCGTGACATGACGCTAGAAGGTCCTTATCGGGCCCACGTTATTAATGGAGACTTTATTTATATTAATGAGGGACCATAAAAACCATGATTTAGCATAAGAACTTAAGAACATTATAACCACAACAACAAACACACAATATAGCTGCTGAACCGCCTCATGCCGTTTCTATATCCTTTTTCATAGCTTCTTCTTAGAACTACTTAATGTCATTATCCGGTTGTAGATATTTCAATCTGGATTTTCAATCGCACCGCAGGATCTAGATGGATGTTTCGCTGCTATCTAAAGTAAGGCTATTAATCCACACAACATTGCGCGATATGGCGTGTTCCCTCACTGTGCTCAGGAGTGCGTACCTGTCGTTGTCGTGTGCGTCGAGGTCGCACCACTTCCAGATGGCGGCGTTGGTCCAGCGGCGCGTGAGGTTGGTCTCGGCCTCGCGCTCCATCTGCAGGTAGTGCGGCGTCAGCTCGCTGCGCTCCGCCATGTCACGCATGATGTTGAACAGCCAGTCGCGCATGCGCCGCGGGAAGTCCAACATCTCGTTTTCGTTGCATTCCTGTAACACAGACAACAAAACAAAAGGGTTAACATCTTGAGCAAACCGTCTTAGAACCAAACGACGAAAAGAACTCCCAGAAAGTCATATGTTTCAGCTGTAGAACGTTACAGGCGGACTGTGCTAAGCCAGGTACCGACAGGTCTAGGGAATAGAAACAATGTCAAGCGGTTCAACCTATCGCAAAATAGATGGTACCGCTTTCTGATCGTTTTCATCGCTTTCACATCAAGCTGATATAAACTAAAACAATGTTGATCTGTGCATTCTCCCATCAGGTGAAGTGTGTGTTCACTCGTGCAGGAGTAGGTACAGACTACAGAGCACTGACCGGCATCTCGCGGCACGTGCCGTAGTACTCGATCTGCACGTGGTGGTACTGCGGGCCGCGGCACAGGTCGGAGCCGTCCAGGCACAGGCAGCGCTGCTGGTACACCTCGCAGTCCGACGACCAGGTCTCGTTGTGGTTGGTGCACACCTGCGGACAGACGTACGGTTACCATCACTCTGTTCGACCAAGCCTCACAAGCAAGGTGCAGTTGGACTTGCATAAGGAACAGGAGAGCGGTCACCTCGTGCGATTTGGCTCCGCAGTCACATTGTATTTAATCACGTCTTTAACGAGTTAGTATGACCGGCTAAATCAATCACGTTTGCTTTTTTGGTTGCTAAAGGATGTCATCAAATTATAAATTAATATATCAGTGTGATATCACCGATTTACATTAATAACCACAATCTGATGATGATCTAATTAAAATTAACCAACATTGTGCGGTTATCACGTAATAATTAGTAAGTACCTATAGAAAAAGACTGAAGATATTATTTTTATCATAATTGCGGAACTTTTTAGAGCGGATATAAATTATACTACAAATGTCACTTACGGGATATCTTCCGTGATTAATTTTTAGGGTTCCGTAGACAACTAGGAACCCTTATAGTTTCGCCATGTCTGTCCGTCCGTCCGTCTGTCCGTCCTCGCTTAATCTCTGTGGTCTTTGGTACTAATATGTATATCAACCACGCCGACAAAGTGGTAAAATAAAAATTAGAAAAAAATGTTTTATTAGGGTAGCCCCCCTATATGTAAAGTGGGAAGTGTTTTTTTTTTTAATTTCAACCCTAACGTGTGATATATTGTTGGAAAGGTATTTAAAAATGAATAGGGGTTTTCTAAAATCATTTTTTGATAATGTCAATAATTTCGGAAATAATCGCTCCAAAAGTAAAAAACAATGTGTCCCCCCCCCTCTAACTTTTGAACCATAAGTTTAGAAAATATGAAAAAAATCTGAAAAGTAGAACTTTATAAGGACTTTCTAGGAAACTCATTTTGAACTTGATGGAAACAACAGTTTTTGTACAAAAAAGACAAAAAGTTGTACAAAATAATTTCTGGACTAAGTTTGTAGTATATTCGTATATGCAAGCATTTTTACATAATGGATACCCACCTTTAAACTCATAAGTGGGAACACTTATTGTGACGGACGGGAAACTACGGAACCCTACACTGAGCGTGGCCCGACACGCTCTTGTTATTTTTGAGCTCCCGATATTTCGACGCTGTTGCAAGCGCCATGACACACACGGAAGATATCCCGTAAGTGACATTTGTAGTATAGTTATGAACCGTGAAAGCTTAAAACAGTGTTCGGATCTAGATTATTTGCAATTAAACCGATTGAAAATAATTATATGAGTCGCAACCATCGATCACTAATAAAAAACAAAAAAAACTATTATTATATAAAAACTATTAGTGATCGATGGTCGCAACGCAATTTTACTATTCAATGGCTTTGTAGCCAGCCTTGCAGTTCAATACTGCAAGGCTGGCTACATCCGAGCCGTGGTGAAGCTCACCTTGCGGCGGGAGTCGGTCTCGTAGGGGCACTCCTTGATGCAGTTGCAGACGGCGTCGCCGTGCTCGTCGATCTCGCACACGCGCCCGGCGCTGCAGTGCACGCGCAGGCAAGGATCTACCAACAACATCATCAAATAATAATGTACATTGCTGATGTACATCATGTTTTTAGAAAATATAATATTCACAAATAAGGCCCGGATCATCGGTTTCAGATGCAATAGTCTTCCGTCACTTAGAGGCTGGTCTTCATACTCATCAATTAAGCCTTTTAGCTGAACCTACTCTTAACGTAAACTGACTGAATATAAGATAAACAACAAATTTAGTGTTACCGTCGAGAATGTTGACTTCGTTGTCGCTACCGCCGTTCTCGTGGGATCCCTCGTTCATGATTTCGTTGACGCGCGACCTCTCAGCATCCTGCAACACATATATACCCACGTCTCAGTCATCTATTACACGCAAATGGTTTTTTACAACAAAAACGAATATTCAGACTTTTAGTGGTTGGAATAATAATCTTTTAATCGTGTCACGGAACGTGATGCAAAGGAATGAGCAACTGCCGGGAAGTGTTGATTAAGAAGGTACGAATGTGGCTGTAGGTAACAGTAATGGAAGACCAAAGAAGCTTCTAATGACAATGGAAGTTGATATGGCTAGTAAAATAAGGATGGGTGACAAAGGACAAAATGCTGCGCCAATCCTAAATAAAGTGGGATCAGGGCAGGAGGAGGACGAGCTAGGTAGTGGTCACCTGGAAGCGCCTCTCGTCGAGCCTCTCCGCCATGCCGAGCTCGAGGTGCTCGGCCTCCGAGTCCTCGCGCAGCGGCGCCGCGTCCGGCGAGCCGGGCCGCTCCGTCGTCGTGGTGCGCAGGCGCCGGTGCCGCCGCCGGTGACGCTAACACAGAAACACGCGTTATACATACTGCTGCCATATAATACTTAATCAAGTTTCTCATAGTCTTCTCATACGAAGCCGCTGCCCGTGATCTTTGGCTATCCAAACTGTTGGTCGAACGACACAAGTGTCGCCCAAAGCAGGTAATGTTTCCATTGAGCAGCAGGATATTTAACGGAAATAACTCCGATAATCTAACTCACCTCAGCGCCGACTGTGCACAGGACTGCGACCACAAGGGCCAGCGTTAGGAAACCCCTCATCTTGTGGCTCTTTTACCTGCAACAAATAGGAACAATAAGGATAACTTCAGTTACTTTTACGTCGAGCGGAATTCGACCACGTCATGTGAATTTCCAGGGGAGCAAAGCATCGGAGGGAGTCGGCGTTCTTTGCTCATCAGACTTGACAAGGCTCGACCCGGGACTGTGGGCCTCAAGTCTGCTATTACAATAGTGTCAGAATAGTCGTTCATTGATCTCATAATTGTCGATTTTGACAAGTTTGGTAATCTACTAATTTAGTGGCGTCATTATGGCTTTCCAATGAACAACCACTGACACTCCATTGAAAGAAATGGCATAGAATGGTAATCTCGTACACAATGACAAATGAATGACTGACATAAGCGGTAATCTACTAAAATTTTGACAGTTCCTTTGGATCATTGACTTATCATTGAAACGTCATTGTGCGGTCATGGTTTTTAATTCGATCGTGGTTGTGGAATAATGAATGGAGACAATGAATTCACTACGAACAAAATATTCTCGAGCCAACCAACGCAAATCAAGTCTGCTATTACAATAGTGTCAGAATGATCTATCGTTGATCTTCTATTTGTTGATTTTGACAAGTTTGGTAATCTACTAATATAATGGCGTCATTATGGCTTTCCAATGAACAACCACTGTTTTAGAATGGTAATCTCGTACACAATGACTAACATAGAGCGGTAATCTGCTAAAGTTTTGACAGTTCTTTTGATCACTAACCTATCAGTGGAACGTCATTGTGCAATCATTGCTTTTATTTCGATCGTGTTTGTGGAATATTGAATGGAGACAATGAATTCACTACGAACAAAATGTTCTCGAGCTAGCCAACGCAGTGGATGCTAGAGAAAGAAGATGGGCGGAATGCAGAAGACGTCGTCGTGCCCTTCGCTTGACGCGAATGATGGACGTTTTGGGAGAGTGGATGTTTTGGGAGAGTAGACGTTTTGAGCCTAAAGGGATTATTTGAACCCTTTTAAGATATTCCCGAGGCGGAATTTGTAAAGTCGTTTCGCCTTGGAAAGAACTCATATGGAGGTTAATAAATTGAAGAACTCATTCCCCATTGCAGCGTATTAGAAGCATGTTTCAGGTAAAGACCCATTATTATAAGCAATTTATTGTTTTAGATACTCAATAACAATGATTACTTAGATGCAATAGTTTATGTCAAGAACAGTATTAATTAAATAAAAGTTAAGTTAAGTACCTGCGGTTGTACTTATAAAAGTAAATTGATTTTTTCAGGTTGCAGTTCATGCTTTACATTATAGTCGAACAACTGCAGGCAAGATTGTGAATGCATGTTACATATTGCACAACATTCCATACATGGCAAGAGCACCGTTGCCACCTGATGAAGTTTATCTAGAAGTACTTGGCTTGCAATAGGTGATTTACATTCCACATTTCACTTAGAATGAAGATGGAATTTAAAATAATACTGCTATGTTAAAAATCAACATTTAAAATAATCTTTATTTCTCATAAACTAAATATTTATTTAACATTTTAAACTTGAATTTCAAGTCAATTGAAAAACCTGAAATGTAAATATAAGTACTACATAAAACAAAAGACAAGTTACAATATCTAATGTAATAATAATAACAAATCAAAATCAGTCTTCATACAAATCAAAAAGATCTTCAATTATTTTAATTTTAATCATCATTTGAATAACAAATCACAAATATTACCTTTTAATAAAAATAATAACAGTCATGTCATTATTTCATTAATCACTAATCTGTCTTTTAATTTAGGAGGAAAATAATAATGCAGCACCTAATTATCAAAACCATCAAAGGGTGAATCGGGATCTTCTTGAAGGTCGGGCACTGCAGCAGGCTCTTCTTGACAGACTGTGGAGAAATGCATAAATTAAATTAGCAGGTATGTACTGTAAACCTACCTTAATGTTCTAATGAAGTACGAAAATGCTCTAGGTATTAATAAAATGATTTAACTCTTTGTTACAGATCCACAGTGACCACAGTATTGACAAAATATGATTTAACGTTTCAAGCCCGGGAACAGATCATTGTTTTTTCTGTAATTACGGGTATACTTATAGGTTAAAATAAATTAATACTCTTTTTATAAACACTGTTTCATTTAATCATTTTGTCATGACATTATAATTCTGCAGAGTTTGTGTGAAAACAAAATTAAGTTTAATACAAAAGTTGCAACTTCTTTTATAGCATGTTGTGTAACCTAGTGCTTAGTATCAGAGTTACAATCAAGATGTCAGATTCTGGCCAATGTACTACTACTGATTGAGCCTAAACCTAACACAAGCTTATAAGCTTAGATGGAGGGTTCATATTAATTATTATAATTTTTATTGTTTTGTTTTCAATGCTCCATAATACTTATTGTGGGTATGTTGGTAGCACACACAATGAGTAGAAGTTCCGATTTTGGGTGAAACCATTACCTAAAGGTGAATGACTTACCTATAAATCAACAGTAATTAGTAATTACCTTTTTTGGCACACAGTGGCCTCTATGGTTCACCATTTTTTCTGTGGTGGAGCTGTCCATCAATGCAGCAGCTGAGTTGTTGATGGCCTGCCCTAGCATGTTTTAAAGTCGCCTCGTTCCTGGCTTCAATAGCATCCAGCCTTGATTGAGCAACTTCGAGAGGGTACAGGGTCTGTTTCTATAAAAAAAAAAATATTTTGTAACATCGGGCGACATACTTTGCCCATAAAGTGGGGCGTTAATGGTCAAAACAAATAATTGCAAGATCTTTACCTTCGATAAACTTCGCCCTTCATTGGTGGTTTTCCTCAAGTGGAGCCGAAATTTGCTCAATTATCACCATTTTGTATAAAATCAATAAATATAGGCTTCTCGGTCAGTGGGTCGTCTTAGGGGTAAAAATATACAAACAAAAATCTAACTAGACAATCAAATGAAAATAAATACAATAACAAAACACCGGCCGCTAGATACAAAAACAAATAAACGTCAGTAAACAGTAATGCCACATTTGACTTTGACATATAAACAGATAAAATATTAAAATTTACATTAATCCGCGTTGAAAATTTTAATGTTTTTTCCTATTTACGAACTTTTTATTAATTCAGATGGCTTAAAACACTAATAAATAATATGTAAATAAATAAATAAATGAAATCTGGCATGCATAAATGTTCAAATGTAATAGTAGTTTTTCGAAAATCATTTCTACTAACGGGTCTTATATTAATGGCAATACAACAAAGTCATTACAACACGAGACCATTGTCCGGACAATGATCGATCACTATGAATTTAGCAGACTACGAACTTTTACCAAAATGACAATAGGATCGTGTTGGACTGACGAAGAGCGTTATATAAAGAGCATTATTCTAAGCAATTGTTCTAAATACTCATGATGAGTGATTATTAGAATAAAAAATAGAAAATAGAATTAATTTCTTACTTTATAAATTTAGATGCTCTATTTCTTGTTTATGTCAAGAACAGTAATTAAATATAAGTTAATCTACGTTTACCAAAATGCAGCTAGGTAAAAAAGTAAATTGATTTTTTGCAGGTGTTTGCAGCACACATGCTTTACATAGGGCTGCTTTACACCGGGGCAACCAACGATATTCTATTAAGGCTGATGCTCCAGGGTAGCCCGCGAAATTCAAATTTTCTTACGTTTTTGGCAAATTGCAGGCCAGTGCTAGGTTGTATGTTGATTAAATTAAAATATTGGACGCAATTGTAAGACGTATGTAGTTACAGAATTATAATCATCAAAACCATCAATACAACCCTCCAACTTCATAAAGGTCGAGAAACGATTTTTTCAAGGTCTTACGATCGCGTCCAATATTTTAATCAACATACAACCTTGCACTGGCTTGCAATTTGCCAAAAACGTAAGAAAATTTGAATATCGCGGGCTGGTCGAAGCATTCACCTTAAACAGATATGTTGTGAGCGCGTAATCGTGAAGAGTCAAAAACGTGCCAATTGGCCTGTTTTGCCTTTATTCTGCGTTACTGCGTGTATGTGAGCTGGCTCTGCCCCGCGGCACACTTTTTTCCGTGGTTTTGTAGGTGTAATAACATATCTGTATAATATAATTTAAAATGTTGCACATTGTGCGGCATTGCAACAACTTGCGTCATGTATCAGACTGTCACAGCTTCTATCCAAACACTATGGATTCCATGCCACAATCTTGGTGCGTCATACAGTTTATAGGTTATGTTTGGGATGCTTTGAAAATTATCTAGGCACGATGTTGCCTCGGTGTAATATCTGTCTGCGGCATACCGCAATTGCCGCTCACCGTGGTTAATTGCATCATACCAAAAGATGACGCACGCCACAATATGTAGCTCGCTGCAATGCCGCACAGTGATGCCCCCGGCGTAAAGCTACCTTTAGAATATCATTGGGGGCAACACTGTGCGGCATAGCGTTGCCCCGGCGTAAAGCAGCCTTTAGAGTTCAACAACTGCAGGCAAGATTGTAAATGCATGTTACCTATGGGTTAAAATTATCATCTGCCTGCCTAGCCTTTTCCCAACTATGTTGGGGTCGGCTTCCAGTCTTAAACCGGATTCAGCTGAATACCAGTATTTTACAAGGAGCGACTGCTTAACTGACCTCCACAACCCAGTTAGTACTGGGAAATACGATACCCCTTGGTAAGACTGGTTGTCAGACTTTACGGGCCACTGACTACCTACCTGTAACGACTGTCAAAGATCTACAAATGACAGCTGGGACCAACAGCTTAACGTGCTTTCCGAGGCACGGAGGAAACTCGGTGTGTAAGGGTGGTCACCCATCCACAGACCAACTTAGGCAAGCACGGCTTAACCTAAAGATTGACCCGAGCCGCTGTTATTACTTAGCCACGAGCTCCTCCACATAAGGGTTAAAATATACAAACAAAAATCTAACTAGAACACTCAAATGAAAATAAATACAATAACAAAACACCGGCCGCTAGAAACAAAAACAGATACACGAGAGTAAACTATAATGTCACATTTGACTTTGACATTTAAACAGATAAAATATTAAGTTTTACATTAATCAGCGTTGAACATTTTAATGTTTTTTCCTATTTACGAACTTCTTATTAATTCAGATGGCTTAAAACACTAATAAATAATATGTAAAAATATATAAAATGAAATCTGACATGAATAAATGTTCAATTTTAATAGTAGTTTTTCGAAAATCATTTCTACCACCGGGTTTTAAAAATGGCAATACAACAATATCATTCCAACACAATTCTATTACGAGACCATTGACCGACCAGTGATCTATCATTATGAACTTAGCAGACTATGAACTTTTACCAAAATGACAATGGCGTCGTGTAGGAATGACGAATTTTATAAAAATAGCAGACTTGGGGCCCTGGACGAAAGTTTCCATAAAGAACGACAGGGCAATACAACAAGCATTTTTGTGAAAAAGGTCTTTGTGTTTTCTGTAAGTATAAAAAGATTATCTATCTACAGTTACACGGATGTGATGAACCCGGACAGACGGGGCGAGCTGTGACACAAACATGCGATAATATTGTGTCGGGCACATTTAACGGGACGCTGTAAAAATATTGTTATGAGAGTTTTAACAGTTTGCTCTATTTTACAAATAGGCCGACTGGCGTTCCTGCACAACTCGTATAGCTACAACCAATGTTACACTCATAGCAATCACGTTGCATTGCAGTTGAAATTTTTGCAACATTGAACAACTTTAATTTTGACTTTTTTTCAAATGTAACTAAAAGCTGAGCTTGAGTGCAATAATGTGTTTAGTATGAAGTTTCAAAGGCTGCGCGCTATTTACTGCGCAAATTACTATCGATGTCGGGTGCACTCATGCACTGGACTGATTTAGACCGACGACGACATATAATATAAATTCCACGAGATGTCTTTGAAAGCAGTTGATTTGTGTTCAATTTTGAGAAGTTTCCAGGGACGAAGTTCAATAAATTCCGTTCTCGTGGAACTGTCCGTTTTAAACAAATCGTGTTCGTCGTAAACGCGTTATTAATAAAGATTAATATTATATACCTGTATTCCTATTTTTATTAGTTCAGCTAGCCGATACAGTACGTATGACGTATACCAAACAGCGCATAAATAATTGATACAGGTTATACGGTAACCTTACTCCGTCTACTGTTCCACTGCTGGGAAAGGCCTTCCCCTGACGTTGACCTACAGGTATTATTTTCCAGCGCCACTTTGTTCGAGAGGTTATGTTATTGCAGCGAACTTGCTTGCTAAACTAAACATGAATGTTGTGCAGATTGATTATTCTAAGGCTTGATGCATAACTAAGAAGCCAGATCGGTGGAATGGTGGGGTTCACGGTGTCAATGGCACGCGGTATCGGGGGGTGAGGCCCGAGGGCAACGCACCCTGTAGCGGGCAGCGAGCGCGTGCGCGGCTCGGAAGCTGTACAGCTCACGGTGACCGGCCCTTATCGCGAGGAAATGTAGGCAATTCCTCACGTTGAATGAACCGTATTAGGAATTATATGAGTGGGTCCCTGGTCCCAGTTTCAAAGTGGACGAGTTGCCCCCTAACCTTTTTGAAAGGGGGCAACTGGACCTTGGTCCCAGTTTCAAAGTGGACGAGTTGCCCCCTAACCTTTTTGAAAGGGGGCAACTGGACCTTGGTCCCAGTTTCAAAGTGGACGAGTTGCCCCCTAACCTTTTTGAAAAGGGGCAACTGGACCCTGGTCCCAGTTTCAAAGTGGACGAGTTGCCCCCTAACCCAAAATTATAACCCGATTTTAGTGTGAATGAATTTTATTTCTGTTTGCAAAGTTTAAGTAATCTAACCTGTCCGAGTCTGAAAGAGCGAGCTCGGGCCTTGGGGCACTCCAGGTCTCGAGCTCGCTCTGCATCTATCATCATTATGTACCTATAATACTTTTAATTATTTTTCTAGATTAGTCTAATAAGATATTGGGTGTATTACCTATAACTATAACACGGCTATATTCGTACTGCGACATATGCACTGTCGTACGAATCTGTTCCCGGCAGCTACTCACCGTTGTTGCTTTTCGAAAATGAGTAGGTAGGTACCTACTCATTTAAATTTTATTTCCGTTTAATCTGAGCTCTGAAATATACCGAATAAGTTCAATGTGGCGTACATATTGTTTTTTCAAGCGATAACCTCTTAATCCTTGGTCCGAAAGGTCAAATTATTTAAAAATATGATTCTATCAACAACGATATGTTATCTACATAGCACAGTTATTTAACGTTAACGATCGCTCCAGCAGGGCGGATGGTGGTCGCCTCATCGCCTGCTGATGACCTCATCCACACATCTGTACAATTCAACTCGCATAGTTTTTATGAGCCCGTTCCAAGAATTCAGTGCACACGACCTACCTACAGTCTTGCGCTAACTTTGCATTTTACTGTAACGAGGGCTGTCTCCAGCGCTCCACGTGAGCTGAATTCTCTTGAAATTTAACGCAGTAAATAGGTACATAGAAAGGGTGATCTGCTTATCAATAATATCGACATACAGACCTATGAACGGTAAGCAAGAGCAGGAAGTTTATTGGAAAAACGAAGCACATTATGGTGGAACAAAATTGCGTCGGACAACCCTATTTCATAACATGTCGGAGAAACGCTTCGATACGCAATTTCATAATAGTATGGGTTGTGCTTGTGTTACTTGTAGGTAGGTACGTATTGTTTAGGTATACATTAATTAATATCATTATTGGATACCTAACGCTAGAAGAACTTGATCGCTGCAGCGTATGCACAAAACCAGCTACCACTGAAAGCAAGTGGAACATCGTTGATTATTTTATGTCTACGGCGAAATCTACGACACGATTATTGAATTCTGGAGTGGATGACTAAATAATTATGGACTGTGGGTTAGAACAGAAACGGATTTAGCGCAGACTTCGCAGCTAGGTATTCTTAGCATGGAAAGGGCCGAGAAGATAGATGAAATAAAACTTCTCTCTATCACGATTTCACGGCTGCACTCATGATGCTGTTAGAGTTTTAAGCCAACTTTCCATATGAAACTACAGAGATACTTCTCTCCCAGCCTTTAAGAAATACATAGGTACTGTCAATACTAAAATATTATAAAAAGGTTGGTCGGTCCACAACATGGTCCCGAGTGGGTTTTTTTCTAAACTTCTATCTTGGCAGATTCAATTATGTAGGTCCTAAGTACCTACATGTTAGTATCGTGAAGCGGTCCCTGAAGTTCTATTGTTACGTATGTTTAAACAGCGCTCAGTTAGGCAAGACTGGGGGTGGTGTGAAGTAGCCCGTGCGGGGGCTCCATCGATTTGCGCGGCCGGCTCCCGGCAGAGCTCTCGACCGCCTTGCATAGGAGGACACACAACGAGTGTCGCCGTTTGCGCTAGACTAATTTCATTGCTGACCATCATTGCAAAAGCAACAGGACAATCATAAAATCACACCATGATCACACCCCTTTCCATGAACGGAAAGGTAACAGAATACCTAGGTACCTACTTCTAAGTCTCATGTAGAGGAAGCATGCCTATTTCTATTGACCAAGTTAATCCAGACTCCTCAAAAACAACTCACGAATAAAAACAAATAACACATTACCCGACTTGACTCTGTTTTAAAATCCGGAACATCGGTGATACGCAGAATGTAACAGTGATAGGTACGTACCCATAATAATATAAGAGTCAGCCTTGTCAGCCCCTGAGATTATCATTTCAACAAGTGTTACAAGCAACCCTGAATTCATAGATACGCTACTCGTTAACAGGCGCCTTCAGTATCAGTGTCGGTTACAAATTGATTAGGTGCACAATTTGCAAACGTCTCGCTCGCGTGATGGATGGCAGTGTATGACGTCACGCGTCGGTGGGACTCTGGCTGGCTGGCGGAGTGGCGGCGTAGTCGTGACCCTGCCTGCAGCATGATTGCCTCAATTGAGCCACGCCCGCCTGCCACACTGCACCCTGACACTGTGACGCATTTGCATCTAATTGAGTCGTTATGCATTATTACGGTGCTACTAGGTAATTTAGGTTGTACCTGCACAAATCGGAAATCACGACTTTCAGAATAATTTTGTCGCGCCCTTACGCGTGCCAGTTTTCCAAGACCGACTTGCTGACGAGCCGAGACGAGTTATTCAATGACATAAAATCATAGGATCGCCCTTATGGGAGGATTCGTTATTTTAATGCTGTAAAGCACTAATCAGTGTTACCAAGCAATCAATGCATAGGTACCTATTACTAATACTTAATTAACATGGTTGTAATTGGCAGTCAGTCTTATTCAATTGCAGAGCATGGTGAATAAGAGCATTCTGGAACGGGTAGAACGGTCGGCTAAATCTCAGGAGCTATTTGTTTCCATTGACCCAAATTGGAGGCACGCGTCACATGTTGCCGTGCCTACAGCCGCCTCCGCGCCGAGCCGCGCGACTAGCGAACGTTACGGAATTAGGGATGCAAGATGCAACGTGGCATAGTGCTCCTGACTGAAATTGTTCAGTCAGTTTAGTTGAAATTCTTCAATACTGTGACTAAGACTGATTGTAGAAAACCAAAATGTTTCGAAGATTCTCATATTTTTGTTTCAATGGGGATGGCAACTGTGTAACTAATGGCGCTAGCATCGCTTGTACCAAACATCGTCATTGGTTGAAAATCTGTCAATGTCATTTTATATTTTAAAATAGTTTGACCTCATTGGTCAGATTGGGTCTAAGATATGGACGCGTCATCTACAATCAGCTTTGACCAGCCTTCCCCACTAGAGGGCAATCTTCAATTAAACAAATGCTAGTAATTAATTTAAAACACCATTTTCAGGGTCATTGACTGAAGTGACCGAAATTAAATGGAAAGTTTAAAAATTAGCAAGATAGAATTGTAGGCCACTCGAGGATTTGTTCCAAATGACATTACCTAGGTACTTCAGTAAAGTCCTTGTAAACTGCGCGAAGCTTCGAACTAGGTATTGCATCAACGAATTTATAAGCTCTATAGACAGTGCCTTTTGAAGCCGCACAGCATGGCATAGAGCACGTGTCTATTACCATAGACATTGATGGAAGCCGGCACAGGAAGAGGATGAATGGCGTGCTTCTAAGTCGTTTATACAGTCATGGTACTGAATTTGATGAGTATAGCAGCCTCGCTCATAATAGTGCACACTATAGCGGAATTTATAAGTGTGCTTTTGGCTTTATAATGTGTCAGTGTATGAATATAATGTTTAATCTTTTTGTTATTCGTGTATTTCAGAGAATGAGCAGCTGCTGGTTCAGAAGATCAGAGCCAGCTGTTGAATTATTCTGCCAAGTACCTAAGTTAGCGATAGGTTTCGAAGTTTCTTGTTATGAGATAAGTTAAACAAAATAGTTACCTATATAAAACTGATACAAGTTTCCTTAATAAATTCATTGTATAAACAGATAAAATTAGGCCATTTGGTCGTTGGATATTAAATATACATTTAATCTATAAAGACCCAATTCTTGTATTTTAATAACCGTTTTTAATTAAGATTGGGGTGTCATCATTATTTTTGAACCCACACTATCTGCGGCGATAGCCTCCAACCTTGCGGCAAAGTGTGTCGCGCGGGAGGGATCGGGCACATGGCACATGCGGCAAGCGGCAATATGGCGGCCGGCAGTTAACGACTACGTGGAAACCACTAAAACTGAATTCACAACAACTCACTTCTAAACATACACAATTTACTAACTGACCTAGCATAGAAACTATGAAAATGACTCCATGCACGATATTTTCACAAATCTTTGCAGTTCATTAAATTGCCACTAGGAAGAACGCTGCCGAGTTGTTATTGATTGAAGAATACGAAGCCAGGGCGTTTGCTTCAGCAAGAATAAGGACGAATGGGTTTTGAGTTATTTGTCTTTTCCATACATTAATAACATGCCATACAAAACTTTGTTGTGAACGGTAGCAAGCGACTAGTAAGACGATATAAAAGCTGTTCGATCAATAACATGTTTCCATGGTAGGAGAGTTTTCATGGCGGGGAGAAATGAAAATAGTCATCCCCAGAAATTTGAAACATGTGCAGTTAATTACTGTGAAATTGTAACAGTAGCTTCCTAATATCCTTTATTACGTAGGATCCATAAATCGCTTCGGCAGCATAACAGAAATATAGTAGATATTTCAGTCTGTCAGTGACTGTGCACCTAATCTACACTATATAATATTATAAAGAGGAAAGATTTGTGTTTTTGTGTGTATGTTTGTAATGAATAAACTCAAAAACTACTGCGCCGATTTCAAATAAAAAATTCAAATTCTTTCACCATTAGAAAGCTACGTTCACCCTGAGTAACATAGGCTATATTTAATTTTTATCCCCGTACTCCCACGAGTACGGGAACTACGCGGGTGAAACCGCGGGACGTCCGCTAGTACTAAAATAAAAACCGAGAATAGTAGGTACATTTTGATACAAGTGGAGAAAGTTTGTTATTGCATTCGAGGCGGAATTATAACACCCGAGCCGTAAGCGAGGGTGTTTTTGAGCCGAGAATTGCAATAACAAATGTCCACGTGTATCAAACGATGTTTTTCAGTACACTTTTGAAGAAATAAAATAAAATAACGAAAAATATTTTTGTCACGAACTATGAAACTATGATTTTAATTTTCTTTTTTTTCTCAGGCTTTGGTTTCGCCAGGTTGAAGGAGAGGCAAAGGTATGAAGCCGTTACACAGCCTAATATACAAAATTGATTTATTTTATATTTTTGAATTCAGAACACAAATAAATGTCAATTTGTGTATAAAAGTAACTATTGGTTTTTAATAATCATGTTTATCTATGATATTCTATTTATTAACACAATTTGAATACTCAAAAAGTATTTTTAAGCCGTAAAGACGCGAGGTGCTTTGCCGAAAAAAAAAAACAATCACCTCAGACTATAGGCATTGAACCAATTTGGACTAAGTATTTAGGTATAGTTATCTGTGGCAATTTTCATTCCCGCACACGTGCGGGAAAGTGGAAAAAATCGCACGTGTGTGAAATACATCGCATGTTGTACCTAATCGTAGTGCGTTATGGACCAGTTTTCGGGGAAGTGTATTGAAAACTTAATTACTATGTACCTACCTATGACTAGACTTCTAATTGAAAGCTATTTAGTCTAGGTAGGCTATTTATTCTTTTAAAACTGAATTTGATTTCAGCGTTTTTTTTTCAAAATAAAAGGGTGACGCGTTCCAGTTTTATTGTTTTGGTTTTTTGTGACATGAAACCGGTGCGATGTGAAGGAATTTAGAGAAGTATGTTTTTGGTTTTATTGCTCGAAGGCTCGAAGGTTACGACTGTGAGTACTGTCTAACACTTCAAAATAAGTTTTTAGATAATAGGGAGGGAGGACCGCCTGAGATAGGCCAGCCAGAACGGAAGATGTGATCGAAAATAAAGCGCAATTGTTAACAAGTCGATCCAATTTATTGAGAAGTTCTTGGAATAGATCAAAACAATGAGAAGAACAAGTGACTGGACCAAAGTGATTTAGGTGCTAGATGGGAGAAAATGTTTGAATCTATAGAGAGAGACCTCAGCGAGGACGTGACTTTCTGACCCACCTGAGCCACCTGTTTATTTTTAAACAATGTTCAGTAGCGCATGTAAAAGTAAGTAATTACTTAATTAGTTTAAGGCTTGGTGAATTCAGCATAGTTTTACATCTAGCTTTGTACTTTTACTTCGTATCAATAGCATGGTGCCTAATCCTGACGCCAAACGAAGATCATTATCTAACTTATTCTAAATTAATTTTATGCCCCACCTACCCCCTAGAATCTAGGGCCTAGATGGATACCTACCGACTGATCTTTCGTAAGCTTCCTCTTATCGGAATGACCCTACCATTTTATTCAAGTTAGTAATCCTTTGTTTGATAGGATTGCAAAAATAATAAAACTATAAAGTGGGTCAGAGCGCGCGCGGCGGTTTCGCGAAGCTTGGACGGAAGCTCGGCAGCAGTGTCCGCTGATAACGTAGCGTGACCCTCGCCAGATAACAAATTAAAAACAACGCTTTTTGTGTCACAACTTACTCGCATATTATATATTTATACTTTTTATTTCAATTTAGAAGAGATATTTGATTAACCTCTTCACGAAAATTATTGTAATTCAACTTTGATTAGTAAGTTTGACAAACGGAACTGGCTGTTCATGACTTTAAGGCCTGAATTCCTCCTACGCTGATGTCGGTCGCGTACGTCAGCGAGAAATATAAAGCAACGTACGCGCCGCTGAAGTCAAGTCTGAAGTCGCAGTATGGTGCTATAGAGAAAACAATGTATGCTCGTACGCGACCGACGTACGCGACCGACATCAGCGTAGCAGGAATTCAGGCCCTAAGTAGTTCCAACATTTATTGGATTTGAACCTTTGTAAAATACTATAAGTACTCAACACTCAAATCTTGAGTGTCTGTGTAACCCACTGACTTAGTGAATGTGGATCGATCATTTTCAAATCACTTATTAAAATATTTTAATTAATAGATGGCTCGATCTTACTAGGTACTTACTGATAATTTAGAAGTGTCACTCGCATTTCAAGAAAAAACTAGAAAAACTCGTTGAAAATCAAAAATACATTATTTTGCAGACTTAGTTCAATTTCATGTTGCATAATATTTTGTTCATGTATGAACCATATATTTCAACGAATGTAAGTTTCTATATACCTATAATGCATAATTTTACTTCGTGGCAATCTTTCAAATAATTATTATAACTTGGTAGTATTTCTAATCTACGTTACTTTCACACCGCGATTTTTAGAGAATTAAAAAAAGAATATTTTTTAAGAATTGCAACATTCGTATGCTGTCTGAGTGTCAAGGCTGAATGTCAAGTCGCGAACTGTCACTTTTCTTTTCCGCGCCTTATCGACACCGCAAGAAAAAATCTTTCTCGTCAAATTATTCATTTAAAACTAAGTTTACATTACATTTTACCAAAATAACAAAATGTCGAGTGACAGGAAGTGTACTAAGTGCATCTTTAGTGAAAATCGTAAACCCGAAACAGAAATCCAAGCATTTACAAATAACGCTCGCTACCGGGACGAAAATTGGAAGGACATTATTTATCAGAAGACATCAGAGATGAAGCAGGAAAAGTGTATTCCTGACAACAACTTGGATGCCCGACTTTAAATGACCCCCGGATACGCGATATCCACAGTGCTCATTGAAGCACTAAGGGAGTTGTAAGCTCGTTAAAGCCTTTTTCCTCCAGTGGGTACGCGATACCTCAGTAACACTACTACTGGTTACTAGCTGGATGGTAAGCTATCAGTGGAGATACGAGATATCCTTTAGCTGAGTCATTGAACGATGCTAACACTGAAAATCTAATGGCAGGTCCAGCAACAGGTAAGTGCCATTTTCAAGACCAGTAACACCTCATGTTACTAGCTGCATGGTTAACTATCAGTGTGACACGTGGTGTCCAGCTAAATTTATTGAACAATGCTAGCACTGAAAATCTAATTGACATCGTAGCCAAATTGCCGGGCAAAAGGACAGGTATGTCCCATTTTCGTGACCTTGATCAGGTAATTACAAAATTGTGCTATATATCCATGACCATGCAGGTCGTAAGACGACCCTGCTTAACTTAGCACATCCCGTGTGTGTTATAACCTTGCAAATGCATTATACTCTCGCAGTGAATGTGGAACCATTCCTTGCCTGGATTCCCATCAGCGAGTAAAGTTGCTGGCTGGCTGACATACATTTGTCAGGACCACACATCCTTAAGTACGAGATACTAACAGCATGTTAAACCCATATAATGTGCTTTTAATAATAATAATATATTTATTTTGAGCAACAAGACTGTGTTAGTAACAATATACTTACAAACTATGTTAGTAATACATTTACAAACAAAATAAAACAGAAAACAGATTGTGACATCATTGCTGGCTTGAACATCAAGTATAAATTAATGTTACACATACGTTTAACTAATGTAAACACCAGCCCAAAAAGTGGATGTATGCTATTTTGGTGGAAGTTATGCCAGACTATACAGGATATTTATTATTATACATGCCTAAATACGAGATATTTACAGCATGTTATAATCCACACTATGTGTGTAAGCTTCGACGTCAAGTATGATATTATCGAAAGCACCCTTTGGCTATGCCATAAACTTGTCATTTTGATCTTTCAGTGATGAAGTAATATTTACATTTAAGCATAACACTTTTCATTCAAATAATAGAACAAGATTCTTTGTTTACTTAATACTATGAGAGAACAGCTGATGGAAAATGTTCCAGACACTTATGACAGACTTCTGTTCCACTACTATACATTATGGTGAACCAAGGTTATGTGATGTTCATCATCATCATCATCAGCCTATAATGTTCCCACTGCTGGGACACGGCCTCCTCTCTATGAGAGGGAATGGACTATAATCCACCACGCGGGCCCAGTGCGGGTTGGTAGATGTCACATGCCTTCGAATTTTTGTACTGTTATCATAAGCAAAGCAACCGATGAATGGCTTGAATGACACTGCATAACACAACCTACAAATGTTCATCAGCACCGTGTCAACCTCGAAATTAAATTAATATTATTTATATTTTCTTTAATGAAATGAAACACCAAACCTATAAGGACAATAGTTATATTCTTAGCTTATTATGTATATTTCCAAACAATTAATACATGTAGCCAAAGAGATTTTATCACCAACAACAAGAAAATCAATTAATCTGTTTGTGCCTAGCACAATAAAATTCAAACATCCAAAAAAGTATCCCGTTAACAAGAATCTTTCAAGACTGAACACAGTAATAGATACTGGAGTGCTAAGCCAGTAGCCCCAAAAGAGAACACATCAAGGATGGTACCGGAATGATTTAACCATATTATATACCAGTTGTAAAGTAATGATCTGGGTACTTGGTTTAAGTACAATGGTTCAAGAAACCATTTGTTATCAAAATCTATACACCATAATGTCCTAATACTCAAAACTATTAGTATTGAGAGGAAAAGGGTTATAGACTTACAAAGTTTGGAGGTCTTAACAGCCTGTCAATGTACAAATGACATTAACAACTAAACCTGTTTTAGTTTTAAATCAAATTGCAAATTTAAACCCACCCCCATCTTCGAACAAAGATAATATTCTTATCATCATTATGTATAAGCCCAATCTAAAATAACATGTCCAATAGTAAAATCCATTGCTTTATCTAGCAATCCATAGATACAATATTAAATTATGGGTAGGTATATTAATCATGCAATTCATTTAAGTACCCCTTATGTCCAAGAGTATTTTTGGAAGGGTTCCCATGACAGATAGTTTTTTCCTGCATTGCATTGCATTTTAAAATCACTTAAACCTTACCCATAATAATTAATCACCTTTCTTAATCATATTAGTGCTGACATAAACCTTAAAACTATTAATGAAATGAAATAAAATTATTATGAAGACAGTAGTAAAACATAACTTCATTGCCCTCTGGTTCCGGGCGTTGACCCCTATAATCAGCTGTAGCTTACTAGAAAATAAACCATGCTGAAAACAAATTAATCCCTATCAAATAACAACATAATTTGGCATGTCATCTACCTACATTGAACCATAACATAAAATTAAAATCACAATTAAAATACCCGAAAAAAATGGATGGGCAGACATTATTGTGAGATTTATACAAACTCATAAAAAGAAATTTTAACTAAGAAATTTCATTTATTTTCAGTTTTCACTACCAATTGGAGTATTGGCTTTAATAGCTAGCTAACAAAAAGGGGGGGGGGGGTGCATGGAAGTGCAGATACAACAACAGATAAAATGAGATAATAACATACATTTCGTATAGAGCTAATAAAATCCAACTAAAATTCATAACAATTGACAGTAGGTACATTGCGGAAATGTTGCCAATTACCTACACAATGTTGACTGAATATGGTCAACACACATCCACCAAATTGCACAACATTTAGTCAATTCTTTAGAACTACTAGATGATTAAACCAGGAGTGTTCGAGACACTTGAAAGACATTGTCATGAAAACACTACTGATTATTGTAGAAGTACCTAATATTTCAAATAGTTTGGGAAATTACACTAATATAGCAAATATTTATCGTGGAGACCAGACCTCTAAGTGTTATACTTTTTCTACTATGAAACCGCAAAAACTTATTGCTCCTTTACAAGGTGCCTGGGAAAACATAATAATAACAATGTTTTTATTTATATTGTTTCTATCATTATAGGAACAATAGGTTAAAAAATGAATTATAAACGAAATCATAATGTACAAAATATACCAGACTAAAAGTATTAAGCAGAAATCAGTTTCTAAGACTTAAATACAAACAGTTTTGAGAAAATACCTCAATCGTCCTTTTCGAGCCAATTGACTACATCTCAAATTCTGTTTTACCAGTAAGGAGTGAATCCCTTAACATTCATAATATTTAGTCATAGGACTATCAGACCATTAGCAAAATTTTGAGCTTTATTTATACTATGTACTATTAGGTACTAATTAATAATAAAAACAGTTTAATCCACACTGTAATAAAGAGGTTTCTCTTTCTTTTCTGATTAATTGTATGTAATTATATTAATTGGTGATGATAGAGTGAATACTTTAATATCCATAATATTTGATCTAGGATCTACCTAGACCCTTAAAAAATGACTGAGCCTTATTGATAGGAAATACTTCAGTTTAATTCTCACGACAATAAAGTGAAGAGATTTCTGGATTCTGATTAATTGGTTGTAATATTAATTAAAAACAGTGTTTTGAATGGACTCTGGCTCTTCTACTATTGAACAATAGTTAGACATTGTATGTGATCATAAAATCATTACATTAAATTTTTTATAGTTATACAATCACCTTTTGAGACGATATACCTATGGAGCTCTATACTTGCCTTGGTTGCACTCTTCTGTAGCAAGTATTTTGACAAAAGGCCCTAAGTGAATAAACATTGCCTTGGTTGCACTATTCTGTTGCAAGTATTTTAACAAAAGGCCCTAAGTGAATAAAAATAATGCCAGTGGCATTCCTTGATAGTACTTCCAGACAATTCAACACTAAATAATGGAGTTGATGAGCCTTTTTTATTTGCAGACACATCTATTAAATACTAACACTACAACTGGCTTTCAAATTATAAAATTACTTACTGAGAGATCTGAGGCTATCATTGCCTCAATCTATCAAAAGCATCATTAATTTCGTCATAGTTTGATAATATGAGAAAATTTTGAAAACAAAGACATTGATTGTTCTCCTAGCTCTAACTTTAACCCATTGGAACAACAAAACAGTTATTAAAATACATCAAACCCTAATATTCGTAAGTTTGTCAGATTTCAATTGAAAGGGGTATCTAAACTCCAGAATTAAACTCTCACTATACAACCAAAACAACAGCTCAAATTAGAGCTGGCATCAACGAAGTCAGACATAATGTTGATTACACGGTTATCAAAGTTATTTTTATAAAATGTAATATATTTATTGTAAAGTATCCTTGAAGCTTTAATATTCTTACAGAAGAAGGTCCAATGTAATTATCACAAATCAACACTCAGAATTACTTGCATTTTAATCAGTTAATAAATTAATTATTGCAGCCAACTCTGAACATCTACCAAGTTATAATAATTATTTGAAAGATTGCCACGAAGTAAAATTGGGAATCAAACGAGCTTACCTGTTAAGCGAAGTCTTGATTCTAATTTTATCAGTGGCAATCTGAAAAATAATTACCCACCCGCCGCTATAATATAGTTAACACTAACAGCCCCAAAGCTGCAATAATTAGTCTACCTAATTCAATTTTAACCTTTCAGGAAAACATAGTGAATGTGGGTATTTGGAACTACTCTGTACATAAAACAGAGATTGTTCCAATGATAAGATCTCTAAAATAAGTGACAGTTCGCGACTTGACATTCAGCCTTGACACTCAGACAGCATACGAATGTTGCAATTCTTAAAAAATATTCTTTTTTTAATTCTCTAAAAATCGCGGTGTGAAAGTAACGTAGATTAGAAATACTACCAAGTTATAATAATTATTTTTCAGATTGCCACTGATAAAATTAGAATCAAGACTTCGCTTAACAGGTAAGCTCGTTTGATTCCCAATTTTTATTCGTTCCTGCCTCTGACAACAAAGCTGACGAATGTCGACTAATATTGATACAAACTCACGAAATATGTTCGCAGCATGGTATTGTTTGTCAACAAATGTCTGTTTAATATGTTACTGGTGTTAGTGTTTTCAATTTTAAATAGCAGTTCAGCCAAAATATTTTGAAGGAAAATTCTTAATTAGGAATTTAGGACCGTTGTACAATTTGTTCGCAATTATTCGCAAATAACTACTATTTTTGACGTGACAACGTCTTATAAATTGGTTTGCCGGGTGACACTTCAAGAAACTGGGTAACGCTCCTCCGCTCACGTTATGCGCTCACAATGAGAGCGAGTGAGAGGCACGCGTTCCGCCTAAGAGCAAGAGAGACAGACATAAAAAGTTTATTTTACCACTCAAAGTCGTTGTCACGTAAAACTTTCGCCCGTATACCGACTTTACAGGCAACCAATTTTTTTATTTATTTCTAATTCATTTACCTACGTCCGCTAGCCGCTGCACCTGTGCACCAGACCTGCAGCAGTGCATAGCGGGTCCAGTGCCCTAGGAATAGGTAGATGGACTATTTATAATCTTGCCATCAATAGAGCATTCGTTAGCAGTGCTGCTGAGCTCCTCGATCAATTGATTGTCGTATACTAGTAGACTGAGAACACTGCTATGAGTGGGTAAGTATTGTTGATCATTGTCAATCCATTTTTATATTTCAATAGAATTCCTGGGATTGTGTCATGAGTGTATTTCGCAATGAGTCACACCAATGTTTTTTGTTATAGGTACCTACTTATGCATGTCTAAAAAAAATACCTCGAGAAAAAAGTACTTCTCTGTTTTTATTCCTATCTTCAAAATTACTGAAATATTAACGTTAAAGTACGGCCTTCGCGGCAAAATCCAACTAAGCTAATGCGCTGACGTGTGACGTCACGCCGCGAACTGCGAATTTTTTAAATTAATTAATTTAATGACAATAATATTTAAACACAAATACTTAAAATACGGTATTATGTGCAAATCTCTATAAAAATCTAATTTTATGAACGTAAACACTCCGCATCACCTGCAATCGGACATGACACTCGCGGCGTGACGTCATCGCAGTAGCTCGCGAAGGAACACAAATTTAAAAAAGCGGTAAAACTTTACAACGCTGTTACTTTGGAAATCCTGGCCCAATTTCGATGAAACAAAAGCTATTATTATTTGAACAACATTAAATAAGTACTTTATTTATTAATATTTTGATGTGTTGGTGTGACACCAGGTTGATGAAGTGGAGATGAAAATTCAGTTTGCGAATTGGAAAACCGGTGACCGGTTCTCATTTACCAGTTTTCCGAATTCGCAAACATTTTCTCAGTTACCCAATGTATCGATGGAAGAACTATTCGGTTTGTAATCGAAAACAGCTAACCGATTAGTCAGATCAACGGTAGGCGAGGGGTCTTAGGTTTAAATCTGCAACTGTTACACAAGATTTACAGTGAAAAGTTACCCTTGCTATTGCTTGGTTGGTAGGTACAGTCAGCCTCAAAAACATGTCCAATAGTATGGAACACAAATAGACAATCAAATGAAATTTTGTCGATGTTTCCATCTTTTTGAGGATGCCTGTAGGTACCTAAACTTAATTTTGAATGAAATGAAAATCAATGTCGAAGGTATGAGGTACCTACACCCACAGTGCCGTCAGTTTGGCTTCACAAATTAAGTTCTACTCACCATTAGTACCAATAAGTAAACATATTACGGAGAAAGTAAGCATGAAGTAGGACCTATTTAATTCTTCTAAGGGATGAAATATAAAGTCTTCCTGATAATTTCCCGGCACAAAGTGTGCCCATGGGCCCCACGTGAATGGGCCTGCGATATCCAGGAAAATAAAACAAAATACTTAAGTAGCCCTTTCGAGCACAATAAACCAGTTTGCGGTTTGCAAAAACCTCCAAAATGAACAGTGTCCTCTAACCCTGGCCGGTTGTCTGGTGAAACTTGATTCAGACATATTGAATTAGCCACACCGCGTTATGTTTATGAAAATGCAGTGTGAGCTTTTTACAACTAAAGAAAAAAGACGCAAGAACTTAATACATTTTCATGTGTTTCTACTTTTTTTGTTCGACCTCCTCCTGCAAAACGCGTAGAATCCGGATGACATGGTTATTACTTCTCATAGGCGTCACCCATTTATTAATAATATTATATGAAGCTAATAAATATGTGTGTTCAACTCACCGTGTGTGTTTGTCTTGTTGTTGCCTGCAAGCGTCCTCCGCGGGGTGAGAGCGCGAAGCCGACTGGCGCGGCGTGGTGCGCCGGCGCATCCCGGGCGCCCGCGCCTGTGCACGTGTCAGCTACCGGCAGAAGACCAACTCCAAACAAAACGAGATGAAACCGTCATTATGATAGTAAAGACAGCGGAGCAACCTCACAGGGCCTTCCGCACTTATCCATATTATTTATTTATTGTCATCACTGGTTCTTACTGATTGCACCTAAGTAGGTAGGCTGCGCTGCAACTGACATTTTTTCATCATATTAGTACAATCTCGATTTAGTATGAACCTAACAATGGATATGCCTTTGTGAACTTTTAGGACTCAAGTTGACAATGATATTTTGAAAATTCACTTAACGTTGGCCAGCGTAGATTGCTCGATTCCACAGATCTCTGCCGCAAACAGCAACAAAGCCGGTTCATCCATAGCGAACAGAGGGTCTAAAATGGCCGCTTTAGCAGAATCCACGCAGAATCTTAGTATGAATCACGTTAAAAAATTAAAATTCTAAAAATGAACTTTATCTTCATGAGCATAAAGTCCATTTTAAGAATTTTACATTTTTAACCTGATTCATATTTCGATTCTGCTAAAGCGGCCATTTTAGACCCCCAGATCAGCGGCCGCTCCAGGCGCCAACTACAGGGGGTCTGCTTAGTGTAGAATTGTCCGCATTTTCAAACTTATTAAATTTAGTTTCCAAAAACCGGCCAAGTGCGAGTCGGACTCGCGCACGAAGGGTTCCGTACCATTATCTATACCTACATTAGACAAAACGGCAAAAAAATCACGTTTGTTGTATGGGAGCCCCCCTTAAATATAAATTTTATTCTGTTTTTAGTATTTGTTGTTATAGTGGCAACAGAAATACATCATCTGTGTAAATTTCAACTGTATAGCTGTCACGGTTCATGAGATACAGCCTGGTGACAGACAGACGGACAGACAGCGAAGTCTTAGTAATAGGGTTCCATTTTTACCCTTTGGGTACGGAACCCTAAAAATGAAAAAGGAAAGCCGCATATTTAGAACTGATGCAAGTGCGAGTTCCTTCCTAAAACTAAACTCGAACCGATAGCCTAGTAATCTATACAAATAAGATTGAAGTGGTTATAAACTAAATGTAAGTAGGTATATGAAAGTATATGCTGTAGGTACTTAAAAAAAAGATGTCAAGATCGAACAAATATACTTACCTACAAATGTTTGTTCTGTGCAAAAAAATAAAACCCTTGAAATTGACAGCAAAATCCGATTCAAATATATACCATATATAATACACTACAATATATTATGATAATTTTACGCGGACGAAGGGAACATATCCTTTTACACCTATGTATAATAAAGCAAATAAAAAACTTAAGACATTTGACGGTCGCTGGCAACTGCTACCTAGTACCTATTTCCAACAAAACTATAAAGGCAGCGATCTATTCGTGAAGAGAGGTTTCCTGGGCTTGCATTTCCACCAGAGATGTGCGATGATGCGTAGAGGGATGTGTTTGTTAAGAACCAATAGAATCACTTTTATCCTCGCACCGTTTCATAGCGTCGCTGTGCATCCCCGCACCGCTTAGCGGCCTAGGCCTACCACATCTCTGGTGGAAAATCTCATACCGTTCCACAGCCTCGCTCCGCCCAGCTACCTCGCACATCGCTGGTGGAAACGAAGCCTTTCCGTCTCGTCTGCCTGATGAATGTTCATGTAGGTATTGTGTTTGTAAAAATGTTGTGGAAAAAAATATCTAAGTAGTAAGTAGTCCGAGGCAGATTATCGCCATATCAGCTGTTCAGCGAACTGGTGATACTGATACCAACCGAGACAGCTCACAATGTTGTTGCCTAGCCTTCCGGTTAGCTAGCCACTAGCCACGTTTGATAACACGCCGTGTGGTGTAAATTCGCATGGACACCGCTGAAAGTTCCTCTATGCTGCTGGAGTGTGGTGTGCGCCTGCGAGGATATACATATGGGTGCAGGGTTTTACATCATCTAAATAAATAAGAACTTTATGCCACACTCGGAAATGTAATTTTATAATATCAGACTAGTATTTGCGTGGGTGCGCGAGCTGCGCGCAGCTCGCGTGTTGTCGAGTTCTTGCGAAGTATTAATTACCATCATTAAAATTTGAGAATCCATAAGAATCCTTAAAATAATTGGAAAATCCGTTACAACTACCCCTAAATCAGTATGAAAACCCTTAAGAACCCCTAAAACATTCTAAAAACTAATTCAATAAAAAAGTAAAAAAAAGAAAAGAATTCATTAGAATCGTTAAAAGTTGAGTTACGCTTCACCCACTCAACCTTCGTTACGCTACGGAGGTCGCCGGCTCGCTTCGCTCGCCACCTCCCCCCTTCGCTCCACTCGGTCTCGCAGGTTCGCTCCACTAAGAGCCTACCACCACCGGACAGGTCGACGCCTACTATAATATTTGTTCAAGCACCCAATGGCTATCTCTGAGCGTTACTAAGTTATAGCCCTTTTATTTTTAGGGGAGGTTGGGGAGGGGAGGATACCCTCCCTTTACAAATTTAAACGCTCCACATTCATAATTTATAGTAAAAATAAAAAAGCCGCTACGTGTCCTAGTTTCCGAGATACGATGGGGGGAGGGGTGAAGGGGGGGAGAGTGGGGAGTTTTGAAAAATGATTTTAACTAACTCTAGGCCCCTTCTTACGAATCTGAAAAAAAAAATGTTCCAAGTCTCTCAACTTCCGAGATCCACCTAAAGGGGGGAGAAGAGGGGAAAAGGGGTCAATTTCGAAAACTGGTTTTTACTTTCCCAAGCCTCCTCTATACGAATCCGTAAAAAACAAAAAATACGGGTCTCTTAGTTTCCGAGATACGATAGGGGGGGGGAGGAAAGGGGGGTGAAAAGGGGAGGTTTGGCACTTTTCCCATACTCGCGGGAGTTACTTGTTTACGAATCTGACAAAATATACCCACCTCCCCATCCACCATCTGGGAGAACAATTATGTCAGTCAGTGAGTGGTAATCGAGCTTTATATAGTATAACTAGTTTTTGCGTGGGTGCGCGAGCTGCGCGCAGCTCGCGTGTTGTCGTGTTCTTGAGAAGTATTCCTCACCATCATAAAATTTTGAGAATCCATAGGAATCCTTAAAATAATTGGATAATCCGTTACAACTACCCCTATCAGTATGAAAACCCATAAGAACCCCTAAAACATTATAAAATTAATTAAAAAAAAAAACCTAATAATATAAAAGTAAAAAACCTTACTTAAAAACTGACACCCATTAAAAAAAACATAACCCTAAAATTGCTTGTCGTCTCCCCTGAGTTACGCTTCACCCACTCGACCTTCGTTACGCTACGGAGGTCGCCGGCTCGCTTCGCTCGCCACCTCCCCCCTTCGCTCCACTCGGTCTCGCAGGCTCGCTCCACTCGGGATTTACCACCACCAGACAGGTTTCGACGCCTACTTTAATATTTGTTCAAACACATAATGGCTATCTCTGACCGTTACGAAGTTATAGCCCTTTTATTTTTAGGGGAGGTTGGGGAGTGAAGGATACCCTCCGTGTACAAATTTAAACGCTCCTCAATAATAATTTATGGTAAAAATTAAAAAGCCGCTACATGTCCTAGATTCCGAGATACGATGGGGAGAGGGGTGAAGGGGGGGAGAGTGGGGAGTTTTGAAACATGATTTTGACTAACTCTAGGCCCCTTCTTACGAATCTGAAAAAAAAATGTTCCAAGTCTCTCAACTTCCAAGATCCGCCTTAAGGGGGTGAAAAGGGGGGCAAGAGGGGCAGCTTTGAAAACTGATTTTTACTTTTCCGAGCCTCTTCTATACGAATCTGAAAGAAAAAATGTTCCAAGTCTCTCAATTTCTGAGATCCGCCTAAAGGGGGTGAAAAGGGGGGCAAGGGGGGCAGCTTTGAAAACTGGTTATTACTTTGCCGAGCTTCCTCTATACGAATCTGAAAAAAAAAATGTTCCAAGTCTCATAACCTCTGAGATCCGCCTAAAAGGGGTGAAAAGGGGGGCAAGGGGGGCAATTTTGAAAACTGGTTTTTACTTTCCCGAGCCTCCTCTATACGAATCTGAAAACAAAAACGTTCCAAATCCCTTGGTTTCCGAGATACGATAGGGGGGGGTGAGAAGGGGGGCGAAAAGGGGAGGTTTGGCACTTTTCCCATACTCGCGAGAGTCACTTGTTTACGAATCTGTCAAAATATACCCACCTCCCCATCCACCATCTGGGAGAACAATTATGTCAGTCAGTCAGTCAGTGGTAATCGAGCTTTATATAGTATAATCGAGCTTTATATAGTATAATTATCAGTTAGTCCGTTCGCAACAACAATACCATTCTGTAGGCTGCCGGCTAATTTAATGGTAGCAGGCGGCATCAGGTTGTTTAGCTCTTCACAGCTTCGTTACGTTTTTAAAAACCAAAGCACTCTGACATTTGTTTAACACTTGTGAATAAATAATCAAAATCAAAATCAAAATCAAAGCATTTATTTCAAGTAAGCCAGTTACAGGCACTTTTGAATTGTCGAAACAAAGATGAAAATTAAATGTAGCTACAGTCCCAGTCACAAGACATAAAAACTGTGAAAGTACTGTAGTTGCCCATTCCCTAGCGTAGATCTCTATGGAGAAGAATGGGCAAGAAACTCCATGGACACTCTTTTAAATCAGAATATTGTTACAAAATCTTGGTTACATCATTCACGTTGAGATGGTATATTATGTGAGAACAATGTAGCAAGATGTGCACGGTAAAAGTGTCCACAGCAAAAAAACACAAACAAAAAAAAAAATACAATTCAAAATAATTCATTCAAATAAGCCATGGCAACCAAGAGATGACCAGTCACAACTGACAGCGCCCGTTCACGGACATGACGCATGGATCAGCACCATTCAACTCAACCATTTTGAAGGGAACTAAATGATCCGACACATGCGCCACCATCAGCGAGACAATAGAGTGAGCATGACATACTCCAAACCGCCAGGGCACATTCAAGTCAAAAAAAGACGTAGGTTTCCAGTGAATGATAGCTTTCTAGTACATAGTACTCACACAATATGGGCTATGCATTTATATAATACTAATGCCACACACACACACAGAATACAATAAATGCCTGCACGAATTGAACAAGACGCTGTAGTTCAATAAAACTGTTGCCTTTCCAAATTATTCGGCACTTCTTCGTACAAATAAAGCTATATTTTTGTACTTACATACTGACGAAACTCAAACTTTAATTCGTGAAAGTGGCAATTAGCAATTATTGATACAACAAACTTTCCATCCATCCTCACGTCAGAATGGCTGGTCAAAAACAAATATTTCTCTGAATTATTATAAATGTAGCGAAATAAGTGTCCGTTACCCAGGCCAGATGTTGTCGAAAATGGTCATTTCAATCTTATAGATAATTAGTTTTGCGGCTTCTGTAATTGTTGCGCACATTTTTAAATTTGTTGCGCTTATAGTTTTTTAATTATTTCACAAAAACATTTCCTGCTGGGGTAACGTTACCCCAGCCAGACCTTTTTCTTTCTAATGGGAATATTTAAATAAATACTAGCTATAAAATTAGTTGTCTAGTTGAAGTAAATTTTGTGCCTTATTTTGTATTTGTTCTTTCTTCGGTTGCGAAGTTATTCGAGATTTTGCTGGGGTAACGTTTTTGGTTTTGCTAGATCTTTGAAATGGCTAAGCGGATTCTTATCATATTCTGTACCAGACATCTTAGGAATTAGTTTAAATTTGATCTGCAATAAAAAAAACAAAATAATACATATCATAAAGGTTATTTCATTAAATAGAAAAACACTTCAATTGGTCCCAGCACTCTCAATAAGAGGTCTAAAGACTTACTTTAAACATTATTTTGAAGCTTGTAACTGCCTTCAAATGTATGTGAAGTTTTATTAGTATCCTGTAAGTATTTAACAAGTTATGATGATATTCAGTTCTTCACGAGCACGGTCTTGATGCGCGCGGTGTTATTTGGCCACTGGATTGGATATATGAACTGAATGTTATGTCAATTATTAGTTTTTTAGTTCAGTTGTATATCAGTAAAATTTCAGCGTAGTACATTTGATAATTAATGAGATAATACGATTAAAGTCATTAGGAAGTGAATGACCGTGGTAACCCGACCAAGTTTAGGTGGTTACGAAAAAGCGAAAACGCAGAACATTATGGTACCTTCTAAAATATGTAGGATAGTGTTACAAATTTAGTACAGACATGTACACAAGTTTAAAAAAAAACTACATGATTATTAAATATTTTTTATTGACAGGTAAAATAATCATTTCAATTGAACTTTTAAAGTATTAATAAACTTATACTTAAAAACAATCACAGATTAAAATTACAGATAGTAATTTTGCTAAAAAAAGAAAATAATAAGTATGTTCCTAAATTCAAATATTTAAGCCTTAAAAAAAATACAGTTTTAGATAAGTACCTAACAACATGTACATATTAATAATAATTTTGCTACTATTTCTGTACTTACATTATGCAAGCTTACCTTGTTCGTGAATTCATCAAGCAGCCCGCACCATAATTATGATCATCAATAGAAGCACTCCACATTAGCAGTAATTCGCCACACTTATTATTAATAATAGCTCTCACGCACTCGATAAATATTTGCAAAAACAGGAAACGGAACTACCGAAGCGCACGCGCACTCTACAAGATGAATTATGTGATTATGGAGCATGTTTAGTGCGTTACGCAAACAATGTATTACCCCTTCACCCCACCCCTCCCGCGTCCCACCGAACGACATGTTATTTCGGTGATTTTTGATAAGTTTGTGCAAGTGGAAGATAATAATAATGTTTTCATAGTACAGATATTATTATATTATTATGTATTTAACAGTGTACGCGTCTGTACCGAAATTGTAAGGTGTATTATACTAAACATTTCAAAAGATAGTATAATGTTCTGCGTTTTCGCTTTTTCGTAACCACCTAAACTTGGTCGGGTTACCACAGTCATTCACTTCCTAATGACTTTAATCGATTTATCTCATTAATTATCCAATGTACTACGCTGAAATTTTACTGATATACAACTGAACTAAAAAACTAATAATTGACATTACATTCAGTTCATATATCCAATCCAGTGGCCAAATAACACCGCGCGCATCAAGACCGTGCTCGTGAAGAACTGAATATCATCATAACTTGTTAAATACTTACAGGATACTAATGAAACTACACATACATTTGAAGGCAGTTACAAACTTTAAAATAACGTTTAAAGTAAGTCTTTAGACTTCTAATTGAGAGTGCTGTGACCAATTGAAGTGTTTTTCTATTTAATGAAATAACCTTTAAGCTATGCATTATTTTGTTTTTTTATTGCAGAACTAATTTAAACTAATTCCTAAGAAGGCATGTACAAAATATGAAAAGAATCCGCTTAACCATTTCAAAGATCTAGCAAAACCAAAAACGTTACCCCAGCAAAATCTCGAATAACTTCGCAACCGACGAAAGAACAAATATAAAATAAGGCACAACATTTACTTCAACTAGACAACTAATTTTATAGCTAGTATTTATTTAAATATTCCCATTAGAAAGAAAAAGGTCTGGCTGGGGTAACGTTACCCCAGCAGGAAATGTTTTTGTGAAATAATTAAAAAACTATAAGCGCAACAAATTTAAAAATGTGCGCAACAAATTATAGACGCCGTAAAACTAATTATCTATAAGATTCAAATGACCATTTTCGACAACATCTGGCTGGGGTAACGGACTCGCGAAATAAGCAATTGGACAGCAATTCTTGAAAATACTTTCAGAGCCGCTTGTCATTAGTTGTCACACCTAAAATAGGTATGACCAGCCACTCTGACGCTAACAATAAATCTTTAGTTTGTTTGCTATCTTTTTCTCTCTATTAAAACGAGAAAGAGAACTGGGGGTCAAAAATGGCCGCTATAACAGAATCGTATTATGAATTTTTGGTGCACAAGCCTGGCACCGATGAGGAACCCGTGGGGATTCGAACCTTTACAGCAGTATGGTGATGGTGACAGCTTGAGAAATGAAACCAGCCAGCACGATAGACGACGTATATTCTTCCAAAATATATTACATGAATCGATCGTCTTATACATCCAACTTATTATCGATACTTGATGCTTATTAATACAATGGATCACTTTGATAATATAAAATGCAATCAACATTAATAAATTATGTGCGTACACGTTCACAGGTCAAAAAGAAGAGGAGTGACAGATGACATAGACAAATAAAGTAGACAACATACAAACCGATGAGTATTAAAGGCATAGACAATAATTACTATTGCTTTAATACTTCCCCTTATGCCTTTAAAACTTATGTAAAGTTACAATAAAACTATCAACTCTACATACACATGGCTCTACATTCACATGGCTCTACATACACATGGCTCTACATACAACATGGCTCTACATACACATGGCTCTACATATACAATAAGTCACATGCTAGTAAACACAACAATAATATTATCATTTAATTTAGTATCCTAATAATTGTACACATATTGATTAGGTAACTACAACTATAAAATTAGTTTTAACAAGGCCTAACACACAAATCATGCCTAAACATATTATGTTGTTTAGAATTCAAACACTTTGTTAATACATCTGCAAACATCTTTTCAGTACACAAATATTTAACAGACATGAAACCTTTCAAAACTAAATCTTTAATAAAATGGAAGCGCACATCAATGTGTTTTGTTCGCTTGTGACTAATTTCCTTATTCTCTATTATCTTATGAGCGCTTTGGTTGTCATTAAACACAATGATGTGCACCTTTACATTAGGTACTAATTCTGACAACAATTGCTTTACAAAACAAAGATCTTTAGATACATCAGCAATTGCCATATACTCTGCCTCTGTACTACTTAAGGCCACAGACCGTTGTTTTCTAGATTCCCAATTTACAATGTTATTTCCTAATTTAATTGCATAACCTGTATATGACTTTCTATCAAAACAATCATTAGCCCAATCGGCATCTGTATATGCATGTAATATCAATTCCTTACTTTTTACAAAATGTAAACCGCAATTAATTGTTCCTGCTAGATACCGTAGCAAACGCTTAGCAGCCAACCAATGCGTTTTTCCAAAGCAATTATTAAACTGACTTAAATGGCTACAGGCAAACGCAATATCAGGACGAGTACAAACAGACAGATACATAAGAGAGCCTATTAACTGTCTGTACTGATACTGTTCGTCATTCAAACATTCATCTTCTTTTAACAATTTGTTACTGGGAACCATGGGAGTAGATACAGCTTTACAGTCTACCATATTATATCTTTTTAATATACTCTTTATATAAACAGACTGATCCAAAGTTAATGTTTTATTTTTCCTATCCCTAGTCACGCGTACTCCAAGATAGCTTTGTATTTGACCTAGATTTTTAATATTAAATTCTGATTCCAATACTACTATGAATTTCTTTTTACACTGGCTATCTTTACGATAAAACAAATAGCAGTCATCGACATAAAGAGCTACAATCATAAAATCATTTTGTGACATCATGTAGTATACACAAGGTTCACTTTTACTTTGAATTAAGCCAATATTACATAAAACACTGTGTATACGAACATTCCACATGCGACTAGACTGTTTTAATCCATATATACTCTTTTGCAGTAAACAAACTTTTTCATCATTTTTACTGAAACCTTCAGGTTGTTCCATGTATATAGTTTCATTTAGATTACCATTAAGAAAAGCTGTGGTTACATCTACATGATCAATATTCAAATCAAATTCATTTGCTAAACTAAATAATATTCTCATTGTAGAGTGGCGTACAACAGGCGAGAATGTATCATAAAAATCGACACCTTCCTTTTGTGTGAATCCTCTCGCAACTAAACGTGCTTTATAACATATAAAATTACCTGAAGCGTCATTTTTAACTTTGTACACCCACTTACACTTTACAACATTTTTATATTTCGGCCTATCCACCAATTTCCACACTTGGTTAACCATTAATGAATCATACTCTTCTTTCATAGCCTTCAGCCACTCATCGGCTTCTCGACTAGACATAGCTTCTTTGTATGAAGCTGGTTCTAAACCATTATTGACCATAAGTGACCAATCAGTGTCACAATACCTTTTAGGTGGAACCGACCGTGTACTACGCACAGGACGACCTATAGATGTCGACGGCGGGGCAAGCAGCTGCGTCACAGCTTCCCCTCGAACGGTGTCCGACACCGGTGACCAGTCCAGGTCATCAGTAGGACAGTCAACAAGAGAATCACTCTCGCTCACCGTGCAGTAGTTCTCCTCATCTCCTGATCCTGGAAATGTCATAGAATAATCATGTTCATTTCGGATATAACCAAGATCGTTGTTACTTTCATTCACAACATTGATGTTACTGTCATTCATATCAAAATTTGTGGTACTATCATTCCCTACAAAATCCTTAGCAATACTCTCATTCTTGCCAGTAGTGTTATTATCATTCACACTTTTGCTATAGACAGTACTCTCATTCCTGTCAGTGTTACTATCATTCACACTTTTGTTATAGACAGTACTCTCATTCCTGTCAGTGTTACTATCATTCACACTTTTGTTATCGACAGTACTGTCATTCCTGTCAGTGTTACTATCATTCACACTTTTGCTGTCGACAGTACTCTCATTCCTGTCAGTAGACTCCGTGCTACTGTCATTCGCACTACCATAGTCAATATTATTAAAATCATTAAAAAACTCAAAATTATAATTCACATTATTAATAATATTAACATTATGTTTAAAATTATAAAAACTTTGCTCTAAGAATTCAACATCTCTAGACATAACAACTTTTCTAGGGTCATCACAGTCAGCCAATCTGTAACCTTTAGAAGTTTCTGAATATCCCACAAATACATATGGCTTACATTTTGCATCCAATTTCTTGCGATTCACGTTCTGAACCTTCACATACGCCACACAGCCAAAAACACGAAGATGGCTAAGGTCTAGCTTCGACCTAGTCCACACTTCCTCTAGAATTCGGCCTCCTAAAGCTGCTGTAGGAGATCTATTTTTAAGATATATGGCGGTCGTCACCGCTTCTCCCCAAAAACGCCGGTCCAAACCTGAATGCTGCAGCATACACCGTACCTTGTTCATTAAAGTACGATTCAGCCTTTCAGAAATTGCATTCTGCTGCGGACAGTATGGAATTGTAGTTTGATGCAATATACCCTTCCGTTTCATAAACATAGAAAGTTGTTTGTTTACAAATTCCCCTCCATTATCAGATCTCAAACATTTAACCGGTAAACCCATCTGCCTTTCAACCATATTAACAAATTCTATAAAACGGTCACATACCTCAGATTTTCTCTTCAACAGGTAGCCAAACGATTTCCTTGTACAATCGTCAGTGAAAGTGAGTAGATATTTCGCACCACCCCAGCTGATCGGCAAAGGACCACACACATCAGAATGGATTAGGGCTAACGGCTCACCTGCAACTTTGCTTGGTCCTTTAGCAAAAGGTTTGGATGGCAACTTGCCCTCCAAACAAGGAATGCATTTGCTATGTTCCACTTGATTCTGAAACATAAAACCATTGGACACCCTATCCTTCATACTATATAGATCCCTATAGTTTATGTGCCCCAGCCTTTTATGCCACAAATCTACTGGCAATCCTTGGTCAGCAACTACGGAACTCATAGTCTCTTGCCCCTGCAAGAACATAGAGTTCACCCTATTGTGCGAAGGCTCACTCATTGTTACCTTTAACCTGTACATACCGTTAACAATAGAAGCAGATGCTATAATTTTACCCTTTGAATCTGTAATGATACAACCTTTCCTGCTGAACGTCACATCATAACCATTTTCAATTAATCTACTTTTTTATTATTAAGCCTTTATTGCCAACACAATATATTATATATACATAATTTAGAATTTCACAGTTGATTAATTATATTTATCATGCAATTAAATAATTTTTCATAGCATATAACATTAAATTGTAAATTTACATTAATTCATTATTATTAATATATTACAATTGCAATTTTATTATTATTAAAATTCATTAGATTTTACATTGGCATTCATTAAATTAAATTCATTATTATTACAATTGCAATTATTATCATTAAATGTTATTGCTATCATTAATTTTAGGATTTTATGTTATTATTAGATTGGGCGTCGGCGTGTCTTTGCGACACGAAGGCCTCCTCCAGCTCTTTCCATTTTTCTCTTGTTTGGGTTAACCTGTGCCATATAGGACCCGCATGCCTTTTTATGTCATCAGACCAACGTTTTCTTTGCCTTCCTCGTTTCCTCTTTGTTTGGAATCTAGGGGTCCATTCTGTTATTGCTTTCGTCCATTTATTACTCTCCTCTCTCATCATGTGGCCTACCCACCTCCATTTGAGTTTTTGGGTTTTAACAACAACATCTTCCATTTTAGTTATTTTTCTTAGATCTACAGCTCTTTTTCTGTCTCTTTTTGTGTAACCCAGTATACTCCTCTCCATTGCTCTTTGGCATGTTATCAGTTTTTGGTTTTGTTTTTGTGTGTTTGCCCAGGTCTGGCACCCATAGGTAAGAATTGGTAATATGCATGTATTGTATATTTTCCTTTTTATTGCAATATTATATTGATTACCTTTTAGCACTTCTTTGAGCGACCAAAATCTCTTCCAGGAATTGGCTACCCGTCTTTCTATTTCTGAATCCATTTGGTTGTTGAAGGCAATCAGTTGGCCCAAGTATATATAGGAATTAACATATTCTATTTCTTCCTCATCTACTGTGATACTTATTTGGGATCCGTTTGTTATTATCTTGGTCTTTGTTTTGTTTATTGTTAGTCCCACTTTTTTGCTTTCACATGACAAATCTTGTAGCATGTTTTTAAGGCTTTCTGGGTTATCTGTTATAAGTATTATGTCATCTGCGAATCTCAAATGATTTAAACGTGTTCCATTTATGTTAATCCCTATGTTGTCCCATTCCATCTTCCTGATGACTTCCTCTAGCACGGATGTAAAAAGTTTTGGTGAGAGTGGGTCTCCCTGCCTCACTCCCCTGTATATTGGAAAAATTTCCCCCTCTGTTTCTAGTTTTATTCGTGCCTTGCTGTTGGAATATACATTTTTTATTAACCTTATATATTTCTTTTCTATTCCTTGATTTTTCAGGGCTTCCCAAATGTACTGATGTTCCAGGCAGTCAAATGCTTTATTATAGTCCACAAATGCCATGTATAGTGGGTAATGATATTCTTGACATTTTTCAATGAGCTGTTTTACCACATGTATGTGATCTATTGTTGCGAATCCCGATCGGAATCCAGCCTGTTCTCTTGATTGTTGTTCGTCAAGTTTTTTGGTGATACGTTTTAGTATTATTTTTGAGAACACCTTGTATATGTTCGACATGAGACTTATTGGGCGATAGTTTGCTATTTCTGATCTATCTCCTTTCTTAAAGATGAGTATTATAGTGCTTATTGTCCACTGTGATGGTATAGATTCCGTGTTTAGGATAAGATTAAACAAGTAAGTAAGTATTTTTGTTGTTTCTGGCAATGTAGCTTTCATCATCTCGTTGGTTATATGGTCAGGTCCAGGAGCTTTGTCATTTTTCTGTGTTTCTATCGCATGCTGGACCTCCCTTTCAAGAATCTGAGGGATTTCTTCTGTCTCGTCTTCAAGGTTTATGTTGTGTTTTAAGGTGTTTCCGGTAGAGTATAGTCTCCTATAGTAGTCTGTTGCTATTTTTAAAATTGGCTGTCTCCTTGTTTCTTCCTTGTTGTTTTTGCTTTTCATTTTCGGGACCCATAGCGTCGCTTCTTTTAATTCTTTGAGTGCTTTATTGATACCTCCTGTTTTAGTAATGTGCTTTTGGATACATTTGATTCTTTCGTTTGACTTATCTTGTTTTATGTTACGACTTATTTCCTTGCTTAGTTCAGTGATTTCATGTAATGTTGTTTTATTTCTTCTATTTTTAAGCAGTTCTTTCCTTTTTTGAATGAGATCTATTGTCTTCGAGCTCAGTTTATTTTTGTTCGTTATTGACTTGTTCACCTTTCTATAAATATTGTTTGTTTGTATGTTGTAAATTTCTTGTGTTTTGTCTATTTCTTCGGATGTTATACTGTTTTGAGACGTAGCATCAGTCGTGCAAGTATTTTTCCCCAGATGAAAATGTTTTCGCTGTTTCTTTTGCTGTTTGTGGGATAGTACTGCTCTGACCAACGAATTAATCTACTAACTGAAATTAAATTGCTGGAAAGTTCTGGTACAAGCATAACATTGCTTAGTTTGCGGAGCTTATTACCGAAATTTAAATTTACTTCACCAATGCCAATACACTCGAGTTCTTCATTATTTGCCACTTTTATTTTGCTACAACTTTGTCTAAAGTTCATAAAAATGTCTCTATTGTTACACATGTGAGCATACTTGTCATGTTGACAGTTTCCAAGTTAGACACTAACGGATCATATTCAGATGTTAGTCCGCGAGAATCTCAGCAACTTCTTGATCTTCAATTGTTTTTCCAATGTCTGCCAATTGTTGCACTAACATCATTACAGCTTCAATGTAATCAGTCATGTTACTAAAATTGCTATAATCTACCCGATGTAACTGTCGTAGTAGCAAAACTCGGCGAACCAGTCCAGAGTCTTCAAACACATCAGCGAGATTTTTCCAAGCTTCCTTAGCACTCTTTGCGGTTCTTACATATTGGTACATGCTAGGCTTGATCGCGAGGCATATACGGGCGAGAGCACGCTGGTCACGAGCGTCACCCTCCGTCGCTCCGTTCACCACCAGATCCCACAATCCATCGTGCATCAATGACATGCGAGAAGCAAACTTCCACGCATAATAGTTGCGTGCGCCTTCCAAGCGTTCGATCTGCGTACCGAAAGAACTAGCAGGCGGTAGCAGCGTCGCTGTGCAAGCTGGCTGCGGCGGCATCGCGTCCACGTGCACGTCTTCAGGCATATTTTGGAGGTTAGAAAAAATAATTCTTACTGTGAGCTATCGGCAACTGATTCCTCAGTTTCTGTCAGCAAAACTCCTGGGCCAATAACCTTTTGGTGCACAAGCCTGGCACCGATGAGGAACCCGTGGGGATTCGAAAACCTCTCAGACGCCGCGCAAAAAAACGATTAACTCCCCTCCCGCTCCGCCGTCACAGCCGCATTACGTCATCGCATGAGTCACCCGACCTCGCCTCTTCAAACTCTTATCGCTCGCGATATAGTCGGTCTTATCTTAAGCCGTAAACATTCTCAGAATCGTTTTGAAACATACTTGTGTTTTATTACATAAACAACACTTGTAAACCACTTCAGTATTATAAACAAAGGATATGAGATAGATGACATATGAGAATTTGCCGCGCTCCGTATTTTATTTATTTTTGGTAAAAATACTGATTCAATTTACACGAAACTTTAGAACCAATGTAACAAATACACAAGTAACCTAATACATAATTCATATAAGAGTCTTACTGATACATTCTAATCAGATTTCAACTAGATTGTAACAAAAAAATCTTTTACGGCGAACTGTCATTTTATTGTCATTGACCTCGATTTGAAAACACTTGAAATCTATATAAATATGAATATGTGTGCTTATTCTTATATTAAATAGTGAATTATGATTATTACTTACCTTGTTTTTGCTGTTTCCAAGACCATATTTCATTTTAGAACAGTCAAATTCACATTTTCAATTGTTAACTCCGCGTTGATAAAAAAAACGTTCGACGAAAATTTTGTTGGCTCACAAAATAATTTTGGTTCATTGTTCTACGTAAATATCTTGCTACAAAGTAGCATTACACAATAGTATGGTGATAAACATTCACTTCACAAAGTTTTCAACCACTTAACTAAACAAAAACACAATAAATCACTCGAGCGGCATCCAATGTTGACATAAACTGACGTTTTTACGACTGACGCGCTTCTTTTTTTTTTATAGTGATGCCCCGTTTAGAATGTTACTAAAGTTTGGTATCGTTTAAATCGACTACTAGTTGGACATAGAGTGAAAAAAATTGCAAACGGTTTAGAGTTGGAAGTTATTTTTGAAAAATGTTTTTTTAACCCTTTAGATTTGTTCCGTTAACGGTACAGCGGGGCTCAAGGGATGTTCGTTATTTGTGCCATTTACGGATCCTTCGGGCCTGAGAGGTATGAATCACGTTTAAAATATAAAATTCTTAAAATGGACTTTATCGTTATGAAAATAAAGTAGGTACTTACATTTTGAGAATTTTAAGTTTTTAACGTGATTTATATCATGATCCTGCTAAAGCGGCCATTTTAGACCCCCTGTACTGGAGTACGTTACCCCAGCAGGAAAGTGTCTCCTAGAGATATATGAGTGGAACGTTTAATTAGTGCCCTAACTGCCGTCAATGTGCCCCCACTTAAAAAATGTGTGCCCCCTGTCGTTTTGGAAATAAACGGAAAAAACGATTCCTGCTGGGGTAACGTTTTTCTAGCAGGAAAATTCTAAACGAATGATCGGAGGGAGAAACATTGTGCATGGCCTTGTAGCTTATGTTAGTGCCACAATGTGCCCCCAAAAATAAAATGTGTGCCCCTCCAGGTATTCGAGATATTGCGTTTCCTGCTGGAATAACGTTTTGCAGAATCGTATATCTCTGAAACCATTGTATGTGCCCCTGTAGAATAAACATACACGAGTAGCTCTTAATGTGTGCCCCTTAGTGCCCCAATTAGATTTAAGAAAATATTTCTAATTTCCAAGTTATCGCGGTTTTATGAAAACTCGAAAAAACATCGCAGCGCCTAAATGAGACAAGGTATAAGCTCGCTGAAAACTGTATTCTGTCCGTCTTGACACTAATAATAACCATACAAAGTTTCAAAACTGTTCATGCATGCGTTTTTGAATTATCTTGATAAAAGTCAAAACGATGGTGACTTATCTTTGACGGCAAAATACAAGGTACCAGCTCAATCCCAGATGTGTAGGTGTAAACCAATAATGTGTGCCTTTAGTCAAGAATATATGGTGAAAATATTCAGCTTGGAATGTTTCACAATAAGTAAATATCGACAAAAAACTAAACATGTAAATAACGGCTGGTTATCCGACCAAATTCGAATGACTACTAAAAAGCGACGGATTCATACATAACGATGACCCTCTTTATTGGACGTATTATTCCTAAGCTGTTGTCCATACCACAGTATAAATATGGACAGTACGGAAACTACCTACAAATACTCGAAACCGCACACTAACACAAACATGCGCATCGCATCGCTTACAGAATATGCAAAGGTTAACCGGTTAACCTAACGTATGCATATTCTACAGGCTTCATACTTTCGATGAGTATGGAATTTGTCTATTAACCAAACCAGAGAAATGTTTAAAAAAATATATAATTTTTAAATTGCTAATTAATCATGTTCTTAACTGATTTTTTTTAGTCAACCCATTTGTAATATATTTATTGACATAATTTAATTTGATATAAAATACTTTTCATCCATTAACCCGCTCGGTGAAGGACGTTTTGTAAGGGATCTTAGACTATGGGGACCCCGTTGATGCGCATGTTTGTGTTAGTGTGCGGTTTCGAGCATTTGTAGGTAGTTTCCGTACTGTCCATATTTATACTGTGGTATGGACAACAGCTTAGATATAATACGTCCAATAAAGAGGGTCATCGTTATGTATGAATCCGTCGCTTTTTAGTAGTCATTCGAATTTGGTCGGATAACCAGCCGTTATTTACATGTTTAGTTTTTTGTCGATATTTACTTATTGTGAAACATTCCAAGCTGAATATTTTCACCATATATTCTTGACTAAAGGCACACATTATTGGTTTACGCCTACACATCTGGGATTGAGCTGGTACCTTGTATTTTGCCGTCAAAGATAAGTCACCATCGTTTTGACTTATAACAAGATAATTCAAAAACGCATGCATGAACAGTTTTGAAACTTTGTATGGTTATTATTAGTGTCAAGACGGACAGAATACAGTTTTCAGCGAGCTTATACCTTGTCTCATTTAGGCGCTGCGATGTTTTTTCGAGTTTTCATAAAACCGCGATAACTTGGAAATTAGAAATATTTTCTTAAATCTAATTGGGGCACTAAGGGGCACACATTAAGAGCTACTCGTGTATGTTTATTCTACAGGGGCACATACAATGGTTTCAGAGATATACGATTCTGCAAAACGTTACTCCAGCAGGAAACGCAATATCTCGAAAACCTGAAGGGGCACACATTTTATTTTTGGGGGCACATTGTGGCACTAACATAAGCTACAAGGCCATGCACAATGTTTCTCCCTCCGATCATTCGTTTAGAATTTTCCTGCTAGAAAAACGTTACCCCAGCAGAATTCGTTTTTTCCGTTTATTTCCAAAACGACAGGGGGCACACATTTTTTAAGTGGGGGCACATTGACAGCAGTTAGGGCACTAATTAAACGTTCCACTCGTATATCTCTAGGAGACACTTTCCTGCTGGGGTAACGTACTCTATGGTTCCCAGGTATAGATAGGTACTTAGAGCGGCTCGCGGCAGACTGCGTCGTGTGCGCACAGCTGCGCCCCTCCCCGCCGCACGCCCCTCTCGCGCCGTGGCCCTACCCGCCGCATCCTTTCTATAGGATTCATTTAGATTTTCTGGGACCATTTAATAATCAAATGTACTTAATTATTGTTGACGCATATTCCAAATGGGTAGAATGTTACAATGTGAGTTCGTCTTACGGGTCTAAAACGGTTATTGAAAAATTGATAGATTTAATGTCGAGGTTTGGGGTTCCGCATACTGTGGTTACTGATAATGGTACATCGTTTACATCCCAAGAATTCTTGAACTTTTGTAAATTAAATGGCATTACGCAAGCGTTTTCCCCAGTCTACCACCCTTCTAGTAATGGCCAGGCTGAAAGTTTTGTTAAAATCATTAAAAAAGGGTTGCGAGGAATATTAATAAGCACTACAGTTAGCAAAATATGTCAAGAAAAGATTTCAAAGTTTTTATTCGATTACCGTAATTCAAAAAACAGCACTACAGGTAAATCACCTGCTGAGCTGTTATTCGGCCGATCCCTACGCTCTAGATTAGACTTGTTGAATCCCGCTCGTGTCGCTCCGCCATCCACAGACCTCATTGACCATGTGGCGCGCAATCAGTGTTCACAGGCTAAACATTACCGTGGGAAGTCTAGACCTAATTTTGAACTACAAGATCGTGTGTGGATAAAGAAGTATTTAACCAACCAGAAATTTATTTGGACTCAAGGCGTTATTGTAAAGAAGAATGGAGCCGTTATGTATACAGTATACCTACCGGAATATGATTTAGAGGTGAATAGGCACATAGACCAACTAAGGCCACGCGGCGGAAAGGATGTACCAATTTCAGAATCCCAAGGACATATTTGGGAACCAAATATAGTGCCAGATATAGACAGCGTTTCATCAACTCAGCCGTCACCACCGGTCTCAGCAGGCGTTGTTACGGAGTCAGCTGACGACATGACGTCATCAAATGATAAAGTTGACATTGGAGAGGGGACGAGTGGGTTCGAGATCCCTTCGGAGACACCTACTGACGCTGGTGCACATTCACAACTGAACGACGCTTCTGAGCAGAGTGAATGCGATCACACGACGAGCCATCAGAACACTAGGTCTAGGCGTGAACGCGTCAGAGTTAATTATAAGCCTTATTTTTAATCAATCTTTTTATTATTGTCATAAATATATGGGGGAGGGATTGTTATGTATGTACAAGTAGTTAGCTATAGGTATGCGCCGCTGCGCCGGGCGCGTTGAACGGTGAATAAAGACAGGGTGTAACTAGCTACCGTGTCATTAGTACGTGCTCCCCCGTCCTCACATCTCCCTTGCGATATAACATAAACGAACAGTTAAGTTACGGAACATTTATTTATTAAATCTTCGAAAACCGTCCATAAAGAACATACTAATACGATCGCCGCAAACATGTTTGACGAACAGTGTACGATGTTCGTTAGTGGTACGCACGTGCGAACCAAGTGCTAGCGCATCACACAACGAAACAAACACGGCTTTACATTGGTTGGTATGATCATCAAAATAATAATATTATTAAATTCATTTTTTTTTATTTTTAAATGTTTTTTTTTATTACTTTAAAAATGTACTAACTATTTGTGTAGAAATTAATAAAGGGAATTACAAATTAAATTCTGCTCAGCGGTTTGGGTTTTAATCTGATTGGGATACGAAAAGTAGGATTTGGAATCGGATGAAATGGATAGTGTAGGGGTTTTGAAATAAAAGTCTCGGCGTGTTACAAAAAGTACATCTCTATTAGAGAGGGCAGCGCGTGGCGGCGCGGGCACGTGACGCGCACGTGACGCGCACGTGACGCACACGTGCGCGCGCCGCCCGCTGGCGCCACAGATACATTCCGACACTGAACAACACTGTTCCGCACAAACTTCAGACCCCATTCAAACACAGTGCCCAGGTAGACGCAAAGACTACAATATATATATGGAGATAGACGGTTGTCTCAACTGTATTTCCGTGATCATACATGCAGCGCCAACTATCCGTAGTGATGGCGAACTAAATCCATAATCTTTCAAAATAAATACAAAAAGTGATTCTTGACGGAGGTTTGAACTTGAGACCCACTGTTCGTAGGGCGGTTGTTGTCACCAACGGGCTACTTTATCTGGTGATTATCAGTTTAAAATAGCTGTTCTATTCTAATGCATGTTATGACAGTTGTCAGTGTTGTGTTGTCAAACAGTTGAAAAATGTGCACGTGGGATAGATGGCGCTAGTTTCCATACAAAAGTTTCAGCCAGGCTCTAATGTTCTAAGAGAGCACAGCATGGGTAGACGCACCGCACACTCAATCAACCGAACATCTGACAGCAGTGCAGCAACACAACAGCAAGCTCTCACTGTGATGTTGATGGACTCGTCTGCGATGACAAACACGACCCCAACCTTATTGTAACAAATATAAAAAATACATTTAATTTTACCGCGATGCCAAATCAGAGATAATATAACTGTGGAAGGACTGTCACAGAGTCGTGTGTGGGGGTTCGACTTTAAGAAACTAGAATTACGGCTGTACAGTGTTCGTGCTCACTTGCATATTCCAAGATTGGTGACTAATAAAATCCCGCCATGAAGTAGTGAGCCCACAATAAGTGGAATCCACAATTGTGCATCCCTGAAATATGCACATGAGGAACAATTTGTAACAGTAGAATATTTAGCGTAACTTCGCTTTGAGCGGTGTTGTGCGAATGCAGCCAATGATATATGCACTCCAGGACCAACTGAAATTAGCTAGCAAAACTCCGCAGACGTGACAGATATCTAAATAATCATGATAAAACAACAAAGTCAACAAATTATTATTTTGACGATTATTTGGGGGTCAACGACCGCAGTTAATGTAGTTGCGATCCTCATCACGTCTGTAAAGTTTCGCTAACTGATGTCTGACCCTGTATATATATTAGATTCGGTGTGCGGTGTGCGGTGCGCCTGCCTAGCGCTGTGATACGCCCCTGTAAGTCTTGTCTTGGTAATATCGGTTGACAATGAGGCACGATCTACTGATCTATTCAAACAATAACTTTGACCGCTCACGTAGGGTTAGGGGTCTGAACTTTGTTTACAGGATTGGTATAATTTTACTTGCAAACGCTGTCACGTGATGTTAAACGATACGTGGTTCGCGTAAGATGTAAGAGCTACGTTTACAAGTAACCGTGTGTATAAGAGAGGAGCGGGCCTGCCCACTCGCGGACCGACATCGCGAACAACTGGCGGTCGCTTTAGTACTTACTGCGACCGTGCTCGCGCTCGCAGGGTGCCAACAGTACTGCTCTTTCATTGTTATTTTACCCCTGATATTGTAGTAGTGACCTTTATTCTCGTGGATATAAGTTTATGTCAGAGGTAGAATAACTATGTGCGCACACGGCATGTCAGCGACGACGTCTATAGATACATTAGCGCTGTCAATGAACAATGATATCTCGACACTAGTGGTACATACGCAGATATCTGTACTACGAGCGCCGCAAGCCCGGGGCCTACTGCCCGAGTTCCGGCCGCTTGGCGACAGTAACTATGAATTTAACTTTCAAAGTAAAAGGAAGACGTTCCGTCATCAAAGTGACACTGTACACGTGTCATGAGTATTTTAACAGTCCATTACAAATATTTCATGTCAGAAAGAACCACAAGAGTGGGAAATATTTTTTTTTTTTTACAGATCGTGTGAGGCTTGCAATAGTCGCAGCTGACACTTGACCACTGTTCTGCTGTGCCGGTGTGCTGTAGGTCACTAGACCAACATCAGCTGACACGTGAGCCGGGCGCTGCGCGCTCACAACAAGGGTCAAGTGATGTCGGCCGAGCGGAGCGGGCCGGCGCGGGAACTACGCAATGTCCTTCTACAGCGTAACGGGACTCCAATATTATTTACAATAAATAAGTACACGAAATTTTGCACAGCACGTGGCAACACCACATACTTCACAACTCAATACAAAAACAATGTACTTAACGACATATTAGTAGTACTGTTAAAAAAATCGATGAAAAACTAAATAAAAATAGTTACTGCATTTTTTTTTAGTTTTCTTTTTAACTAATATTAATAATATTAGAATATAATACAGTTTCAAATCGTTATCGATGCCGGCGTAGGCAGTCGTCCGGCCCACGCGTAGCGAGCCGGCCCGACGTACTGCGCCCGCATACGTCACATAATTACTTCAATACAGACCTAAGTAAATGCATAAGAACATCTGCATCAACATCGTTTTAGCGAATCGACACAATAACATACATTTTAGTTTTAAATACAAAATACGTTATTTATAGTTCTGGAAAGATTTTTGGAGCTAGTCTAGAATTTATTATTCCGTCTCGTCGGCGACGCGGCGGGCGCATCCCGCCTAACATAAAACCTAACAACTATTTACACTCATATGTAGTTTTTTTTCTATTTTATCGTTTTGTGTGTCGTCCGGCCGGCGGCGTGCCGGAACGCGCCTATTCACTAGAATATTAAACGAACCGCGCGAGTGACACCACGCCCTGCACTGCACTAGTGCAGCGTGACACTAGTGCAGCGTGACACTAGTGCAGCGTGACACTAGTGCAGCGTGCAGTGCGCGGGTGCGGGCGGCGCCTGCGCGAACAATAAATACCTAGGAGTGCTGAGCTAGCACCCTACAGCCGCCCGCACGAGCGGGACACTCGCTTGTTCAACATTACTAACGGATAAGCATACTCACAGCGGCGCCCGCGCCCTGCACGGGACGCCCGCGCGCCGCTGTCGCTAACTTAAATTCACATTTCAATATGGAATTAAAAACGAAACACATAATAGAAGCTTAGCGTATCTTACATAGGTGAAGACGAACGAGCCGGTCGGCGGGCGAGCGGGCGAGCGGGCGAGCGGCCGGACGACGCTCGCCCGCCCACTCGCCGCTCGACGATCTGTGCGAGGATTAGCAAAATTTCGTCACATCGAAGCGAAGATCCCACGGACTAGCTACGTAGGCTGTGAAATCACAGAATGTAAAATATCGGCGTCCTCACCGAAGGAGCCGAGCGCCCGCGAGCTGTGCGTGCGGGCCCGCTCGCACGCCGTGCAGGCGGGCCCACCCGCACGCCGTGCTGGCAGGCCCACTAGCACCGTGTGCGAGTGGGCCTGCCAGCCCATTGGGAGCAGCGATTGCTCGCGGTCGCGGACCAAATAAAATGTACAAAAAAATACGTGTCAGGCACGTAAGAGCGCCATACTCGGGGCCAAATGATTAATTAACTATCTAGCTAGTAGCGCCTGGTAGTGCAGCGGGCGGGCCCCTAGCGGCGGTAGGGCTGGCGCACGAAGGCGGCGCGGTGCGAGGACAGCGGGCGGCGGCGCGGCGGCTCGCGGCCGCGCGTCTTCTTCTCCTCCACGTTGAGCTTCACGGGCTCCTGGCCCTCCACCGGCAGGTACAGCGGCTGTAACACGCAACGGTCACACTTGTACTGATGCACGTACACCACAGAACATCGGGCTCCACATTCCTCGACCAGATTCATGCAAAAAAAAAGTAATTATATTAAATTAAAAAAAAAAATGAAAAATTATTCAGAACTTAGATTTTTTCACTATGTGATTTGACATTTTGCCCAACTTTAAATCGTTATAAATCTTAAATAGGAATAAAAATGTTATGAGAAACCTAATTTATTTATATGATAAACTAGCTGACCCGACACCCGACAGACGTTGTCCTGTCTTAACTAATAATATTGAATTCTACGTATAATTCTACCCTACCTACCTACCTCGTTCAAATAAACAACACCTTATTAATTTTATGCTAGCCTAGTACTTTAGTCATCAAAAAAGCATATATACTGACTGACTGAATTGACAGAATAATCTGGAATGATTCAGTAAGACTAATCGATTTGACGTTTTTTTTTTATTATTTTTGAAGGGAGAGTTTACCGTATCGACGGGATGAACATTATATGATTGACAGTTACGAAACATAGGAATATTTTATATAGGAAAATATATTGTTTTTATTTTTTTGACAATACTCCAATGTTTTTAATAGTTATTCTGCTATTCGGGACGGAGACAAATAAAACAAATCAAAAACCATAATAATAGGTCCAGCCGTTCTCGAGTTATAAGTGTTCTAACAAACCCGACTTTAATAATATCATCATCATCATTCTCTTGCCCTTATCCCAATTCATTTGGGGTCGGCGCAGCATGTCTTCTTCTTCCATACTTCTCTATTTTTCTTTTCTATTTTTTTTATTTTTTGAATAATTAAATTAAATATAAAATTTGTTTATTTATGGCAACTATGTAGGCCCAATTGTTAATAACATTATTCCTAAAAACTATTGTTAGTAAACAAAACACAGAAACAAATACAAAAATAAAATGATGAGGTTATCTATGGGGTTTTCTGACCAGCACCTCCACAGCGTGCGACAACCGGTGTGTCGAACTTCTCTATCTACATACTTAGGATGCTGTTACAAGTAGACCACGCTCTTGACAAGATGGAGTTTGTCTTTTTGCGCAAACTTTTTTACAAATTTTTTACTCGCCAAACTTTACAGTTTGATGGCGAGAAGCGCTCGTTTATCATACATAACTTGCTAACAGAGATTGTCGGTGCAGTTTTTTATTGTTCAAAAGTTATGACCTATTTTTGTTTCTTTTTTAAGTATTTTTGCAGAGCACAAAGAAGCTCGTGCCTGTGGACGGTGGGCTATGGGCTAGCTCGCCGTCCGTCCGTCTCATGACGACAGGCCGTGTCGACAAGCAGGACTGTTCCACGCGCGCCTCAAAGAGAGTCAGCAAAAGTAAGGTCTCCGCAAGGACCGATGCCTGCCGGGGTTGCGGGACTGTTCGACAGAGATACCGTGGCCCCGGAACACAAAGGACGATGAAGGAACATGCATGGGTTTTAGTCAGTAAGTCTGACACTGCACACACCTGCTCTGCCCAGAGCGGGAGGAGTCATTTGATGATTTCCCATCCGAAAAAAAAAAGTGCCCAAAGAAAATAATATTCCTGTTGTTATATTTTAACGCAGCTAGAAAATATGTATTAAATAAGAAAAAACATTACTACCTAAGGTTTCGGTCCGGCAAAAAGTTACTCAATTTTCAAGCGATTTTCATGGAAAAAAGTTGCACTAATGGAAGTTGATAAAGTATTCGAAAAAAATCCCAACGGAGGCATGAATCACTGAAATATTCTTATTAGTTTAAAGTTAGAGAATTTTGTTAATAAACGCTTAAAGCTTGTATTTCATTTTCAATTCACTAAGTTTCAAATTTTCATTATTTCAGCTTAACTGACGATTTCATTTCAGTCTCTGGGCATTGGTTGCCACCTGACTACTACAGTGATGTGGTTTAGAACTAAATAAAATAAACCGTGCTATCTCGTGAGTCATGTTACTTGCCCTAACTGGGAATGGCAGGGAGACACCGAGTATAGGCTGATAAAAATATAAAATATTAGTCCCACCGGACGACAAATCGTCCGGTAGTTTTTACCCGATCGACTTGCGTTCGGAGTGTCAAAACTGTGCACGCGCAGCTCGGCGACGGGCCCGAAGTAACACAGTACAGAGGTGGCACTAACCGCAGCGTTGAGACAGTCGTGCGCGGCCTGCGAGCTCTCGTACGTGATGAAGCCGTAGTTGGGGTGGCGCGGAGTGCCGGGCGCGACGGGCTTGCTGTGCACGCGCAGCTCGGCGACGGGCCCGAAGTAACACAGTACAGAGGTGGCACTAACCGCAGCGTTGAGACAGTCGTGCGCGGCCTGCGAGCTCTCGTACGTGATGAAGCCGTAGTTGGGGTGGCGCGGAGTGCCGGGCGCGACGGGCTTGCTGTGCACGCGCAGCTCGGCGACGGGCCCGAAGTAACACAGTACAGAGGTGGCACTAACCGCAGCGTTGAGACAGTCGTGCGCGGCCTGCGAGCTCTCGTACGTGATGAAGCCGTAGTTGGGGTGGCGCGGAGTGCCGGGCGCGACGGGCTTGCTGTGCACGCGCAGCTCGGCGACGGGCCCGAAGTAACACAGTACAGAGGTGGCACTAACCGCAGCGTTGAGACAGTCGTGCGCGGCCTGCGAGCTCTCGTACGTGATGAAGCCGTAGTTGGGGTGGCGCGGAGTGCCGGGCGCGACGGGCTTGCTGTGCACGCGCAGCTCGGCGACGGGCCCGAAGTAACACAGTACAGAGGTGGCACTAACCGCAGCGTTGAGACAGTCGTGCGCGGCCTGCGAGCTCTCGTACGTGATGAAGCCGTAGTTGGGGTGGCGCGGAGTGCCGGGCGCGACGGGCTTGCTGTGCACGCGCAGCTCGGCGACGGGCCCGAAGTAACACAGTACAGAGGTGGCACTAACCGCAGCGTTGAGACAGTCGTGCGCGGCCTGCGAGCTCTCGTACGTGATGAAGCCGTAGTTGGGGTGGCGCGGAGTGCCGGGCGCGACGGGCTTGCTGTGCACGCGCAGCTCGGCGACGGGCCCGAAGTAACACAGTACAGAGGTGGCACTAACCGCAGCGTTGAGACAGTCGTGCGCGGCCTGCGAGCTCTCGTACGTGATGAAGCCGTAGTTGGGGTGGCGCGGAGTGCCGGGCGCGACGGGCTTGCTGTGCACGCGCAGCTCGGCGACGGGCCCGAAGCGCCCGAACAGCGCGCGCAGCTCGTCCTCCGTGGCGCTGTGCGGCAGGTTGCCCAGGAACAGCTGCTGCGCGTCCGAGTAGCGCCGCCCGCCCTCCGCTGTGCACACACAAAGAGGTCACTCACACCACTTCTCTAACACGAAGACAGCACTGCGTTTAAATGGAGTGTCGCGGTTACCTGGCGGCGGCATGGCGTGCGGCGCGTGAGGGGCCCGCGGGGGCCGGGGCCGCGCCTCGTGCGGCGCGGGGCCCGCCGCGGGGGGCCCGGGGGGGCCGGGGGCGGCGCCGGCAGGGGGTGAGGTGCGCGGCCCGACGCACAAGCCCGCCCCCGACTTCAGCAGGTTGGCGTACGTCTTGGGCTCGGGGGCCGCCGCTGTATCACACCGTGTATATTATTGCACTACACAGACCGAACTTACTTTTATGAAGAATACGTTGGATTAAGATACGTGCACTGGCACCTCACGCGATCATTGAAATGCTCGTTCAAATATTATGAATAAGTATTTATCTCTCAATTCAACAATATTCACAAGGAGCTTGGTGCATAATTTAAACCCACGACGCTTACACGACGACAACCTGACACAGGAACACCAACAGTTTGTTTGTTTGTCACACCTTAACAGTTGAACGAACTTAGATGAAATCCGGCTTAGATGAAGGATAAATCATGGCCTGTGTCAGGACAAAGGATTTTTATCGAAGCAGGACGTTCCTGTGAGCGAAGCTGCTGGAAAACGTAGGTGTATAGTAATGTAATGTGGGAACTGACGTGGGTGTGGCGGCGGAGTGGGCTCGCGCTCGGCCTCAGGCGCCGGCTCGGGCTCGGGGGCGGAGGGCGCGGGCGTCTCGGGCGAAGATGGGCCCTGCGGCGCCGGGGGCCCGCCCGGGCCCAAGGGCCCCGCCACGGGCCCCGCCGCCGCCAGCGCGGGCGCCGGGGGCGACGCCGATACCGCCGGTTCCGGCTCAGCCTCGCTCAAGCTGTGAGCTGTAATCACACCACGCATTAATAACAGTTTTCATAATAACATGTTCACGTTTTAAATGAACGTGAATTACTGAACTGAATCCCGATATTAAAATCGTTGTGACTACACGGAAGAGTAAATTAAAGTCTCTTCTCAACTTTTGATTGGACTTCTGCTGTCTCTTGTACTAAAGTGAAAATAACTTTTCCCCATAGCCGCTATGTTGGAGCCCCCTGAGACACATTAGCATGAACTGTTGAACAGGTATTCGTATAACGTTACAAGTTTACAATGAGATGTCTCGCCGCTGAGTGACACTTGCCCGTCCTGTCATGTACTGCACCCTTACGTTTAGATTGAAGGTCAGACAAGTATTATTCAAAACGTTAAGCAAAAGGAACATTTGTTTAAAAAAATGTCACATGACTCATACTCTTATCCCTCTGTGGCGGAAGGCAACGCTTATAGACGTCTATGATCGCCCTTCGCCATCAGACGATAACCCATATCGTCTGTTGAGCATCCATTATCATAAGAAAGAGTAGGAGGTAACCTTGCAGCGCGGCCACCAGGTGCCTGGTGGAGTCGTCGGCGGGCGGGTGGCCGTTGAGGTGCGGCGGCGCGGGCGGCGCGGGCGGCGCGGGGAAGGCGGCGGGGAAGGCGGGCGCGGGCGGCGGCGCGGGGAAGTACCCGCCCGCCGCCTCCTCCTCCTCGCCCTCCGAGCGCCCCGAGCCCGAGCCCTCCTCGTCCGAGAACACGACGTCCTGCGACACGTACACATACTTTATTCTCTCATATTTGTCTAACACCGTCGTGAAGGTCATCCACGATCGAGAACATCTGCCTGATCTCTATACAAATAAAAACCACACCCTTCTTGTTCTTCGTGTCGCTGGCACGATTTTTATTTAAATTTTATTTTATATTTGGCCTAAAACTTTGTCAATAGGGTACATGACACCAGTAAACAATAATTTCAAGACACCAATCTTTTCATTTTGGGCCTGATGAATGATTTTTAGTTGCTTTGAAATCAATGAATAGTTGAGTCATTGAGTTGATTGAACAGTGACGTCACAGTTTGCTATTGCCATACAAAGTCTATGAGAGAACCGCGTTTTGACAGCTCTTAAAAAGTATCTCAATTGATTGGTGAGACATCTACCCCATTCTACGGCGTCGTCGTCGGTGGCAGCGCAGGTAGTGACTGCATGTTTTGATACGAGAACAAATAACATTTTCACCTGGGATGGTCGGACACTTGTGATTATGTAGATGCACGTTCGTTAACGACAGTTGGAGCAGGTCGATACCTGGTAACGGAAGATGTCGTTGTGCACGTAGTACTTCTTGGGCGACTGCGCGGCCAGCACGAAGGTCTGCGTGAAGCGCCGCATGGGCGCTCCTCCGTTGCTGAGCTCGCCCGTCACCTGCACCACCACACCGTTGCCCAGCGTGGCTTGCGCGTCCACCTACGCACCGTACAAAATCTTTCTTAGCGGATGTGTGTGTACTAATAGTTATTTATGCAACTGTTCGAATTCGCCTAGTGTGATAATAGTATCACATGAGTGTTTTAATACCTAACTAAGTACAGTTGCATACAAGACTTTATCTACATCCATGATATGAATCCTCCATAAAAGGTTCTGAAACCATAGGGTGTTGTAGTGTTGTAAGAAGTCTATGTAAATTCATCCATGATATGAATCCTCCATAAAAGGTTCTGAAACCATAGGGTGTTGTAGTGTTGTAAGGAGTCTATGTAAATTCATGGAAAGTTTAATTGCTGAGTATTTAATACAAACAAACCATGTATAGGTAATAATATAATTATTTACATTTTGTATGTACAATTATTAAAATGCACAAAGCTTGTTACACTCATTTTTTGTAAACGGCAAAGTACATAATGCAATACTAATATCCAAATATTGAACAAAAATGGCGGGATACGACGTGAATTCGAATTACCCTATATGTTTTTTTTTTAATTACGGCGCAGTGGTAGTAAATCGCCGTGTGGTATCCGGCAGAGTAGAATAGAACCAACCCATTACACTCACGGGTGTCGTATAAGGCGACTAATGTCTGAGGCAGAACACCTTGCGCCTCCGTAGCCAGAGAATGGGCAGCAGCGTTTTCTGTTAGTCTTTCATCACTGCGATCTCCAATCCGCCTGCCAAGCGTGGAGATTACGGCAAATTCCTCCCATCATGGGAGAGGCTTATGTCCAGCAGTGGACGTTATGGGCTGTTGTAGTAGTAGTAAATCGCACGTGCTAGACAATGTTTTTTTTTAAAACGAGTTGGATAATGAAATTTAGTACAACATTATAACACCCGTTTGGATGTTCTATTGGTTATTATGACACTGGCTGTTTTAATGTTGGCAATAAGCTAACTGTTTCAGATACTTTTATAGAGGATTTATAGCATGAGTGTAGATAATAGTACATTATGATATAAGTGCAGTAAGTTGAAAATTACAGCCGAGGCGATATTGCTAGCTCGAGCCGTAGGCGAGGGCTATAATAGAGCAGAGGCTGTAATTATCAAAGCGCACGTATGTCATACGACGTTTTATAACATATTTGCGAGGAAATAAATAAAACTCGGACTTTCTTAAACGAATAAATCTTTTACTTGTTCACAAATTAGCGATGCGCGCGCATCAGCGCTTTTTTTTAGGCAAAGACACAAAAAACAGCCAGTATTACTAATAAAGTAAATTAATATTTTTGTGTTTTTGTTACAGAAAAATGGTTGTAATTTATTGTCAAAATTAATTAAATTAAAGAATTAAATGTTTATTTATTATATTTCATCTCCCACAGTTAATTTTATTCATAAAATGTTAACCACTTTTTTGACATAAAAACTCTTTGCTAAGATTTAAAAAAGTACCGTTCCCTTTTGACGGAGCATCTTGATAAACCGTGCGTCTATATAGATACTCTGTGGTTGTACATTACATTACTGCACAAGTACGTAATGAGATACATTACGATATTGAAATGGGTGAAATAAGAGACCCTTTAGGAGCAAATGTGTTATAAAGAGATATACCTGTGCGATATACCAAGCGTGTTGTGATGATAGCTGACAGGGTCGAGGTCGAGGACACTAGGGCAGTACATTACCTGGCTGATCTTAGCATGGCAGTCGCGGAAGTTGAGTTGCTGAATGCGGTTGTGGATCTGCTTCTGGCCGACCACGGGCAGGGTCTCGCGGTTGGGCGCGTCCAGGCCTCCGTGGACGAACGACGAGTAGTTGTTGTAGAATCTGCAACAATCACACATGCTTTATCACACTTATTTCCAAGGCTTACTTATGTGTACTAAGTGCGGGATAGTGCTGAGTCAATATCTTAAATGCCTAGGCTTTTTCCCAATACACTTGTGTACTGAAAACAACTAATTAGTCTAGTCCGTCAGTTAGATTATCAAAAAATATTTGACACGTATTTTTTCTTTTGTTACGTAAACCAAAATAGGGAATATGCATCAATTTTATTTTTTTTATTTCGATACGAAATGTAAAAGTACTATAAAAATAATGACAAAAAGCGAAAACAAGACATTAATCGGCCAAACAACACAAAAGTTATAACCATTTAAACTTTTGTTTCTATCTCTTTCTAGATAAACGGAATTTGGTATGGATTTTGTACGTCGATGCAGCGAATGACGTCATTCGCTGCATTTAACTTAGTACTTTTTATAGATATAAAAAAAATAATTTCACTTGGCTATTTCTGATGTTAATACGCTTTGTTTAGAGTGATTTGACGAAAAAACGACGCTTTAAAACATCTCTATACGGTCACGCCGTGCTATAATTTTTAGTGCGTTGAGTGCGTTGTGACGTCACGAGCCCCCACTCTCGAGTTTTGATGCGTTTTATCTTTGTCAATATTCATTGATTTACAAAAACAAAAAATACGTGTCCATTATTTCCCAATACTCTAACTGACGGACTAGATTTGCAATTTATTGATGGTGGAAAATAGACTATTATATTGGGGTTCTGTTTTAAGCTTTCACGGTTTAAAACTAAGCTTATGGGACTGGAGAATGCGGGTGGATGGTAAGTAAATTGTTAGGTGCAGACAATCTGTCTACTCTCTTTCTTAAGTCATCTCGCGATCATGGCGCTTGCAACAGCGTCAAAATATCGGGAGCTCAAAATTATGAGTAAACACAAAAGATATCGCGTAAGTGACACTTTAAGTTTATATTGGGGTTGGCTTGCAAACTAACAGGATGCAGCTGAATACCAGTACTTTACAAGAAGCGACTGCTTTTTTACATTTAACCATAGATCCATAAAGTCGAAGTGCTAAAATAAGTCAGTAATATCAGTACACATAAAATAACGGATTAAATTACTGCACTACTTGACAATAGAGAAATCACTACATTGTTATAAAACAAAGTCCCCCGCCGCATCTGTCTGTCCCTATAAATGCTTAGATCTTTAAACTACGCAACGGATTTTGATGCAGGTTTTTTTTAATAGATAGAGTGATTCAAGAGAAAGCCGCGGGCATCAGCTAGTTACTTATAATTGGAAGAATTCATCAATTTTTGAATTAAGTTTTAAAATAATGCAATGTATACCATGTAAGTGTGGTGTAATGTTTCACTGTGTACCCTGTGCAGTGTGCAGGATCTCATAAATACTTGCTTTTTAGGGTTCCGTACCCAAAGGGTAAAAACGGAACCCTATTACTTAGACTTCGCTGTCTGTCCGTCTGTCTGTCACCTGGCTATAACTTGTGAACCGTGACAGCTAGACAGTTGTAACTTTCACAGATGATGTATTTCTGTTGCCGCGCTATAACAACAAATACTAAAAACAGAATAAAATTAATATTTAAAGGGGGCTCCCATACAACAAACGTGATTTTTTTGCCGTTTTGTCTAATGTATAGATAATGGTACGGAACCCTTCGTGCGCGAGTCCGACTCGCACTTGGCCGGTTTTTAACAATCATGTGTTTAAAAATTTACATGCCTAGATTTTTACTTTTTGTTCACACAAATAAATAAAATGGATGTAATTTTATTTATTGGGGAAAACAAACAGTGACACATTACAATACATTATGAGCAAATGTGTTACCAACATTTTCCAAAGATGTAATGTCAAAATAGTCAGAAGAAGGGCATCGTCGCAGAAGGGGAGGCCTAGTAAACCCTGGCGTGACCACTTAGAGGAGTTTGTGTGATTGGATTGTATTTTATTTTATTTTATTATTTTCGGAAAACTTACAGCTAGGCAGATACAATAATTTAGTTAATAACAACAATATGGCCAATTACAAGTTTTCACAAATAGTTTTATACAGTAGTTAAATCAAACAAGAATCTTATTTGTTCTGAACAGGACATACACAGTGTACACTATACATGTGCGATGTAGCACATTTTTAACTGCTAGTTTGGTGAGGAGTAAAACCACTGATGAGCTTCTTGCTTCTTTATTTGGAGGAGTGTTTTCTTCTAGAGCTTTCCGACTACTGTGTCGACTGAACAAAATGGCCCTATTTTTTTTTATACAAAATTTCTAAAGTGATTGACCAATCAGAATCAATAACAAATAACCAAAAAACGTGGGAAAAACTAAAATCCAATGAAAACTAGGCAAAAAAGCGGGAAAACATTGTGCAAGTTACCTAAGTACTGAGAAACTTTACTGTAATGAGAACCGCTTGACAATATTCGTGTTTTTCAGTATCTTTTCCTATGTAAACATATACAAAACTATGTGTTATTGGCTTCTATGTAACACTATCTATATAGGAAAAATATAAAATTAACAAAAAATATAACATAATAAACTTATGTACTCCTAACGCTAAGTCTACTAGTACACAAAACAAAATGCAAAAAACTATAAATCTATGACAAAAAACAACAACAAAAAACACCAACAACATAACATTTTGTAATGCTTATTTACATTCCTATCGGTGCCTATGTACCCTATACACCTATATACTATCTATTTCTATAGCTGTACACTGTCATCAATGTCCTGCACACAATTTATTTACCACTATATCACTTTATATACAGTCTGTGCAGTGTGTATGGATCACTATCACATATCTTTACACTATATATTTTCACTGTCCCGCACAATACATATTACAATAAATGAGTCCTGATTGGTATAATTGCCCAAATTCACTTACCTTGGATTCTGATAGTGTTAAAAGTTGAACTGTCTACCAGCTACGAGCTAACACCACACCACTGACACCACCCCACTATTGGGCTCACCCACCTATTTTATAGGACTTATGACATATCGTACGAAAACAGGGTGAACTAAGCTATGTAATCGTTCCGGGAAAGCAAGCATGATGTAAATTTTTATGTCATGGCATGATTTGTATTGTTGTCTAATAATTAGCAGGCTTCAGTTTACAAGCCCGTTTAAGTTTCGCATGTGCGACTGACATCTGTAGATAATTATGATACAATGCAAGCTGCGTACGTCACCCGCCTCGCTTACACAAATAACAACAAAGAAAGTCACATAATCCGCGCGATAACGTATCACGTGCTCTGACTCATTCGCACCTGAAGAGAAGACAAGTGGAACACACCACACTGCGGAGTTGTGTCGACATTGTAATCATTGCAAACTACAGTCTCAATATTTAATTCATATGAGATTTCTGCCATCTGACTGTCTCATTCAGTAACAAAGTAAAATGTGCCATTTAAATTGTTTAAAAAGTGAAAAAACTGTTGATAAGTCAATATCCTCGTCTTCTGTCACGTTGGGCTGGAGGAGTCCTATCTGTCTAATAACAATGGTAGCCTACCGGGCAGCGCGTGGGACGTCGGCAAAGTAAAACAAGGGTAGCCTACCGGGCAGCGCGTGGGACGTCGGCAAAGTAAAACAAGGGTAGCCTACCGACAGCGCGTGGGACGTCGGCAAAGTAAAACGCAGCAAAATACAGAAGAAGAGGTAGCTCCTCACATAAATGGCGTTAAGACTGAATGTTCGTAACTGCCGAAGGAACGCTCTTCCGCAAGATTGAGTTATGCCACATTCATAATTATCAGTATCATGAATGTGCCCTGAAGCACCTCCAATACTTGTAAGTAACAGAAGCAGCAATTTTCAAATGTATGTCTTCTTCTTTGGGCCATAATTATAAGATAATAATCTGCATATTTTTCAAATTAAAGTGATATTGTTTTGTTGCATTTGCGTCAAGGTCACCGCATACCGCACACCAATAGCTACCAAACTAATAGATTTTCAACTGTTGGCAATGTAGCTGTTATTTTTCCTGGATAGAAATTCTTTAGCTTCAATTCAAGACTAAATGACATTTCTTTTATTGTATTGGGTTACCCAGTAAGAGCACCAGTTTTGCAACAGTCTATGTCCCTTCTCATGATGGTGCTAAAATGAATATCATGAAGTAAAAATAATTAGAACAGAATTAAAAAGCTTGGGTACAAAGTTTACTAGGTATATCATCATCTGCCGAGCCTTTTCCCAACTATGCTGTGGCTGTCTTCCAGTCTAACCGGATGCACCTGAATACCAGTATTTTATATGGAGCGATTGCCTATCTGGCCTCCACAACCCAGGTAGAACTGGGTAATACGATACCCCTTGGTAAGACTGGTTGTCAGACTTTTTGGGCCACTGACTACCTGTAACAACTGTCAAAAATCTACAAATGACAGCCATAACCAACGGCTAACTGAGGGAGGAAACACGGTATGTAATGGGTGGTCACCCACGGCTTAACCCAAAGATCGACCTGAGTGGCTGTTATTATTTACCCACAAGCTCCTTATTATACTTGGGTTTAAAAAAAAAAGCTTAGCAGAGTGTTGTGCGCCGTTCCTGTAACTGATACCTGTTTGACAGTCACGTATCTAGAATTCGAGGTCCGAGGGGTTATCCTATGCCTTCAGTACATGTCCCGAGCTCAGTTGCGACTCAGTAGCAAGACAGCACTGCATTAATACGTGTAAGCATTGGGTACCTGTGCAGGTGGGCGGGCGCCTTGTTGAGCAGTGTGTAGTACTGCCGCACGAACTCGCGGCCGACGCTCTGCGGGGACGGGGACGCCTCCATTACCATTGCTGTTGTTCACAGTGCGCCAAAACAGCCCTCTGCTATACGCTGCCTTGACAACATTCAAAAAAAGCTTTGCTAAAAATCATTGGAAACCCTTTTTTTTATAAATAAGACATTCAATTCATTTATCTTTGGATGGGTAACTTTACAATCCTGTCTTCATTCTCTTGTATTGTATTTGTAATAACTAATTGTACCACTGATACTGATCAGTGAGCTTTACCCATTAATAACTTGCGATGAGATAAATGCTGCAACCTGAACAGCACACAACAATAAAATACTTGCAGCTTAGAACTGCATCTGAAGTAAACAAGTGACAGATAGTGTCGCGAGTGCCCTATGTAAATGCATCATACGCTATGTAAACAATCACTCAATAATACATTCATCAGGGCATGGACAGGATTCATATTAAAATCGTATTGTCAAAGCACGCATGGCGACTCCGACCATATCAATCAGCTTCTTTTGTTACCTTATAAGTTTTAGTAACCAAATGTTTTTACATTACGGAGAAAATACCAAAATAATAGATTCCGTGCACAGATAATACCGTATCATGCATTTAATTAGTAAAACACAGAAATATTGAGCATTAACCTTTAAAAAGGAATACGTCTGCCGACAATCAAAATATTAAGGTTCCGTGGTTTTTAAATCAATAATCATTCAATAGCACTTACCTCAGTAAAATTTAGGCATTAAAGTGGCGTAATCGGCAACAAATTATCAAGAAATTGGCGTAATTTTCACGATAAATAAGGACTGAAAACAGAAAAAGAGCCTACCTCACCGTTCGGGTGTCAATTTTGGAGGTGTTGCCGTACGTGAAAAATATTATTAACATGTTTTTTTTTTATCCCAGTAATAGAAGTCATCATTACAAAAGAGATCAGAACCTATTTCTTTAGCTCCATTGAAATGCGTGTGGTAAAGATTTTAGCTAAAATATCTATGCTATGTTGTCTAATAATTTTCTAGTTAATTATTTTTAAGTTGAACTAGACTTCTGCACCTGTGAAGCCTAACCTAAAGCATCATCTCAATGATACTACACTAAACAGATATACACAAAAGCATTGAAAAAGGTGTGCCGTGGGGCAGCGCCAGCTCACATACATGCAGTGACGCAGAATAAAGGCAAAACGAGCCAATTGGCCCGTTTTCGAGTCTTCACGATTGCGCGCTCACAACATATCTGTTTAGTAGAATATCATTGCATCATCTATAAATAGGTCCTTGTAAAAAATAATCACGGAATCAGTCATTTTTCCATCCATATTATTATAATGCTTTCTCTTATTTTATTTTCATCTCGTCTGAAACTTATTTATTTAGAAACGTTTCGGACGAGATATATATACGGGTGTCAGGTGCTTGGTGCAAAAGCGGAGCAGACTCATGGACCTAGCTAGTAATCCCAGCCAGCGTATAGTTTATTACCCAGGTCTTGCATTATCGCAACGTTCAGTCCAACATGAAAAGTCACCCTGCTAAAAACTTTGCTCACTGGCGAATATATTCGAAGTTTTTTTAAGACGTTTCAAACAATTACAGCAATTGCAGCAATCAAGTCGTCTCGTATTAATTTATTTGTAAGAGAAACAACAAGTTTTCTAAAATAGTGGACTGAACTATATTATAATAACTTAATTTGGTCTAATGGGGTTGGCTGGTCAAAGCTGATTGTAGATGGCGTGTCCACCGCTTAGACCCAATGTGACCAATGAGATCAAACTATTTTGAAATATAAAATGACATTGACAGATTTTCAACCAATGACTATGTTAGGTTCATGCGGTGCTAGCGCCATTAGTTCCACAAGTTGCCCGTCCCATTAGTAAAGGCTGCTTTACACCGGGGCAACACTGTGCGGCTTTGCACCATGCTACATAATGTGGCGTGCGTCATCTTGTGGTATTCTACAAATAACCATCTCAAGCGGCAATTGCGGTATGCGGCAGCCTATTTTACGCCGAGGCAACATCGTGCCTAGATAATTTTCAAAGCATCGTGCTGTAAATTTTAATGGAGTGTTTTGGTCTACCAACTTGATTGATCGAGGGGACAAGACACCGTAGAATATGGCTGATGGATGAACTAACTTTAGCAGCATGACGCAAGGTGTTGCCATGCCGCACGATTATTGCCTCAATGTGTTCTGTAACTACATACGTCTTACAATCGCGAACAATATTTTAATCAACATACAACCTAGCACTGGCCTGCAAATTGCAAAAAACGTAAGAAAATTTGAATTTCGCGGGCTACCCTGACGCTTTCACCTTAACAGTAAAAAGTAACATAATAATAATTTATTTATTTCGAGCAACAAGACTCCTACCTAATGTTAGTATATAACATACTTATAAAGTAACGAACGTTGTCAAAAAAGTTATTTTCTAAGCTGTACATTCTTGGTGCGTTGCCTCGTACCAGTAAAACCAATAAAAAAAAACGCGGCAAATATTCCGTGTGAATGTTGGCAGCAGGTATCGATCGGTTCATGAATTGTAAAATGGTTTGTCCCTATCTGTCTCACGGCAGTCGTATTGTTGTCCTTGTCACTAACGGGATGGACGCCATTGACCTCTTTCCACTACTGTGTTCTGATTGGTTGTTTACTGTGGAAGGGATGAATTGTTTGCAAAAAAAACCGCGTCTGTTTGCATGTAGCCAACATAACGACTCTTTCGCGCCGACTCATCACGCATTTCCTTTCTTTCTTCTGCATTTGGCATTCGGAGTTAAAGGTCGCGTGTGGACCTTAGATTATAAGTTTATTATTAATTTTAGCCTAAACATAAGTCATGGCCAATAACGATAACTTTGCACAAGACGTTACTGATAATCAACTTAATGGAAATGCAGAAAATGGTGGCGGAGATACACAAGAACATAATAGTGCCGAAGCCCCTGGACGCGATGATGACAGGTAAAGTTGGTTTTATTTTATACTTTGCAAGCATTTTATAACTTCTTTATTCTTAGCGTAATCATATTTTAATCATTCAGACTTTCACGGAGACGTATTTTTGGTAATTTTTGCAGTTTTTAACCGCGCCCGCCACAATGGCGGCGTTCTGCCAATATCCGTATCGGTGTAACGCTTGAATCTATTTTAATCGTTAAGATCTTTTCAAAATTTCACATTTTCATCTTTACAGTGCATTCTCTACGATTTAAGTTCAGACCCAGAAGTTTTAGTTTTTATTTCAGAACATTTCCAGGCTTATAAAAATTTAGATTCCTCCGAGCCGCATGAAGTAAAATGGCGTCTTAATTGCGCGTCTCTTTTGCACCCGACACCGGCTCGGTTCAGTTATCGATTTTTCGTTTGGTTCTTTGTTAGCATACTTGTGGTTCGTGAATGCCGGTGTTGTGCGGTTCCAAAGCTAGCGGTAAAGCGTACGTAGGTAGTTGCAAGATTTTAAATCGGTAGCGCCGAGTGCGTCGGTGAGGGGTCGTCGCCCTCGCGGCGCGGCGCGTTGGTCAGTTTGGGGCGCTACTAACGCTGTGTCTCTCTGCAGGTGTGAGCCTGCGCCGCCGCCGCAGCTGCCGCCGAAGGACGTCATGGTATATATCCGCTGGGCTCACACTAAAGTAAAACTGACCAAACTGACTAGTTGTATCGGCCACTTAACTTTGGGCCTGGATCACCTTTGCCAATTTCAAATCTTGCGATATGACTGTAACATCTTGTTTCATATTTCGTTGTCCTGATTGAAAATGTAAATTTCCAGACTTGACTTTTGTAACTTACAGGTTGTCAATTTGATTTGCTGCAGTGCTTGGAGTTTGTTTTGAAAAAATAGTAGCTGTAAAGTACTGTAAACAAGTACTGCATAGTGTTAATCAATAAATTGTAATTTTTAAGTCAGTTTCTAAATCGAGACACAAGTCTAAATTGTCTATTTCTTCATGTTTTAATGTTGTACTTTACAATGTCCACAGAAAACTTTTTGTTGGGGGCCTGAGCTGGGAGACCACAGACAGTAAGTGTAGTTTGATTATAATTTTTCCTGTTGTTGTACCTATGTGGTGCTATTTATAGGTGGTGCCATATCGTTGACGCACGGCATGTTGTTACTATAACCAAATGTCGCTGGCAGGACCAGTTGACCTTGTCTTTTATCATGATGACTTTATTCAGTTCTGCTTCTGACTAAGCATTGAAGAAAGCTTATACCCACATTTCTGAGATTTTCCATATTACTTATTTTATTACTCATTCAAATGTTCAAATCTGATAGTTCTTATTTTTCTATTCACAGAGGAATTACGTGATCACTTCAGTGCTTATGGCGAGATTGAAAGCATCAATGTCAAGACTGATCCAAATACTGGCCGATCACGAGGATTTGCCTTCATTGTCTTCAAAGCACCAGATTCCATAGACAAAGTGATGGCTGCCGGCGAGCATACAATCAACAACAAGAAAGTGGATCCTAAGAAGGCAAAGGCCAGACATGGGAAGATATTCGTTGGTGGGCTCAGCAGTGAAATATCAGATGATGAAATCAAAAACTTCTTCAGTAATTTTGGAACTGTAAGTTCATTCTGCTTTGTTTGAATAGATAATTTCGAAATATTTTATGTGATGACAAATCCGGATTTGGTGAGATAATTTCTTCTCGACAATTACTGAAGAGGAAACCGGGCCACTGATATAATTAAATAATGGTTATGAATGAATATTCTGTTTATGAATTTTAGCAATTAAAATACCATTTTTCTTGCAGATTATTGAAGTTGAGATGCCTTTCGACAAAACTAAGAACCAGAGGAAGGGATTCTGCTTCATAACATTCGAATCTGAGCAGGTGGTCAATGAGCTGCTCAAGACACCCAAGCAGACGATCGCCGGCAAGGAGGTCAGTATACACTTGATAGCTGCACTAACAGGTGCGTTATATGAGTTATGAACAGTGAACAAGTTACATGTTGTCTGCAGGTCGACGTGAAGCGCGCGACACCCAAGCCGGACGGGCCCGGCGGCATGGGAGGGCGCGGGGGCCGCGGCGGGCGCGGGCTGCGCGGCGGGCGCGGGCGCGGCGGGTACGGCGGCCAGGGCGCCTGGGGCAACGGGGGCTACGGCGGCTACGGCTACGGACAGGGAGGCTATGGCGGCGGCTACGACGGATACGGCTATGGCGGCTACGGATACGACGGCTACGGGGGCTACGGCGGTTACGATTACTCCGGATATCCCAATTACGGTAAACGCGGCAAGCAGTACTAGTATAGTGGCAGCCCCCGCTAGCCCGCTCACCGACACATTACCTCGACTGATGTTACCTGATCCTAGGATACGATGTGAACGTAGTAGAGTAAGGCGCTAGGTTAGCGTTGCGAGCGAGGCGCGACTCCGTCCTCGAGATATGCCTATTTACATTATAGTGAACGTTTATTTTACGAGGAGATCGACATCACGCGAAGCTTAGGTATTTAATTTAGTGTGTAGGAAAATATTTATTTTTCTATATATTTAATGTTCTATCGAGATAATGTGTAGTGAATGTTGTCGAGGCGACAGTGTATAATCTGAATATAATCGCAGCTCTGTCTAAATTTTGAAAAACTAGGATTAATCATCTCATATAACTTTGCTAAAATCATATTAAGTTGCATATTTTGTTTATTTCCACGAGGAGCCGCTTCGCGTACTCTCGTGCGTAGATCGTAGTGCAGTTGCCCATTCGGCTATCGCTCTTTATCATTGTTTCAACGGGTATAAACTATATTCTGTACATATGTATGTTACCTGCCTTATGTTTATAAGCGTTCGTTTGTAATACCACTTTTGACATATGTAGCAATGTTGCTCGAGTTTCTTTACTTTTTTGGTAATAATTTTACCTTTCGACGCTCTCGCCACATGCTACATCTGGGAAATGGGGTAAATATGGAGAGACATTGTGAAAGTGATAAAGATATGATGAAGCTTTTGAATAAAGCACTGTTACAAAAATTCTCAATGTGTTTCCATATGTAACCCTAGTCCACTTCCCTGCCCTTTCTGACTCACCACACGCTTCACACTTCACACTACATATTTTTTACTAATCGCATGCATAATTATTTTGCATTACTACTTACTCTTCTACTATGAAACTATACTTTGAAGGTTTTATTGAATAAAGAATAAATAAAACAATTCACAATAAGTATAACTTGAGAGATCTAAATTCCCCTTGAAGATGAAACACTAGATTACTAGGTAGGATGAAGTCCGCAAATGTTTCGCGCTGTGGTGGTACTGGTGGTTGTGCACGCGTCGCCTCACAACGCTCGCACCACGCAGACTCGGGTCTCGTGTGCTGCGGGCACCCCCGGGTAGATCTTAAATCGTCTCGTATGTACTCGCACTAAATATTTTTCTATATTGCTATGTAGGTTCTTAGTTCGAGAAAGGTGCCCAGTTTGTAGGTGTTAATCTGTTAGATCATTCATAGATAATATTAGAACGCTGCTAGGCTCCCCTAACGCCACGTAGTTTTGCCCACGAAATGACGTGTTATCTCTCTTCCCCCGGCCCACAAATGTAGCACGAGACGATTTACGAGCTACCCTTCTTCCGACGGGCCGACCTCGGCCGGCCGTCCCCGCCGCGGCGGGGCGTCCGGTCGGTCGACCTGTAGAATAATTAGAATACGTCGAGCAGTCTCCGCGACGTCCACCGTTCCGGCCACGAGCACTCGCTGCGGCGCGCCGGCGGGCGGAGCGGTGGAGGCGGACTAATGTGTTTGTGTTGCGGGCAGACTACGGCGGGTACGGAGGGTACGAGGGCGGGTACGGCGCGCGCGCGGCTTCGCGCGGCAAAGGTACTGCACTCCGCCACTCCCTGCGCTGCCTCCATGCTCTTGCCGAGCCAAGCATAACGATGCGAGCCGAGCATAGCGGGAGAGCCGTAGGTCGCTTTTGCACTACATCGTTTTATGACTCGTAGGGTTCGAAATTCAAACAAATTTTATATGCACGTCGTGAGTCATCCGACAAATATACGGCGACTAATGTGTAGTGCAAAAGGGTCTTAATAGGTACTTCGTGATAGCCGTACTGACATTTCGCTCCCGTTCGATCGACTGGCTGACATTCATATAATATAATTCTCCCTCTGCTCACTCGTCGCAATTAACTCGAAATGTGATTGCGTCGGTTTGCCGACTCGCAACTGGTTTTAAACTGGTAGTTCGAACCAGTCACGCAAGAGATATTTGTAAGTCGGCAATAGCGTGGAGGAAGCATGATGAGCTCGCGCTTGCGGCTGGTCGGCTGGCGCCGGGCGGCCGGCCGGGCGCGCCTGTAGTGTAGTGACACTGTGTGACTGTGTCGTGAGGCCGGGGGACGCCAGCGCAGTCCCCGCGCTGGCGGCTCGCATGACACTTAACCTGCTATCTTTTGCTTACTAAGAACGTTCGAATGTTCCAATAAAACTGGAGAAAATTATCATTATTCGTCACTGGCTAAATTATTTTGTTAATGTTTATGGCCTGTTTCACCATCTCCGGACGTGTATCGGTAAACTTCTCTTTATCTTGTTAGGTCATTTATAAATAAATTCTGTTCCTAATATCTGGTAGATTGTATCTACCTTTTCGGACACTGAAGCAGGCCCTTAGTATAATCGATTGGCTATTCAGAGGTGCATCCGCTCTTATCTTATAACTCTTCTAAAGAGACTCGTGTAGGTGTCGTGCGACCGAGGCGCCTCTCGTGTCTTGCATCTAAGCTAGCATTTGTGTATGTATCGACTAATTTAACTTTGTCAGCACTCACGTCAGCATGTTAAGGTTTAATTAAATAGTATAGTAGTGATAATATAATAACATTTTTTTCCCACCCAACAGCTTGACGAATAATCTAGAACCAAATAAATAGAGTTTAGCGTTACAAACAGGTGACGTTACAGCCGGGTACCAAGGTGGCAAGCAGCGAGGCGGCGGCGGAGGCGGCGGGCGCGCCAACCAGAGGCACCAGCCCTACTAACTGTACTCCTGTACACCTGTACCTGCCGATAGTCTCAGTCCACTAGTGAGGTGAGCCCACGCGCGACTGAGAATGTTCTGAGTGAGGTGCAGTCCTTTATAAACCGTAGCTTGTTGTCCGCAGGTTAAGTCACCGGTCATGAGTGTCCCCTGCGCTTCTCGCCTCGCCGCGCTGGGGGCACGTCATTTCATTCCACATAATTAATTTAAGGAAGTAATTGATAACATTTTAAGAAGATTTTTTAAGGGTAAAATACTGTCAGTTGCGATATAGCCGCGTTCCTACGGCTCTAGCGTAAATTTATTATAATATAGTATGGATTATAGATTCACTGAGTATTATTGCAGATTGATTAGATTCGATTATGACATTTGTCTCGAAATTTTACCTTACGTACTGAACACTAGAAATAATGAGTAAATTTAATTACAGAGCTTATAAATTTGTAACAATGTCCCTGTACGCCGGCGAGTCGTCTTGTGATGCGTTGTGTGTGAATGAGTGCGCGGAGACGCGCGGTTGTGTGTCGTGAACGTGTGAATGTTAGTAGTCGCCCTCAGCTGTCACCGTCAGTTATTGATCTGGATCTCATCGCAGATAAATGTAGTTTTGTACTTTAATTTGGTAAAGGATCGAGCAATCAGAATCATGTATTTTATACAAATTAGATGTTTCTTCCATTGATTAGGGATGAAATTAAATTTTTAGACTAAGTAATCGGTCATGAACAAATTTGAGATATACCGAGTTGTGTATGTCAATAAAACATGTGTAAATAAAATATTGACTTTTTGTCTGTGTTTATGTCACTGAGCGTTTCATCCGCTGTGTGCACGCTCGCGTGTGAGCAGTACTTGTGTGTAGTAAACATCATAATGTTGATATTTTTAGAAGTACATGTAATGATTTTTTTTTGTCTTAGTAAGTAATATACATTACCATCAAATAGGTCTATGCCACTTGCCTGGGATTAGTTTTATTGTTGTTTCCTATTCTACAACTCGTTTGCCAAACCACTGAATTTAAATTAATAAGTTAATATTCACATAATAAGCGTTAGACTATTAGGATATGCATTATTTACTTACTGCCAATAAAGGCTGCCTTCAAATTAGCTGCAAGTAATAGCGGTTTGATTCGTTCTACCTATGCTAGCTCCATTCGATTCACGCTGGTAAGAATTCACTTCCATTATTATTTTTTATTAAATGGAAGTGAAAGCTAGGGTATAATTGAACCGGGACAACTATTGTTCCGCATTACTGAGATACCTACTACCGAGTGTTCGTAAGTCACTCAAAGTAGGTAGGTACTAGAAAACTGATTAGTAAGTCGTTCATTATCAACCCGGGTTTACACCGAGGTACAAAACATGCGTACTTGTTACATCTGCCTAGCCTTTCCCAACTATGTTTGGGGTCGGCTTCCAGTCTAAACTGGTATGCGTACTACCGCTGAACACACCAAACTTGCTGTACCCACCAAAGCTATGTGGGAACTGCGTACCTACTGCTTACACCTGAGCAGGCTACTTACGCGCCCAGTAGAGCGACGATAACACGAAAGGCGACCGCCATATGCCGCCGCGATCACTCACGTCTCTTCCTCTGCTGCCTGCGTGGCCGCAGACTGCGGATGGTCTTCGGTGTTCGCAGAGTGCGGAAGCTGGTCTAAACAAATTATGGGGACACCTCTCGCTCCGTTTCCACTAAAACATCTAAGAGAATCGCGGCGATATTATAGAAGTACATGGCACAACGATAATATCGCCGGTGGAGGAGTTGCCCGTGGTACAGTTGGTTAGTACAGTTGACCGGACAGCGGGTAATTTTTTTTTTCCTTGGTACTGTTGACTGGACTACAAAAAAACATATTTTCCTTGGTACAGTTGACCGGACTATGGAAGTTTTTTATTGTTCCTTGGTACGGTTGACCGGACTATGGAAGAAAAAAATTTTCTCTGGTACAATTAACCGAACTATTGAAAAGTATTTTTTCCCTGGTACAGTCATTTAATAGAAGAATAATTAATCACTAAATCATATCCAGATATCTATAGGTGCTATTATTATTATGGAGAGCGGGGTGACCCTCGACCCCCACACTTCCGGGGGTATACAGTCTCATAACCGAAGAACGTGGGTGATGCATTCGATATGCCGTCAACAATTTACGACCTTCGTATCCAAGGCGTCTAGTTCTGTTTCGAGTCCATTTGAGTATGCCGAAAGAGTACATCAAAACCGGCATGACCCAACCGTTGAAGGCACGCACCTTATTGCCACCTGATAAAAGGTGTGGGTCAGAATGACGGGTGTGTTGTTGCAGAAATGAAAATGCTATATATAATAGGAATGTTCCAGCAATGTACTTGAATGTACCTTTAATCAAATTCAATGTACCTCCATGAAACAAGAACAATACAAATAATAAAGTGAGCCGCAGTCCTGACAGTCAGAATGACGGGTGGAATCTGATAATGAATGTAATAGATATCTTATGGTTAACTAATATTTATAGTCAGGATGGCTGGACCAAGAGAGATTTTGGAAGTTTGAGCAATACCAAGTGTTAGTACCTGTTTTGTACTATTTGGTACCAGACATCAAATAATGTGTACCTCGCTAAAGAGGGAAAAGTATTACAAGGAAAGTGGCCAGCCATTCTGACGTCAGAATGGCTGGACCAAGCCGGTTTCACCTAGTTGTAGGCGTTATAACTAGTTCATCTTTTCGTTAATATGTAGTACCTCATTTGTACCTCAACATATGTTTTTCTTAGATTTTTTCGATAAGCCAAAAAAAAGTTACACCTAGAAGAAATTTTGCATGTAATCTGGAGGGCTCAGGCGCAAAATGTCGCTTTTGCAAAATGTCTACTGGTAGTAAAATGTCTCTTTCTCATAATGTCGCTTTCGCAGAATATCTCTTTCGCAAAATGTCGCGTTAGTAACTTAGAAAAAAAAAATTACCAGTTTAAAAAAAAAAAATGGTTTTTTTTTTCTTCGATTTTGACGAAGACGCAGAAGAACTGTTTATCTCACTTCTGGCGATCTCTTCAATATCTTCAGATTTTGATGTCGTAGAATCGGTGCAAAACCGACTCGACGTAGTCTTGTCTGCCCTACTCCTAGTATACGAGCATCGCCACATGATATTTATTGTTTTAGTTTTTACCTGAACTAGCAGTTCGCCGCCCTAGTGCTTGAATGGCCAAACGACCAACTTTACCAAAATAGACTTTTTTATATCAAACTATAGCAACCCTTTTTTTTTTTTTTTTTTTTCGGATGGGAAATCATCAAATAACTCCTCCCGCTCTGGGCGGAGCAGGAGGGAGTGAAAACTAAAAAAAAACAAACAAACAAACTATAAACTTTTCGTTATATCCATTACGTAACTTTAAAAAAATGTCTCCTGTAAAATTTGCTCAATGGTCGTTTGGCCATTCAAGCACTAAGGCGGCGAGTTGCTAAATTCACCGATTTATTTACATTCGCTGACTAGGCTATTACGCCCGCCACAAGTCACCTACTTTATGTATTATATATTTTAATGTTTTACATAATAAACTGTCAATAATTTACGGACACAAAACAGTGATTTTATTCCCTGTACACATCCCGTGTGATTCGTCCATCTACATACAACCTCTCAGTGTGTGGAACTGCTGCCCGTACACCTAGAGTGTTATTTAATATCGCGTAGGCGCGGACGGGTGAGGAGGCCCGCGAGCTGAGGAGCAGGTGGTTCTAACACTCGCCACTGGTGAGCGTGAACCACATCTGTGACGATAAGCTCGCATGGGACCGCCGGAGCCCCGCAGCGCCGGAGCGTGTGACTGACACTGGCTTGGCCACCATCAGGGATTTTAATTTTGATAACACAAAAAAATTGTCGCTAATTAGTCGTAATTTGTCGCCAAATATGAGAATTTGTCGGTCACTGGTTCAAAAAATATAAGGGTTTATAGGTGGCCGATCTGGAGAGAGTCTCCCCAGCTTGGCCACATGTATATCTCAAAAACTAGGGCACCTAGCGAAGATCTGTTTTCTACCATATTTTATCGCCAATTACTCGCAATTTGTCACCAAGTCACAGATTTAATCGGGTTTTAATTCAGAAGATATAATGAGTTCAATTAGTAAGGTATAGTCCAAGAGCTAGATCGAATGAACACTCTAATTTCTTTCGATCTAGCTCTTCGACTATACCTTACTAATTGAACTCATTATATCTTCTACTAGCGGACTTCCCGCGGTTTCACCCGCGTAGTTCCCGTTCCCGTAGGAGTACGGGAATAAAATATAGCCTATGTTACTCGTGGATAATGTAGCTTTCGAATGGTGAAAGAATTTTTTAAATCGGTCCAGTAGTTTTTGAGCCTATTCATTACAAACAAACAAACAAAGTTTTCCTCTTTATAATAGTAGTATAGAAAACTAAATCTATGACTTGGCGACAAATTCCGACAATGACGAATGCGACAAAATATGGTAGAAAACAGATCTTCGCTAGGTGCCCTAGTTTTTGAGATATACGTGTGGCTAAGCTGGGGAGACCCTCTCCAGATCGGCCACCTATAAACCCTTATATCTTTTGAACCAGTGACCGACAAATTCTGAAATTTGGCGACGAATTTCGACAAATTAGCGACTTAGTTTTTGTGTTATCAAATCTAAAATCCCTGATGGTGGCCAAGCCAGTGTCAATCTCGTTGCATCATGTTGCATCCTTGCTTGCATGCTGCATGCTTGCTGGCATGCCGCATATTTGCTTGCATGCTGCTGCATGTATGGTGTAGGCTTGTTTGCATGCCTGCTGCATGCACGGTGTGTGCTTGTCACGCTACTTGCACGCCATGTGTTTTCATCAAATGAATAGTGGTCCCGTTATTTTGATATCAAAATAGCGGGACCACTTTCTTTGTAGAATAATTTATAATCTTATAATAATAATAATAATAATCAGCAATCATTGTGCCGATAGTCGTATCAGCCCATGGCTTAATTGCCAAGAGCCTCGATCAATACCTGAGGAGGCTCTCGTTAGGCAGCTGGATCAAGGGCTTGATTCAGAAAGCGGTACTCCTGGACACGGCTCGTATTGTTAGGAGGTTCCTCTCTCTGGAGCCCTGACCGCCGGTAGCTTGGACCCTGTTCCCGATACCGGTGGGCTACAATTTTTTTATATTTTTAAATGTTTTTTAAATATTTTTTAATTAATATTTAAAAATGTAACAAATTTGTTTATAAATGAATAAAGGAAATAATAATCTCTTTATTTCAGAATAAAATTCCATAATTATAAGTTAAATACAAAGATGTTAGTAACATAAAAACTTAACAACTATGTTAGTAGACATTAACAATATTTACGGGAGCATGAAGCTGACTTAAATACCAGATGAAAGGACAATCCAGTTTGTTGGCAATGTGTTGTTTGTTTTATTATTATTATATATCCTATTCACATGATATTCGCAAAAAAATCCAAAAAAAAAATCCACTGGCGTGGTCTAGTCATCTTGACGTTCATCATTTTTCTGCGATTCCGTAAAACCTTTGGAAATAGAAATATTACTTATTGGAGTAATTTCATTTAAACGTTTTAAAATAAATTGCCTTCACATGGAAGTGGTGCCAAGGCACCTGCCCCCTCCGTTCTCCTGCCAATCGGTACAAAATTTTTACCTCTTTTCATTCTAATAACTAAATAGCGCTATTCTAGCCTCAAAACTTTAACCATGGATATCTCCATAACCATGGGGCTCCGCGGGGTGAGGGTCACACAGAGGGGTAGTCCCTCCTCCAACCCCTTCCCCCACCCCTTCCTCGGCCTTTAAATCGTTGTCCTGCAATGTAAAGTTTAACCCATTTATGTCAATCTCTATGAATTATGGTTACTAGCGTAATAAAAATCTAAACCCATAATTAAACTTCATTTGGTTTTATTTAGAAAACTTTTTCTCTTCAGAAACCCCAAATTAATGCAAAATTATATAATTATTATTTATTAATTAATTTCCAAATTTCAGCTCAATCGGTAACCGAGAAGTGGATCAAATTTAGCTTACAAGATTTGATTACAGACAGACAAAGAAACAAACATCAAAAAAAAAAACATCAAAAGAAAAGGACAGGTGAAACTACATAAAAGCTTTTAAAAAGCGACATTATGAGAAAGAGACATTTTACTACCAGTAGACATTTTGCAAAAGCGACATTTTGCGCCTGAGCCCTCCAGATTACATGCAAAATTTCTTCTAGGTGTAACTTTTTTTTGGCTTATCGAAAAAATCTAAGAAAAACATATGTTGAGGTACAAATGAGGTACTACATATTAACGAAAAGATGAACTAGTTATAACGCCTACAACTAGGTGAAACCGGCTTGGTCCAGCCATTCTGACGTCAGAATGGCTGGCCACTTTCCTTGTAATACTTTTCCCTCTTTAGCGAGGTACACATTATTTGATGTCTGGTACCAAATAGTACAAAACAGGTACTAACACTTGGTATTGCTCAAACTTCCAAAATCTCTCTTGGTCCAGCCATCCTGACTCTGACGATAAAAGACTTAAATACTTTTTTCATTACTCATACTCTGAAAGTAGGTCTGAAGTTGCCTGAGGAGCGGGTTGAAAGTAATACTTTTCAGCCCTAGGGAGAATCGTTTTCAACTGACAGCTGTCAAATTATTAAAAAAAAATGGTTCATTTTTCTATTGAACCATGTTCCAACTTTCTATACAGCCACGATGTAAAATTGAAATAACATAAAGTTAAGTATTAATTAAAGAATATATATATTTTAAATATCTTTATTATAATTATGTTTCAACTATTTCTTTAAAATAACATAGATTTGGGAAAAATATTTACCATTTTTCGATGATGAAAATGAAAAATAGGTATTGGCTGAATAGCTGGCCGGCCACAGAAAAAAAAGCAAAATAGGTGGGAAAGCGGCAATAGGGTAGATGACACCATAAAACAATAATTCCAAGACACCTTTCTCTAAAAAAACATTTTATTTTGGGCCTGAAAACCCGATTTATTTTCAATTAATTGCCAAATTCGATTTTTAGTTGCTTTGAAATCAATAAATAGTCGAGTCATTGACTTGAATAAACAGTGACGTCACAGTAGGCTATTGCCATACAAAGTCTATTAGAGAACCGCGTTTTGAGAGGTCTTAAAAAGTATCTCAATTGATTGGTGTGTCATCTACCCCATTCGAATTCCGATCTTCATTAGTTTTTTCGAGTTATATGTTTTTTTTTTTACTTTCCTTGTATTCGTAATGAAAAGCACAGTGTTTACCTCGGGTTAAAGACTTATTTAGTCCCTCGAACTATTAGCGCCCTCGCTTCGCTCGGGCACCAAACCCCGTCTCGGGACTAAATAAGTTACTTTCACCCCTAGGGTAACAATGTACTATTTCAGGCGGCCAAAGAAGCGCTCCTTCAACGATTGCTTCATGTCAGCAACATTGACGCCCAGCGCTTCCGACATACCCGAATACTTATAGGTATCGGTTGCTGAGAGGGATCGAAGAGTTATGGAATCCGAGAGCTGGGTTCCCACAGATTCCACAATCTCCCCTCGTTTTACATGCATGACCGCACATTTGTCCACACCAAATTCCATCCTGATGGCGCTAGGTAATGAAAGTTTCAGTTACCTTCAGTAACTCCATCAGTCGCAAATCGTTGGGGCAAAGAGTTTTAGGTCATCCATGTAAAAGAGGTGAGATATAACCTGACCGGCAGGTGCGTGTCAGCCACACCTTGGTCCGGTCGCTCCCAAGCCCTATAAACCCACCTTTCATCTTTTTGGAATGTGCGATTCTGGTGTATCGGTTCACCCACCGCTTATACTTATTGAAATTATAAAATGCTTGTACTCTTTGTATGTAGTCTTTAACACTTTTCATTTTAACTGTACATTCCGTCCACAATTTTATGAAAGTACTATTGTTAAAAAAAAATTAACCCTGGTCCGGTCAACTGTTCCACGGTTCACAGAAAAAAAAATGGTCCAGTTAACTGTAACACTGTTAAATTTTTTTACCATGGTCCAGTCAACCGGACCTAGCCAACTGTACCACGGGCAAGGAATGCGCCGGTGTGTTCCGTTCTGGCCCGGCCACGATGCCAAACGGTCATGGTCAGGAGACTGTACGGATATGTACCTTTTGGTACTATAAAGAAATAAGAGTACCACATTATTTCATGACTTATACACCATTTTCAGTGGCCGGGCTACACCGTATCCGTCCTAGCACGGCCACGCTTAGATCGGTTGAAATCCACAACTTTAATGGATAATTCGTGTCTGAGATCAGTGTACGTGTGATGTACTACAAAATAGAACGCCTGTCCTTGAATAGTTATTGTAAGTTGTCACTATTGCTATTGAATTATTGACAGGAGTTTTCTACCTGAAAATTTGAAGTGACTATTAAATAGATTTGAAAGGTTTTTTCTAAATATAAGTTGGTCTATTTTGTAGTACATCACACGTACACTGATCTCAGATACGAATCATCCATTAAAGTTGTGGATTTCAACCGATCTAAGCGTGGCCGTGCTAGGACAGATACGGTGTAGCCCGGCCACTGAAAATGGTGTATAAGTCATGAAATAATGTGGTACTCTTATTTCTCTTTATAGTACCAAAAGGTACATATCCGTACAGTCTCCTGCCATAACCATGACCCTGTTTGGCATCGTGGCCGGGCCAGCTCGTGGAGACGGCCCCTAAGTGAAGGTGTGACTGACACTGGCTTGGCCACCATCAGGGATTTTAATTTTGATAATACAATTTTTTTTTTGTCGCTAATTAGTCTAAATTTGTTGCCAAATAATATCAGAATTTGTCGGCCACTGGTTCAAAAGATAAGGGTTTATAGAGGTGGCCGATCTGGAGAGTCCCCAGCTTGGCCACATTTATATTATATCTCAGAAACTAGGGATGATCTGTTTTCTCTCCCATATTTTGTCGCCAATTAGTCGCAATTTGTCGGATTTAATCGAGTCTTAGTTGAGAAGATATAATTAGTTCAATATTAGTAGTATGGTATAGTTGAGATTGTAAGAATTTATAGAGTTCATTTGATCTAGCTCTTGGACTATACCTTACTAATTAAACTCATTAGATCTTCTAAACTAAGACCCGGTGACTTGGCGACAAATTAATTAGCGACAAAATATGGGAGAAAACTGATCTTCGCTAGGTGCCCTAGTTTTTGAGATACAAATGTGGCCAATCTGGGGAAACTCCAGATCGGCCACCTATATTATATCTTTTGAACCAATGACCGACAAATTCTGATATTTGGCGACATATTTCGACTAATTAGCGACACATTTTTTGTGTTATCAAAATTAAAATCCCTGATGGTGGCCTGGCCAAGCAAGTGTCGCGAAGAGACTAGAAATGACTTGTACCTATCTACACACCATGCCACGAAAGATGAGACCTGTCCAATCACTTGAAACGAGTGAAATCTTGAGTGACTGACACTGGCTTTGCCACCATCAGGGATTTTAATTTTGATAACACAAAAAAATTGACGCAAATTAGTCGAAATTTGTGTCGTCGAATATCAGAATTTGTCGGTCACTGGTTCAAAAGATATAGGATTTATAGGTGGCCGATAGCTTGGCCACATTTATATTTAATAGGTGTGCATTGATTAGTGATATGAACAAAGACGAGACTAGGGTAATATTGCAATGGGTCCCACTCCCAGCTCAGGCTTACGGGGCAACGAGGAGGCTGACCGGCTGTCAAAGCTTGCAGTGGAGATGGGTAGCAAAAATAGGTACATACATTCCAGATTACTGGGAATATTGGTGTGCGTCAGAATGGCTGGTTGTCTGTGGCGTTGGTCTAAGAGAGTTGATTCGATAATTGCTTATATTTGCTACATACCTATATAATAAATAATTGCTACATAGGATATATATTATACGCCTGCCTCCTAAAGTAGCAATACCGTTGAGTGAAGACGCGCTGCAACTATTTACCTTTATTATTTTATCAGGCACTTTTCCTTGGGATAATTTAAATAATTGCTACATCCTTTATTTAACATGTTTGAAGTTGCAACTAAATGAGATAAATGTTGTGTATCGGTCCTTATAATAGTCTATAGTCAGTATGTCACGTGACAGCAAAAACGATACTCTATGGTTGTAATGGCGATCCTCTGTGTGTGAAGTTTTGTGTTCTTATTTTGATGTTAAATAAAGTTTTCTACAGAATAAACTTCAGTGTTTCAGTATATCGATACATAATAAATTGGCGACGAGGATGAAAGCATTATTTGGGCACATAGAGCCTTACACGGCGGAAAGGGATTTTCGAGATTATGTGGATAGAATGGAGCAGTTTTTTATAGTGAACAATGTGGAGGATGAAAAAAAGGTGGCAATGTTTTTAACATTGATGGGGCCTGAACCATATAATGTGGTAAAGAATCTAGTGGCTCCAAAGAAGCCAAGTGAGAAAACTTACAACGAGCTGATTACATGCCTCACGGCTCACTACGTTACCAAGAAATCAGCAGTAGCTGAAAGATATGATTTCTATAGATGCAAGCAAACAGAAAGGCAATCAGTGAAAGATTTTGTTGTTGAGATAAAAAAAACAGCAGCCGGGTGTGACTTCGGCGACTTCCTGGATCAAGCATTGCGGGACAAATTAGTGTGCGGCGTGACTAATGAGACTCTCATCAAAAAGTTTTTGACAGAAGGTACAGATTTAACATTCGAAAAGGCTTACAAAATAGCAATAGCCTTTGAATCGGCTGAACGAGAATCGAAAAGCATGCAACCGGAATCGAATGTGTGCAGTGTCAATGAAAAATCAAGGAAAGTGACATATACAGCACAATTTGAATGCTCAAGGTGTGGAGGACATCACTCGGCGGATAGGTGTTTCAAGAAAACCTGGACATGTTATATTTGTAAAAAACCAGGTCACATTGCAGCTAAGTGCCGTCACAGGACGAACCGGAATGCAGTTAAAAATGTTAAAGAAAGTGACAAGACGTTGGATCAGTCTGAAAACAAGGATGATGCAGAGGAGATAATCATCGGCTCTATTATGAGCATCTATAATGATGGAGAGGGACCAGCAGAAGTCAACTTGTGACTAGACGGAAGGAACATTAAATTGCAAGTGGACACCGGAGCATGTAGTACTGTGATACATATAGTGGACTATCATAAATATTTGAAAGACAAGAGATTGCAAAACTGTTTCTCTAAATTAAGTTCAGTGTCTGGGGAAAAGTTAAACATAGCGGGTATTCTTAAAATTAAAGTAAATAAGTTAGATAAGATATTAGATTTAATAGTATTGGATAAATGTAAGTATTTTGCACCCTTAATGGGAAGGAATTGGTTGAAAGTGTTGTTTCCGAATTGGCAAAAAGGTTTTCAAAAAGGAGAAGAGTCTGTTATTCAAGAGGTTAAAAATACAGGTATGTGTGATTTGAGTATTGATAAGTTGGTGGAGTCAGTCAAGAAACAGTTTGAGGTGGTGTTTTTAAAGGATAGATCTTCTCACATTGCTAGTATGAAAGCACATCTAAAGTTAAAAGAGGGAGCTTCACCTATTTTTCACAGAGCCTACACAATACCTTTTGCAAAAAAAGAGGAAGTAGAAAAGGAGTTATTAAGTATGGAAAAAGCAGGCATTTTACAAAAAGCGCAATATAGTGAATGGGCTAGTCCAATCGTTTTGGCTCAGAGAAATGACAAAAAACTCCGACTTTGTGTAGATTATAAAGTAACTTTAAATAAAGTATTAGACACGGAACACTATCCTTTGCCAAATCCGGAGGACATTTTCACAGAATTAACGGGTGCTAGTATATTTTGTGTGCTAGATTTGACGGGAGCCTACCAGCAGTTGTTGTTAGATGACAAGGCAAAAGAGTACATGACTATCAATACCCACCTTGGACTATTTCAGCCAACTCGATTACAATTTGGTGTATCTAGCGGACCATCAGTTTTTCAGTGTGTTATGGATCAAATACTAACTGGGCTGAATAATGTCAAATGTTTCATTGATGATGTAGTTATAAAGGGATCTAGTGTACAAGATTGTTATGAAAATTTAACAAAGGTATTGCAAAGACTAAAGTCATACAATGTTAAAGTTAATGTAGACAAATGTCAATTCTTTTGTGAGGAGATAAAGTTTTTGGGTCATAAAATTAATAAGGAGGGAATTCAACCCTTGCCAGATAAAGTGGAGGCTATAACACATGCACCGGCGCCGAAATCGGTTGCACAGTTGCAAGCATATTTAGGGTTGTTAAATTACTATGGCAAGTTTATTCCTCGATTATCTGAAAAGTTGGTTCCCCTACATAGACTGTTAAGAAAGGATGTACCATTTGTGTGGTCGGAAGAATGTAATGCTGCTTTCGAGGATAGCAAACAAAGTATTGTAAACAATAATCTTTTAGTACATTATGATGGAAAAAGAACTTTATTTGTGACAACGGATGCTAGTGAATATGGTGTGGGTGCAGTGATGAGTCATAAAATTGATGAGGAACCAATATATTTTGCTTCAGCTACTTTAAATAGTGCTCAGAAAAATTATTCCCAAGTGGAAAAAGAAGCTCTGGCCATTATATTTGCAGTTCAAAAATTTCATAAGTTTGTGTATGGTAGGGAGTTCACATTGGTAACTGACCACCAGCCGCTGCAATTTATTTTTGACCCATTAAGGAAAATACCAGTAACTGCAAATGCACGACTCCAGCGGTGGGCCTTGTTATTGTCAGGGTACCAGTATGACATTAAGTACAGGAAGGGCACTTTGTTAGGAAATGCAGATGCTTTATCCAGATTGCCCCTTCCGAAAGAGACTAAAGTAACAGATTGTATAAATTCTTTTAATTTTACAACAGACATACCTTTAGATTTTCAAGACATAGCTAAATGTACACAGAATGATAGTATATTATGTAGAGTTTTTGAGCATATAATGACTGGTTGGCCAAATCACATGAAGGAAGAAAAAATGAAACCATATTTTTCAAAAAGAGGTGAATTAGTAACAGAACAAAGGTGTGTTTTATGGGGAAATAGGGTGATCATCCCTGAAAAATTAAGATCTCATGTATTAAGTTTGTTTCATGAGGGTCATAATGGAATTGTACAGACTAAAATGATTCTGAGAGAGTACTGTTGGTGGCCTAAAATGAATGATGATGTAGAAACATTCATAGCCCAATGTGATTTGTGTCAGGCCAGCCGAAATTTTGTTAATGATTTTCCATTGGTATCTTGGAAACCAAGCAAAAGTAATTTTGAAAGAGTCCATGTTGATTTTTTTATGAGAGAGGCTGATACTTATCTGTTGATAGTGGATTCGAAGTCCAAATGGTTAGATGTTCACTTGATGAAAAATACTACTGCAGCTCTAGTGATAGAAAAACTGTGTAAAACGTTTGCAGTAATGGGAGTACCTTCTGAGTTAGTGAGTGATAATGGGCCACCATTCACTTCTCAAGAGTTTTTAAATTTTTTAAATGCTAATGGTTGTCAACCCCTAAAAAGTCCTCCCTATCATCCACAAGCTAATGGTTTAGCAGAAAGATCTGTGCAGACAATAAAGAAATCTTTAAAAAGGCTATGGGAATACCACTCCAATTCAAGGATGTCAAAAGAAGTAATTTTGCAAAACTTTCTATTTAACTATCGCAACACACCAAATTCAACTGGGTATTCACCTAACGAAATATTGTTTAAATATAAGCCTAGGTCACGATTTGATATGCTTAAGCCAAATAATGTTGTCACTAAAAAGTCAACTGAAACATTCCACAGGCTTGCAGTAAAACATGTGTTTAAAGTAGGAGATAATGTTTGGTGTAAAAATTTGCATGGAGAGAAACTTTGGATGAAGGGGGTCATAACTAAATGTCTTAGCAATGTCAGATATATGGTAAATGTGGAAGGTATAGAAAAACATTATCATGCTTCAGCATTGAGATTAAATACAGTTTCTAATACTGTTTCAAGCTCTAATGCAGAAATATTGTTGCCTCTTGTTGACTTCAATAATTTAGAAATAGAAGGAAAGGAAAATGATAGAGACAGAGAGTATAGTGACAGGGTTGTGGAGATGAGTGAGCATTTTGAAAATGAAGAAGTTTTTGTAAATGAGGGTCGGAACGATTTTAATAATGAGAAAGCTGAGAGCGCCTGTAATGAAGAGGTTGTGCGGGTTGAAAGAGGGGGTATAGGAGATCCGATTAAGATGCCGGGTATGAACGTAAATACAAGTGAACCAGTTGAAATCAGAAGATCCAGTAGGATAAGAAAAACTCCTCAACGGTTAGATTTGTAATTATATTTTACTTTAAGATTTTAAATTATACATAGTAAGCTACATTCTTTAAAAAGGGGACGAATGTTGTGTATCGGTCCTTATAATAGTCTATAGTCAGTATGTCACGTGACAGCAAAAACGATACTCTATGGTTGTAATGGCGATCCTCTGTGTGTGAAGTTTTGTGTTCTTATTTTGATGTTAAATAAAGTTTTCTACAGAATAAACTTCAGTGTTTCAGTATATCGATACATAATAATAAATAAAGTAAATATGTAGCAATTATTGACGCAATACATTTTGGGGAAGCTCTGCACGCTTGACTTTAAACTAGGAGGTGTCCAGCCAACCAAACGTCAGGATTGCTGGTCAAAATGTTTTATTTCTAAATATATATCGGTAGCAATTATTTATTATATGTAGCAAATATAAGCAATTATGTAGCAATTTTCGAATCAACTCTCATAAACCAACGCCACAGACAACCAGCCATTCTGACGCACATGAATATTGCTCCAAGTTTAAGCTGTCATGCTTTGATAGATGGAGGAACAACTTTGATGAAATATCTAAAACGAAAGGCATTTGGTATAGTGTGGCTGACTCTGGCAGAGCCACCATCAGGGATTTTAATTTTGATAACACAAAAATTTAATCGCTAATTAGTCGAAATTAGTCGCCAAATATCAGAATTGGTCGTTCACTGGTTCAAAAGATATAAGGGTTTATAGGTGGCCCTGCTGGAGAGAGCTTACCCCAGCAGGGCCACATTTATATCTCAGAAACTAGGGCACCTAGCGAAGATCTGTTTTCTCCCATATTTACTCGCTAATTAGTCGAAATTAGTCGCCAAGTTACAGATTTAATCGGGTCCTAGTTCAGAAGATATAATGAGTTCAATTATTAAGGTATAGTCCAAGAGCTAGATCGAAGAGTTCACGATAAATTGCCAAGAAAAAATATTTCTATTAATATGTGTAATATACTTCTAGTTTTATCGGTCTAAAGTCCTTAGAAATGACCGAGAGAGATAAATTCTCTATTAAATACATGTTTAATGTTTTTAATTATTAAGTTAGAGTGGCTTAAACTTCTTTGAAACCATTAAACCTTGCTCTTGGTCTATTTAGTGTCAAGATGTACAGTCGCATGCAACTGTTTTACTAATTTACAATGTTGAGCTCTAATTTACGTAAGAATAATAAATACGTTAAAATTATCATACCTATATCTTTAGTAAAATGTAATACTTAAACGTTGAAAACGTATTGTAAGTATGTAGGTAAGTATCAACCCATTGCTTGAAATACATTACAAAAAAATACATACTTAAATCAAAGATGTAAATACTTACTATACCTAATATGAGCATTAATTTACCTATTTTTTTTTTAATACTTTGAGCGGCGCGAACACCGCCGACGCGCCGGTGCTCGCTCTGGGGGTCTAAAATGGCCGCTTTAGCAGAATCGTAATATGAATCATGTTAAAAAATTAAAATTCTTAAAATGAACTTTATAATCGTAGTCATAAAGTCCATTTTAAGAATTTTAATTGTTTAACGTGATTCATGCTAAGATTCTGCGTGGATTCTGCTATAGCGGCCATTTTAGACCCGCTGTTCCCCGTTTTTGTATTTGCGGAATAGGTACCTAAAGATACATTCGAGTTCCTAACTATATTCTTTAAGTTCCACTTTAAACTGGCCGACTTTAACTTAGGTACGTCACGGGCAACTCGTTCTAAGTAGCTCGTCTGTACACGCGCATCTATCTTTTTCTTACTTACCGTGTAAATGTAACGGAGCGCAGCGATCTATCTGCCAGCGACTAAATGCAAACATTTTGTTCGATACCTGAATAATTACATATATTTACATATCTCTTGCTCTGTAAGTACACCCTTACACCCCTGAATGCCGGGGTGTATGACTATCATTACAGCATAGGTTTTGGAATTTGAAAAAAGAACTGTCATACTCATACTGCACGAAGAATATTTTTAAAAAGTTATTTTTTTTTTTCTCGGTATCGATTAATTACTCGAATCGGAATCTAGACAATTTATTTTATAAAGATTTTATTTTAAATATGGAACTATTTGTTTCCACATCGTATGTTAGATGGAATCGATTTAAAAATCAAACTGGCCAGCAAGATTTGACGCGCTTGCGTGCGTAAAAAAAAAGGCAGTCTACTAGTAGGCGCGAAAGCATCGCGAAAATAATTAATTTTCTTGTTTGAGTTCTTTTTCAAAAGTTTTAAACATGTCTAGTGACGAAGACATAGATCTAACGCCCGATTTTATTAAAGAAAGGGCAAAAACAGTTGTCGAAAATATATTACCGCCGAACTCGAAAGAAAGATATGTAAAGGCATACGACGAACATTTTTTTCTTCTTAATAAATGTTCATTGAAACCTGCTGTCTTGTTGTTTACTTACCTCACAATCGATATGTAAAGCAGAGTATTTATCTCGGGCGTAAGCATCAATTGCATACTCGGGTTAATTAGCGCCTTCGCTTCGCTCAGGCGCCAAAAACCTCGTATGCAATTGATGTCATACAGCCCTTGGTTAATAATCTACTATTATTGTAGATCTTGTTTTTAGGATCTTCTTGTTTAATACTGCTTTCCTTTGGTGGGTTGAAGTTATATAATTCCTCCAGACGTCGTATATACACCTGGGTCAAAATCACCAAGGTGGCAAATTCCAAATTCTGTTTTGTGATGAATTTACCTAGCAGCTATTACTATGATGATCAGCCTAAATGATCCCTAAACTTATGTTTAAACAATATTTACGTTGGCAGAGCATAGAATTGATTACTATTCTTGTAATTTTACTTTTAAAGAGAGCTATTGCTGAAAAAAATCATACCGGGAACGTTTTTGGGAGGTTTATAATAATATTAAAATACAACAAAAGTATATATTTTTTACCTTAATCAATATCGGATTAATGTTGTTTATAAATAGAAATTTAAAAAATGTAATGAAATTGCCAATAAAGACGTTCAAAAGCAAAATATAGTGCGAATGGAGCCATTATAACTATTTCTTTGTCTAAATTATCTGAATATGAGAAATATCGCTGTCTCATATATAAATTAACATGCTACAGGTTTATGAAGTACGCCTTATTTTAATATTACCAGGGCCTTTTTTAAATATCTAAAATAATAATGTGTTATCTGTGATTTTAGTGATGTTCCCGGAAATGATAAGGTGTTCCCTAAATGACGATATAGATACAATTTAGGTCAATAAAATCATACTCAATGTTTTTGTACGTCGTACTTATTTATTAATTTTGGCATAAGGTTCTTAATTAACAAAAACGTAACTTAAATCACTTTACAGTCGATATTTTCGTGTGGAATTGTCGTATTAAGTTCGAAATTTTCGTGTTTGACACATAAACAAGATTCTCTGTCTCTGAATGTTGGAGCTACCACCCAAAACGGTTTTGTTAATGTTGCTTAGGTTAAATTTATTCCAGTTTCTTTAACGAATTTTGACGTCAGTTCTTTAGCTGTGAATAAGAGGAGTTAATACCGTTTTTCTTTACAAAATCTCTCATGGCTGGGCTCATCCTGCTTACATCATCTCTTTGGAAGAAATCTTTAACATTTTCACGAACGTCCACCTTCAAAAAAACCTCACGAAATTTTGGTATCAGATCAGACTTCAGAATCAATATCTCTCAGTCATCTCATCAATGTTTTTAACATTCTTTACAGGTTTTTTTCTGATAGTACACTCTATCCTTAGCCCTTTTTATTTCTCTCTCTTCCTCCGTCATCTTATAAAAAAAACCTTTTTCTGGCATTGGTTTTATCTCGTTGTCGCAAGTAAGCCGAACTATTTTTGTAACTTGCTTTTTTGGATATTTTTTAGCCACATGAGACTCCATATTGCTAAAAAATATTAAACATATATTGAAAATATGTTAGCACAACATACACTAAATTAATTTACCAATAGTTATAATAACAGGGCGCGTTTATTTGAAAAAGTCATTTCGGGCACGTCATCATCATGTTGAGAACGCTCCGTCAAGTCCGGGTACGGTCCCGAAATGACCGTTCCCGAAATGACTATTTTAAATAAACGCGCATTTTGTAGACGGCAGCCATCTTTGACATTATATTCGGCTTTGTTTTTGTAAAATATTTGAGGTTACTATTTGCTATAAAACACTACAAAACGTATTTTTCAATATTCCAAGTTGAGAAACGCATTCCCGGTATGATGACGTATTGATGTACGCTCTATAAATAATGAATTGAAAGATGCTTACCACTTATTTTCAATTGTTTTGGCGAGAGCTCTCTTGACAGCCGTTTGTTTATATCGTTCACATCACTATACTATAGACAACTAAAGGTTGCGTTCAAAAACTGATTTTTTACTGAAAATCAAAATTGCGTTCTCTAAAATGACGCTTACATTGCCGGACACAATATTTTGACTTGATTTTCTTTAATTTCTTTTCTGTCTTTAATAATAACAATAATAAATTGATATAAGATAAAATTGTAGGCCATTAAGCAAGAAAAACGTTTCACTTTATTTTATTTGATGAATATTTCCAAAGTTAGTTTCTGAAGATTTGTACTTTGGACGCGTTCTCGAAATGATTTTTTGTAGTTATTTCTTCAAATATTAATGAATGTGCTTTACTTTTGCAGTATAAAATATTATGTACAGTTAATATGAACAGAGTAAAATAATATTTATAATAACGATTTGCTTAAATAAACTAAATTTAGACATTTATTTGCTGGCAAAGCTAATTCTCCACCTTGGTGATTTTGACCCACCTGTCTAAAAACTACTTTAAGTATTTTGTACTTGGTTGTACCACTGTATGGGGCAATTGAATTCTTTAATATCTTTTTAATGACACACCGACTGAATCTGTAACTTGGCGACTAATTTCGACTAATTAGCGAGTAAATATGGGAGAAAATAGACCTCGCTAGGTGCCCTAGTTTTTGAGATATAAATATGGCCCTGCTGGGGTAAGCTCTCTCCAGCAGGGCCGTCTATAAACCCTTATATCTTTTGAACCAGTGACCGACCAGTTCTGATATTTGGCGACTAATTTCGACTAATTAGCGAGTAAATATGGGAGAAAACAGATCTTCGCTAGGTGCCCTAGTTTTTGAGTTATTAATGTGGCTCTGCTGGGGTAGGCTCTCTCCAGCAGGGCCACCAATAGGCCCTTATATCTATTGAACCAGTGACCGACCAAATCTGATATTTGGCGACTAATTAGCGACTAAATTTTTGTGTTATCAAAATTAAAATCCCTGGTGGTGGCTCTGCCAGAGTCAGCCACACTTTGGAATAAAGTAATTCAGAACGAGCCTCCTCGCGTGCCCTGGTTCGAGGATACAAGTTTGGGCAGAAATTATGTTAAGTTAGCACTAAGGCTACGTTCTGGACACTATCCATCGGTAAAGTTTGCTTTCCTAATGCGAAAGGTCACATCCCCAAATTGTGAAATATGCAACAAAATTGAAGATGTGCAACATTTGCTGATGGAGTGCGATAAGAATAAGAATGAAAGGGAATCATTGATTAGAGAATTCAAATTAAACATTCTGGACGTTGGGCTGATCCAAATCATTTTAGCAAACCCTAAATCAACGATTGCAAAGAGGTTGTGTGGCTTGGTGAAGATATCTAGTCAATGATTCTCTTTCTGATAGGGACAATAGGTAGGCATAGTTAGTAAATATTCTGTATAAGTAAATAGAAAATAAGGTACGATGGGGTTGGCATATCCGTGTGGATAAAAACCCCTTTAAGATTTCAAAGAATAAAAAAATAAAAAAAGTGTGCATTACCCTGGCAAAATGATGTCCGTTTCGACCGCGCGGCCAAGGCGTTTTTTTTTTTAAAAAAAACTATGCCAAGATTTTGTAAAAGTTTGTAAAAGTTGATTCCCAAAACCATAAATTTGTCAAAGTTATGGTTAAAAAGTTATAAGGGTTTGAACGTGGCCGCGCCATACAAACGCGGAGAACCGCGCGGCCACGGAGATCTTTAAAACTAAGCGTTGTAGAGACCTGAAATTTAGGTAAATAACAGATTAAATTTGTAAAAAAATTGTAAAAATATACAAAAAAATCCTAGGTTTATATCTTAGGAGCTATAAGACTTAAACCCCATGGCCGCGCCATCGAAACGGTGAATAACACGTTATCGCCGATATCTTGCTGAAAATGCATCGTAGAGGTCTGAAGTTTTTTGTAAAACACAGATTTGAATTTGTCAAAACAGGTAAAAATACTTCAAAAAGTCCTAGGGTTATATTTTAGGAGCTGTAAGACTACAAACCCATGGCCGCGCCATCGAAACGGTGAAAAATACGTTATCGCCGATATCTCGCTGAAAAAGCATTGCAGAGGTCTGAAGTTTTTTGTAAAACACAGATTTGGATTTGTCAAAACTTGTAAAAATACACAAAAAAATCCTAGGTTATATTTCAGGAGCTGTAGTACGGTATTGCTTACAAATAAATCGTGATTATTTATCGAAGAAAGTAAGTATTAGCTTGATTTTTTTTTTGTAAACAAAACCTAAGTAGAACTAACGATGCAAAAAGGTTTTTTTTTTATAATATAAACCCTGTAATAACGTTTTCAATGTTTCGATAGGGTGACCATGACTTATTGTTCACAGAAAATTTTCCACCTATTGTATTAGAAATTATTTCTCAAGGATCCTAAATTAAATAAAAATGAAGAGTCTTAAGTTTATTTCCTATAAACATAATTATGTTTGATTGACATCGAGTAACATCTACCAATCCGCACTGGGCCAGCGTGGTGGATTATACGCCCATTCCCTCTCAGAGGAGGCCTGTGTCCCAGCAGTGGGAACATTAATAGGCTGATGATGATGATCTTATCGTTACATTTAAGTTTATTTTTTTTATTATAAAAAAATACTTGAATCACAGATTCTTCAGTTAGGTGCTTTTTCAGCTATCAAGCAATGAATGGGTCCATTGCTTAATAGCTGAAAAAGCATCTAAATTAAAAAAGCAATTGTTTTGAATTTGTCTAAAGGATTTGAAATATACAGGGTGTTAAAGTAGTCGCGTGCCTTAGCTTAGGAGTAGGTTCAGTATCGTTAAAGGAACCCAGGAAAAATAAAAAATAAAATCCAAAAAAATAAAATAAAAATAAACATAAAAAAAATAAAATTAAAAGAAAAAAAAAAACTTTTAAAAAACAAGCTTTTATTACTTATTAATAAAAAGAACTAAAAAGTTAAAAATAATTTAAACCTGATAAGAAAAATAAAAGCGTGTTACATTTTCACTGTAAAAGAAAAATAATGAAGGTAATTAAGCTAAAAAATGTAACACGCTTTTATTTTTCTTATCAGGTTTAAATTATTTTTAACTTTTTAGTATGTTTTTGTTCATGTTGTTCCCACGAGTATAGGTCAAAAACGGTCCATCCCCCCAGAGGTCCATTGTAGGGGGATAAGGGCTTCAGTATAACAGGATTCGCCCTTGCACCTTGCCCTTGCGCTTGCGCGTCAGGGTATCCCCTGAGGCGCAAGCGCAACGTTAGCCATGTGACATATTTATACACCCTCATACCATTCAGCCCTGCACGTGCTCACCTTGGGATTGGGTCATCCATCTAATCAAAAACAGAATCCACATTCATAACAAAAGGAACGAACGAAAGAATGAATTTATTTTACCAAAGATGGTGTCACATATTCACGTCCACTAAACCACCACCACTCACCACCCATCAAAAACAATCCACCCATCAAGACGAATCAAACTCGACAGGTAGTGACGCTTAATTACTGAGTTCCTATGGCCAATTTCCTGCTCCACCATCAGACCCTGTTACCATCTACCACCAAAGTACTCATCAAGATGAATCAAACGAGCCCAAACTCGATGGGGTTATGTCGTTTAATTACTGAGTTCCTATGGCCATCTTCCAGCTCTATCATCAGACCCTGGTTACCATCTAGCACCAAAGTACTCTTCAAGACGGATCAAACGAGTCTAAACTCGATGGGGTTGTGTCGTTTAATTACCGAGTTCCTATGTCCATCTTCCAGCTCCATCATCAGACCCAGGTTACCATCTAGCGCCAAATTACTCATCAATACGAATCAAACGAGCCCAAAGACTTGAATATGCCTTGGTGGCTGAGAGAATGTCATGCTCACTGAAATGTCTCGCTGATGGTGGCGGGTGTGTAGGGTCATTTAGTTCCCTTCAATATGGTTGAGTTGAATGGCGCCGGTACATGCGTCATGTCTATGAACGGGCGCTGTCAGTTGGGACTGGTCATCTCTTAAGCTTAGCTGCCAAGGTTCATTTTAATTACTTTATTCATAAATTTTTGATCTAATCTTTTACTCTGGATGCTCTTAGTGTGCACGTCTTTCTACATCGTTCTCACATATTTGTATAATCTCAAAATTAATGATGTAACCAAGATTTTGTAACAATATTTTGATTTTAAAAGAGTGTCCATGGAGTTTCTTGCCCGTTCTTCTCCATAGAGATCTACGCTAGGGAATGGGCAACTACAGTACTTTCTCAAGTTATTATGCCTTGTGACTGGGACTGTAGCTTTGATTTTCTTTTTTGTATTTTTGACTTTCAAAAGTGCCGTAATGGTCTAATTGAAATAAATGCTTTGAGTTTGAGTTTGTGGTAACGTCGTTTTATTACGGAGATCCTATGTTCACATTCCAGCTTCATCGTCAAACTCTGGTTACCATTTATGACCAAAGTACTCTTAAAAACGAATCAAACGAGCCCAAACTCAATGGGGTTATGTCGTTTTTTTTGGAGTTCCTATGGCCACCCTTCAGCTCCATCATCAGACCCTAGATACCATCTAAAAACAAAGTACTCATCAAGACGAATCAAACGAGTCCAAATTTGATGGGGATATGTCGTTTTAGGTTTAAATATATTTATTTCTATGAACTTAATAAATAACAGTTCACTTATAATGAGATACAAAGTTACTCCTTATTTACTATAATATTTGCCTCTGGGGTTTTATATCGGAGTTCCTATGACCACTTTCCAGCTCTATCACCAGACCCTGGATATGATCTAAAGACAAAGTACTCATCACGACGAATCAATGAGCCCAAACTCTATGTGGTAATGTCGTTTTATATAATATAAATAAATATAAATGATAAATGATAAATGATGTTTATTTTGCAAGTAGGTTTTTACAAACACTTTTACACGTCATTTTTTTTTAAACTAGATGGGGCCGGTGTTTCGTACCTGACTACTCTGAGAAGAAACAGCCGAAACAAACTCAGAGGTCATAGTCTCTTTTAAAGTCCAGACAATTTTGTTCAATTCACATGAGGACTATGCAGATTAGTGTCTGAGATGGTCTTTTGAAGAAAGAACCATACAGATTTGAGTGGACCTGTCCAGTCAGTGCAAGCATTTGTCAGTTAACGTGTAGCTCGACTTATAACTCAAGGAGCTCAACGAAACGACGAACAATACCAAAGAAAGGACATTTGGGTAGGTCGCTTAGAGTACTCAAACTGTCAGACAGTTGTGGTAAAAAATAAACAAAAAATATAAATGTGACCCACATGGTCCCCACATTCACAATAATCATATAAAATTCATAAAAAGTTCTATTCAAAAAGAATGTAAATAAAAATCACAAAAATCATTAAAAGTCACAATGATGATAAAAAAAAATTAAAATACTTAACAAAATAAGTATTCATGTCAAATCAGTAAATGTCAAATAATAAAGTAAAAAATAATAAAATACATGTCAAAACATTAAATGTCAGAGTGTATAAAAAATAATAAAATACATGTCAAAACATTAAATGTCAGAGTGTATAAAAAAGGAAAAGAAAAAATAAAAAAATAAAGAAAGGAATAAATAATAAACAAGCGAAGTCCGAGGCTTCGACATTCACAGAGCAAATTTCATTGGAGCAGCTTAATCCCAAGCCTTTTTATCTTCGAGATAGTGATTAACATGATAGTAGGCTTTCAGGCACAGCTGCCGTTTTATAAACGATTTGAATTTATTTAGGCTTAGTGCTTGAATTTGGCTCGGAAGTTTATTGTAAAAACGTATACATTGGCATCTGAACGTACCCCCTATTTTTTTGAGCCTCGTTGCAGGAACAACAAATTTGTGTTTGTTCCTCGTATTTATGTTGTGGATATCACTGTATTTTTTAAACAAATTAATATTTTTGTGTGCGTACAAAAGGTTTTCATAAATAAACTGAGAAGGGACAGTAAGAACATTAATCTCTTTAAATTTTTCTCTGAGGGAGTATCTAGGAGTTAATTTATAAATTGAACGAATTGCCCTTTTTTGCAAAACAAATATTGTCTGAATATCGGCGGCATTGCCCCACAAGAGAATACCGTACGACATCACGCTATGGAAATAACTAAAGTAAACTAAACGGGCTGTCTCTAAATCAGTTAACTCACGAATTCTTCTAACGGCGTATGCTGCAGAGCTAAGTTTTTTTGACAATTTGTCTATATGCGGGCCCCACTGAAGCTTGGCATCCAAAGTTATGCCTAGGAACACTGTGCTATCTTCCGGTTTTAACTCTTCATCCTTAATTAGTACAGTAGTTTCCACTTGTCTTACATGGGGTATCGTAAACTTAATACATTTAGTTTTTTTCTCATTTAGGAGTAGGTTATTAACATTAAACCAATTAACGACTTTTGCCAGGGCGCTATTAACATCATCCGTAACTAAATGCTGACGTTTGAGTTTAAATAAAAGAGAAGTGTCGTCTGCAAACAATACTATGTCATGATTATCCTTTATGAGGTGAGGCAAGTCATTTATGTAAATAAGAAACAAAAATGGACCAAGAATTGAGCCCTGTGGTACCCCCATTCTTACTACGGATCCGGGAGATCTCTTCCCGTTAACATCAACTCTCTGAATCCTATTACTCAAATACGAAATAAGAAGATCCAGAGAGGCGTTACGGATTCCGTAGTGGTGTAGTTTCCTGATTAATGTTTCATGAAGAACGCAATCAAAAGCTTTAGATAAATCGCAAAAAATGCCTAAAGCATCGCATTTGTCCTCCCAGGCATTATAAATGTGTCCTAAAAGTTCAACACCGGCATCAGTAGTTGAACGACCCCTTGTGAAACCGAACTGTTTTTTATGCAATAACTTATGTTTATTGAAAAAACTTTGCATTTGTACCAAAATTAATTTTTCAAAAATTTTACTAAAGGTGGGTAGTACTGAAATGGGTCTATAATTAGTGGGGTCTGATGTACTACCCGATTTAAACAATGGTATTATTTTACTATATTTCATCAGATCAGGAAACTCACCACGGTCAATACAATCGTTAAATATTACAGCTAATGAAGGAGCTACAATGTTTATAATGGATTTAGCAACGTCTACAGAATGACCCCATAGATCGGCGGTCTTTTTAACATTTAAGGTGTGAAAAGTTTTAATTATATCTTTACAGGTGACATATTGAAAATTAAATTCGGAATCACAGACTGAAACGTTTTCCCTTAGTAAAGACTCGGCAGCAGCAGGTGACGAGTTTAGCGATTTAGTAGTCGATACGGGAATATCCGCAAAGAAATTTTCGAAGGCTGTGGCAACTTCAGTGTCTGAATTTAAAATTTTATCGCCAATAGCAAGGCTGTGGTCACTGTTTCGGTTGCAAGACCTTCCCGTTTCGCTATTAATAATATTCCATGTCATTCTAATCACATTACTACTATTTTTAATTTTTGAACTCAAGTAACGTGACTTTGCTATGAAACAAACTTTTTTAAATATTTTAGAATAATTTTTAACATACAACTTAAATTCTACAGTGTTTATATAGGTCCGCTCTGCATACAGCTCATAAAGTCGTTTTCGACTCTTATGAATACCAATAGTGGCCCAGTCGTTGAAGGAAGCGTTACTATTAACCGAGATTGTCTTAGGGACAAATGTGTTTTCAAATTGTGTGCAATACATACTGAAAAAATCGTTATATTGTTGATTTGGATCATTATTAGTTGACAATAGTGGTAATTTAGATAAAAGTTTAGTTTTAAAGGTTTCAAGGCGAGTTTTAGTTTTTGGATTAACAATGATATCCTTTTTAGTGACTTTCTTGCTTACATTAGGAATTGTGATCAATTGCCCACAATGATCAGAATCTAATAAGTTAATAATTGCTTTTTGGGTGGGTATAATATCCGTGTAAATATTATCTAGGCAAGTGGCACTAGTTGGGGTTATTCTGGTAGGCTCGAGAAATTTGTTTTCAAGATTGTATGACTGAAACAGGCTTATAATTTTTGTACTTAACCCAGAATTTTCTAACAAATTAATATTAAAATCACCACAAATGATTACTGACTTCTTAGAACTACAGATTTTATGCAACACTTCATCCATTACCTTTTCAAAACAATCATACAACCCTGAAGGAGGTCTATACACACTTAATATAATAAACTGCTCCAATTCTATACAGGCTATTTCAACTGTTCGCTCAACAGATAGGCTGACAATATCCTTGCGGTCTTTAAATTTAAGATGATTATTTACTAAGATTAATGCGCCGCCATGTATAGCATTTACCCTGCTGAATGAGCTACCAACCTGGTGATTACTAAAATTGAAAATTAATTGATGACATTTGAGCCAATGCTCCGTTACACAAAGAATATCTATATTGTTACAATTCAGGAATAGTTCTACTTCTAATTCTTTGTTAAAAAATCCTTGAATATTTTGATGAACCAGGTTGATACTATTAAAACTCTCAAAACATTCGCCTGATTTATTATCTGGCTTCCTTATAATATTGCAAGAGGTCGCCTCTGTTGTCCCATTTTCTAATTTAAATGATTGACTGATTCATTTATTATGATCAAACTATTGGCACAGTGATTTAATATGTGATTAAATATTGCTGGACATTACACACGGCGCCATCTCGTGCCACACTAAGCAACGAGGCTTGTGTCGTGGACACCAGATAGTTGATGTACTACATAGATACTTTTTTGATTGCAAATACGTACTTTTTATACATATAAACATCCACGACTCGGAAACAAATGTCCATGCTCATCACACAAACATTTGCTCCGACCGGGATTCGAACCCGGGACCCTAAGAACGTAAGGCAGCCTCACTACCGCTGCGCCAATCGGGTCGTCGAATCGTCGAATCGTCGGTCGTTTTATAACGGAGTTCCTATGGCCACCTTCTAGCTCCACCATCAGACCCTGGATACCATCTAAAGACAAAGTACTCATCAAGACGAATCAAACGAGCCCAAACTCGATGGAATTATGTCGTTTTACAACAAAGTTCCTATGGCCACCTTTCAGCTCCATCATCAGACCCTGGATGCCATATAGAGACAAATTACTCATCAAGACGAGTCAAACGTGTCCAAATTCGATGGGCTTATGTCGTTTTATATCGGAGTTCCTATGGACACCTTCCAGCTCCATCATCAGACCCTGGATACCATCTAAAGCCAAAGTACTCATCAAGACGAATCAAACATGTCCAAACTCGATGGGGTTATGTCGTTTTATAACGGAGTTCCTATGGCCACCCTTCAGCTCCATCATCAGACCTTGGATACGGTCGAAAGACAAAGTACTCATCAACACGACTCAAACGAGTCCAAAATCGATGGGGTTGTGTCGTTTTATATCGGAGTTCCTATGGCCACCTTCCAGCTCCATCATCAGACCCTGGATACCATCTAAAGACAAAGTACTCATCAAGACGGATCAAACGAGCCAAATTTGATGGGGTTGCGTCATTTCATTACAGAGTTCCTATGGCCACCTTCCAGCTCCATCATCAGATCGGCTCCATGTTATTATAATATTGTATTGCCTCACGATATATATATGCGTGCAAAATTTCAGCTCAATTGGTAACCGGGAAGTGGATCAAATTTAACTTGCAAGATTTGATTACAGACAAACACCGGGACAGGTGAAACTAAATAAAAGCTTGTAAAAATATAGCAAGATCAACCTAATTTAGTACGGTCTACTGACTTAAAATAGCAATCGTTGAGAATTAAAATTATTTTATTTGTTTAAATGCTTTAATTACTTAATGTGTTCATTTGTTTAAGTACACTCAATTTACGCGCGACAAAACAAACGGCTCGGCGCACGGCGCGCGCTCCGACGCGCGCTCGCTCTAGCGACAGCTGAGCTGACTGCGGCGCGATCGATGACCCCGAGTGCCCGCCCGTTCGGTGGTCAGCTGTTTCCGAGCGCATTAGGGTGAAATGATCTTGAGGAAAATAGTGGATTTTCTTCAAAAAAAAGGTTGCTTTTTTCAGTGGTTTTAGGTTCTACTAATGAAATCAAACCACTGGTTTCAAGGATAACGGTGTTCACACTAACACCCTATTTTTAGGTTTTAAAAATAAAATTAAAGGTATTTTATTTTTATTTTTTACGGGTTCCTTTATTGATACTGAACTCACCCCTAAGCTATGGCACGCGACTACTTTAACACCCTGTTTGTATTATTGCAGAAGTAAGTGTCATTGCATAGTGTTTCCAGAATGATTTGCTATGACAATGGTAAAACCGAAATGCACGCAAGTTCCGAACAACCTATGACAATACATAATCTAACATAATTATGGTCTATACATAGATGATTAAGATATTTAAAAAAAAAACCGGCCAAGTGCGAGTCGGACTCGCGCACGAAGGGTTCCGTACCATTATTTAAAAACATTAGACAAAACTGCAAATATATCACGTTTGTTGTATGGGAGCCCCCCTTAAATATTGATTTAATTCTGTTTTTAGCGGCTTAAATTTGTTGTTATAGCGGCAACAGAAATACAAATACATCATCTGTGAAAATTTCAACTGTCTAGCTGTCACGGTTCATGAGATACAGCCTGGTGACAGACAGACGGACACATGGACAGACGGATAGACAGAGAAGTCTTAGTAATAGGGTTCCGTTTTTACCCTTTGGGTACGGAACCCTAAAACAGCAATTATAAACACACCATACTTCACAGTCGTATTAAAAAAATATAATACAAAAAAAATTCTTAGTGTAAGTAAATAATCTGTGATTTGTGGTTTTGTCAGAAATATGTAAGTTAACAATCTGTGATTTATGTGATTTTTTAAGAAATAAACATGTTTTTATCTCTCTATCTTATCATTTTAATTTAATTTATAATCCTTGAAAAATAATTTTTAATGTAATAGGTGGAAGTTTTTTGTAAGCAATAAGTCATGGTCACCCTAATCAAACATTCAGAACGTTTTGAAGGTTATAAGCGATACCGTAAAGTAGCTCCTGAAATATAAACCTAAGATTTTTTTGTGTATTTTTACGAGTTTTGACAAATTCAAATCTAGGTTTTACAAAAAACTTCAGACTCCAGCGATGCTTCTTCAGCGAGATATTGGCGATAACGTATTTTCACCGTTTCAATGGCGCGGCCATGGGTTTGTAGTCTTACAGCTCCTAAAATATAACCCTAGGACTTTTTGAAGTGTTTTTACCAGTTTTGACAAATTCAAATCTGTGTTTTACAAAAAACTTCAGATCTCTACGATGCTTTTTCAGCGAGATATCGGCGATAACGTGTTATTCACCGTTTCGATGGCGCGGCCATGAGGTTTTAGTCTTACAGCTCCTAAAATATAAACCTAGGATTTTTTTGTATATTTTTACAAATTCAATCTCTTATTTACCGAAATTTCAGGTGTCTGCAGCGCTTAGTTTTAAAGATCTCCGTGGCCGCGCGGTTTGCCGCGTTTCGATGGCGCGGCCACGTTCAAACCCTTATAACTTTTTAACCATAACTTTGACAAATTTATGGTTTTGGGAATCAACTTTTAAAACTTTTACAAAAACTTGGCATAGTTTTTTAAAAAAAAAAAACGCCGTGGCCGCGCGGTCGAAACGGACACGGCAAAATGTTGTGCATTTGAGAGATGAGACCATATAAATTAATTAGAGTATCATGAGGAGCAATTTGTTTAATAGTAGCAAAATTTGTGTGATTTGTAATTTTAAAGTTATTTGAGAAAAACACATTTTCCTGGAGTAACGTTTGAAACTTCTATTTTGTCAGGCAAAATCGATTTTCAAAAATTCGTTCAGCCCGGAACCAAATACATGATTAGATAGCTTTTGTTGCGTAGTAAATGTTTGTAAATAGCAACATTTGTGTGTGGTATGGTTCTTGAGTTATTTAAGATTTTGTGTACGTTACCCCAGCAGGAAAGTGTCTCCTAGAGATAAATGAGTGGAACGTTTAATTAGTGCCTTATCTGCTGTCAATGTGCCCCCACATAAAAAATGTGTGCCCCCTGTCGTTTTGGAAAAAAAACGGAAATAACGATTCCTGCTGGGGTAACGTTTTTCTAGCAGGAAAATTCTAAACGAATGATCGGAGAGAGAAACATTGTGCATGGCCTTGTAGCTTATGTTATTGCCACAATGTGCCCCCAATAATAAAGGGTGTGCCCCTTCAGGTTTTCGAGATATTGCATTTCCTGCTGGAGTAACGTTTTGCAGAATCGTATATCTCTAAAACCATTGCATGTGCCCCTGTAGAATAAACGTGCCCCTTAGTGCCCCAATTAGATTTAAGAAAATATTTATAATTTCCAAGTTATCGCGGTTTTATGAAAACTCGAAAAAATATCGCAGTGCCTAAAAAAGACAAGGTATAAGCTCGCTGAAAACTGTATTTGGTCCGTCTTGACGCTAATAACCATACAAAGTTTCAAAACTGTTCATGCATGCGTTTTTGAATTATCTTGTTAAAAGTCAAAACGATGGTGACATAACTTTCACGGCAAAATACAAGGAACCAGCTCAATCCCAGATGTGTAGGTGTAAACCAATAATGTGTGCCTTTAGTTAAAAATATACGGTGAAAATATTCAGCTTGGAATGTTTGGCATTAAGTAATTATAAACAAAACATGTGAACAACGGCTGGTTATCCGACCACATTCGAATGACTACTAAAAAGCGACGGATTCATACATATCGATGACCTTCTTTATTTGGACGTATTATACCTAAGCTGTTGTCCGTACAGTCGCGTTCAAAAGTTTCGGAGGCTAATTAAATAGTACATTGTTACCCTAGGGGTGAAAGTAACTTATTTAGTCCCGAGACGGGGTTTGGTGCCCGAGCGAAGCGAGGGCGCTAATAGTTCGAGGGACTAAATAAGTCTTTAACCCGAGGTAAACACTGTGCTTTTCATTACGAATACAAGGAAAGTAAAAAAAAAAACATATAACTCGAAAAAACTAATGAAGATCGGAATTCGAATGGGGTAGATGACACACCAATCAATTGAGATACTTTTTAAGAGCTCTCAAAACGCGGTTCTCTAATAGACTTTGTATGGCAATAGCCTACTGTGACGTCACTGTTTATTCAAGTCAATGACTCGACTATTTATTGATTTCAAAGCAACTAAAAATCGAATTTGGCAATTAATTGAAAATAAATCGGGTTTTCAGGCCCAAAATAAAATGTTTTTTTAGAGAAAGGTGTCTTGGAATTATTGTTTTATGGTGTCATCTACCCTATTGCCGCTTTCCCACCTATTTTGCTTTTTTTTCTGTGGCCGGCCAGCTATTCAGCCAATACCTATTTTTCATTTTCATCATCGAAAAATGGTAAATATTTTTCCCAAATCTATGTTATTTTAAAGAAATAGTTGAAACATAATTATAATAAAGATATTTAAAATATATATATTCTTTAATTAATACTTAACTTTATGTTATTTCAATTTTACATCGTGGCTGTATAGAAAGTTGGAACATGGTTCAATAGAAAAATGAACCATTTTTTTTTAATAATTTGACAGCTGTCAGTTGAAAACGATTCTCCCTAGGGCTGAAAAGTATTACTTTCAACCCGCTCCTCAGGCAACTTCAGACCTACTTTCAGAGTATGAGTAATGAAAAATATATTAAATTGCACCTTGTGACCATACTATATGAAACAGCTTGTTGATGTGGAAATGATAGATGAAAACAAAACAAACATGATTTACAACATTTTGTTTAAAAATAAATAAATAAAGTAACGAAAAAAATCCAAGTAAGTACCTGCCCTTCTTTACTTTACTCACTCACAGCCGGTTCACACGTGTTGTGCCTGAGTACACTGAAGTACAATACAATACAAAAATACAAAATACAAAAATGTTTTATTTTTATTGTTATGCATACATTATACAGTTGGTGGCGTCCCCTTTCAAGCAGATGCCTGGCATGCCTGTGCCAGGAGGCGCCGCTCCTTAATATATCTTACTATCAGTGTAACATGTATAAAAAAAAAAGTTAAAAGTTTATGAATTTATTATTTTACTAGCTTCTGCCCGCGACTTCGTACGCGGAACTTGTTGCTTATGCCAGCGACAACGGGATCGTCAAAATCGAAGATCTGATACGTCTGATGTCGAAGCGTAATTCTCTATCCGTGAACGTCTCCGACTCGCGAGACAATGCGTGACGTTCACGATCAGCAGTCAGGCGCGCATCACGTTCCCCACTTGTCTCTAGATTCCTAGAAGTCTATGTGTAGATACGCTGAGAACTCAAGCGTAATTCTCTTTCCGTGAACGTCTCCAACTCGCGAGACAATGCAGCGTTCACGATCAGCGGTCAGTCGCGCATCATATTCTAAATGTTATATTATTATTATTATTTATATATATTCTTAATTGGTCTCTAGAGACCTGGATGTAGATGCGTAAATACGCTGAGAACGCAGGCGTGGTTCGCCATCCGAAGAGGTTTCCACGGAGCGAGTTGAAGCCTGATGTTCTCGAACAGCATCAAGTCTCTACCTACTGACGCTCTTCGGTAGATTCTTGGGATGTTATCACCCTTATCATTCTTATGATCCTCAATCTTTTAGCTCCTTTGGAACATTGGGAAAGATTTGACCTCTTTCTAGGCATGGTTATCTGTGCGCAGGACCATTCAACTTAACCATTTTAAAGGGAAGAAACTAAATGATCCGACACACGTGCCACCATCAGCGAGTCATTAATTTGAGCATGGCATTCTCTCAATCGCCATTATAGTCAATGAAAGATAACTAAATGTAAATGGTAAGCTTTACAGACACATGTGAAAACTAATAAATAATTATGAGAGTTCTATGTACCGGAAAAAAAAACTTATTGTTCTAATGAATAAAACAAAATAAATAAATATCGCTGGACATTACACACAGCGCCATCTAGTGCCACATTAAGCAACGAGGCTTGTGTCGTGGACACCAGATAGTTGATATACAACATAGATACTTTTTGTTTGTAAACACATACTTATTACCTATACTTAAAAACATCTAAGAATCAACTGTCCATGTTCATCACAGAAACATTTGCTCCAACCGGGATTCGAACCCGGGACCCTAAGAACGCAGGCAGCCTCACTACTGCGCTGCGCCATTCATCATCATCATTTCAGCTGAAAGACGTCCACTGCTGGACATGAGCCTCCCCCAAAGGGGGGTTTTGCCATAATCGCCTCGCTTGGCAGACGGGTTGGCGATCGCAGTACGGTTGTTACAAAAGCACAGAGAACGCTGCTGCCCATTCTCTGGTAAGGCCCTTAGTCGCCTCTTACGACACCCACGGGAAGATATGGTAAGGTGCTATTCTTTACGTCCGACACCATACAGAACTCCGACACCATACAGAACTATGTCTATGCTGCGCCATTCAGGTCGTCAAAAAGCAATAGTCAATAGTGTCAGATTGTAAGAGAAAAGAGACAAAAAAAAACTACCGGACAAGACAATACTTATACAATTTCCTAATGATTTACAGAAAAGAGGGAATAACTAATTTCAAGTAACATTATCACCATTTGCCTACCCTTTCTCAACATGATGGGATCGGTGTCCAGTCTAGCTGCCAGTATTTTATAGCGAACGAGCTTATCTGACCTCCTCAACCCATGAGATACTAAGTCAATACGATAAGCCTTGTTACGAGTGGTTGTCAGGTTTTCTGGCCTTTGACTATCCATAACAACTATAAAAGACCTTTAAACGACAGCCGAGACCAACGGCGTAAGGCCTCTGAGGCTATCTGAGGCTCAGGCCCTTCTCTCAGTCGTGTTAAAATCTCGGAGTGCTAATCTTCTTTGCATCCAAGTTGGTACTTGAGCTCATGCGGTTTCTAACGTTAATTATTCCGGTTTTCCTTGGGAATAACCAAAGTGATTACGTTGTCCATTTCATGACGCCGTTACCAAGTATTCCAACGTGATGAGACCTGAAAAACCCTCCAAGTGTCGATAACGGCGCAGTATTCCGCACTTGTATGATTATCAGCTCAAGTGCGCGGCTGAGTCAGCGCCACTCGACCGCTATAATAAGTAGTCCACCGCGCCCGACACCCGAACAGTGCTGTTTACATCCTCAACATGTACAAACTGCTGGTTCTGAGTTGCCTGCTGGTCAGCTGCCTAGCTGAGCCCTTTGGCCTTCCATCCTGGTGAGCTTACAATTTTTAATAAGTTTTTATTTTTTCTGGTCATACGACGCAGGAGCTTGGCAGTGTTAGTATGATCACAAGCGCCGTGACACTGTTCCTCTCAGCAGTAACTGCTAATAAAGGCCCTAGTCCGTAGCTGGTAGTGATTGTGTTGTTTGTTATAAAGATAACGTAACCCAAAGGCGTTCTTAACCTAGGATTAGGCGCAGTAGTGGTCGTTTAAAGTTATTATTAAGTTCTAGTGGTTGAACTGGCTACTTACACACACACAGTAAAGTGTTGAACCGAAGATAGTTGCTGGCATCTACACCTACAGACAGGTGCAGGTATTTTTGTAGGAACTATGGGGGTTTTTCGCTTAAATCATGCGGAGGCGCCGAGCCACGCCCCCTTAAAGTTTGGGCCTACTAGGAAAGCGTCAACTTTGGCGCGCAAAATAACAATAACTCTCGATTGGCGTGCGTTGTCAGTGCGCTCGGCCGATTCGGTTATTATTTCTATACAAAGTGAACAGGGCGGGAGCTAGAGAGCGTTTCTATGTTGCGAGTGCAAGCAAAAATTAGCTTAGTGGTGGTCAGGCGGGAGTGTCCTCGATAGTACGTTACAACGTCCATAATGATCATGATTGTGCCTTACATTTCAGCCATTGTTGTAAGATCTTATTGAACATAATGGAACGCAAATAAAATAACGATACTCAATACTCAAACTTTATTTGCATTTCACAATGTGTACTCACTAATTGTGGAATGCAAATACTTTAGTGGTAGGTAAGTTTAAAATTGTGATCTGTATGGACTCTGTGGGGCACAGCAAAAAACAAATAAACATAGTAGGAGAGACAAAGCTTTAAATGGCCAAACTTATATCCAAACTAAATCCAATAATTTAATACCATCTTAGGGATTCTTACCTATGATGATTCTTTATATTTTATCGTTTAAATATTAAAATAGCATTTTTCTGCTAAAAATTATTTTAGTTTCTAGGGTTTCGTACCCAAAGGATAAAACCCTATTATTGCTATGTGGACTTTCTACGGACTTTTTACGATTTATCTTATGCCGATTTAAACCTTAGACATATTTATAAGGCATTCCACAGAAGTGTTAGTGTCCAAGTACCTATGTCATCATCATCATCATCAGCCTATTAATGTTCCCACTGCTGGGACACAGGCCTCCTCTCTATGAGAGGGAATGGGCTATAATCCACCACGCGGGCCCAGTGAGGGTTGGTATAGATGTCACGTCTTCGAATTTTTCTAGGACATGCCGGTTTCCTCACGATGGTTTCCTTCACCGTTTTGAGAGCAGCGGTGAAGAAATAAATTACACAAAGTAATGCGCCTTTCTGGGTTCGAACCCACGACTTACTGTTCGTAAGTTGGGGCCGCCACCACTGGGCCTGCGCTGCTCCAAGTATGTAATCTCAAACCATCCTGGTTAAAACTCTTGTGAAGCCACTTTTGCTTGTAGCGACCGTAGTACAGGCGAAAACACGCTTTATATAGTTTTGCTAATTATATTGTAGGATTTGACATCAGCCATTTTGATTAGGTTTTGAGATAATTCAATATAGAACCACTATACTATTTAAAATAAATAATACTAAAATGTAAATAAGCAAATTGCAAGAGGCGCTTTAAAAGTTTGAACAAAACCATGATAGATTTCACAGAAAATTCACGTGCCCCTACGAATAAGCTCAATTTGACAACAATATTAAGATTTTGTTTTTCTACTATGGTTGACATGAATAGTTATTCTTATAGGTGAATACTCTCAAGATGTTAAAAATATTTTTTTACAGAGCACAACAATGCGCGATACACTCACTTAGACTGTTCAAAATATATGAGCTTAGAGAAGCATTTCTAGGCGCGTATTAATCTCATTTTTTACTATAACTTACCTACTTATATATTGAGATTTACAGGAGTAATTGCATTTACGTAATTCAATTACAGGAGCGAGAATTTAGGCGTATAAATGGCATTTCAGCGGTCTTGTATAATACGTTATAAGTAAAAGTAGACTTATAAAGTGGGCCCTTTTCGCAACTTATATGCGGATATAAGTCTCCTATAGTCCTCGATAATGATGGTTCTAGGATAGTTTAAAAACCACTTTTTGCTAGTTGGGCTGTCCGTCTGTCCGTCCATTTCGTCTGACTCGAAATAATGCGATATGATCCTGGATTTAAATTAAAGATATACCTTAAATAAAATGATAACTAAAGGATGGAATCTAGATATTTGAGCAAGCCCATGACATTACAATGACACTAAAACCAGGCCGCTAAATTGCAAGAAATGAAGATCTACCAATGATATTATAAGTAAAAAGGTGTAGATGCGTTATAAGCGCTCAGCAAGCGGTACGTTAAAATGTGGCTAATTAGCAAACCTTGACCTCAGTGTGACGTTGCCGGCGTCGACAGACGCACTTCACGTAAACACAGTGCATTATCAGTGAAAGTGACCCAAAACTACCGAAAATGCCGTCGTGTGTCATGAGATATTATAAAAATTATACTAGCAAAACTTCTAAAAGTCAAGGAATCACATATCATTCGTAAGTATACTATTTATCTTAATATTTTCACAAAACAAACATTACGTTTTTAAAATAATGGCGTCCGAAAAGAAAGAGTGCAACAACAATTTCTCTATCAACAAGTGCGATAGAGATAGACGTCATTACCGATCATAGAGTAAAATTATATGTACGAAACAGACAAGTCAGTTGACTTTCAATGCATTTTTATTACATTACTTTTACTACATGAACTCTTGAGTGAATCGCATTTTTCGGCATAAATCACGGTGTAAGGTAATGTCATATCTGATTTATTAATTCTACATCGTTTCTAGTACACTTGACGACGCACTGTCGCGAATTATATTTGTCTCTTTTTCACTCGCGATACTTGAATCATGCCATCCTATTTTGACGACTAATTGTAATGTAGTGTGTTATTGCAATATTTTTAGTTATTCATGTGTGCGGTGTGCCGTTTTTGAAGATAGAATGTCGTTTAGGTAACGTATCTACACCTTTTTACTTATAATATCATTGAGATCTACCGTTTAATTATAATATCACTAGTGAAATTGATGTAATATCACGGCTTAGACAATGTACGTTTTATGTACAGAATGCTTGGTAAACGGCTTCGGTGAAGAGTCTGTTTACACCCTGTATAAGATAAATTGATTGATTATTAGAAGGCTCTTGTGTAGTACCAGTAGGTATAGTAAGTATAGTTGTCGGTACTATAAGGGCATGAGCCTTTACACTTAATGTTAAAAATGTTAATAAAATAAATGTTAATGTTCAAAGGTATTTAATGGGAAATTGCACTAAAATAATGTAATGAGAAAATAATAGAAAATGTTACAAAAAGTCACAAAATGTTAGATGTTGCGCGAGCTCGATATTAAACCGAAGACTGACGTACTTGCGTACGTGACGATACTACATTTTTATAAAATAACAAAATTTGCAGTATTTTAACTAGGTTAACTAAAGTACAATGTGCGGTTGCTGACCGTACAGGTACAGTGAAGTGATTTCATTGCTAAACTAAACATTCTGGATAGATTTAAATTGACTTTCCATGCTCGCATTGTAACACCAACCATGTTAAAATTTAGTCCTTACCTACCTAGTGGTGACCCATGCCAACATGAGAGTCTAGCAGTGCACATTATATTAGTAATTTGAAGAAGAACGTTGACTGTATGTAGGGTATGTTGGAATGTGTCTCATCACAGGTTGGAACACGTTCCGAACCTTTCATCGTCGCCCTCTTTAACCGGTAACACTGTTAACAATTAAGTGACATACAAATTAGACACAGAACCTTTATCTTTGGTGTACTTACGTGTTCCAGTGTGGAAGAGGCAAACCCAAGATCGTGAAACGTGGAAGAATATGGGGGAGGCCTATGCTACGGCAAAACAATCTTCGGAAACCGATGTCTGAAGAATAATTTATTTTTTCCTATTAAGTAAATAATATGTGTAACTAGATTATAAGATTGTTAATAAAGGCTAAATATTCTATTCTATGTGTTCCAGGCTGAGCGAGGCAGGTCGCCAGAACCGGCGCCCGCGGGGCTGCGCCGACCGCGCGGAGGGCCGGAGGGCGTGCGCGCGCCTCAACGGCACGGACACCCTCGCGCCGCACGGCCAGGACTGCAGCCTGTTCTTCTACTGCAGGAGCGCGGGCGCGCGCCCCGCCTGCCGCAAGTGTCCCGCCGGCCTGCACTTCAACCCGCAGCTGCAGGTGTGCGACTGGCCCGCCAACGTCGACTGCACCCCGCGTCCCCCGCCACCATCGCGTCCCCCGCGCCCCCCGCGCCCTCTGCCCAACGGAACGGACTCTTATCCTACTAGCACTACACCCGAAGATACTACGGTTGCTTATGAAACTACAACTGATTACATTTTAACTGATGATACTACTGTAGCAGAGTCTACAACCGAAGTAGTTTCTAATACAAACTGAACCAGAAGGAACTACTTCTTCAACTGATCCAGATGTTTTCAATTATCGAAATTATACAGGGTTAGTTTTTTTTTTAATTTTCAGAGATTGTTTAGAATCGATAATATTTTCGATATAGGTACTTATTGAAAAACAAACAACATTTTTTAAATAAAATTTCATTCCTGTCCACCACAAAAAGCGAACATGTGGATATTGCAACAACACAATTCAGTTTAATAGCCTAGATAAGTAGCAGTTAGCACACACATTTGGTGGTGCATGCACGCACATAAGTGCATTGATTTCCACTAGGTTTATGATTTAGGAATTTTTTAGGACATTTTCAAATGAATGTTGTTATTTTATTTTATATTTTTCGACAATAATATTTGAAATGCACTTTTGGTTTGATATCTAGATTTATAATTATAATATCTATTATATATATATATATTTATAATTTTTTTTGGCTGGTAATTGAAAACTAACCCTGTATGCCTTTTTGATAAACAGCATGTTTTGATTCCAGTATTCAGATCAAAATTATATCTATAGAATATTTTAAATTGTAAGATATTTCTGGCTAAACTAAATAATTATTTTGGTGCCGAGCAGATATTTATTCCATTTAGTCTATCTATCTACTCCTGCTCCATTTGGATTTATTTATAAATTTATTTAAAATTTATTTTTTAAACTGAATAAAATATTAATTTGATCGTATTCTTTATTTTCATCATTCGAACACGATTTTGATTCTGAAGAGGACGGGACAGACAATTTGTTGCACATGAAAGCGAAGTGAACGAGCTGCTCCCGAGGTCGGGCTCAGGATTCCGGAGGCTCGGCAGCCGTCAGCACGGCTGTGCGCTCGCCGTGGCAAACAGTATCGACAACGCGTTCACTAGCGCACGGTAGTTCACCTGTGCAGGAAAACAATACAGTAGGTAGGTAGGTTCTTATTATGTTAGATTATACGTAGTATTTGATGAATGTTAGGTGTTAGTACGTAGGCGTTGCCGGAAGTGACTCCTTTTGAGGTGGAAAACATAGTGGTAATCTCAATATCACCTTCAGACTTTGATTCAATGTTTCAAAATCTTAGCTCAGCAAGTCTTGAGTAAGAAATGGCTCTCTTAGAGTTGCGGTACTCCTGGCATAGTCATGCACCCTCCAGCTGGTGCTTACGAACCGATCCTGTGTGCGCGTGTGTGTGTGCGTGTGTACCTCCTCGCCGCAGCCGCGCCGGTAGCCGAAGCACTTGTAGACGAGGTCACGCTCGCGCGCCGACACCAGCGCCAGCAGGTTGCGCTGACACAGCGCGCGCTCCACCGACACGCGCGGGATCGTGCCGCACTTCTCCCTGTCCATGTCCTGCGCCACAGTATCTACTTGTTAAGCTGTTCATTACTCATACTACATTGGAACACTCTTTCGAAGTGAACACTAATAGTTCCATGTTGATAATAGAGGCGAACTCATTGATTGGCCATATGCTTCCACGCACATACATATCTATTACTTACCAACTTATTACGACGTGACATTTCACCAGTAATCTTGGAAGGTTCAGGTATAGGTGTAGTAGAGTCCACCAACATTTCGACAGTTATTTTTAAGTCCTTTGTAATAAGAGGCGAAAATATTGCCATAAACCAGACAGGCTGTTGAGAAATTAATAATGGTCAATCCCTCAATACACTTTGTCCAGTTGCCACCAAAAGACTCGACCAAGCACTAAACAGTTATTTATAAAGTTCTATTGCATCGTCTCACCGAAAACACTTCCATGATATTGGAGAGCTGGTCAGGGAACTTGGAGAGCTTCTTGAGCGCGCCGGAGACGATGTTGCGCTCCTCGAAGTTGAGGAAGTTGAGCGGCGAGTCGATGGTGGGCACGTGCGGCACCGGCGCCAGCAGCGGCGCGCGCTCCAGGCCCGGCTGCACCAGCGCCTCGCCCAGCGTGCTGCAGAACCGCTCGTACTCCACGTAGCGCCGCCGCGCCGGCGCACAGAATCTACACCATATCATAACTCACATACCATCACGTCTGTAATCCGAGGCATTACCAGGCGCGGGCCTGTGGACGGTGGGCTATGGGCTAGCTCGCCGACCGTCCGTCTCATGACGACAGGCCGTGTCGACAAGCAGGAGTGTTCCACGCGCGCCTCAAAGAGAGTCAGCAAAAGGAAGGGGTCCGCAAGGGCCGATGCCTGCCGGGGTTGCGGGACTGTTCGACAGAGATACCGTGGCCCCGGAACATAAAGGGTGATGAAGGAACATGGATGGGTCTTAGTTCAGTAAAAGTCTGACACTCCCTCCTGCTCCGCCCAGAGCTGGAGGAGTCATTTGATGATTTCCCATCCGAAAAAAAAGGCATTACCATAGTACCTACTTAGTACCTATACCCACATTTTTGCTAGTCACATTTAAGTCCAACATAATTGGGTGTGAGCCTATCGCCATCAACACAGTTGATTACATCAAAACTTCAAGCTACTACTGAGCTACAACTTAAATTCCTGATGGTAACAACAAATACCACTTAGTTCAACCTGATAGCGCCAGTGGACCAACGAGGCAGCAACATTCAAAAGCATTTTATTTAAACTAGGTTAAGAATCGGCACTTTTTGAACTGACTAGACCACAAAAGGCCCGTAGTGTTTAAGCTGGAGAGAACAAGTGCATGGCGGAATAAACTTCCAAGTAACATATTCTGTCGGGAATTAGAGATGTGTGGCTAAAATTTCAAGGTCTTCTAACCGTTATAAGAACCAGATTCTATATAATAGTATCTAAAGTAATACAACACACTAAGCAATTAAGCACAGCTAATATCAATTAAGTAAGGGTTAGTAAGACTTATAAACTGTGGGGAGTCAAAAGAAGTTCACGGCTTAACATGGATTTCTTCCAATTATTGTCATAATGTACGGTCCTGGTGGTTCTAGCATCGAGCAGATTCTCCCGACCTTCACCTGGTCATTGGTCTACCTTGCTTGTGCGTCCGCTCTCCTGTCTGTTTTGGCAACACCTAGATCTGTTTCTTTTGTAGTAGGTAGACTCACACTTCCATGAGCGTGTCCATCTCGATGGGCGTGAGCGCGAGGCCGGCGGAGGCGAGGCCGCGGTAGAAGTCGGCGCGCGGGATCACCAGCTCGTTGCGCGGGTCGAACTGCTTCAGGAACTCGCGGGGCCGCACGCCTTCGCGCACCATCTGATTATACGCAACACAATACAGCATGGTCCATAATAGGACGAAGCGAGATGATGGTGATGGTGGTGAACACAATAATTCGTGAATCGAACCCAGCGGGACCTTTTGCTTAGCAGCAGCAGCAGCGCTTGGAAACATTTGAAAAAACAAGGTCGTCGTTAGTCGTGCCGTTAGTTAGAAAGAAACATAAAGGCGGGTTACCTTGCCCTTGATCTTGGCGAGTATCTGTACGATGTCGGTCTGCAGCTGGACGTCGACGCCGGCGGGCGCGCCGCGCGACGCGATCGACGGCCCCGCCACCACCGCGCTCTCCACCGGCCGCTCCTCCAGCTAACAACGAAACAAGGTTATCATAAATAATACCTAGTATAAAGCAGAAATCTGTAATTTTGGGACGCCCGTGTGACCCAGTAGTGGGAACTTTAAGTGCTGATTATGTGCAACAGAGTGCACCATCGTAAGGGGGCTGCTGTTGCAGGGTCCGGAACAGGCTCACCTCGTCGAGCAGGCGCACGTAGCTGAACCCACAGTCGTCCAGGTAGCGAGCCTCCAGCGCGCGCACCTGCGCCGCGCTCGGCAGCACGCCCAGCCGCGCCAGCACGCGCCGCACCGCCGAGCGCGACACGTGCCCGTTGTTATGTCTGCACGGAATACACTTCATCTTTCCTCATGTAACACTTCAATACTATAACTACTACTACTACTACTTCTTCTTCTTCGTGACATAAATAAATAATAAATAGAGAAAGTGTATTATTGCACCTTCGTTGTTTCAAGATAGCTCAAATATATAAAGATAGATGATTGTCGAGGTTTGTACGAGCATCGCCACATGATATTTATTGTTTTAGTTTTTACCTGAACTAGCAGTTGCTAAATTCACAGATTTATTTACATTCGCTGACTAGGCTATTACGCCCGCCACAAGTCACCTACTTTTTGTATTATTTATTTTAATGTTTTACATAATAAACGGTCAATCATTTACGGACACAAAACAGTGATTTTATTCCCTGTACACATCCCGTGTGATTCGTCCATCTACATACAACATCTCAGTGTGCGGAGCTGCTGCCCGTACATTTTTGGTCCGTCGAGCCGGATCGCCACTCCTGAAGCAAACAGTGGTACAAGCCGCACAGGAACGAAGTGTTTCTACTTACGATAGCGAATCGGTTTGACTGGTCTTCCACAAGCGGATCGCCCCAGTCAGATTGAGAAGGCGCACAATATCGTACGGAGAGATTCCTTCGGACCCTGTGATCGCCACAGGAAACATCAACATTTGGTGGTTTGGGAACTACATCCTAACAATTCAACAGTGAAGTCAACAGGGCTAACGTCCATCAACAATACGCATACATACTCGTACAACAACTATGGACGCTAGACAACAAGAACTTCTCAAGCGGCAGGGAATCATCGCAGAGGGCATCCGGAAAATTGGTGTCAACTTCGGAAAGGATGGCCCTGACCGCAAAACCGCAACATACATCCGGGGTAGACTGGATACTCTCCAGGCGCACTGGAATGAGTTTGAGATGAACCATTGCGTTCAAGGCGCCACGGACCGGACCGACATATACTATACTACAAAAGTGTATGACAAGGTCAAGGCGGAATACTCAAGCATACAACATAAGCTGCAAACATGGGCTACCTACACTGCGGAACCCGCGGGTCATGAGTTGAAGAGAACAAGAACACTGGAGTCCTTTCAAAATCAGACGAGCTCAAAACGCAACAAGCAACTAACTTCAGAGCCTTCTCCCGTTTCACCAACAACCTTCGTACTGCTGACATTAGCGAGAAATGGGAGATAGAAGACAAGCTCAGGACCCTCGAATCTCGATGGAGGGTGATTGATGAAGTACACTGGCAGCTCGACAACATTCTCGTCGGTAGCGACGTTAACTACGCGCTTGAGTTCTCGCAGTATGAAGAAACGTACGAGTGCGAGGAAGAGTCCAAGAGGGCTTCCCGATTTCAAAGAATTCATCCAGTTCATCGAAGGGAAGTTCACGGCGCTGGAATCAGTGGTGAAGAAAATAAACAAACCAAACAAACAAACAGATGCCGACGCGTCCCCAAACAAAGGGAGCTCGACGACAACAGTCCAAAGGGATGCGTACAACAGATACAGACGCTATCCCAAGGCAAACCATACAAGCTCCGACAGAAATTGTCCTGTTTGCAAAACAAGCCACATCTTACTCTACTGCAAAGAGTTTCAAGAGATGTCGCCAGACATAAAAATTAGGACAATTGAGCAATTGAATATTTACAAAAACTGCATCTATCCGCACAATGGAAAGAAATGCAACTCGCAAAAAAGGTGCAAAGTGTGCAACGGCGCACACCACACCACGCTACATGACCTAGCGCGTGATTCTACGTCAGCGACACTGTCGTCAAGTCAACTGACCGACAACGTGACTAACAACAACTTGCAGCGAAAAGCTAATCACGTGTCAGGAAATTTCAACGAAGTTCTACTAGCTACAGTACAGCTTAAAGTAAAGGCCGCAGATGGAACTTACACCGTACTCAGATGTCTCCTAGATCAAGGCTCCCAACTGAACCTTATTACAGAATCTGCTGTGCAACGACTTGGCCTCCCGCGACGCAACCACAACTCAACTGTGTCGGGAATCGGAACATTTGCCAGCCAGAGCAACGGGACCGTTCAGTTGGACTGTAAGTCCCTTTACGGAGATTACGAGTTTTCAACGCCGGCACTAGTAATGGCTAAACTACTAAACAATCTACCTAACTACTCCTTCGAAAAACAAGATTGGCCTCACATAGAAAACATTAACCTGGCCGACCCACATTTCAACTTATCAAGGCCGGTTGACATTCTGCTTGACGCTGGAGTATATGGCGACATAGTCATGAGCAGCATCATTCGAAGAAACATATACGCACCTATAGCACAACAAACTAAGCTCGGCTGGGTATTAGTTGGAAACACGAATACTTTCAACTGTCATGTCGTGGTAGACACTAACGATATCTCTCGCTTTTGGGAAATTGAAGAGATAACATCGGACGACAAGTCTATAAGTGTCGAGAAGGAGTACTGCAAGAAGCTGTATACTGACACAACTAAAAGACTAGAAGACGGGCGATACGAAGTTAGAATCCCCATGAAGACCAACTTCGAACAAAATTTAGGACGATCAAAGCCTCAAGCAGTCGCCCAATTCAAGCAGCTGGAAAAACGTTTAGCTAGAGACGAAACCCTCGCTTCTAGTTACAAGGCTTTCATCGACGAATACAAAGCACTACAACATATGAAAAAGTGCACAGAGCCGGACACACCGAGCTGTTTCCTGCCCCATCATGGAGTAATGAGACCTGATTCAACGACAACCAAACTTCGAGTGGTTTTCAATGCATCAGCAACCACGAGCACCGGACACAGTCTAAACCAATTGATGGAATGCGGGCCTAACCTACAACAAGACTTACAAGCTATGATTCTACGATGGAGGGCATTTGAATACGTATACACAGCGGACATTGAGAAATTCTACCGACAAATACGTATTCAAGAAAAAGACCAACACTTGCAGAAAATAGTGTGGAGAGATTCAGTCACAGAGCCGTTACAAGAGTTACAACTGACTACAGTAACATATGGCACCAAGTCCGCACCCTTTCTGGCAATGCGTACTGTTACGGGGCAGGTTCAAAGTCTCTTTTAAAAAAAAACTATTTTTACCCCTTAAAAGAATTTCATGAAATTAGTAATAGGTTTTACACAGATATGATTATAATGTGTCCGCCACGAAGTTCAAGGTATGACTGGCTCAAAAACACCAACCAGGGGAAATGGTGGGAAACGTCACATGACGCCTATGAGGCGTCAGCGTTTATATTTTATATGACTAGGGCTGTCTTACAATTTATAACAACCCCCCCGATAAGATTGATCATTACGATTAAGAGTGATGAGAAATCTAAGATGAAACGTTGAACTTCGTTTTGGTTACAAGCTAGTTTTAAGTAAACATAAGAGACATAGTAATTAAAACTATTAGTAAACTTAGGATTAATCTATAATTAGACATAGGAAATAGTATTAATATAATTAGGTATAGTCGTTTCCATAGACAAGTCATTAATCGTTTTTTAAGAATAGGTATTACAATTGATAAGGTCATAGTAGATCTATGCCATAACATTGCGTCTTAATGGAGTAGGCAAGGATTTGCATGAGCCTTGGACATCTTCGTCAGAGGACTCTATAATTTGATTATTTACGGATTGAACTGACTGAACTGTTTGTTTCTTTTTAGTGTAACATTGATTGAACACTTGGATACAATATCGAGGTTTTTTAGTTGAACAAAATAACTTCCTAGATCTATACAAGAGATAAACCAGGACAATGGTTGAGATAACATACGTTAACGAGATATAGTGAGTACCATATTTATGTAAGTGAGATGGTTGTTCAATCTTATTTAATTCTTTTTCAAACTCATTTAAATGCACACTTGCCTGTAACAGAGAATTAAAGTCGTTAAAATCAAAATCAAAATCAAATCATTTATTTCAAGTAGGCCAGTTGCAGGCACTTTTGAATTGTCGAAACAAAGATGAAAATTAAATGTAACTAGCTACAGTCCCAGTCACAAGACATAAAAACTGTGAAAGTACTGTAGTTGCCCATTCCCTAGCGTAGATCTCTATGGAGAAGAACGGGCAAGAAACTCCATGGACACTCTTTTAAATCATAAAATTGTTACAAAATCTTGGTTACATCATTCGTGTTGAGATGGTATATTATGTGAGAACAATGTAGCAAGATGTGCACGTTAAAAGTGTCCATAGTAAAAACAAAAAATACAATTAAAAAATAAACATTAAAATAAGCCACGGCAACTAAGAGATGACCGGTCACAACTGACAGCGCCCGTTCACGAACATGACGCATGGATCAGCACCATTTAACTCAACCATTTTGTAGGGAACCAAATGATCGGACACACGCGCCACCATCAGCGAGACATTAGAGTGAGCATGACATACTCTCAACTGCCTGGGCACATTCAAGTCAAGAAAAGACGTAGGATTCCAGTGAATGATAGCTTTACATAGTACTCACACAATATGGGCTATGCGATTATATAATACTAGAGATTGAATCTATACAATGCAAAGATAGTTGTACAATCTTCAGCAGCTCCAACAATTATATGTAATGCTATCTAATTTATGCGCCCCTGTCCATGTGGAGCAGGACCAGCATTGAGCCACGCATTTTTATCAGCGATATAATCGCCCAATTTGTAATAAGCTTGCTTACATAGTGTGCGTTTGATGCATGTTTTAAATTTCGTCTCATTCAGTTCAAGAATACTTTGTGGTATTTTATTATAGCATCTCAAACAGTACCCCATGAAAGATGAGTCTACTTTAGCGAGTCTGAAGCCTGGCTGAACTAGTTGGTCCCTATTTCTAGTACTGTAATTATGTCTGTCACCTCTTTTACCAAAAAGATGCAGATTTTTTCTGACGTACATTATGTTTTCGTAGATATACTGACAATGTACCGTCATGATGCCAATATCTTTAAACAGTTCCCTTAGAGAATCGCGCCTACGAAGATTATATATAGCTCTGATGGCTCTTTTTTGCAGAATAAATATAGACTCAATATCTGCAGCCCGTCCCCATAGCAAAATGCCATAAGACATTATACTATGAAAGTAACTAAAGTAGACCAGTCTAGCGGTATCTACATCAGTAAATTGACGGATTTTTCTAATAGCGTATGCTGCTGAACTTAGCCGCCCCGCAAGGGATGTTAAATGTGAACCCCATTGTAGCCTTGAATCAAGCGTAATCCCCAGGAAAACCGTTTTATCTACGAATTCAAGTTTCTCTTTGTTCAATATTATTTCACAATCACTACTCTTAACATTGGGTAAAGCAAATCTTATGCATTTCGTTTTTTTTTCATTTAATACCAAATTGTTTGCTGTGAACCAATTATGGACCTGAAGTAGGGCATTATTCAGGTCATCTAGATTTTGGGCCCGTCTATTTATTTTAAAAATTAGGGAAGTGTCATCAGCAAACAACACCATATTTTGAGGTTGGTTTTTCAATAAATAGGGTAAATCATTTATATACACGAGAAAGAGGAAAGGACCCAATATTGAGCCTTGCGGAACCCCCATTTTTACTTTTAAACCCATTGAATTAACACCATTTATTTGAACAAGTTGTTGTCTATCACTCAAATATGATTTTACCAAACTAAGTGCAAGTTGACCTAGTCCGTAATGCTCAAGTTTCAAAAGTAATGTGTCGTGATTTACGCAATCAAATGCTTTGGAAAGGTCACAAAATATTCCTATGGCGTCTTGAGACTCTTCCCACGCAGTAAATATGTGCTTTAATAAGGTAACACCGGCGTCAGTCGTACAACGTCCCTTGGTGAAACCATACTGTTGATCGTGTAAAATTTTGTTGGTGTTGAAATGATTGAGCATTTGATTAAGCATTACTTTTTCAAACACCTTGCTAAAAACTGGCAACACGGATACAGGTCTATAATTATTAGTATCTTTACTGTCCCCGGATTTGAAAAGAGGTATCACTTTACTGTATTTCATTAGATCAGGGAAAACTCCTTGGTCTACACACAAATTAAAAATTAAAGCTAAGTATGGGGCTATAGTCTCAAGTATGGATGTACACACTTTGATAGACATTCCCCATAGATCTTCGGTTAGTTTGATTTTTATTTGCCGGAAAGCTTTAATAACTATCATTGGGTTTATGTGTTTAAATTTAAATTCAGCCGTGCAGCCAGATACATTCGCCTTTAATAATCCAATTGAGACTTCAGGTGAGGAATTAAGAGCCTCCGTAGTTTTTAATGGTATATCGGTAAAGAAATTTACAAATTCTTGAGCTACTTCCAGATTAGAGCTTTTAGGACCACATGCTGAATCTAACGTGTATTTAGTGTTACGTATTTTCTTCCTGTTAGTTTCATTATTTATGACTTTCCAAACTGCCTTTATTTTGTTTTCTGCTGTTTTGATCTTGTTGCTAATGTGCAGGGCTTTAGCAACCTTGCATGTATTTCTAAAGATTTTTGAATACTTAGCAACATACTTGTTAAAAGTTTCAGTGTTTATAAAAGGCTTAAGGCCATGTAGCTCAAATAGTCTTTCCCTACTTTTTCTGATACCTCTAGTTGCCCAATCACTAAATATAAATTTGGGGCAAATACTTTTTATCTTCTGTTCAAAAGTTATGTTGAATTCCGTGTGAACTATTGAAAAGAAACGATCATACAATTGATTTACATTAATATCGTCATGGCTCATAACATCTAACTTGTTCTGTAGGGAAATATTATATCTATTTAATTTGCTAGAAGTTATAGGTCGAAATTTAATCTGGACTTTTTGCAATGGTGTATTACACCTAAAAGTTACAGTTTGTCCGCTATGGTCAGACGGCAGACAATTTAATATAGCTTTATCTAAGTAATCACAATCGCAGAAAACATTATCTATACAAGTAGCAGAAGATGGAGTGACTCTAGTAGGTTCTATAAAAGTGTTGGTCAAGTCAAATGACTTAAAAAGATTTAATAACCGACTGCTATTTGAATTTTCTTCTAAAATATTGATATTGAAATCACCACAAATAATTGTAGATTTATTACTGGCTGTAAGTTTTGCCAGGACATCTTCCATTATTGATTCAAATAAGGAAAAGTTTTGATAGTTTGGGGGTCTGTACACACATACAATTACATGCTTATCTAGCTCAACACAGGACAGTTCGACGCAATGTTCAACCGAGAGACCTACTATGTCATTACGTTGCTTATATTTAAAACAATTTTTTATTAATATTAGGGAACCTCCACGAAGCATAGTTCTACGGTTAAAGCAGCTACCCACCATATAGTTTTCATAATTAATAAGCATTTGGTAATCCTTTAGCCAATGTTCAGTAAAACAAATAATGTCAAACTTACTATTTTCTAAAAACAATTCAATTTCTAATAATTTGGAAGAAATGCCTTGGATATTTTGGTGGAATAATTTTAAGGTGTTGTGCTGAGGCCCTTTTTTACTAACTAACTGAGTGCAAGAAGATACCTTGCTGTTGGAAGGATTAACAATATTGTTTATGGTACCTTCTGTTGTCTCACTTCCTAGTTTAAATTAATATTCATATTTGGAGTGAGGCCGGAGACTCCCGTGCCATCCTCAGACAACGATACCCTATCACTAATAGAGCCTAATTTAATTTGTTTGTTAACATTAGACAACTTTACAAAGGGGAGATGTCGTACTGTTTTATTTATTCTCTGATTGTCGCAGCAATCATCTTCTATAATATTAAAATTAGATATATAATTAGTAACATTAGAAATAACATTATCACTAGGCGTAAACTTTAATGTTTTAAAGAAAGCTACACAATATTTTGGCAAGGTCAACATGCCTGTGCCGAAAAAGATCTCATCATAATTGTTAGGATCGTTTTCACAAGTAATATGAGCCTTTCCTGGCTCTGACTGTACAAACAGCCATTTGTTATTATTTAACTTGAAAAATACATCAATTGAACCGTGTAGTAGCTTAGTATTACAAGAATCTGGCAACGAACTTATAGCTTCGGTTAAGATTATTGTTTCACACGTTGGATTTGCAATTGTAGAGTACACATTTCCTAAAGAACACACATAACACTCGTTATGAATCACTTCACACTTATCCACTGACTCTAATAGTGAATAGAACATACGATCTAATGTTACAGCCACATAAGGTTTACTAGGAGCAATAAGTACATAAGTGTCAGGCTTGGCAACGTCGTAAGGAGCTGGAAGAGGAACATTGTGATAGAGGTTATAAGTTTGTGGAAGGACAAGCGGTATTTTGGTAATAATAACAATCTTATTAAGATGATAATAACAAATTAAATCAGATATATCTATAATAACGTGTATATTTTCTAGAGATAAACTTGTAGGAAGTTCGCAGTGTTTAGGAAGCTTATCTTTATGTAGGTCTAGTTCTTGGAATAACTGATAGGGACTAAGTACAGTCGGATGAAGAATGTTGAGCTTGCTAAATAAGATAGCGTTGTTGACGTCATCAATGTCAAAGGACAAGGCTATAGTAATGCTTTCTAAGGAGTTTAATAACATTATTAAATGGTTTTTTATTTCTAGTTTATCACTTGAATTAGATAATTGTTCAAATGCTATTCTAATAGTATCTAAATTTCGATTTAATTGGTTTTGATTATTGTTTACCCTCGACATTGTATTATTAAAGTTTGAAATAGTAGATTGGATAACATGAATATTATCTTTCATTAAATGAGCTAGCTGTTTTTCGTCTGACTGTACTTTAGTGATAGCGTCTGAGAACTTTAAGGCATCTTCAGAGTCTAAAGTCCCGAAGATTGATTTCAAAACTGAACCGCCAGCATCAATGAGGCCGCGTTTGAAACGGTTTGGTTTTTGATCTTGCACGAGGTAGGAAATCGACAGGAACTTGCGAACATTGTTAAGATGTTGATTTTGTAAAGGCGATAGTAGATTAGTACATTCTAGTTGAATTTTATTAGAAGAGCTAGTAACACAGAAATTGGAAACTTCTTTGATTAGAGCTTCGACTTTATCTAAATGCGGCTTTATATGGCCAATGTCCAAATACGTTACGACATTCCAGTGGTCGTTTGTGAACTTAACGTTCAATAATTGGTCAAAGTATAGGCCTGGACTACCTATGATTGGAGTAACGAATTTGTGGCTCGAAGACGGCTGAAGTAATAACCTGAAATAGAAAAGATTGAGCTAGTCATCTGTTGCAATTTTTATTTCGTCGTAGTGATGACGAACGTATTTTCTATTAATTAAAAGGGTGACCGTATGGTTACCATTGATTTTGACAATTTTGAAAGGTCCTTTCCATATAGGAGACATCGCTTTGTTTTGTTTATGATGGCACCGTAAATATACCATGTCACCTATTTTATATGTCACGGGTTTGGCATGGACATCGAAACGTTGTTTAGACTTTTCTTTGGACGATTGTATATTTTGTAAGGCCTTTTGTCTGCTATAATATAACCTATGATTAAGAGCACGAATATAGTCTGTATAGGTATTTAATTCTAAGTTGTCAGTACTTTGGGGCATATAAGGTTTAAACCCGAACAATAATTCCATCGGTTGGAAGCCGGTAGTGGAGTGCACATTAGTATTGTACGCTATCATGGCAGTTTGCAAATATAAGCTCCAGGTATGTTGATTATCTTCAATGTATGATCGTAAGTACTCTTTTAAAGTCGCATGGCTTCTTTCGAGAGCGCCACATGTTTGTGGATGATAAGGAGAGGCGAAGATATGTTTGATGCTAAATAATTTTTCTAACTGTTTTAAAATATCGGATGTAAAGTTGGTTCCTTGGTCGGTTACGATCATTCTGGGGATACCCAGATGAGAAATGAAAAGTACGAATTTTTGTGCCGTTTCCTCGGCGGAACACGTTATCATTGCATATGCTTGTGAATACTTCGTTAAATCGTCTTGCAACGTAAGGATAAACTTATAACCATAATCGTGAGTTTCGGGTAATGGTCCTACAACGTCTAGGAATACTTTCTCCATAGGTTTCGTAGCTGTGGACGTGATTATCATAGGAGCACGATTCGTTTGGCGTAGTGGTTTGTTTATTTGACAAGACTTACAACTCTTGACATAGTTTTCTATGTCTTGACGCATATTTTTCCACCAATAAAGGGTTTTTAACCTATCATACATGCGAGAAATACCCGGGTGTCCTGCAGAAAGTGAGTCGTGGTTATCTTTTAAAATACGAGGAACTTCTGCGGGGGTAGGGAATAGGATATTGTTATGGTAGATATGAATTTTGACACCCGTGTTATGAAATAGAAATACTATAATATTGTATATCCTTGTAAACGATAACTTCGTGAATGGATCATGGAAATCGGAAATAGCAAATTCTTTTTCTTCTGAATACCACGCGGTAATCATTTCTCGATAATCTCTTAACATATTAAAAATGTCTTTATATGTCATTTCGTCATAATGATGGACACGTAAAAATAGATGTGTGAAAACGTGTTTTTCATTGGACGTACTTTGAAACGTATATAGTTCTCTTTCTAAATTTCGTATGTCAGGTAAGTCTTCATCGAACTTGGACATTTGCAGAATTTCAGAGCAGTATGGAATCGAGTCGTCTAAGTCGATGGCAGAAGGGTAAGTAATCATTTTACATTTTGTTTTGAGTAGCGAATCATTATGTTCTTCTATAACAGTGTCGTAGCATTATTATGTTGTTGACTAATTTGTAAATATTTTTCGTAAGTTTCAGAAGTGGAAGGGGCACTAGGATCCATGGTAAGTATTGGGTTTCGAGACAAGGAGTCGGCATTACAATTCATCTTACCCTTTTTATAAATTATTTCATAATCGAACTCTTCTAGCTTTAAGCGCCAGCGAACTAATTTAGAACTAGGATCTTTGCAATTGAATAACCATTGAAGTGGTTTGTGGTCACTGACTACGATAAACTTGTTACCGTATAAATAAGGTCTGAAGACTTTTGTGCCGAAGATGATGGCTAAGCATTCTTTTTCGGTAGTGGAATAATTTCCTTCTGCTTTGTTAAGAGTTCTAGACGCATATGCAACTGGTAAATCTTGACCAACTTTCCCTTGAGACAGGATTGCGGAAACAGCGAAATTAGAAGCGTCGGTAGTTAGTACGAAAGGTTTGGAGAAATCGGGATATTGAAGAATAGGAGCAGTAGTTATTTTATGTTTTAACTCATCGAAGGAATGTTGTTGTTCAGGGGACCAAACGAAATTAGCATTTTTCTTTAGAAGGCTTGTGAGGGGTTTTGTGATATGGGAGAAGTTTTCTATGAATCGGCGGTAGTACCCCACTAGTCCGAGGAACGATTTAATATCACGGGGCGATTTAGGACTTGGAAAATTTTGAACACAAGCAACCTTTTTTGGATCAGGCTTCACGCCTCGATCTGATATTATATGTCCTAGGTATTGTACTTCTTTTCGTAAAAACTCACATTTGGCAGGCTGTATTTTTAATCTATGTTCACGTAACTTTTTAAAAACTGATTCCAAATTTCGACAGTGCGATTCGAGGTCATGCCCGAATAGTACAATATCATCCATATACGTAAAACAGTGGGTCCCTTGAAGGCCACTTAGGACAATATTCATAAGCCTTTGGAACGTAGATGGCGTGTTACGGAGTCCGAAGGGCATTCTTGTAAATTCATAATGTCCGGACGGGACAGTAAACGCAGTTTTTTCTGTGTCTTTGACCTTAACTTGATGGAATGAAGACACAAGGTCGAGTGTAGTGAAATACTTGCTGTGGCCAAGCTGGTCTAGGATATCAGAGATATTTGGAATCGGATAGGCATCGCCAATTGTGATTTCATTTAGTTTGCGATAATCGATAACGATCCGCCACTTGGGCTTACCGGATGCGTCTTGTTTTTTTGGGACAACCCAAATTGGAGCTGACCACGGAGATATTGAAGGTCGAATTATATTTTGATCTAACATTTCTTTAATTTGTTTATTAACCTCTTCTTTGTGACATTCAGGAAACCTATAACTTTTAACGGCAATAGGAGTTTCGGAACTAACACGGATTTCATGTTGTATAGTGTCAGTATGTGTGAGTTTGTCTCCTTCTAAATAGAATACGTCTTGGAATTTAGAACATATGTTACGTAAGCGACCTTCCTCTTCCGAGTTAAGATGATCACTTCTTATCAAGTTTTGAACTTTAGAATTCCGGTCGACTGTGTACGGGTATGTTGAGTTAGAATGGGACGTAGTTGCATCGGTTGTGTTGAGAGAAACAGTGTCTTCTTTAGCCTCCATTATTTGCGAGACAGGTTCCAGTGTTACTTCAAGGTTTTTTAAGATTATTTCTTGATCTGATGTATTAAGCACAGAAATAGTAGTTTGATTATTAGAGTCAACACGGACTAGACATCTGGAAATATATAAACGAGGGTATTCCTGTAATTTGACATCCAGCAGAAGTCCTTCTTGAATGTCGGGGTTTGTGACGTTGCAACGAATAAACATTTCGCTTCTAGGAGGAACAACCTTTACTATAGGATTTGTTTTTAAATTGAAATAGTATAAGGGATTCCCTTGAATAATTAATTTAGAGTCACCGTAACTAATAAGGGCTTTATACCACTCTAGAAAGTTTGAACCTAGGATGCCATCATACTCTAAATTAATTTTGTCTACGATATGGAAATAGTACGGAACTTTAATTTCGTTTTCTAATCCCAAAGACAATATAAACTTGCCTTTAGTTTCAGAGAACGAGTCGATGTCGTTAATGCCTTTGAATTTTAAAATATCTTTCTCAACCATAGGTAATTCGGGTAGGCATTGTTCTTTAATAATACATATGGAACTGCCAGAGTCGACTAAAAGACGAATAGGTTCTTTCGTATGTGAGGTTTTTACTACAATATACGGTAAGGAAGAACTTGAATTAGGGAAAACGTCGTAAATATTGGAATAGCCACCTGGATTTTGGATAAAACTATCTAGTATTCTTTCAGGCGAACTACTATTTTCCACGGAATTAGTAATTGATTTAGTAGAGCTAGTAGGGATTGAGTCATTATTTATTTTAGATTTAGTATTTGATTTAGTAGAACTAGTAAGGATAGAGTCATTATTTATTTTAGAATTAATAATTGATTTAGTAGAACTAGTAAGGATAGAGTCATTATTTATTTTAGAATTAGTATGTTTGGATTTAGAAATTGAATTAGTAATTGGAGAATTGGAATTATTAGCGACTTCTGAATTAGTAGTACATTTGTATTTGGAAATAGAATTAGATTTAGAAGTAGAAGTCTCTAAGAAAACTTTCTCACGGTTAGTGCCTATAGTAACAGAATTACGTCGACACCAGCTCGTAATCTGATCATTTAGTTTAAATCGTCGTCATCGTCGGTAGGTATTGACACCTGATTACATTCGACGTTCTTTATTCGTTCGTTTGTCATGTTCCCAGGATTTCCGCGATCGAAGCGGGAATTGTTGAATTGTCTTTTGCGACATTGTGAAATGTCATGCCCGATGTTTTTGCAATAGCGGCATGTTATCGGTTGGGAGCTAGAATAAGTTGAAGGTTTTTCTGTGTTGTTTGGCTGCTTCGGTTTAGATGGGAATTGACTTCTATTTTGATTGGTTTTGAATCTACATTCGAACTCGGAGTGACCTACTTTATGACAGACTTTGCAAGATGACCTAATTGAGAAGTTATAGATTTTTTCTTCTTCTGTGGCGACACTTATAGCAGCATTAAGATTTCGAGGGTCCCGACAACGAACGATGGTGCTTAGTCTAGGATGAAGTCCTAGACAAAATGTGTACAGAGCTAGATCTTCCGTCATAGCAATACGACCCGGGAGTTCCTTTTTTAAGGAATCTGAATTGTGAATTTCGGATTGCAGATCTGTCAGGCAGGTCTCAATCTTGAGGGCATATTGTGCAACGGTTTCGTTTGGCATTTGTTTGCATGATTGCAGCTCTAATAAAAGATGGTTATAATGTTTTCGTTCCCCGAAATTTTGCCTTAAGAATGTTCGTAACTCGTCGAAGTTGTCGAATATTTTATTTGAACACGCTACTTGTGCTTTCCCTTGTAATTTCGATATAATGTATTTAAATAGCAGGAACTTTTGACTCTCAGATGCAAGGTCGATAGCGTTTTGGCAATTCGTTAAAAACGCTGATAAGGTTTCACGTTCCCCTTGGTATGGGCTTATAAAATTACATAAAACTTGGATAGAATATGGCTCAGAAATAGTAGGAGTCATTATTACTAGTGTTTTCGTACTTAGTTATACAAAACTCAAGGACTGAGAGGATTTGGGAAACTAAGGAGACTTATGGGCAACAACGTAAACAGTATGTTCTACTCACAGCAACGCGACGGCTTGGTAAACGGGAAGCATCACGCAGACCTTGGTGAGTAGCGCGCTCAACAGCAGCGCAGATGTGCAGCAGCAGCAGCAAATACGGCAGTATCTGGACGTTCCGTTGACGATGTGGCAAGGGGTTAGCTTACACTTTAAGCTCACCCAGGTACACGATGAAGGACTTTGCAGATTCGTTGGCTACCTTAGCCAACTCGACGGAATTCGGCGTAATCGTGGTCGGATGCCGCAGTAAAAACGTGATTTTGACGTCGGAATGACACCCACGTACGGGATAGAGTCAAATTGTATAGTCACACTGTATTTAGCGGTTTACACTGGATAGAGACAGGATAGAGTCGTATAGAAGATAGAGTCAAAACGGGTAGAGTCACACTTGGTACGATTTTCTGGTTGATGTTGAAACGGAGAGGCGGCGGACACGAAACGCGACGAACTTGGTTTTTTATATAGTTTTATGGATAGCCAGTAACGACTTATACTGACTATCCCACTTCTGACACCACTGTTACGGGGCAGGTTCAAAGTCTCTTTTTAAAAAAAACTATTTTTACCCCTTAAAAGAATTTAATGAAATTAGTAATAGGTTTTACACAGATATGATTATAATGTGTCCGCCACGAAATTCAAGGTATGACTGGCTCAAAAACACCAACCAGGGGAAATGGTGGGAAACGTCACATGACGCCTATGAGGCGTCAGCGTTTATATTTTATATGACTAGGGCTGTCTTACAATTTATAACAGAACCATAAAGCAATTGGTCAAGGATGACGGCGCGCAGTACCCTTTGGCGGCGGCTATTCTCTCCAATCAACTATACATGGACGACTTACTAGGCGGATGTCACGACTTCATAACAGCACAGAAAGCTCAAGGTGAACTTATAACAATGCTGAAGGGCGGTGGGTTCAACTTACGAAAGTGGGCTAGCAACAAAACGCGCTTACTCGAAGGCTTGCCAGATGAATTGATAAGCCAAAAAATGATCGACTTCAAGGACGCAGACACAAACAAAACGCTAGGCATCACTTGGAACCCGCGCACAGATGAGTTTACTTACAAACAAATATCACTGTGCCACAAACGTGACGTCAACACAAAACGCACACTATTGTCGGACATATCAAAACTGTACGACCCACTTGGCTGGCTATCACCGGTTACAGTGAAAGCCAAGCTAATTTTTCAACATGCATGGTCAACAACAACGAGCTGGGATGATGAACTCCCACCGAATATACAGCAAGAATGGGAACAATTCCGCAGTCAGCTCGCACACATACACCACATAACCATTCCACGCTGGGTCGGCAACACCCAAAAACCCTTCGAACTTCATGGCTTCTGTGATGCATCTGAGAGAGCTTACGGATGCGTTATATATTGCAAGTCCACTGATAAAGAAGGTCAACAGATGATCAGGCTAGTAGCAGCTAAAACAAAATTAGCCCCACAGAAAAACCCTATTTCTCTGCCACGACTGGAGTTATGTGGTGCATTACTACTAGCTCGCCTGATTGAAAAAGTTAGAAACTCGATCAACTCGCAGACAGTCACCATACATTGCTGGACCGACTCTATGGTGGTGCTTGGCTGGCTACATGGGGACGTGTGTCGCTGGAAGAGTTTCGTAGCTAATAGAGTCACACAAATAACTCAAATAACTCCATTCATCTTCTGGAAACATGTCAAGTCCGAAGATAATCCTGCGGACTGCGCAAGCAGAGGAATCTCACCATCAGACTTAATAGGTCACGAACTGTGGTGGAAAGCCCCTACTTGGCTTCAAAACAACAACATACCCAAAAAAGAATTTTTTACAACGAACGAAGAGCAGAGGAAACTAGGTCAAATATGCGCAATACAAACAAAACATGCGCCACTCATCGAGCAACTACTGCAAAAATACAGCTCAATGACTTATGCAACCCGAGTCATCAGCTGGATCATACGATTCATAAACAACTCGCGTGACGTAACAAGAGCCAACCGTTTGTCACACTTAACTACAGAGAACATAGTGCAGACTCAACACCTGCTCGTCAAAACTGCACAGAACAATGCCTTTGCCGAGGAAATAGCGTACCTAAACAAACATAATAGGGAACGGGCCACAAGCAAACTGTTGAGTTTGAGCCCTATACTAGACGCACAAGGCATTCTTCGAGTGGGAGGAAGACTTGAACATGCCAAGTTAAGCAACTCCCAAAAACATCCGATAATTCTACCAAACAATCACAAGCTGTCAGAGCTCTTGATTGACCAAGCCCACAAGAATACTCTCCACGGCGGTGCCAGGCTTACTTTGGGACACCTTCGTAACAAATATTGGATACTTGGCGGCACGAAACCAATCAAGAAGCAACTAAATAAATATGTCACCTGTCATCGCTACAAAACGCAACGCAGTAATCAGCAAATGGCAGACTTACCAACACCTCGAGTTACACCGTCACGGCCATTCACACACACAGGCGTAGATTTCACGGGACACGATGAAATAAAGGCTAACAAAGGTCGGGGCATTAAAACAATTAAGGCCTACATTGCGATCTTCATTTGTCTATGTACAAAAGCTACCCACCTTGAACTGGTGTCAGATCTCAGCACTGTAACATTCCTCGCAGCACTGAAGCGGCTATGCGCACGACGAGGAACGCCAAAACATATCTACAGTGACAACGGAATGAACTTCGTCGAAGCAGCAAAAGCACTAACCAAAGAACGCCAGGAAGCGATGCAGCTTCTAGTCAACGACGACCTCATTAATAGCACTTCCGAGGATGGCATCGAATGGCACTTTAACGCCCCATCTTGGCCAACCGCGGGAGGATTGTGGGAAGCTGCAGTCAAGAGTATGAAACACCACCTTAAACGAGTTCTTGGTGAACAAAAGCTTACGTACGAAGAATTTAATACTTTACTAGCACAAATTGAAGCCTGCCTCAACTCGAGGCCACTTGTCGCTCTAACAAACGACCTAGACGACATCGATTACTTGACACCAGGCCACTTTTTAGTCGGTGGACCGGTACTGGCACCTCCGATGACGTCAGAGGGTGATAACAGTCAGTTAACTTTACGATGGCGCTTGACAGAAAACATGTACAAGGAATTTTGGAAGAAATGGTCCAAAGACTACCTACAAACGTTACAGCTACGAGGAAAATGGCAAACCCCAACACACAACATTGAAGTGAATGACGTCGTCCTTATAAAGGAAGAACAAATGGCTCCCGCCCGATGGTTATTAGGGCGAGTTATAGAGACGCACCCTGGACCAGATAATTTAGTACGAGTCGTCACGCTCAAAACAAAATCCAACATAATGAAGAGACCCGTAACAAAATTGTCCCGGCTACCCATTGAAACAGGGAATAATACCGAAAACAAACCAACGAAACCATCAAACAATAAACAACCAGAGGCGACTTCATCAACATCACAACGACAACGTCGGGTGAGCCCTAGACAGGAACGGAAGGGAGTTTCCAGCTGTAACGCCCTCAAGTACCTGAGCACGTTACTAATACTCATGGGTACGTGCGTGACACCGTCCATGCAACAACTCGTCAATGTAACAACCCTAGACCCTACCCGTCTTGTATACTTTGACAAAGCCGCAGACTTACAGATAATACAAGATGAATGGAGACTGGTGGTGTACTACAACATGTCGACTTACTGGAAAAGCATTTCTGCCGTTGAACAATACGTCCAGCAACTACATGGACTTTGTAAACTAAATATAGCGTACTTGACTATATCCATACAACTCGAGCACGAACTAAACGAGCTCAAACACTACAACGAAGTACTACAATCTGACCATGGAAGACGCACTAAGCGAGGTTTCATAAACGGAATTGGGAACATTGCCAACGCTCTCTTTGGTGTCCTTGATGACAAATTTGCCGAAAAATACCACAACGACATCAAACTACTACACAGCAATGAAGACCACTTGCTCAATCTGTACAAACAACATACTTCAATAATCGAAGGGGAATACAACCTCCTGAAGAAGAACGAGCAAGTAATGAACCGACAGTTCATCGTCATCAACAAAAGTCTCAGAGACTCGCTGCAACAACTGAAAACCGAACAAGACCAAGCAACATTCCTTACTGCTACAGCACTTGCCGCAAACATGATGGTAGCAAACTTGCGGAGAATACAAGACATGTTGATCAACCTAGTTACAGATCTTCGCCACGGCAAAGTCGACACTCATTTGCTGAAACCCGATGCATTCGAAAAACAGTTGAACATCATATTGGGACAAGTACCAAAAGGATTATCACTACCCTGCTCAAACAAATTCAAGTGCATCCGGGAGATGTATAAACTAGCAAGTGTGCAAGGAAAACTAACTGAAGAATTCATTATTTTCGAAGTGAAAATCCCGCTAGTAGCAGACGAACAATATGAACTAATCGAAGTCATCCCAATCCGCAACATAAAGGGACCCTCCATGATTAACATTATACCAACAACTCAATACATAGCCGTTAACTTGAAAATGGACATGATGATATCACTTGATCAACAACATCTATCATCATGCACACAAGTAAACACAAATCAGCTGCTTCTATGAAACCTTGACTTACCTATTTACGGCATAAAAGCAGCCACAAAAATGTGCGAAGCCGACATAATAAACAATCGAGGAGTATCAACCTGCCGCACTGAGATATCAAGTTGCAGCAACGAATGGAAAAATACAGCGAAAAAACTACACAGCAAAGGGGCTTGGTTGTTTACGTGTTGCGAGGAATTCACTATGCGCATTTTCTGTCCAGCTGGAATTACTTCACAAACACTACAAAATACTGGCATAATCACCTTAGCGGCAGGTTGCATAATGCGCGGCGATAAACATCTAATTCATTCGCACTACAATATGCAAAGCACAATGGATTTAGGAAATGAGCAAGAGATCGACGTACCAGAGATAAACCTTAACGAACTATTAAGAAGCAACAGTCAAATTACAAACATAACAAACATGGAAATTGAAACACATGAAGAACAACTAAAGGGTCTTAAGAGAAAAATTGAGCTGGTTAAAGAACAGCAAGACATCCAAATAGTTAGTTCCGTGGAGGCGGCGCAACATCACTATGTCCTGTACGGCTGTATGATAACCTGTGCAACAATATTCAGCATATGGGTATACTTTCAAATAAAAGCACGCTGCCTCTGTCTACCTCAAGGAAGCAGAACAGCAACGCAGGCGCACCAGGAAGAGATCGAGATGGTACCAAGTCACACTCAACGGGAGCTTCCTGGGAAAGGACAAACAAATGCACTAGAAGAGGCCCCGGACATCTTCCTAACAGCAACAAGGTGGATCGCGAAACGTCGCCAATACCCGTTAGCGGCGAGCGTAGAACCTGCTAATAACTTTATTTACATACTTTGTGATAATACATTTTATTTGTTATTTGTACTTTTATAGTTGGCAGGATGTACGAGCATCGCCACATGATATTTATTGTTTTAGTTTTTACCTGAACTAGCAGTTGCTAAATTCACAGATTTATTTACTATTTTATTTTATTTTTTATTTAAAAAAAAATAATAAACGGTCAATCATTTACGGACAAAACAGTGATTTTATTCCCTGTACACATCCCGTGTGATTCGTCCATCTACATACTACATCTCAGTGTGCGGAGCTGCTGCCCGTACAAGGTTGATACCACGAGAACAATGTAAAGAATGCGACTTGTAGGTCATTGGCTCAAGCGAACACATTAGGTTGATTTTATTATACAGATCATAAACGCTGAAGGAAAACATCGTTAGGAAACCAACGTGAACCAGAACTGATTATTCGTAGAAATGTGACATTCGCTGACCCGCATCGTGCCTGCGCGTTTGCTCGCTGGATTACGGCCGTCTCCTTGTCTCCCTGTCAGAGAGAGGAGGCCGTGTCCTAGTACTTGACCAACATATCTCAAGACGTGAAGGTGTAATTTTTCTGAGCAAGAGCAGCACCTTTTGTATGTCTCAAACTATGTTGGTCAAGTAATAAAGCATGGCACTCACTCGTCGTGGTCGCTGAAGGCGGGGCGCAAGTCGATGGCGCGCTCGGAGCAGGCGGCGCGCACGCGCAGCAGCGCGGCCTGCGCGGCGTCCAGCTCGGCCTCGGCCTCGCCGCGCTCGGCCGCCGCGCCCGGCGCCGGCAACTGCAGCACGGCCTCGCGTGCCGCCCCTGCCTGCGCGTGCGGGTGCTTCTCCAGCTCCTTGATCGTGAACACTGGGGAAACACCACCACATGCCTCATTTCACCCATCAAAGTACTGAAAACTATATTTTTAGTTAATCAGCTCAGTCTATTGCAGTCCTCCGCAAGACACAGGCCTCTCTCCCAAACGACAACACTATGTCTTCCACCTTGCGCAACCAGCCTGGTCCAGCCACCATGTTATGTTCATAGTTACAGCAGTACAATTGAAGCTATAGCTAACTACGAGTATAAGTGGTAACAGTTTGAATGTAATAGAAACAGATTTAGTTAAGGAGATGACCAAAACAAATCAAATCCTGAGAACAGATCATTCACAAGTGGAAACGGAAGTTCAGATGACGAAGATAATTTGTTGACTGTTGTTGTTGTTTTTTTTTGTTGTTGTTGTTTTTTGCTGTGTTTTTTGAGTGTTTCTTGTACAATTATTGAAGGTAATAAATTCTTTTTTTTTTTTTCGACTGCATTTATGAGAGGGGTCGCTATTCATCTATTTGAAGTTTTGGCCGTCAATACGCTAAGAAGGATATGCGACAGACCCTGATCGCAGTCGTCTTCAAAGGTGCGCCAGCAGACGCGCTCGCTGTCGTTAGGGTCGAGGTAGTGGCGCACCACGCACAGCACCTCCTGCGGCGACAGCACGGCGCCCAGACCCAGCGCGTCCAGTGCGCGCCGGAACTGCTGCGGCGCGATGCGGCCTGAGTTCAGCGGGTCGTAGTCCTACAGGCAGGCCACAAGAAGCAAGACAAGTCATTACTGTACTGTAGCGGTATCTAACACGTCGGGGTCACCATGTACTGGGTGTAAAGTTACCTGCTCCAAAATATTGGTTTTGCTACGAAAAAACAAAAACAGGTGCTTCTAACCTAACAGATAGATGTGTCGGTGGCAAGTTTGTTCCGGTACTTCTTCTCCCCAGCTTAAACTAGTGTTTAAGCTGGGGAGAAGAAGTACCGGAACAAAGGAAGTGGCGAAGGGCGGGCGCTTCGGCGGAATGTATGATGTAATTTTTAAAATCCATAAAGTGAGGATTCTCAATAAACTTTGAATAGGACGTTTGATTTAGATTAAGATCTCGAACCAAAACTTTCAATCAATCTAGTCAGCCTATCTAGTCCATTGCCAGACGTAGCGCACTATCGCAGTCCACTGCTGGACGTAGCCCACTCTCGAGTTCTTAGTATTTGTAACCCAGAATATTTCTGTTAGTCTATAATTATAAGAATAAATGTCACAAACCCTAAGAAACTCGGAGACCCTGACACGTCTCTGCATGACGAACTCCTGCACCCTGAGCATGATCTCGATGAGCTGCCGCGAGGGCTTCGGCTGCGCCAGCGCCGGGTGGAAGGTCTCCTGGAAGCCCAGCGGGTCGGTAGACATCTTAGCCTCCACATCCGGTCGCACGATCTTCGGCAGCGTCGTGTCGATAATGGCATTCGGGTTGAGGTACTCCTGCACAATTAACACCAAACAATAAGTTGAATGATCATATTATTTAAGACACAGAGTCACAGACAGACGCGTAGCTGGGTTGTTTGTTACGCGGCCTTTTGGGCACTGTTAAGTTGCTTTCGAATTTCAGAAGTGTTTTAAGAAAACGTTTTCGATGTTAATTTTAAATGAAACTGTCCGTTCCAAATTCTGTTTGGAACGGACAGACACAGAGACTGACATTTCGTTTAAAATTCAATTTCATTTAAAACCATTGATTACCGGTCCCAGTCCCTGTATGCCGTGGTGCTTGACGTCATCGACTGCTTTGAGGAAGTCCACGTAGTCGATGGTGTAGGAGTCCTTGATGAACTTGCGCACCAGCAGGTTGAAGTCCTCGGCTGTCACGATCACACCGATATAGTTGAGGATACGCGCGAAGTGAGCGAACGTTATCCTGCCGTCGTTCTTAGCGACCTGGGTGTGGTAGTTAATAGAACATTGTTTATTATTGACGTAAATAGGTGATACACAAGTTGAGATGAAAATAATAATTACAAAAACAAAAAAATAAAGTTCCAGTTGGACTCGCGCACCGAGGCCCGAGGGTTCCATGTTTTGCAGATTTCTGATTTTTTTCGTTAGATGTGCTGTTAAGACTTTGGTTTTTGCCAAATTTCATGATTCTAGGTCAACGTGAAGTACCCTATAAATTAAGATTCATTTGAAAGTGTCGATATATACGTTTTTTTTTGCGGCATACACGGCCTTTTGTTTACGTTAACCTAGAAGTTTGATTTTTTCACATTTTCAAGGGACTGTAACTGTAGACCTAAGTTTATGGGTTTTATTTTCTCAACTCGATACCTCTACGCTTTTCCGAGATAAAGGGTCTTGACAGACAGACGGACAGACAGACGGACATACGGTACAAAGTGACTGTATAAGGGTTCCGTTTTTTCCTTTTGAGATTCGGATCCCTAAAAAGGTTAAAAGATTACTTTTAGCTAACAAGCAGTAGGTACAGACAGAGCGTTTCAAATACCAAGCCTAAATCCACCAGATTTCATCAATTTTACCTGTTGTCAAGTAAACCTACTTGTAACATGTGTTGTTGTCGATTAACCCAAGTAAAACTTAACATAAAATCCACCAGGTGGCAGGTGACCTACCGTGTTCCTATAGCTGGTCGATTATACACAAAAAGTAATGCGAATGTAACATTGTCATTTAATTTGAACGATGCGTGTGCGCTTCCACATGCCGCTGACTCACAAATGGTTTCGGGCCTGGCATCAGGACATTCACCAACCCGCACTGTGCCCGCGTGATGGATTACGGCCTGTGTGACGTCATACCAGCTCGTAGTCTTGGAAGTAGGGCTTGAGGGGCAGGTCCCTGGCGGCGATGGTGGCGAGCAGGCAGCACAGGCGCCGCAGCTGCCACTGGTCCAGCTTGTGGCACTCCGGCTCGGGGGGCGGGGGGCAGGCCTCCAGGATACAGTCCGCTGACGTCTTGTCGCGGCCGCCTGCGTCTGCGGACCAAACGATTTGGTTCAAATACTTTTTTTTTTACTCGTGTTTACCCCTCATGGGCCTTCGCCCAAAGCTTACTTCAGAACGCATCCTCCATTTTTACAACATACCTCTAGTCTTCTTTGACAGTAAAAGATAAGTGATCACAGTTACCTTGAATAGAATAGAATAGGATAAATTTTATTGAATCATTGATACAATCATTTTCACCTAACTTAGCATTATGACAAAATCGTAACGAGTAAAATTTTAACATTAATATTAATTTAGAAAACAGAGGTCCCCAAACTAGGTTGCGCCTGTATCTTGGGGTCCGGAGTGTTAGGAAAGCACTTCCAGTGTTATTTTATGAAGTGTTTCCCTTCTAGTTTTAAGAGATCAAGGTTGGTGGTTGCTAGGTAACTGTTGTTAACTCAACGTATCTTTGTTAGCACTGAATATATTTTACAAAACCAAATTTCCACTGCGTTTCTCTTTAATATGGTAGCAGAGCGTATAGAGCGTGTGGAGCGGGTAAAAAACGAAAGCTTATAAGTTTTACGTTTATTTCCTAAAGAATAAAAGTCCATAAGAGTTATCATGTTGTCTTCAAAAATGAAACTCGAAATCGGACTATTCGATGGAAGCAATTGGCCGACCTGGAAATACAAAGTGTTGTTGCTGCTGCGGAGTAACACAGGCACCTTAGAAGCGGTGCAGGGTACTCTAATAAAGCCGGCACATCCGGGTGGAGGAGCCAAAGCAGAAGAACTAACAAAATACAAAGTTGAGCATGAAACCTATAATAAAATAGAAAGCACTGCACTTTTACTACTTACCACTAATATGACCAACGAAATGCTGACGAAAGTAATGCGTTTTACAACTGCGAGTGATATGTGGAACGAATTAAACCGTCTGTACGAACGAGGATCACAGGACAGAACTTACGATCTATGTATGCAACTTTTTAACTACAAGAAAGACCCTGCACATGACATGGGTACACATATGTCTGCGATAAAGAATATTTGGCATGATCTGAATCAAGCTTTGTCAACAGTTTGCAATCAACTACCAGAAATTCTTTTGATATGCAAGATATTGGATTCCCTGCCAGAAGAGTATTTCAGTTTTAAATCAAGTTGGCTACTGATTACATTGAAAGATCGTACAATCGAGAACCTGACCACCCAGTTGTGCGCTCACGAGAGAGCTTTGAAAGATAAAAATAAATCTGAAGCTGAAGGTGAATCCAGCACGGAGGTACTGATAGTAAGTAACAGGAAGCAAGTTCATAAGAAGAAGTTCAAGTGCAAGTATTGCGGAGCAAGCGGACATCGAGTAAAGCAATGTAAGAAATGGATAACGGATGGTAGACCCCCAAAACCTCCAAAGGAATCCACATCAAATGCTACAACATTGCAAAGTTTAGCTTTATCTCTAGGTGAGAGTACTGATAGAAATTCATGGTACGTAGATAATGGAGCAACAAGTCACGTAACCAATAGAGGAGATCAGTTTGAATTTTTCGAGTACTTTAGTGAATCTCACAGAGTAATGACAGCAGATGGTAAAAATATTGAAGCTATCGGAAAGGGCTCAATACAAATGAAAGCTGACATTAGTGGCAAAAACGAAACAATTACGCTCACAAATGTTTGGTATGTTCCCTGCATACAAAGAAACTTGTTCTCAGTGCTAGCCGCACAAGATCATTGTGAGAATAGCTCCTTTGAATCAAATACTCGGTCATGTTTATTTAAGGTTGACGGTAAGACAAAGTTAGTCGGAAGTCGGGACAAGTATGGAGGTTTGTACAAACTTAAAATACAAGTAGTTACACCCAAAGTTGAGATTAACCAACTAACAGCTTCTAACCAACTTCAATTGTACCATGAACGTTTGGGACACCAAAACAAAAGACATGTCAAACAAGTTATGGAAAGAGAATTTGGAATGCAATTCAAATCTGATAATAACAAAGAAGTTTGCCAAGGTTGCGTTTATGGAAAAGCCCACAGAAGAACGTTTGGGACTAGAGAAAGAACTACACGAGTTGGAGAGCTAATACACACTGATGTGTGTGGACCTTTTGTGTATTCGATCTCAAAGTATAGATACTTTGTTTTATTCAAGGATGATTTCAGTCGTTTTCGTTACGTTTACTTCTTACGGAAAAAGTCTGAAGTTCAAGCACGCTTGAAGGATTTTCTAGCAGAAGTTAAGACATCAGGTCACGTCATTCAAGAGTTGCTAAGCGACAATGGAGGCGAATTCGACAATGAACAAGTACGAAGTACGCTGAGACGATACGGGATTAAACAGAGGTTAACAATGCCCTACACTCCAGAACAAAACGGTTGTGCCGAAAGAGATAATCGCACAATTGTTGAAATGGCAAGAGCACTTATGCACGCACATGATGAGATACCTAAAGGTTTATGGGCTGAAGTAGTGCAAGCTTCAGTGTACATATTAAACCGTACGGGACCCACTTCAAATAATGAGAAGTCACCGTATGAGTTATGGTGCAATAAGAAACCCAAAATAAATCATCTCAAAATCATTGGTTGCGTATGCTACGTGCATGTCCCAAAACAAAAGAGATCTAAGCTAGATAAGAAAGCACAGAAAGGAATTCTTATAGGATATGACGGTGACGATGGGTATCGAGTTTATGATACAAGGAACTTCAAATTGTTGCGTTCCAGAGATGTAACTTTTGAAGAAGTACCTCTGTTAGACTGAGACATACCTGTTAGTGAGGAACCTGAAATCAAAAAGAATACCTATAAACTACCCACTTCTTCCATAGATGATCAACCAAACTTAGAAGTACTTGATCAAAGTGATGATCACTTGCATTCAGTGAATTTGGATAATGAAACAGGTGATAGTTATGAAGAAGAACGACAAGAAGAAGACACTCAAACTGTTCAAGGCAACAGTCGTGTACTTCGTGATCGTAGTCAAATTAAACCTCCAAAAAGATTTAATTTTGAAGAATTCATCAATCAAGTCATTGCTGTTCCAGAACCATCTTCATATCGAGAAGCAATACAAAGTACTGAAAAAGACAAGTGGGTTGAGGCTATGAACAATGAGATAAATTCTCTGAAAGAGAATGAGACATGGAAACTGACACAGCTACCAAATAACAGAAAAGCGCTTAACTGCAAATGGGTATTCAAGGTAAAGAGAAACCCTGATGGCTCAATTGACAAGTACAAAGCGAGACTAGTTGCAGTTGGCTATTCTCAGAAAAAGGGAATAGACTACCACAAGACATTTAGCCCTGTTGCAAAACTAAGCACGATCCGAGTATTATTAAGTATAGCCGCAAATGAAGGTTTATCGCTAAAACAATTTGATGTCTCAACCGCTTTCCTATATGGCAAAGTAAAAGAAGAAATATACATGCGACAACCTGAGGGATACAATGATGGATCTGGCAAGGTATGCAAGCTGATAAGAAGTCTTTATGGACTTAAACAAGCGCCTAAATGTTGGAACGAGTGTATTCATGATTTCTTTATTGAATCTGGATTTACGCAGAGCGAAGCAGATCCATGTTTATACGTCAGACAACGTGGAAAAACAAAGATTTTGCTAGCTTTGTATGTTGATGATGGATTATTGGCTTCGTCTGATGACGTAGAAGCTGACAATTTCATTGAAAATGAACTCAAAGTACGTTTCAAGATAACGGTCAAGCCGCCATCGTACTTTCTTGGACTAGAGTTGGAGCGACACAACGATGGAACTATAAGAGTTCATCAAGCCGCCTTTACTAAAAAGGTTTTGGAGAAGTATGGAATGAGTGACTGTAAAGCCGTTGGAACACCAATAGTTAAAGATATTCCAATAAAAAGGTTGGCGGAAGACATCTGTGACACCAAATTTCCTTATAGACAAGCTGTGGGAGCGTTGGCTTATCTCATGGTGGGTACAAGGCCTGATATTGCCTATGCAGTTGGAGTCGTATCCAGAACCTTAGATAACCCTACTAATACAAATGTGTTACAAGTGAAAAGAATCTTTCGTTACCTCAAAGGAACAATCGAGACTGGTCTAGAGTTCACAAAGAATGAGAAACGACTCATGTGTTACAGTGATGCGGATCATGGAGGCGACAACTTGAGTGGTTGTTCTACTAGCGGGTTGATATGCATGTTCGCTGGATCAGCAATCTCCTGGAGAAGTGTGAAGCAAACCTCAGTTGCGCTATCGTCCACAGAAGCAGAAATAGTAGCTGCCAGTGAGGCGTGCCGTGAAATGATTTGGCTAAAGAGGTTGTTTGAAAATTTAAGTGATAAATTAGAAACACCAGTACTGCGCATTGATAATGAGTCTGCAATAAAACTAGCTCATAATCCGCCTTATGAATATCATCGGAAGACAAAACACATCAATCTTAGACATTTCTATGTAAGACAATGTGTGTCTGAAGGAGATATCCAAATTGAGCAAGTACCTACGCAAGATCAATTGGCTGATATCTTTACTAAGCCATTATTCAAACCAAGACTGGTAAAACTTTGCGAAGACTTCGGTTTGAAAAAGAAGAGGGAATGTTAGGAAAGCACTTCCAGTGTTATTTTATGAAGTGTTTCCCTTCTAGTTTTAAGAGATCAAGGTTGGTGGTTGCTAGGTAACTGTTGTTAACTCAACGTATCTTTGTTAGCACTGAATATATTTTACAAAACCAAATTTCCACTGCGTTTCACTTTAATACGGAGTTGCGTTTACTTAAAATTAAAACACAATTATATAATTTGTTGATGCATGTATCACCATGCGAGGTAAGTAGGTAAATGAGAAATACCTAAGAATCACGAAAGCTCATTGCATCCACAACCTAGAATACCTAAATTCAAGCATTACCTGACACCTACGCCCTAACATAGGTACAACACTCGTATTATAAAAGTGGCAGTGAGTTTGTTTGTTTGTCACGCCTCTGAGCCCTAACGGCTGTTGGTACAACCTGGCTTAGGATATAGAATAGGATTTTTGTATCTCGACAGCACGTTTCCGTGGAATAATTGTCGAGTTCCGTTTGGGCACAGTCGAGAGGAAAAGCTAGAATATATAAAAATCTCGTGTCACAGTGTTTGTTATCGAACTTCTCCGAAACAGCTTGACCGATTTTATATTTTTTTTTGTGTATATAATAGTAATAATAGTATATAAAAAAAAATACCTACGACCTATTTTCAGACCCACCAAGGGTCTGAAAATAGGTCGTAGGTATTTTTTTTTTCATACACTTCAACATTTCCACGCGAACGAAGTCGCGGCAAAATATGTAATGTCCCCGATCCATCCAATGTCCGACTTGATATGGAGAACATACCTCGCAGCGTCACTCGTTTTGACAGCAGTGACAGCACCCCTGACAGTATCCCTGGATGACATTTGACAGAAGCTTCCTTGTTGGAGGCCGATTAGATGCGAGTGAAACCGCGTGAATTATTTAGTATTGGATTTAGGGCATGGCCCGTAAGTGACGGACGATTTTACGCCCCATCGATTACCAGGGGTGAGATGGGTATATTACAAGGTCGTTTAAAAGTGTTGTTAATGTATGTCATTGTTTAGGTTAGATAATGTGAGGTGGAATAAAAGGAACATAATCAGTGCCTCATCTTGACAGCTTGGTGTGCGCTCATAACAATAATTATGGGTAACTTTTAATTTAAAAGGATTCTATTTGCGTAGAGTGTCCGGGGCAGGTATAGCCCTCAACTCGGGGTGGGACGTCTCGTATTGATTGCATGACCTGGTTACTGTTGCTAAATAAAACCATCCGTTTTCACCTCAATGTGTTGAAGCTCTGTCGTATTGATGCAGCATTGTGTATTCATAAACGAATCGGATTCTCCAAGCAACGTACCTCGGTCTTATAACATACTGTTTTCGGTCATTACTTATGAAATAATAACAATATTTATACTTAAATTAAATTGTGAGATAGGTTACCTGCTAACAAACTCAGATGGAGAAGTATCGCAGCCTTTTATTTTAACAAACAAAATCAAACAAAATATTATGTGTGACAGTTTACTTGCCATATAAGTAATTAATAATTCTAAATGCACCGAAAAAGTAATATGGACAATTGGACATGGCAGGTGAGCTCAATTGAACAGTGTTTTTATTTCGTAGAAGTAAGTAGGTAAGTGTAGTTGTCGTGGTTCATGTGTTACTGTGACGTGCGGTTAACACAACTGGCTCTGAAACGACAAAGACTGCGATACATTCCCGAACTAAATGTAAAAAAACGGTTCCCAGAGGATAGATAACTTGAAAAGTCACGGATACATTAAGTTTTAGTTGTAAATTTAAATTACGCTGTAATTAATATTCCCGAAGGCGTCGACCAATTGGATTACTTTTCTAAACCAATAATTCTCTCTTCTACAAAGTGTTTATCGGATTTCAACTTATTGGTGCAATAATACTGGATCCCAGAGCTTGATGGCATAAAAGATTTCAACTAAGGGAGGAGAGAGAGATAATAGAGTGCAACGTGTTATAATGTTGAATGTTCACCAGTGAGAACACACAGATACCTGCGTGATGAGCAAGGAACACGTACCTTCGCCGTGTATGATCTGGCAGAGCTGATGGTACAGCACGCGTCCATCCTGCGCGCGGAAGTAGTCAGCTAGCTGCGCGATCTCCGAGTCCGACAGCCCCACCACCGACCGCAGCGGGCCCGCCAAGATCGACACGAACTTTGACTCTGAAACCATTTCATTTCGGTTAAAATTGGTTGTTTCGTGATGAAAATTCATGGTCCTATATACCTACAAGGTTTTATTATGTCGTGGAGCCAAAATATACAAGAACTAAGGAGTTTTAACGAAAATTTATACGTTTTCAAACGGTGTTATCATACTCGTCTTTAAGCCAAAATACGTGTATTGCAGCTGTGCATAGGCGTCCCCTAGACAGAGTCACCACGCCCATCGAACGCTCCTGTGAGACTGCATCAATAGACCTAGAGCTAAAGAAACTCCTCCGTCAAGAGAAGACAAGGGCATCCAGCAATCTGCGGTGCACGCCAATGTATCGGGGTCGCAACGACGACGAAGGAACCGTGGGGTTTTAGTCGTTAGGAGTCTGACATATCATTCCGTTTTTCCCAGAAGAAGGGTATCCGTGAGGATTTCCTTAGAGGAAAAAAGGTGTTAACGAGCGTACCCTTCAATCAAGTTAGTAAGATAATACCTGATATGAGAGAGTTGCCCTCAGGGTCGAGCGGACGGTACCAGTCCCATAGGTTGAGGCCCACGCGAAAAGCCGCCGCGCGGATCTTGTTGCACGTCTTCCATACATCTGCGAGGCGGACTATCTGCGGACATGACATATTACAGACCATTACTAACCGCATCTTCCTCATCTATACTAATATTATAAATTTAATAAAAACTGGGACATAATGTTTGTTAGCTTGGATTCAAAACATGTGAAATTGACCCCTTAGTGCAACAGCATAGGCACAAAATCGGCCCGAGTGGAGACGTTTTGTGGATCGGCAGGTCAACGCCTTTGAAGAGAGAAGAAGGTCGCAGCCAGACCGGCGTAATGACCTTAAGGCTGATGCTCCAGGGTAGCCCGCGAAATTCAAATTTTCTTACGTTTTTGGCAAATTGCAGGCCAGTGCTAGGTTGTATGTTGATTAAAATATTGGACGCGATTGTAAGACGTATGTAGTTATAGAATTATAATCATCAAAACCATCAATACAACCCTCCAAGTTCATAAAGGTCTAGCAATGACTTTGACCTTGAAAAAATCGTTTCTCGACCGTAGACTGTAGCCGATCTCATTAATTTATGTACAACATCCTATACCTGTACCTACATTCTAAGCAAATAAAGATCTGATTCTGATTCTGATTCTGATGGCCATAGTACGGTCGAACAAGCTATTTGGTTTACATTCTACAATGTAATTTGTGGGTTAAACTGTAAACATAAGATACATAAGAGGCGTACCCTGCCTCGTGGTCATTGAACAACATTCATATCGCCAAGATATCGCCATTAACCTTGCCTACACAAGTACAGTACACACACACACACATATGTAAAGCTATCAATTACACCGTTCCGTTACTAACCGTGTCATGCATTTTGAGAGGTTTCCTAATTAGGTCTTAGTTTAACAGTTTTGTGAGAACCGACTTCATTAATGCCTATTTAATTTGGATTATATAAAAGGATGTTTTGGCGATTATTCCAATGATTTGTAAATTTTCACAAAAAATTTACTGCTGATAGCAGACGTGATGCACCTGTCATGGCCACTGTCATGTCCACTGTCATGTCCACTGTCATGTCATGGCGGTATGAGTTATTTTTCATTTTTGAATTTTGAATTAGTTATAAACTTGAAAAGGAGGTTCACGTCTCTGTGCACGAACCTATTTGTATTTAAGAAAGCTTGCTTTTTATTGCAATGTTACGTCAAGTAAAGGTTAAGGTTAAGGATTCACGAAAATAAATGAACATAGTACTTTGAGAGTTGCCTCTACGCATAATACGCAAATTACTACGAAAGTCTTAGAATCGTAGCTGTAGTAGCTACGAGCGCTACGAACGCTACGGAGCGTCCACGAGCCGGGCTACGAACTTTTACTTACTGTTACTAACTCATTTGAGCTTTCGAGATCGTTGATTTCAGATATGATTCAGATACATATTTTTTAATTTAATTGTCGCATTTTACTTGTGTTTGTTCGATGAAAAACTCTTGTGCAGGCTCCATCTTCATTAATCAGTGGTGTTTGTTAGTTGCAGGTTCTAATCATTTCTAGGTAATCAGACCTGAAGGCTATAAAGGACACTATTACGAATGCCACTCATCAATCAATTTGTCAATGGGACTACGTCGGTACCGGTCCGTTACGTTACACCCCCATTTTATATAGCTGCGACGCTTTCTCCAATGTTTATACATTACCGAGTATATAAGGTGACCGAAGATAAGGCGTGGGTGGTTAGAGGGAAATGTACTGGGGGCGTAGTGTAGAGTTGTGAGGCTGAAAGGTCGGCGCTAACGCGGCACATGCGCGGCGCGTTTCGGGCGAGCTATGACGTCAGAGCGATCGATCGGCTGGCGCGGGTGGCCTCAGCTCCGCCGCTCCTGTCAGCTCCGGAGCACGTGAACAGACCTGACGCTGACGATGCGGCCACACGTTACGTAAGGCCCCACACGTGTATTCATGTCCGGCAACCACCCATGTGCGGGCTAAGCTTCAGGACCAGGAATAGCCCTTCGCAGAAAACCTCCCTCCGATGGGGCGACAGCTGCCCGAGGAGCAGTAACACCTCGGACTAGTGAGGGACAGTGTTGTGTAGTTGAACTGTGCTGGACACATGGCGGCCTAGTGACGTGCCCGTGCGGCCAGTGGCGACACATAGCGTTTTATTGAACGGAAAGTAAGTATTAAGATTACTCACCCTTCTATTATGTACACACTATTATTACTCAATAAGGAAGAAAGTTACGATCATATACAAATATCCTCTGTGCTAGTCGCATCGTGCTGAAACCTGACTCTCAGTTATTAATTCTTACCTGTAAAAGCTGCCAGTGCAAACAATAAGTTCCTCGTACATTTAGCACGTAAATGGAAGTTCTTGTGCCTTTACTTGTGTCTAAATTTCTGTTAAGAGTTTGTTATAAAACACGGGAATAAATGCATTATTAGTGTTTCACGTTTGTTGTAAAGATTATAAAACCTATAACTACAAGTTAGTTCATTGATTAAATGTTTCAGGTTTTTCACAAGCTGAAACATTTAATCAATGAAACGGAAACATTATTGAATGCATGTGGTTATTTTTAAACCGTTTGGTTCTACTTTTGTGATTATTACAGTCGCTAATCGTGCTTCGATCAATGACGATAACATTTAGGGAACAGATAATCGCAAGGATTGGCTGATGGATTGGTGATCGCAGGTTCTAATCTACCTCGATGCTACCGTTATGAAACCTGAAATGACTGTCGATGATGAACATAATCATGATCACCAAAATATGTGATTAGGTACAGTGTGATGCTGTGAGAGGTCGATCATCTTAAAACAGTTTAGCTTACACTTGTTTAGCGATCGCCGGAATTAACGTTGTTCACTGGCTTTTAAGACAACGGAAAGTATTGTGTCAATCTCGAAACTTGGGGACGTAGAGAGATCTTGCTTAAAATCAATTTGTGCCTAGGTGCTTTATGAACGTGCACGAATGGCAATACTAAATAAATAATTCTGCTACCACCAAGCTGGTAGTCAATATTGTTACTAGATGAAATAATTACTACCTACTCGTAATTTGTGACGATCGATAGCCGATATCATTGACAATAATTTGCATTCTCTTTCTAATATTAAGATTAACTACATTTTCCGACAGTTCAACATGTTGTGATCATCATTGTTTCCTTTGAATAAAAGTGCAAGGAACACCTTCATTATTTTATAACTTACGTAAAATTGGATTAATCATGAAACCAGACCCAATGAAATAGTTAAATCTAGGCAGAGTGTTGGTGCCACCGAGCATGTTGATAGATTGATTTTGAGTAAGCGTCCTCTTTGGTGCAGGAGGCTATCAGTCAAGATGATCAACATAGCGGGCGTGGTGTCGATCGTGCTGTTCTACGTGCTCATCCTGGCCGTGGGTATCTGGGCAGGCCGCAAGAAACCCGCCGGTAATGACTCCGAGGAAGAAGTGATGCTGGCCGGGCGGTCCATCGGCCTGTTCGTCGGGATATTCACTATGACTGGTAAGATATATCTTACCACAAGTTTACAACTCTAAATAGTAATTGTAATAGTAATCCAGAATTACCTGCTTGTAACAGCACCACTGCTGTATAAAGGCATTTCCTCATATTGAAAAACACCGCGGTCATCTAGACTAACATTATAAAGAGGAAAGATTTGTATTTTTGTGTGTGTGTATGTTTGTAATGAATAAACTCAAAAACTACTGCGCCGATTTCATCAATTTTTTCACCATTAGAAATTCACCCTGAGTAACATAGGCTATATTTTATCCCCGTACTTCCACGGGAACGGGAACTACGCGCATGAAACCGTGTGACTTCCGCTAGTCTATACTAATATTATAAAGAGGTAAAATTTGTTTGTAAGTTTGTATGTAGGGGGTAATCTCCGGAAGTAATGAACCAATTTTAAAAATTGTTTCGGTGGTAGAAAGCTACATTATTCGTGAGTGCTATAGGCTATATTTTATTCCCGTACTCCCACGGGAATGGGAACTACGCGGGTGAAACCGCGGGACGTCAGCTAGTCACTGATAAAGTGATAAACTTAGGATTAATAAATACCATCCCATTGAGTTGCGGAACAGCTCACTGAGCTCGGAAGAAGCGCTCAAGGTGCCTTTTAGACCGAAAGCTAAGGCCCGTGAGGGCTATCAAAACAGATTAAGTCGTTTTATTAATCTTGGTTTGAGTCCGGACAATGTGGCAGCACTTGGAGGAGGCCTATGTCCAGCATTGGACGTCTTTCGGCTGAAATGATGATGATGAGTCCATCGGTATTTCTTGAGTTTATATAACTCGCTGACGTTTAAATCATGAGATCGTTTGATCCTTTCCAATTAATTGAAAAGTCATGTCATTGTGGCAAAATACCAATCTATACATATAATAAATCTGTAGAAAAATCGTTTTTGTACATTGAAAAAATTGCGAAAAAAAATTGCCGCGGTGTTAAAGGATAACCAACAGAACTCATTTCCAGCATTTTTGAATTTTTTGTCTGTTTATCTGTTTGTCTGTTTCGATGATCAAGCATCACGCTAAATTTACGCAACCAATGTAGATAACTTTTATACATAAAAATTGTGCGTATCTTGAGGTATTATTTAGTTTTTGTTTCATCGTAATCGGTTAATTCTGTCAAAAGATATATGAATTTAAAGTGTTCAAGAAGAACTAATCATCAAATGTAAGATGCAGCAACATCTATTATACTAAAATGGTACTAATGACTAAAAATGTGTTTAAAATTTACATAGCATGATTTCCATGTATTATGTTTTAGCAGTTTAACATCTTGGTCGATAGATGGCGTTGTTCATTTTACTCCATTTTTTTAATTGTGGTGATAAGATTTGCCGACCCCTCGCCCATCTCAGTTACCTCAAGTTTAGTTTTTTAACCGACGAAACAACAGGAGGAAGTTCACAATTCGACGCGTTTTTTTTTGTTTGTCCACGAGAGAGAGAAGTCCGATACTAATGTAGGAGAGGAGCATCAATGATAAATGTTGCAAAAACAGGGAAAATTTATTTCTTTTGAGAGCTTCCGTTGCAAGCGCTGCATAAACGGTTAAAGTTATGAAACAATCAAGTATGAGGGAATATTGTTCCTCTTAAAAAGTAAAAAAAAAAATCCGCGATAGCTTAATGTCTATCTTTTAAGGTTCACACTCTCTCTAATCCCCTCTCTCTCTCTCATGTGATACAGACGAAGTTGCGCGGGTCAGCTAGTTAGCAATAAATTTTATAGCAGCGCGTTGTTTACTGACAAGAATAGAAATAGGGAAAACTCAAACTCAAACTCAAAGCATTTATTTCAATTAGACCATTACGGCACTTTTGAAAGTCAAAAATACAAAAAAGAAAATCAAAGCTACAGTCCCAGTCACAAGGCATAATAACTTGAGAAAGTACTGTAGTTGCCCATTCCCTAGCGTAGATCTCTATGGAGAAGAATGGGCAAGAAACTCCATGGACACTCTTTTAAAATCAAAATATTGTTACAAAATCTTGGTTACATCATTAATTTTGAGATTATACATATATGTGAGAACGATGTAGAAAGACGTTCACACTAAGAGCATCCAGAGTGAAAGATTAGATTAAAAATGTATGAATAAAGTAATTAAAATGAACCTTGGCAGCTAAGAGATGACCAGTCCCAACTGACAGCGCCCGTTCACAGACATGACGCATGTACCGGCGCCATTCAACTCAACCATATTGAAGGAAATTAAATGACCCGACACACCCGCCACCATCAGCGAGACATTTAAGTGAGCATGACATTCTCTCAGTCACCAAGGCATATTCAAGTCAATGAAAGATAAATAAATGTAAATGGTGGCTGAACAGTACAAAGTACTCACACATGTGCTATGCAATTATATAATACTAAGAACTGGAATCTATACAATGCAAGTATATTTTTACAATCTTCTGCAGCTTCCACAATACATTAACATGGGAATCAATTCTTCATCTTCTTCTTTACGTGTCGATGGACTCAAATAATGCCCGACCAGTACAAACAATTAGTTTGCCGCCCCACCTATGGTTGTGGAGCAGGACCAGCATTTAGCCAAGCATTTTTATCATCAATGTAATCCCCCAACTTATAATATGCTTGCCTACATAGTGTGCGTTTTATACAAGATTTAAATTTCGTCTCATTCAGTTGAAGAATGTGGGGAGGTATTTTATTGTAACATTTCAAACAGTACCCCATGAAAGATGAATCCACTTTAGCAAGCCTGAAACCTGGCTGAACTAGTTGGTCCCTATTTCTAGTGTTATAGTGGTGTCTGTCCCCTCTCTTACTGAATAAATGCCGATTTTTTCTAACGTACATGATGTTTTCATAGATGTATTGACAAGGTACTGTCATGATATTAATTTCCTTAAACAGTTCTCTTAGAGAATCGCGTCTACGTAATTCATAAATGGCTCTGATGGCTCTTTTCTGCAGAATAAATATAGACTCGATGTCTGCAGCCCGTCCCCATAGTAAAATACCGTATGACATAATACTATGAAAATAACTAAAATAGACCAGCCTCGCGGTATCAACATCAGTAAATTGACGGATTTTTCTAACAGCATACGCTGCTGAGCTCAGCCGTCCTGCAAGAGATGTTAGATGAGGACCCCATTGTAACCTTGAGTCGAGCGTGATTCCCAAGAAAACCATTTTATCGACAAATACTAGTTTCTCTTGATTCAATATTATGTCACAATCACTACTTTTGACATTTGGTAGAGCAAATCTAATGCATTTAGTTTTTTTCCCATTTAGTACTAAATTATTAGCGGTAAACCAATCGTGGACCTGCAGTAGGGCGTTATTTACGTCATCAAGATTAGTGGCACGTCTGTTTATTTTAAATATTAAAGAAGTATCGTCAGCAAAACAACACCATATGCGGATGGTTGTTAAATAGATGGGGTAGGTCATTAATATATACTAAAAAGAGGAAGGGATCCAATATCGAATCTTGTGGTACACCCATTTTTACTTTTAAACCCATTGAGTTGACTCCATTTATTTGTACCTGCTGCTGTCTATCATTCAAATACGATTTTATTAAACTGAGCGCAAGTTTACCTAAACCGTAATGCTGAAGTTTCAAGATCAGGGTTTCGTGATTTACGCAATCAAATGCCTTCGAAAGGTCACAGAAGATTCCTATGGCATCTTGTGCCTCTTCCCACGCAGTAAATATGTGTTTTAATAAAGTGACACCGGCGTCAGTTGTACAACGTCCTTTGGTGAAACCATACTGTTGCTCGTGTAATATTTTATTAGTGTTAAAATGGTTAAGCATTTGATTGAGCATTATCTTTTCAAACACCTTGCTGAAAACCGGCAACACGGATACGGGCCTATAGTTATTGGTGTCTTTACTGTCCCCGGATTTAAAAAGCGGTATTACCTTACTGAATTTCATTAGATCCGGGAAGACCCCTTGATCCACGCACAAATTAAATATTGAGGCTAAATACGGCGCTACAGTCTCAATAATTGAGGTACAAGCTTTGATAGACATACCCCATAGATCTTCCGTTAATTTGATCTTGATTTGCTTAAAACCTTTTAAGACTGTTATGGGGTTTATATGCTGAAATTTAAATTCATTTGGACAGGCTGAAACGTTCGCTTTCAATAAATCAATAGAGAGCAAGGGAGAGGAATTTAAGGTTTCTGTAGTTTTAAGTGGGATACTGGTAAAGAAATTTACAAATTCTTGAGCAACTTCATTGTTGGAGCTCACAAGGCCACGCGATGTCTCTAGTGTGAAGTCATTACCTTGTTTTTTATTTCTATTAGTTTCACTGTTGATGATTTTCCAAACCGTTTTTATTTTGTTGTCGGCTGATTTAATCTTGTTGCTAATGAATAAGGATTTGGCCACCTTGCAAGTGATTTTAAAAATTTTCGAGTAAGTAGCAACATATTTATTAAAAGCTTCAGTGTTGATGTAAGGCTTAAGGCCGTACAGCTCAAACAATCGTTCCCTACTTTTCCGAATACCCTGTGTTGCCCAGTCACTGAAAATAAACTTTGGGCCAATGGTTTTGGATTTCTTTTTAAAGTATTATTAAATTCGGTGTGCACTACCGAAAAGAATTCTTCATAAAAATAAAAAATTCGTGAAATACACAGTAAGTGGTACTAAGTGCTTGAGAAATAACTAATGATTATTGTATCTATGTCCCACGTGGATTAGAATGTGTATTCTACTTAGAAATCCACGTGGACATACATAACACGATTTGACGATTTTCGATTGTAGTCATACAATACAACGAATCGAGAGTCCTCCGTGCCTCGTAAAGTACGTTATGCCGTTGGTCCCGGCTGTCATTTGTAGAATTTCGACAGTCTTTAATGATATTCAGAAACAAGGGAGGTTACCAAGGGATATCATATTAGCCACTAATTGGATTGTGGAGGTTAGATAGGCAGTCGTTCCATGTAACTATCCATGTATTTACTGGTTAGACTGGAAGGCGACCCCAAAATAGTTGGGAAAAGGCTAGGCAGATAATGATTGAAGATGGACCAGCTATTTTTCAATAAAAAAAAATGGTTTTGTGTTTGTAGTGCTGGGCTTAAAATTTACGAACTTTCAATTATTTTTTTTCCCGTTTTGTCTTTTCTACACACAGTGTCTACATTTCTAATCCAACTTTCCACTCGCAGGTCTGCTGGAAGAAATTTCTAATGAACTAAGCAGTACCTTTGTGCTCTTCTATGTTAATGTAATGTCTTGTCAAGTATTTTCTGATGTGAACATAAATAAATAAACAGTGTGTATTGTGACATTGTTATTCTTGTCACAAATAAGTATCTATGAGCATCACCATTACTACCCTGCTATACAGATTACAGATACACGTCATGCCGCACATAGTTCCGATATTATTGAATGCTTGGTATTGCCCACACTTGTACATAAGTATTAACACTTCAAAATATAGGTAAGCTATGTCAAAATTCCTGCTTTGCGATTCAAAATCTTAATAGCATTCAGTTCAGTTCAATTTCGATTGTAGCAGACGTTGTAATAATCTTTGCAGTGCTATTGCAAAGATTTCAATCGTTATTGTAACTTGAGCTAAGCGTACATGAAAATAAAGTGCTTTATAATTATGCTGAGAAACTAGGTTTTTCTTTTGCTTTAAGGGCTTTAAATAATAGATCAAGTGCTGTGTGTTTTCCGTTAATTCTCAAGTGTCCCATTGTATAGTCATTGTTTAATCTCAACAAGCAATCTATTTTGGTATGCACGTTAATTTTCCTTATGCTAGTATTATAAGTATATCGAATATCGAAAAACCGTAGTAATTTAAAAATACTTTATGTACAAATTCGTGTTAAATAAATGTGCTTGTAATGATCTAACAAAGGTAATCAATCAGTTAGAATACGTCACAGTATTTGTATCTTAAAAGATTGAGTGCATAATGAGAATCGTTCAGGGTAGCGGGAACTCTCCTCCTAGTCACTTCAACCCCAGTGCGCTGTTATGTTGAAGGCATTTTAACATGGAATGTTTGTGAGTTAGTTTGTTTGTAAATTGTATTTACATCTATGTCTATGTCTATATATGTATATCGTACATCTTGCAAGTTGAATGAGAACCACTTCCTTCCATCCATTTTACATGTTGGTTTTTTTCGGTAACCGGAGCCCAATTCGGTCGACATCCTTATCATTAGATTGGGATGTCGACCTAATTCTACACCCAGGTTCGGCTCCAGGTGAAGGAACTCCTCGACGGTTTACAGCACAGACTTTCAGAGTTAAATTTCGAAAACTCCTTAAGTCCAGACTGGCTGATGGGTCCAGATAAGAGATGCTCGAAGCAGCTTATGGTTAGAAAACTTTTTAGTTCAAGTAGGCAGAAACTAATTACACATTTATACGTATTCTTTCTCATATGGGTTACTAATTATAGGATATAGAATACATATAAATGTGTATATTAAAAGCAAAGTCAACAAGTTATATGAAGACCGCCAAGTTGGAGCTCATTCAGCCGTGACGTGTATAATACATTAGCTAACTTGTCTAACTTTTACGCTTCAGTTAATGCGAGACACTCTCATATTACAGCTTTTTACAACTCAAGTTGAAGGATCAGCAGAATATGAAGGTCAGGTGTGTTAGGCATGGGTTTGTTGTAGATCATGCAGGTTTTTCTAATGACTCGGGCGGACTCTTAGGCTTAAGTCTCTTCAGATAGTTAACAAAGGTTAAAGATAAATTATAGAAGAGCGATGTTGTGTGAGAATCGCCTTAGAATAGACAGAGAAAAACTTGTGCCTGTTACAAAGACGGGCAAATTACTTATCTGGGCAGAGATATTTTTAGCAGTGCAAACCTTACCGTACCTTTGTCAAACTCTTAACTGAACAATATAATTGTTGGGGCTGTGTTCACGTCCCGTTTGCTTGAGGATAGTGTGTAGATATATCGTAGTTAATTTTAAGTTTAAGCTTGACCCACCTGCAATGAGGACAGCATCTGTTACTGAATCCTCCAAGTTGTGCTCCGCTTCCACAGAGCCCGGCCTGCCATGCACCTCTCAATCTTTTGCAACCTAGCCCTAAGCTCACATTGTTTTCCGTTGCTTAACGTGTGCGTCTGTTGCAGCAACGTGGGTGGGCGGCGGCTACATCAACGGCACGGCGGAGGCCATCTACACGTCCGGCCTCGTGTGGTGCCAGGCGCCCTTCGGATACGCGCTGTCGCTCGTCTTCGGTAAGATATCAAGCAGTTCTCCAACCAGAATTATTTTCAATTAAAAATGAAGTTATCCTGGTATGTTCGATTTAGTACTTTACTTAATGCCTGACCATACATTTGAAAAACCGTTGTAAAATAGCATGCAACGATCATGCATAGAGCACACAGTAACCGGCATTACCTACCCTATTTGATCAGCCTGTAATGTACCCACTGCTGGGGTATGGGCCTCCTTTATTGTTTCCTCTATGTGATAGGACGTGGGGTTCGAATTAACTTGAGTCCTTTTAATTCAAGAAAACATTGCAATATTTGTAATTTATCGTAGTCAAATGCTTGTCTTTAAAAAAATACAGTCTATATAATAGGGTACAACACCGATTTTTTAAAAGTGTCTCAATTAGATTCTATGGTGCTAAGGAACCACTAAAAAAATCACAAACATTTTAGTCAGTCGTTAAGTGCCCTAAAAAAACATTTAAATGTTGCATTTTCAAATTTCGCGCGTAATTTGACGAAAACGCGGGACGCAGTGGACGCCATATTGCTCTGTGGTCATGACGTCAGTTGGCTGTGTAAACAAATGCAGTGATTATTTGAAATTGACAGTTGACACTTCTAAGTTTACATAGCCGTATGACGTAATAACATGGCGACTACTTTAATGGTGTTATGAAACAGATTAAAAAAGCTGAATCCTTAGAATTGAATTTTAAAATTCAGTTAGCTATTTTATGAACTAAAACTAACGATTTTCGACTTCTTTTTGCCTAAGCTATCTCAATAGTATATTTTTAGATTTTTCTTCCTAAAGAGTAAAATACCCTATTGTCATCAGTTTGATGTCCTCCTGATGATTTCCTGTAATCGTTTTGATTCTGAATATAACATTCTGGAATGTATAATTTCCGTGCAGGCGGCATATTCTTCGCGAACCCGATGCGCAAGCAGGGCTACGTGACGATGCTGGACCCGCTGCAGGACTCGTTCGGGAGCCGCATGGGCGGCCTGCTGTTCCTGCCCGCGCTCTGCGGAGAGGTCTTCTGGGCAGCCGGCATCCTGGCGGCGTTGGGTGAGTCTATTGTAGAGCATCTATGTTATAGTAACGTTGTCCTGCCACCATAGCGGCCCCATGCCGGGTATTTAAAACTCCTGATGAGGTGATGGGCTTCAATATAGGAAAAAACATTGTTCTTCAATGATCAGTTTTACCTTCAGATCCGTCTTTTTCCTATATTGAAGCCCACCATCTATTGAACAAAATCTGTACTTTACGTGTGTTCCCTGTGTGACTATAACCGAGTCAAGCTCGCTCGGCACGGCCGCCCGGCCGGCACGATCACCTACTATTAGAAGCAAACCGTTAACAGTGTGATCGATGATAAACATGAATGTTTTATTTACTCCTGGTGGTATTCCCCTCATGGGAAAACGAGATGATATCTTGTATTACATTTTACTTATCTACCAACTGTTTCCATTTCAATCATGTTCCTAAGATGAAACGACTTATTTCTGCTGTGGTGACATTTTTTACGCCTAGTTGTGCTCTGTTTCCTTAAAATTATCAATTAATTTCAACTGACAAGGCGTAAAAAAACTAAATAAAGACAACGATTTTACCCTAACTTGATTGACGTGAAATTCGTACCATATTTTCTGGGGCCTCTATTTAATAGAAATGTTTATCGCTGGACATTACACACAGCGCCATTTAGTGCCACACTAAGCAACGAGGCTTGTGTCGTGGACACCAGATAGTTGATGTACTACATAGATACTTTTTGTTTGTAAATACATGATTATTATACACTAGCTGACGTCACGCGGTTTCACCCGCGTAGTTCCCGTTCCCGTGGGAGTACTTGAATAAAATATAGCCTATAGCACTCACGAATAATGTAGCTTTCTACCAGTGAACAATTTTTTAAATTGGTTCATTACTTCCGGAGATTACCCCCTACATACAAACTTAGAAACAAATGTTACCTCTTTATAATATTATATATATATTAATAGTATAGATAGTATAGATTTAAACATCTATGACTCGGAAACAAATTAATGTCCATGCTCATCACACAAAAATTTGCTCCTACCGGGATTCAAACGCGGGACCCTAAGAACGTAAGGCAGCCTCACTACCGCTGCGCCATTCGGGTTTTCATTAAAGAAATGAAAACGGAGTAAAGCTCGTGTGGATGTAGTTTTAATCCAATAGCCAGCGTGTCCCCGCCCACGACTGGGTGTGCCGCCTGCCTCACCTGCCTGCCGGGTTCACCTTTGACATCTACAGTCTACAGTTCCTACGTTTCTATAGTATTCTGATAAATCCTACGTTTTGAACTTCGCGAATACCTGAATCTCTTTGATTACGAGTCCCTGGAACTGTGATCAAAGAGATATGGATCATGGTACATGGATAGTGCAACCTTTAGGATCTGTACAGATACCTACCAACACTACCTAAATTATCGTTTACAGAGGACTGATATAAATAGCTGCTTTCCCGTGCTTGTTGGTTAAACTTTATTTGCTAAAACGCGTTAAAGTGATAAGAAACAAGATTTGCAATGTTAAACTGTCACGTTCCGTGGCAGTTCTTTAAAATGACGGCATGAGACACAATCTTAAAGTACTCCTTCAAGTCGTATCATTCCGTGATGAGGAAATTCCAACCCCTTGCACATATTATTTGATGTATACTCATGTTTTTACAATAAATATATTCTATTCTGTTCTATTCCAAGTGTGGTTAAGACCAAATCTTCCTAGAACAATGAATCAAAGTTATAAATTAGATAAGACAAAGTTACCTCCGATTGTAAAAATGGCGCCCAACGTGGGACAAAGCGGTTTACGATCGCATCAACTTTTTCGTCCAGTAATTACTATCCTTATGATGGAATAATATTATGTAATTACGTTTATATAATTTTCTATAATCAGGATATATCAAGTTGTCTAAAAATATGTACAGTCGGGGTCTTTTCCGCCTGACCATTTTAATTTTTTTTCGCTTATAACATGCGGAGGCACCGAGCCACGGCCCCTTAAAGTTTGAGCCTATTAAGAAAGCCTCAATTTTGGCGCGCAAAATAACAATAACTCTCGTTTGTGCGTCGTCAGTGCGCTCGGCCGATTCGGTATCTTTAACCGACTTCAAAAAAGGCGGAGGTTATATGTTCGTGTGTATGTATTTTTTTTTTTTTTTTTTATGTATGTTACCTGATTTCTCTCCCATTTGTGGACCGATTTTCAAAATTCTTTTTTTATTTGATAGAGTACACTCCTGAGGTGGTCCCATTTTAATTTGGTGAAGATCTGATGCTGACCTTCGGAGATATACAATGGAACTCTTCAAAAAGAGACGGCAAATCTGTTGTGATAGCTCCAATCGGTTGGATGTTCATTGTTTATACAATATCATGACGGAACATCACGCCTGTATGCTCTGAGGGGGTACGCAGAAGTGTACAATTTACCTGATTTCTCTCCCATTTGTGGACCGATTCTCAAAATTCTTTTTTTATTTGAAAAAGTATACTCCTGAGGTGGTCCCATTTCAATTTGGTGAAGATCTGATGCTGATCTTCGGAGATATACAATAGAACTCTTCAAAAAGGGACGGCAAATCTGTTGTGATAGCTCCAATCGGTTGGATGTTCATTGTTTATACAATATCATGACGTAACATCACGCCTGTATGCTCTGAGGGGGTACGCAGATGTGTACAATTTACCGGATTTCTCTCCCATTTGTGGACCGATTTTCAAAATTCTTTTTTTACTTGAAAGAGTATACTCCTGAGGTGGTCCCATTTTAATTTGGTGAAGATCTGATGCTGATCTTCGGAGATATACAATGGAACTCTTCAACAATAGACGGCAAATCTGTTGTGATAGCTCCAATCGGTTGGATGTTCATTGTTTAAACAACATCATGACGTAACATTACACCTGTTTGCTCTGAGGGGTACATAGATGTGTACAGTACACCCGGATTTCAACAGTTATGGCATGTTATGTTCCATTTATTGGGGATAAGCCTATTACCATGACATGTATTGTTAACCATGTACAATGAATGCATAGCAAATATTTGTAAGTATAGGATATTACAACAAAAAATGGAAAAATAAAATAAAACTTTTTTGCCAAAAATAAAACCGACTTCAAAAAAAACAACAAACAAAAAAAACACAAAAAGAAAAGGACAAAAAATACACTAAAAGAAAAACAAAAAAAAAAACACTAAAACAAAACCACAAAAAAGTGAAAAATAACTTTAGCTTCAGAAGCCGGTGAGAAAAACACCAAATCAATCAAAGGTCAAGTTTCAGGAGTCGGTGACAAAAACACTAAATCAATTAAACAAGGTCACCGACTTCTGAAGCTTGACCTTTGATTGATTTGGTGTTTTTCTCACCGGCTTCTGAAGCTAAAGTTATTTTTCACTTTTTTGTGGTTTTGATTTAGTGTTTTTTTTTGTTTTTCTTTTAGTGTATTTTTTTGTCCTTTCCTTTTTGTGTTTTTTTTTGTTTGTTGTTTTTTTTGAAGTCGGTTTTATTTTTGGCAAAAAAGTTTTATTTTATTTTATTCATTATTTCTATACAAAGTCAACGGGGTGGGGCTAGAGAGCGTAACTATGTTGCGAGTGCAAGCAAAAATAAGCTTAGTGGTGGTCAGGCGGGAGTGTCCTCGATAGTAGGTATACCAGGTTATATTCAGAATCTCCCCAGCCATAACATGTCAATATGGTAGTAGGTATTGTGGGTACCTAAATAATTTTACGTCCATGTCGTCACCCGTCACAGTTTTCCGTCAACTAGTTTATTTCGTGCTAACATGTTATAACAAGAGGCCGTGACTTTTACGAGAGCTCGTTGAAGTGCGTGCGTGTGTGAAAGTGTTCATAATCGTAATGGCGGCTGAGGGACACTGGCTGTCTATAGTTTCTCTCTGATTTTTGTATGACCATGGATAAATAATAATACGCAATGGGTATACCTAGTTATGATTTTTTATTTTTATTTTACTACTACACTATTACCTACTACTACAACAGCCCATAACGTCCACTGCTGGACATAAGCCTCTCCCATGATGGGAGGAATTTGCCGTAATCTCCACGCTTGGCAGGCCGATTGGAGATCGCAGTGATGAAAGACTAACAGAAAACGCTGCTGTCCATTCTCTGGTCTACGGAGGCGCAAGGTGTTCTGCCTCAGACATTAGTCGCCATGGACGACACCCGTGAGTGCGATGGGTTGGTTCTATTCTACTCTGCCGGATACCACACGGCTTACCACACGGCTTTATTTTACTAGCTCCATTTTAATAAAGGGTGTAAAACACCTCTTAACGAAGGCACTTGTTTTCCCCGTCATTGTGATCATTTTTTTGCCTACACCATACCTGGGAACCTTCTAGTTACGGACATGATTTTTCACCCCCAAAAAAATTTTCCTAGCAATAATTTTGGCGTAAAGATACATAATTTTATGTACAAAATGCTTGGTTGACGGCTTCGTGATGAGGTCTTTTACACCCTGTATGTACATTGTACTATAATATTTTGAAACACAATTTTTACTCAATACCGTTAGAATATAACGCTCTGTTTATGATCTCAAGCAATGCGACTGAGACGCAACTTGTCTACCGCGTGGCAAGTCGCGTCACGGTGCTTCTTGGATAGTCTAACCATTTTCTTCGTTTGTTCTCTACGCAATCGCTCACCACAACACGCTTGTCGCTAGTAACGTGTAGCTTGTGGACAACATGTGAAGGCTCTACTTACCTTCATACTGTGTTATCACAAAACACATTAATTACTACGGCTTCATTTAATTTCTCGAAGCTTTGTTACCGTGACTGGCAAAACAAAAGAGTAGGTATACTAATTAGGAAAACAGCTAATAAATTATTATATCTCAAGTTTTGTTTTTCGTTTTTATGCATTCATTCATTATTATTCGCGCTCTGAATAACGTGTATATACCTACCCTAAACAATTATGACAAACATGCAAACTAATCAAATTAAATATAGCTTTTTCCGGACAGGTAAATATTTCACAGAAAGTGGTTGAGTCACAGTAATTACTTAGCCTGAACTAGTTACTTTATTGCGTTTCACATATCGTGGTATAGGTACACAACACATATTTACTATTGCTTTACATTGACGAGCTCTTAGAAGAGGTTCGTTAGCGTAAGTGATGAAGTTCGGACTTCCAATAGCTGGCAGCAGTGCTAACTTACCTAAATACTGCTAATTAATTGTTGGGGTAACTTAAATTTGAATGGTGTGTGTTTCATCCACCAAGTTTCTGAACGCACCCTTTTGACGTTTGACAGATTACGTTTCGTTGTCTGTGCGAATCGGTGCGATGACGTTTGCTTGTCAGTGCAATTTTGGTTGAATAATGGTCGCTCCGTGCTTGTAATTTTGATGCACGCGGCTGTCTTGTAATTATTGTTTGAAAACTTTGAGTTATTGTTAATCCGATGCAATCCTGTTCGGTGTTTGATATTTTGTTGATAATTGAGTGAAAATTGAGAAATCTCGCCATTTTGGGTCTTGACCGCGAGTAATTTGTTGGTTATGTAGACGGCCTTTTGTGTCTTTGAACGCCGTAAATTCCTAAATTCAGTGCTGGACTAATTTACATCCCCGATTGGGTTAGCAACCGGGATAAAATTCAGTTGGACATTGGTGAAAGGTGCCACGTGTGGGATCTTGGAAGGTTTGTCCGGGAGTCGACGGTACGAGCCGCGCGCGTCCCTTGGTTGCTGTCGAATCGGCATGACTACACATACACCACACAAACCACAGTTATACTTACACCCCACTCAGATAAGACGTGACCAGGACTACGTCACATCACCGGTACCAACGTGATGGTAAGTGTATTGAATAGTTGTTTTTCCTTTGTCAATTGGACAAATATATTTTGATTAGGGCTCCGCGTAATCGCGGACATCGTGAGTCTGTTTGTGCAGTCTCACACAGTGTGTGTGTTCCATCTACGTCGTGTTGTGTGAGGTTTTATAGGTATAGGGTTTATTTGATAGTTTTGTTTAAAGAATAACCTAATACATTAACTTCTCTGTTCTGGATTAAAAGTAGCCTGCATGACCATCCAGAATGAACTAGCTTTCTAATGATGAAATCATTTTTAAAATAGGTGCCGGGGTTCCGGATATTACCCTCCGCATACATACAAACTCATAAAATTCACAGTCTTTCTTTATAATATTGATTTGGTAGTTAGTTTGTTCAGTAAAATTGGTAAAAGGGCTCTGTTCTAAACAATTGCTTACAGCAACATTGACACTGACTTAGATAATTCCTAGCAATTAAACGCTTATGAGCGATAATTATAGATCTACTATCTCATTAAAGTGGTTACTTTAATTTATGTTACCATACTAAAAAACCGGCCAAGTGCGAGTCGGACTCGCACTCGAAGGGTTCCGTACCATTGACTATATTTAGTATTTGTTGTTATAGCGGCAACAGAAATACATCATCTGTGAAAATTTCAACTGTCTAGCCGTCACGGTTCATGAGATACAGCCTGGTGACAGACAGACGGACAGACGGACAGACAGCGAAGTCTTAGTAATAGGGTTCCGTTTTTACCCTTGGGTACGGAACCCTAAAAAAAGACAAAGTGAGTTGAAAAGAAAGGTAAGGCCTACATAAGCTAAACGCGAGTTTAATAATGCAAAAAAGCATTTGATTCACTGCATTAAACAAAACCAGAAAAATATATGATATTCTTCAGGATATATGCTAGTACGACAGTGTTTTGAAAACATAATATAACTTATCTCTAAAAAAATAATATATAATAATAATAATAATAAATGTTTTGATGATTCTTTTTTATTTGAAAGGTAGTGCTTCCCGTGTGGTCCCATTTTATGTGAACATCTGATGCTGATCTTCGGAGATATACAATGGAACTCTTCAAAAATAGACGGCAAATGTGCCGTGAATGTTGCAATCGCTTGGATGTTTATTGTTTATACAACATCATGACGTAACATCACGCCTGTATGCTGTGAGGGGATACGCAGATGTGTACAATACACCCAGATTTCGACAGTTAGGTATATTAAGTTGGAGCGATCGTGTTCAGCGTGCGCGGTGCGCCTCAAATGATGTAACATCACGCCTGTATGCTCTGAGGGGGTACGCAGATGTGTACAATACATCCAGATTTCGTCAGTTCGTTCGTGTTCCGCGCGCGCCTCATAGATATGTCAGCAAAAGGGACTGTTCTAAAGAAATACTGCGGCCCTGGAATACAAAGGGCTAAGAAGGAAGTTCCATATATTGGGGATACGCCTATTCATCATCAGCCTATTAATGTTCCCCCTGCTGGGTTACAGGCCTCCTCTCTATGAGAGGGAATGTGCTATAATCCTCCACGCGGGCCCAGTGCGGATTGGTAGATGTCACATCACACATGTCTTCGAATTTTTTGGTTCTAGGACATGCCGGTTTCCTCACGATGTTTTCCTTCACCGTTTTGAGAGCAGTGGTGATGAAATAAATTACACAATGTAATGCGCCTGCCTGGGTTCAAACCCACAACTTACTGTTCGTAAGTCGGGGCTGCCACCACCTGGGCCACCGATGCTCACGCCTATTACCATGACATATTGTATTGGTAACAATGTCATATAAATTCATGGCAAATATTTGTTTGGGAACAACTAAAAATGGATAAATAAAAACCTTTTTGCAAAAAAATTAAACCGACTTCAAAAAACACAAAAAAGTGAAAAATAACTTTAGCTTCAGAAGTCGGTGACAAAAAAAAAACAATCAAACAAAAGTCACCGACTTCTGAAGCTAAAGTTATTTTTCACTTTTTTGTGTTTTTTGAAGTCGGTTTTATTTTTTTGTTGGCAAATAATTCTACAAGTAACATATTAGCGTCATAGTGTTTTACTTTTTTAGTCAAATCAATAGATTTTTTGTAAATCGCAAAAAACCACTCATTTCGCACCGTTCGGGCCGCAGTGACTGACGTAACAACTACTTTGTAGTGCAAGCTGATTAGAACCTTATTCTAACAGTATTTCAAACGAAGATTGAACCACCACAAATAGAGTTGCTAATTTAGCTCCTGTAATCTCCTTAAAATAAATAAAAAGTGATCAATAGATACTAAGATGACACGCCACGAGTACACCGCAAGCAAAATACGCGCATTGGACGTGAAGTTGTGGACACCAGCCCGGTATAAACAAGATGATACGAGTACCTACTTACCTTGTGGATTCTGAAAAGGCGGTGAAAATTTTTCTTCTTTGGTAAATCATGTAGATATTGATGGAGGGCTGTTTTTACTGAATAACTTATCAAATACTGCCCAAAGGCGATCATTTAATTTTTAGAGTTCCGTACCTGAAGGCAACTAACGGGAGCCTATTACTAAGCCTCCACTGTCCGTCGGTCCATCTATCTGACTCATGGTCCTTTATTACAGACAGAAATATCCACAAAAACAAAAAAAACCGGCTAAGTGCGAGTTGGACTCGCGCACCGAGGGTTCTGTATAATCTTGTACGTATTTTGTTATTATAATACATAATTACGGTTTCAGATTTTTGCTTTACATGTGTTGTAAGACATTGCTTCTCGCCAAATGTCATGGTTCTAGGTCAACGGTAACTACCGTACTAGGTTTTCGACCCAAGACCTATAGGGTAGTTCCGGTTGACCTAGAATTGTGTTAAAAGCAAGGTCTTACAGCATAGGTAAAGAGAATTCCGAAAAATAAAAAAAATGTAAATTAAGGTAAATTTTGGTACTCAAACTCAAACTCAAAGCATTTATTTCAATTAGACCATTACGGCACTTTTGAATGTCAAAGATACAAAAGAAAACAAAGCTACAGTCCCAGTCACAAGACATAATAACTTGAGAAAGTACTGTAGTTGCCCATTCCCTAGCGTAGATCTCTATGGAGAAGAACGGGCAAGTAACTCCATGGACACTCTTTTAAATCAAAATATTGTTACAAAATCTTGGTTACATCATTCATGTTGAGATTATACATAATTATATGTGAGAACGATGTAGAAAGACGTGCACATTAAGAGCGTCCAGAGCAAAATATTAAATCAAAAATGTATAAATAAAGTAGGTAATTAAAATGAACCATGGCAGTTAAGAGATGACCCAACTGACAGCGCCCGCACACGAACATGACGCATGTATCGGCGCCATTCAACTCAACCAGATTGAAGGGAACTAAATGACCCGACACACCCGCCACCATCAGCGAGACATTTGAGTGAGCATGACATTCTCTCAGCCACCAAGGCATATTCAAGTCAATGAAAGATAACTAAATGCAAATGCTTTACAGTACATGGTACTCACACATGAGCTATGCAATTATACAATACTAAGAGATGGAGTCTATACTATACCACAATAATTTGCCCAATTAGTTTTCCCCTATGGTTGTGGAGCAGGACCAGCATTGAGCCAAGCATTTTTATCATTAATGTAATCCCCTAACTTATAATATGTTTGACTTCATAGTGTTCGTTTTAATTTCGTCTCATTTAGTTGTAGAATGTGGGGAGGTATTTTATTGTAACATTTTAAACAGTACCCCATGAAAGATGAATCTACCTTAGCAAACCTGAAACCGGGCTGAACTAGTTGGTCCCTATTTCTAGTATTATAGTGGTGTCTAACACCTCTTTTACTGAATAAATGCAGATTTTTCCTAACGTACATGATATTCTCATAGATGTATTGACAAGGTACTGTCATGATATTTATTTCCTTAAACAGTTCTCTTAGAGAATCGCGTCTACGTAATTCATATATGGCTCTGATGGCTCTTTTCTGCAGAATAAATATAGACTCGATGTCTGCAGCCCGTCCCCATAGTAAAATACCGTATGACATAATACTATGAAAATAACTAAAATAGACTAGCCTCGCCGTATCAAAATCTGTAAATTGACGGATTTTTCTAACAGCATATGCTGCTGAGCTCAGCCGTCCTGCAAGAGATGTTAAATGAGGACCCCATTGTAGCCTTGAGTCGAGCGTCATTCCCAAGAAAACCGTTTTATCGACAAATTCTAGTTTCTCTTGATTCAATACCACGTCACAGTCACTACTTTTGACATTTGGTGAAGCAAATCTTATGCACTTTGTTTTTTTCCCATTTAGTACTAAATTATTAGCGGTAAACCAATCATGAACCTTCAGCAAGGCGTTATTTATGTAGTCAAGATTTGTGGCACGTCTGTTTATCCTAAATATTAAAGAAGTATCATCAGCAAACAACACCAATTGCGGGTGGTTGTCAAATAAATGGGGTAGGTCATTTATGTACACTAAAAAGAGGAAGGGACCCAATATCGAACCTTGTGGTACACCCATTTTTACTTTTAAACCCATTGAATTTACACCATTTACTTGTACATGCTGCTGTATATTATTCAAATACGATTTTACTAAACTGAGCGCAAGTTTACCTAAACCGTAATGCTCCAGTTTCAAGATCAGGGTTTCGTGATTTACGCAATCAAATGCCTTCGAAAGGTCACAGAAGATTCCTATGGCATCTTGTGCCTCTTCCCACGCAGTAAATATGTATTTTAATAAGGTGACACCGGCGTCAGTCGTACAACGTCCTTTGGTGAAACCGTACTGTTGCTGAAACCGTATTGTTGCTGTACTTACAACGATGGGTTCGTGGAAACTGTCCATACGACCGGGTCTAAGTTCTTCAAGGCGCGTCGTACAGATCAGAACAAGAGGCTCTCCGATCACACTCTCAAGCTCATGAAGGAGCGGCGTGAGATGATCCTGCAGTCTTCAGACGAGGCGCGTAAATACCGGCAGCTCAATAGACGGATCTCTAAATCCTTGAAGAGCGACCTCCGCCGCTTTAATACCGAGCGTATTAAAGACGCGATTGAGCGGAATAAAGGCTCCAAGGTATTTGCAAGTGATCTGGCTTTTGGGCAGAGCCAGCTCACGAAACTGAAGACCGACGATGGTAGGATCTTATCCGCCAAACCGGAGCTTCTGAGGGAGATCGAGAGCTTCTATGGACAGTTGTACACGTCAACCAGTAAACCCGTCGTAGATCTAGCCAACGACCCAAGAGCTAGACTGACCCGACACTATACCGAAGACATCCCGGACGTCAGCCTGTACGAGATTAGGATGGCTCTGAAGCAGCTCAAAAACAACAAGGCACCGGGTGATGACGGAATTACGGCCGAACTCCTGAAGGCGGGTGGAAAACCGGTACTTAAGGCCCTTCAGAAGCTGTTTAATTCCGTCATACTTGAGGGAAAAACGCCACAGGCATGGTGCAGGGGTGTGGTGGTGCTCTTCTTCAAAAAGGGTGACAATGCCCGGCTGAAGAATTATAGGCCCATCTCACTTCTAAGCCATGTCTACAAGTTGTTTTCTAGAGTCATCACGAATCGTCTCGCGCGCAGGTTTGACGATTTCCAGCCACTCGAACAAGCCGGTTTCCGAAAAGGCTTTAGCACCGTGGACCACATACATACGCTGCGGCAAGTTATACAGAAGACAGAAGAGTATAACCTGCCTCTCTGTTTAGCGTTTGTGGACTACGAGAAAGCCTTCGATTCGATCGAGACCTGGGCTGTACTGCAGTCTCTCCAACGGTGCCAAATCGATTATCGGTACATCGAGGTGTTGAAGTGTTTGTACAAAAACGCCACCATGTCAGTCCGACTTCAGGACCAAGCCTCGAAACCTATCCTTCTGCAGCGAGGTGTGAGACAGGGAGACGTCATATCTCCGAAACTGTTCACCGCTGCACTGGAGGATGTCTTCAAGGTTCTGGACTGGAGAGGACTAGGCATCAACGTCAATGGCGAGTACATCACTCACCTTCGGTTTGCCGATGATATAGTGGTAATGGCTGAGACCATGGAGGACCTCAGTACAATGCTCGATGACCTCAGTAGAGCTTCCGGAAGAGTGGGTCTAAAAATGAACATGGACAAGACTAAGGTCATGTTGAATGCCCATGTCACACCCACTCCTATCAAGATCGGAGACTCTACTCTCGAAGTTGTAGACGATTATGTGTACCTGGGACAAACGGTCCAGTTAGGTAGGTCTAACTTCGAGAAAGAGGTCAATCGTCGAATCAGACTCGGTTGGGCAGCGTTCGGGAAATTGCGCGGTATCTTCTCGTCCAACCTACCGCAGTGTCTCAAGACGAAAGTCTATGACCAGTGTGTGTTGCCAGTGATTACATACGGGACCGAAACGTGGTCGCTCACAATGGGCCTCATCAGAAAGCTTAAGGTCACCCAAAGGGCAATGGAGAGGGCTATGCTCGGAGTTTCCTTGCGCGATCGAATCAGAAATGAAGACATCCGCAAGAGAACAAAGGTTACCGACGTAGCCCGAAGAATTGCCAAACTTAAGTGGCAGTGGGCAGGGCACATTGCTCGCAGAACGGATGGCCGATGGGGCCGAAAAGTTCTGGAGTGGCGACCGCGAACCGGAAGACGTTGCGTTGGAAGGCCTCCCACTAGGTGGACCGATGACCTGGTGAAGGTTGCAGGAATCCGCTGGATGCGAGTCGCACGGGACCGGTCAATGTGGCGACACTTGGGGGAGGCCTATGTCCAGCAGTGGACGTCTTTCGGCTGAAATGATGATGATGAATGATTACAAGTTTTTACGAAAATCTAAATTTGCCCATATCTTTTTATCGTGTTGACTCAGGATTGATTTTTATACACCTAATAGGTGCTATAAACCTCAATATCTGGTATAAATTTCAACTTGCTAGGTCCACCCGTTCCTGAGCAAATCGGTGGTGCCACACAGACGGACAGACGGACAAGAGAGTAATCTTATTTAAGGGTTCACCACAAGGGTTTTTACCTTTTGAGGTACGGAACCCTAATTAAAGGGGGCTCCGGGCTCCGCTACTACGATGGTACGGAACTTTTTATGCGCGAGTCTGACTTGCACTTGGCTGGTTTTTCAATATTTGCGGCTTAGTCTACGCCACTGTTATATATGGTAGAACACAGTTTTTAGTAGGTGGCCTAAAAAAACAAACCGCAGATTTAAAACTTTTTTTTTTCAAGTTAATCTCTTTTATTTACCTTCATAGATAGGTACATAACAATTATTACGTTTTCTGATAGAACACAGTCTGCGTCTATTTCTGTACATAGGTAAATGAGGGCATAGCGTGCTTCAAGCTCACGGCGTTGTATCTAATTCTTGAAATATTACTAGAAACTTGGTTTAGTTTCTTAGGCCTTCGTCAACATGTCATGGTGAAAATATTTTAATAACTGAGGGTATAAAAATGGTTTTGGATGTTAAAAAAGAAAAAAAAAGGTTAAATCTCAGAAAAATCTTTAAGTTATTCACACCGCGGACGAATCTTTTTGTGTAGCGCATCACTATTTCTTAAGAGTCCTATTACATTTTTTACGCAAATTCGTGATTTTTGACGCAGTAATTTTCAGCATCAGTTAGATATTTTAATTATTTGCTTATGAATGACAATAGTGCCATTCTCTTTCTTGTAAGTTGGAGTTACATATTTTCATTTTTCTTTTCGTGTAATTTACTATAAATATTTTACGAACTCAGTTTGCAAGAAAAACCGTCGGCGATGGAACTTTGACGCTCAAATTCACATTGTTACATGCAATTCTTATAAAAGCTAAAATTACTGAAAAATAAGCTGAATGTTTTACTTGTTTATTGGAGTTTTAGAATTTCTTTAAATTCCTTGAATTTTCACGGAAAAAAATTGTAAAGAAAGCGTAATTTAAGCCATAAATGTCTTGATTCAGCGTCCATTATATTCCAAATAAACTAAATTTTATCAAATAAATTAATATGATATAAAACTTCAATCTACAACGAATAAGTTTCATTAGTTTTTGTTTGTCAATATAATAAGACACAATTACAATCAATAAAAGTGAAGTACTATAATTCTGCGTCAATTCAAGTCGCTCCTCAGTCTCATGTCAGTCTCGTCTCTAATTTTCGTCAATAACAATCGACAATCATCCGGAGATCGCTATTATTAACGATCGAAAAAATTTGACCTAGGGAGTAAAAATTGAAATATTGCGAAAAAAATGTAATAGGACTCTTAATATACTTGTGCTTTTGCATTGTAAAACATAAATAAATGTTTCGGATTAAATTCAAATTCAAAATAATTTATTTCAATCCATTTAGGATCATAATTAATAACAATTATAAAATAACAATTTCAGCATTTTCAGCATTAAAATCATACAATCTAATTGCGATGATTAATAGGTAATAAAGATAAGAATCTTATCAAAATCAGTAGTTAAACATTATACCAATCCTAATTTTATCCACCTTCGTGTCTAACGTACTTACGTACATTTTCCCCAAACAGTATGACACCTAGCAATAACAACATGTTATCTAGCGATATCGCTCGCACATAATATTAATACCACTCAAGTACGTAGGCTCACGTAGGTTTGCTCACGTAGGCGGGCGGTCAAATATTCAGATCAGGCTTTCAGGAGGGATGAGGGAGAGGAAGGAGGTAGGTAAACTTTTAACGAGTCAAAGATTAATTTTCAAGTTTTATTTCCAAGTGATTCCCGCGACCTTCACGGGTTCGTCGGAATATTTCGGTATCGAATATTGATATTATGCCACCTAACATATTCTGATTTGCAGTCTTACGGCAATATTGTTATTATACCAGTTATTTCTATATTCCACTCTCGGTGTTGACAGCCCTGAACATAACACATTACTATGTGTGGCAACACTCGCAGTAATATTTATAGACTGTCACAGCGATGTGAAACGCCGCGTGCTCTCTGTGATAGTAATTCACGGTTATATTGACAGTCGGTAAATTCGAAATATCTTGAAGATCCTACACCTACAAATACGGTGTTTAAAAAAAAAAAACAGAATTCCTAGTCCTCAGTGAACAAACTCAAATTTCTTCTTGCTAGTTTGATAATGAAGAGACAATAACTTCGAGCAACTGCTATTCATATCTTCTCGCTAGTTAGCAGTCCCCCGGCGCTGCCTGTCTCTGTGGCAGTAGGTAGGGACGTCACCCTCCGGTCATCCATTATGGATGCGGGCGGCGCGGCGGGTTTATAGGGGCTCGTTTGTTGCCTATTACGGCAGCACTAGCATCTTTATGAGAACATGGTAAATCTCTGATCATTTTCGTGTCAATTTTTACTTGAATAAAAAAAAAAAGTCAAGCTATACTCTGTTTTCATTTTTGTCTTTCAATCCGGCTTCATTTTTGTCTTTCAATTCGGCGTCTTTCAATTCATCAAAATCATCAATACAACCCTCAAAGTTCATAAAGGTGTAAAAATGGCTTTATTAAGGTCAAAATCATTCCTGCACCTTTATGAACTTGGAGGGTTGTATTGATGATTTTGATCATTATAATTCTGTAACTACATACGTCTTATAGTCGCGAATAATATTTTAATCAACACACAACCTAGCACTGGCCTGCAAATTGCAAAAAACGTGAGAAAATTTGAATTACGCGGACTACCCTTGAGCATACTGAACCTAACATAGGTTTGGATAAGCTAAAAGTAACCCTAATGATGTCTTATAACTAAAACATGAACTTATATGAATCGACGAGTTTTAATCAAAATAAATTGAAGCAATATTTCTCATTGAGTGCTTTAACTTGAGCTGACAGGAACAAAGACATAAAAGACCGCGACAGTTTCAGGTGTCATTTGTCACAGTAAATGATGGCAGCCTTTGTCGGCAACAAAGGAAGTGTCTCTGAGTCTCTGATCTGCGCGGGGTTTCTTTGTTCTCTCTGCTTTTACTGTAAGGAAAAACTGAGATCTCTGTTCAAGATATTAATGGTAACCTTTAACCGTTATAAAAATCTGTCGTGTCTCACATGGTGATGGTAAATGATTCCTTGACAAATCAGCGGGTATTGCGTTACACATTTACAATCTCAGTCCTATTCAGTTTAGGGATTAAACAATATTTATTGTGAAAATTTACGATTTCAAGCAGGAGAGAATTTTTCAAACATGAACAAATTTCCTTTAAAATCCCTCGGATTGTGGTAGACGCAATTGGGGTGCAGGTCACAAAACTGTTCAAAGTTTTGGTACAGCGTCAAAAGTTTTTGTTTTATTAAAGGATATACACGGTAAGCTTTTAGGTTTGAGTTTTTATTTAGATAAAGATAAGATAATGATTTATTTTGATACATCTTGATACTTCAATCCATGGAAGTGGCGAAGTTTCGAGGCAATATATTGTCGAGCCAGCGACACGAAGAAGAAAAAGATCAAACTTCAAAATCTTTAGGTACACTTTTCTATAATAATGTGTTCTAGTCACAGTATCAAACGATGTCCCGGAGCAAGCCTTTTGATAACTGATGCCGGCTAACACACAAAACGTTTCCTCAGAAAGTCAGTAAACCCGAGGCAATGTGCCTTAGACACAGTAACAAACGATGTCCCGGAGCAAGCCTTTGCTTTGATAACTGATGCCGGCTAACACACAAAACGTTTCCTCAGAAAGTCAGTAAACCCGAGGCAATGTGCCTTAGACACAGTAACAACCGATGTCCCGGAGCAAGCCTTTGCTTTGATAACTGATGCCGGCTAACACACAAAACGTTTCCTCAGAAAGTCAGTAAACCCGAGGCAATGTGCCTTAGACACAGTAACAAACGATGTCCCGGAGCAAGCCTTTGCTTTGATAACTGATGCCGGCTAACACACAAAACGTTTCCTCAGAAAGTCAATAAACCCGAGGCAGTGTCGTGGGGTGCAAGGTGCAAGCCAATTAAAAGTGAACGACAGTACTCAACTCGTTTGTATGCAAGGAAACGGAGTGATTGAGCCTTTTGAAAACTAACTAGAAATATGTAGAATTCTAAATGCAAATATAGCATAGCAGGAATGGTTCAACACGATCCTTTTAACTAACATAATACAATTATGTATATATGTGAGTGATTGATTGACCAGCTTTAAAAAAAAAAACGAAAGTACGAACAGCCCTTTTAGTAATTTTAGGCGTAAGTCCAGAAAGAAGTGAAAAATGGATTCTTAAAACAGCATGTGAACTTAAATCTAACTAAAGTAACAAACAAAAAACTTGGTATCTCTAGCAGTAGTTTCCAAATCGTATTCATTAAACTCTAGAGCAGAATTAAACTTTATATCTTAACAAGCGAAAGATAAAAGTTAATGGATCTTTTAGGAGAGTAATCCTGGCACAATAACCGTCTTAGTTAATTATTTGTGTAACCGTGGTGACCGCACCCGGCCCAGCGCCCAGCGCGCGCCACAGGCACCTGAGCTTTACTAATTAGAGATGTGTATCAAATTCGAGAGAAATAGGCGCTCTTTGCCGGCAATGTTTCATGTTTTCTGAAACACTACGTTATATTGGATGTAAAACAGAGAAAGATTTCCTGAAACACTTTATATGACGAAGTTTGCTCAAAGAAAATGTTCATATTAATTTGTTTCCTTTCAGCTTCAATCGACCTAATTATGCCAAGAACAAATTAAGTAATAAGCTAAACATGTATCCGTTTGTCCAGTTAATTATTTTCCTATCCAGTGGGAATGCTCACAGACAAAAATAGATTCAAGGTACCTTTGAAAAGTTAGATATTCAACTCTTTATTGCATATGTGTGATATGATATTTAATAACCCGAACCGGTTGGTTTTCGGAAATGTAGATAAGTAATTAATTATCTTTGTAAACAGATCCCTTGACAATCATAAAACATATCACGCAGTCAATAACCCTTGTCATTGCAAAAACGATACCAAACGTATTAGACAAGGCTGCGATATGAATCAATATGTTACTTACAAAGGAATACAAAGCACGCAGCTGGTCAGTTTCCCGCGCTCACTGTGTGTGTTGTGGTAAAAGGAAAAACACACGTCACTCATACGTAGCTAGTTCATGAAAACGATTACGCTTAGTTGATTCAATACACTTGCAAAGGTTATCATTATGGAGCTCGGTACTTTGTTTCATTTTATGAAAGTTTCGTTAGATTTACTTTTACTTTTGAGATGGATTGTATTGTTGAATGGAAGAGTGTTGTCTATGTATAAGTATTATGTGTCGTAAATGAAAGAAAAACGACTAAAAATAATGCAATATAAAAACATTTTGCTGTACTAAACGCGATACACGCGGTCTTCCAAAGAGATGCTATGCACATAAAACTCGCGATAACTATGGTTTTGCTTTCACATCACTGATTGTTGACATCACGAAACTCTAGCAACTTGGGAAGCAGAAATGAATCTTTATTTTAATAGGGTCGTTTGAGAAGATTCGTGTACAATAAAAGTTAATCGAAAGTAGTCAATTTAGCTTCCTCAGCCCGCAGTAATCGGATCCCAGACTTTGAACCTTTGTAATTGACTTACACCGCTCTTACACCAGTAACTCTTACTTACCTGCCTAATTGTTAACGGATCATCTACTTCGTTAGCGGGTAACCAGAGTTTATTTAAGTTAAGGTTAAAGGACTCTGAAGTTATTTCCAGTCGTAGTTTGTGTTTCTCGTTTGCTTTATCAAGTTTCCCAATGTTTTCATTGAGTTTTCTTCTGTCAAGATTTATTTAAATCTGTCGGAGTTTGGTTAATGTGGAAACTTTTGTTTTGTTACCAGTTTATTCAATTAAGGTACAAGCATAGTAGTAAGGTACAGTTCATTCAATTGAGTATGGAGTTCTAGGTGGTATAGAACTGTGTTTGTTGATTTGCTGCTGTTTTTCTTTTTTTTAAAAACAAAATGTTTGGGATTTAAAAGAAAATAGTACACATTTAAAATTAAATTACATTCAGACGACGGACACCTTTCTAATTTGTTTTCAGTCACCAATGGATCGCTTATACCTTTGAAACTGCACCCTCGACGGAGACCTGACTTGGGGCAACAATCCGACCCTTCGGCCTACATAAATTGTAAAATCGGTCAAGGTCTGACGAGCTTATTATAAATTCAATACGTACCTTAACGTTACCGCTCCCCAGTGTTGTGCCAAGTCAGCTCTCGCCTTGGCTCTTGGTAGCAGAGTCACGAACCCACGACAGTTCGTGTCGGATCGATGTGCCGCCGCGCGCCGCCCGCGGGGGATAGCGCGCGGTAGGGGTGCGCTTGGTATCGAATGGCTTCGATCCGATTTTACAAATATCGAAACAAATCGTATGTGTATTCTTTAAATCATTCTTGCATTTATATTTGATACATTGTATCAAAACAAATTAATCGCAATTTTGTATACTCGTAGCAGTCTTGAGAAAATTCCAGGAATACTTTATTGCTCATGTAAAAAAAAAACACTGATTGTCTGACTTTCGGGCCACTGCCTACCTGTAACGATTGTCAGAAATCAACAAATATTATACATATATCGGTATTCGTTCGTATCGATCGAGAATATCGGAGTATCGCATCAAGTTGTATCGTTACTGTATACACTATTGTGCATCACTAGTTCAGGGGATAGCTCAGCGGACGACCTCGGCGAGCGGCCCCGTCCCCCGAGTTGGGGATACACGTCTTCGGTTAACCTGTCCCTTCGGAGCGGGGATGTTCTATTTGGAAGTGGTGGATTTAAGCTCTGAAATGGGAAATGTTGCCGCACTGTTTGATATATTGTGTGTTCTTTAAATCAAGTTGTTTCTTATTTTTTCTCCACGGTGTATTAAACCAAATCTCATGTCTTGCTAGTCTGGGTATTTTCATTACGTAATGAAGTATAAGATTGAATTTGACTAATGAAATCTAGAATTTTGCTTGAAGTCTTGACAGGCCAAACTTTTTTATGTTAAAAATAAGTTCTAAGATTTTTTTTTTGTACTCTAAAAAGTCGGGGTTATTCAAGGCAGCTCTAAATTTATTAAGACTTAAATTCCTTAGTTCTTTAGCTGCTAATTGTCCGTGACAGGAATGGCTCGTAAACAATTTAAGTAATGCTTCTAATTACGTGCCGGCGCTGAAATAATTAGACTAATTTCGGACATAGCTGTTTTTAATGAAGGCAGGGAATTAAGCTGAACATTAACGTTAGGGTTTAAGGGTTGCTCATAAACACCGGCCAATTATTTTCAAATCAGTCTGAAATAGCGTGTAGATGTTGCGGGATCCGAGACAGTTAAATTGTTTCTCTGGGACTTCGGCGAGCTTCATTGTCCCAGCGCTTTTCTGATTGTCGCTACTGTTGACTTTGGCTTTCAGGAGTTGTAGTGGTTTGGGAATAATGTGGTGAGCTTGTCCCAAAATACAAAGTCGTTCCATGTAAAATACTGGTATGTTTTGTGTTTCCTTTACATAGGTATATTATATCCTGTTTTCTTTTACACCATTTGCTCATCATTTGATGCGAGTCGCACGGGACCGGTCAATGTGGCGACACTTGGGGGAGCCCTATGTCCAGCAGTGGACGTCTTTCGGGCTTCGGCTGAAATGATGATGATGATTTGCTCATCATTGTTGTAACGTCCCGATTTATTATACTATGGCTTTGTCTGGTTTGTTACGGAGATCACTGACTCCTAAGACACAGGCACATACACCTAGTTTAGAAGTCAGGGAATTAAAATTGACCTAGTTATAAGCCTTATATGCTCTTAGCTTTTGGTTCTTGTACGGTGATGGCTTTTGGTGGGTACTCCCTTATATCTCCTAAAAATTTTTGTCCGAAAATCATTATCCATAAAACGTTTGCTATAAACTTCAGTTACCATAATGTTCAAAATCCCGAAATTTTGTTTTACATAATTATCTTTATTTCTAAAACTGTTCTGTCATAATATCGAATACTATAATAATTGAATCTTCTAATTTTATATGCCATAAAGTCAATTATCCTAAGTATTATATTATATAATGTGTATTATTCCTAATGTTCATATAAGTGTAATAAATTTTTTTCTCCTAAAACATTTGCTAAAAATTAGGTTTTAGTGACAGAAACGAATCGCTGTAAATCCGACCCCACGCAGTCTTGTCTGCCCTACCCCTAGAGTGTAATTTAAAATCGCGTAGGCGCGGAAGGGCGAGGCGGCCCGCGAGTTGAGGAGCAGGTGGTTGTAACACTCGCCGCCGCTGCTGAGGCTGGCCGGCGTAGCCGGCCAGCAAGCCGAAGCTGCGGTGGTGAGCGTTAAACACATCTGCGACGATAAGCTCGCGTGGGACCGCCGGAGCCCCGCAGCGCCGGAGCCGTGACAGAAACCATGCCTGCTGCATGTTGCTTGCTCGCTTGCATGCTGCATGCTTGCTTGCATACTGTATGCGTGCTTGCATGTTGCATGCTTGCTGCATGTTGCTTGCTCGCTTGCATGGTTGCTTGCATACTGTATGCGTGCTTGCATGGTTAAAATCCACATAATTATGTTCACACTCAACTGTTTTATAATGATTGACGGTTCGATTGATTGATTTTCTGCTTTTTAGTGACTACTTATGTGAAATGTATGCCAAAACAAAAGAAGATTCTAACTATGACTTTCTGCGATATGATGGTTCTACTTTTTAATTCTTACAAATTTCATAAGAACAATAATGTATAAAAATGTGTTGTGTTGAGAGAAGTTCATAGCATAGCAAAAGCTAAGTAATAGTTACTTTACTGTAGATACCCGTAATTACAGACACAATTAAAATAACAATGTTCTGTTCCCTTTTGGGAACGTCTGGGAACATACCGGTTTGTTTTAAAAATATTATTAAGATCTTAACATTTTTTTTTTTTAATTTAGGATTTATAACTATTATTGAAAACGATTTTAAGTGTTTTGTATATTATTGATTGTAATATTTATGACAAACGGGTTTAGAGCATATTGTATTTAGGGATTTCAATTTTATGGCATGTGATATTATGTGATAATAAGTTCGGGTAAGTTATCATTCGGACAAATGATGATTAGGACAAAAAAAGTTATGGCACTTTAAATTATGAATAAAAAAGTTAGGTAATACAATAGAGAACCCTTTTGGTGAAATAAAGAATTTATTTGTTTATTATTATTATACCTATAGAAGTTCTGAAACCGATAGCACTGTCGCTGTGACGACAATGTGTCTGTATCTTCGATCGTGTTCTATTCCGATTGACGTCAGCTTCGCGTACTGCTTGAGTTTCAAATGTCAAATGCCACCCGTTTGTGTTCAGTTTAAAGAAATAGGATTCCGTTTACTCTGTTAAATTGGGTAAAGAAAAACATTTTATTTCAGAATATCAGAATACATAACGTTTATTTAAACAGCGTGTAAATTTTGGCGTACCACCAGGGAAATTAGACCTATTTTTTGTTTGTTTAAAAATAGGTTTATAAAATTACTTCACCATTGTTATTATAAAGATGTGAGCGGAAATTAAATTCACAAATCAACATTACCATTTTTTTCGTTAGCTCGACGTTGGCGGTGCTTTTTATTTTATCGTTATATCTTTTTTTGTATTTTATCGTAAGAAATGATGAAATGACACAGTTTTTTGTAAGTAGGTTGTTTTTTTTTACAAACTCTATTTGAGGTCGAAATTTCCTGTCTGACATACTCTGAGAAGAAACATTGAATCAAACTCAGTGGTCACAGTCTATGTACGTCCACCCTTAACAAACGTCACGTAAGGCCGCAATACTGTCAAGGGTGTGACGGTACATGAAAATATATGATAAGTTAAAGGAACCTACGAAGACCTACAAGCCTAACAGTCCCTACGACCCTAAGCCCTATAAGCCCTACAGCCCTAACCTACCATATACCTAGTGTGTGATAAATAAATATATAAATAAGTTCAGGATGTCTGCACCATGCGACCTAAGGTTACAGACGGATAGTAGACAGGAATACCAGGTTCGGGAAGGGTACACTCACTGCCAGTCCCGCAGACTCACGAGACTGATCAGAGATGGCTAAAGGTGTCTTGGCCACAGTGAGGGGTAATGAGACAAGAATATAAAATTCAAATCTGATTTATTTACAAAATGTTCTGCTTATATACTACTTATTTCTTAACACACACTATTATACAAAGTCTATGTGTCCTATGCGTGTAAGATGCAACCAAATCATTCTTTTAACTGGGCCGCGCGTCAGCCAGGCCGAGTGCTGAGTCAATGTCCAAAGGTAACATTGAACAGTCTATTTAAAACTCATATGCAGATTTGCGTTGAGATGGTATTTTAAGAAAGAACCAGTTAGTGCAAGCATTTGACACAATACAAAGGAGAGACTTTAACAGTAATTCATATCACTATTTTGTCACAGGCACGAAGTTGGCGGTGATAATAACCACAATATTAAAATCGCTATTTTCCCGCAGGTGCGACGTTGGCGGTGATCATCGACATGGACCAGAAGACGTCGGTAATCTTCTCGGCGTGCGTGGCGGTGTTCTACACGCTGTTCGGCGGACTGTACTCCGTCGCGTATACCGACGTCATACAGCTCTTCTGCATCTTCATAGGTAAGCCAGGAGTTTTTCAAAGAGATTCAGTAGGTTGCCGAATAAAAAAGAAGAGCTGGTTTTGGAACAAAACAGAATAATAAAAGTGCCATTGGATAATACTATGAAGCTGCTTTCCCACTTTCTTTTAACTAACAAGATACTTTTTTTCAAGATAGTTTTTGTTAGTTACTTGGCGACTTGGCGTGTAGCAAAGAAACATTTTCACCGATCGTAGGCAATTCATAAACAAACGACGACTGAAGCTTTCTTAAGAGCCTATACTACCTCAGATTAGCAACTCTATTTGTGGTGGTTCAAACTTCGTCTGTAATACTGTTAAAATAACGTTCTAATCAGCTTGCACTACAAAGCGGTTGTTACGTCAGTCACTGCGGCCGAATAGTGCGAAATGAGTGGTTTTTATTCTTTATAAAATCAAATTTTCGTCTAAATAAAAAATTAAGTCAACACGATGTTAGATAATATTGTTACCTATCTATTAGGCTAAAAATCATCATTAACTCCCGTAGGGTTTCAGAGATCCAACACAAAATAAGTGCAAAACGAGTTTTTTTTGTCTTTTTTTTCTATCGTGATTTTTTTATCCAATCGTGTTTTCGCTTCAACAGATTTAATGATTATAAGTCCAAGTTTAATGGTGTCCAAATAGCGAACTCTTAGGTCTTATAGATACCGAGATCTAGATCGCCCAATATCACCAAAACAGCAAATACAGGCTCTTAAAACAAACATTATTGACTTTTAAGCAGTTTAAACAGAATAATTAATCGAATGAGCAGTTATGCCGACAGCTCAATATACATGTTATTAGATGGTATGACACGTTCTATCAAGTTTCACATGTTGCAAGTAGCATTATCTATAAATAAGCTCACCTGGCCCCTTGCCCAAAACTTCTTAATCTATGCCAGGTCTGTGGATGTGCATCCCGTTCGCGTGGGCCAACGACGCCGTGAAACCGCTCAGCTCCATGGAGGTGGACTGGATAGGCCACATTGACTCCAACTACTACTGGTTTTACGTCGACTACGGCCTGCTGCTCGTGTTCGGGGGCATCCCTTGGCAGGTGAGAGCACTATATAGTCACTTGGTTACCATCTGCACGCTCACAGGACACGAGTGCTATGACAGTGACCGTGGAGGAAACAAATGAGAGAACATGCTTGGATGCTTCACACTTGAAGGTACAAGAGTCAATGACGCAAGCTCCGTTGTAAAGCAAGTAACAAGTACAGTGGCGAGTGCCGAGCAACTAGACAGTGACTGTTTACTAGCTAATAACAACACTTGACCAATGTACATCTGGCTCGAGTCACATCGCAGCCAGAGTATAGATCGCGGCACGTAAGTTGAACCAAAATGGCGGTCGTTCGTGAATCTACAATTATGAAAAAAAGTCGATTGAGACCCATTAATGTGTTACAGATTGCATCCCGTAAGTTGAACTATGTCCTTGAATGCGCAGTTGCACATTTTCGGGTCTTACTCGATTTTTTTCAATAATTGTACCTATGCGAACGACCGCCATTTTGGGTCAACTTACGTACCGCGATCTGTAACTCCGTTCTCGTTAATTTGGCGTGATTTATGCATCGCTATAGTCAATTAAATTACTCCCGCCAGTCAGAAAGTTTGATATACTGATTTTTTACAGTACTGACATAGTTTCTAGCAGCTATGTCATTAACAAATCTTAAATTGTAGCTATTATGAATAGAGTAACGTGCTGCTTGAAGCTTTTCCAGCTTTCCGAGCTGCATACAGGAATACAATGGTACAATTAATGTTACATTTGTGTGTAAAGAATGGGCCTTTTTACCTACTTCTAACTGTTCTCGTCAAACTGCTATAAGACTTCAACGTCTTAAAAGACAGACTTTCTTCTCTTTACCAGTACACTTCAGCATGATTATGTTGCCCACTAGGTATACTTCCAACGCGTGCTGAGCAGTAAGACGGCGGGGCGTGCGCAGATCCTGTCGTACGTGGCGGCTTTCGGCTGCATCATCATGGCAATCCCGCCAGTTCTCATCGGAGCCATTGCCAAGAGCACCGGTAGGTTAACTTACCTGTTGTTGGCCGACCGCGGCGTAGGACGACTTTGATGTAGATAAAATTCAGTATCTTCTCTATTTCTTGGGGTCTGGCAGTTTGTTTTCCGCAGTCGTCCTCTGGCAACTTTTGTATTATCATGCTTTACAGAATCCATCCATCTTTTCTTATACTTCTTTCTTCTTTATCGCGTGGTTAGTGCCTAACCTGGTGTCAGAGGTCTTATGCCGCACATGGGTGACTCACTTTTTTATACTCATTCGCATAATCTAGTCTGTTTACTCATTCCTGCCTATGTTTGGTTCGGCTTCCATTCTAACCAGATGCAGCTCATTCGCTTGTAATACAATATCATTCATTATTTTCTTGTCCTAGCATGGAACGAGACGAATTACCGCGGCGATCTGACCCCGGAGGGCGAGCTGACGACGGACCAGACGTCCATGATCCTGCCTCTGGTGCTGCAGCACCTCACGCCCGACTTCGTGTCGTTCTTCGGGCTCGGCGCCGTGTCGGCCGCCGTTATGTCCTCGGCTGACTCCAGCGTGCTCAGTGCCAGCTCTATGTTTGCCAGGTGATTATGACATTGGTGAACTTCACTATTTCCTGGTGTTTGAGTCGGGATAAAGAAGTGTCGACACAAACTCCCCAACAAAGTATCTCTGTTTAGTTGGAAGAATATGGAAGATAATAAAGTTGGCATTAATTTCACTTAGGTTTCCTTTTTGATTGCACTGATTGCTCGAATTATAAATGTGCTAGGCTATAGTAGTCCGGCTATACTAGGTGATTGTCGAGTACCGTCACTAACCGTGCCACCTTCTCCCCAGGAACGTGTACAAGCTGATCTTCAGACAGAACGCGTCAGAGATGGAGATCATATGGGTGATGCGGGTGTCCATCCTCATAGTGGGCGCTCTGGCCACGCTCATGGCGCTCACCATCCCCTCCATATACGGATTGTGGTAAGTTCTTCGTTTATAACTGGAGATTTTTTTCTTCTTCGCTACTTTACGGCAAGAAGAAGACTGGTGCTTAAAAATGTGCCACGACAATGGAAACGGCGGTAAAGCAAGAGAAAATGGGTGAGTTATCAATTACGTACAATTGACCCTTAACGTACAATTGAACGTTTTGGGTAAACTCACAAGTGGGTCTACTGGGCCCGGGTCCGCGCAGCGATGTGGTGGAAATGATAATTTTGTAACAATTTGTGTATTATGGGATAAGATTTTATAGAATAACTATAAATGTTTAAATCTCGCAAATAGCATCATGTAGCAGTTTGATGATATGCTCAGGCCGAATTGTTAGGTGGACGGTCGGTGCCTATAATAATAGCACAGGCAGGTACTCGTAGGTACGAGTATGCCGTAGTTAGGTATGGTGGTACGATATTTGAATCTAGCTCTTGGGCTTACTGTGACACTTTACTTCTAGTTCTTGCAACTTTGAAGTTTATTGCGTTTTGCATTGTTTCATATTTTGTATGATCGTGTTCATTTCGTAAACTCGGAACATCAATAATAAATAGTAATACGTGAACAAAGTTCCGAAACTGTACTTTCAACGAATTATCATTTTATTACTCCCTACGTTGAATATGTTGGGTTTTATAAATGCTATTTTACAAATAGACACGGAGGAATTTGGACTGAAACGACATATTTTAGTTAATTTCTTGACACGCACATTGTACTACCCAGCTGCATGACTACATCTGCTGAACTTCCGTCCTGTGACAACGCGTCCCTCTCGCCCTTGTGACCCAACAGCCCGACACGATACTTGCGGCCATTGTGTGTGACCCACTTGACCTGCACAAGTGTGGCACTTGATCCTCCCTCGGCAACAAACATATCGGCTACCTTTGAGTAATCTAAGTTTAAGCACATGTGCGGTGTGAAAATTCAAAAATGTTCTCTTTAGTGAGGACCATTCTCTTCGTGATGTTCAAATAAAAAAACAGCGTATTATTTAATATTTAAGTGAAACATTCCTGAAAAATGCAATCCTAAAAATATAATATCACTTTGCCTCGTTGGGAATCGAACCCGTTGTTTCAGGAGGGAATTAATTAATTAATTGCAATTCTTGTATTTCTTTCTATTAATGAGTTCTGATGATAAGGCACTCGGTGTCCATCTCCGACCAGACGGGATTTGAGTATGGTGACTCGTTTTGTTAAATGTTAATCGCCCAGCCCACGTAGGTAATTGTAGTTCGAATGCGGCGGCATAGATGTCGCCATACGTTGCGTGTGGTCAGTAACAGGTACGTAGGTACTCCTAGCACTCGACTCAGTGTCTAATCGTCCTCATAGCTCACGGTGTAATACTCAAATGACACAAACATTTATTTCTCATTAGTTTGGTGTCTGTTGCAATCAATAATCGCTGCCCGCGCCCGTCGGCCGCGGTCGCAATCATATGAGACTGTACAATATAAGCATCAAAATGTATATATTTTATTATAAACATGCAAAATTTCCCGGCTTCGGGCGACAAGTTTAGGAGTAGCTCTTTTGTCATTTATGATTCCCGACCTACTTCCTTATCGTTGCGGATATTAAGAGGGAAATACCTCAAAGTGCCAGAATGAATCAATCGCTAAAACTGACTAAGAAGTACGTCACCTCTCTTTCCCCTATTTTAACAAACACACTTAAATACGATCAACCCTACAGTCCAAACGAGGGTCCTAGCTCTCGATCCGGCCAGAACCTAAGGAACTCTATGTACTCTACATAGAGACGTTTATGACATTTTATGATGTCAAGAGTGTCACTCAAAATGAGCCCACCATCACGAACAGACAGAAACCCCTTACACTAAATGACTCATGTCCGACGATGGTGTTGCACACAGTTATTATGATCATCATTCCATTGACACACATTGAAGAGCCAGCTAATGGCCGATACCGAAAATATATGATAATCGACACTTATTGTAATAGGGTAATGTTTTTACGATGGTGTTATTATGGCGGCAAGCAATGCGGCAGCGGGGTGATGCAAGGGACCTTCGAGATCTCTTACGGACTAAGTCGGGACTGAACGTTTTACGAAGGCCACCTGACATAGGGCAACACGCGTGTTCAGAGGTCTGTTGGCTTCAGAGTTTAAGTTAACTTAAGTTTCCCGGAATTCCCAAATGTTATTTAGGATTGATATCTTTGCCTAGCAGGCCGATGCACTTTTTGATGTGATGCCAATCCCATCACTGAGCCTAGGTGAAATGACTTTTTGGCAACGGTAATGGTGACGGATTAATAAATAATGCATTGAATTATTGTCCGGTCAAATTAGACCAAAAAATTGGAGTGAGGGTATAGTAATTCGCACGCAGCTAAAAGCAAAAAAAGCTAAAAGCAGCTAAAAGTTTATAGGATTGTTCAAAACACCATCATAAATGAAATCTAAAAAGTCCTCATTGATCCGATACCTGGAAAAAAAATCGGGTTCAAAGGTAACAAAAACGGGTCTTTCGCGATTTTCAGCAAAACGGTAAGTTTTGTCATAAAATTAGCTCAGACAAAAATTGAAGATCAGATAATTATGAATACTTGCTAAGTACAAAACCTCAAAAGTGGCGTGGAAACGTGTGCATGTTAATTATGACGATTACAACTCTTCCAACTTTTTGAATCGTTGTATCTCAAAAACGGTGGCTCTTAGGATATTTTTTTTTTTATAGATATATATCTGATCTACAATTTCGTCTGAGCTAATTTTATGATAAAACTTACCGTTTTGCTGAAAATTGCAAAAAACTCGTTTTTGTGACCTTTGACCCCGTTTACTGTTTTTTCCAGGTATCGGATCGATGAGGACTTTTTAGATTTCATTTATGATGGTGTTTTGACTGAACAATCCTGCCAACTTTCAGCTGGGTGTGAATTATTGTACCCTCGGATGTCTAAATTGACCGAACTATTAACTATTAAGCTTATATCAATCTTATTGAAAGTTATTGATGAAGTACGAATCTACTTGTCCAGGCTCTCTGTTAAGGCCCTTCTAACCCTAAAATTAGCAACTCTATTTGTGGTGGTTCAAACTTCGTTTGAAATACTGTTAGAATAAAGTTCTAATCAGCTTGCACTACAAAGGGTTGTTGTGGCCCGAATGCCCGAGTGTGGCAAAAACAATATCGAAAATCTGTGAATGCAGATTTGTTTCTTTAAAAAAATAAAGGAATGTTTCCTTTGAGTAAAATTTGCTATCTCCAGTATTTAGAGTACTTTCCCTCCAGGAGGCATTACAAAATTCCACCCTGTATAGTCCTTAAGTGTAATGCAGGCCACCAACTAAATGATACAACATAAGAAATGTAAGAAACATTACTTGTTTTAACAAGACTTAGTAAATCTTTGTAACATGAACGCTGCAGACGAGGTGTTCTGAAGCCGCTCGGGTCCGCTCGGCTCCGATATGCAGAGAGATTACCTCTCGCAGTGGGACGAGCTGCTAATTGAAACTTAATCCTAACTACCGACACACCCTCATGCTCTGTTACCTCTACATGTGTGTGTAGGGTTGATACTAGATATATAGCTTTTAATTTTCAACCTTAATGTAACTTCCAAGCTTTGATTGAAATTGGTTATGTACGTAAGATTATAGTAAGTTGTAGTAGCAGCGATAGTCTAGTGGTGTGATCGTCGGACTGCCAAGTTATAGGTCTCCAGTTCGAACCCAAGATACGCACGTCTAATTTTTCGGAGTCATGTGCCTTTTGTGTCACTTGCTTCGGTGAAGAAAAACATCGTGAGGAAACCAAACCATTGACTGAAAGATATTTGTCGAATTCAATTGAAGTTAATTCAGAGGCTCATGGGCTGCATTAAAACTCTGAAACCAAGATCCAGTAAGATCCAGTTGGTGAGACAAATCCAGATATTGTCAACATAACGAAAATACCTTCATGTTAGCACTTGGAGGTACAAATTTGTAGGGAATTCATAAAAATTTCCAAATTCATGTCACGGTTGAAGGAAAACATATTTTGTTGCTCGTGCATTTTTATTTCAAACTAAAGCAGAATAGCAAATCACAAACATTCCACAACTACCATAACAGAAAACTCGCTACCTCGAAAAAGATTTCTTCAAACTCAAATAAAGACTAAGAACATATTCCAGCTGCACATTACAACCCTATTCGCCCCCTTTCACCCCCTACAGGTATTTCCGGAGGGCTCACGCGGGCACACGGTCGATTGGATCCGTCTACTCACACCTGCATCGAAATTGAATGCCGAACAGTCTGTGGAAAGGGGGTCAAAGGGGTGTGTGGGGGTGAATTGAAAATTTAAATCCCCAACTAATTTTGCTCTGCCTCGGGCGGCGAATGAAACTGTTTATTTTTAAAACAGCTTTGTCGTGAAACTTAGCTGCATTTTAAAAGTTTTAGCGCTAGTTCCCGGACTTAGCCGTGTGTTTTCAAATAGTTCCACTATAATCTAGTCAATTACAGCCGTTCGTAGCGTTAGTCAGCTTGAATAATAAATTACAAATTATTGTGAAACAAAGTTATTTATGTTTTTTTGATTCCATGTTTTATTGAAACTGGCGTATGAAATCATACCAAATTATAATACAATTAGGTATATAAAGGATGTAAAATAACTCTTAACGAAGCCGAAATGCACTTGTTCTCCTCGTCATTGCGATCATTTTTTTGTTCTACACCATACCTGGGAACCTTCTAGTTACGGAGACATTGGGGGTCAAAGTTACTTTACTTTTTGACAAGTTTTTTTTTTTAATACAAGTTTTTAATGTAAGATTTTTACTTTAAACACCTCCACGACCCCCGTACTATTCAATCCATCCATCAGCACAATGTTATGAGTGCGTTACATTGAGTTCTACCACAAAACATGATTTTTCGCCCCAAAAAAAAAGTCGTTTCCCAGCAATATTTTTTGCGTAAAGTTACTTAGTTTGATGTACAGAATGCTTGGTTGACGGCTTCGTGATGAGGTCTTTTACACCCTGCACAGAACGTATTATGTTAACAAACGAGCCATTCATTTTTAAACGAACTAGCTCAAAGGACACTTGTTCAATTTTCTCACCAATTCTAACATGACGTAACACTGCACCAATTGATATGACCGCACGATTTATATTGGAACACCATTAATTTATACGCCGCGGCCGTTAAACCATCAATTCATCAAGCGATGGGATCATAAGCTGAGATGCGCAATCCTTGCTCGTGTCGTGATGCCGCATGCCGCCGTCAGGGCCACAGGCCCTCGCGACGCTCTAATTGTGGCGCACACAGGACCACGCTGCGAAAGGAGCATGGCGCAATGGGCCTACTGCCATGGATATATGAGGCTGCGTTTAGTAAATATATGGAATGATTAAGGCACATTAAAGTGTCGGTGTTATTAATGTCCTTTCAATGATGAGTGCGTTTTTGTTTATGATAATGGCTTTTCCGGTGCTTAGGAAATTCCATGATGATCGCGCTAACGTTATCATCTAAAGACTATCCCCGTTTAGGGTACGGCCCCAGATAGTTATTCGATACCTACTTGCGTATTATGTACCGAGTTTCCTCCGTGCCTCGGAAAGCACGTTAAGCTGTTGGTCCCGGCTGCCTTTTGTTGATCTTTGACAGTCGTTACAGGTCTGGTAGTCAGTGGCCCAAAAATGTTGACAACCAGTCTTACCAAGGAGTATTGTATTATATAACTAGTACATACTACTAACTGGGTTGTGGAGGTCAGATAGGCAGTCGATCCATGTAAAATACTGGTCCGGTTAGACTGGAAGCCGGCCCCACATAACATAGTTGGGAAAAGGCGTATTTATGAAGTTAATAAATTAAAGATCCCACCCGTCTTGAAAGAATAAACATACTTTTGAGATGGATAGGATGTTATTATGGGTCCTGTTATTACCATTTGGCTACGGAACCATGAAAGAACTTGTACTGTCCTGAACGCGGTTTACGACATTACCCTAGGTGTACGTGAGGCCGCTCGTCAGTGGTAATACTTTGAGCAGGCTTATTAGACTAGTACGGAGTTTCAATATGAGGCAACCTTACTGGTTTCGTCACCACCTGCTACCCACGTAGTGGTGGTTGATGTTCCCCAGTGCAAATGAAGAAGAACCGTACTAACATGTCCCAATTTTCCAGGTCAATGTGCTCGGACCTGGTGTACGTGATCCTGTTCCCGCAGCTGCTGATGGTGGTGCACTTCAAGAAGCACTGCAACACGTACGGCTCCCTGGCGGCCTACATCGTGGCCGCGCTCGTGCGTCTGTCAGGCGGCGAGAAGATGCTGGGTCTGCCCGCGCTCATCCACTACCCCGGCTGGGACCCCGAGACCGAGGTGCAGCTGTTCCCCTTCAGGACCATGGCGATGAGCATGTCACTGTTCACGCTGGCGTTTGTCTCGTGGTTGTCTGTGTAAGTATGGCTTTTTTGTTGCAGTTTCTGTGTGTTGTTATTTCAGATTTTTACAGGGTGTGCCGTACCGTATCTTGTACTTAGATGTTTAGCCTAGTCATATCTGTACTGTGCATATATTATGCAGTATAAATAAGAATAATAGGATTAAAACGATTTCTTAGAGTAACTATCTAGTTCCAGTCATATTTACAACATTGATACAACGTCTGGCAACGTACTATAGTGATACCTATACTGCAGTTTACGTTTGCTCGCAAATCTGCGAAATTCCCTACAAATCATGAAATGACAATCATCATATTTATAAAAAAACACCCGACCCAACCTTATTTCACAAATATCTAACTTGAATAAGACGTAACCTCCGAAAAGCGCTCGTTCGTACAAATTGATTGATTCAATTCACTCCGAGTGCTCACCTCGACCGGTGAAGTTACCGACACGACGTAATATGATAACGTACATACATACAATTTATGAAAAGTTAGACTCTTCTATGTCTATACCTAAGTATAAAACCGATTAAATCGCAGTGACGTAGGTATCTATTCTTAATTTAAATGGAAGATTCTACACAGGAGAAGAAATATCTACCAAGTGTTCCGGCGCGTGGCTATTATCGGAGTTAACACCGTCATATAGTTTTTAGGGTTCCGTACCCAAAGGGTAAAAATGGAACCCTATTACTAAGACTTCGCTGTCTGTCCATCTGTCCGTCTGTCCGTCTGTCCGTCTGTCTGTCACCAGGCTGTATCTCATGAACCGTGACAGCTAGACAGTTGAAATTTTCACAGATGATGTATTTCTGTTGCCGCTATAACAACAAATACTAAAAACAGAATTAAATCAATATTTAAGGGGGGCTCCCATACAACAAACGTGATTTTTTTGCAGTTTTGTCTAATGTTTTTAAATAATGGTACGGAACCCTTCGTGCGCGAGTCCGACTCGCACTTGGCCGGTTTTTTTTTCAATATAAGTTCCACTGATAATTCAGTAGGTCAAACACCGTTGAGTAGTCTGGAAGAAGTCGTGACAGCGATAAGACCGCCGCGGATTGGGATAGGATTAGCAATTAGATATTGTAAATTACCTGGGTATCAATTTTGGTGTACCTACCTACTCTAAAGTACCTATATTCTATGTATTTAACTTCCAACGTATTTGGCGTAATTAAGCTGTCACCCGTGCTACCAGCTTTTGCCTGAGCTATTCTTGTATTAAATTGTGTCTGCACAAGAGAAGAAAATGACAACCCCTACTAAAGACAGACAGCAAGTCTGTCCCAAAATAGGTAGAAACTATATTATAAATGTATTGCTTCTGTCAGAGTCTGTTTGAGGCGTTATCCTACGATGATCACAAAGTTACAGCCCTGAACGACAGGTATTCATCAAAAATGTATTTTCGTAATACATTTTCAGCGTTTTGTCGAAGATAATTGAAACGTTGGCCCCAATGTTTGACGAGGTTCATCAAATATTCCTTAAAGTTGGGTCAGACCTCTTTGGGGGTATTTATAATTTAGAGACAGTTGCTCAATTAGGGGTAGCAACAACGAGCCCTATATAAAACTGGGTTTATTTAAACGGCAATTTCGGAAAAGTAGTTTTAAGTCCTCCAATGTGTTTGCAAATTGGTTTTGATTTGGGTTATGCTTATGAGAATTGGGACTGAAAATTGGTACGTACAGTTGCGGTCTTTTCCTCCTGACCAGTTTAATTTTTTTTCGCTTAACTTAAATCATGCGGAGGCGCCGAACTACGCCTCCTTAAAGTTTGGGCCTATTAGGAAAGCGTCAACTTTGGCGCGCAAAATAACAATAACTCTCGTTTGGCGTGCGTCGTCAGTGCGCTCGGCCGATTTAGTATCTTTTCTTATTCATTTTTCTTTTTTCATTCATTATTTCTATACAAAGTCAACGGGGCGGGACAAGAGAGCGTTTCTATGTTGCGAGTGCAAGCAAAAATTAGCTTAGTGGTGATCAGGCGGGATTGTCCTCTATAGTACGTATAATAGTTACTTTTGGACTAATTTGACAAGTTGGAGTTTTTTTGTAGTTTAGACTACAATTCTATCTAAAAATGTTCCCATTTTCATGGTAATATTAAACATACTTGGGCTCCCGGAAGTATCTCTTAAGCCGAGTGCGTCATCACCGCATATTACGTTCGTTAGGATGGGCCATCGTGGCCCATCGTACGTAGCGAGCCACATTAAGGCCACGGGGTCAGGCCTTTTTAATTAAGTATTCTTGGACTAAGAGGGTTGCTAAATGAGATCGGTTTATTGTACTATTATGTTACAGCTATTCGATTCCAATGTTGAATGAGAAACAGTTTTGGTAATTAAGCTAAGTGGGGTTTGCATTGGTTTCAATAACAATGTCTACATCTATTTTGAACAGTAATATTAATTATTATAGATATTTTAATAGTAAGACACCGAACTGTTGGAGAGGTTGTAGGTTCAATTCCAATCTGTTTTACTGCGGTTGTGAACTTATATTATCACAAACCACAGAGTGTAAAAGATCAAAGATGTCTATGGCGCGAATAGATTCAGCAGAGGTCTGAAATACTATTTATATGTGCAACTTGTGTGCAACCCAAATTGTTGGGTTTGACAATAAAACCAACATTTTGTAACTTAAAGAATGCAGATCGATTTAAGAATTAAAATTCTATAGTCAACATTACTATAATATGATTTGCTTTTAAGATGGAGCAAGATTAAAATAAGTTAGTATTAATGCAAACATTCCAGTGCGTTATAAAATAATAGACATGATGTAACACATCACTCAAGGGGATAGATAATATGATCTTTCTATTCATCATTTAAAATCAAATAACTTACATAATTGGTGTCAGAAGCTAACACATCAAAAATAGATATTTCGCAATAATTATCACTTGAGACGGAGGAAGTGTTAGAATTTGAACGTTATGATATTTGACTATTATGTGCTGTTTGTTAGCTATTAGGGTTTCTAGGTTTATTGTCGCTAGTTGAATTGTTAACTTGTTGGTCAAAGACGCTAAATGTTTTTGTTGATGTTAAAGTTCTGTGATATAACATTAGTTGTAGAATAATTGCGTTAGTTTAACAATTACGAATACCAAACGCTTCTTTTTTGTTTATAAGATACAGGAAAGCGTATTGACCGTTTTGTTTACTTGATTTCTCAGTCATTATTTTTTAACATAAACGTTTTTTAAAGTGTTTTCGTTCAAATACCTATTGCCAAAAACTGTTCAGTCCCAATAGGTCCAATCCAATCATTTAACATTGAGTTCATTATATCTTACATTTCTATCTCCTATTTAATTACTCATAAACACTTTCCTTCTACATAGTTCCTACACTCAATTTTCATACATCCGCTTTCCACGGAACGACTACCAGTCTAAATTCCGCAAAGCGTTTTTGCAGTTAATCATTAGAGCACGGGTGGATGCTGCATCCCTGATCTGATCACATGTTAAGACGCCCTGGGAATACATTGAGATGAATTTTTTTTTATCGCAGAGTTTTTAACATAAAAGTAAATAACTTCTGATTTATCGGAAATATGGAAGGTTTCATTCCATCATAGTTTTAAGGGTTCAGATGACTGTTCCTTTTTATGCAGTATGACTTCACATGGAGAGTTTGAAACAGAAAAATCGAACAAATCTGTTTTTGTGTCTCTCAAAGAAAAAACTACGATGTAAGGTTTTATAATAAGGAACAAAAACAAGCTATTACATAGATACAGATAGGGGATATTACTAGATCGCCATTAGTAAATCATCGACAAATACATCGCTTGTGAGTCGTGACGAACAGCCTCACAATGATCTGTAATGAGTGGAAAGTGATTGTGTATCACGACTTGTATGAGAGGAGCATTATTACATTGTTTACTTATCTGGAACACGGATTTTGTATACTTAGATGACGTAATTTTAATGCGTCGCTACATAATCATACGCATAAATAAACTTTCGTGTATTTTTTTACACACAACCTTTTAAAAGGTTATTTTGCATGCATTCTTATGAACTACTGTTACTGAGGGAGGAATCCTGAAATCACGAAAGTAAATCGGTTAGATAATTTGAACACAAATTATGAGACGCTGACAGAGTGTACAACATAAACTAAGCTTGTTTATTGAATGATGTGTGTTTATTACATTTGTTAGCTGTGATGAAGACTGTAAACTATTATAGCTCAGGTAGCTCATTCCCTGTAGTTGGCGATCTGTTTTATGTCGAGGATTAATAACAAAGTGTGAACATAAACGTACAGATACGACGAACACAACTTAGAGGATGGCTATGAAACAATTACCAAACTAAAGTAAATATATGGGTTGTATGTGTGATTAAACCATGATATAAGGGACTGTTATCACGATTTAATTAATTGAAGTTAATTACCCTATCATTTTAAACCTACTATTTGTAAAATAATTAACTAACGCCATTAAGGAAATTGGTTTTACTTTTAGAGGAGCTCGTGGCTAAATAATAACAGCCTCTCAGGTCGGTCTTTAGGTTAAGCCGTGCTTGCCTAGGTTGGTCTGTGGACGGGTGAGCACCCATTACATTACGAGTTTCCTCCGTGCCTCGGAAAGCACGTTAAGAGCCCACAGTATAAAATTCACTCGCTAGAGTTTAGGCAAATTCGTTGCGATCCTATGTTTGTGTGCATCGTTCAATGCAGATACACGCACACACGGGTTAAGATCGAGTGTAGTGATCGCTTAAACCATTTTGATCTTTTGGTTAGACGATGTTATTATTTTTAAGTACCTAACATATTAAGTAGTAAGTACGGTTTAGAAATAAAAGTCATGAATTTGTGTGCTTATCACAATCAACATGTCGTCTTATTGGATTTTCTATCAGGAATTTCTCAGTAGCAGCCATGGAGTCAGGATTTGTGCCCGATTGATGGCAATAGGCTCGGCCCCTGTTACATGGGATTTACACAGAACTGGCGAAATGTGGGTGTACTGTACTGTTAGGTGCATTGCTGCCTATACCTTCGGGGATTAAAGGCGTGATGTTATGATGGTTAAGTCATAATTATTACGTCCACGCAGATTAATATCTAAGATGATTTTGAGGAAAGAACCATACAGATTTGAGGGGACCTGTCTATCCATTGCAAACATTTGACAGTTATCGTGTAGCTCGACTCATCAACAATACAATAGGGTAGATGACTAAAAAAAATTAGTCCGTCAGATAGATTTGCAAAAAATATTGGACACATAAAGGGTGTAAAACACATCTTAACGAAGCCGAAAGGCACTTGTTCTCCTCGTCATTGCGATATTTTTTTTGTTCTACACCATACCTGGGAACCTTCTAGTTACGGAGATATTGGGGGTCAAAGTTCCAACTTTTTGTCTACTTTTTTTTAAATACAAGTTTTTAATGTAATATTTTTACTTTAACCACCTCCACGACCTCCGTACTCAATGTAACGCGGTCGTACCGCGTACGACCGCGTTACATTGAGTTCTACCATAAATCATGATATTTCACCCCAAAAAAAAAAGTAGTTTCCCAGCAATCATTTTTGCGTAAAGTTATGATATACAGAATGCTTGGTTGAGGCTTCGTGATGAGGTCTTTTACACCCTGTATTTTTTATTTTTTCACGTAAACTAAAAATGAAGACGATACAGTGCGTCGAAAACTCGTCTGACGTCACATTTGAGTACATTTTTTACCGGAAAGTGCCGTCACAAGCCTCTCTCTATCTTTGACGCGTTTTATCTTCGTAATTTTTTATTAATTTGATAAAACAAAAAACATTACCCAATATTTTTCGATAATCTAATGGACGGACTAAACAGAATCATATTTTTTTAGTCAGGATCATCCCTAAAAAAACATTGTTGTGTTCAACTTGTAGCCCGCATAAAGTACCCAAACTGTCAGACATTAGTTAAAAACTAAGTGAAAAGAAAGAAAGAAAATGGTCATATTAATGTCGCAGCCAATTCGTATAACGCGCCATTATGTATGGCGTGCCAGATTGAAAAACGCCGCCGTTATGTAATACGGCGTCCTCACGTTCAGCTGGATTACTATTCGGCTGAAATAAAGTACGCCGCATTGAATGAGCTCTTCGCGTTCGTCAAAGCGGCGTGATAACGTGCCGCCGTTATACAAACGGGCGCATCGTTGATACGCCGCTTTGAAAGTTTTAGTTCCATTTATCGCCGCAAGTGGCGCTGCATGATCATAAGAAACATGGCGTCGCAATCGACAACGGTGTCACAATGAAATGGCCGCTTTTCCCGCTTTTCAGTTATTTTTTCATTTTATTTCGATTTTTTTTTTCATTTGTTTTTACTTGTTGAGAATTACGTGGCAGGGGGTTTCCAAAAGGGGGGTGAATTTTTCATTATTTTTGCGATAGGACACACCGTTTTCGAGATATAAGCAAATTTAGAACCTGCTACGACTCCATGACGCGCGCTCGTTACGACTCGCATTTTATATTACACATCCACTTTCTGTCACAAATGTCGTCGTCGCTCCGCCGGACTTCGGCCTACATTCCTCATGTCAGCTAGCAAGACTTTTAGGACAATTTTAGTAGGTTATTTGAAGTATCGGAATTGCTGACAATACGACTAAACGTTGGACGCCGCTTGTCGAACGTATCGCCACCACAATCTGGCTGAACGTGAGGACAGCGTATTTCAATCCGGCGCGCCATTATGTGAAACGGCGTGTTATACGAATTGGCTGCGACATTTATACAAGCAAATTTTGTTGGGTACATAATCTTTTATAGCGTCACGTTTCAGAAATATGAGCTATCAAAGCTAAAGTCCATTCATGGTGGTCCATTCACACATTCATTATGTCTGAGACAGCAACGTTAGCTACGTTTTCGAATATTATAGCGTTGTGATCGCTACCAGTACAACTTTGATAGCTTAAATCTCGGAAACGTGACACTTTCAAAGATTTTGTGTCAGAAAAACCTTGTTTGTATTGATGGCAGCTATCGATTGATATACGTTTTATGCGTGTCTGATCAAATCAAAGTTGTATTGAAGATGCTATCAGTGAATGGATTTTAACTTTTAATAGCTCATATATCGGAAACGTGACATTTTATTTCATACAAAACTTGTTTGTATTGATACCAGCTATCGATTAATATAGACTACATGAGTAGCTGAAACTTTGAAAAAAAAAAATGCCGGAAGTTAGACTGGCCACAAAATTCAAACCCCTTTCAGTTTGTTACCAGAGATACCTTCTTTGGCCATTTTGTCTAAAAATCCTTGGCTAGGTGACAATGAAACTTAGAAAGTACAAGCTAAGAATAAGAACCGTCCTGGTGACCCAATAGGAACATAAGAAAATATAAAAATGGCCAACTTGACTTAACTTGAGGTTTAGAAAGCACCGGCTTTTTTAACTCACTTTTTCCTGAGACTTTGCTCGCATTAAGGTCTAAAACTGTCCCACGGGAACGTCCTGCAAATAGCCTTTGACACTCGGCGATAATATAATTAAAAAAAAAAAAAAAAGAATTTTCGTAATCGGATCAGTAGTTCCGAAGATTACCCTCTACATCTAAACGTGCAAACACGCAAACATAGAATACAAACTTAACGCCGTCATCATAACATTAGTATTGAAGCTGAACAAAATTTTAACAATCTCAGTAAACAAGCAAAGTTCTTTGTTTATAAAATGAAAATAAATAAAAAAACTTTTCAGATCAAAATATGGTAGTCGGCGTACAATCTCTGGAATATAATTTACGTAGAACACGTGACCGCGCGCAGCATAGTCATACGTCCTCACTCTGGGATGGCCCGTTCGTTACTGAAGGGAACGATTGAAAAGGATAGCGCTATTACTACCGCGTGCAAAACAAGGGACAGAAAGACTGCGTGCTCGCTTAGAATAAAATAACGCCAAATCACATATTGCTAATTACGAGAAAACCAAGTAGAAAAATAAAAAAATAAGTCAACACGATTTTAGATAATATTGTTACTTGTTACCTATCTATTAGGCTAAAAATCATCATTAAATTCCTTAGGGTTTCAGAGATCCAACTCAAAATAAGTGCAAAACGAGTTTTTTTTGTATTTTTTTTCTATCGTGATTTTTTTATCCAGTCGTGTTTTCGCTTCAACAGATTTAATGATTATAAGTCCAAGTTTAATGGTGTCCAAATAGCGAACTTTTAGGTCTTATAGATACCGAGATCTAGATCGCCCAATATCACCAAAACAGCAAATACAGGCTCTTAAGCAGTTGGTCCCGGCTGTCATTTGTGATCTTTGACAGTCGTTACAGGTAGCCAGTGGCCCAAAAAGTCTGATAACCAGACCAGACCAGACCAGACCAGACCAGACCTAGACCTGGTCCCTTGGACCAGACCTAGTCGGTCTGGTACCAAGGGGTAACGTATTACCCGGTACTAACTGGGTTGTGGAGGTCAGATAGGCAGTCGCTCCATGAAAAATATTGGTAGTTAGCTGCACCCTGTTTGACTGGAAGCCGACCCCTATAAAACTTGGGAAAAGGCTAAGCAGATGATGAAGGAAATTGGTTTTACTGATTTTATTACCCGTAAATCATAAATTCTTGTAAGTACTTAGGTCAGTAAATAGAGGCTGGTTCTGTCTGTGTATGATTGCTTGACTTTCAAACAATTAGGAAGCAATTTGTGATGGAACATATCATGTTTCCTATCTAACGTTCTAATACGCTGTTGGTTGCCGTCATCAGATATAACATCTATGACCTTTCTAAGTTTTTAGAATAGAATGTCATGCGTTTAATCTTCCACCAGGTTCCTGTTCAACGGCGGCTACCTCAGCCCTGAGTCTGACTACTTCAACTGTGTTGTGAACATCCCCGAAGACATCCGGCGGGTCGACGAGCCCTCGGAGGAAGCCGGCGAGCAGATGTCCGTCCTCGGCGGAGTGCCGGGCCGGCTGTACGGCGCCGCCTCCACGCTCGTGGGGCCCGACGAGAAGAGCGGCAGGATCAACCCCGCACTCGAGCCCGACGACGACGATCTAGACGATCCCAACGACGGGCCCAACCCGCTGTTCGGCAGCAACAGTGCGCCCCCGCCCGCGCAGCCCTTCGGCAAGCAAACGGCTTTCTGAGACGATAAGTACCCTTATTAGTTCACTTATTGGAAGTGTTACAGGCGCCTGCAGGACCACGGGGTCGCACCATCGCGGGATTATATTTTCCGAAAATTTTACTATTTATTATTTTTCATTTAAACTCTGTAAGATCGTTACATCGAAGTATGGAACATTAAACTTCAGTATTTTTCGAAATAACGACTAGAATGTTATGCTCAAGACGATCGAAACGAAACATATCATCAATATCTTCCTATGTAAACAAACCATTTTGTAAATGTCACATATTTCATAGTACGCCGTAGAACGAATGATTTCTTTAATTGTAACTGATGACGACGTAAGCGCAAACTGATATCAAATATATTTAAAAAATAAATATTATCGTGTAGAAATAAATGCATTAAAGCAATAGATGTATGTTTAATAGTTGATGTAAAAATGAATTAAGCCGTATTATTTTGTAGTGAAAGTATATAAATAATATTACGAAGTGTTGCAACTCATACATATCAAAATGTGAATTATATTCGTTGTTAGAGAATTTATATATTATATGTATACATTATATTGATGACGATTCCTTATTTGAGTCAATTAATGTAGAGAGAAAAGCACACTTGTCGATGTGCTTCTAGTGACACTGTGTGCGTGCGTGAGTAGACGAGTAATGTTGACCAAGCATTGTCATCATACGAGTGTAAATGGTATATAATGTAATACATATTGCTTGTAAAGCATCATCCACTACCTGAATACAACTCATAAATGATATATGGCTCGTCCATAGTTTAGTTTATTCAGATTACTTGTATAAAAAAGTCCGCAAAAGGAATATATAAAAAAAAAATATATTTAAAAATAAATGTTTATTTAAGTTAATTAGTAAAATGTAGCGGCAGGTACCTATGTTTTGGTAAAGCTTTGTTTTATAGTCACAAATATTTAAGATGTAAAGATATGTTTGATATTGTTTAGAGCGGGTATTGATTGTACGCTTGTCATATAATATACTACTTATATTATATACGTATATATAAATGCAAATAAAGACATATATACATATTGGAGGCGGAATCATTCTATCGATGAGATATTGTGATAAAGAACAAAAGAACTGGCCTAAAATCAGCTGAGTTACTAATGAAACGCAACAAAATAAGATCGTATATGAATATTTTTCATTTTCTCTCTCTGTGAATAATGAATCAATACGTGTAATATGGTAATAATATATTAAAGAGCTTTTTGATGCGACAGACGATCGCTGATAGTAATAATCGGTATTTTTGAATTTATAAGTGTATTGGTGTTCACAATATTATCGTGTTCTGATCCTCTCCCTCAGACCTGAGCGGTCCATGTCTTATATATGCGTGTTAATGTCCATGTTCGAAGCTTTTTGAAGTAATGTTTCTAAATATATCAAGATGTATCTTGCGAGTAGATAATACTGTCAATTTTGGCAACTTTTATCCTTTTGGATCGAGAACGAGCGTGTTTACAACTTAGTGTAAAATAAATGTATTTAAATATACATATTTTATCGACAACTTATATAAAATATAGATAAACAGTTGCCATATTTGATACCTCCCCAAGCTTTCAAATTGTTTTTGATAACAAAGTTTACATGTAAATCGTTTAAAATTCGAGATATTTTCTATATATGTTGCGGATGTATAGATATATGATGTGATATCCACCTGCCTAACCTTTGCTAAGACTACGAACTCGATACATATCATCTCTATGTGACTTACGTATATACATATCATAGTGTTTAGTGTGAAATGGTACATATCGATATTTATAAGAGTAGATCATAGGTATCGTTGTTGTTCTTCGGCGCCGCTTCCTGATTTATCTGTATTATTATAATTCTATAAATATATGCAATATATAATTAAGCATATTTGCATTGATGCATTTGTTAGATAACTTGTAAAATAAACAAGACTAGGAAGATACACATCAGTATAAATATATAAATTATAATGTATTACTACTATTATTATGCATTTCAGATATTTATTGAAAGATGTTTAACATAAGAAAATCTTTATTAAATAAATATTTATTATATAGTACACAAAATATATATATTACATACTGAATTTATATTTTTAAGATTTATATTCCATTACTGTAAGTTATTATAAATATATATCGTTTGTTATTTACAGTGTTTTAAAAGTTCTAAAGCGATGTTGGTCAGGAAGCGGCCCCCCACTGTTAGCTAGTAGATATACCTACTATTGACTTATTCCTAGTTCTTGTTGAATATTTTGAAAAAGAAAAATGTGTAAAAAAATGTGTAACGTTGTGAATTCCGCGGTCGCTCCGGCGACGTCAAAATAAAACATATAGCATGTTCATTGTGTTTGATTGTGTACAAGTATATCATCATGCTTGTATTCCCCGAAGGGTGAGATAGAGTTTAACCTACAGCAGATACCTACAACCGTATATCGCCAGGTATGTATGAGTCAATTTCAACAACTCGATTTTTTACCTAATTTCCATGGACATTTTCATTTTCAGGTTTTTAAAAATCTTTAATAATAAAGCGCAACATATCCACATTATATATACATATTCTAAAAGGGGATATTATAATTAAATTATTTAGAGAGTTATTTGGGCCACCGAAATTGGCGAGCCACAGAAATTTTACTATTGCCACCGAAATTGTATTGGTAACACAGAAATTCTGCGTTTGCACCGAAATTGTGAATTATTATTAAATAAATTGTTTTTTAATAATATGTAAAGAAAGATAAGGTTTAATGAAAAAACTGATATAACACGAATATCGTCGTTAACATTATCGTCGTAATTATGTAATGAACACCTGCATGAAACCCATGTATCACAAATAAACGATTTGATTTCAGAGATCATTTTAATAAGCATTTCTAAAAATACAACGTGGTGTACTAGTGCTTAAATCAGTCTTACAAAATTAGCAATCAAGGAACTGATTATGTCTTTTACTTCTATGAAGAGGATGGGAAATCATCAAATAGCTCCTCCCACTCTGGGCGAAGCAGGAGGAAGTGTCAGACTTTTATTGACTAAAACCCATCCATGTTCCTTCATCGCCCTTTGTGTTCCGGGGCCACGGTATCTCTTTCGAACAGTCCCGAAACCCCGGCAGGCATCGGTCCTTGCCGACCCCTTCCTATTGCTGACTCTCTTTGAGGCGCACGTGGAACACGAACGCACCGTCGACACGGCCTGTCGTCATGAGACGGACGGACGGCAAGCTAGCCTAGCCCACCGTCCACAGGCCCACCACTCGGCCCCCGGCCACAACTGCATGTGCATGGACTGCATGACTCCCGCCTAGAGCCTCCGATGTCGAGATGTCGAAAGACACCGCCAAGACAACCTCACCCTGGGACACTGCATCTCCCGTTGTGAGGGCTCTCACGCGCATGATGGCGTCCACCGTAGAGTGCCTCTTGCGGCAATCAAACTGGTGTTCCGCAAGAACCGGCCCCGTCCCCGCAAGATGCTCGGCGAGGCGGTTTGCAATTACTCTTTCAAAGAGCTTGCACCTCGTCAAGCATCACCACGGGTCGGTATGCGGACGGAGACTCCACAGGGCACCCCGGCTTCCGAATGAGGACCAGCTTTCCCGTCTTCCAACGAAGCGGGAACTGGCCTCTCTCCAAACATGCGCTTAGAAGCCCCTCTAGTCGGGGCCCGAGAGCCTCCGAGGCCAGGACACAGGCTTTGCCAGGCAAGCCGTCGGGTCCCGGGGCGATATTTTTGGCACTGAGCCTACGTACCGCCACTTTCAGGTCTACCCCAGTCACATCCGGAGCGTTTTCGTCGTCGCCATAGACGGGGGGGGGGGATGTTCCCCTCGCGAAGGGAACAGAGTGCTCACCACGTCCTCCACGAGCTCAGGCTGGAGACTGCGTCAGTGGGGGGGGGCAGGTGAGGAGTTTATCCCGCACCATCTTGTAAGGGCGCCCTCACGGATCTCTGTCGAGAGTCCCCAGCTGAGCTGCGGAGATGCTGGGGACTCGACATCTGCGCACGCCACAGATGTCGGACATGGCCTCCTGGAACCACCCTGCCTCATTGTCAACGTCGCCAGGCCTGCCCGGTGATATCACCCAGGCCTACACGATCGAGGCTTCCAGGAGGAGCTCCCGGAGGATGCAACCCTAAAAGTTCATTTAATCCAATTGAAGACTTTTTAAAAAATAGTACTACGATTTTATTTTAATGTCGGGGGCTAAGGACCTAGTTCTGTCAAAGTAATATCGGCTAACAAGTATTGAGTCTTTAAAAAAATCTTCATAACATTATTACAATAATTGATTAGTACAATTTCTGTGGAATCGTGTAATTTCCGTGGGCACCCAGATGCCACGGAAACCACTGAAATTGGCCCACAGAAATTGGAAACGTGGCTATTTTTTTTTTATTACAAGAAACTATGTAATGTGTATGTCTTTTACATGGTTTTTACTTACATTTTTGGATATTATTAACCTGAAAATTTAAGCATTCGTCCTCCCTAGGTAGCTTCATGGTCATTTCTTGGAGGCTTAGCAACGGCTTTGGCCTTTTTACCTTGTAATTCATGTTATTTAAGTTTTTATCTTTATTAAAATCTTTGTCTTACTTTTGTGATGTCAGTTAGTGGCAACCCTAGTTTTATTTTTAATTTATTGCTGGAGCTATTTGTAGGTTGTATAGGTAAATCACATCGACCTCATTCGATTTTCTTTTTAATAATTTTCTAATTTTAAAATGTAAATTATGTGGAGTTGACAGGAGCCTGGTGGTGGAATGGGCAGTCTACGTTCAGAGCTGAGAGCAGTAACACCTCTGAGAAGCTCCATAAAAGTTTATTTAAAAGGGCAGTTCCCCTTATTCTTCGGTTTTAAGTCGGCCTCTCTCCGTGCCGCACCCTCACGAAGAACACCTGGAAACCTTGATCCTTGAGCTACACAAGCCTGATGAAGATTTGATGCTCCTCGGCCCTCCTCCTACGGCCTGAGGATTGACGGTCCTCGGCCGTCCACCACCGTCTGAAGACGGATGCCCTCGGCCCTCCTCCTACGGCCTGAGGATTGACGGTCCTCGGCCGTCCACCACCGTCTGAAGACAGATGCCCTAGGCCTTTCTCTACGGCCTGAGAGTTGATGGTTCCTCGGTCCTCCTCCACAGTCTGAAGACGGACGTTCTTCAGTTATTTATTTCATTCTGCGTTTCATCTTCAGTACTTTCGGCCAGCTTCACTGGCATTAGTAATTAAGTAGCTCCAGCCTTTAGATTATCTTTGTTAATAAATTCTTATAACTCGTCCCCTTTATTTCTTTTAATAGTGCTCCCCTCCAGACTGAAAGTTAGGTAGGTGAGTGCTCAGTGACCTTACAGTTTTGTGGATCCTATCCAGGAAAATGTAACGTTACAGACTGGCGCCCAAATATTTACTAACCCACCCCTCTTTAATTATTTCTAGGCATTCTGCACTTCTCAAAATTCGAAAATAGCACTTCCCCAAGTGAGTATATTTGGTAAGCATTTTATTCATTTTCATCTTTTCACTCATCTCAACTCTTACTCAACTCTTCTACAACTAAACATCATCTAGGTATTCCTCACCTCACACACATTCCATTATCGAAAGATAATTGGCACCCTTTCGGCCTCTTGGTTGTGTTAACCCACTTGTGGGCATTGCCAAGGTTGGAGATTGGTTACTCTACGACGGTTATTGGACAATATCCCGTAATCGTTCATCTCATATTATACTTACTCTCTACCAAAACATCGCTATACTGCATCCCACAGACTTGCACACCACTACGTTTACCCTCTGGTATTCGTACCCAATGGTCGCTTGATGTGTTAATCCATTCGTGGACACTCCCAAGTGGGTCGTTGGGACACTTCACGACTGAAACAGGAGAATATCCTGTGGATGTTTATACAACCCTAAAATACTACGTTACACCCACTACAAATACTTTACTAATATATTCTGAACTATTAACACTTTAAACACGCTTCATTTTTGATTTGATAACACGGCTAGTGCAACCTATAAATTTCACTGAAAAATTACTTGATCCTAGTCTATAAATCTATCATACGCGAATCTGGCGTAAAATTGAATGTTTAGGCTATAATAAAATAACTAAATCTAGATTTTTCCAAGAAATTCTAACGAATTAAATCTAGACGGAGCTATGATAATTTTGGGTGATATTCTTATTCAATAACACTAAAATCTTATAATCATACTCGTTAAAAAAATCCTTCATTTTTTGATAAAAAACGGACTTACATACATAAAGATAATTTACATAACCTCCTTTTGAGTTTCGCCCTAGTCGGGTAAAATGGCATAAAATTATTTTGGGTTGACTTGTTATTTGTCACGCGTTGCTAGGTAACAGGCCCATAGAGATCTTATTCTTTTGCAACAGCAAAAAGTTTATATCAAACTTTGCGGTGGCAAAAATAGGTACTAAAGTTTAGCAAACTTTTTATGCATTAGTTCCAAATTTTACCACCATACAGTTTTTATTGGTTTACGATATTTTTTAATCAAACCTCTTTGCACCCTCTGTGTCGTACTCTTTTTTAATCGAACCTCTTTGGACCCTTGTCTTATATTTTTTTAAACATTTTTATGCCCTCTCAAGTACTCAGACCCTCTTAATGTTTTATTCGGAGCTTGCCCGACTACTGTATTACGGGAGCTGCCCTGACGTTTAGTCAGTTTACTGAATACGGTGTTACGGTCCTGACCTGATCCTTCTTTCCCTCTTTCCTCTTAAACACGAGTCCACACTCTAAAGTGTGCGTCCTAAACACGAGTCCAACTCTTAAGGGCTAGTCCTCACTCTCAAGTGCGGGTCCTAAGCACGGGTCCACACTCTTAAGGGCGAGTCCTAAACACTCTTAATCTTGAGTGCTCTCTTAGACTTGAGTGCCCTCTCAAACGCTTTCGTGGACTTGAGTGCCCTCTCAAACGCTTTCGTGGACTTGAGTGCCCTCTCAAACGCTTTCGTGGACTTGAGTGCCCTCTCAAACGCTTTCGTGGACTTGAGTTCCCTCTCAAACGCTCTCTTGGATTTGAGTCCTAACTCAAACACTCTCGGCCTCCGTAGATTTTTTTTTTAATTTCTTTTATCACTTTCATAATATTTTATTTATTTATATTTTTTTTCGATACCTTTTACTTTTGAATTTGCTATCGCCTTATTTTCTGTCTGGAGTTTCTTTACGGTTTTTATTATTTTATAACTTCAATGCCTAGCCTTTTTAACTCATTCCTTGTAAAAACCATTTACATTTTAAGTTTTGTAAATACTCCACAAGGTTTACCTTCCCTTAAAACTTTTGGCTAATTTAAATCCCTCTTTTTATTTTGTAGAGCGGTGCACAACTCTTTAAATAAGCCATTGTGTTGAGCGGTGCACAACTCATTAAATAAGCCGTTGTGTCGAGCGGTCGCATTAACTCGTAAAATAAGCCTTAGTGTACTTTTTTTAAACTTAGATAATAATTTTTTATCCTTGACCCTCCTTGACCCTTGACATAAAGCTTGAAGGCTTCTCTTAAGCACTTTATGCTCTTAAACCTTGGCTGCTTTTCTAAAGCAGAAAAACTTTGTAAATATATTCTTTTAATTTTATCGGGTTTTAGAACAGGTGCGGATTACGACACCTAAATTAAATAAATAAGCCTTCGTAAACCTTAAAAATAATTCCTTGTGGAGTATGCGTCATTGAATGTGAACCATATCCCCTAAGTATGCTGGTGATGTATGATTGAGGAAGTGTGTAGGGTAGGTTGATGAAAGGTGTATGAAAGATCAAGGTCTTATTTACAACCTCGAAATTTTTTCTAGTTAGTAATTTTCTGGGGTTATGGGGAATCTTAGTTTTAATTGTTTTTAAACTTACTTTATCACTGTATATACTCATTTAGCTTAATTTTTTGTTGATTAACGCTCTCTTAATGCTAAATAAGAAAATTTTTTCATTGTATTCAAAAATTTTCCGGGGTTTTCGGGGTAATGTAATGTGTATGTCTTTTACATGGTTTTTACTTACATTTTTGGATATTATTAACCTGAAAATTTAAGCATTCGTCCTCCCTAGGTAGCTTCATGGTCATTTCTTGGAGGCTTAGCAACGGCTTTGGCCTTTTTACCTTGTAATTCATGTTATTTAAGTTTTTATCTTTATTAAAATCTTTGTCTTACTTTTGTGATGTCAGTTAGTGGCAACCCTAGTTTTATTTTTAATTTATTGCTGGAGCTATTTGTAGGTTGTATAGGTAAATCACATCGACCTCATTCGATTTTCTTTTTAATAATTTTCTAATTTTAAAATGTAAATTATGTGGAGTTGACAGGAGCCTGGTGGTGGAATGGGCAGTCTACGTTCAGAGCTGAGAGCAGTAACACCTCTGAGAAGCTCCATAAAAGTTTATTTAAAAGGGCAGTTCCCCTTATTCTTCGGTTTTAAGTCGGCCTCTCTCCGTGCCGCACCCTCACGAAGAACACCTGGAAACCTTGATCCTTGAGCTACACAAGCCTGATGAAGATTTGATGCTCCTCGGCCCTCCTCCTACGGCCTGAGGATTGACGGTCCTCGGCCGTCCACCACCGTCTGAAGACGGATGCCCTCGGCCCTCCTCCTACGGCCTGAGGATTGACGGTCCTCGGCCGTCCACCACCGTCTGAAGACAGATGCCCTAGGCCTTTCTCTACGGCCTGAGAGTTGATGGTTCCTCGGTCCTCCTCCACAGTCTGAAGACGGACGTTCTTCAGTTATTTATTTCATTCTGCGTTTCATCTTCAGTACTTTCGGCCAGCTTCACTGGCATTAGTAATTAAGTAGCTCCAGCCTTTAGATTATCTTTGTTAATAAATTCTTATAACTCGTCCCCTTTATTTCTTTTAATAGTGCTCCCCTCCAGACTGAAAGTTAGGTAGGTGAGTGCTCAGTGACCTTACAGTTTTGTGGATCCTATCCAGGAAAATGTAACGTTACAACTATCAAGGCTATGACTATTATTTTCTATAATCTTAAATGTGTACCAAAGGCTACTTAGCATGCATAAAACTGACACCTTTATTTCTTGCAAAAATCCTTTTAAAACTTGATCACCGAAATTGCAAAATTTCGTTCCGAGTAAACTGAAATCACGTACTTACATTTTTGGTGGAAAGACCTGGCGATATGGTGCACTACCATTCTTACTGCGCGTAAGCACACGACTGTCTCTTGCTGAGCAGGGATTTATTGTTCGTTTAAACTCATTGGTGGAAGCTCAGGACGGTGAAACAAAATGACCATAGAAATTAGTAATTTCGCTTGGACAAAACTACCGTTGACATGTACTCATTAACTTTGAGTCTAAATATTCAAAACTAATTAACTTCTTGTAAGTCAATCATTACTTAACGCAATCAAAATATTTTTTCCTATATTTGTTGGAGATTATCTTCCTGAGAGGTAAATGCTGTGTATGAAAGTGATTGTGGACAAGACACAGAAATTGATAATTCATCATTTACAGATTTTTTTTCATAAAAAGTAATAATCTTCTAAATATAATTTAAGTGGCTACATTTAGATTCATGTCACTTTAATTCTGAGAAAAAAAATCGTTGCATTATCTGTAAAGCAGCACTGCGGTTTCAGCCTAGACGCGTAAATTTTTCGCCTGAGAAATTCACTCGTATAACTCACATGTATAAGGCAATGGTATAATAAACGGTTCATGTCAATGGTCTTGATTGCCGATAGCAGTCCAGAGTCTGGATGAATGCCCAGTTAATGGCATTCATCCAGACTCTGGACTGCTACTGAAGAGCTCCCTATAAAACAATTTGCTCAACCTGGCCGTCAAACCCAGGACAGTATGCTCAGCAGTAGAACTTGACTGCCTTAAGTTCTTAGGGTCCCGGGTTCGAATCCCGGTAGGAGCAAATGTTTGTGTGATGACATTTGTTTCCGAGTCGTGCATGTTTATATGTATAATAAGTATGTATGTATGTACAAACAAAAAGTATCTGTATAGTATATCAACTATCTGGTGTCCACGACACAAGCCTCGTTGCTTAGTGTAGCACTAGATGGCGCTGTGTGTAGCGTCCAGCGATGTTTATTATTTATCAAGAGCTTGCGATCACTAGGCCCTCGAACCAGTCTGCCTATATTAGCCAAAGAGATGTAATTTCACTAAAGATATCAACAATGACATTTTCACATCATTTCATTAGGTAGGGTTAAAGAAAAACTCCCCTCTTCCTCTCATAGGGAGGAGGCTGTGTGTCCCAGCAGTGGGAACACTATAGGCTGATATACTATCCTTAGGCCAAGGACAAACTGTCGGGACAGCTGTACAGGGTTTCTTGTTCCTACGCAAACATCTTATTGCGATCATCCATCAATCTTTTCAGATATGCTTATTGTCCTCAGTTTGTTATGTGTCCATATAGTAATTCATTTGTCTAATTTTGCACAGTATTTATTTTCAGATAATGATATATGAAAATGCCAAGGGTCTGAGGACTAATCTTGACAGATAAATATTACAAAAGCCATGATCACTGCGGCTGGTCGGGTGTATAGAGTTAATGATGCCCGTGATTAATTATCTCTGCTAAATTGGATTAGAAATGAAAAGATTCTAACGAAACCTCTTGAGAGTATACAAGCAAGTGTACCTAGTACCTACAGTTTGTGGGATTTTTAGATTGGTTGTAGATGCATCAAATATCGAGTTCTTATTAAAAATAAGAAAATATATTATACTTGGATGCTCAATCAAATGCTTAACCATTTTAACACCAATAAATATTACACGAGCAACAGTATGGTTTCACCAAAGGACGTTGTACAACTGACGCCGGTGTCACTTTATTAAAACACATATTTACTGCGTGGGAAGAGGCACAAGATGCCATAGGAATCTTCTGTGACCTTTCGAAGGCATTTGATTGCGTAAATCACGAAACCCTGAATTTGAAACTTGAGCATTACGGTTTAGGTAAACTTGCGCTCAGTTTAATAAAATCGTATTTGAATGATAGACAGCAGCAGGTACAAATAAATGGAGTCAACTCAGTGGGTTTAAAAGTGGGTGTACCACAAGGTTCGATATTGGGTCCCTTCCTCTTTTTAGTATATATTAATGACCTACCCCATCTATTTAACAACCATCCGCATATGGTGTTGTTTGCTGACGATACTTCTTTAATATTTAAAATAAACAGACGTGCCACTAATCTTGATGACGTAAATAACGCCCTAATGCAGGTCCACAATTGGTTTACCGCTAATAATTTAGTACTAAATGGGAAAAAAACTAAATGCATTAGATTTGCTCTACTCAAAATCTAAATCAAAATCAATCAAAATCAAAGCATTTATTTCAAGTAAGCCAGTTACAGGCACTTTTGAATTGTCGAAACAAAGATGAAAATTAAATGTAGCTACAGTCCCAGTCACAAGACATAAAAACTGTGAAAGTACTGTAGTTGCCCATTCCCTAGCGTAGATCTCTATGGAGAAGAATGGGCAAGAAACTCCATGGACACTCTTTTAAATCAGAATATTGTTACAAAATCTTGGTTACATCATTCACGTTGAGATGGTATATTATGTGAGAACAATGTAGCAAGATGTGCACGGTAAAAGTGTCCACAGCAAAAAAACACAAACAAAAAAAAAATACAATTCAAAATAATTCATTCAAATAAGCCATGGCAACCAAGAGATGACCAGTCACAACTGACAGCGCCCGTTCACGGACATGACGCATGGATCAGCACCATTCAACTCAACCATTTTGAAGGGAACTAAATGATCCGACACATGCGCCACCATCAGCGAGACAATAGAGTGAGCATGACATACTCCAAACCGCCAGGGCACATTCAAGTCAAAAAAAGACGTAGGTTTCCAGTGAATGATAGCTTTCTAGTACATAGTACTCACACAATATGGGCTATGCATTTATATAATACTAAAGGGATTGATTCTATACAATGCAAAGATAGTTGTACAATCTTCAGCAGCTCCAACAATACAATTTAATGCTATCAATTTATGCGCCCCTGTCCATGTGGAGCAGGACCAGCATTGAGCCAAGCATTTTTATCATCGATATAATCGCTCAACTTGTAATATGCTTGCTTACATAGTGTGCGTTTAATGCATGTTTTAAATTTCGTCTCATTCAGTTCAAGAATACTTTGTGGAATACTAAATGTCAAAAGTAGTGATTGTGACATAATAAATTGAATCAAGAGAAACTAGAATTTGTCGATAAAACGGTTTTCTTGGGAATCACGCTCGACTCAAGGTTACAATGGGGGCCTCATCTAACATCTCTGGCAGGACGGCTGAGCTCAGCAGCATATGCTGTTAGAAAAATCCGTCAATTTACTGATGTTAATAGCGCGAGGCTGGTCTATTTTAGTTATTTTCATAGTGTTATGTCATACGGTATTTTACTATGAGGACGGGCTGCAAACATCGAGTCAATATTATTCTGCAGAAAAAAGCCATCAGAGCCATTTATGAATTACGTAGACGCGATTCTCTAAGATAACTGTTTAAGGAAATTAATATCATGACCTTGTATCCAGACCTTGAGTACCTTGTCAATACATCTATGAAAATATCATGTACGTTAGGAAAAATCGGCATTTATTCAGTAAGAGAGGTGACAGACAACACTATAACACTACGTAGAAATAGGGACCAACTAGTTCAGCTAGGTTTCAGGCTTGCTAAAGTGGATTCATCTTTCATGGGACCTGTTTGAAATGTTACAATAAAATGAATGAGACTAAAATTTAAATCTGGTATAAAACGCACACTATGTAAGCAAGCATATTATAAGTTGGGGGATTACATTGATGATAAAAATGCTTGGCTAAATGCTGGTCCTGCTCCACAACCATAGGGGGGGGGGGGGGGCAAAATAATTGATTGAACTGGTCGGGCATTATTTGAGTCTATCGACACGTAAAGAAGAAGATGAAGAATGTATTGAGGAAGCTGCAGAAGATTGTAAAAATATACTTGCATTGTATAAATTCCAGGTCTTAGTATTATATAATTGCATAGCACATGTGTGAGTACTTTGTACTGTTCAGCCACCATTTACATTTATTTATCTTTCATTGAGTTGAATATGCCTTAGTGGCTGAGAGAATGTCATGCTCACTTAAATGTCTCGCTGATGGTGGCGGGTGTGTCGGGTCATTTAGTTCCCTTCAACATGGTTTAGTTGAATGGCGCCGGTACATGCGTCATGTTTGTGAACGGGTGCTGTCAGTTGAGACTGGTCATCTCTTAGCTGCCAAGGTTCATTTTAATTACTTTATTCATAAATTGTTGATCTAATCTTTTACTCTGGACGCTCTTAGTGTGAATAATCTCAAAATTAATGATGTAACCAAGATTTTGTAACAATATTTTGATTTTAAATGAGTGTTCATGGAGTTTCTTGCCCGTTCTTCTCCATAGAGATCTGCGCTAGGGAATGGGCAACTACAGTACTTTCTCAAGTTATTATGCCTTGTGACTGGGACTGTAGCTTTGATTTTCTTTTTTGTATTTTTGACATTCAAAAGTGCCGTAATGGTCTAATTGAAATAAATGCTTTGATTTTGAGTTTGGACTTTCAGTTTCTTGCTGGATTCTCTATAATCAGAAAGGGTTCAAACAGATCTTGGGGAGAGGACAATATAAAACAAGTCTTTTTATATTTACAAAACATTTAATTTATACAAAAAAGTATAATTACTCAGACCTTAAACTTAATTTTTGTACAATTTCATTAGTTCGTAAATTACAATTAAATTAATGTTAATACTTTCAAGCGTCGCTTACTTGGTAAGCAGAAGGCGACGTCCGCGACTCTTAGAGAGATCTCTTTATTCACATTTCTTTAGTCTCCGATTGCAGATCACATTTTATTACGATAATAGACGGAATGCCTCAGGCTTGGTACCTAACATTATATTTAGAACAAACAATTTCTGAATCATAACATTTTTCTTTTTTTAATCTAATGCCCTCGCATGTTCGTAGCCTTCGATTCCTCTATCAGAAAGTCCTGAAGCCATTCCATGTATTTCGCCATTTTGTTAACAAATCTAATACATACGTAGTTTTCACTAGAAACCTACATGAATACATACATAAGTTGTGACATTTGCGACGTCAATACTGAAGATACTGTGATAACTTAATAATTGACTATTTAATATTAGTACTAGGATGCTAGAAGCCTACAGGGTCTAGTACACATAGCCACCGTTGGAGTCGTAAGACTGGCTGATGGTGGCCGGCACGCCGCCGCCTCCGCCCGATGAGTGGCCACCTCCGAAGCCTGATGAGCCACCTCCTGAGGAGTATCCTCCAGAGCTACCACCCGATGAGTATCCTCCAGAGCTACCACCCGACGAGTATCCACCGCCGCCTCCTGAGGAGTATCCGCCACCACCTCCGGACGGGTATCCGCCGCCACCTCCAGACGAGTGTCCTCCGCTGCCACCTCCCGATGAGTATCCACCGCTGCTACCTCCCGACGAGTATCCACCGCCGCCGCCACCAGACGAGTAGCCGCCGCCGCCGCTTCCACCGGAGGAGTAGCCTCCTGAGCCACCGCCATGGCCGCCGCCGCCGCCCCCGGAGGAGTAGCCTCCGGAGCCACCACCATGGCCGCCTCCACCGCCACCAGACGAGTAGCCTCCGGAGCCACCGCCATGGCCGCCGCCGCCGCCACCGCTAGAGTGGCCACCTCCTGAAGAGTAACCACCAGATCCGCCCGAGGAGTATCCACCACCGCCGCCGCCAGATGAGTATCCACCGCCGCCACCGCCGCCGCCGCCGCCGCCAGATGAGTGTCCACCGCCACCATGTCCGCCGCCGCCGCCAGATGAGTGTCCACCGCCACCATGTCCGCCGCCGCCGCCAGATGAGTGTCCGCCGCCACCATGTCCGCCGCCGCCGCTGCTCGGAGCGCCGTAGCTACTCGAAGGTGCTCCGTACGAACTGGACGGAGGGCTGGCCGGGGCCCCGTAGCTGGATGAAGGACCACTTGAGCCGAATCCACTGCTGCCTCCGAAGCTGCTGCTTCCAAAGCCACTGCTGCCGAAGCCGCTACTGCTGAATCCACCGCTGCTACCACCAGCCGAGGGTGCACCGTAGGATGAGGATGGGGGTGAAGCAGGGGCGCCATAAGACGACGATGGAGGAGAAGCAGGCGCGCCGTACGAGCTGGATGGAGGAGAAGGAGCGCCGTACGAGCTAGAAGGAGCAGATGATGGGGCACCATATGAACTAGAGGGAGGAGATGGGGCACCATAGGAGCTGGACGGAGGAGAAGCAGGAGCGCCGTAAGAGCTCGATGGCTTCGAAGGTTTAGGAGCACCATAAGTCGTTGAAGGTCCAGTTGGCACACCGTAGCTGGTCGCAGGCGGTCTTGCGGGGGCGCCGTACGAGCTGGAGGGCTTAGAAGGAACGCCGTAGGAACTGGAGGGCTTTGATGGAGGAGGTCCATAGGAACTGGAAGGCTTAGAAGGAGGTGGTCCGTAGCTGGGTTTGGGTGGGCCATAGCTAGGTTTAGGTGGGCCATAGCTGGGTTTGGGGGGCCCGTAGCTAGGTTTAGGTGGACCGTAGCTGCTACTTGGGGCGCCGTAGGATGAAGATGGACGGCCGCCACCACCACCGTGACCACCGCCGCCGCCACCACCTCCGTGGCCACCACCGCCGCCACCTCCGTGGCCGCCGCCGCCGCCGCCCCCGTGTCCTCCATGGCCGCCACCTCCGTGGCCGCCGCCGCCATGGCCGCCGCCGCCATGTCCACCACCCCCACCTCCGTGTCCACCACCACCTCCGCCGCCACCACCTCCTCCGTAGCCGCCACCACCGCCGCCGTGAGAAGGTGGGAGGTACGAAGAGCTCAGGGGCGCTGCAAACAAGGGAATGGGTGCTTTAATTACAGATTTGTAAGTTGTAGTCATTCGTGGAGCCTCTGTGATGAAGTTAAGGAGAATATTAGGATCTGGTGAAATTAAATCAAGCTGTTTGATTCGTAATGTTACAAACTTAGTTGTTTTCAAAGTCGTAATTGATTAAAAAGGAAAAACTTTGTAGAGAATAGATAAGGAAAGGCTGGAAGAACATTACTTCTACTTTATACAAGTAAACTACAAATTGGTTCATGACAGAGGCTCAATGTCAGTGTTAGTCCAGATGTTGATTGGTGGCTTACCTTCACGCTTGTATGTCTTCCTGGGCGAGGCCGCGGCTGCCGCGAGTAGCAGCAGTGCTGGCAGCACCTGGAACAAGAAGAGGCAAACATCAGATAACGGTAGAAAAAGGCGTCAGGCTCATTTCTATAGGCTATGTTCGTTGGTAGGATTTTTACGACACTGAGAAGTAGTAGGTAGTATCCGTCATTGTGATAGATCCGGTAAGAATCCAATTTAAGTATTTGATGGAAGTATTCTCAGGACAAACAAAAAGTTATTTTTTAAGTCTATTGAAAACCCGTGGATTAGCAAAAGTATTCTAGTTGACCATACGAAAGCAGATACACCTTACGACCTACGGCCCAAGGCATATATAAATAATCCAACGTTATCTTATTTTAGAAACTGCCAGAGTATTACAGCTATACCTACATGTGTATAGTGTATACTGCATTGTGTAAGCAGCAATTATAAAGGTAAACTAGCTGGTCAACACATCACATGACGTCCAAGGAGACCCATCAGAGGCATGGACGTGTGCCGCAAGACAATGTTCCCTTTTACGGTGTTGCCACACTTTCTCACCACGTGCCCCTATTGCCACACCACTGTACTCCTCGCGAATCTGCGACAAATGACTGGCAATTGATATAAATGACGCGGTTTTCTTGCCAAACAGTTGAACCTTGGGTCTTTAATTGGTTTCGGTGTCTTGTTAGAATTAATTTGTGTGGTTTTAGAAAAGTGGGAGCTTTGTGAAATGGATTTACTTCTAATAGCTGAGTATTGGGCAAGTACTGTGGAGCAGTCCATTCCGTCACTGCCTCATTTTTGATTCTTTTACCAAATGTTAGGCAATCTTATTGTAATTCCACAAACGTTTCGATCATTTAATAAAGATGTGACGTATTTACAGATCTTACAATTCAACCAACTTTAACCATAAAAGTGAACAATGTACCAATTTGATACAAAATAACTCTTTAACCAGTCATTTGGTGGTCACCTCACGCACAGATGGTCGAAATCCTCTGCGCATAGATAATCTAGTGAGGAATGACACAGTCGGTGCGCGTGCGTCGTAAATACTTCGCGTTTGTGCACTTTCACGGACACTGATGTTGTCTCCGTGCGTTTGGGTGTTTCTATTTCAATTTATTTACATAGTCGGTATCTAAGTATTAGTATTTTTTTGATCCTGATAGTCCCTGATATTTATCTTGAATTTGGCTTTTCCGTGAAGATTTTTTCCACATTTATTACATAACTCTATCTATCATGGTTTCCGCACTTAGTCCTTGAAGTGGACCATTGTACGTGTAACTCTTACAAATATACATTGATATAAAGAATATCAAATGTAACATATCCCTAGACGGAGCGGTACCCAGATTTACATGTAAATACATATACTTAACATCGATGCATCATGAATTCATATTATATTCATAACGACTCTCCGAGTAGATATTGATCGACTAGTCGCTACCGTGTCGGCAGATGATTACAGATAATCCGTGTTCCCAATTAAAGCAAATACTTACATGTAATTATATATAGACATGATTAGGAAACAATGTAATTAAATAGGTTCTGCAGTTAATTTGGATTATTATGTTTATTTTTCAGAGCTTTTTATTTTTCCTTGTACATATATCTTCCTAGTTTCAATGAGTAAGAGAAAATGGCAGGGACTGTTGGAGTATTGCAGCAGGGCTGGTTCTTGGAGGTTTTGCAGGTGTAGAAGCATAAATAAAAAAGGCAGGCTTTTTGGGACACGTGAATCGAACCACCCACCCAACAGGGACAATAAATGTGTTGCACAGCTTTGTCATTGTAAGTATTTGCAGTAGCCATGTGTTTCTCAAAATATTATGACAACTGAGTAAACTACCTCAGAAAGTACACTATACAATACACAAGTTCTTTCTACACTTAAAGTACTTACGGGATAATATCCGTGGTTTTCCATATTGATGAGCTCCCGATATATATTATCCCGTAAGTACTTTAAGTGTAGTGAAAAACCGTGAAAGTCTTAAACAGTGCAAGTTCTTTCTGTTCTTAAGTGCTGAGGAAGTTCACAGTGTCACGCATTTCTGGGCTCCCTCAACGCTGTTGAATTTCCTGTCATAGATGACTACGAGTAGGTATCCCTCAAAGAATATTAAAAAAAAAAACGTATAGCAAAGATTGCTGCAATCAAATTTTCAAATCCGGAAGAGATTACCAGCCATATATCCGCACATACTCATGTGACAGATCATAATAACTCGGATGATATAACCGCTAACTCGTACGCTCATCTGCGATGACTATAATTGACCTCGGAGAAAGCTGATGACATGTACTTTTTGCTAAACATGAGAGGTTAAAGCGCCAGTAGGGTGGTCGGCCGCGTGATGGGTGACCGTGATTAGTTTTGCAATGTTAATGGAACTTTTCTTCGGGCCTTTGACCAGTGTGGTTGATAGAGCTCATGTGATAGGGGTTAGATTGAGGAAAATTCCTGATTTTGACTAATTGTGCCCCTAATGCTGCCCTAATGCTACCCTAATGCTGCCCCTCGTCATATTATCAAGGCGAACCATCTATCAGCATCTAACTATCCGACAGCATTACATTTTTATCGAATACTCGCAGACGCATACGGTATGTTTCGAGAGATGATTACAATCGCGTTTTAAACCAACCAGACGAAAAGGCGCCAGTCTTAACGATTGTAATTAACATTTCTTTTAAATAATTAAGGCATTCTCTAGTTTGTGTGCGAAGCCACGTGATTGGCTAACTGTTAAACAGAGGCAATTGGTAATTATGTCAGGGTTCTATGGGGCAAGCATGGTGATTTGTGTGCTCAAGGGTTCTTTAAGGGATAAGCAATTATAATGTATGATGTTTTTTTTATCTTCAAAATAAAATCATCATTTTTGACCATCATCAACGTTTACTGTTGAATGGATATGAACTTATAATCATTCTTTCAATAAGCAGTAGCAATAGATATTGCCACAGTCATCACGCTTCCTGAGACTGGGGATTGGCCCAAAATGAATTGGTTAAGAAAATTGAATAGTCTCTTGTGCCTCTCTCAATTTCTCAATTCGAAACACACCGCTAGGAAATAAAAGTATAACAAGATGCAACCCTTTTGGTACTCAACAATACATTTACACAGATATGTCACAATTAAGATACTCCACAGACGCGTTCAAATCGTCTTGAAGTGAAAAACAAACAAATACTTCGTAATGTAATTAAGAGATAAACCTGCGCTAATTAATGCACTTTCACGCGTTTATCTGATTATATCATGTGGTTTATGTTAAACGTTGCATTTCACGGTGTCGTGCGCAAACAGGTCGGAATTAAGAGTGTTGATGGTGATGCTTAAAGTAGAAGTTATTTGTGCTCCAGAGTAACACGGACAGGCCGATCAAATCTTTTTGATCAGATTATGATCTGACGTTAGATGGAGTCACTTGTAGCCAGAAATAACCCACAACAGACAATCCAATTACTGGGCATGAGACAACAGATTAGGTACCTAAACTCGGGGTCCTGCATAAGTTATTATAATGACATTTGCTTGATCTCTATGTATCATTTTACTAGCTTAGTTCTAGTAAAGTCATCATTCATCATTTCAGCCAAAAGACGTCCACTACTGGACATGGGCCTCCCCCAAAGGGGGGCTTTTGCCATAATCGCCACGCTTGGCAGGCGAGTTGGCGATCGCAGTACGGTTGTTACAAAAGCACAGAGAACGCTGCTGCCCATTCTCTGGTAAGTCCCTTAGTCGCCTCTTACGACACCCACGGGAAGATATGGGATATCTAGTAAAGTACTTTCTAGAAAACTTAAAATGATTTTTAGTTGTATCAAATATTGGTGAAAAAAAATATCAGTATCATAAAGTTGCTCTTATTTTAAATGTTACCTGCACGGTATTTAACTAAACCACTTCATGTTATTAGACGCCATGTTTCAGTGACGTATCATTTATACACGTCAATGCGATACAACGTGACGTATTGAGACGTCAGCGTGATACGACGTGACGTGTATAGACGGCGACGTGTGTTGACGTGACAAGCGTGTCGTGTTGGCGAAACATTTTAATTTATAGCGTTAGTTACGCACGTGCGGCCAGAGGGGTAGCGAGAATAGCAGTCATTACATGGAATTAATGATTATCGGTATTACATGGTGTATTAATTGATTTTGTAAGTTTATTACCGCTATTATATATTTTTTGTAACTATAATAAACTTAGCATGTACTTTTCCGCTTGAGGTACTTGCACTTATGTGATGATTTATACTGAATAAATTCAAAAGTCTACATAGCACAGCACAAAAGCCTCTCATTGGACAAGCTTATTTCTAAATAATTGCATTATTGCCATACAACGTGGCAACGCCCCCGCCGCCAGTCTCTTGGGCACATTACCAGCTGACAGCGTTAAGGAGTTTTTCGATGCCCTTTCACAGTTTGTTGTTAGTTTATTTAATACTTAGTTTTTAATTAACTATATAAATATTAACCTTATTGCATTATAATGAAACATTAGAAGTGCAATCTTACGCGTTTAACTCTTTTGTTCGACACTTTACCCGACTACAGTAAAGCTCGGAAGGGTTATAATTATTAAATCGCTTCGCTCTGTCTCTCGCTGTTTTCAAAGCCCCCATCGCTCCATTTAGCAGTTCATAACAAGTAACAACGTCATTGTTTCAGCACTAAACTTTATCACTTAAGTGCATCAAATTCGTGGACTTCACTTAGTGCAAGCACCTCACATAATGTTAGCTATCAGCAGATCTGAGCGATTTAGTGAAAGATGTGATGTAATAACACAATGAGCATAATTATGTGATATAATAAAACATTATGATGACGTTTACGTGATTGATGACAATGGGCCGAATTAACTTTTTGTTGTTAGAGAGTACATTTGTGTGAAAGGATTGTAATTTAAAAAGATATCGTATGCCGTGCCGGGGCCGACGGGTAAATTTAATATTTCTTGCTTCATTTCTAGATCAAAAATAATATTCAGATAATCTATGAAAATTGGTTTCTACCACGAAATCTCTTTAAGTTGTTGAAAGCATGGATCAAAAACTAACTCCTCAGTAAGTCCTTCTTTAATACGTCACTCTCAGTATGCAATCTGCTTTAGATACCGCTTGAGAAGCCTTCGGTCGCAGACTTCCTACCAGCCACAAAGTTGCGGAAATGAGATCCAGTTACGATGACACTCGTCACTATATGGTATCGAACCTTCTGACGTTTATTGGATGTCAATCTTTGAGATTGTAAAATTCTTTGCTAGGGCTGTGTCAACAAAGTTGACTTAAAAGTTAGAGCTTTTCCAGCAGCCTAAACCTGATAGTTGAGGATTTATTTATGCATAATCTTAGATAATTTTATGAAAGGTTTCATAAAAAGAAGCATTAAGCTGGCTTATAACCATCGCTTACAAAGAGCTTTGCGAACACCTACTCGTAGATATCCTTTAAGAAAATTCACAGCTTAATAAAAAAACTTTTACAATGTTTATACATTCTAAAGGCGTAGTAAAGGCTAGGTAGGTAAACTTCTAGGATAGATTAAACGCTCTTCACGGAGCACCATAATAAATACATGTGTGGAAATGAAGTTCCAACAAACGGATACATGTGTATCCGTTTCAAAGTTTGGCAACCCTAAAGCAAGATGGCGGCTACGTCACATGTCTCGCGGGAACTTGGCGCGGGAACCCGGCACGCGACAATACGAGTGTGCAACGCGCATATTGTTCTCTCCGAAACGGTGCGAAAGCTCCAACTGGACCATTGCTCGGCGCTGCTCGTCTCTGCTTGCCGCATACAGGATCTTGAGCAATTTGATGGAAAGATTCCTTTATGATTATTGTGTGATGGGATTTTTAATCCACAATTGTTTCTTTGCGGACCTATCGGTTCTACCTTCCAGATGAACGAGATCTTTATTGGTGTGAAAATCTGGATTGAATTTTAACTAGTTTGATGTAACAATTTCCAAGCACGAGTCTATATGTATACCTATGTACTGTAGAATCGACTTCTATATAGTGACTATTCAACGAATGGCTGTGAAATGAGCCGAGTATCATAGTAACCCACTTTCCTCATTGAAGTCTCTTATGACTGATTGTAGTAAAACACTGATACGGATTCAATCGTATGTTTGGAAAAACTTGATACCAGGAATGAATCCGCACTACCTATGTATAGAATAGTATTGTGTTACATAAGCCGTCTATTCAGAGGCTAAAGTTCTGACATTAGATAGAAACTGACGATTATCGCCAAAGATCTTCGTAAGAATGGAACAATTTCCGGAGTTCCGTCGGCATCCAATTACAATGTGAACTTTGAAAAGATTAATCAATTTCTATTATACTTTGCTGTCACTTGAAAGTCACCGTCAACCTAGCGTACACTAATACACGCGAAATTAAATACTAATACAACTTCCTCACGTGTTTAGCCAAAAAAGTAGTCTATTAAACTTAAAAGCCATTTTGATGCTTCACACGCTTCATTGTTTACATTAATAGTTGTTTTTCTGACCCCGAGGAAGATGAAGAGTGAACGCCATGACACTTTCGAATGCAACATGGCGGCAACGTTTTTCCCGCCCATTTTCACCGCGGAGGTTACGCAATTATAATAATGAGTTGTTGTAGATAAGTTGCATGTCTGGCCTAACTAATGGCTTGTTCGTGTTTTCGTGCATCTTTGCAACAATGCAGGATTAACCGCCATTGAATATTTCCACATTTTACTTCTCGATAAAAAGACGATTTATCGAAGTGGTAAAGCGTTTGCTTCTGGGAATGGATTATAACGTTTTCGATTAGTTTCTCACGCAAATGGGTGAATGTATTATTTATAGGTGACGGGCTGCTAACCGACCTATCACTTGTTACGCAATATTATTACTAGTTCAACTGGAGCTACATGAGTGCTGTGTACAATTCATAGCATGCTTATTATGTACGAATGTATAATGTGGCTCGTCATTTATTTTATTTTCAGTGTTTTGCCACAATTACCTTCTTGTGGCCATTTTTATGCCAATAGCGAAATCCAAGCAAAAAGCATGATAAATAAAAAGCATGTGACCTTTAGAAAGTTCATTGAAATTATTGAAATCGATAACATTACTGGGAGGTTATCGCAGATATTGATTACATAAATAAATGGTTACTTAGTATGAAACTGATATGCCTACATCCCACTTCCATTTACTTTATTAAGAATGCGACTTTTTAACGTAAATGAGACTTTCATTATTAAATTTAACATTTTTGAACGCAATCCATTTCAATCAGCTATCAAAAGTAATGGCGGACATCTGTCAAGTTGGAATGGCGAATTTAAAAATATGCGCGTGCGTTTCTTAGTGATTTTATAGTTTTTATGTAACACAAATATTATCTGGCTTGGCGACACAAGTTCTCGTTGCAACTGACTACAAAGATATTTACTAAGCGATATTTTTTGCATTATTACGAACATATTTTTTTGTTTTTGGTCTGCTTTATGTATTGTAATGCAATTTCGCGCCTTTTTTGTTGTCACTGTGTATGTCACTTTACATTTTACAGATGTCGATTGTTATTTATTAATTATTTGTGAGTATTTTTGGTATTTGTTACGCAAAGAAGTTTAACGAAGTAGCCAGACCAGTAAGCTATATTTAGAGTTCTAGGGCATAACGTATCTGAACAATGTAGGAATATGAAGTTTTATAAAAGTTAATACCAATTATGAGTACTTGTTTACCCAAAAACACGCCAACTTGCATTTTGCGTATTTTGTTCCATAAAATATATTATTTAATACAACATTAAACTGATGCATGATACATGTTATCTAATAATTAATTAAAATGTAGGTAAATAGTGATTGCTAAATAACTAATTTGTGTCAATAATTAAAGTAGTTAAACATCAAATTAATTACTTTTCATTAGCAATCCTCACAATCGCTCGAATATTTGAATGTGGGTCTAATTACAGTCAAAACTAATTTTGTTTAATTAGGAAACTATTTGACTGCTTCATCAGTGTACTTAGCGGTCGTGAGCGCATTGCCAAGGGTTAAACTTTTGGTTCTATTCCTAGGCTGGTTATAGAAAAGATATTGTGGTTTGGAAATAGGTATAAAATAGATATTACATACCCATGTAAGCGTAGTATATGGCAAGGACCGTTGTAATAAAATACCATGGTTTTTACCTTAATGAACGTGATATTTTGTATCAAAAGTGGCACCATCGACACGTTAGCATCGTTGTAAACTCTTAAATCAAATTGAATAATGATTACCTCTCCTCGCTCCATTGTCAATAAAAAGTTTAATTTATCGCGAATATGTAAAAACGGAAGCCATTCATAATTCATAATAATCATCGCCATGTTTTCCCATAGCGAAAGTAAAAGTTATCCATTCAATATATAACCGAGACGTCCATCGCTGGCTTACAAAGGCGTTATCTAATGTTGTTGGTTTTGAGCCGCCAATGGATCGTGTTCCAAGCGATAGTGTGACATTACATTATGGATCATTATGTAAGGAGTTGCGACCCGCTGTTTTTATGAAGCGACCTGTATGCTAGTATCACATATAGGTGTTTTGTTCCAACGAAACGTAAAGACATGGGTTATGTTTATTATGAGGTCTGGTGTGGTAATAGGTCAGCAGTTTCCTTCCTTCTTATGAAGTGACGATTGTCGGTTTGTTGATGAATTTGTTAATAGTAACGTACCTATAATTTAAGGGGAGAATCACCGAGGGCCTATAGACAATTTTTAGTGACGTACTTCAACAGGAATGATATAATATAATCCCTACTATATCCCTACTATATAATATTATAAATGCGAAAGTAACTCTGTCTGTCTGTTACCTTTTCACGCCTAAACCGCTGAACCGATTTTGATTAATTTTGGTATAGAGATAGATGGAACCTTGGGAAAGGACATAGGATACTTTTTATCCAGATCCCGATCCCGATCCCGGAAGTATACGGGTGGAAACGCAGAGTGCAGTTGTGTATCGTATATCCCTACTAAATGAATTTTGGTATAGAGATAGATGGAACCTTGAAACGGTTGTGATCATTCAACATTGATGGTGATTGTGATGGTGATCGTGATGGTGATCGTGATGGTGATCGTGATGGTGATTGTTATGGTGATCGTGATGGTGATCGTGATGGTGATCGTGATGGTGATTGTGATGGTGATTGTGATGGTGATTGTGATGGTGATGGTGATTGTGATAGTGTGATTGTGATAGTGAATGATTGTGATGATGGTGATTGTGATGGTGATTGTGATGGCGATTGTGATGGCGATTGTGATGGCGATTGTGATAATGATTGAGATAACGATGATGGTGATTGTTATGGTGATTGTGATTGTGATGGTGATGGTGATTGTGATGGTGATTGTGATGGTGATGGTGATTGTGATAGTGTGATTGTGATAGTGAATGATTGTGATGATGGTGATTGTGATGGTGATTGTGATGGCGATTGTGATGGCGATTGTGATAATGATTGAGATAACGATGATGGTGATTGTTATGGTGATCGTGATGGTGATCGTGATGGTGATCGTGATGGTGATTGTGATGGTGATTGTGATGGTGATTGTGATGGTGATGGTGATTGTGATAGTGTGATTGTGATAGTGAATGATTGTGATGATGGTGATTGTGATGGTGATTGTGATGGCGATTGTGATGGCGATTGTGATGGCGATTGTGATAATGATTGAGATAACGATGATGGTGATTGTTATGGTGATTGTGATTGTGATGGTGATGGTGATTGTGATGGTGATTGTGATGGTGATGGTGATTGTGATAGTGTGATTGTGATAGTGAATGATTGTGATGATGGTGATTGTTATGGTGATTGTGATGGTGATTGTGATGGTGATGGTGATTGTGATAGTGTGATTGTGATAGTGAATGATTGTGATGATGGTGATTGTGATGGTGATTGTGATGGTGATTGTGATGGTGATTGTGATGGTGATTGTGATGGCGATTGTGATGGCGATTTTGATAATGATTGAGATAACGATGATGGTGATTGTTATGGTGATTGTGATTGTGATGGTGATTTTGATAGTGATTGTGATGGTGATGGTGATTGTGATGGTGATTATGATGGTGATTGTGATGGTGATTGTGATGGTGATTGTGATGGTGATTGTGATGGTGATTGTGATGGTGATTGTGATGGTGATTGTGATGGTGATTGTGATGGTGATTGTGATAATGATGGTGATATTGATGGTGACTGTGATTGTGATGGTGATTGTGTTGGTATTTGTGATGGTGATGGTGACTGAAATAGTGATGGTGATTGTGATAATAATGGTGGTTGTGACAGTGATGGTGGTTGTGATGATTATGAAATTTGGCACATCGATAGTTTATAACCTGGATTCACATGTAGGACACTATTTATCCCTTTAGTATGATTCAGTGGGACAGTTACCGAAATTTACGCGGGCGAAGCCGCGGGCAACAGCTAGTATGATATAATATTGCTATAACTAGTTACGTTATTTTTTTCTAACCCCTGTTGTTATTTTCTAATAAAGCGCATTCGCGAAATACTTTTAGAGTTCTTGATGAAAGGGAAGAAAAATAGACTTTTTAATAAGTTTAGAAAAAATCTCTCTATTAATTTGACCCTGACACGAACTGAGTTATTCAATTCAATTCATTTATTCAGTCAGACAAAAATATCCATAAAGTAGTAAAACAATTGCCATACATAAACTAATAATAATTAAATAACATATTCAAAATCAAAATAACAAAATGAGGAATTTAATGTAGCTGCATAATTATAGAGTTGTCGTTTGTAAATAACGTAAATAAAACTGATAACTTGTAAAATAATAGAATAACAAATTAATTAATTGAATTTAAAATAATAATCTAAAGTAACAAAGTCAATAACATTTAATAGATTAATAATTATATGTTAGCACGTTCGAAGCTACTAAACTGTGTTACGTGAAACTCGCTGTTAGACAGCATGTGATAAAAGTGACTCATGTTATGTAAATGTATTGTAATGTAACGACTTAGAATAAATAAACTAAAAGAGATTTTCAGGCCGAATAAATATTTAGCTTGTTTAGACACACTTTTGACTGTGCTAGGCATTGCTAAGAGTGCTAAGTGTCGAAATATTTTTAAAGTTTTGGCCGTTTTCACAAACATTAAGCGACACAAAAATTAACGCCTAACTGTTTTGCACTGATGAGTTGAACTCGAAGTGTTCGCTTGAAATCCATGTTTTAGGCATTCATTTTAGGTGTTGTTTAGTGTTCACAAAAACAGGCATTTAAGAGTTGATTTAAGAAAGAACGTAAGATGGGAAAGCAACACGTAAACAGAGGTAATCTATCTATTTATCTACTTATAACATGCCAATTAAATTGAAGTTTTCCAATTCAGCTCCAAAAGAACAAAAAGCTTATAAACACAGGTTACCCGCTATAATCAAAGACCGCGAGTGAAACCGGGCGGCATTATAGCGTGAATAGAGGCTGTTTTGTTTCTATACAATGGTAGCGAGAAATGTTTTAGTATTACCGGCTCGGTATATAATGTGGAGTAAGTATGTTCTGGAGATGGAGGTAAGCAGAGATAAAGGGTCGTTCATGACCTATAATGATTGATGCTATAGTCATTTTAGATATTCTTAAACATAAAACTCGTTCACGAGCTGTCAGTGCCATCATTATTGTGTTTTTGGCCATTGAGCCAATTATTTTTGATCTTAACAACGTTCTCCAGACATGTTCATCTGAAGAATGTTGTTATTATCTTGGATGTAGTTTATTGTTAATAAATCTATATGAGAGCAATGTGTAAATGTATCTACAAGATTATAAAACATCAGAATGTCAGTTTAGGTTATTCAATAATGAGCTCCACTGACTCAGCACATCTGAATGCCAATCACATAGGTAGATCTTTACACGAAATTATTAAATTTGTTCTAAGCACAAGGAAACCGAACAAAAAGAATGACATAACATCAAATAACGATCAACGCGATACTTCCGACCATCAGATAACCTCATCTCTATGAAAGTCAAACGCTTACGAAGCTTCACGAAGGCTCACGAAGACTCACGGAGACGCACGAGTTCTCACGAAGTTTGCTACAGTTTCGTCATGCTACGTGCCTCATTTGATCCTATCAGTTATTTCTATTGTGGAATCTGGCATAATTTAGGACATTTTGAAGCCGTTCACTTAAACATAGGCAGGTTAAGGTAAGATTAGAGGGCTTGAGGTGTAATCCGTGGAATCACCATGATGGTATGTTTATTGTGATTGTAGACTAATAAGCAGAGGAATCGACAATGCCAAATCAATCGCAGAAAAGGAGGATTGCACGATACAATATCTTGTATGCTAGCGAACCAAGCTATCTTGATAAAACCGTTGGGTATAGTACATACTTGCAAGGCTATTTTCAAGTAAAAGCGTTTTCAATTTCTGCGAAACGATATTGTTTTTGATAGACTAACCGAAATAGGGTTGCGTAAAATGTATGAAATATAATATCTGATATTGTTGCACTCAACGCACTCAGGTATAAAATTGGCGTAGAATTTGATTATTGAAATTTAATCTCAGTGTAAACATAACATGACATCTCGCCCTTAATCCCCGCAGGGTTAGGCAGAGATGTACCCAACATTTCACAAGCTGTGTTTGAGTTCAAGGGAAAAACAAAACAAAAATATATGCCTGAAAACTTCCTGAAAACATTATTCTGTGTAGTAGTCAAAATATTATTAACTAAAACAAAGCACGTACATAATTACATACAATTTCTGGTAATAACTTTGAACTGCACCGGTTTAGTAATGTAGGCTAGCATTGTTATAATCAAATTATTTGTTTGTACCTAATGTGGGTCACACAGTAACAAAGTTGGGATCATATGTGACACAAATGGAACAGAATTATAGAGCTTGCAGTCTTGATTGGGATGGTAGTTTGTTACAGGATGTAATGTAACTTCTTAGTATTGTTTGTTTGTAATTTGGTTTCTACATTTCTTTGTGTATTTGGAGGACTGTGATTTGCAATATGTAAGAGTCAAGCTAAGCTTGAGTTGTTTGTGAAATGCTATAGGAATGTCATATTTTTTTATAGTTGGCTAACTCTTATGTTAGTTACAGCCTGGTGATATTAGTGGAAGCCTTTAGGAATTTAAGGAGTTACGCTTTCGACACTCGAAGAGGTTTTGGGGACTCATGCAGTATACTAGAACATATTTTGGCTCCGGCCCATCTCGTAACTTTCCCATTTCGACAACTAAACAAAAGACGTGCGAAACAAGTGACAAAGTATGCAACCCGTAAATGTTTCTAAGTGGTTTGTGGTCCAAATAAAATAACCTTTTGGAAAAGAGCAAAATAAAAAGCATATTGTTTAGTTTGTACAGCGTTCTACAAAAGCACATAGGTGAGCATAACCTAGAAACACAAATTATGCAAGCGATCTAAACTCTTTAGTCTAACTCTAGTTCTTTCAATCTACTTCCCATTGACTGACGATCACCGCCTCTGGGCGATAAATCTCGCCGTTCACACGATAATTATGCCTGCGCATGAGTTGACAGATCGCTCGGCTGCATTATACACCGGGCACTTTACGAATTACTTTGTGGGAAAGTTAGATAGAGTATACTCCATTGTACACCAAAAGAGTTACACAGTTCTTTAAAAGTAAACAGAAAAGTTACGAATACTTGAAAACCGAACTAACACAATATCATTTCTGCAATTTTTAAATTGCAGAAATGGCATTGTTACAAACTAACTACTGTCTGGCAGTAACAATGCGATATTTGCAGTACTTGCATCTTATTTACATGGTTTACTCTTTTCTACTTGAAATTGTGACATATATGGTACTTATTTACATAAACATCACGCCTGTAATCCCAGAAAGGTAAGGCATAGGTGTACCATAGCACATCCACAATATGCCAATGATATTTAAGTCCGGGTATAAATTCTGACTCCGTGTTTACTACTGAGAAATTCCCGATGGGAATACCCAAGAACACTGCCCGACATGGGATCAATCAGTCAATATGAATGTATCTCTATTTTCGTTCGTTGAGCCCGTCGGCGTCGGTGTATAGCGCGCCTCAGTAAACGTCAATTAGCGTTATCTTAATAAGATAATAGCCTCTGTTAGTAACACGTTATTATAGTTACGGCTGTATTATGAGAGGTTAATGTTACTGTTATTATGGTGTAGCTTTCAAATAGATTTGTCTTGTCTATTTCAATGATGGAGGGCATTGCCTTTAGTTACTTGATTGATGATCTGTTTAGCTTTCGCTGAGGTTTTTTGGTTTGGGTTGTAATGTCATAACACTAAAACCATTTAGCGGATATTACCCGATGGTAATATAAAAAATGTTGGTATGTACGCTGTGAATTGTACTTCCTGTGAAATCAGCGTACGTACATAGCTTTGTTCTACATTTAATTTAGATCTTTTCCAACGAATTTTTTTTTGTTTCATGAGTGAACGTATTATTTATTAGCGTTGCTTAAAGTTGAGTAAGTAATTATATTAGCGTTTACTTGTTTACTTATTCACAGGTTTTAAACGTCTTTTAACTTTAAGCAAACTTTTGTAAATAAGATCCCTTTTGCCAAGCTTCATTTGACCCACGAAATAACTTCAAGATATCATTTGTACAGTCGTAAATATGTAGGTAACACATACATACGTTTAGTACTGATCAGGTAATAGGCCATAGCCAAACCAAATACTTCTGACATCAATTGACATAACGTCAGTGTGGCAATACATGGTATATTGGTAATCCACACAAAACGCGTTATATAATAATAGTAAGTACTTCACGGTACACACTACAAGTGACTAAAGGTTATGGCGGCCAACAAAAGCTTGCTAATGCTATCACCATGTGCGTGCGCATGATTTGGGATAGGGTTGGCGGACGTATTAAGAGTGGATTTCATCAATAAAACTGTTACAGCTGTTAATGTTATAAATGCTATGAAATATTGACAGCGATAGCTCTTGATAGTGATTCAGTTATAGTGATGGCGCTGGCGGTCAGGTTCATGGATTAAATCCACCCTTAGCCAAGGTATGAGGTTACGCAGTGTAAGCAATGATAAAAAAAAATTCAGAGGTAAAATATGTGAGCAAAGAATATCTACATAGGAATGTAATCATGTTATAAAGAAGAACGTACAGCTTAGGAGTTTTAAATAATCCGTGAAAAATAAAATGAACCGAACTAACAGTAACACGTCATCATGATGACACCAACAAAATTCTTGATTTCTTTTTAATCAATACAAAAATATTATATCACATTGAATCAACCTACGTAGTTTTTTCTCATAAATTATTATTAATTACCCAAAATTCCTAATCCTTCGTTGCCAGCCCTAAGTTTCTCCGTATGACGTAATGCGCGGAAGAGATTCGACCTTGACCTTATTGACACTTTCTATGCGCGCGCGCCGGTCGCTTACGCCACGCTCGGCTCGGCGGAAACACCCGAACGTTTGAATATGCACCGAACACTTGCCACTGTAGACCATTCTCATCACATTTGCATTTTTATATGCTTTTTACGTCAAATGTTCTCTTTTCTATGTTAATGGCCTGCGCAGTCATTTGTTTTGATTTGTGTGCGATGCAAGTTATGTTGAATGTGTACTAAAGTAGGTATTTGGATTATATCACAGTTACATGCATTATTCTAAGCTTACTAATTTACAGTAGCGACTACTTTTTTTGCAAAAAAAGGTTTTTGAAAATGAGAGTTTTATTTGAATGAGAGTGACAACTTTTGCGCTAATCTAAATGTGGATGCAATATTATATTAAATTTGCAGGCATCTGCTTTTCTTTCCCTTTTTATCCACATCCAAATGACATATTTTAGCACAAAAGCGCAATTATGACTACTAGGTCGTCACAAAATACTTACGCGGGTATAAATTAGCATCATTATAAAAACACTAGAAGCCAACCTCAGCTTGAATAGAAAATAAAAGCGCCATTGTGTGCTTTCAAAACAAGGAGTTGGAGAAAAATGCGCGTGTTGTGAGCTAGGGTTGTGCGCAGAGATGAATGACTTGCGTGTGTTACAGTGAGTCGTGCCGGTAAGTAGCGTGATGCAATGCTCTGCGGTCGCGCCAGGGGTTGCTAGGTCGATTGACAGCGTTCTACTCTGTTTTTTGCTGATGTTAGTCGTACAGTATCAGACTATAAATGATGTTTATTTTGCAAGTAGGTTTTTACAAACACTTTTACACGTCATTTTTTTTAAAACTAGATGGGGCCGGTGTTTCGTACCTGACTACTCTGAGAAGAAACAGCCGAAACAAACTCAGAGGTCATAGTCTCTTTAGAAGTCCAGACATAATCTTGCTCAATTCACATGAGGACTATGCAGATTAGAGCCTGAGATGGTCTTTTGAAGAAAGAACCACACAGTTTTGAGTGGACCTGTCCAGTCATTGCAAGCATTTGTCAGTTATCGTGTAGCTCGACTTATAACTCAAGGAGCTCAACGAAACGACGAACAATACCAAAGAAAGGACATTTGGGTAGGTCGCGTATAGTACTCAAACTAGACTGTAATTATACATAGGTCTTTTGAAAGTCACGTGGGTATGAGTTACGAAGATACTGAACACTTGTGAAAGATCAGTCTAACTGCTACGGACAACCGAACACTGACCGATACTTCGGTCTTTATGGTGTTCGGTGTCCGCTAATTATCTGAGTTTTATCGCTCTACATAGCTGAAGTTTAACATGGCCGAGTACTTTCCAGTCTAAACTTTTGAGGCCTGAATTATTTATCAATTTATAATTTTTAAGATAAATAAAAGTAGTTTAAATTAATATGAAGGACCTTGGAGCAGCAACCCTACCACTCAGCGCACTGCGGTGCGGTGTGCGCAAGTGATTGTGATGCAACACGTGCGCGCCGGTGGGATGTCACCCTTATGTATGTGAATCAGACAACATTCTAGCGAATATTACATTGTTACAAGTTATCTTTCTAGGTACACTTCTGAATATATATCGTTCACGTCTGTAAAATGTGGAAAAAAGGAAATTCATCACATCTGCCTAGCCTTTTCCCAACTGTGTTGGGGTCGGCTTCCAGTTTTACCGGATGCAGCTGAATACCAGTATTTTACATGGAGCGACTGCCTATCTGACCTCCACAACCCAGTTAGTACCGGGTAATACGATACCCCTTGGTAAGACTGGTTGTCAGACTTTTTGGGCCTCTGACTATACCTAACGACTGTCAAAGATCTACAAATGACAGCCGGGACCAACGGCTTAACGTGCTTTCCGAGGCACGGAGGAAACTCGGTATGTAATGGGTGGTCACCCATCCACAGACCAACCTAGGCAAGCACGGCTTAACCTAACGATTGACCCGAGCTGCTGTTATTATTTAGCCACGAGCTCATATTACATTGTTACAAGTGATCTTTCTAGATACACTTCTGAATATATATCGTCCACGTCTGTGAAATGTGGAAAAAAGGAAATTGTTCTGGAATAAACTCACATTTTGCCTATCATCCTCTCAATTATGTTCCAGTCTCACCGGATGCAGCTCAAGTAAATTTAAAATGAAAGGTTTGCCTATCCGACCTCCGCAACCCAATTACTGCGTTTTCTATATCATCGGTCTGCTGATCTTTTTATTTCGTACCTCAATGAGCTGTCACGTCATTGCTTACTTCCCTCTTACTTCCGCTAAACGGAAGAATAGAAATTAAATGTCAAATAAACTGTTTTTTGCTGATAATGTTTATATATATATATACGACCTACTAATTAAAGTTGAACCAATAAATTACTATTTCCGTAATAACACTGAAGTAAAAACTGAAAGTACTGAGTCACGGCCCGCATGCACGGCGTTGTTGATAGTCATATAGTATTACAACATGCAGGTGAGTGACTGTTGGCTTCGTTAAATAAAAAGTTCCTGTATTACCTATATTATGTCTAGCAATGACCTCGTCCCCTTTAGATACTATTTCCAGGTCGATATTTTGGTTCGACTGTTACGATTTTTTTTAACTAGAATAACGGTTTTGTGTTAAAAAAGTAGAGGTGCATAGAAACTGATTGTGATTTATTAATGGCTACTAAAAGGCTACTATCATCTGTTTAATTTTACCGTTTATCGGCCTGGTCTTTTTCTCCGAGATAGACGAAACGATACTTCCTAAAACGTATTATTACATCTTTTACCACAATCTAGGTCACTCTGGTAATAATAAAAATATGCTATAAAACAAAAGAAGTGAATTAACCTATTGTATCGCTTTAAAATGGAATCTTATATAAATGTTAAGTATCAATTTAATAGATATTTACAACATACAAGTATTGTTATGTTATATGAATAGCATTTCATTGTTTATCGATATTAGCATATTATTATATTATTGTAAGCCGTGTGGTATCCGGCAGAGTAGAATAGAACCAACCCATAACACTCACGGGTGTCGTATAAGGCGACTAATGTCTGAGGTAGAACACCTTGCGCCTCCGTAGACCAGAGAATGGGCAGCAGCGTTTTCTGTTAGTCTTTCATCTCTGCGATCTCCAATCCGCCTGCCAAGCGTGGAGATTACGGCAAATTCCTCCCATCATGGGAGAGGCTTATGTCCAGCAGTGGACGTTATGGGTTGTTGTTGTTGTTGTTGTTGTTGTTGTTTATCGATATCATTTTGTTAAAGTATTGATTGCATCATCGATGAGTACAATCTATACAATTATGACCCATATTTCCAAAAATACAAAGCATTACTCTTCAAAAGATTTCAATATGGAACGTCAAATCCTATTTTTGTTTGAGCTTTCGCGTAAAACTCTTTTAAAATAAATCACAAAAGGAAAAAGCTTTCCACATTTTTCACTTTTGAAATAACATTAAGCCGTCATTCTCCGTACAATTCCACCGAATTTCTCGCTAACTGTGACTGAAGATAAATTCAAACGACAGTTCTGTTGAGCGATTTATCTGTAACTTTAGATCGTGAAATATTACCGCTGCACACTGCTGCGGGGGTGGAAGTTTCCATGTAAGTTTAAAGTTAAACTTCGCTCGTAGTTTCGACTTGTACAGATAGGATCTGCCACGAATATGAGATTTTATTTCCTTGAACGTTTTATACATTTCTTAGAATAAGTTTCTTGGGTGATTTTTATAGGTACGAACTTTCTTAAAGGTCTGATTGTGGTTTACACGGAACTTTTCAATGTTTTTTTTTTTAATTATCGGTTGTACTTACTGCCTAAAATGTTAAGTCTACCTACCATTTCTACCCTAGGATTTAACTTGGGATGTCAAGGATCGAAATAGCTCATTTTATGACGGCGGATTCATTTTATATTTATTACAAATATTTGATTTATCATTTTAAAGTCATTACTTACCGCCAGCTTAAAGTGGACCATCTTGGAGGACGGCGGCTTTCTTCTGCAAGAGAACGTTACAAATTAACATACATAGTTACTAACTGACCATTAGCGCAAAGCTTTTATAATTACAACTTAAGTAATAGTTAATTAGCTCCCTCTCGTATGTAGCGAGACCTAAGCACTTACGGCCGCACTCACCTAGCCCGGCTGGGCCAGCTTATTATACTCCTGTTTCACTTTAAACGTCGGTAAATGGGGCTTTCAAATTACTTTACAAGTATTTTATTAAAAGGGAAAATGTTATTTAATTTTAGTCCCTTTTGTGAGCTTCACCTCTGACTATTCATGTAGGTTACGATGTTATTAAATATTGAAGCTGAGCTTTCATTAAAAAAAAGCTTTCATTTAATTTCGTACTTGAAACTAATTTGAAGTTTTGGTACTTTGTTTTTAAATACTGTTACTGCGCGAGATTTTATGTCTCGTGATTTTACAATATTTATTTAATTAACACTTCAAGCTAAAGTACAGAGGCGGACAATACGTTGTTGACGCTTTAAAAACGTTTTATATTTCTACAACTGCTCTAAAGGGGGTCGACATAAGCTTTGTAGTGGCTTCACCATCATCATCAGCCTATTAATGTTCCCACTGCTGGGAAACAGGCCTCATCTCTATGCGAGGGACGTTGTAGTGGCTTACGTTAATTTAATATATTTGGGACTTTTCCATCATCACATTTTGATACAATGTCATTTTGCCTCCGATGTTGGCCCTCTGATTGGATACAATTAGAATCATATCTGGTTTTCATTACTATTATCCCTGTTATTAGTGGCTCTAATTTGTTTCAGCATAAAAGCTTTAACATTGTTTTGTTTTTAGAAATATTTTCTTTGATAATTTTTGCTTTTGATTCTATAATAACCGCAATTTTGATTCTACAAATTATTTTTTCCTAATTTGAGTAATTAAATAGAATTGTGACTCCAATTAAATGTTAATGAATTTGGAATAAGTATAGCCACATTTCTTTGGTCTATTAGTTGCTACGTTCGTAGTTTTACATTAAGCGATTATGTTTTTATGTACATAAACATTATAGAAACTACGTTATTTAGTTACGTGTTTATTTTTTCAGCGTTTTTTTAGTTTTAGTGCATAACCTGGTATTAATTTATTAAATTGTAATTTTTTATATCGCCCATGGGCCTCTAACTTGGCTTTACATGCCGCCGAGAAATATCTGTCAGACATGCTGGTTTTCTCCGCTATTAAATAAACTTTTAAGTTCATGAAAAATACTATTTTAACAACACAGCGTCTTATGAAAAGTTACAAACGCTACAAAGTAAAGGTTATACTTTATTTACATAATGATAAGATGCAAAATAAATTATTTTGAAGTAATTTGCGGTGAGTTGATAGTGCGCAGGGTTGCGTTTATGTTGCAACTTATAATAGTTTGCTATAATTGTTTACAAAGATGTTTCTTAAGCTTTGTCATCATGAAGAATTAATGGAAAAAATTGTCACGAATTTTGTGTAAGGATGACTGAATTTTTTAAAACTTCAAAAGTATATATTTATATATAGATATATATTAATACATATACGCGCAAGAGTGTATTTATCCTGAAACCTTTAGCTTAACTTGCTGGTCAAAGTGTCAATTAAATTATATTATTATTTACTTCACTATTTATAAATTCTAGCTTTTCACTTTCTTGAACTGAAACTTTAGGATATCTGTATAAATCCTAGTATACGGAATCTATGAATAATAATATATCACACACCCCAAACTTACCAAAAGTTCACAGAATCCGAAAAGCACAGAAAACGTCAACAATAAAAGTCACAAACTTCGTGTAATGTCGTGAGAGTTCGGAGCGAGTCGTCCACGTGACGTGCGCACGCGACGATGCTGTGTTGCCGGCTGCATGCGCGCATCTTCGCTTTATACGCCGCCCCCCTCCCCCTGCCAGCGCGAGGATATGTAATGCCACTAAATATGCTCTAATAATTGCTCTAATGATACCTCCGATGATGGGTTCCATCGCTTCAAGGGAAGTGAAAGGTCAGCGGGAGACGTTCTAGCTTCAAGATCTTGGAAGTTTTCCAGAGGTTCTCTCGGTAAAATGTAAGAAACGTACGCGGATTTCACAGCTAGTTGTATATCAATATTTATAGAACTGTTTTATTATCTTGCAGATAATCCCCAACGGTAACCGTCGAGGTTTTCGAGCTTTTTTTCCGGAAAAGTACAAGCCGCCCTTGGCTACCCTTGGCTTTGATGTAGCCGTCCTTCCGGTTCGGTTCACACACTAGTATGTCAAATGGAAAAGCAACCGTGTCTTCAATGGTTTTAAGCTGCATATCTCATTTACAGATGATTCAGGATTCTCAGCTTAGACTAATTATAGCGATTTTATTTTGTATCTGGACTTCTGAGACCTAGTCCTTTATCGCTCATTGCAAAGCATAGGCTGAGAAGATAATTAATAAAGGAAATACTAAATTTAACATAATACTAAAAGTATAAGTATAGGGTAACATTTAATAAAATCCATGAAAATGGATACAGTGTAAAGTAGTAACAGCTCTATTTCTAGATACTCTGTCGCAATGCTCGGCAGAACTTTTCCACCTATTATTACGAAACATCACACAGTCCCTTACAAAGTTACATATTGTGGAGATAAGCTGACCCATTCTGTGCTTTGTCCAGATTGTTTATAGCCGTGACATGTTATTGTGAGGTAACTTCTGCTGCTGCCTACAATGTAAGGATCTCTAGGGCCTAGGAAGCCGATAATCCCTAAAGTAACGATTCGTTTGGTGTGGCAATGGTTAACTTTTTAGTAAGCATATAAATAACTCCAATAAAATAAAAATACCAGAAGCCAATCCAGACTTTTGCTTGGTGCTACTTGGGAAGATAAAACCGGGAGCGATGTCTCCAAACCCAGTGCTACGCTGCTACGATGTGCTACGGCGACCAGTCTGGATTGGCGTAGCACCGCGTAGCAATTTTACTAATATACAGTTTTCAATTATTGATGGTCGGTAAAGTAATGGGAATAAGTCGATACTTGTGCAACTTAAGTTGTAAAACGTAAGAAACGGAAGTAAAAGCAAACGACGTTGACGGAACGCGATGTTGAGTGCTTACAGTGTTGCAGAAGTTGTTCTACGGAATGCAAAAGAACGCAAAGATTCCCGTTTTCAACGAATATTAGATTGATTAGATACTCGGGAAAAGTATGTTTGAAGTTGAAACAAGAAACCAGGGGGAAATCAAGTAGTTTATTTTGTAGATTTGTTTCTTCTCAAAGGAAAAGAAAATTGGAAACGAGCACGATTATTTCGGTTTTTAGGGTTCCGTACCCAAAGGGTAAAAACAGAACCCTATTACTAAAACTCCACTGTCTGTCTGTCCGTCTGTCCACCTGGCACCACAAGCTGTATCTCATGAACCGTGACAGCTAGACAGTTGCAATTTTCACAGATGATGTATTTCGGTTGCCTCTATAACAACAAATACTAAAAACAGAATAAAATAAAAATGTTAGGGGGGCTCCCATAAACAAACGTGATATTTTTGCCGTTTTTTGCTCGATATTAATGAGGGTAACAGGTAGACGCTTGAAATATTCACAGAATATTTAGTTGTATATTCACTTTAAAAATAAATTGTTAAATTAAAATAAAATAAATATTTAAGGGGGGCTCCCATACAACAAACGTGTTTTTTTCCGTTTTGTCTAATGTTGTTTTGTCTGACAACCAGTCTTACGAAGGGGTATCGTATTACCCAGTACTAACTGGGTTGTGGAGGTCAGATAGGCAGTCGCTTCACGTAAAATACTGGTATTCAGGTGCATCCGGTTAGACTGGAAGCCGACACCAATAAAAACTTGGGAAAAAGTCTAGGCAGATGATGATTGTCTAATGTTGTATAGATAATGGTACGGAACCCTTCGTGCGCGTGTCCGACTCGCACTTGACCGGTTTTCCCTGTTATGTTGGCAGTAAAATGTGTATGTAATCCCCTTAATTGGACACGTCGCGACCGCAGTGTCGTGCCGAATTTCAATGTTTGGTGGGTTGTTTTGATTTATCGACCATCGGTCTAGTATGTATAGTCTAACCCAGTGTTTTTCAACCTTTTTCATGACACGACCCCCCATATTATGAAAACATATTGGCGACCCCCGATCCCTCGCTTTCTTTTTCATTTATTTTATTATGTTACAAATATTTAATCCATACGAATTTTTAATGCATCTACATAATTAGGATTCGGATAAATATATGTATTTAACACATTTTTTTTTAATTCAATGTAGCAAAAACGGATCCACAATGGGAGAAACTAGTTAATGACAAACAAGCGAAACCTCAATAAGATGGATAAGTATTAATAGGTTTTTATTTTGTTAATTTGTATGAACATACAAATGTTTATATACTTTAGTTAACATTTTCTTTGTTCTTATTAAATCTATTTTTCTAGGCTTCATTATTTTGTTTATTGAGGTAGTTTTCGCGACCTCTTGCGACCCCCCTACAAAGGCTTCGCGACCCCCCGGGGGCCGCGACCGGCAGGTTGAAAAACACTGGTCTAACCTATATCGTAACATCATCACGCCTGTAATCCGCGAAGGGTTAGGTAGAGTCGGACCTAAATATAGGTACATACATATTTCTTCACTTATGTTTAAGCCCCATGTATCAGAGGTGTGCCTATTGACTTAAACCGGGCACAAGCCACTTTGCCCGACCTGGGAATTGAACTCAGGACTTCATGCTCAGCAGTTTGTAACTACTAGACTAAGGAAGCAGACCCAACTTTTATATTTTAGCCTCTGTCCAGAAACGAATGCAACGTCGTAAACAGACAAAATCTCAAAGTACTGTTCTTTACCTGGCCTGGCCTTTCGCTATTATTAGATACTAGCGGACGTCACGCGGTTTCACTCGCGTAGTTCCCGTTCCCTTGGGAGTACGGGGATAAAATATAGCCTATGTTACTCAGTACAGACGTGGCTTTCTAATGGTAAAAGAATTTTAGAAATCAGCGCAGTAGTTTTTGAGTTTATTCTTTACAAACATATGTATGTTTAAAGAGGAAAGATTTGTATTTTTGAGTGTATGTATACTCAAAAATACAAATCTTTCCTCTTTATAATATTAGTGTAGATTTTATGGGGACAAAAATAATATGATTACGATAGTTTTGTCTGAGAAACCTGATTTAGCAGAAGCATGACCAATTCTAAGTTTGTAATAAAAATGGTTGGGTCTTCAGTAATTTTCATATTTTGAATCGTGCTGATTACTATCTTGTTCTTGGTTGTGGTTATTTAATTATTTTCCTGGTTATATTCTAGCTAGTCTAATTACAAATAAAACCAGCCTATAAGGTACTTATTATTTATTAACCGGAAATATTGATTCTGTTGCAAAAATCGTGTGAAATTAGCTACATATCAATTCACGTGTATTCCTAGGGATTTCCCGAACACTTTTGCAAAAAGGTCCAAAAAATAATTATCATTTGAGGAACCTTGTGGGGTGGTGTAGAAATACCAATGTCATCATCAATTTTATGGGAACTACGTTATTTATATAATTATATAATAATATTATATATCTATATAATAATGCCAGGGACAAACTACCGGTGTAATAGCCTCGCCCGGTACCGGTATAAATAGTTAGTCCCAAGAGGGTGTGAAAAGAAAAGAAGAAAACAATGATAAAAGAAATAACAGTTAAATAGACAGAGTTATTCTCGAATGTATAAAAACCCATGGTATGGATTTGCTAGAAAAAAAATATGATATCAAAAGACGTATAAGGGCTAGCCTTTTTCAGGCCAAATAATTATTGCCATCCAACGTGGCAATGCTGCCAGCCTTCTGGGCACTTTTCCCTTTGACAGCAATACGGATGAATTTTGTGACGCCCTGTAATTATTTTTCCCATTTGCAAGTGACGAAAGTAAAACAATTTTTTAGAAAGATAAAACGAGTACTCCAGATATTGTGTGCCAAAAAAGATGGTACGTAACTAATTTGTCTGGGGCGGTTTATTCCTAAAACTTTCGCACATTTACTTATCTTTGATGTTGTAGGTACTAAAACAGTACTCAAAAAAGTAATAAAAACAAGTACAATGAAGTGCTGGTGACCTTTACCGCTGACCGCAGGGAGGCTGTAAGAACGTAATGCTATAACTAAAATAAAAAGTCAACAAGTTGGTAATAAGTTGGTATAAACTTTTACATTATTAAAACGAGTAAGGCCTGGAGGCGTATTAGTACAAGACAAAAACAAGATGCAGAAGGCTTACAGACCGCATGTGTTGCTATTTGCTTCTAGGTACTGTAATTATCTCTTCATGTCTTCTTTTGTGAATAAGATGAACGAATACAACATCGTCTTGGGTACACCTGTAAATACGACAGTGTTTAGAATAAGAATAGAATAGAATAGAATATATTTATTGTAAAAACATGAGTATACATCAAATATATGTGCAAGATCTTAAAATAACACGTAGATCTGCATGTTTTGCCATTAATGGCGTACAAAATATCATTTTTTGGTTTAGAATAAACCATAAAAAATAAAATAAAACTTGAGTCTACACAGCAAACTAAAAAATAATAGTAAAAAAATATATATATATATATATATATATATTTCTAATGCTAGTTAAAAAATAAAGAATTGTTTTCATCAGATTTTAGGGTCACATTGTGAAAATGTCGTAATTATAGGAATCTATTTAATTAATTGCGTTCATTTAAAAATTCCGATATCGTATAATAGCACTTGGCTATGAGATATTTTTTTAAATTTATTTTAAACAGAGCAGTCGGCATTTGTCTTATAGGTTTTGGGATTTTATTATAAATTATTGCTAAACAAAAAATAGTTTTACGCATCAGTGCCGTGGTTGATCTTGGTAAGCATAGTTTATTATTATCCCGTCGATTACGAATAAAAACGTCTGATAGTTTCTTAAATAAGTTAGGATTGGTTCGTATAAAATTTGCTGTTTCATAAATGAATAAGAATAAGAATAATATTTATTTGCCTAAAAACATGGTATAAAAAGATGGTCAAATACAAAAGAAAACAAGAGCATATGTTTTGCTTAACAGTGATAAGCGTACAAAATTTTCAAGACAATTATTTAACATTTTTTGCTGTCAAAGAAGTCTTTGACACTATAAAAACTACGACTACACAACCATTCATGCAATTTATCCTTAAATGAACTTACGTGTAGCATCTTGAGGTTACTTGGTATCTTATATATACGAACACATATAGTTGTACAACTTTTATTATATTTGTATATATTATTTATTATTTGTATATATTTTTATTACTGTTAGCCTACTTCATCATCCCACTGCTGGGCAAAGTCCTGTGTTCATAGCTTCCAAGTTGTTCAATCAATGTTTAGTAAATCCAACTAATATTGTAAATGGGAAAGTTTGTGAGGATGTATGAATGTCTGGATGTATGTTTGTCTCTTTCACACAAAAGCTACTGACCGGATTTGGATTTGATTTGGCCGGATTAGGCACGCAGATAGTTTCAAACTCAAAGCCTTAATTTCAATTAGACCATTAGGGTTTAGTTTGGGTTTATTTCAGGATCTGCCTCGTTTGGGATCCGCTGTTAAATCTGCAAAAAAAATCTGATTGTTAGAATTGTGTAACATGTCACTTGTATGTGCTAAGTGTAAGTTAAATTAATTAATTTGAATTAAAAACCCTCTGGTCAAGGAACATCTTTTCTGAGGAAGAGTGAACCTGCACTCTTCCTCAGAAAAGATGTTCCGCGGACTTCGATTATGTTGCGGTAATTTTCGTAAATTGTCAAGGGGTATCGTATTACCCCGTACTAACTGGGTTGTGGTGGTCAGGTAGGCAGTAAACATAACAGCAGCAGTAACTCCATGGAAAATAATGGTAGGTATTCAGCTGCATCCGGTTAGACTGGAAGCCGACCCCAACATGGGAAAAGGCTAGGCAGATGATAATGATGATGAATTTAATTAAATCGCCCTAAGTGGACCTTTTACGTATCTGTCCCCGCTGTGGTCCTACATTAGTGACGTAAAAACTGCCAACACTGGCGAAGTTATGAGTTTTACAGAATAAGTTTATGTCACTCTCAAAGTTATTCAATTATGTGGCCACTGTGTCGTTGTAATAGTTCATTTTATTAGGAGATGTAAGAACCTAGGCCATAAAGCATACTTACATGTTTAATACATTTCTCATTATGTGTAAGCTTCCTCATGACGGTCATAAGCATTATATTAAAGGGAACATCTATTTAATTTCAAATGTTTATTAATAATCGTAATGTGTTCTTACATAACTAGGTACTACGTAAGTATATATTATGAATAAATTATATAAAAAATAAACTGCTGCTTTCTTCGTTTCCGGGTTTACCAATAAATGTTGATCCAGTTTTAAGTATACCTATACAATTTTCAGGATTTTTCTCATAAAGATGAAACCTGAAAACACGCTGAAGGAGCAGCTGTAATGATCTCATTATAAATGTTGGGGGAGCGAAGATAATGAACAATAATGGGCGCATGAATCGGGCTCTGCACGGGACTTTCTTTACTTTTATTTATTCAGTATTTTATGATGACCTTTCAAAAAGGTCAGGTGCGTGTCAAGTGTGTAGTACTTGTCACCGGAGGCAGTATATATAAGAACTGATGTTTGGACGTGGGTTGAGCAAAATCAGTATGTTAGGATCGCAGCGGGTGGTGGTTTGTATTTTCTGCCTTAAAGGCATGGTTTTAGGTTTGTATTTTCATAATTACGAAGACGTCACGAGGAAGACTTGATGCGTCGACCGCAAATAAATTGGTATAAGGGCAAGATAATGATTTTAAAAGACGTTACCATCACGAACTTGGCAGAGCGGCTGGAAGCATCTGGAAGAGAGCGGATGTGGGTTGAGCTGTAAAGCTTGGAGAGGCCCACGTCTAGTATTGTACTACTAGTGTTTAAGCGCTTGTGAACCTGTAAGTACTTCTAATTAGAAGTACTTACAGGTTCACAAGCGCAAGAGCAGGGTTTACCTATGAATTCCCTTGCTTTATTTACACCTTATTTTATTGCAATGTTTTTTTCTTGTATTTTATAGTCTTCTTCTCTTCTCTTCTTTATTTAAGAAAATTAAGGGCCCCTTAAAACAAAACTGATGACGAACAGCACAGAGCGCAACATAGAGGTTGGGGGTGTGGTGATTGAATATGTCCATGAGTATATATACCTCGGCCAGATAGTCTCTTTCCAGGCAAGACAAGATAAAGAAGTTGCTCGACGCACCGAGAATGCCTGGAAGAGCTACTGGTCGATGAAATATCTTATGAAGGGATCTCTCCCTCTCGCACTTAAGCGGAAGCTCATGGACATGTGCATTCTCCCCACCCTCACCTATGGAGCGCAGACGTGGTCGCTTACAAATCGTCAGAAGTCCGCACTTGGGGTCTGCCAACGAGCTATGGAGCGAAGTATACTGGGTGTCAAACTTACGGACCGTGTCAGAAACTCCATGCTTCGCTCCAAAACCCAAATAACTGATGTTGGCCTTACAGCTGCTAGGTTGAAGTGGAACTGGGCTGGTCACATCTGCCGCATGTCGGAGGAGCAATGGGCAAAAAATATCACTCAGTGGATACCAAATAGCAGGAAACGACAACGCGGCAGGTCCAGAAGGAGATGGCGGGATGAGCTGGACTCTTTCGCAAAGGATTGGCCTACAATCGCACTAGATCGTGAAATGTGGAAGGAGGGAAGGGAGGCCTTTGTCCTGCAGTGGGACAATACAGGCTTATAATAATAATAAGGGCCCCTTAGCTTTCTTAGATAAAGAGTCAATCATGGGAAAAATTAAATAGGTAAATTATGTATGGACATTTTATTTCAATTGATTGGCTTTACATTGACTACCAGCCGTTAACATAATGATATCGGCACAATGTCAACTAGATGCATTTTTGGTGAAAAATTCGAGCAGTTCCGGTTATTACCAGACACAGCGAGATAAACTATTAATGTCAAGTTCTAGTCTAATCAGGCAGTTTGTATTCACGATTAGCACGAGATGTCGCGACAACGGATGCCCACGCGCACGCTTCATGACATTCTGTGGCGTTGTATACAGCGTTTCGTTTTGCGTTTCAAGTGCTGAGTATGGCTGATTTGAACTATTATGGAGATCTGAAAAGTTGATTGTATTTGGTATAGTCAGTTTAAATAAAGATTAGTATATAGATCTCGAATCTAGATTCTTGACTTGATGACAAATTATTTTGGTATTGTTTTTACTGTCATAATTATTTCCTGATACTTCTGTGAGGTTTACAAGTATTCAAGTTCCGTGCGGTTAATGATACTCGGTTACATCTATGAATAACGATAAACAGTGATCAACAATTCGTTTGAGTATATGAGTTTTTTTATTCGATTATTTGAGTATTTGGTGATTACGACACTATTTGAATCCAGCGTATTATTCTTCCTAGATTTTACTGTATTTTTAGTACAGGTCACCTAGGTTTTTTAAGTGATGTTGCAATCTGATCACCACCTATATTATAGACAATCATCATCCTCATCATTCCCCGGCCCTTATCCCAATCATCATCATCTGCCTAGCCTTTTCCCAACTATGTTGGGGTCGGCTGCCAGTCTAACCGGATGCAGCTGAATACCAGTATTTTACATGGAGCGACTGCCTACTTGACCTCCACAACACAACCCAGTTAGCTAGGTAATACGATACCACTTGGTAAGACTGGTTGTCAGACTTTTAGGGCCACTGACTCCCTGTAACGACTGCCAAAGATCTACAAATGACAGCCGGGACCAACAGCTTAACGTGCTTTCCGAGGCACGGAGGAAACTCGGTATGTAAGGGACCCATCCACAGACCAACCTAGGCAAGCACGGCTTAACCTAAAGATCGACCCGAGTGACTGTTATTATTTAGCCACGAACTCCATCTCCTGCCCTTATCCCAATAATTGTAGAAAATCCACAACTGCTTTCAAATCTGGTTCCAATCAGCACCAGGTTGTTATACCAATTCTGTAATGGTAGTAAGACTTTGTACTATTATTAGAATACATAAGTATTCTGTGGTAAGAATGAATGTCTCGAAGAGGTCTCAGTTCAAGACCATTTTCTATGCTGCAATGACATCATTTATCCCAAACTATCACGACCCATGTCTACGAAGGACATTCACAGGAAGGTGCGCAGTATGACATGTGCCAAAAACGGTGAGATGAACCTTGGCAGAGCCTTCTAAACTAAGATGTTATCAAGATTCGTGACGATACGTCATGTAGGTGTCAACAGCCTGGCTATGGTTTTATCGTTGTCGTTTTGTGGTACTTTATGTTCTAGGAAAAAGCGTGAGCTAACTATTAAAACGAGGGAATTGTTAATTTTTAAAGTTTTCGTTAACTATTGTGTCATTGAGTTAAGTAGTTTTGCAATAGTGAAAAATTTTCCACCTGGAAATCAAACTCAGGACCTCATGTTTACGACCTAGACTTTAGTGAATAATATGCTGACTCGTGGTCGAGTGTGATTGTTCAGGTCAACTCCCAGGTTAGCTTATTGTGTGGTGTCTGAATTTGTGCCGTCAATTGCCGTGCGATCGCATATAACTATCAATGTTTTTTAATTGCGATAGCAATTAACTACGACAATATAGTTAGAACTCTGATGGACTATCTACCTCGTTCGTTTCATAGTCTCTTTTGTTCTTACCTATTATAAATAAGTAATGAAAACAATTGGAACATTAATTGTTCTTATAATATGTGATAGCGATCTTTTATAACGAAACTTATTGTTGGAATGATGTCAGTGAAGCTGTAAACTTACGGCTTCTCATAACGCACGGAGATATAATTAATGACACACGGATCTCGATGTTCTTATTTCGACACCCACATTAAAACTGCGTAGTTTACAGAAAATGCACCTATAGGATTAATATAATCGGCCTATAACGTTCCCACTGCTGGGATACAGACACACAGTCCTCCTCTCTGTGGGATCAGTGCGGAGTGAGCCATAACGAGGGCCCAGCGCGGTTTGATGGATGTCACATATTGTCGATATTGTTGGTTCTAGGATATGTTAGGTTCTTCATTGTTTTGAGAGCAGGAGCGAACTCACAATCATGTGTCTTTCATTACGTGGTCACCACTCCAAAACTTGATGGATGTCACTGTCATTATTATTAAGTCCAAGTAAGAAGTTAATCTGCAGATATTAATGCTTGCACATATTAGGTATAAGTGCTCCTAAATTGAAACTCTATATTATATGCTCCATAATGAAAGGTTTTAACTAGTGCAGTAACTAATACAATGTGAGAATCTAATGGTACGATCCATTGCACGATATCTATTACAAATTGCGGGTGCTTTTATTACCTGCACAGTGGGTAAAGTCGCGGTTGTTTGGACAAAGTGTTTACTTTGTTTTTTTTTCTTATATACCTAATGATCGTATCAAACGTGTTTGTTTTTAGTCTATCGGGTGGTTTACTTGTAGGTATAAGGGATAAGTACACCTTGCGAGATAATGTGGTTGACAGAAGTATTTACGTCGAAAATATTATTTAGTAAATGAAGGAATATCCCATATCTTCCCGTGGGTGTCGTAAGAGGCGACTAAGGGACTTACCAGAGAATGGGCAGCAGCGTTCTCTGTGCTTTTGTAACAACCGCACTGCGATCGCCAACCCGCCTGCCAAGCGTGGCGATTATGGCAAAAACCCTCCTTTGGGGGAGGCCATGTCCAGCAGTGGACGTCTTTCGGCTGAAATGATGATGATGAAATGAAGGAAGGAAGTTATTTAGGAAATGTGGGGGGTACTATGTATTAGGTAAAACTCTGCCTAGCCCTTGGGGGATTATCGACGCTAAGCTACGTATGTTAATGTATTGTTAAGTAATTTCGTGTAACGAGAGACATATCATACGAAATAAAATGACCCGTAATTTTACATGAAAAAGCTCGATAAAGTGTCTTCGCTGGTTGAGTCTTGGATCCAAAATAAGTATAATTAAGTCTTCTCGCGTAGCAATGACTAGTGCAGGCTTTACGATAATTCTTTTATTTGTTTCGTCCTCAGTCACCGTCACAATACGCGTGTTGCTCGAGTGTGTAGCTTCTGGCGAAAAGTGACAATGGTCACTCCTTTTAGAAGAGCTGAAACTGCTGAACTGAAATGTCATGAAAAGTTTAGTCAATGTAATAACTAGGCGCAGAATGATGCGTGTCAATAATAATAGAAATATTTGCATGTTTACACAGTGGTAATATTTCGCAGTAGGTACAGTTATTATATTGAATCAATTTTCTGTATAATGCTCATATTGTTGTTGTTTTACTTCGTTTCGACACTTTAGGTCAATTTACAGACAATCACGATTGGTACCTATTATTAGTTTTGTGCAGTGTCTAAATCTAGCATCGATTGATTGTGTGATAGCTCTCAAGAATCAAAAGACATTACCTAATTGTTTGTTTCAGATGTGATACATAGATATAATAAAGACAGAAGTGAGCGTAATTTTTAAAAATAAATCAATGTATTTTGTTATAAGCAAGCAGCACTTTTGTTACAAAATTATTTGTACGTTTTTTTATGAATGTGAACTGCTTATATCAGCGATATTTAAAGCATAGGATTATAATTTAGGCATTTTATTGAAAATATTACCTATACCCAGCTCTTTTCGTTTTAATCATGTTTTCACCTTTATTTCCTTAAAAACACGTTTCGCTGCCTATTACGTTACAATGACACGTAACTTTAATCAGAATTGACCCAGCAATTTAGTGACATAGCCCAACAAACACAATTTCTAATAGTTTACCGTGTTAATATCTAGCGGTAATGAATATTGCGTCAAGCACGTGTTGCGTGACGTAAGCATTACACGGGGAGTTGTGGCCGCAGGTAATTGATTTACCGCACACTGTTCAGACGGCGCTTCAAGTTTGAATATTTTGGTCTGGCTATTGCGTCAGTGTGCGCACTGTGCACTGTTACCTGTCGCATTGATTGATTATGGTGGCGAATTATGTTTTTATGAATTGTTTTTGTTTGTTTTGTTTAATGAGACACCATGTGTCACGCATGTGTACCACTGTGGTGTAATGCTTTGATAGTAGGTACATGTATTTGTTTTTTTATTATAGTTTTGCAATAGACAAAATGACATCACGTTTCTAATCTTCGAAGAGTTAAGTAGAGTTGTGTGCACAGGCACACACAGGGACCAATGCGGCGAGCCTAGTGTCATTCACCAGGCACAAATCAGCGGCAATTTATTTTCTTTTTTTTCGAGTTTAGGTTTGTGCCTAATTTGTTTTGAAATCAATGCTATCGTAACGTATGTAAATATATTTAAAAATATTAATTTATGTTAAAATAAGTAATTTAATTTTTATTTTATTGATTTGTTTGTTATTTCATTCAAAGCCCAAAATAACAAAATGCGTTACAAAAGAGGCTATTTGAAGTCGATAAATACTAAAACCTACTGAACAACTTTCAGTGAACTCTCTGCTTGACATAACATATTTTTGTCTTCTAAAACTTAAATTATATAAGAGTTGATAATGTTAATATCCTTTCTAAGTCAGTGCGATACTTTCAAACGCAAGTGCTCGTAATGACCGGAACTTCGGACTGCGCTGTGACGCTGAGAGCGGTTGTAATGAGCTGCGCTTTGAGAGTAACTTGCTTTTGAGAACTAAACAGTGAGTGGTATCCACGTGTTAAGTGAGTGAATGATTCTCAAAATTAAACATCACGTTTATAATGCCTGACTGAATAGGCAGCGGTGTTCTTGCCCTGGCGTGTATCTCACACCCACATTTCGCCAACTAAATTTAATTACATTTAATTGGGAAAGACCGTACTGCCACCAACCCGGCACGAATCCTGATACCGGGCTGCTACTGAAATTCCTGGTAAAAAATCTACTTGCACTTTGCCCGAACTGGATATCGAACCAAGGACATAGCACGCACGTGCTCAGGAGTAGCGTTTGCGACCATAAGAGCAACGGTCTCAAGTTGAAATTGTAGAGACTGTCAATTAGGATTGGGAGTGCGGAGTGCCCATAAAGACCACCACATCACCAGTCCATCTTTCGCTAAAGGCTTTAAGAAATTATTCGACTATACTATATCATACCTGTCCTATGCGTTCAATAGTTTTGTAAAGCAGACGTAGAGATTCGTAAGCAATCCATGGGAACAAAGTCTTGCTATATTTTGCGCAAGACCACTCCTTGGATCAATCCAAAAAAACTTAAGTCTTTGGACTTTGACCCATCAGGTGGGAGGAAATGTTATTCTGAATCCTTTAGTAAGTTAAATATATCGTAGATGTTCGGGAAAAGGGATAATTGATTCAAGCCTTTTGTCTCCATTTACCTACTTAGAGAGTTTTTGTTCTTTTAGCGAACCTTTTTGGGGATCTAAGGAGATATCGTTAGGTATTCAAACAACGTAAGATCTTTTTATCTAGATAAACATCAGAAACGAGGTTTTTAAGGATTAGGTACAAAAATACAGAAAGTTGGAAATAAATCCTATTTACATAACGTCTAAGATTAAGTACGTAAGTGATTTAGAGAACCGCCCAACATAACTGTCATCACAATACGCCTGTATTCAGCGAAGGGCTAATAGTCGAGGTGTACCTTTATTAAACTTCCACATGCATTTTCTGTTTAAGTCCCACGTAATAAAGCGCGAGCCCATTACTGTTACTGTTACCGGGCATAGACTAATTTCCGGGCTGCTACCTACACAATCCCGATGGACATCAAAACCAATGAAGCAGTCCATCAGTTGGTAAAATAAACAAAGTATTGAATAATCTTCTTTGAACCAAGATAATGGGTTCGAACTCGATCAAAACAGTATCTTTCTACGTTCAAGTTTATGTTGAACTTGACCCTGAAACATTCCACTCGGACAGTCAAGTGTGTCGGAAGTACACACTGATACTGATCGGATCAGTTATAGGTGAGTGTACTTAACTGTAACTTGTGTTTAAGCCTATTTACTTACAAGTTATGTGAATGTCAGCCGTGACATAATACGAGTAAGGCGCGTTATGAAAGGAGAGTAAATGTCCTCTAAATATAGCTACAGTCGTGAGAATTGGCATTTTTATTTTGACAAAAATCTGTTTTAAATTTTGATAAGACAATACATTAATAAAAGGGTTGGAACAGAGCATAATGATACCATGCAGGTTTTAACCACTTAAAAGCTTTACGGAATATAACAGAAAGTGCTAAAACAACTTGTTTTTATGTAATTTAATTGGGTTTCTCAATTTATTGTGCAGAATGATGAACGACGACGACGACGATGAAGGTGACGGTGACGGTGTAGTGACGATGATGTTGATGTGTGTGTGATGTTGTGTTGTAAGAGTATTCTATTATATTCTAATGTGGATTTCTTGATACTGTGATTTGATTCACTTCACTCCTTTTAAAATAAAAGGGATCAACTGCACAACACCTTTTCTTGGAATGTCGATGACATCTAAATTACGCAGACTCAATATTTTGCTACCAGTTAAAAAACCCTCAGGGAGAGATAAACAAAAACATGCTACAAATAAGATAAGCCGAACTCTCTCAAATATCTCAATGCTATCCGAGTTTGCCTATTTACCTAAGTACCTGAATACCGTCTTGCAGTGGTGAATGTGTGTATAATTTCGGTAATATAAATACATTCACTTTGTTGGTGGCTACTTCTATACTAATATTATAAAGAGGTAACATTTGTTTGTAAGTTTGTATGTTTGTAAGTTTGTTTGTAGGGGGTAATCTCAGGAAGTAATAACCCGATTTCAAAAATTCTTTCACCATTAGAAAGCTACATTCACCCTGAGTAACATATAAGCTATATTTTATTCCCGTACTCCCACGGGAACGGGACTTACGCGGGTGAAACCGCGGGACTTCCGCTAGTAGAATATAAGCTCTTATAATTTCACCAGAGAGCCTGAGTATTACACCAAGGTGCGAAACGACCTTCTCACCTCTTTCGGTATTGATTGTTATTTGTTTTACCAAATCACTTGATTTTGTACTTTTACTTTTCGTGAGCTTTTAATGAATTCTGCAAACATGTCCACTCCATAGTAACCTACTGGGTACAGCTGTCTCTATGACATAATATTAACATCTCGGACACAAAAACATCACATTAAAAAAAAACCTGCTCCATTTTGATGCAAATTAAATTAAATTCAATCAAAGTTCTGTAGACTGGTTTTTATTTAACGATCGTGATAAATGGCCGTGTTCAACGAATAGGATCGATTAAGAATTCGGAAGGTAGTCGGGAGAATAATTATGGGTTCGTTAAGATATTTATCTGGGTGATTAAGAGCATGTAGGTAGATCGTAACAGTAGCGCCATCTGGTGCGATGATTGACAGACGTGGTGATAACCAAGTAATCCGATGAAGAAACAGGCAATATTGCTGTTATTGACTCATTGACAGACATTTCTTAGTAGCAACTATGAAGTATGGATTTGTGCCCGGTTGATGGCAATAGGCCCTATTGCATGGGGCGTACCCTCTGAACTGGCAAGCCCCTTAGGTGGTGAATTTTAAAATAATCCTGCCCTAGTGCTTGCATATACGTTCGTTATAAGTAACATTTATGCAACAAAACAAGCTTTTATGTAGAGCAGCGGTGGCCCAGTGGTGGCGGCCGCGACTTACGAACAGTGTCGTGGGTTCGAACCCAGGTAGGCGCATTACTTTGTGTAATTTATTTCATCACCACTGCTCTCAAAACGATGAAGGAAAATATCGTGAAGAAACCGGCAAGTCCTAGAACCACAAAATTCGAAGACATGGACGACTACCAATCCGCACTGGGCCCGCGTGGTGAATTATAGCCCATTCCCTCTCGTAGAGAGGAGGCCTGTGTCCCAGCAGTGGGAACATCAATAGGCTGATGATGATGCAACAAGGTCCTAGGGCCAGCGTTTCAGTGAATCAAGATTTTTATTAAGTACAATGTAGCTATTAGGTAAGGTACCTACTTAAATAAACACTTGCATTCGCCCACAACACTACAGGTTAGCAAATCAAAATCTTTCCACTAGTGAGTTGCACACCAACACCTTGGTTGAGACCATCTGGAAAAAATTCCAAATTATCGTAAAAACTATTTTTACATTCTAAAATATCTAGCTATTGACCTCTTGGCCTTCTTAACTCCTAATAGCAGTTTAAGAGAAGTAACTGCCGACCATTATGATCGTTACATAATGCAATGTGGCTAATTACTGCAACATGGTCAGGAGATACGTGTCGTGTTGCAAGGTTTGTTGCATGGGAAGTGATACTTAATATACCTACTACCACTTTTGGCGTGTAAAGTATTTTTTTATTATAAGACTAGCTGACGTCCCGCGGTTTCACCCGTCTAGTTCCCGTTCCCGTGGGAGTACGGGAATAAAATAGCACTAGCCTATAGCACTCACGAATAATGTAGCTTTCTACCATTGAAACAATTTTTAAAATTGGTTCATTACTTCCGGAGATTACCCCCTACATACAAACTTACAAACAAATTTTACCTCTTTATAATATTAGTATAGACTAGCTGACGTCCCGCGGTTTCACCCGCGTAGTTCCCGTTCCCGTGGGAGTACGGGAATAAAATAGCACTAGCCTATAGCACTCACGAATAATGTAGCTTTCTACCATTGAAACAATTTTTAAAATTGGTTCATTACTGCCGGAGATTACCCCCTACATACAAACTTACAAACATACAAACTTACAAACATACAAACTTACAAACATACAAACTTACAAACAAATGTTACCCTTTTTATAATATTAGTATAGATGAGGTGCTTTGTGATCATAGGTGTCTTACTCTTGGTTCTGCTAGCAAGCTTTTCAAAGAGTTTATCTGAGGAAGTTCAAACACCACACCTATTTCTGCACCCAAGCAGGTTCTTGTATCCAGAAACTTATTAAATGTCCTCCAATTTACGCATCCAGCCCCAAGCACCTTTGAAGAACATCGGCCCACCTAGCTGGGAGGCATCTCACGGTACGCTTCCTGTTACACGGTCTCCACTCCGGGACGCCTAAGTACAAAGGCGGCTCCAACACAGCCAGTAGCTGTTCTGTAATGCCGCCGCGACCCTATTATATGAGTAAAGTATTACAAACACGACTACACCACAGACATTGTAATACTTAGTCTCCAAAAGACATTCTTTTATAAAAACGACTGCAGTATAGCCTATAATTACCTAAAGTACAAGGTTAATATCATATTTTGTAATAAGGCGTTGTCGACGTAGCTCCGCTGCGCTCTGGGCTCCTATTACGCCTTGGACACGAAGTCAGCGGGAGCGGCGGCGGTGGCGCGGGCGGCGGCGCGGGCGGTGGCACGGGCACTATCGCGCGGCGCTAGAGCGGCGTAGTGTTATTACGAGAAATTGGCTATTCGCGAACGAAATATTTAAACAGCGACGACAACATCTTTTTGATACTAATTCCTTCCTAAAGTTTGATTTGTTGTGGGCAAAAGAAGATATAAACTATTTACGTCAATGCAGACGCGCAGGCACCGCTCGTTCGTCACTCGCCGCTCGTACGCCGCTCGCGGCCCGCTCCCCGCGCCGCTGACTTCGAGGCCAGTTCCATAATGTATGCATTGGAACGCGCAGCTGCCCGCGCCGCCGTTGCCACGCCGCTCCCACTGACTTCGTGTCCGTGGCCTTAGCAGGGCTTAAAGGAACCTAACACGAAAGGGATGGCGTCAACAGAAACATGGCCATCTCACTGCCAATTCAGTTAATACGATAACGTTTAATAGAAACTGTACCGTTCGTCACAGAAGTGTTTGAATTCATTAGGTATAGGTAACAGTCTTAATAAGCAGAGGGTTCACGCCAACCTCGGAAAAACACATAGTCGACTCCAGGAGTAGGTAAGGTAATTCACGGTCTACAAGAACAAAAAGAACCTCTGCTAATGAGTAACACGTAACGTTCACAGTTCATAAATCTTAGAAGACGAGCAACACGTCACGACTTCATCAGATTGCTATCATTATCTCTTCGCAAGTACGAATTAACTCGAACAGATTTGCATTTCACCATCTTGGTTTTGGAGTTAAACTCTTCATCAAAAGTGTCAAAAAGATGGTCAGCTTTGTACGGTGGCGGTTATCAGGGGACCTAAACAAGTAACACTCGCATCATAGCGTTTCGTATAGGTACTTATCTGCAAAGACTTTCTAATGGATTGACGTCAGCTTATCGGTTCCATACATTTTTGACTTTTCCATCAATGTTATCTGTGTCGTTATTAAAATGACACTTCGTCTAAACTCTCAAATCACCCGTCCGGCTACTAAGCGAGGCGGCAATAAGGTGGCAAGTTTCATCATTGTCAGTAGATTGAACGTACGCCGTCTTAAATTCATGAACTAGATTCAAAGACATCCCCAATTATAACTCAAAAAATGTAAACCTCTTTGAATGTCAGCAATAACTGCAGGCATTGTTACGAAACTCAACAAATAGGGTCCCAGCTATAAGTAAAGGTCAATTCGAACGTTCGCGTGATTAGTTGATGACCATAGCGTAACGTGTGATGTCATTATATGGAGAGCAGTTATGGTAGAAGCAGGGCTTATGGTTCCGTATAATGGGGCTAAGTACTAGCCACGGTAATAAATCGTTGGCTCCTAAATCAGGCCAATAGGTCGAGAAAATTTTGCAATAAGACCCTGTGAGTTGTCAGGTGTCGTCTAACTACATGTAGGATTGTAGGGCCTTTTTTACATTGATGGAAACATAGAAAGAATATATACTTTAGTGTTTATCGAAATTGTTACAAAGCTATTTGATATGCGAATACACTTTCATTTGGTGTATTTTGTCCAAAACGCATGTTCCCTTTCTGTTTTTACTGTAATTTTGGTTTCATGGAGTGTGACATTGGAGGAAACTGTTGCTCGTAAGAGTCGTAAGTAAGACGAGATCCGAGAAGTAAGAAAGATGCTAATCTAAAGTTCATTGTCGATGTGAAGTGAGTTTAACGATGGGTAAAATTTAAAGATAAGATAAGATAATTTATTAGTCCAAAACATGATGAGTAGGTATAAACAACATACATGGCATTAAAGACGTTATATTATATGATATCAAGAACAGAATTGGACATCAGGTTAGCCTTACCTATATTAGGAAAGGAAATAGAACCTCCTTTTTTATATTTTCCTTGTGGAACCCTATTAATAATTCCCACACGCACTTACTTAAGCTCAGCAATAATAACTGTTATTCAGAACGGCCTCCGAAGAGTTATGATTAGTATTTGTTTATAAGCACACGCCACACTTGCCCAAATGCCCACCCACTCATTAGGTCACACAGCTATAGGTAATAGGTACTTACTTATAACGAACGACACGGGAACGATTCGATTTACCAAATATAGTGCTGCATGATTCTTTTGGCCCATTATTAAATATCGGAACAGAGCCCGCCATCTTTAATCATGCAATCCTGTATGTCATATTTTTACGTGACCATGCGGACACAGAATGACATTGGTAGAACACCAACTCAAAATTAACCGCAAAATACACTTACTTGGTTGGGCCTAGGTTGGACTTGAGAATAGTTTACTAACTTGATAAGTAAGGTAATTTTACCTTGTAATTTGCAAGGTTGTCTAAGTACCTAAACCCACAACCTAAAGTCACAAAACCTTTTTTCCTAAAATCCTATGTTCCATATTATGTTGGTAATCGCTATGTGCAGGCTTCCTGACTGTTCTCTTCATCATTGCTCTATCCACAATTTCTTAATTGAAAATATTTCCAAAATTCAACGACATTTATCTCCAAACCGTCGCGACATGTTTTACTGTCATCTTACATATGTATCGAATGATTTAGGAGCATTTATATGAATTCAGTAAGTATATTCATTATTTACAATTTATAAATCTATTAAAATAAACTAAACTAACTTAAACTAAAAACTTAAAAATGGCGTCAAAAAACTCAACACTGTCATACTGGTAATGTCGCCAAGAGACTGGCGGCGCCGGCGTTACCACGCTGTATGGCAAGTATGTATCAAATTAATATACAACAACAACAACAGCCCATAACGTCCACTGCTGGACATAAGCCTCTCCCATGATGGGAGGAATTTGCCGAAATCTCCACGCTTTGCGGGCGGATTGGAGATCGCAGTGATCAAAGACTAACAGAAAACGCTGCTGCCCATTCTCTGGTCTACGGAGGCGCAAGGTGTTCTGCCTCAGACATTAGTCGCCTTATACGACACCCATGAGTGTAATGGGTTGGTTCTATTCTACTCTGCCGGATACCACACGGCAAAATTAATACATATCTTATCATAATTTAATGCGAAAGGTTTTGGGAATAAATGAATGGATAGATGTTTGTTACTCATTCACACAAAACTACTGGACGGTTTTGAATGTGGCAGAAAGTTAGTTTATAACCTGGATCAATTCCCGAACTCCACGCGGTCATAAGCTAGTTATAGAATAGATCGATAAAGGGTTGCACCACATCTATCAGCACGGAATCGCATATCTAAAACTAAACATCTAACTCTAGTAACTCTAGTCTACTCTTCTTCTTGAAATTCCGACGCATTCAGCCTTGCTCTCGTGTCATCACGGTCTGGGTCAGTTTTGTACGTTATTAGTGGCACGGTCATGGTCTCATTGTAATGGATAGGTCGTTCCTAATTGCCTATCCATTTCAATACGGTTAAGGATACGAAACTTTTTAAACCCCAGTAAAGAACTAGAATGATTTAAAAAATGGTTTATGGCCAAGTATGGCTCTTTATTCTGTTTTGCTTACTAAGGCATAGGTTGATCTCTTAGCTCATGGCCACTAGGAAGAGAAGAAGCTAGACTGAGTTATGAAGTGTGTCAACCTACTCTCCTGTTATGATATCAATTTTCGAGGCATTTTCTTCATGAGCTAAAATAAAATACTGCAGGTCGATTTTTAGTAGTTATAGGCTCTTTATGAACTTACGAACACTTACGTTGGACATCCAGGAAGAGGCTCCCTGGTGTATGCTGTTTGCCGACGACATTGTGTTGGTTGCCGAGAGTGGCCAAGAGGTCCAGAGCAGATTGGAAGTGTGGTAGCAAAGACTGGAGAATGCTGGCCTGAAATTAAGTAGGTCCAAAACAGAATACTTATTCTGTGATTTCGGCGGTCTCTCCAGTCCGGTCACGATATGGGCAGGAAGATGATGACAGGCTCTTTATGAAATACCTACCTCATTAAGCACAACTAAAGAATTTAAGAAAAGAGGTTGTAAACATAACAAGCCGTCTTGCTAAATAGAGAAATCAATGCGAAGGCAACCAGTCATTGTTTGGCGTTATTTGGTTTGACCTTATATGACCTCTGGGCGTGGACTGTGGGCCTACATGATGGATGGATGGTTGAGGAGCGCCTGCGAATTAGTGTTGCCTTACTATATCTGGCAGTTCTAGCTTGGGGCTATGTTATGTTTTATGATTATTTAATACCTAGACATAAGGAAAGTGTTTTAGAACACCTCGACATCAGGAAAATGTTAGTTTTTAGGGAAACGTTACGTTATTTTTGAGTTATTATTCTGACTGAATTGTGATCAGGTTAGGTATCCAATAAAATATAATTGCATAAAATAATATACAACCCCTCTACAACAAAACTTATCTAAAAATATCAATATAACAATTTGCGCATACCAAAAACAAAGTTTAGCATATGAAAACAGCTTTATCCCCAATACGCGTTGTACAGTAGGGTAAATAGATGCAAACGCACACTAGTGCCCACTCGCGCTGTCATGGCGCAACGATGACGTCACGAATGTTTACATGCCACACAACTATGGTCATAGTTATGGGATGTTGGAGGTCTGAGAAAGTGTCCTTAAGGTGGTGGACGTGGGGGTATCTTCGGTAATTGGTTTTGGAGGACAAGGGGAACGAGGAAGTGCATTGAGCCCTACATTATCTAGTAAGACAGTATAGGAAAGGAACCACACATAATTATGACTGGCAGATATTGAATTAAAAATCTGTCCATGTCCGGTCTCCAGATCTGCGTAGCTTCTATACAGTACAACAATTGATTTTATCACCACCTCTCCGTAAGCATACACTATACATGGTTATTTGTTCTTGCTTCATGGTTATTATATAATGTGTTTGAATAACGGTTACCGATACTCTAAGGCCATATCGTATACTAATTTCTATCGACGAACACGTTTATAGATACTCCTAACCTTACCTACCCCGCAAATGGTAGCCATCTTATTTTTTATCGGCTGATCTAGGTTTTATTCAATGAAATGCTAATCTTTGAATCTGAGCGAGCTAGAGACGTGCAAATGGCAAAGGACCTCGTTGCAGGGATGAACGACGAAGCTTTCGAATTACAAAAAAAATCCCAGTAATTTATAATAGGCAAAAAGAGAATAAAAATAAGAAATTACGAAATTTTACACAAACATTTCTATTTTTATTACATTTTCTACTCTAGTAAAAAAAATAGTATGGTGTACTTAATAAAGAATATTATTATACTGCATCCGGTTAGACTAGAAGCCGACCCCAACATAGTAGGGAAAAGGCTAGGCAGACTTATTATAGAAATTCTACCTATCTATTTTATTTTGGCTGCGAGAGATTTAGATTTTTATGGTTACCTCATCTGAATCGCTTGTCAACATTATGTCAACAAAATCACGTGCACTAAGCGAAAGTAGTTTAATAGCCCAGAGTCAGGATTAGCCAAAGTGATTCACTTAGCATTCGATAAAATTAACATTCGGCGATATCATAATACTTATTTAAAGTAGTTTTGGAGGGCAATACAATTTTATGAGGCATTACTATTTTATACGTAGGGATGAGAGAATTAATTAGATCGCTATGACTTAGGTCCATTGCTTAGGTCCGAGCTTTGTAATGGGGATGCTAACTGTAGAACTAATGGCGTTGAATCTGTGGTAATGTCATTTAATATTTCAAAATAGCCTAACCTCATTTGTCAGATTGAGACCAACTATGGTGGCGCCATCTGAGATTAACTTTGCCTTCGCCACCCCATTAGCCCTATTACCTTTATGTTTGCTGAGCTTAAGGTGCATCTTAACTCATACATAACACACGTATAAGCACTGCACAAGATCACAATCATCTTATCTCTGTTTCTCTTAGCTGATCCCGACCCGTTCATCTTTGTAGCAGATTGCAGTCTTCACCATATCATTTGTGCAGTGTAGTGTATGACGATAGCACCTTTCTTCAAGGATTTGTTTGCGTCTAGTGCTACTTCTGCTACTTCAGCAGCCATAGGTCTTGCAATGGTTATGAAACAAATAGCCTGCCACGATGGTTTACTTGTCACGCGCGCCATTGTTGAGCAGGAGGTCATTCATGGGTACGAATCCTAGATCGGGTAAAATGTTTTCGGGTGTTTCCATCAGGAATTTTTCAGTAGCAGACCAGCGTTAGGATTCATGCCCGGTTGATGGGAATAGGCTCGCCGTAAGTTGAACTTAAACATTACCGGCGATATTTGTTGGTACACCTCTGCATAATTCTACGGGGATTACATTATTGATGTTATGTTTATAATAATAGGCACACACATGGGCGTATCTGTCACTTTTAATATATGATATTCGCAAGGTCACACACGGGTCAACTCAATTCACACAAAACACAAATTCCCCATATCTTCTTTTCTCTCACCTGCGTAACGTCATGTATTATGAAATGATAAAGGGTCAGCTGTCACTCGATGTCTATTTATAAGTGACGGCCGCCATGTTGTGACGTCATAGGGTCGTTACGTCAGCGCTTTGTTTGGACTAATTGTTGACGTCGTGTAGGAAGATGGGCGAGTGAGGAATTCTTATTCTTATTCTTTATTGCACACAAAATTAAAAAAGTATACACACAAATTAAAATATATAGCTTATGTACAACGGCGAGCTTAACCCAGAATTGGGTTTTCTTACAGCAAACCTTACTTTTGTTGTGAAATTTGCAGAAGAGGATAAACTTATGTGCACAAACAATACAGTTAAAAACTTAAATTAACTTATGAGGATGATGGATGATTAACTGAGGAATATGTGGGAGGTGTAATGATGTGGGGCTATGGAGACAAGACATACTCCACAGACAGTAATGTTTAAGTCAAATTAGGTCCCATGTACCTACTAGGTCTTTGCCCGACCGGGGAATGGAACCCAGGACCTAATGCTGGGTGGCCAAAGGTTGAAGAAGAGAGAGAGAAGAGATGCCCTGATGCATTCTAACTAGAAAAGATGATTGATTTCTTGTCGCTTATTTTGTGGCCTCACAAGTTTCATCTATAACCCTTACGGCCATTTTCAATAACTTACTGTTCGGTTTCGGTAGGTTGCTATCTCTGTTTGTTTGACATTTTGCTTACTGGACAGTTAGAAACAAAACGTCACAGAAAAGCTTTCTTTGATTTTTGATTTTGATGAATCAAGTGACAGGTAGGTAACGCAGATAGTATATGCTTTCACCGATAGCTACGGAACTAGGCATATTAACCAACAGTTATACGTAAGTAAGTTATAGAAAACAGCCGTTAGTCAATAAAACTATGGATACCTGTATTGGTCAAAGGCTACTGTGCAAAATCGATGCATAAAAATAACCTCTTGGAAATAGTTGATTTTACAACAAGTGCACAAAACGAACCATTTTTAGCCGATACTTTTAGCAGCCCGAGCCGAAGGCGAAGCGTTATATAAAACAGTAGTATAACATAACATTTCTTTAATTAAAATTCAAAGTAAAATTAGTACCTACGTTTTTGAATACCTACTAAAGGAAATTGTTTTTCCCGGCTATCGCCGCTTTATTTTTTTTTAATCTTACGACATTGATATTATGCTTGGGCTGCAGACCTATACAGCCTACTATTAAATTAATTATGTAATAATAATTTTCTTAAATTAATTAAATAACCTACCGTTCTTGAATTTAAATTTTAACATCTTTTATGTCTTAAAAACATATAAGGCAAATAAATTAAAGTAAATATTATAAAATAACAAATTCTATCTATGAACAACAAATTCTTATTGTGTTTGGCTGTATGGCTCATTTTCTTTGCCCTAATATAGATACATTTATGAGTAGATACGTTAATGCACTTGTGCACAAAATTCGATTTTGTGCAGCCTATATCCTGCACAAATAAGCACTTTCAGAGCATGATAAGTGAAATAGTACATTTTGATACAAGTGGAGAAAGTTTGTTATTGCATTCGAGGCGGAATTATAACACACGAGCCGTAGGCGAGGGTGTTTATGAGCCGAGAATTGCAATAACAAATGTCCACGTGTATCAAACGACGTTTTTCAATACACTTTTGAAGAAATAAAATAAAATAACGAAAATATTTTTGTCACGAACCATGAAACTATGATTTTCATTTTCTTTTTTTTTTCGCGCTTTGGTTTCGGCAGTTTGAAGGAGAGGCAAAGGTATGAAGCCGTTAAACAGCCTAATATAAAAAATAGATTTATTTTATATTTTTGAAATAAGAACACAAATAAATGTTAATTTGTGTATAAAAGTAACTATTCGTATTTAATAATCATGTTTATCTATGATATTGTATTTATAAACACAATTTGAATATTCAAAAAATATTTATGCCATAAAGACGCGTAGTGCTTTGCCGAAATTAAAAAAAAACATTCACGTCAGACTATAGGCTTGAACCAATTTGGACTTAGTATAGGTATAGTTATCTGTGGCAATTTTCATTCCCGCACACGTGCGGGAAAGTGGAGAAAATCGCACGCGTGTGAAATACATTGCATGTTGTACCTAATCGTAGTGCGTTATGGACCAGTTTTCGAGGAAGTGTATTGAAATAGTACATTTTGATACAAGTGGAGAAAGTTTGTTATTGTAATCGAGGCGGAATTATAACTCCCGAGCCGCAGGCGAGGGTGTTTTTGAGCCGAGAACTGCAATAACAAATGTCCACGTGTATCAAACGACGTTTTTCAATACACTTTTGAAGAAATAAAATAAAATATAACGAAAAATATTTTTGTCACGAACTAAGAAACTATGATTTTAATTTTCTTTTTTTCGCGCTCTGCTTTCGCCAGGTTGAAGGAGAGGCAAAGGTATCAAGCCGTTAAACAGCCTAATATAAAAAATAGATTTATTTTATATTTTGAATTTAGAACACAAATAAATGTTAATTTGTGTATAAAAATATAACTATTAGTTTTTAATAATCATTTTTATCTATGATGTTCTATTTGTAAACACAATTTTAATATTCAAAAAATATTTATGCCGTAAAGACGCGTAGTGCTTTGCCGAAATATAAAAAAACATTCACCTCAGACTATAGGCATTGAACCAATTTGGTCTAAGTATAGGTATACTTAGACCAACTTTTGCCTATTATCTGTGGCAATTTTCATTCCTGCACACGTGCGGGAAAGTGGAAAAAATCGCACACGTGTGAAATACATTGCATGTTGTACCTAATCGTAGTGCGTTAAGTACCAGTTTTCGAGGAAGTGTGTTGAAAAATATATAACAACATGACTATTATTAATCTTAACGAAAACCTACGTTCTATACTCACTGGATATTACTGGAAAAGGACTTATTATTTCTGAAGGTAAAAGAAGTGATGATTAAAAAAAAACTAGTTTTTATAATGTTTATGTTCGCTACGTGATTACTTCTCATCCGGGGTATAAGCAGTAGTTTACTTCATTATATGAGCGAGGTGAGCAGCATTGTAGCCTCTGGGACCGTTAATTAGGAGACTCGGTTATACTTAAAAGTAAGATTAAGTAGTAGTGTTAAAGAACTTAAATATAATGAGATGCCGATACGATATTAACGCCATGTGGCATGAAAAGGTTAATTCTAGTTATTAAGACATTCCATAGGGCACGATGACGTAGGTTTGATATTTTGTCAAAACTCCATGGACGTAAGAAAATTTGGATTTCCCCCGTGTTGTGGTTCCTTATAGTCATAACATGGACATGATACAAATATCATCACGTCTCTCATTCTCAAAGAGTTGGCCCCAGATCTAAATACCTTTAGCACCCGAATGGCGCAGCGGTAGTGAGGCTGCCTTACGTTCTTAGGGTCCCGGGTTCGAATCCCGATAGGTGAATGTTTGTGTGATGAGCATGTACATTTGTTTCTGAGTCATGGATATTTATATGTATGATAAGTATTACAAATAAAAAGTATCTATGTAGTATATCAATCTGGTATCCACGACACAAGCCTCGTTGCTTAGTGTGGCACTAGATGGCGCTGTGTGTAATGTCCAGCGATATTTATTTATTTATTTACTAGCTGACCCGGCGAACTTCGTACTGCCTAACAGTCGATTCTTTAATTTTTATTTATTTTCAGGCAATTTTTTAAATTTTTCTCAGTAAGAACCATCCTCGTACTTCCAGGAAAATTATAAAAAAAGAATTAGCGAAATCGGTTCAGCTGCTCTCGAGATTTGCGCTTAACAACACATTCAGCGATTCATTTTTATGTTATAGAAGAAGAAGATTTATCGGGCACTTACATTCGTCAGTTATAATTTAAGTTTACCTATTGCCATAAATCAGCAAAATGTCAGCCTCTATTTTGAATACCTTCTGATGGAAAAACTCAGTAACATTTTACCCTCATCAGGAATTCGAACCCACGATTTCGGTTGTAGCGTTTGCGCCCACTAGACCAACCAAAGATATTTTTTTAACAAAATCACCTAACGATCGCACATGGCAATTAAGTCTATTCGATGATGTATTCAGTCCACACAGTGCACTCGTCTATGGCTCGCCTACAAATCACAGTTGCGCCAGTGTTCAGGCCCTTATACGCGTTTTGGATTAAGTGGTATGAGAAATACATGGGAGAAATAAGTACAAGCTATTACACATTCGTAAGATGTAATAACGATGACATACGGAGGTTTTATAATAAAAAATCTTCTATTCATTAATAAAATCTTTGTGTCAGCAACTCAAATTTTGTTCGACCAATGACGGGACAGTTCTGTCCAGGGCTGGCAGTCTCGTCATAGATAACCACAAAATCGCTAACTTTTGATTACTAATTACTAACGAATAAATTTGGTTGCAATAACGATGCTTGCGAGAAACGTATCTTGGATGTAGAGACTTGCGTTACTCGCAAGCATCATTATTGCAACCAAATTTATTCGTTAGTAATTAGTAATTAGCCCTAAAGCTCGTTGGGTCGACGACATCGTCAAAGTCGCGGGAAACACCTGGACAAGGGACGCACAGAACCGGGAAGTGTGGCAGAAAAAAGGGGAGGCCTATACCCAGCAGTGGGTGATTCCGGGCTGATATGATGATGATGATGATGAATTAGCAATCAAAAGTTAGCGATTTTGTCGTTATCTCTGTCGAGACTAGGGCGACATTATCGTTAACTTTTGATCGCTAAAATAACAATGAAAAAATTCGGTGGAAATAACGATGCTTACGGGAAACGCAAGTCTCTATATCCAAGATGCGATTCTCGCAAGTATCCTAATTGCAACCGAATTTTTTAGTAAGTATAATCAGCGATCGAAAGTTTGCGATTTTGTCGTTATCTATGTCGAGACTGCCAGGCCCAGTTGTATTGCTTAACTTGCCTTGTTCAAGTCCTGGAATGGGTTGTGCTGTGGTTGTGCAGGATGGGTAGGAAAGAAGATGAAGCATGCTCTGTGAGAAGGTTCTGGACTGGCATTGTGCATTTAGGAAGGCTCGATGAGACCTCATTTGGCCAGATTGTTTATTTGGGTCAAGGTATTTTTAGATTGGTCTGTATAGGCCACTGCAAATATTCGTAGCCGTTAATAAATACCTTATCGTAAAATTTACCCCTAGGCAACTCTTAGGTAGGGTTTAATATTTAATCCGCGCAGAAATCAAACCCAAGACTTCGCACTCAACAGCTGATTGCGAGTGCATTCAATTCTTCATTAATTATATCCAATTACAAATTTCATAAACACAAGAAAAAAAAAAGTCATAATCAGTGTTGTTCTAGCGCCCTGTCCCCATTGCCTAGTGATGTAACTGATCAGCGTGCGCCGGCGCAGGTTGGGAGGTAATTGCCATTCATCGCGCGGAGGAGGGACGTGGCGCCTCTTGATCAGAAGATAGTGACATTATTAATTGGAGGCTCGTGTCTGAATGGCCCCTGGACAAAATGCTTCATTTTAATTTACTTTTCAAAATGGAATTTATAGCTTTTGTTTTGTATCATAGACTTGAAAGTTGGGGAGTTGTAAAAGTTATGAACTGTTAGTAGACTGATGACCCGGTCGAGGTAGCATGGTCGAGAAAGAGAGCACCGGATAATTTAAGACCAAAATGAATGTTTGTTGTAATGTTGTTGTTTTGTAATGTTTTTCAAAAGTTTCATGTTTTCATTTTTTCCGAAACTCTCTCCGATATGTTCTTTGTGTTGGTGTATCTGCAAATAAAACATAACAATAGTTAGATAACTTTATTATTGAACTTAGATTTTTTTAACAGAATGAGAACAACCAACCAACAGAATTACAAAATAGCAAGAACTCATTCTGGCTTAGGAAATGCTCTACACAAGAATTTTCTCCAGTTTCTTAGAACGTGATCCCAGATTAGAGAGGTTCATAAAAATCAATTTCCCGACCCAAATAATTAATATTGACAAATAAATACTAAGATTGATAAAACCTAAACGGAATATGTTTCAGTCTGCGTCACAATCTGCAGCAAGTTGGCGCGGGTCCAGCACAGCTTGAACTTCGCACGAGTTAGCACATTTTGTAGCTGGAACTAGGACAGACTAGCTAAAGCTTACTACATGATGTACCTAGATATATTGAAGTATCGCTTAACGTTATTGTAAAAGTTTAGGTGTTGGCGGGGGTGAGGTGACAATATCAGACAATTGCAAAATGGTGAAAAAAATCACTTTCTTAAAAGTTTTTGATACTTATGACTTGACAGGAACTTTGGTAGTCGACAATAGTTAGAGTTTGAAAAAGATAACCCACATAAAAAAGATGTGCCTAATACTGAGATGACGGCTATTAGAGATTAATGGAATAAGAAGACATACTGCGCCCCCATCGACTGTTAATAAATTAGGTACGATAAAGGCAGGAGGATCGTCGAGGACGTCTTAGAAAATAGAAACAGAAAATTGTTGATTGTCACAGTTAGCAAGTACACAGGTCTACAAAAGTTGAGACGATAAGTACAACGTATTATTTGCCAGTAAGCCTCAAAGGGTCGAGGTATAATTTCCAGACTGCATTGGAGATTGCTGTACCTACCTTAGTTATTTAAATTTCAAATATTAATTTATACTTCTTTACTTCAACAAATTTTCGCAAACTGCTGCAAACATTGCACCCCCAAGTGGGATTACAATATTGTTCACCCTTTTTTTTTTTTTTTTTCGGATAGGAAATCATCAAATGACTTCTCCCGCTCTGGGCGGAGCAGGAGGGAGTGTCAGACTTTTACTGACTAAAACCCAGCCATGTTCCTTCATCGCCCTTTGTGTTCCGGGGCCACGGTATCTCTTTCGAACAGTCCCGCAACCCCGGCAGGAATATTGTTCACCCTAAAGTCAATTATTTATCAACTCCAACGCCCTCTCGAAACAATGCCTATTTGTAACCAGTAATGGCGCCGATAACGATCAGATGCACTCTATTTCTCTCTCTGCTAATTACGGAAACTAATGAATATAGTATGTTAATAGCGCCAGATTATATGGCAGACTCTCCGAACATTCCATCAAGAGATGAAAAGAATTACAACAATAATTATGTAAGAAATACTTTAGAGTACAGTCAACATCTTTCGTAAGTTATGACTGTGCAAACAGCATGTTATGAATGAAAACTTGCATTTTTCATGTAGCACATTTTCACAAAGAAATATGGAGTAAGGTTCGTGTAAGGTGTGTGTACGTAGATGCTACAAAAACGTTGTAGTCTTGTATCTTATCTTATCTGTGTCAATTATTTGTTCCAAATAATTATATTCGCTCTAGGAAACATAAATTGTTTAATGTTCCATTTAGTCGCACTGTAGCTCGATCCACTTCGCCTGTACCACGTATGCTTACGAACCTCAACGCTCTCGTGGAGACCAACCCTGGATTGGACTTGTTTGCTGATGAATGGAAGACGATATTGTTGGAATGTTTGTGGTTCTGCGAGAAGACCGAGTAAAAGCATTAGGTATTTAATTTAGTGTTAATGGTTTTAAATACTGTACTAAATAAATAAATAATAATAATAATAATAATCTTAAAGCTTTTAGTGACATAAATGTAGCCTGTCGTGGTTTTGTTAAAGTTTTTAGGAGCTGCAGCTCTTTTAGCTGTCCTAAAAACTTCTAATCCGTTTTATTATTATGTCTAAAGATCATTTTATTTCTACAAATAATATGATCTTTAGACACAGTAATACGGATAAATAATACTCTGTAGTAGCAGTAACTATTTCTTTGTTTTAAAATAATCACTGACTTTTAATGCTGACTGTACCTAGCTTTTGCTTTCAAAGTAATAAAATACAGGTAAAGAATTGGAATCATAATAGTTTGTGAGCCTGGCATTGTGGTGAGTTATGAAATGCAATAGATTCTGATGAGTGTGCAATTACTTTTGATTGGTTTTACGTGAGAACCTCTTGATAATAAACTAACCGGTGACCTTTTCTTTATAAAGTAGCCCATTGAATACGTAGCTGTAAGCCAAAAAGTATTTGATCAAAATTGTTTTTTGAGATGCTACATAGTTGCATAAGACTCACTTCCAAAAACGGTCATCCCACACCACTTCCTCGTCTTTTGGGCTCGGTACCTAATAATTGACATTAAGCTACCGAAAACCTTACGCGAATCTTCTTGAAAGTCAATGCAAAAATACGAAATGCTTCGTAAGTTATTACCACTTGTCTGGGTCCATTAAACTTGATGATCTAAAATAGACAACGAGCTAATGTTAATTATCAACTCTAATTCAATCTTTGTATGAGAATATAACTTTGCCCAATTTAACCTCACCGTTCGATTGAGAATTTTGTTTCGTCAAAAATGTGATGTACCGAAACGTAACTTAAAATGCTACATTATAATCATAATCTCACAATATAATCACAAACACTTTCTTGTATACAAATATTGGTCGATGACGCAATGTGACCCGACCGCGCAAGTTAGGTAAGTTGAATGTGTTTGCCATTATGTACTCGTTCGGGAGTGACAAGCCATGTGTGAAGCTTAGACTGTGAAGCTAATATTTGTTCGGCGCAGAAGGAATTGAGAAAACAAATGACTATACGTACAAATAATAATATTGATTTGTACTAGTTATGTTCAACTTTATATGGTCTAGGCGGCACGATACATGATTCTTCTTTCTTTATCGTGTGGTTAACCTGGTGTCAAAGTGTTTATGCCGCCCATGGGCCTCTCACTTGGCATTAGGGGAGATGTAGGTAATCGGAGTCAGTTGGCAGTGGTGGTCACCACAAAATAACAAAATCCGAACGCGAGCAAGTGATGCCAGCATACCAACGCGCTAGCTTTACGTCATTCCCGTGCGCGGGCGGGGACTCAGTTAGTTCGCGAGACGCGCTGGTGAGAAACAGTTGTATGAAGATTTCGCGCCATTTTGATCTAATTTTTCGAGTAGATACATTAGAAGGTAAGTCTTAAATTACTACATCTTTTTTTCTGTACGTGTGATATGTAAAAATCGTAACATTTTAGATTGCAATTCAAAACCCAGATTTTTGTTGTATCTTCAACTTTTTTGCGAGGATTTTTTTTTTCTCCTTTGCGCCCATGTAGGCAATCGTAGTCAAGTGACTCCTAGTGACCCCTCATTGCCCACATTATCTAACTTCGATGAAACAATGTATTTTTGATTGTAGAAGGCCGAAAGTACAACATAAGAAGAAAGATAAAGCTGTCGACTGCACTGGGTGGAACTCTGCTCGCAATTATGTGAGCAATATGTGTTGATCACCATTGTCCACATGCTGATCACCATTGCCAACCGATGCTGACAATGGTGATCGATCGTACTTTTTTTTTAATCTTTATATTTCCAGAATTGCTAAGCCAAAGTGATTAAAGTTAATCTCAATTGAGAGTTAAATAAGTAAAGTTTATTATAAGAGCAAAACAATGAATAGTTGATTAATAGATATGGTTTTATTTCAATTCTCGCTTAAGTGATCCTCATTACCTACATCTCCCCTACATGCCGTTAAGAAATGCTGGTTCCCTAACTATGTTTTCAAACACCAAAACCTAATAATACCTGAACTTTGAGAGTTGTTCTTAATTCTGATGTGTCTCCTGTACGCGTGAAGGGTAAACTAACGTGCGTAGAGAAGTTCGCTATGTTAGATGCGCGGTTCATAATGTCTGAGAGCCGTAGCCGTGTGTTGCAGTTGATATTCTCGCACACGTGTGTATAGCTTATCGCTGGGCTGCTGTGGCACGACGTCTTTAACCTACGTTGTTATCTACTTGGTATAGTAATCGTATCTATTTACCTGCCAATGGGTAACTAAGTATAAATCAATTTTAGTAACACATGTTATAGCGAAAAGGAAATTTCTACAACGATGCATCACGTAGGGAAAGCTTCTCTTTTTCGTTGTTTCCTAAAGCCCCCCACAATAAAACACTACTACTGCTTAAACTCATAATTTGAGGTGATTGAACTTTAATTTAAACAATAAAGAACCTGTTTGGTGTGTGTTGGTTTAGTTTTACGATGCAGTTAATAATGCGTCAGATCTGAGGAGGTCAAGTTCTTGGTTACAAAATTAAACCTGTCTTGTGACAATGTTTGTTCTTTCTTTGCAGAATCTAGAAATTCCTCGAATCTAGGACAATACCTACAAGCAAGTTTATTTTAGATTTAGAACAGATAGGTACCTACTAGGTAGGCAGAGGCAGAGGTGGTATAATAGTTGTGTATAATTTGACAAATGTGTGGCCCTAAGGACAAGCCCTTTACCTTTACCTTGGACTTACAAATTTAGACAGCTACTGAGAAAATACTTGAATGAAAATGTAAATGAGTGCATGCAATCAATGTAATCAAAGCTCAACTTGGTCAGTATACCTATTATGGCGGATCGAGCACTTCTAGAGACATGAAGGCATTGAATGTGTGTAGTCTATAGTTTGTAACCGATGGCGACGAACTTTATGTAATTTTAAATTTTAGTATTGTTGTCAAGTAAATGATAAAATATAAGCCGACCCTAACAAACATACCTAGACAGTGTTACTGTCTAGTGTGAGCCACAACTAAGCACAATACTTTTCAATTTGTGTTACCTGGATTAGTGATTGCAGTGTTTTGTTTTTAAAGCTGACAGAAGCATGCTGCCGTTCATCTTTTATTCTCAATTCTTTATTGCGTACCATAATGTATGTAGTTGATAAATATAGTACCTAGTCACAATTATGGACCCCCTCGGGCACAGCATAGATCAACTGGGAGAGAGGGCGAAGAACGCTGGCTGTTTATTGTGATAAATTAATAATTACATAATGTATCTTTTATAACATAACACCTTTCTCGCCTTTTACGACATAAAGAGACGGGCCTGGAAACGCAACCTACGTCATAAAGACAAACAAAAATAGCCACTTACAAGTATTTAATTAACATAACTATGCATATAGGAAGTCCGATAATAGTGAGCTCTTCATAACCTATTCAGAGCTGTTGGCTGCGAGCCGAGTGGGGCATCGGAATGGTCTTGTTTAACACTCGCAGGCTCTATGAAAGAGTTTCCTGATAAAACTGTAATTTTTAATGAAGCTTGACCTTTGGAGAGGGAGTTTGGGCTATGCTGTGCTGTGGGCGAGCTGCCAACGAACCATAGTGTAACGAAACTGGTAGTAATGATTGCGCAAATGCGCATTTAATAGCAGTTCTCTTGGACTTTAAACTTAAAAACTTGGGGTTTATTTCAGTTGTTACAGATTTAATAATTGTTCCGTAAGCGTGAAAGATAGAATAATAAATAAATAATAATAAGTTTTTTCATCAGAAAAAGAATACAAATAAAGAAAAATGGGGTTGATCACATTTTTTAGCTTAGTTTAGATAAAAATCAGATATATTTGGATGCCTGAGTGATATTTTTCGACGGCATGTAAACCCAAATCAGAGGCCCATGGACGGCATATAAACTTTGACACCAGCATAGCTATTCACAACCCGATTCGATTTTCGATTCGGAAAGTCGTATATCTATCTCGCTCGATTTCGTAATGTCAAAAAAAGATAGACCTATGACTTTCCGAATCGAAGCGTTGTGAATAAGGGGCCAGGTCAGGCACTAAACAGTTAACACACGATAAAGAAGAATACAAATCTGGATGTAAATTTCAAAAAGGCCTCACCCTGATTAATGGCTATAGATTTTCCCATTTCAAGACACTGAAAAGTATTTCCAGAAATATGTTGGGACCCCATATTAACCAACAATTCGACAAATTACTTTTGGTCCGGATCAAGTGTATTAATCCTCTCATTCAGTAGAAATGACGAACAAAATTGGACAGTTCATTTACATACATATGGAAAGCATTCTGAATGGCACATACATGGCAGCACTATTCATACCAAGCTCCTTATGAAAAGATATACGTTTTAATATTACCGTTGACACGTGAGGTCGCCATGCTCGTAAGTTCTTATGTTTATCGTAAAGAAAATGCGTTTATTACCAGTAATCAGTTAACAAGTAGGTTGGAGCTTGTACTGAGTTAATGTTAAACGTTTTTCGAAGTAATTTATTGAAGCATCCTGTTATTATGATTGTGCATGGTGGAAGTGAGCCAAGTTCGACGACGGTTTGGTTTGATTGTTAGCTGGAGTTAAGTTTGTTTCGTATTGTTCAACTGCTAACTAATTTTGTTTGTTGTTTATTTATCAATATGTAACAGTATAATTTTGCGATAATCGGTGACCTACAAAGTAAGCATCGCAATCTATTCCATGTTGTTATTATGTTGTTTATAATAACTTTTGAATTGATAAGTTCGGTACAAGGTGACTTAATACAACGAAGGCATTGAAAGATGCAGAAACACACGTTTTAGAATGCAAATAGGAAAAAAACCATGTGTTCATAAACTTAATTGCTGCTAACGCATAAAAATGATAATTAACACTGAATATTATTTAAAATATTTAAATGAATGCAGAACTGTTTTCGAAATTGTGTCTACGTAGGTACATACCTACATTTTTCTCTTATCATTTAATAGAACATGCATGTTCATATAATACAAGCGGGTGTACGGTAATTAAATTTTGTAAAATATGCTGAAAATGATGTAGGCTGTTTTAGAAAATAAAATGAACTTGTGAGGTACAGTCGATGTTCACTTTGTCTATGAATTGGCCTGGCGTAAGCTAGCTAGAGTACCGAGGAGGCCAGCTTATACTGGTTATGTTGCCACTGATGTGTGGTCTACTGTACCTACTGCTCTTTAAACTGAAAAAAATACATGGGGATGATTTACCCTACTTTTTTTGCCCTACTCTACAATGTACAAATAATTAACACTAGAAGGATATCAGACAGACTACATATTTACCGATAATATTAATGGTAATCCGTTTAAAGTTCACGACTGATCGCAATCTGGTGTAAGTAGACATCTCAATGTGGCCCTGGAACAATTAACTTCGAGAAATTATTAATATTCATTGTGTTTACTTAAAATAAATGAATGTACTGTTTGTATGACTGTCAAAGGTTTGAGCTTTTAAAAATGGAGATTACAGAGTCTAACAATGTCCTAAAGGTACCTAACTAATCTTTATTTTATAATTTATGGTTGACAGAATAAACGTCTCCTAAACGACATGCAATTTTCCCTGAATTTCATACAATTAATTTAAAAATAGAAACTTTAGATACTCGTTACTATTATTCATGCACAGAAAAAGCACTAGTCAAGACTTTATGTTATGAAAACGACGTAAACGCAGAAGACGGCGAAGTTGCTGAAAAAAATAAATAGGCAGAGTCCCGATAAAGGTTTCCACAAAAAATCTGTTAACGACCAAGTGAAGTCAGGGCTAACAACTAGTGCGCAATAAATCAGCTTTTATAATAATAATTTAATGTTAAGGCAAATTATCGATCATGTAGGTATGAAGATAATGGGGAGACCGGGGCGCGACTTAACAACATTTATATTTTCAGTTGTAGCTTCAAAACGCCTAAACATTTTGAAATGATTTTTGTGTTAAATGATGTCCAAACTATTCAGTAACCATATCGTTGGTTTTAATTTGACAAGAAATTGGTACCTTTTTAAAAAAGTCGATTTACTCAGAAAAGTCAGATATTAATACTTACCCCGCGATCGGGGCTACAATTAACGGTATTAACAAAAGGGGCAACAATTAACACTGTAAGTATTTTCCTCTATAAATAAAGAAAACGCAAAATTACAATGACATTTTTTTATCAATACAATAAACATTAGGCTTAGACAATATAGCACTTTGTCCCTGCAACAGCGATATAAGTTTATAGAGAAAGAAACCCAAACAAAACCTCTCTATAAAATAACAAAAATTTCTTATAAACAGTTACTTTTACTGTTGAAGGAAATGTTAGTTTTCAATAATCACAATGTTCACTTAGTGGAACAATAATTAACATATGCTTAAAAATTGTAACACTCCGTTAAACAATAATATTTCAGCTATATCAATGAATAGAAATAAAAACTCAAAGAAAACCTCTTCGTAGAAGAAAAAAAATCAACAAATCTTTAAATGATTTCTAATTATTTTTCTGTTATTATTATTTAGTCTTCTAAGTACTTTAATCAAACTTATGAGTGTTATCAAATAACAATATTTAATCACCTTAATTAAATGAGGTAGCTTAGAGCCTTCCACGTTCTGGCAAGTTTGGGATTTTGTAAAAAAACGGCACACTGGTGGTCAATTTTTTTTTACTTTCGCAGGTAGCAGCTTGAAATAAATACTGGAGCACTCAGAAGAAAATATTTACCGGGTCTTTTTGAAGCCTACTTCTACTGGAACTCCTGCTTTCTTCATTTTCTCAAAATTGAACAGCAAAACGTGAAATTCTGAGGCTACTTCTCTGTAGTTCCTTTTCTTGTCCATTATTTCTAAAGCAGCTGACTCGTAGGTCGCCAGCGAAGTCATGCCTTGAGTAGTTTTCCACTTGTAAGTCCTCATGTTGTAACGTTTAAGATAAATAAATAAATACATATTTAGGTACCGTGTTGAATAACAGCTCTATAAAGTTAGGACAGATGGACCGACAGACGGACGGACAGCGTAGGCTTAGTAATAGGTTCCTGTTGGGCACCCTTCTGGTACGGAACCAAAAATAGAATCCAAAAGTATATACTGTTAATACTAACCCCACATACGGGGTAAGAATTAACATGTTAATACTAGCCCCGTATGTTTTGTTAATTTTAGCCTCATAGGTACCTTTTCAATAAAAAAAATATAATTACGAAGTAGTGTACATTTAGCGTTATTAAACTTAATTAACATTATTAAGAATAAAACAAGCTACTGCGAAAAAAAAAATGTTAAGTCGAAATCAGATATTCCACTCGTAAATCAAAAAACAGTAAAGTGAAAAAAGTTCGTTACCTGGCCAAAATAGACGCACAACACAGAACTCACATCCACGGCGCACTGAGCTGGACTTATGGGTTTCAACCTGTAGACCGCTGTTATAGGGACAAATTTTAGGAACCACTACTGACGTGCTGTTTATAGTTTTTTAGATATTCGCTTGTTAATACTTACCTCTGTTAATTGAAGCCCCGGCCTCCCCATACTGATCGACCGGTATGCCTCCCGATGTCTTGCGGATCACAGCCGGAGGGCGCGACCCATAAGGAAGAACTTATTTATTACAATATTGATTCACGATGGCGGCATTTCATGTGGTCATTACTGATTTTAAAGATGGTTGACAACTTTTTTTGTTGTAAAAGTGACCTTTCTGTTCCTCTGTAGATAGGTAGGTAAGTAAAGATACCCTCACGACAGTAATCCCCGAGAGGTTTTGTAGAGGTGTACGTCGAACGTTTGTGAATGTGGGGACCATGTGGGTCACATTTATATTTTTTGTTTATTTTTTCCCACAACTGTCTGACAGTTTGAGTACTCTAAGCGACCTACCCAAATGTCCTTTCTTTGGTATTGTTCGTCGTTTCGTTGAGCTCCTTGAGTTATAAGTCGAGCTTCACGTTAAGTGACAAATGCTTGCACTGACTGGACAGGTCCACTCAAAACTGTATGGTTCTTTCTTCAAAAGACCATATCAGACACTAATCTGCATAGTCCTCATGTGAATTGAGCAAGATTGTCTGGACTTTAAAAGATACCTCTGAGTTTGTTTCGGCTGTTTCTTCTCAGAGTAGTCAGGTACGAAACACCGGCCCCATCTAGTTTTAAAAAATGACGTGTAAAAGTGTTTGTAAAAACCTACTTGCAAAATAAACATCATTTATCATTTGAAATCCCATCATTTCGCCAGTTACATTTCAGTCCCGTTCACTGAAATTTAACTATTTCCTTAAACCCGGGTACAAGTGTTTACTCCATGCTGAGAAATAACTGATGGGAAACCCTGTTTTCCTGTCCCTAGAATCCAACCCACGATTTATGGAATGATTGAAAAATTATGGATTTAGAATTCTATGGTATTGCTAGTCTACTACTTTTAACATTATATTTATTTCAAATACACTAGCCTGCAATAATAAGTATCACACTTTTAAAATTGCAATAACTTTTTAGGTACTTTACACAAGATATACTTTCGAAACACAAAGGACTCGAAAAAAAGTTTAATTTTGTACTTAAAGCTGATAAAAATTGCTATGTTTTTTTTTTTTTTTTTTTAATCTCTAACTTCTATAGTTTAGAAAAAAATGACATTTTAAAAGTGTAGTACTTAGTTTTGCATGCCAGTGTATGTAGGTAATTATCAATAAAGCCAATTTAAATTACAGTGTAATTTGAACGCCAAAAAAGAAATAAATGTATCGCTAATCTTTTAAGCCTAATAAAGAGTAAAACGTCTTGAAACTCCTAAAAACGAATTATATGCAATGTTGTAACAATTTGAACACGGTAAATTAAATGTAGAGACTTAATTTAAATAACGTAGAGTCAAATGAGCAATATAATCATTTCATAACATGTTGAATTACCTCAAAACAGTTCATATTACTCGCAAGAGAAAGTTCAATTACGCAAGGATTAACATTATCATCTGCTGAATTTAGAAGTCACATGACCAGCCCACACTGGGCTTGCGAGGTGGGTAAGAGGTAAGAGCCCTCTTCCTCTTATAGAGAGGAGGCCTGTGTCCCAGCAGTGGGAACGTTATAGGTTGATAGTACTATGCAGTGACAAGATATTATGTTCAATGAATAAGTCGAGACTCTTAGCACTGGGCTACAACTGTTCACTTACGAGCTGTAGATCCAGGGTTCGAGTCCAGTCATGCACTTTACTCTGTATAATTTATTTAATCACGATATTGTTTTGGAATAAGTTGCCGCGCCTGCCTAGGTAAGTGACCACCCATTACATACTGAGTTTTCTCCCTGCCTCGGAAAGCACGTTAAACCGTCAGTCCCCGCTGTCATGTGTATTTCTTTGACAGTCGTTACAGGTAGTCAGTGGTCCGAAAGTCTGACAACCAGTCTTACCAAGGGGTATCGTATTCATCATCATCATCATCAGCCTATTAATGTTCCCACTGCTGGGACACAGGCCTCCTCTCTATGAGAGGGAATGGGCTATAATCCACCACGCGGGCCCAGTGCGGATTGGTAGATGTCACATGTCTTCGATTTTTTTTGTTCTAGGACATGCCGGTTTCCTCACAATGTTTTCCTTCACCGTTTTGAGAGCAGTGGTGATGAAATAAATTACACAAAGTAATGCGCCTTTTTGGGTTCGAACCCACGACTCGTAAGTCGGGGCTACCACCACTGGGCCACCGCTGCTCTCTGCTGGTATCGTATTACTCAGCGCTAACTGTGGACTGTGGAGGTCAGCTAAGCAGTCGCTCCATGTTGAATACTGGTATTGCATCACACAGCAGCTGCATCTGGTTAGACTGGAAGCCGACAGTAACATAGTTGGGAAAAGGCTAGGCAGATGATGATTGTTTTGAAATTGAAAAATCAATATTTTATTAATCTATCAGTGTGTTTTATTGGTATTAAAAATGATCGTTTTAGTCGGTGTAACTATCTGTCATGTCCGCCACACCTACCTACCTATTCTGTCCTGAAAAGCACAGGTAGGAAAGGGGATAATTCTCTCTGGACAGTGAGAGCTATTCGTATCAATTCTGAGTAAAAACGGCGTCCATTTGTTATCGAGACAGGTGACAAGTCACGCCATCTATCGTAGGACGTACACAACACTTGCTAGATATTATGTAGTACCTAAAATATATATACTGTGCTATTTCCGTACATTGCTATAGGTTAAAGTTGATCACTGTTTGTGTATTATATTTGTAAATGATGGAAATGTAATTGCATTTGAATTTGAGTAGTTATTAGTTATGGACCTATGTATAATGTAAATGGAATTATAACAGTAAACACGAATAGTTCTGGTAATAGCTCGTAATTATTTGTTAATTTTCCTTTTCTGACACTCATGACAAAACAGAAGATGGCCATTGCTTCAAACGTACTCGGAAACAAGAACACCGGAAACAGCAATCTATTGCTCTGTCCCATAACCAATCATTGCCGAATGATAAGCCCGATTGATTGCCCACGACATTATTAATCTCGACCACAACTACTCTTCATCATCCGATTGGGATTGGCGCGGGGGTGGGGTCCCCCCGGTGCGGGGCGGGGGGGAGGCCCAGGGGTCTGGGGTGCCAGGAGGGGGGGAGGGCCGGTGGGCGTGGCTGGTCGATACTGAACGAGGACGGCGCTGAAACTGGCTGTATGTAAAACGAATGATAAATGATATAACAAGGTTAGGAAGTTTTGGTGAAGAAATGGCCTGGATTTAAGGTTTTTTTTGTACGCTCGGTTTAAGGGCACGGATTGTGTGGGGAAAGTCGGTTGGGATTTGTAAAGGAAAAAAGAACGGTGGGTCACGGGACCAACCAGTCTTGGGTCACATTATTCTTTCTTCTAATATACATTATTTTAAACCCATCTCAAAAACATAGAATAATTAAAAATAATAATATAAGTGCTGAGATTCTTCTATCTTCTCTCTCGTTTTCAGAGACTTGGTTAGCAAAGGCAAGACTATTGCTGCTCAAATCGTATCCCTAGACATTCGGCTTCTGTAAGGGAGTGATCAGTTTCAAGTTTAGAATATGAAAACAACAAAATAAAAGCTTAGTTATGATTTTACTAAATTGGAAAAGCTTTTGAAACCTTCTGTATAACTATTAGGTACGTGAAAACTCTACTAACTTAATAATAGAAAAGATAATAGAAAGACAACTAGTTTCTTTAATGTTTTTAAAATGTAATTTTAAAGCATTTCATTTCAAAAACCTCTTAAACAATGCGGTGACAAAGTGGAATAGGTATCTTTCTTATAAAAAAAGAGAGCTTTTAAGTACAAAGTAAGAATACACATGCAAATATAATCCGACCACATTAAAAAGCACATGTTTATAGCACATGCGTGTGTGATTCAGTTATATTCGTAGCAGGTCAGCGCTGTGAGCACAAGCAGCTCATTCAAGCGGATGCCGGTGGCGTGTCCATGTGTTGATACTAATCTGTGTCAAGTGTACTGCTTTTTATTTTAACTTTGTGTTATTGTTGTTGCTTGGCTGGTAAACGCACTGCTCTCACGCAAGACAGACGGACCCTTGTGAGATGGCTAGTGTAAGGTCTTGCTTTGTTGTGGACTGATGATGATGATGCCAGTTTGTTCTTAGAGCTAGTGGCCTAAATGATGGAAGCGTCTGATGGTGTGACTTATACCTATAGACACGCTGCAACACAAATAGAATCGCAGGAGCGCTGCCATACGGATTATAAGGGTGTAATGTATTGCCCCGGAACACAAAGGGCGATGAAGGAACATGGATGGGTTTTAGTCAGTAAAAGTCTGACACTCCCTCCTGCTCCGCCCAGAGCGGGAGGGGTTATTTGATGATTTCCCATCCGAAAAAAAAAAAAAAAAAAAGGGTGTAATGTATTACTTTCCTGTAATTTATTGTAGTTTGTTTTCTAATACATAGTTCACATATACTAATTATACCATTGTATGAGAAATGCTTTTTAAATATTGCATTCTTCACCCCGACCATACAAACCGTGGTATAGTATACACGTATATTATGATAGTAATTTCCGGACGAGCTTAATGTAGAGTTTCAGCTACTAACTAGGTAAAGCTAAAAGTGTTGCCCACTATGCTTTAAAACGGTTAAAGCTTACATAAAAATCTCGAGTATCCACAAAATATTAATTAATATCGTTGTGGTTATTAATTCCTGTCCAACGGCTACAGTCCCTAATTACCAGGACAGCGCACTGAAGCGCTGTTCGGTAATTGCGTTACGTCGCCCACCCACCACTCATTATCGCATTTATTTTAAACCAGAGCGGGATCAACAGGATTTAATATTCATGAATTATAGATTTAAAATATTTATTATTATATACCTACACCACGCCAATTTCAATTTACATAAAAGAGAACATTTCACATAGGGTGACACAATGGGTGGTCTTATCGCTAAAAGCAATCTTTTCAAGAAAACCTTGGGATGGATTAGAGGAGAGGGCCTTCCTTACCTTTAATTATATCTACACTAGCTTTCTCTTGGGGCTTCGTTCAGATAATTTAGAATTTGCCAATCAATTCGGATTGTACTCTGCTTGTAATTCAATCATAATTCTAAAAATACGTGGCATCATCTATTATTTATCATAAGAACGTTATTGTGGTTCTCCTCGGGAAGAGTACTTATTTTCGGTATGAAAGGTACCCTATGTCCATTTTTAGTATACATGACAACGTTTATCATCGTGAGGAAACCGGCATGTCTTAGAACCATCCGTACTGGGCCTGTGTGGTGGGTTACAGCCCATTCCCTCTCATAAAAGAGGAGGCCTGTGTCCCAGCAGTGGGAACATTAATCTCCCCCGGTTACTGAACCGGGGGAGATTGCGGACAAGTTTAGGAGGCATTTTGCAGTAGGTTCGCGTCAGGTGGAGGAGCAGATTCCTGTTGCTGGGTGCATCATGTCTGGAGAGCCAATACACATTTCGAGTAAGGAAATAAGAAACATTATTAGAAGTATGACCAGAGGCAAATCTCCTGGACATGATGGCCTAAGCATTGAACACTTGCAGTATGCTGGTCCGCACCTCCCTAGGGTCTTGTCCATGCTATTCAACTTTTGTGTTCGACACTCGTATCTGCCTAAGGAGCTGATGAGGACGATAGTGGTGCCTATTGCCAAGAATAAGACAGGGGATGCGTCGGATAAGGACAACTATAGGCCTATCTCTTTGGCCACCATAGCGGCTAAGGTTCTTGACGGTGTGCTTGAGCGTAGGGTGGCCGGACAGCTCAATCCACATGATTCACAGTTTGGTTACAGAGCTGGATTGTCCACGGAAACTGCTGTTCTAGCGCTCAAGCACACGGTTAGGTACTATACCGACAGAAATACCCCGGTATACGCTGCTTTTCTGGACCTCTCCAAGGCATTTGACCTGGTTAATTATAGGATACTATGGTCGAAATTGCGGGAGAAAGCCATACCTCATGAGCTTGTTAACCTTCTCGAGTACTGGTATGACCACCAGATTAACCAGGTCAGATGGGCGAGTGCATTGTCTGGTGAGTATGGACTGGAGTGTGGGGTGAGGCAGGGGGGCTTAACTTCCCCGGGGCTCTTCAATGTATACATCAATCAGCTGTTGGAGGAGCTTGGTAGCACTGGTGTCGGATGCTCTATTGATGGTAAGATTGTCAATAGTATAAGCTATGCTGATGACATGGTGCTGCTGAGTCCCTCGATTGATGCTCTCAGACAGTTGCTTGGAGTGTGTGAACGATACGCCATGGCCCATGGTCTGCTGTATAATGTCAGAAAAAGTGAGGTTATGGTGTTTCGTGTAGGTTCCAGAAAACCAACGACAGTTCCTCCTGTCTACTTGTATGGGGTGGCACTTAAAAGAGTGTCACTTTTCAGATACCTTGGGCACATCTTGACCGAGAACCTGTCTGATGACGAGGATATAGAAAGAGAGCGAAGGGCGTTGTCGGTTCGATGTAATATGCTGGCCCGCAGGTTTGCAAGGAGTAGTAAAGACGTGAAAATTACGCTGTTTAAGGCATACTGCCAGACGTTTTACACCTGCAGCCTGTGGGTCAGATATACGCAGAGAGCCTACAACGCCCTCCGTGTTCAGTACAACAATGCTTTCCGGGTGCTGGTGGGGCTTCCACGGTTCTGTAGTGCGTCGGGTATGTTTGCCGAGGCACGCATAGATAGTTTCGAGGCTATCATGCGCAAAAGAACGGCATCCCTAATGCGTAGGATACGTGGAGGCTCCAACAGCATTCTGAAGGTTATTGTGGAGAGGCCAGACTACCCTTTTCTGATGCACTGGTCCCGTAGGCACAGCTGCGGGCCCGGTGCCGAGGAAAAATATTTGAATTAGTTTTTTTTTTTTTTTTTTTGTTTTTGTTTTCTGTAGTAGTTAAGTTTAGGGTAAATTAAATTTAGATTAAATTAAATTAGATTAAATGTAATAAAGAAATGAATAGGATTATATTGAAATGAATAGGATTATATTGAATTAGGTTTAATTGTATTAATTAATTAATTTGAATTGATCTTTTCTCTTAATGTCGTACTAACATAGCTCATAAGTACTCGCTACTAACCCATATGGACTCTTGTTCGAAATAAAGTTTTCGATTGATTGATTGATTAATAGGCTGATGATGATGACAACGTTTATGCAAAATTTCAGGATGATCGGTTCAATGTATAAGGCGTGAAAAGGTAACAAACAATTAAGTACCAACAAACGAACAAACTTACTTTCGAATTTATAATATCACATGGTAAGGATAAGGATTTTATAATAAATCATTTATGGCTTTTAAGACGAAGTGGGCTGTAATAAATTGCGGGTTTGTCGTTTTCGAATATTTGGTGCCAGGACTTGCCGATTTTCGTACGGTGTTTTCCTTCACCGTTTTGATACCAGTGGTGATAAAATTAATTACATTAAAGAGACACTGGCCATGGACTGTGTGAAGGATGATATGGCACGAAAGGAGGTATCTGATGAGACCACGAATAATAGAGAAGTGTGGAAGAAAAGCTGCGCCGACTACTGAATTGGGATAATTAAGGTAAAGAGAATGATGAGACACTGGTCATAACTGTGTGGGATTGATCTCACGACCAAGGACACGTACATGACCCTCACCACGGGGTACATATTCACCGGGCCTGTGGACGGTAAGCTATGGGCTAGCTCGCCGTCCGTCCGTCTCATGACGACAGGCCGTGTCGACGGCGCGTTCGTGTTCCACGCGCGCCTCAAAGAGAGTCAGCAAAAAGGGAGGGGTCCGTAAGGACCGATGCCTGCCGGGGTTGCGGAACTGTTCGAAAGAGATACCGTGGCCCCGGAACACAAAGGGCGATGAAGGAACATGGATGGGTTTTAGTCAGTAAAAGTCTGACACTCCCTCCTGCTCCGCCCAGAGCGGGAGGAGTTATTTGATGATTTACCATCCGAAAAACAAAAAAAAAAAACGGGTACATTTTCACCATCGGGGTGTGGAATTGAAACGAATAAACCAGACTATAAATAATAACCAGAATAAGCAGACGTACTGCGGCGTACCATCCGCATTTAGTTGATATCCCGACAAGTTGTACTAAGCGTTTTTTAGGCTCAGAATTAAGCGCTTCTCCTCCACTTTTATTATGCGCACTGCCAAGTGTGTAACTCTCTGCCTGCATCTGTGTTCCCACCCACATTTAACCCGCCTGCCTTCAAAGCAAGAGTGAACAGGCATCTTTTGGGCACGCTCGTTCCATCATAGACCTCATCCATCGCGTTCCATCAGGCGTGATCGAGGTCAAGAGCAGGCCCATATTGTAATAAAAAAACCCCGTTATTAACCCCTAACAATCGAAACATACCGTCAAAAAACCTTTCACAATAGGTACAGTACATTGCATTGATATAAAGCACTTTATATCATGAATAAAGCGTTTCAGAACGCCATTCAAAGCGTTCAAGTAGCGTCCAATGAATGCAGGATGCATTTCAGTAAGTTATTGCTTTTCATTACGGAACCATCGCGCGGAAGCGGACGTATCTATCACTGTACCACTGCGTTTAGGGTTCCGGTCATATTTCGTTCTTTGTTTATTTAATGTTAATTTTTAATTTCCTTTTTATGGTTATTAAATAGGGGTTTCAGTTTCTGTTTCTAATTAAGTCTAAAATAATTTATGAGTTTTTACGAATGCGTGTTAAAGTCAGACGAGGCCGGCTGTGAATGAATAAACTTTGATCCTTAGGAGTCCTATTACATTTTTTTCGCAAATTTTAGATTTTTACTTCCTGGGTCATATTATTTCGATCGGCGTACACGAGTCGATAATAATAGCGATCTCCAGTCGATTGTCTGTTGTTATTGACGAAAATTAGAGACGATACTGACATGAGACTGAGGAGCGAGCTGAATTGACGCAGAATTATAGTACTTTAATTTTATTTATTGTAATTTCGTCTTATTATATTAACAAACGAAAACTAATGAAACGTATACATTGTAGATCGAAGTTTTATATCATATTATTTTATTTGATAAAATTGAGTTTATTTGGAATATAATGGACGCTGAATCAAGACATTTATGGCTTAAATTACGCTTTCTTTACAATTTTTTCCTTGAAAACTCAAGGAATTTAAAGAAATCTAGAACTCCAATAAACAAGTAAACCATTTAACTTATCTTTTAGTAATTTTAGCATTTATAAGAATTGAATGTAACAATGTGAATTTGAGCGTCAAAGTTCCATCACCGACGGTTTTTCTTGCAAACTGAGTTCGTAAAATATTTATAGTCAATTACACGAAAACAAAAGTGAAAATGTGTAACTCCAACTTACAAGAAAGAGAATGACACTATCGTTATTCATAAGCAAATAATAAACATCGCTGTCAATGTGGTGAAGCAGTCGACTGCCTCGGACACCATGGCCTTTCATGCAGTAAGAGTGCAGGTCGGATAGCGCGGCACGCTAGCATTAATGATCTCATCCGTCGTGCTCTTGCCACCGCCGGGGTGCCAGCTGTATTAGAACCCACTGGCTTGGCACGCGTCGATGGCAAGAGACCAGATGGTATGACCATAATGCCATGGAAGTTGGGTAGGCCTTTGGTGTGGGACGCAACTTGCGTCGACACCCTTGCGCCATCCCATCTTCCTAGCACAGTGTGCTGCGCTGGGGCGGCTGCTGCAGGTGCTGAAAACCTCAAACGGCGCAAATACAATAATTTAATTGGTAATTATGTGTTTGAGCCGTTTGGGGTTGAAACACTAGGGCCATGGGGTCCGAGTGCCCACCTAGTTTTTCGAGAAATCGCCAAGCGGTTGGTCGACTGTTCACGTGACCAGAGGGCGGGCCTATTTTTTGGCCAAAGAATCAGCATTGCCATCCAACGTGGCAATGCTGCCAGCCTTCTGGGCACGTTTCCTGTTGACAGCGATGTGGACGAATTTTTCGACACCCTGTAACCCTTTTTGATACTTGTAAATATTTTTATTTCTATTATAGAGTTAGTATGTAAATAAAGCAAATAATTAAAATATCTTACTGCTGCTGAAAATTACTGCGTCAAAAATCATGAATTTGCGTAAAAAATGTAATAGGACTCTTAAGGTAGCCATACACGCTTAGGTTTACCTGACAGGTTTCACTGTAAGTAAGTAAAAACCAGTTTTCAAAGTTGCCCCCCTTGCCCCCCTTTTCACCCCCTTTAGGTGGATCTCGGAAATTGAGAGACTTGGAACATTTTTTTTTTCAGATTCGTATAAAGGGGCCTAGTGTTAGTCAAAATCATTTTTCAAAACTCCCCACTCTCCCCCCCTTCACCCCTCCCCCCATCGTATCTCGGAAACTAGGACATCTAGCGGCTTTTTGATTTTTACTATAAATTATCATTGAGGAGCGTTTAAATTTGTACACGGAGGGTATCCTCCCCTCCCCAACCTCCCCTAAAAATAAAAGGGCTATAACTTCGTAACGGTTAGAGATAGCCATTATGTGTTTGAACAAATATTATAGTAGGCGTCGAAACCTGTCTGGTGGTAGGTAGGTTCCACAGCGTAACGAAGGTTGAGTGGGTGAAGCGTAACTCAGCTTTTAACGTTTCCAATGAATTCTTTTTTTTAAATTATTGAATTGAGTTTTAGAATGTTTTAGGGGTTCTTAAGGGTTTTCATACTGATTTAGGGGTAGTTGTAACGGATTTTCCAATTATTTTAAGGATTCCTATGGATTCTCAAAACTTTATGATGGTAAGGAATACTTCTCAAGGACACGACAACACGCGAGCTGCCTCGCGCACCCACGCAAATACTAGTTATACTATATAAAGCTCGATTACCACTGACTGACTGACTGACATAATTGTTCTCCCTGATGGTGGATGGGGAGGTGGGTATATTTTGACAGATTCATAAACAAGTAACTCCCGCGAGTATGGGAAAAGTGCCAAACTTCCCCTTTTCGCCCCCCTTTTCACCCCCCCCCTATCGTATCTCGGAAACCAAGGAATTCAGAACGTTTTTTTTTTCAGATTCGTATAGAGGAGGCTCGGGAAAGTGAAAACCAGTTTTCAAAATTGACCCCTTTTCCCCCCTTCACCCCCTTTAAGCGGACCTCGGAAATTGAGAGACTTGGAACATTTTTTTTTTCAGATTCGTATAGAGGAGGCTCGGGAAAGTAAAAACCAGTTTTCAAAGTTGCCCCTCTTGCCCCCCTTTTCACCCCCTTAAGGCGGATCTCGGAAGTTAAGAGACTTTGAACATTTTTTTTTACAGATTCGTATAGAGGAAGCTTGGCAAAGTAAACACCAGTTTTCAAACTTGCCCCCCTTGCCCCCCTTTTCACCCCCTTAAGGCGGATCTCGGAAGTTAAGAGACTTGGAACGCTTGGCTCGAAAAAGTAAGAAGCAGTTTTCAAAATTGACCCCTTTTTCCCCCTTCTCCCCCCTTGAGGTGGATCTCGGAAGTTGAGAGACTTGGAACAACTTTTTTTTCAGATTCGTAAGAAGGGGCCTAGAGTTAGTCAAAATCATTTTTCAAAACTCCCCACTCTCCCCCCCTTCACCCCTCTCCCCATCGTATCTCGGAATCTAGGACACGTAGCGGCTTTTTAATTTTTACCATAAATTTTTATTGAGGAGCGTTTAAATTTGTATACGGAGGGTATCCTTCACTCCCCAACCTCCCCTAAAAATAAAAGGGCTATAACTTCGTAACGGTCAGAGATAGCCATTATAAATTGTGTTTGAACAAATATTATAGTAGGCGTCGAAACCTGTCTGGTGGTGGTAAGTCCCGAGTGGAACGAACCTGCGAGACCGAGTGGAGAGAAGGGGGGAGGTGGCGAGCGAAGCGAGCCGGCGACCTCCGTAGCGTAACGAAGGTCGAGTGGGTGAAGCGTAACTCAGGGGCGACGACAAGCAACTTTAGGGTTATGTTTTTTTTAATGGGTCTCAGATTTTAAGTAAGGTTTTTTACTTTTATTTTATAAGGTTTTTTTTTATATTAATTTTATAATGTTTTAGGGGTTCTTAAGGGTTTTCATACTGATTTAGGGGTAGTTGTAACGGTTTTCCCAATTATTTTAAGGATTCTTATGGATTCTCAAAATTTTATGATGGTGAGGAATACTTCTCAAGAACACGACAACACGCGAGCTGCGCGCAGCTCGCGCACCCAAGCAAATACTAGTCTGCTTATAAACGCACAATATTATATATTAGTATATTAATACAATTTTGTTTTGAAAACCAGCTCTACATAGCAAACTCACACTTTAAGAAAAACCCAAAACAAAAATGGACTTGGATATCACCAAATGGAAAAGTGCGAAATGAAATAGACTTTATCCTAGTCAAAAATATTAAAGATATCTCAAATGTACAGGTCATAAATACCACCTTTCCTACAGATCACAGATTAGTTAGAGTGAGCATGTTACAAAACTACAATAAAACAAAGTCACGGAGAGACTACAGATGCAAAGTTTCTAGACTAAACCCCCTAGAGTGAGAGTCACTGAAACATATATTTTCGGAACATTTACGCAACTTTCAACTCGATGATATGGAATTAGCATATGGAAAACTAATACGAACAATAAAAGAATCAGTAAAAGAACTACCTAAAATAAAAAACAAAGACATAGCTTCACTATCAGCGTACGTAGAGAAACTTATAAATGAAAGAAACAGACTGAAAAATAAAGAAAACAAAACACGTCCAGAGAAGAAACAACTCAGCGCAAACTATAGACTTATAAATAAACAAATACAACGAGATTACAAGGCACATCGATATAGTATAATAGAAGAAGAGCTGCAAAAGAGAGCTTCAGTCAAAAGGGCACAAGTAAGATTGAACAGATCTAAAACGTGGATTATGTCTCTGAAAAACAAGGAAAACAAAACAATAACGAATAGAGATTGCCTCATCGGAACTGCTACACAGTTCTACAGGGAGCTGTATGGAAACGACGAAAGTCATCAGCGTTCTACGTCAGAGCCACTCGCATCACTGAGTGTCGTGCCATCTATCACAGAGAGTGAAGTCCGCTGTGCAATACAACACCTGAAATCAGCTAAAAGCCCAGGCGATGATGGAATCACAAATGATATTTTGAAAGCAATTATAGAGCCGCTAATACCAATACTGACCTCTCTTTTCAATGACATACTGACGCTCAACAAAGTACCAAAAGAATGGGGAATCTCGATCATAACTCTGTTATATAAAAAAGGCGATCCTACAGACTTAGGAAATTATAGGCCAATAAGCTTACAACAAACAGTATACAAAGTGTTTGCAACAGTACTACTAAACCGAGTTTCAAGAATATTAGACAGCAACCAACCCCGAGAACAAGCCGGCTTCAGAAGAACATATTCAACTATAGACCACATCTTCACCTTGACACAAGTTATCGAGAAATACTCTGAATATGGCAAGAAACTCTATGTAGCGTTCATAGACTACTGCAAAGCTTTTGATTCCATACAACATGAACCTTTGTGGTTAGCACTGAAGACGCAGGGAGTCGAAAACCAATACATAGAGATACTGAAAGAAATCTATAACAACAGCAAGGCGGTGGTTAAGCTGGAAGGCAAAGGAGAGCCATTTAATATCCGAAGAGGCGTGAAACAGGGTGATCCGATCTCACCTAATTTATTTACTGCTCTTTTAGAATATATCTTCAGACAGTTAGACTGGGAAAATAAAGGCATCAACGTAAACGGCGAATATCTAAGCAACTTACGCTTTGCTGATGATATAGTATTAATATCTGAAAATCACAAGGACTTAGAATATATGTTAAATACTCTAGACATAGAAAGCAGAAAGCGTGGACTACAAATGAACACACAGAAGACATTTGCCATGACGAATAGCGAAAAAACACCAATTAAAACTGAATCTCATTCTATAAACTATGTGGATGAGTATATATACCTGGGGCAAAACATATCATTCCTAAACCAAACATCTCGTGAAGTAGAACGCCGTATAAAGAAAGCTTGGAATAAATACTGGTCGCTGAAGGAAATATTCAAAAGTAAATTACCAATGCATTTAAAAAGGAAAGCGATGGACTCCGTTGTTATGCCGACTCTATTGTACGGGTGTCAAACTTGGTCGCTCACAAAAGACATCGTACAAAAGATCAACGTGTTCCAAAGAGCCGCAGAGCGAAGTATGTTGGGTATAAAGTTGAAGGATAGGAAGAAAAACACATACATCCGATCCATAACGAAGGTAACGGACGCTGTCGAGCTAGCAAGCAGACTGAAATGGCGATGGGCTGGACATACAGCTAGAGTTACCGATAACAGATGGAGTGAAAGGATATTACATTGGTATCCCTACGAAGCCAAACGCCCACGCGGCCGCCCTAGGCGACGCTGGTGTGACGATATCTACCAAGTAGCCGGATCTACATGGACTCGCCAAGCACAAGACAGACAGCACTGGAAAGAGTTGGAGGAGGCCTACACCCAGAAATGGGTAGCCCAATAAAATACTTGTACCTATAACAACAACAACAACAGCCCATAACGTCCACTGCTGGACATAAGCCTCTCCCATGATGGGAGGAATTTGCCGTAATCTCCACGCTTGGCAGGCGGATTGGAGATCGCAGTGATGAAAGACTAACAGAAAACGCTGCTGCCCATTCTCTGGTCTACGGAGGCGCAAGGTGTTCTGCCTCAGACATTAGTCGCCTTATACGACACCCGTCAGTGTAATGGGTTGGTTCTATTCTACTCTGCCGGATACCACACGGCTAGTACCTATAATGTGACAAAGTATTCCGAAGAACGATTGTGGTAACACTGGTGGTATCACGGGAATTAAACGAAAACGAACTAAAATTTATTCAATATACACACATCAACACGGTCTAGGGATATTTCATACTCAATTAAATAACTCGAAAAGTACTGGCCGCATTGGAATCTTTTATACACCGATTTGTTTGTAATTTATCTCAGACTAATTCCAAATTCAAATTTTTGAAAATTCTTTTGTTTCGGTGGCATAAAAATGTCTTGATGTATAGGAGAGGGAATTTTCATTTGTGCGAAATTTAGAAAACAATACGAATTACGTTTAGTTACAGTTTTTTTTTCATTTTTAAACGAAAGATAAAGTTAAAATTGAGGTATTGTAGCCATGCAACGCCGAAATTTGACGAGGGCGGAGATGTTACGAGCTGTGGGAATGCTGGAAGCTGGATCTGTTCAGCGTAATGTTGCCGAGGCCATAGAGACCCATCAAAATGTAATTTCAAGATTGTGGACACGCTATCGTGCCACAGGTGAAGTAGCGGAGAGGCACCGGGGGCCAAGTCGCATCACTACCCCCAGACAAGACCGATTTTTGCAAATTACTGCGCGAGCACAACCAAATGCAACGGCGACTCAATTGGTCCAAAGGCTGCGAGTGGAACACCAAGTGCTTGTGAGTGACCAAACTGTAAGAAGGCGACTGCATGAAAGCAATCTACGCTCTCGTAGACCACTCCGGGTCCCACCTTTACGGAGAGGCAATCGTGGACGACGATTAGAATGGGTTCGGAACCACGTGGACTGGGGCCGTGACCAATGGTCCAATGTGCTGTTCACGGATGAATCCAGGTTCGGCTTCCATCCAGATTCACGAAGGACGCGTGTTTGGCGAGTTCCTGGACGATGGAGCCGTCTCCAGAACCCTCAGGAAGTTCACCCATACCAAGGAGGAACAATTATGGTTTGGGCAGGAATTTGTCTTGGAGGACGGACGGATCTCGTTTGGGTGCGGGGCAATATGACGGCAGAACGATACGTCCAACAGGTGCTGGGGCCCGTAATCTTGCCCCACAGAACACAAATGGGGCAAGATTTCCTGCTCATGCACGACAATGCCCGGGCACACACGGCGAGAACGGTAGCAGCTTGGTTACATACACATAATGTTAGGGCCTTAGACTGGCCTGCTCAATCGCCAGATCTAAATCCCATTGAGCATGCGTGGGATATGCTGCAAAGAAGAGCTCTGAAGGAAGTTCCTGAAAATCTGGCTACAGAAGATCAACTTTTTGCGCACCTCAGAAGGACATGGGACAATATTCCGCAGCAAGACATTGACAACCTTGTTCTGAGCATGCCGAATCGTTGCCGATGTGTTATGAACATCATGGGCGCTTTCTCAGACTACTAACTTCAAGTTTATAAACACAAATTAAATGATTTTTCTATTTTTTTCAGTTTTTACTCACAAATTAAAAGTTCATTCATATACGGTTTCCGTCTATGCTTCATTTTTTTTCCATAAAATCCTGAAATTTTAATCTATACCTTAACCATTATTAAAAAATGGTAGAATATTAAATAACGTATCTTTTAAATATATACATGTCATATAAATAATTAACACATTGATAGTAATTCGCTTTTTTAAAAATATCCCTAGACCGTGTTGATGTGTGTATAATGTTTGGAAATATGTTATTGTGAAATGATTAAAGAAAACATGAATTTAAAAATAATATATAATTAAGTAATAATATCAAAATAAATAATTGTTAAAGAAATCAAATTAAAAATAGTATTGTATAAAACTAAATATAACTAAAGCTATATTGTAACTCAAATATAAATGTGATTTAAAATAATGTATTAATTAATCTACTCGTAAAAAATTTAATTTTGATTATATATGAATTGGTATTCGAATGTGTATGGAAATGGTATGGAATTATGTAATATTGTTATTTTTTTTTTTTTTTTTTTTGGGAAATAAAGGCTTTATTATTATTATTATTATTATTAGAAACGCACGTCGGTTGCAAGTACTGAGGTGCTGATCTTTCTGAAGAACAGCAGTAAAATAAGTGTAGGTATGTGATACGTCCTTCGAAAGGAGTCTGCCCAATACACCGTACCATACCATGCTACGGTGTGTGGGCAGATTCCATAAGGTGTTTCCTCCTGGCGTTGCCACAAGTTATTTTGTCTCCTTTGTGAACAAAGTATGTAGATGATCAAATATCTCCTTATACGTACATATATGTATATATTAATAGTCATATAATGAGACGAGCCTTAGATGGTTGGGAGGGTGGAATATCCATTGGTGGCAGGAAAATCAGCAACCTAAGATACGCAGATGACACCACTCTATTCGCATCGTCTGAGCAGGAACTATCTCAACTCCTCTCTAGAGTGGAGAAAGAGAGTAAAGCAGTTGGCCTTACCATTAATAAGGCGAAGACCAAGGTGTTGATGGTGGACAGATCTGGCTCGCTGATTCGCTCCAATGAACTAAAGGACCTAAATTTCGTTGAGCAGTTCGTATACCTTGGCTCTCTTCTCAGTAACGAGGGAGGCAGCGAAAGAGAAATCGTCAGAAGAATCCAGATGTCCAAGGGAGCGATGACTAAACTCACTCGGATATGGAAAGATCGCAATATATCCCGCAAAACCAAAATGAGGCTGGTGCGTGCGCTGGTATTCTCAATTTTCTCTTACGGTGCCGAATCTTGGATAATAAGGGAGAAGGAAAGGGCAAAAATTGACGCTTTTGAAATGTGGGTTTGGAGGCGGATGCTGCGAATTCCATGGACTGCACGCCGGACCAACCTGTCCATTCTTAAGGAGCTCCAAATAACCACAAGACTATCCACTGTCTGCTTCCAGCGAATTCTTAAGTATTTTGGACATGTCGCTCGTAGAAACCCTGACAGCCTCGAGAAGCTGATGGTAGTTGGCCAAGTAGACGGGAAAAGACCACGCGGGCGCTCACCTACCCGTTGGTCAGACCGAGTAAAGTCGCTCACTGGCCTATCAATAGCCGAAGCTTTTAAGACCGCCGAGGACAGACAAACGTGGAAGAGTATAGTGCACCGAGTGATGAATACCTCAGACACAGACTAGACACGACCTTCAATAATGAAGATAACGACTTAGATGATGAATATATTATATAATATCTTAATAGTCAGAGGGTAGTAAAATACATACCTAATACCGTGTATTTATTATGTTGTAGGAATTTGTCACCATTGGTTTACGTAATATCGAGTTGTCATTGCAATTGATGTATCTCGCCTGAAACAGCTTTCATTAAGAAAAAATGTTCCACAAAAGAGGATTGTTGAAAGACAAAATGTAACACGGTTCAGAAAGTAACTGGATAGGTACGGAACCACTCCCTAATATTCCACGTACAACACTACTCAGTCTTTTTCCCCGCACTAATGACGGAAGCGACCTAGCTCTCATAATAGAGCGGGTTTAATGATGTCGAGCACTAGGGGGGGGGGGGGGGGGGCAGGGCTGGTCTAGAGGGGGGTGAGGGGTCGTTGTAACGTTTTTCATAAAAACCGGGCAATGGACGCGCTTTTAAATTAAAATCCCAGTGACAGATGGGATGGGATGGTCTGAATAAATGAAGCTTTTGGTACGAAGTAAATGGATTTCATTTTATTTCAATTCAAGTTGTCAGTTGCAGGGAAGGGCTGGCTTTTGAGTTTTGTGCATAAATAAAAGCGTTGGAAATCTGTCTATTTTACGTCTTTTTGGTACGTTTTGGGTACTCGGGGATAGAATACGTAGTTATAGTGGTTAAAAACCTTATGGCTACATCTCCATTTAAGTTATTTTTTGTAGAGACTTGGCTAGCTTTGTATAGATCTATACTAATATTATAAAGAGGTAACATTTGTTTGTAAGTTTGTATGTAGGGGGTAATCTCCGGAAGTAATGAACCGATTTCAAAAATTGTTTCACCATTATAAAGCTACATTCACCCTGAGTGCTATAGGCTATATTTTATCCCCGTACTCCCACGGGAACGGGAACTACGCGGGTGAAACCGCGTGACGTCAGCTATTTAGTCATAAACCTAGGCCGATATTTTTTGATTCTCACAGTTCTCGAGTAAGACGTCGACTGACATGCGACAATTTGCCGAAGATAGTATTACGATTGTTTTTACAATCGCAACATTTAATATGAAATATGTTACCTAACAGCCTCGCTTAAAAACCCAATACCTAACACTTTCCCGACATGGTAATCGATTCAGGTCGGTCAAAGTGTTCTTGGGGTTTTCCATCAGGAATTTATAATTAGCAGCCACAGAGTTTGGATTTGAACCCGATTGATGGCAAAAGGCTCGCCCCTGTTACATGAGACCTAAACTTAAGTGGTGAAATGTGGGTGTAGATTCTATTAGGCTAGGGTTGCCATTCGTCCCGGTATACCGGGTGCATGTCACCGGTTTGGAACTTCTGTCCCGGTCGTCCCGGTTGATCTAAAAAATGTCCCGGTATTTTAACGTAATTGCAACGTGTACTGCAACGCTTGCGTAGCACTCGCAACAGCATCTTAAAAATGATTGTTGGCAGAGTAGACTGCCCCATCCAAAGACATTGGGTCAAAATAAGTATAGGTTTATGTTAAATTAAATTAAGGACTACTAATAACACTACAACAACAACAGCCCATAACGTCCACTGCTGGACATAAGCCTCTCCCATGAGGGGAGGAATTTGCCGTAATCTCCACGCTTAGCAGGCGGATTGGAGATCGCAGTAGTGATGAAAGACTAACAGAAAACGCTGCTGCCCATTTTCTGGTCTACGGAGGCGCAAGGTGTTCTGCCTCAGACATTAGTCGCCACCCGTGAGTGTAATGGGTTGGTTCTATTCTACTCTGCCGGATACCACACGGCTATTAACACTAACATAGCATATAAGCACAATCTGTTACTAACCAACATAGCATATAAGCACAATCTGTTACTAACCACCAACAGCGTATGGACTGTTATGGGTCTGAAATAAAGATATTTTATTTATTTAATACGCGTACAACGCAAACCGGTGAGGCGGCGCGGCGGCGCGGTACGGCGGGCCCTGCCGCACATCTTTAGTAGCTGCACAGTGGACTAAAGAACGTAATCGCCTTCACGTAGACACAGTCGAAAGCATAATTCAATGCAAGTTCAATAAAATTACAAAATTACATGTTCAGAATTTCATAAGTGTTATGGGCAAACCGGACCTGTAAGATATGGTGAAGAAATCTGAAAAATACAATAGCAATTAGTGTTTCAGGTGTAGAATTTACATTGTAGAAATCTAATTTCTATTTTAATTATTTTAATCTGATTAATAAAGTTAAAATGGTAACAAGTAGGTACGTTTTTTTTCTTTACAGGGATATTTTCAATTTTTCAGTCACTTTCTGCTAATGTCCCGGTCAGTACTTAAGGTGCTATGGCAACCCTCTATTACGCACACCTCTGCGTAACCCCTCGTAGATTACAGGTGCGATGATAACACATACACACACACAACAACAACAACAACACAACACAACACAACATAAAGAACATAAGTTCATTTCTTAGTGTGGCTGACTCTGGCAGAGCCACCATCAGGGATTTTAATTTTGATAACACAAAAATTTAGTCGCTAATTAGTCGAAATTAGTCGCCAAATATCAGATTTGGTCGGTCACTGGTTCAAAAGATAAAAGGGCTTATTGTTGGCCCTGCTGGAGAGAGCCTACCCCAGCAGAGCCACATTAATAACTCAAAAACTAGGGCACCTAGCGAAGATCTGTTTTCTCCCATATTTACTCGCTAATTAGTCGAAATTAGTCGCCAAATATCAGAACTGGTCGGTCACTGGTTCAAAAGATATAAGGGCTTATTGTTGGCCCTGCTGGAGAGAGCCTACCCCAGCAGAGCCACATTAATAACTCAAAAACTAGGGCACCTAGCGAAGATCTGTTTTCTCCTATATTTACTCGCTAATTAGTCGAAATTAGTCGCCAAGTTACAGATTTAATCGGGTCCTAGTTCAGAAGATATAATGAGTTCAATTATTAAGGTATAGTCCAAGAGCTAGATCGAAGAGTTCACGAAAAATTGCCAAGAAAAGATATTTCTATTAATATGTGTAATATACTTCTAGTTTTATCGGTCTAAAGTCCTTAGAAATGACCGAGAGAGATAAATTCTCTATTAAATACATGTTAAATGTTTTTAATTATTAAGTTAGAGTGGCTTAAATTTCTTTGAAACCATTAAACCTTGCTCTTGGTCTATTTAGTGTCAAGATGTACAGTCGCATGCAACTGTTTTACTAATTTACAATGTTGAGCTCTAATTTACTTTAGAATAATAAATACGTTAAAATTATCGTACCTATCTTTAGTAAAATGTAATACTTAAACGTTGAAAACGTATTGTAAGTATGTAGGTAAGTATCAACCCATTGCTTGAAATACATTACAAAAAAATACATACTTAAATCAAAGATGTAAATACTTACTATACCTACTAAGAGCATTAACGGCTATAATTAAGGTTTAATAGGTAAGTTTATTTATTGTTCCCTAAAAATACAACAAATTGAACTGTATCTAAATGCCAGAAATAATATATAAATCTAAATCAAATTATAAAAATGAATTTCCAAAAAGTTGGTTTGATGTGTGTATTTTGAGGTGATTGTCAGTGTTGCGTTGTGGGTGTGTGTGTATTGTGTCGTGGTAGGCTGTAGAGTTTGTATGGACGGGTTGAGTTTTTATTTTATCTTAATTTAGGTTAGAATAATAAAACTTCATTGTCGAAATATAAAATTATTAATTAGTTACCTTAAAATTATTGTACTAACAGAAAATGTTACAAATACCTACTTAATCAATAATCTGAAGAGATAAAGTTTGTGAATTTGGATGTTAGGGGTAAGTACCTACTCTTCGGTACTACTGATCCGATTTAAAAAAATCTTTAAGTATTCCTTTTGTGAGCTTTTTCACTCATAAGTGACGCAAACGAAGTTGCGTGGGTCAGTTAGTATCTCAATAAAAAAATTAAAGTCCAATTACCTACCTACGTTGTTTTATATCCGCAAAATTATCTACATGAAGTTACAGTCATTGTAATAGTATTGCAGTAATATTTAGATAAATTTCTACAAACAGTGATTATTTATTACATATGTAGTAGGTATTTGAATTTCAGGTAACAATTAGATAATTACACAACAATATTAACAAAAAATAATTTCTACTCTTTGCACTAACCATGCCAACATTAAAATCTATCTCTTTCTTACTTACCGTGTAAATGTCACGGAGCGCAGCGATCTATCTGCCAGCGAATGCACACATTTTGTTCGATACCTAAATAATTACTATTTATTGTAGATCTTGTTTTTAGGTAATGAATACTGCTTTCCTTTGGTGGGTTGAAGTTATAGAATTCCTCCAGACGTCGTATAGATACACCTGTCTAAAAACTACTTTAAGTATTTTGTACTTGGTTGTACCACTGTATTGAATTCTTTAATATCTTTTTAATGACACACCGACTGAATCTGTAACTTGGCGACTAATTTCGACTAATTAGCGAGTAAATATGGGAGAAAACAGACCTTCGCTAGGTGCCCTAGTTTTTGAGTTATTAATGTGGCTCTGCTGGGGTAGGCTCTCTCCAGCAGGGCCACCATTATGCCCTTATATCTTTTGAACCAGTGACCGACCAAATCTGATATTTGGCGACTAATTTCGACTAATTAGCGAGTAAATATGGGAGAAAACAGATCTTCGCTAGGTGCCCTAGTTTTTGAGTTATTAATGTGGCTCTGCTGGGGTAGGCTCTCTCCAGCAGGGCCAACAATAAGCCCTTATATCTTTTGAACCAGTGACCGACCAAATCTGACATTTGGCGACTAATTTCGACTAAATAGCGACTAAATTTTTGTGTTATCAAAATTAAAATCCCTGATGGTGGCTCTGCCAGAGTCAGCCACACCATTTCTTAACCTTATTTTTAAATGTTATCCCTAAAAATGATATTATTTTCCACTTACGTCGTAGGTGTGGTCGCGCAAACACGACTGTTGAGCTCATACTCATGTCCTAAGTTCAATTCTTAGGCCGGTCAAAGTGTTATTGGGTTAGCAGTGTTATTGATATAGCAGCCATGGAGTCTGGATCAGTGCCCGTTTGATGGCAATAGGCTCGGCCCCTCTGGAACTTAAACATAACTGGCAAACGTGAGCGTACTGTTAGGTAGCTACACATCGGGGATTAAAGGCGTGATGTTACGTTCTATCACCCAAAGGCACTCACTTCTGCACTATCGTATTCCAGACATACTTGATACTAAGATATTCATGAATTTCACGAGACGAGGTAACGAATAAGAGAACTACATGATTATGTACTTATTTACTAGAGCGTTATCTGTCACGAGTACATAATATGACTATATTCAGCAACTTAATAGATAATGTATTTATTTATTATGTATCCACATCCAGAACAGGCATGACTCATGATGAGTCAAGCAACACTTCGCAAGTTAAAGTAAACTTCAATATGTGTGAAAACTGAAAATAATCGTGTTTCACATTTACGCCACCAGATGGAGTTAGTATTACCAAATCATTATTATATATATTATGATTCCAAATTTCAGTAATATTGTCACTTGTGTCAAACATTAAAAGATTGTTATTTGTTACAATAACAACCAATTTTCAAAAATATATTAAAAAATTAGAACCCTTATAGGATCTGTCTGTCTAAATTAGGTTATCTGACCGCGCGGTAGTCATGTTCCGCCGGTAACGAAACCATAGCGCGATTCAGAAACGTGCGTCAAACTAACAACGCCATCTAGCAGGATAGAGATGAAACTTTTCACCGATGATGAATAAACATTATGAACACTGTTTTGCATTATTTAACATGTTGAAATATAATAATACAATTAAGAAAACTAATTAATTTAAAACAGGTTGTATTTATGTTTTTAATTAGCTAGGACTGGCGAAAATATGATTATGTATGATCTCGATGCTAATTTCAGGTAAGTACCTATGTAGTTCACAGTATTTGAGTTAAAAAAATATGTTGTCACTATTTGGACCACCCATTCTCAGTAGGTATACTTACCTACTCATTTCTTACTTTTAAGGTACATTTTTGGAAACGTTACTTCTCAATTGACAAAAAAGATTTCTCACTTCGGGATTTTCCAGCTACGTATATTTTTTTCCAGGATTCACTCATCATTCAGTAGGATTACGTGTCCTATTTTTGTCAAGAACTCATCTTTTTGCTCAATTACCAAATTGCTCTCTGACATTATCTTCAAAGGTCGTTACTCAGATTTATTCTAGCAAATAAGTTCTTATTTCACCCAATTTAGGATTTGTGAAATTTGGAAAGTTCCAAATTTCACAAATCCTAAATTGGGTACGTAGTTACCTACTTTTATTCCTAAGTAGGAATAAAAGTAGGTAACTACGTATACACTATATACAAGGATCTTTTGACACTCGGAGGACGTTGACAGAGGGACGCCGTTAGTAAACATTTATTATAAGTGTTTTGAGAAATGATTAATTAGCATAACCAGCCTATAATGTTCCCACTGCTGGGACACAGGCCTCCTCTCTGTTAGAAGAAATGGGCTATCCACAACGCGGGCCCAGCGCGGGTTGGTAGATCTGTGAAAGGAAATTTAAATGGATAGTATGGCTCATGGACTTGGCGGTTTTCCCAAGATGCTTACCTTCATCGTTTTGAGAGAAGTGGTTATGAACTCAATGAAACAAAGCTCGTGAATCAGGGCGTGTGGAAGCCGTGTGGTATCCGGCAGAGTAGAATAGAACCAAACCATTACACTCACGGGTGTCGTATAAGGCGACTAATGTCTGAGGCAGAACACCTTGCGCCTCCGTAAACCAGAGAATGGACAGCAGCGTTGTTAGTCTTTCATCACTGCGATCTCCAATCCGCCTGCCAAGCGTGGAGGCTATGGCAAATTCCTCCTATCATGGAAGAGGCTTATGTCCAGCAGTGGACGTTATGGGTTGTTGTAGTGTAGTAGAGTCAGGGCGTAATCGTTGAGGCACCACCGCGCTGCTCGAGAAATCTAATGTAACTTTTTGAATAATCTTCTGACATTGTCTGCGGACTAGTGCCCGTTATTCGACTTTACTATTGAGCTCCGAAGGTCAGGCGCCAGACCTACTAAGTCTTCTGCTTATTCAGCCAACGATCGAAATATTTATCATTTTACTGAGTGAATGTTACATATGTGACTTTGCGGCTGACGTCTACGTTTTAAGGGTAAAAGGTTTTAATATTATTGGATTATATACTTTTAGTACTTATATTCTGGCAATCAATAGGGTTACCTGGGTAACTGATTGGAATATTTTGTGATATCTGGACATAATTATTATGTAAGTCTGAAATCGCCAATCGGTGTGGAATACGCTTGGTGTCAATCACTGATTTAATTGATTTAAACGGCTAACTCCACTTTTGCTAGTATGAAGGTTTTTATGTCGATGGAAAGAGAAAAAAAAACACCTTTCAACTCGAAAAGATGCTAAATACATCCAAATTAAACAACACGAAAAAACCACGCAATCAAAACTGATAAGTACAGCGTACCAAATTTCGCGCGTAAAAAATGACATAACACACACACACACAAATGTGACACAAATGTTTGCGATAATTTATTGTAAAACAAATAGTTTTTGGTTATCACACTTATTTCTGCATTGATTTTCTTGCAAGGTGAGTACATTTTAATATTTCTTAAATAAAAGTTTATAAAAAAATTACTTTTGAAAATGAATAATTCTCATTACAAGTCTATGGAAGATAGTAACATTTCACTTTTCCGGTCAAAAAAAGACGAGTGTGAAAAATGTGCTCTATACAAAGCAGGCAATTTAGAAGAAAATGAGTACCGTTTACATACAATTAAGAAAGAAGAAGCCAGGAAAGAAAAGGAAAAGGATAAAGAAGATTGCCGCAGATGTGCAAGGTGTTTTGCTTTGTCCTGTTTCCAAAGTAATTTACCCTTTATTACAAAACGAAGCTCCAAGTCCATAATCTTTGCTTCAAAAATTTTAAAAATACAGCTGCGTTTTCTTACATCTGGAATGAAAGTGAATTCGGCTTAAATGCCGAAGATTTTGCTTCAATTTGGATATTTTTTTTAGAAAACGAAATAATCCCTCTGTTATCTTCTGAATGCAATAGGACTGTTATTTATACAGATGGATGTAGCTACCAAAACAGAAATGCTGTATTATCAAATGCTTTGCTTAATTTTGCTGTCAAACATAATGTGTCTGTAGAACAAAAGTATCTAGAAGTTGGCCACACCCAAATGGAACCACACCCAAATGGAAGTTGACTCCATGCATTCCGCAATCGAGAGAAATCTAAAAAATAAGATTGTCAATGTCCCAGCTGATTACATAAATATTATTAAAAACGCACGAAAGGAGCCTTACACAGTACAATACTTAACACACAATTTTTTTAAAGATTTCAACTGTGTTCAGGCTTATAAAAGTATTAGACCAGGACGATCAGTCGGTGATGCAAAAGTTAATGATATTCGTGCACTACAATACAGGCCTATAGGAGAAATATTTTACAAGATAAGCTTTAACGATCCTTGGACTGTTGTGCCGCAAAGGAGAATAGTAGTCCCGAATTTTCTGTATGATGAACTGCCAGTTTTGCATCAGAACCGTTTACCTATCTAGGAGAGAAAGTATCAATATTTGCAACAAATCAAGTTAGTTGTCCCGGTTGACTATCGCGAATTTTACGACAATTTGCCCCACTAATTTATCAAATAAACAAAATATTTTTCCGTTTTTCCTATGTTTTTAATTTCTATACCTTTTCTTAAAAATCGTATTTGTGATGACTTAGATAGTAATCCTGATAACTCCTTTTTTTTGCTATAACTTCTTCAAAATGTTATAATTTATGTAGATTGTATCATAAACAAATAAGTAAAATTAATGTTGACTAACGGGATTTTCAATTTTCGGCTGTGAATCATAAAACGAAAAACCGGCCAAGAGCGTGTCGGGTCACGCTCAGTGTAGGGTTCCGTAGTTAAATTATTATGTACAACTTTTTGTCTTTTTTGTACAAAAACTGTTGTTTCCATCAAGTTCAAAATGATTTTCCTAGAAAGTCCTTATAAAGTTCTACTTTTCAGATTTTTTTTCATATTTTCTAAACTTATGGTTCCAAAGTTAGAGGGCCCCCCCTCTAACTTTGGACACATTGTTTTTTACTTTTGGAGCGATTATTTCCGAAATTATTGACATTATCAAAAAATGATTTTAGGAAACCCCTATTCATTTTTAAATACCTTTCCAACAATATATCACACGCTAGGGTTGCAATTAAAAAAAAAATACATATAGGGGGCTACCCTAATAAAACATTTTTTTCCAATTTTTATTTTACCACTTTGTCGGCGTGATTGATATACATATTGGTACCAAATTTCAGCTTTCTAGTGCTAACGGTCACAGAGATTAAGCGAGGACGGACAGACGGACGGACGGACAGACATGGCGAAACTATAAGGGTTCCTAGTTGACTACGGAACCCTAAAAATGTAACGTTTTATTGTTCTCCTGAAAATTCTTACGAATGGAGTTAACAGTTTAACGGTTTTAGAATGGTGTAAATGCTCATGCTTTCTCCTTATGAGTATATTAGTAGTAAACTTATATTGTCACTTACGGGATATCTTCCGTGATTGTTAATTGTTTTGAGCTCCCGATATTTCGACGCTGTTGCAAGCGATCGCGGGTTGCCAACCCGACAATCACGGAGGATATCCCGTAAGTGACAATATAAGTTTAGTTATAAACCGTGAAAGCTTAAAACAGTGTATAATACTTAGTAGTTGCAGTTAAATAAGCAAATTGGACGATATTTTGAAAGCACCCAAAATTCCGCTATGCCTTAAGTCTCGCCTTTATAACCAGTGTGTCCTGCCCACAATGACGTACGGTGCGGAAACATGGACGCTCACGCAGGAGGCTGTGTACAGACTAAGAGTTGCACAGAGAGCCATGGAGCGTTCCATGCTCGGCATTAAGCTGATAGATCGAGTTCCTAACGTTGAAATCCGAAAACGCACAAAAGTTTTCGATATTGGAAATCGCGTTACGGAACTCAAATGGAGTTGGGCAGGACACCTAGCAAGGCGAAGGGATGACAGGTGGACCAAGGCTGTCACTGAGTGGCGTCCAAGAACTGGTAAAAGGAACGTGGGTCGTCCGGCGGCGAGATGGGCAGACGACATAGCTGCCGTTGTGGGAAAAAACTGGATGAGGCTGGCACAGGAACGTGGAGATTGGCACAAGAAAAGAGAGGCCTTTACCCAGCAGTGGGTGAGTTCGGGCTGTGGATGATGATGATGATGCAGTTAAATAGAAGTTAGGTATAGTACAAGTGCCTCTACATAACTCAAAATAATGAAAATCTCCTGGTAAAATGGCAGCTTCAATGTTGTCATTGGCATCTGGATCATCCCATCTTATCCTCCTACCAACTATTGTGGCCTCCCTCAGAAAAAGGGGAATAGCCATAATATTAATGGCAGCATCCCAAGAAAATATACCTACTACCTATAGGTACCTACCTACAACGTCATCCCATAAGACATACTTAGGTACATCAAAACCAAGTTCCAACAAATCAAGTAAACCTAACACCATAATCCATGATTAATTCCCTAATCCATCCAATTCTAGAATGTTCTTCCAGTTTCAACCGACACAGGCAGACTTCGGGAACCGTCCAACTTATAAGGATATTATTATAAGATATATAGGTAAGATGGAGCGTGAGCTGCCTGCCAATCCCCTCTGGGTAATGAGCCGTGGCGATACCTGAGATGAATCATCAATGTGGACGGAAGTTTGTCAGATATTGGAGAAATTTTGTTAGGAAGCTGAGGTCGAAGGTAATTTATAACACGAGGATTGTAAAAATGGTTTGGTGGAGATAATAATGTGACTTTTTGGGAGCGGTTCATACACTATTTGCGTATTGCATTTACTTAGGGGTGCAATGCAGTTGTTGACAGTATAGTCAAATCGACGTACATAGGTTTATGTTCGGGATAAAAATTGTGCTGAGCCGACTCGAATATACTTTGATGTTTTTTCGGATGGGAAATCATCCCGCTCTGGGCGGAGCGGAAGGGAGTGTCAGACTTTTACTGACTAAAACCCATCCATGTTCCTTCTTAGCCCTTTGTTTTCTCTTGTGTGAAAACCAAATACGTGTGTTAGGTCATTTCTTCGGGTCGGCTTTGTCGTTCAAAAGGACATTCGTACGGTACCTAGTAGGTATGTACCTAGTAGGTATGTACCTAGTAGGTATGTACCTACTAGGTACCGTACGAATGTCCTGAATTAAATTTTAAAATAACATATTCTACGAAACATACAGTAAAACAAAACTAAAATATGAAAGTGCATGACAAAGCCACACGATAGGGTAGTTCCGCTGTACCCCTAAATCACGGGATGCCGGCGCCCCGTCACGATAATCCCGTGTAATCCCCGCACTACGACACGATCGCTATCTTGTGATCGCACACATTCCTCGCAGTTGAAAAGTAATGCAATCATTCATGACATTTAGACACCGAATAGTTTCATTTAAGACAGTGTGTTCTAAAAAACGAAAACGTTGCAAATAGCTAGCATAATGATCTGCTGTTTTGATTAGGTCATTAATTAACATTATTAATTAAATATGGAATATCGCTGTGTGTGGCACTAAAATATTGCTTATAAATTGCAATAATAATACTGGATTCAGTGTTGTAACATTTTTAAATATTCAGTCACAAATCTAGTTATTAGATATTTAATTACCTACCACACAAATTGGTATTTTATGATTGAAATTAGTAATACTGTTTTATTCGTCAAAAAAGTGAAATATTAGACAGCTAGTAGTTGCGATGTTTCAAACGCAGCTCATAATTAATCAGGTTAGAGCTGCTTCCACCGAAAAAACAGTAAACTAGAAATACAAATAAATAAATATCGATGGACATTAGCACACAGCGCCATCTAGTGCCACACTAAGCAACGAGGCTTGTGTCGTGGGCACCAGATAGTTGATATACTACATAGATACTTTTTTGTTTGTAAATACATACTTATTATACATATAAACATCCATGACTCGGAAACAAATGTCCATGCTCATCACACAAACATTTGCTCCGACAGGATTCGAACCCGAGACCCTAAGAATGTAAGGCAGCCTCACCACCGCTGCGCCATTCGGGTCGTCCCAATTATTAATTCACGTCAAATTGTTAATTCACGTATCAATTTCATGTTAAAATCAGATTCTTAGAAAACTGTCTAGTCGATGAACAGTGTGCTTGCTACAGGAGTGGCGTTACGATTGAGCATTACACATTCGAAATGCTATCCGTACTTAACATCTCTTATCACCACGACCTATAACCCCGAAAAGTTAGGCAGTGGTCGACCTAAGAAATACCTACATTTTGCCAATTATGTTTAAGTCCCAAAAGGGCTAGCCTATTACCATCTACCGGGCTCAAAACTAGACACATTTACTTATAAATTCCTGAGGAAAACAACTCATAAATAAAATTAAAAAAAAGCGTAACTGAGTTACCTAAATGAAAACTGGAAATAAGCCAAAAACATTTCAGAATAATGAATGCGGCAACTAAATGGGAGTATTTAATATCCAAAGCTTCCAATATTTCATTTTTTATTAAGCTATACAAATAAATTGGTTGCCTAAATTAAATCAAGATAAAAGTCCTAAACAAACCTTTTTGTTCACATACTTTCCTAACTTTCGATTTTGCACGTGGCTCACTGAACATTGAGGTCAACGTTTTGAAATATTTGCGCTATAAATCCCGAGATTCGGCCGGGACTCGCGATAATCCCGCGGCGTCCCATCCTTACCAGTTGAACTGGAGCGGCGATTGACGCTACTTGACATTTTGGTATGCAGAAGACTGGACTATATGTGGAAAGAATTTTGTTCAAATACTATTGCAATGGAATTTGATTTTCGATTGCAATTTTTCTGACAGTTCAATTTTAAAGATTTTTGAGCTGGATTTTTGCTTGTCACTTTTCTCGTGTATGTTAAAATTGGGTCAGACTGTCGTAGGAATGGTCGGACGACTGTTTCTAATATGTATTGTCACACCGAGGTGAGGGGCCGTTTTACTAGGGAAAATATGCATAGTTACGGTAGAGACTTTGATTCCTTGACCAGCTATAAGTTTCCTTTTTTTTTGTGAAAATCTGCGGTTGACTCGTCGATTCGTGACCGGGATACGGCGATTTTCATCGAGAAAGACCGTATGTGGCCTAGAAGCTTTATTTACGCCTAGCGCTTCTACGTGTGTAATGAATGGGTCTTAGGAGATTAAGGTGTGGTTCAGTGTCGTAGCTGGTAGGATTTAGTTCTAACATACGATACATGCAGGTATAGCCCGATGGCGGTATATCACGTCATATGCATAAGATAAACGTTTGGTGAGGGAAGGTAAGCGTTGACGTTGTTACACATTATTGAAATAGGCTTATTAACGTTTAAATTCTGTTTTAAGGTATCACGGTTTATAACTAAACTTAAAATGTCACTTACGGGATAACAACAACAAACGACAATAGTCACGGAAGATATTCCGTAAGTGACATTTTAAGTATAGTAACGTTTATTCTTCCGCTGATGCTCTGTAAGGAATATAAATTAAGTGCTTCCAGAACATTAAGCTTTCAAAGTGAAAAAAACCCCCCTCAATAAGAGCTTCATACAAAATTCTATCCGCCGCAAAAACTACAGCTAAGACTTGGAAACTACTCCGGAGAAAACATTCGTTATCTTTTGGGAAAACGATTGCGAAGGAAAGTCAATCTTACAACATGAGACACACAGTTTATTTTCAAGTGACAGAGAAATGCTTAAGACGTTGCTATACATTGTTTGAAGGGGCTTAAGTTAACACGAGCTCATAGGAAAATTAACTTTAAAATCCTGAAAATATAGTTAGTAATTGAATGAAAGAGCTTCAGGAAAAATTCAACGTCTTTGTGGCCTAAGAAAAAAAAGGATTACAAGTAGAATTTTAGTACATTATTCTCGTCAAAAGTTGCTGTTTCTTGTCCCTAATGAGATTGTTCGTTGTATTTTAAATTTTCTAAGGAAATTATTTTCTGCTTCATTGTTTAATATGGACACTTTCTGAGGAGCCGATGATTAAAGAAAAAATCTAAGCTTATTTTTTATATAAGTTGTAGGAGTTAATTAAAATGAATGGCTTACTGTGTTTGTCTACGCTTCGGGGCAGCTTTCATCAGAAATTCTTTGTTCTGATAGACGCTTGGTATTACGTTTTTGTGTTAGAAATCTGTTGCCAAGGTATTAATTAGCTAAAATAATAATAACACGGTTTCGGAAAAAAACATAAAACGTTTCTCTAAAAAAAAGATTTGATGAATTGGTATCATTTTGCTACGAAGAATAAATGGATCTGTCGGTTATGAAAAAGTTTTGCGCTATATAAACTACTAGCGCTTCGCGACTTCGTCCACAAAAATTGTGATAGCTCGGCTAATATGCATGATATAAATATCATTTATCTACACCCATGCTATAAATCCTCTATAAAAGTATCTGAAACAGTTAGCTTATTGCCAACATTAAAACAGCTAGTGTCATAATAACCATAATATCATCCAAACGGGTGTTATAATGTTGTACTAAGTTTCATTTAAAAAAAGAACATTGTCATGCACGTGCGATTCATTACCACAGCGCCGTAATAAAAAAAGAAAAACTAATAGGTTAATTCGAATTCACGTCGTATCCCGCCATTTTTGTTCGAAATTAGTATTGCGTTATGTACTTTGTTGTTTACAAAAAATGATACAAGCTTTGTGCATTTTAATAATTGTACATACAAAATGTAAATCATTATATTATCACCTATACATAGTATGTTTGTATTAAATACTCAGCAATTAAACTTTCCATGAATTTACATAGACTTCTTACAACACCACAACAACCTATAGTTTCAGAACCTTTTATGGAGGATTCATATCATGGATGTAGATAAAGTCTTGTATGTAACTGTACATAATAGGTATTAAAACACTCATGTGATACTATTATTCCCACATTCGTGTTTTAAAACCCCTTATTATACATAGAATTGGATCATGAGTTCCGGAGATTACCCCCTACGTACAAACTTACAAACAAATATTTAGCTCTTTGTAATATTAATATAGATAAGCTATGGGGGAGGTCTTTACTTAGCAGTGGCAGTGGGACAATATATAGAGTCTAAGTAAAAAAAAAATCAGTAAGTATTCTTGCTATGCTTGCTTGCTATGCTAATGAACAAAAGAATAAGCGAATACGAATTATATAGTTAAATGTTACAAAAATTATAACTTTACTTTGCTTTTGGTATAAATCTAGTTAACATCCCACACACAAAATAATGTTTCAGTACAAAATCTTTCTTTTAATGTTTTTTTGTACAAAAAAAGAAACAACAATTTATTCATGCCACAAAGGCTTCTGGTAACAAATTCGCACTCGCTCAGATAAAACAAGAAACAAATGTTTGTACAAAGTAACCCGACACTAACGTCGTAATGCGACGGACGCTTCAAAGGGATTTAGGTCTGAAGATATTTTTAGGATCTAGTATTTTTACAAGAGAAAAATGCCGAATACGTTTACGGAACATTTTTTACCGACGTCCACTTATTACTTTCAATATTTTATACACTTGTTTTGAAATAGTACATCATCAATTCACAAAAAGGTGTGACGGTACTTACCATGTAGCGTCCGTGTGCAAATATTAACCTAGCGCCTCCCAGTAAGCGCGCGGTCAAAATTGAAGTACAAGTAACAGCACATAGTTACCACAAACTGACTTTCCCCAATGGATAATACTCTATTGTTTGGAGTTAAATTTGAAGAAGAAATTTGTTGGTTTTGGTTACCATGATGTGCTGTTGTCTGTGTTTAGAATCATACAAGGTGTTCTGGTGTTCACCCTAACAAGCCAAAACGTACCCATGTTAACATGCCTTGCTTTGCTGTAATTCTACAAATATAAGAAGAGCTCCAGACGCTATACAAAATGTAAAAATGCAAAGCGGAGCTCTTTTTACGTTGGTCATTGAAAGTGCCGCGGCCAGCCAACGCGCGCGCCGAGTGGGGCTCCGTAGCGAGCGGCGCTCAGCGCCCCCTAGGACCGCTGACCCCGTGTGCAACCCACACCCTGCACACTAGGTTAAGACGGCCCTGATCTTGTCGCTACTCTTTTTCGCAGATCTTTGACAATCGATACAGGTGGTTAGTGGCACGACAGTCTGACAACCAGTCTTGCCAAGGGGTATCGTCTTACTACTAACTAGGCTGTGGAGGTCAGATAGGCAGTCAAATATACAGCTGCGTCAGATATACAGTTGCATCCGTTTCGACTAGCAGCCGACTCCAATAAACTTGGGAAAAGGCTAGGCAGATAATGATGATGCAAGCCAAAGTACGTATTACAATATTCAGAGAAGTAAAATGGATCTGACGTAGAATGTCCCATTCGCAAAAAGTCCCATTCGCATAATGTCCCATTCGCATATTGTCCCATTCGCAAAAAGTCCCATTCGCATAACGTCCCATTCGTGAGCATAGCCCCATATTAAATGATTTTTACAAAATTTAAACTAAAATTAACCATTTATTATTTACCATTAGAATGAATGTTAATGGGATATGGATGTTAATACTTCTAAAAACAATTACGAATGAGACCACCAAACGCTTCTGTATTTACAGAAACTTTTCCATAGAGTTACATAACTGTCAGTACGTAATGTCGTTGCAGACTGTCATTGCTTTAGGGCCGCTTCACCGCTACAATCGGCGGTCTACTGTCGCCTCAAGCATTCTTTATGATTTCCTTAGGCTTAAACACTGCCATGTATTAAGCTTTCACGGCTCATTACTATACTTAAAATTTCACTTACGGGATATCTTTCGTGATTATTGAATTATTTTTGAGCTCCCGATTTCGACGCTATTGCAAGCGTCATGATCACAACACACCACCATAAACACACACTCACACAACACACACACACTCACCAACACACCAACACACACACACTCACCAACACACCAACACACACATAAACACTGCCATGTTCTGTAACACGTAATGTACGATGCTCCCTGACTATACTTTGGCACCGCATTCGATTCCCCTCTAGTGTCTTCATCTAAATTCATCAGATCATTATTTGCACATGCATAATCCTTTGATCTATGTCTTGTTGTATGTGTTGTTGTATGTCTTGTTATCTCCAGTGAGAAGTTGCGATTTAGATAAATGTTTAGTATCTAGTGCCTTGGTATTCGGTGCAAACCAACTTCGTACTTGGTAATGTAGACATTACTAGGATCAGACCACGATAAGACGTATAGGTCGAAAAACTCTAGTTTGGCAAAACGATGAAAAGTGCTTAAGTCCAACATTATATATGTACTCATAATATCACGCCTGTAATACCCGCAGGGTTAAGCAGAGGTGTACCTAAGAGTACAGCCACATTTGACCAGTCAAATTTAGGTTCCGTGTAATAGGAGCGAGCCTATTGCCACTAATCGGAGCTAAAACCAGACTTCGTAGCTGCTTCTGAGAAACATCAACTTATTCAAAAACGAAATATTGCTTAAAAGCGATGGTTACGCAATCAATAGCAAAAATATAGTACCTCAGGGTGTAGTGAACCAACACATAAACAATAAATTACGTCCTTTTGATTCATAAAACTTTCATGGGAAAGTACACAAACGGTAGATACTTTTAATGGCACCAGCACAATTCGGCAATGGCTCCTCTGTGTACCATTCAACAGATATCAATTCGTTTCGCTTGCTCCATCAAAGCACAGGGGTAAATATATTACGGGAGAGCAAGACAGATGTATTAACAATCATTCTTTCTCTTTCCCACTACACGTTTTAGTTCCCAAAGGTGAGAATATTAAATAGTTCGTGTTATTGTAATATTTGATATTCAACCCCGTCAGCCATCAGCTCAGGGGTGTTATGAAACAAAGGTTTGATATTTTATCATGGGGTTGTTAGTAGCGAGTTAACCTGAAGAGCTCCACTCAGTTATGGGACTGCGGAGGTCAGATCAAGCGGCACGTGTACAATTATTATATTATTGTTTGATTGGCAGCCGGAGTTTATTTAGATAAGGGTACAGACTTGTAGTTAAATGTTCGGTAGCAACAGTCACTATTACTGGAGAATACTTAAACACAGCAGAATATTTAGACTCGGACATTTAATTTGTTCAAGTTGGCCTCTCCTCTCTCAGTCCGTATCGGTATACAGGCCAAACTTTGCATAACTAGTCTTTAATGTTCCCACTGCTGGGACACAGGCCTCCTTTTTGGGTTGTCCAGCTTGCGGGCCTAAACTGGCTTCTAGTATTTGAGTTGTTTCCACGATGTCCTCTCCCATTACTTCAAGAAGATATCCTCGTGCAAGTTTTTTTTACATACAGATAAGCACTCATCTAAGTTCAGCTAACTCCCCACAGTTGGTAGTGTGTAGATGGATAGTAATATTGTTCAATCAATACTCGTCCCCAGCGGGCAATCCGTTAATAACTTTGCACGACTGACGCCCGCGGGAATCAGTGAGGTGTCCGTACATTGTAACCGCAGACTAGGTGTAGGTGCGATAACCTTTACATGTAATGTGTTGCGCTATTGCCGAACTTGCTAGTGAGGTAAGACGATCGCATGACGTGGGTTACTCGAATAATCTGACATTGACAGCACACCTCTATTCTGTAGTGGTATGAGCGCATTTCGTAGTCAAATGTGACATGGGGATGACGGATACGTCGCTACTGCGAAGTTAAATATTCTGGGTTCAGCTCGCTTTTGTGCATCAACTTATCAAATACAATTTATTTTTTTATTTTTGTGTGTACATTGTACTGTAGTGTGTAAGTAAGAGTAAGCATGTATGTAGACTGCCTTATTTAAAGTGCTTCTTCAGTAATACTGATTTACAATAAATTGTAAGTATTTTTAACACACACTAAACCCGACCATGAAAACAACCAGACGTATCATTTTAACTCTTCCAATTTAACCTAGCGACCTGATCACACTACATTGCGACCCTGCCAGTCCTCATGTCACTGTAATTACCATACTGCAACGACCCTACCAGTCCTCGTGTCACACAACAACGACCATCTATTTTTGGAACGTCGCACCTAGTTCGAGATATTTGCAATTTGAGACATCGAAAGACTATGGAAACTACGAAAAGCAAGGAGCAAGTACTTAAAAACAAGAAACACGTACAAAATAAGAATTAGAATACAGTTTGTTTAATTACTAGTTTTACTCCTCTAAAATTCCCGAAAGCTGCCTATTCTTCCAATCTGGTTCAATTCTGAAGGCCATGGCAACTACAAACTGCAGATGTAGAACTGCCCACTCGCAATGACGGAGACCGCAGCGACACAACTGTATCCGTGTTACTGTGTGAACAATCATACGCAGCAATGTCGCTATGAATGGAAGCGTTTTTATCGAGTTAGGGACATATGGAGAAACCAGTCGTGTAGTCTACTGCATTTAGTAGTTGATAAAGCAATAGGGTTTAAATTCGAATATCTTCAGCTACCAGCTCAATATACACTTGGCAAAATAAGAAACTCAGTGGTAGCAATACCAATTTAGCCTCTGTGTACGCTTTTTATTTTTTAGTCTATTTTCATCAAGCCCGTCTGCAACTTTATGAGCCCATGAATATGTACAGATCGTCTGCGGCCGACAATAGTCCTCATTTAGCAGCAGTAAGCGCTCGCCTAAACGACCTCCATTTTCTCCGCTAAATAAAGAAACAAAATGGCGGAGGGAGTTAGAGTGCTGCTGTGTTTGCTGCTGTCAATTAAACAGGGAAATGGCGGACTGACGCAGGACACTGCACTCAGGAAACTTTTTAATTAGAATGTTCGAAATGGAATTAGATGAACCGACAACATTAAAAAGGTGATTGGTGCAGACTAGATGCGGAAGACCGAGCACAGAGTGTTGTGGGGCACTTTGGAAGAGGCCTATGTCGAGCAGTGGACTACGATAGGCAGAGTTAATTGAGTTCGACCAAGAACGTAAACCGGTTTTGACTTTGAAGAAGCCGTGGTCATTAAGATTTATAATGCAAATATCTGTCATTGTATCCTTGTTTTAAAAAGATTCCGTTTCCAAAAGGAAACGAGTAAGAAGTAAACACAAATGTTGAAAAATTACATTCATAAATTATGTTCTATAGCCGGAAAGGTGCACGAAGAATATAACTAATGTTTCAAAAGGATTCGTGTGGAACTTTGTATGAGAATTACAATAAGCTAAGAGTAAACGGGGCTAGTGTGAAATTAATGAATTTTGCATTGACGAAAATCCATAAGTTCTAGTTATGTTAATGATGTTATTCCCACAGATTCAGATACACCCTCTGACCTTAATAAACTATGTATACAATTAAAACCTCTATGATTTATTGTCACATAGTAGGTATAATATACATAGGTACACCCGTACATAGTACAACGCATGATGAATGAGTTCGGCGGCACTCGTTGCGCATGCGTGAACACATCGACCGCCATATTTATAGTCTTTCACCGAATGCTGCACCGCCTCCCAGGATCATCAACACTACCAACCACAGAGTAACGGGTTCCACGGAGTTTTGATGGCAGAATCAATTGAGTCAACCACCGAGGAAAATGTCGTGAGGAAGGTTTAGAGTATGAATGGGTCATGTCGTGGTTAATGAGAATTCTTCCATGCTTCTCAGTAAAACGCCATTACTGAGAAGTATGAAAGAAAAAGATATGCTGCGTTGATCCCAAATTGATTAGTATAATATGGAAAACCCGATGACGATGAATTGAGTGAATTGCCTACTGGTGAAAAGAAATTGCTAATAGGCAGTAGTGCTTGCAAGTTTGTTTTAGCTTAGATGTTACCTTGAGCAGATGTGTTTTTGACGTGACAACGTCTTATAAATTGGTTTGCCGGGTGACACTTCAAGAAACTGCGTTACGCTCCGCTCACGTTATGCGCTCACAATGAGAGCGAGTGAGAGGCACGCGTCCCTTCCACTCGGGCATGGTTAGCCCGCCTAAGAGCGAGAGAGACAGACATAAAAAGTGAAAGGCACGCGTCCCTTCCACTCGAGCACAGTTAACAAAGTCGTTGTCACGTAAAACTTTCCGCCCGTATACCGACTTTACAGGCAACCAATTTTTTAACAATAATAACGGCTCACAATGTTCCTTACAATCCCTTATCTATTTTACTGCTCATCATCTGGTGTGCTTGACTTACACAAACTAATGGCTATTTGAATGTTTAAAATGGTCACACATTACGCTCAATCAACAAAGGGATTAACTTATACCAAACTGTCATAGAAGTAATAAAGCTAATTGTTTATCAATGGAATATTCATGATTGGAATCGTTTGGAACTTTGTCTGTATGTGCAATTATCGAAAAATTTACTTAAAGTTTCTGTTAAAATACAAACTAAAAAACTTTTTCGTCTGTTAGCCCGGAGGAGGAATCGAATAACTTGAAATTGAATAACATTTTTGTAGCCAAACATTAAAACAAATATGTTTGGAAGTGAAAAACAACATCGGGATAAAATAAAACTACGTATTTTTATTCTTATATCGAGAAAAATAAACCAAAACAACGTTTTTTGGTAAACGATTTCAGCTGTAGGCTGTAAGCAAATCGAAAATATAATTGGTGCATAAATTCGAGGCATATCCGACCTGTATTCGAATATATCCGAAAATCCGATATTGCTGCCTACGTGGCGGATTTAGTGCTGATGTGGTCGGTACATCTGCGTATTGGTTCAATAGTTAGGGATATCGTAAATATTGAATGTTTATCTATTGCTGGGATTTATGTATTTACCCACGTGTATGTATATGAGATAGGCCGACTAAGGTTTTGGAGGTATAGCCGACTGGCCGACTAGACGGTTGCAAAAATATTGCAACTTACCGGCCAATTATTCAGCCATGGCCGATCAATGCTTTCGGTAGAGTTTAGGGCTGTGCGTGAAATAAGCGTGTGGGTGAAACTACTTCAGGCAGAATTACCTTCTGGATGTTAAAGTTTCATCCAGAGGTCAAGGATTTTTTGTTTTTTAAAAACATGATCATAATATTATAGATCAAGGCAAAATAATAGCAGCCAAAGATTACAAACAGTTTCGTTTTATTAAGTGTTAGCCACTCAAGCTTACAGCCTTTTTCTGATATAGTAAACAATCTCACGTAGCATGATCAATATTGTTTCAAAGTATTCTTACAACAACACTTTGGGATCGTAAAACTTGCTAAAAATATTCAAACTGAAAATATAAGAGCAATATAAAACTTATAAGCGCCTACTTTAAGTTATTTACATTATTCATGGCAGATAACCAGATGATGTAGGTCCTACTTACAAATTCACGAGCGGTTCATCTTGAGAGAAAATAAAAATATCTTAAAGGTTTTACTGAATTATTTCAGAAAATATCGTTTATACTGTTTACTTCTAGAGCCTTTACTATCAGTTTTTTCGGGAGAGGCATGTTTCCAAACCTTGTTATCTATTTTTGGCTTTAGTGATGTGTGCTGGTTTGAGCTTTTATAAATATATAAAAAATCTGCCAAATGTATGTCATAACACTAATGTTTAATTTGTGCATATTGAATATTTTAGTATAAAGCCTAAACATGGTAACAGTTCTGTTCTGTATGGTGTCGGACGTAAAGAATAGCACCATCCCATATCTTCCCGTGGGTGTCGTAAGAGGCGACTAAGGACTTACCAGAGAATGGGCAGCAGCGTTCTCTGTGCTTTTGTAACAACTGTACTGCGATCGCCAACCCGCCTGCCAAGCGTGGCGATTATGGCAAAAACCCCCCTTAGGGGGAGGCCCATGTCCAGCAGTGGACGTCTTTTGGCTGAAATCATCATCACCATCATCATCACGGTAACAGTAAACATGTTAGATATCCTGTTTTTAGTGTTAATTATAGCCTTTTTATTTTATTTGAAAAATAGCAGCGCGAAGAATCGCTAGAATCAGCCCAAAATATGTAACCCTTTGGATTTCATGATCTGCAATTATTTTGTGTAATTTTTAATTATTTTTTAATGTTTTTTATTATTATTTATTATTTTATGTTTAAGTTTGTTTTGTTTAAATTTGTTATACAGTACTTGTTTGATAACAGCACCGCACGCAAGATACAGCATAAACGTTATTCTTTTTTCATTTATAATTATTCCATATCTGTGGCCCGACTCAACCAACACAATTTAACAGATGTAATATGCAGAGGTTACTACGTATGTACTTAACATCCTAAAACCCACGGGTCGGGACCGCCGCCGCGTGCCGCCGCCGGCCGCTTCAATAAAATAAAAGCCTGTTGAAAATATTATCTTTCATTAACCTACCTATTTACCAAGGGATTCTTGTACAAATAATTAAAAGCTGTGTAAAGTTGGTTTCATTATGTGGTAAAGTCTCATGTCCAGTTAACATACTAAAATAAATTATTCCAGTGGGTAATGATAACACAATTTCAGAACAATGACTAGCTTGTAATATCAAAACTTCATACTAAATGTTGAGAGCCATTATTTAAAAAAAAGGTACCTACCATTTATACATCAATGGTTCGTTTTTTTTAAACATAAACAAAGTATGCTGAGTTTATCACTCGAGCCAGAAACCGAAAAACTAATCGGCCACATTTACATAAACCTCGATTTCTACATGAAGAAATGGTTCTCGTAATCAGATGAATGTTTGATAACGCCGGTTCGCCCCATCGCCCCATCGACCGGCACAACCTATTTTTAGTCATCGACCGGTCTATACCTACGTGAAATTTTCAGAAGGCTGCCATTGGCTGGGCCGGTGTGACGTCACTTTTCTCCCCCGACCAATGGGAGGGCAGCGTTTCGCGCATGGCTCGAGAGCCTTTTCAGATCACTGTCGAGGCTCGCCAGTTCGGGCGAGGTGTTCCCAGGTGTGCAAGTACCCGCCAACACAAACAAAGGTCAATATAATTTTTTTTTTTCACCGCCATATTAATTTCCGCCCCGTTTCCGTCGAAAGTAGGAATTCGTGCGAATTTTGTGTTTTCTTGAGATTTTTTCTAGTGCGTGTGTGAATTTGAAAATAGTTCGAATTTATTTCTTCAAGCGACGCGCGACGGCCAAATTGATTTTTGTTTAACGGAAATCGTTAATCGAGTGTTATATTGGTCTATTGTGCTAGTGTGATTATTTGGTGCATTATTGTGGTAAAATAGAGGGTTTGTTAATGTGTGGGTTACATAATTCTTACGTAATGTTGTACATGTGTCGTGTATGTGTATGATGTATGTAAGGGTGGAGGCGAAGGGGTTGTTAGTGATGTATCACGTACAATACGTACACATAAGATGTACGTGATCAGCGTAAAAACTATGAAAATATACATTGAATTCGCGGTGGGTTTAATCATTTTTAGGTCACTTATGAATATTTTGCAGTTAAAATTCAATTCTGTAATCAAGTTATTCTCTTTGAGGTTCTTCTATCATCTGAATGAATTTATTTCGTTAAGCAAGATTAGTTTTCGCTAGACAGGTATTTAAAGCCTGTTTTTGCGGCCTAGGTTACCGTATAATGTGAACATATCATTCGATACTCTCTTGAAACGTTTTTAACAGACATCATTTGTATTAAAAATAAAGTTTTTATTAAATATTCAGCGGTTTTAACGAAATAGTTAAAAAAAAGCTAAAAATAATTTCTTCATTCCATCAACGCAATAAAGAATTCAAATGTTCATTAATAATCTTACTTACTTATTTTCACCTTACTTATTTTGTCGTAATTGTAAAAACACGTTTTCCAAGTTGTCGCTAACCGCGTAGCACCGCCGCGCTACGAAAGCGTAGCACGCCGTAGCCGACGGCTACGAGCTTAGGCGGTTTTCAATACAAGGGAAAATTAAGTAATTTTTAATTGAATATGGGTGGTTATTTTTGTGTGCTATTGTATGATTATTTTTTATGGCTGTATGGACCGTATTGATGACTTAATATATTTATACGATACAATGTGGTATGAATACATAAACTATTTAAGTCCACAGAAAAAATAAAAAAAAGAGTACCTACCTATTTTTACAAGAACTGTACCTTGGATCTCTTTTTTTTAGCTCGTGGCTAAATAATAACAGCCACTCGGGTCGATCTTTAGGTTAAGCCGTGCTTGCCTAGGTTAGTGTGAATGCGTGACCACCCATTACATACCGAGTGTCCTCCGTGCCTCAGAAAGCACGTAAAGCAGTTGGTCCCGGCTGTTATTTGTAGATCTTTGACAGTCGTTATAGGTAGTCAGTGGCCCAAAAAGTCTGACAACCACTCTTACCAAGGGGTATCGTATTACCCAGTACTAACTGGGTTGTGGAGGTCAGAAAGGCAATCGCTCCATGTAAAGTACTGGTATTCAGCTGCAGCCGGTTAGACTGGAAGCCGCCCCAACATAGTTGAGAAAAGGCTAGGCAGATGATGATGGCTTTTAACCTCTTTTTCTGTTTTTAAGTTTAATACAGTAGTAATAGGTACTTCATAGGTCATTCGTAGGTTATTACGACGGCTATGATTGTTGACTCCTGATTGTTGGATTCCTAGCACTTTGTATTAATTATTATCACTTGCTTCGGTAAACATTGTGACGAATCCAGCATGCCTGAGAGATATTTCTCGATGGCATGGAAAGCTAAGTCAGAGGCCCACGGGCGGTACCAAAACTCTGACACCGGCACTGCAAGTACGTAGCAATCGATAACGATCGAATCGATACGATTCGATAAATCCGACTTTTCGATTGGTTAAAAACTCATTTTATCGAGAATAACTGTCAGATTTATCGAATCGTATCGAATCGAGTGCTACGTACTTGCACTGCAGGTTCGGCATTTGGTAACCAGACGATATAGAAAGTAATATAAATAAATATGTAAAATGCTTTAATTATAAATTCATTAACGGTGTACCACAAATGAGGTTTTAATTCATAATTTATCCCATTATAAGGGTAGTAATTATAAAGTAATTAAGCCTTATTGTACAACCGGATTTTCCTCCGAACGCTGTTAAGGTCTTCGTTACAAACTAAAATTAATGCACCTAATTTTCCAACAAAAGCAAAATATATAAGTAATTCACAAAAGTTACATTGTGGTCTCACAAAGAGAGCGGAGGTCGTAAACCGCGTCTGTTTCCGGTCGCAAGATGGCGGCCGGAAGTGGCTCGAGTGGCAGCTTCCGGTGGAACACATCCGGTGTGGAGGCTTTCGGCTTTAGATCAGAGAAATATGTGATATTTTTGCTGAGGGAGTTTGCTCTTTAATAAAAAATATATTTATATGTAACAAAAAATTTAACAGTTCAAGAACTTTTGGAATAAGAATATAATGGTTGACAAGAATCGGATACCTTAACAATTTTTTATTGATATTCACTACACCAATTTTATTACTGTTGCAAATAAGGCCTTCCTTGTAAAGCCTTCGTAAATGACAGTAGAGTAGATAGGAAATTACAGATGGATAGAAAGTTTAGTAATTTAAGAAAAAAAAATAAGGTTATTGAATAAACCTCAATAGTTCAGACTGTTCAGGATGAAAGATGTGTGAATGATGGATGATATGGATAGAAAGGAGATGTCTGGTGAGATGACGAGTTATAGAGAAGTATGGAAGAAGAAGACATGCGGCGCCGACCGCAAATGAATTGAGGAGTGATGATGATGAGTTCAGACTGTTCAGGTAGCAGTCAAATAGATGCCAAGGTAGGTAGAGCTTCGCAAAGGTAGGATTCACTGAAAATCTTCAAGATTTCTCCTCTTTCCGGCTTATAAGAAGGCAGTAAAATATGCTACTACGACTACAACAGCTCATAACGTCCACTGCTGGACATAAGCCTCTCCCATGATGGGAGGAATTTGCCGTAATCTCCATACTTGGCAGGCGGATTGGAGATCGCAGTGATGAAAGACTAACAACGCTGCTGTCCATTCTCTGGTCTACGGAGGCGCAAGGTGTTCTGCCTCAGACATTAGTCGCCTTATACGACACCCGTGAGTGTAATGGGTTGGTTCTATTCTACTCTGCCGGATATCACACGGCTTATAAAACGTAAAATATGCTGCCATTAACATAAAAAAGAAGGCCACATAGCACTCCATGATGTATTGGGGCCAATGCTGTGTTCCACATTCAGTGAGGGTTAGGCGCTGGGTAGAGTTCAAGATTTGCGATGTGCTGGCAAACTGCCAAGCGTGTACACTGCGGTTTAACACTATTGGTCAGAGGTTACCGGCTATTACTGAAGGGAATATTTAGAAATGGTAATATTTATCCCAAATATCACTACAGAGACACATATTATAACTAGCATTCTTTATATCGTGAATAGAACTTTAGAGGACGATGATGATGTTTTTGACAATTAAATGATTATTAATTTCTTTTGTTACAGAAGCACACGCGGACGCACCATGGTGAACGTGCCCTTAACAGATACATATCACATACTGCACTGATTAACTTATAAACTAAACGTTTACACTCTTATTATAAATTCTATACAACACGCGATTTTAACAAGCAAGCTATTTTACAAAACTAGTGTCTTTTGGAGATTAGGGTCGTTAAGGGGTGCGGGGTAGTTGCGCAGGGGGTGTCGGAAGTGTCGACCGTGGAGGCGGAAAGCAGTGCGTTGTTAGGGCGGCTAGGGGGCGCGCTACGCGGAGGCGCTGCCGCCGCGTCGCCCGCGCGGGTCGCCAGCTCCATCAGGGGCTACCTGACCAACAAGGTCGGCTCGCTGCAGCTCAGGGATACAGGTACGATACCTTCCGCTTCAACAGTTGAGCAGACGATGAACCATTTGCAACAACCAATGAATGAAAAAACAACGCGGCGATGAATAGAAGTGGTCATTTCTTTCCGACGGACAAATAGTCCATCGTCTGCACAACGTTTTAAAGTCGCACAGTTATAAGCATTGCACGGGATCAATCTGCATTGGCTTCCACTCAAGCCGTACGGGATTCTTTCTATAAAACTCCTTAGCAGCGCCGCCTCTGGTCTGATAGGAGAGGTGATAATAATCCACTGCAGTGTTTAGAGGTGTGCTGTAGCCTTGTGATGGTTTGTGTGGATGTTTGAAGTTGTGTGATGTGTCGCAGGTTTAACGTAATTTAAAACTTTAGGTTAAGAGGAAGTACAACTTGCTACAACTCCTTGAAAAATTGTATCTTGAATCAATAAACCTCTTAACATAAACCTCGTGACTGAAGTGACCGTGACAATAGCTTGTAATAATACTCTCAACACCAAACGCGTGCTGAATCGTTCCGTTTTCGCTTTCATCAATCTGATACGGAACCCCAATAATAATGCGTTACAAGCACTCAGCACACAAAAGGACAAGCCCCCAAAAGACAAAGGTATTATTATTTACGATGATATTAAGACACAACACAGAATCGCTAGAACCCTCTGCGAACAAACATTGAACTCAGCGCCACCAACAATCTCATACACACACATTTATCAAAAATAAACCTTATTTCAACGCTGTACAGATTATGTGGACGGCAAATGTTTGGTGAAGCTAACGATAAGCAAATATTTGCGGGACAACGTTATAAAGTAAATTGGGGGAGGACGTGACGTAATACAAATAAAGGAGCAGCCGTATACTGTTCGAAACGAGAGATTTTGTATTTAATAGAAAAAAAAAACGCGATCGTAATTGGTAATTGGAGCAATCAGTTCTTTGAGGAATCTCTTAAGCTTAACACGCCTAAAAATATTGTACATGGTAATATACAATGTTAAATAACAAGTTAAGTACCACGAAACATTTAGTCCTTACGATCCTTTGAATTGATACATAAACAACTTTACCTATACTATTGTGACGCATCTTTAGCCCTATCCTCATATAACAGGTCTCGCAAAGAAATATAACAGTAACACATTATTATGTTATCAGAAACATTCCTACAAAAATACGTACCTTAGAATTCTTAGGTAAGCATGGATTTCAAATTCCATAGACTGCATGGAAATTATCTAATTTCAAAACGTTCAAAATCTAATCACAATCTCATCTCAGCAACAGTTAATGTTAAAAACATGTCAAAAATGTGGATAAACTAGTGGATAGACTAGTGCACGAATACTATCAAAATATTATAGATTAAAGTTTCTTACAGAAATAATACAATTATGCCAGTTTAATCAAATATAATCGTAAGCCGATTTCAATTAGTCCGTCCAATCACGTCCGATTGATTGCGGACGAGTCTATAATAAATAACTGACACAAAGACTTAGTCTTTGAACCGGCGGAATTAAATGTTAGGGGCTAATTACTTTTGGTCGGCAAGGATCTCGGGGCTGCGGGGTGCGTAAAGTATTTGATCTGATCGGTAAATGTTTTATGTTTTAATTAAAAGTCTAAATAATGGGAATGGTTCGGGAGGAGCTCGTGGCTAAATAATGTCAGCCGCTCGGGTCAATCTTTAGGTTAGTGGATGGTCCGTGGATGGGTGGTCACCCATTACAAAGTTTCTTCCTTGCCTTGGAAAGCACGTTAAGTGGTTGATCCCTGCTGTCATTTGTAGAACTTTAAACGGTACAGGTAGTCAGCGGCCCGTAGCTCTGACAACCAGTCTTACCAAGATTAGACGTATCGTATAACGCTCTATGTAAAATAGTGGTATTTATCCGGTTAGACTGGAAGCCGACCCCAAACAGTTGGGAAAAGGCTAGGCAGATGATATGGATAGATCATAAAAAAGCTTTATAATTTACTTTATAATTTTAGCTCTCTTTTACTTCTCCTTCCCGACTCAAAGCAAAATGATCACACAATAGGAATGACGACTGACCAAAAAATATGATTCTGTTGAGACCGTCAGTTAGATTATAGAAAAATATTGGACACGTGTTTTTTGTTTTATCAAATTAATAAAAATTGACGAAGATAAAACGTGTCAAAGATCATGAGGCTTATGACGTCACACTTGAGTAAAAAATGTACTCAAATGTGACGTTACACGAGTTTTCGAGGCACTGTATCGTCTTAATTTTATGTATACGTGTAAAAAAAAAAATACGTGTCCAATATTTTTGGAAATCTATCTGACGGACTAAATAGATTTTTTTTTGTCATCTACCCTATTTTATTTGAAGTAACTGCTGAAACTACAAAACCCAATCCAAATCCCGCACGGAACCCTGTCTACCAGAAACCTAAAACAATATCTATAGCTGGTACGTATTTGTCTGCACAACCGAGCTTCTCTAATATTTGTACCTTTCGCCACAAAACCGCCCCTCGTTGTCCAATGCTGACGACTTTCCCCTCAGGCTCTAATTGCGTCAATTACTGTACCGTGGCGACGCAGGTTCGAGTCCCGGGCTGGGGAGGGTATCCTGGGGAATTATCAAAGGTATGACTGTAGGTAAGGTTAGGTTTATTCGTAGATATTTTTGTAATGGTGTAATTAATGCAGTTAAGAATGTCTTACTGGAATAGTTGGCTTTAATATGTGTAGGTACTCGTAATAAACAATAAGAGCGTGCATTTTGGGGACCTGTCTTATGTAATTTTGTCTAAAACTGACTAAACGTTCAAAACGTGTTGCCAACCTGATTCGAATATGACTTTTGCTGACGATGAGTCGAGCTACACGATCACTGACAAATGCTTGCACTGACTTGACAGGTTCACTCAAATCTGTATGGTTCTTTCTTCAAAAGACCATCTCAGACATTATGGTCCTCATACGACTTGACCATTGTCTAGACTTTAAAAGAGACTATGACCTTTGAGTTTGTTTCAGCTGTTTCTTCTCAGAATAGTCAGGTACGAAACACCGGCCCCATCTAGGTTTAAGACATAACATGATGTGACATGTAAAAGTATTTTGTAAAACCAATTTACAGAAAGAAATATGATTTCTGATGTCGGTAATGAAACCCTTACCAAAAACAATAGAAACGCTGAATACTTATGAGATTTGAATATCGTGAGAAAAGTAATCACAGTTACTTCCCTTTTCATAAAATTATGAGATCATTTCATGTCCTGGAAATTTTAAAACTTACTTAACGCTAATAGCTGTTTTTACACGTTTTTTTTATTTTATCAATAAGAGTCATTTGTTATCAATCCATATAAACCCACGATGGTTTGTGTGGTATGTTTAAGTGTATAAAATATTTGTAAACAGTGTTTATTGAATAATAAAAGTAAAAAAAAAATATAAAAACGTGCAGAGCTACCTACTAACGTTTGAACAATCATTTTTCTCTTCTTTAATTTGATTCCCTGCATCGCCCCTCACCCACCCTTCTGCCGGTTCCCTTCTCATTAGGCGTGCAACCTAACACGGACCTATAATTTTTGTACTAATTCCAATAATGGCAACATTGGGGTGCCTAGTTAATAGGCTATGGGTAATAACCGTTCTTCTAATAGACTTGCTCGTAAATACCGCTTACATTTTATGGGAAAATTATTCTTAATTTTGAGAAAAGGGAAGCTTAGAGACGGGTTTAAAAATGAAGATCGAATGTTAAAATTACTGAAAATTCCGATTTTCAGTAAATTTATCAGAAAGGACATATAAAATTTAAATTATCCTACTAAATTTTTATTTGTCTCTTTATTAATATAGATAGATCAGTTCTGTACCTAGCAGCTATTCAAGACTGAAACGATGCTGGTGAAATAAATAACCAACCTAGGGAATGAGAACTCACACCTGCGACCACAAATTAACACCAAAATATACAATTCTGACAATATTATAAGCCGCTTCCGAAACATGAAATGCGAAAACGGGATCGACTGCTACCAAGTCATTTTTACTTTACAAACAACAATCGAAGATCTAGGTCATGTCACGATACATTGCGGCTTACATTCCTGAGTCGTTGGCTTGCCTTCAAACCTAGCTAGCAATGTAACGTGACATTTAAGCTTTACGGTTTCTTTAACGCACGGAACGAAATTGGATTTTCTTTTTGAATGTTAACGTCACTGTCAAAAAGCTCTTTGTATGGAGATGTGTATTGTTAGCTTTTTTACGGTGAGGGGTGAGCAGACATGTATGGGGGTATTGTTTACTAGGGTGGCGTGGAAAAAAGACAGGTGGTTGCAAATTGTACTATGCTGTGATAATACTGCCGTAAAATATTGAACAAGTGTTCAGCTACATCCGAAACTCAAGAGCCTTTTCTCAACTAAGTATATAATTATGTAGTTGGGAAAAGGCTTGATATATGTAGATAATAATGTCGTGGCCTATGCAGTTGCATTGACCGTCGAGGTGATTATTATTGATTGTTGAGGAGCCAGAATAATCAGAGAGCCATGTTTCTTGTTCAATATAAGTTTAGTTTTAAACTGTAAACGAAACTACTGTGAATTTACCGCCTTCGACGGGCTTTCAGTTGTGTTTTTGCACCTATGTGTATTATTGTAATTTGGTCACAAATTTCTTGCAAATTTTAGCGGGATTTAGCTTTGCTTTACAACTGGTGTTAAGGTAAAGCAACTGGTATTTCAATACTTAGGTACATTTATTTTTAAATTAATGTGTTCCGAAAATTAACCGTCGTTTAAAATTAAAACAATTTTATTTAAGCCTTACTAATTCCAACTGTACCATATCGAGCACACTTCCATTAAATACAAAGTTAACAATACACATACACTACCTGAACCTAGGGGAGAGCGGGGCGCGCTGGCCCACTCCCTATTAATGAATATTTGATACCGCTCGCCGCTCGCCGCCGGCACAAGTCGGAACTCGTGTACTATGCTAATATCGCCCGCAGACATGACATGATTGTATTTTGGGAAGATGCTACCTTCTACCATTGATGGGTAGGTTGAAAAATTGGAAAAAATGGTTCAGCGTTTTTGGTTTTCATATGGTAAAAAATTGAACTAGCAAAATCGCGAAAGACATCAGATCATGCCGGCCATAAGGCACCTCGTCTTTGCTTATGCATTCATAATAAGAAGATGATAAGAAAATAATAAAATTGCACATAATTATATAATGTAGATTCTAGACTAAGACTATTCGCACAGATTGAAACTCACACAATATCTCAATGATTCAAAAATAAAACTATAATTTATTCATAAAAAAATACGCTTTTCAGGTGATTCCAATCCACTTATATGCAATACAGCAGAAAATTAAGTCTAGAAATAAAACTTCTGTGAATCGAATAGTTAGTTTTACAAACGAAACAATTTTCCGATAGAACGGAATCGATACGGCAGCAGTATTTATTATTTATATTCTCAGAACACACGCCAGCCGCCAGCCCCAGCCTAAGGTAATGGGAGATATCGATTTCTCGAGTTTTGTTGCTGAATAATATTTTATTTGTGGCGTCGTCAGAGGAATTTTGTTGAGTGTTAAGAATTCTTCATTCTTTTGTTTTTATTTCATAAGAATATTGGATATCCATAATATCCGATGGAAGTTATGGAAATATAACAGGCTTCTCATCTTGACGACAAGCTGTCAGGTCCCACTTGCAATTGTACAAGGATCTATTGGCTCTTGAGTGGTTTTGACGAGGGGTGTTTGTTGGTAATCATTTCTAAAATTGTTTTCGGAAATAGTATTGATAGCACAAGATGGCGACGCTTGTTCAGATTTTACCACGCGCCGGAAGATTATGGTAGTTTCGAAGATACTTCACTTTCCTTTTATCATCTTAATAAGTTAAACTGACATTTTGCAAGCTTTTAAGAACTGACTGTAGGTACTAAAGAAGGCTATGCCTTCTACCAGTTCCTTTAAAATCAGTTTATAACTGTACAATATACTTCAACTCAACACCACTTCATATTCCATACCCCATTATATTGTATCATGCATGCCCCACTTACGGCACCGGCTATCGCTGGGATCCATTTGTCACAGACTGTCAAAGCACGAGGGGCGACGCGTGGCGCACACTGTATGTATGGGTGTAATGGATGAGAGGACATGCTGATGTTTTATTGTGTTTGAGATGTCACTGCTGATATGGAAATGGTGGAAAATATGGAGTGTCTGATCAGATGACGATGGATCGGTTGTCAATTAATGTATTTTTGTATGCTTCGATAACTTTATTGAGTTTTTCAGCAGTATTACTGTTTCGTTTACGTCCGATTGATAGTAATAGGCTATGCCCTTATAAAATGGGACTTAAACCTAAACTGGCGAAATGTTGATTGACGATTTCTTGTAGCCGCACAAGTGGTACCTACTTATAGTGTTAAATTGATTTATGAGGGTGATCATAGAAATCTTTTAAATAATCGTGTTTCAAGGAGAATAATAATAGTATTGACCTCCTTCCGCCTTTACTGTAAGTAAAAAAAGATACCTAAGGAAGATACTTTAGTATATATTCTTAAGTTACTCTGTGACTTTGTTGTGCAGGTCGGAAGGCAGTCGCTTCATGTAAAATACTAGTATTTAGCTGCATCCAGTGAGACTGGGGGCCGATCAAAACAGATGGGAAAAGGCTAGCAGAAGATGAATATCCTTAATTTACGTGAATTTTATGATAATTATAATACCTACCTACTTTACTGCCACAAAAAAAACTTTTTCCGCATTTAGATTAGTATTCAGTTCTCGTTTGAGGCAATCACGTATTGTATTTATCTCCCCCGTAACGATTCGTTTCCGACGTGGTCCGCTGTGCCCTAACCTCCCCTCGCGAGTGAACGTGTCTCAATCAGACGACATGAGATGCATTTATCCAGATTTGCTGTATTGGTAGAAATCAGTAAGCAAAATATTTTTAATCACCTTGCTTATAAGTATGACACTGAACCAGTTAGAATTGATATCATTGTAAGTACTCTGTGCGTGACATCTAAAACCAACAGTAGCAAGTTAGTAACCGATTTATTTCACTCCCACTAATCCTATCGATAAAACTGTACACAAAACACAGACAAACGTAAGGTGGACTTTTGTACTAATTTAAGTAATTACATATTTTATTCTAAATCGGGTACTAAAGTGTATTGTAAATACCTGCACAATCCCCCAACAACAAAGAACATTATTAAGCACAAGAACAAATTATCCGAACAAATAATTAACAGCACAAAATTATCACATAATCGGAAACCAAAAAAATCACACTTGCAATTTAACACGACCCTTATCGCCCCTTCTTCCCCCAACAATATCCGAATATCCGCCGTATCCGCAATATCCGCGTATACGCGTATCCGCACATTGTTGCGGGTACAACGGCAATAAATGTAAGCTGGGGAGAGGCGGACAATATTTATACGTAGAGGGGAACCGCAATCATTAAACCCGGGATTAAGTTTGTTTGTGATGGCATTGTTCTCTGCTTCACACCGGGACCCGACCCGGGATGTAGAGGTGTTCCTATGAAAGACGTTTTGTTTTAGTCGACAGAGTGAAGCGGGGAATAATGGCAGGGAAAGGGTTGCTGTTTTTGGGAATATTGCTGTTTTTATGGGCTTTTAATTGCTCGTAATAGACTGGCAGACCATCAAAAGTGCAGTTGATTAAACTCCAAACATTTTGTTAATGTGGTAAGACATCTAAAAAAGTTTGGTTTGTCCTATGCTGTCAGATAATAGATAAACTATACAAGATAAATCACCAGCATTTGCCACAAATGTTTACTCATTTGTCTATTTAAACCTTTAAAGCAAACTTCTTTAACAAAATCAGACCAGTTCATATCATTAAATAAATAAAAGAATAAAAGAAACACATCTAATATTACACTTCTTCTCACATCATAACTCATACTGTGGAAGCAATAACTGCAATATATCAAAAGAACCACACCGTGAGACATAACCGTTCTGCTGAATGTTGAGCTATTATGATACAATAATATTTGCAAGATGGCTGCCGCCCCTTACAACGGTTTATCATAACAAAAGGGAAGGTTGGATGTGTGCGATTTTGCTTTGCGACTATTTTGTCGAGTAGACCGATATTACGTAACGATTTTAAATAATTATGTTTTGTTTGTTCGTGCTTTTTCTTTATCATTGTCCTATTTATCAAATTGAAAAAACACTGTAGGCTAAGTAGGAATATGTTCTAGCAGTTTTTGCCGCTGCTGCTCACAGAACTGTGCACATATTATTGGTTTCTCCAACACGTGCTGTAAATTCTGTTAAACAATTTATTTAATTTAACATTTTCCTTCATATCATAAGTTTTATGTATTCGTACATAAGTACATAAGAGTGTCTAATGTAAGCACTGCAACTACGGCAGTAATATTTAGCTTTCCAAAATAGCCTCGCTACAACAAATCCTTCGCCAAAAAGTCGCACATGTCCAGAGATCCTTACGGATCCCATTTCAACCCCTGTTAAATTAGCCGTCAGTAATGTGTCGGTGGCGGGATGGCGGGATGATTTGTGGCGATCGCCGCCGATAACCGCGCTGCTAATACCACCTTGTGAGAGGGGACATTATAAGGGATCCATCACTTTTAAATTGTTAGAAAAAGTCGAGAAAATTGCCGAGTATGGCACTTATCCAACTTGTGAAGTGCGCTACTAGTTGGAATGGAACGTATGTTATTGGTTTTCCTCCCGTTCCTAATTTTCTTTTCTGTTTTAATTTGGAAAATATTTCTACATAGTTAAAAAAAACTCGAATGTCACAACATGTCAATAAGAAATATAAATTATTTTCATTTTGTAAATGGCTACGCCTATTATTTAAATAGACTTGAAGTAGGTAGCTGTAAAATAATTTAGCCTAAGTGCTAGCAATAATCGTGAACACTCTTGTTTTCATGAGAATATTCGAGGTAATAAATTATTTTTTTAAATGAAATGAAAAGGGCCGACGAAAATAATGAAACGAGCACTCGAACTCAACAAAAGCCCTAGAAATCTAATAGGCACTCGTAACAACAACACAGAGCCCCTAACAACAAAATCCTAATAAAATCTAACTGATCCAATCACGCCTACACTTGACATTTCAATTCAAATCGCGAACTAAAATGGCGGCCGTTTTACGAAAATAGCCGAGCGCGTTCGGGTGATTTCGGCACGGTTGGATAACGGCTTTATTGCCCGCGGGTACCTCGTTATGCCCGAGGAACGTCCGGGCAGGGTTGCGACCACTACGGATTTACGAGTACAAGTCCAATTCCCGTTTTTCTGAACATAAGACATGTCTGGTTTTACTTTTTGCGACAGACCTTCAAATAGAAAAGTTTATTTTGTTGAACGTGCGAATATTTGCTTTGTTCCATGTTGTTTTACTATGCGGTTTGGATATGAAAAATATTTCATGTTTCAGTTTTTGTAAAAATGAGATTTATTTACTGTATAAATGTTGAAGGTCGTTAAAGGATACGGGTAATGAATGGCTTAACAACTGCCTACGAGCCGACCCTAACCCAATAACCTACTGCAGCTATATTATAGGACAAGCTAGTAAAGGTTGAAAGCCTGGTCACGACATACTGCAATTTGTGAACATTTAACTCGGCAAATAGTGTTTAGTTGGTGGACATAAGTAATAAATATACACCAATTTAAATTTCAAGAATAGTTTTAGTTGGCATTGAACAACTCAAAGCATTGAACATTGTTTTCAAATAACACATAACATAACGCCGTTAAGGAAAAAGGACGTCACAAAAGTTCATGGACATGAAAACAGCTTATATTACACAATAAACAAATTTACATTAACACGGTCCTACAAAAACCCTTTAAATTTTCTACGTAACTAAATACCCATACATTTTGTCCCGCGCAGGGAAATAATTTCCTCCAGCATCGGCTTACACCACAACACAATCATTATTTACACCAAACTACACATCACTCGAAACTCTACGCCGACCTTACAGCATCACATTTATCTATTTCCACTAAATACTACCCTTACACCACTGGCGTAGAGTCTTATTTCCTCTGTTTTATCAGTAGTTATAATTTAACAAAGTTTTCCCCTTTTCTCTGCCACCTTTATCCCGACAGCGCAGGGTTTTGTTTCCTCTGATTTTATAGTAGTCGTTACTTCGCCCAGTTTTTCCGTAAGAGCAATGGCTTCATTTGCCCGGCTCACCCTACAGTGTTCACGTACAGTGTTGAGCAATTACTGCGGTGTCTTATTACACGGCCGTGCAAATTTAATGACGATACTAAGATATGTGTCTGGGAATGTTACGATGGGATAGTTTCTTCTAGATTTTTTATAGCGGTCTGGGCTTCATGGGTCTTGTTTTACGGTTTTATGAACTTGGTTTATGGTTCACTAAAAGTCTGTTTTTGGGAAGATTAATCCATTAAAGCTACTGGCAAATCACACGTCTACTTTGGCATAAATGTTGCAAACAAAGATCAATGTTCGTTTTGCCTTTGTTTATTTAGGACTGTTTTTGCTCTTCTAATAATTTTAACAGCACATTTTTATTACAGCTTAGTCAAATATCTCTTTCTCAATCTTCCTGGTGTTTTCCCAAATACGTGGGGGTTCTTCTCCAGTTTATATACCAGATTGCATAGTAAAGACTTACATAGCGTAACTTAAATTCAGTCCCAGCAAGCGAGACTTTTACACAAACTAAACCATTTTACTCCTCCCTCGAGCCTTTTTAAAAGGAACTAGAAAAATATATCACTGGGCTATACCACATTCGGTTGTAAGCTAGTTCTAGCACAGGGGAAATAAATATTAAACGAAGTCTTTGGAAAGACGGTAAATATTCCCGAAGCGGGGAGCTGTCGTTATAAAACTTACTGTAATACGTTTCCACACCCTGCGCTACGACTATTGAACACGTAACAACTTGGCTATATGTTCTGATACTTGAAAGGAATGGAAGGAAAAATTGCTTCTGTAGTCAGCAAAGTGAAATAACACATTATCGTGTCGACTTGAGAAGCTGTTTGGAATAGCTTGAATAGGATGGCGGAGCACAAAATAATCTTATCGCAAAGTCCCTGAATTAGAATTTTGAGATGGTAACTTGGTGGTTTTAATGGCGAGAAAAATTAAATTTTCACAATTTGAGGTTATTCTGGCCCTTAACTTGATTAATAATTCATCTAATACAAGAAATAAGTCACATCTGTACCTACCCCTTCGAATGATGGGGCGTATACATACAGGCATTACATGAAGATTAACATAATGTGATGCTTTTTACTCAAATATCTATTTTATAACACTTATGGTACTTATTTATTTCATGGAATCGAAAATTATCACGAGGCTCTATCGACATTAAGGCCCTTCTAAACCCTAAAATTAGCATCTCTATTTGTGATGGTTCAAACTTCGTTTGAAATACTGTTAGAATAAAGTTCTAATCAGCTTGCACTACAAAGCGGTTGTTACGTCAGTCACTGCGACCGAATAGTGCGAAATTAGTGGTTTTTTGCGATTAAAAAAAACTCTATTGATTGGACTAAAAAAATAAAACACATAAGACCTGTTTTATAGTTAGTTCAGTTAGTATACCAAGTTTCATGATCTAATTTGAAGTACTTTTTGAATACCAGCTGTTTATTGTTCGATTTGGAGGTAACTTTGGGATTTTTTTCTATCGAGGAAATTTTATGAAATCGTGTTTTCGTCAAACATAAGACCTAACATTAATCCTCAACTTTACCATTTTTTTTTTCAAAATTAATGCTGCAGTATTTTAGGCGTAACGGAGGATCATGCTAAGCCATTTGAGGTAGTATAGGCCCTTCAACTAAAACAAGAAATAAGTCACATCTGTACCTACCCCTTTGAATGTTCGGGGGTACACAGGCATTACTGTATGAATATTGACATAATGTGATGCTTCTTACTCAAAGAATTCTTACTAAAGAATTCTTACTAAAAGAACTTTACCAGAGAATGGGCAGCAGCGCTCTCTGTGTCTTGTGTAAGAACCGCACTCACTGCGATCGCCAACCCGCCTGCCAAGCGTGGCGATTATGGCAAAACCCCCCCAAATGAATAGCGCATCACAAAAATGGCCCCTAGTGCCCGGCAGCCCGTCTACCCTCGACTACGGCAGCGGTCGAGGCTACGGCGTGGCAAGGGGTGCGAAGAATCTCCGGAAGGGATCCGGCTGCCAATACCGACGACTAGACCTGGCAACATATAACACGCGCACACTCCGGACCGACGAGAAGATAGCGGAACTCGAAGAGGAATTGAGCAGGCTGCGATGGAGTATTGTGGGATTATCTGAAGTCCGAAGAGAGGGGGAGGACACGATAATCCTGAAATCCGGCAACCTGCTCTATTTTTGTGAGGGTGACCGGCAATCCCAGGGTGGTGTTGGGTTTATCGTCCACAAGTCCCTTGTGAACAACGTGGTGAAGATCGAGAGTGTGTCGACCAGGGTGGCGTACCTTATACTCAGAATATCCTCAAGATATTCGCTGAAGGTCATACAGGTCTACGCCCCAACCTCGGCACACCCCGACGACGAAGTGGAGACCATGTATGAGGATATCTCTAAAGCCATGCATGGTTCCAAAACTCACTTCACAGTTGTCATGGGGGACTTTAACGCGAAACTGGGCAAACGAGACGGTGATGAGCTGCAGGTGGGGCAATTTGGAGTTGGACGTCGGAATCGCCGGGGCCACCAACTGGCTAGTTTTATTGAGAAGGAGGGCCTCTATATGATGAACTCCTTCTTCAGAAAGCGTGAGCACAGGAAGTGGACCTGGCAGAGCCCCGATGGTGCAACTAGAAATGAGATCGACTTCATTATGTCAACCAAGAAGCAAATGTTCAATGATGTCTCTGTGATCAATTCGGTGAAAACCGGGAGCGATCACCGCATGGTAAGAGGCACATTGAACATCAATATCAAGCTTGAAAGGTATCGACTGATGAAGTCTACGCTCCGTCCAGCACAGATCCAAATCCAAAACCCCGAGAGCTTTCAGCTTGAACTCCACAACCGTTTCGAGTGCCTAGGAAGCTCAGTGGACGAGTACAACGATGGGTTCGTGGAAACTGTCCATACGACCGGGTCTAAGTTCTTCAAGGCGCGTCGTACAGATCAGAACAAGAGGCTCTCCGATCACACTCTCAAGCTCATGAAGGAGCGGCGTGAGATGATCCTGCAGTCTTCAGACGAGGCGTGTAAATATCGGCAGCTCAATAGACGGATCTCTAAATCCTTGAAGAGCGACCTCCGCCGCTTTAATACCGAGCGTATTAAAGACGCGATTGAGCGGAATAAAGGCTCCAAGGTATTTGCAAGAGATCTGCCTATTGGGCAGAGCCAGCTCACGAAACTGAAGACCGACGATGGTAGGATCTTATCCGCCAAACCGGAGCTTCTGAGGGAGATCGAGAGCTTCTATGGACAGTTGTACACGTCAACTAGTAAACCCGTCGTAGATCTAGCAAACGACCCAAGAGCTAGACTGACCCGACACTATACTGAAGACATCCCGGACGTCAGCCTGTACGAGATTAGGATGGCTCTGAAGCAGCTCAAAAACAACAAGGCACCGGGTGATGACGGAATTACGGCCGAACTCCTGAAGGCGGGTGGAAAACCGGTACTTAAGGCCCTTCAGAAGCTGTTTAATTCCGTCATACTTGAGGGAAAAACGCCACAGGCATGGTGCAGGGGTGTGGTGGTGCTCTTCTTCAAAAAGGATGACAATGCCCGGTTGAAGAATTATAGGCCCATCTCACTTCTAAGCCATGTCTACAAGTTGTTTTCTAGAGTCATCACGAATCGTCTCGCGCGCAGGTTTGACGATTTCCAGCCACCCGAACAAGCCGGTTTCCGAAAAGGCTATAGCACCGTAGACCACATACATACGCTGCGGCAAGTTATACAGAAGACCGAAGAGTATAACCTGCCTCTCTGTTTAGCGTTTGTGGACTACGAGAAAGCCTTCGATTCGATCGAGACCTGGGCTGTACTGCAGTCTCTCCAACGGTGCCAAATCGACTATCGGTACATCGAGGTGTTGAAGTGTTTGTACAAAAACGCCACCATGTCAGTCCGACTTCAAGACCAAGTCTCAGAACCTATCCTCCTGCAGCGAGGTGTGAGACAGGGAGACGTCATATCTCCGAAACTGTTTACTGCTGCACTGGAGGATGTCTTCAAGGTTCTGGACTGGAGAGGGCTAGGCATCAACGTCAATGGCGAGTACATCACTCACCTTCGGTTTGCCGACGACATAGTGGTCATGGCTGAGACCATGGAGGACCTCAGTACAATGCTCGATGACCTCAGTAGAGCTTCCGGAAGAGTGGGTCTTAAAATGAACATGGACAAAACCAAGGTCATGTTGAATGCCCATGTCACACCCACTCCTATCAAGATCGGAGACTCTACACTCGAAGTTGTAGACGATTATGTGTACCTGGGACAAACGGTCCAGTTAGGTAGGTCTAACTTCGAGAAAGAGGTCAATCGTCGAATCCGACTCGGCTGGGCAGCGTTCGGGAAGTTGCGCGGTATCTTCTCGTCCAATCTACCGCAGTGTCTCAAGACGAAAGTCTATGACCAGTGTGTGTTGCCAGTGATTACATACGGGACCGAAACGTGGTCGCTTACAATGGGCCTCATCAGAAGGCTTAAAGTCACCCAAAGGGCAATGGAGAGGACTATGCTCGGAGTTTCCTTGCGCGATCGAATCAGAAATAAAGACATCCGCAAGAGAACCAAGATTACCGACGTAGCCCGAAGAATTGCCAAACTTAAGTGGCAGTGGGCAGGGCACATTGCTCGCAGAACGGATGGCCGATGGGGCCGAAAAGTTCTGGAGTGGCGACCGCGAACCGGAAGACGTTGCGTTGGAAGGCCTCCCACTAGGTGGACCGATGACCTGGTGAAGGCTGCGGGAATCCGCTGGATGCGAGTCGCACGTGACCGTTCAATGTGGCGACACTTGGGGGAGGCCTATGTCCAGCAGTGGACGTCTTTCGGCTGAAATGATGATGATGATGATCTTACTCAAATATCTATTTTATAACACCTAGGGTGCTTATTTATTTTATGGAATCGTAAATTATCACGAGGCTCTATCGAGATTAAGATTTATTCAGACTTGTTGAAAACAAAAGTGTTTTTCAAAAGTTCTTAAAACGACTTCCGTTTCCAACCATACGTATTACTCTGTAGAGGACCACGTATTCTGCACAAAGAGGTCGGGGAGCGCCCAGCCTCCTCAGTGAGGCGAGAGGGGTGAAGTGGCCGCCCAGGGTGAAGTGGGGTTTAGCGATCAAGTGCTTTGAGATAGAATTGGGTTCGAGAGTGACAATTTCCTTTGTTGATTCACGAATTATGTGTGGGAAGTGTAGCTTTGTTATGCTAGCTAGAATGCTTGATTTGGCTATTAGAAAACTACTTATGAAAAAAGGGGTTAGATATGTTACTAAAAGCAGCCTCTAAGCCTGAACATCCTCAGCTTTGCGTTGATCGCGCAATAATTGTTGCGTTTTGGCAATCTTCGTCAATCTCTGGGTTACAATATGTTGGGAGTCGTGAAATTCATGGTTATTTGGAAATACGTATTTACCAAAGCGCATATCTTTTATGGTTTTCTTTCCCAAACAGTACAATTTAATTTAATTCAATTGTTAAATCACCGGAAAATAATAATTTATTTTAGTTGCAGTGATCGACCTACATAATAAGATGACGACAAGTAAATTATATTTCAAATCTTCCTCTGAATCCTTATAAATGAATTAACGTGCGCTGTTTCTATGAGCTATATAGCTCCCTATGTGAATAAACTTAAACAGTATTTTGTAGTAACGTACAATCGTACATACGTACCTATAGCTATTAGGTATTCTGTGTGAGGAGGTCGGGGCTCTTTGAGCACAAAGTGGGGAGAGCCGGGCGCAGTGGAAGCCCTCGGGGCTCAAGTGATCAAGTGCTTTGAGTTAGGTAATCGTGTTCCGTGACTTAAGTGTCACAAAAATAAAAATATTCGTTGGTGTCGCAAGTTTCAGTCTAATTGGTATTACTAATTGGGCTCGTTAGTCCTCTTGAAGGTGATTACAGTAGTGTTAAGTTGTCGCTCACTGTTTAATTCACCTGAAGTCGAAAAAAACCTATTTCTAAAACTGACAAACATAAAAATATATTTTTAGATTAGCAGTTTAAAGTTCTAAGGTATGATAGATTTAATAACTCCAATATTCTCTTAGCTCCACCCTTGCCTGTCAAGTTTTTAGAGCTTTGCAGAAACCTTCGATTCAATACCTGAATGTCTGTGAAAATAAATCAAACAGTTTAACATGACCCACCAGCGAGCGGAGTGCCACAAATTACAGCCAGAGGGGCCACAACTTTCTGATATCATCACGAATGCAAGCCTCCAGCTTAAATAAATAAGGCCTAGAACCCTTCAACCAAACAAGATTACAGCTGACTTACGTAAACTTTTCCCACTGTGCCCCCACCTCCCCTGGGACCCACGATATAATCCAGTTTGCCCCGTTCTCCTCGCAAAATGAAATGCTTAGAAAAATACCAAGTTATTTAATGCTGTTGCTTCAATTTTATTAAATTCTTACAGTTGGAGAAACAAGGTCGAGTTTGGATTATCCGAACGGCAAATACAGGGTGGTTTCATATTTTTTAACTTATGACGCTGAAAGTTGTTGGTATTATTTTGAGAAAATAATGGATTCTTCTGTATTGGAGCGAGTTAGGAAGTTATAGAATCGTATCGCGTATCAAATTAATTTACTTTGTGGAAGTAGACTGACAATGACTGTAGTATTTCCTCGATGCTTACATACAAAGATTTTCTGTTTGGCTAGTTTTTGGCTGAGAATTTAGGGTTAGTTAAGTGGACTTGAAGATTTTTGTAAGTGGAGTAAAAAACTTTGGTTAAGTTCAGCCCCCCACCATCTCTATTATTTAAAAGAAAGACAATACAATCTCAACAAATATCTTTTACAACTTTGTAACAAACAAACTTACAACACTTTTAACAATAGCGAACAGACTCGTAGTCCGTACCGTGGCTGAGGAGCTGGGGCCGGCTGCGATACGGCACGGCTCGAGGGCCCTCGAACTTTGGCTGCAGGGCGCAGGGCGTAGGGGAACCCGCGGAGAACGGGTTGTTATAGAGTTTTTTAATTGATTTCATGGTGGCATGGGGTGGACTGTGTTATGGTAAGTTGTAAGTTTGATTGGGATGTCATAGGGTGGAAGTTGGAACAGAAAATGAGTAGAGCTGATTAGGAAAAAAAATCGAGGCAAGCAAATTTTATGTCAACCATATACAGTTAGGTATATAGTTGGGTATTTTCAAGCCAGACACATTTTTTTCCAAAACTTGAGATATTACCTACCGTAAACCGTACCGTTGACGACAAAGCTTAATTTTTTTTATAGCACCAAAGGACTGTATACGAAAGTGTTAAAAGTGTTTCATATTAATTCCAACTTCATACCTTGATACACGTTCTTGAGAAAAAAGTTATTTATGGACATACAATAGACAGACAGACGGACACCATAGATGAACTTATAAGGGTTTTATTTTCCTTTTGAAGTACGGAACTCTAAAAATAAAATCTTGCAATAAAATTCAAAGAAACTATACCTGATGAAGTCATACCCCACCGTGGTTTCTAAAACGACGTAAACTAATTTCCAACTCCGAACTATGCAAACGTGATGTAGAATGTTCCATTACAATGTAGTGGAAGTTATATTTGTCTAGTCCTGTACAAATACAAAGGTAATTTCGTCAGGTTCGGATCAAAGGCCCAGCGGGATCGGCTCGGCTTTTGTTACCTCACAGCTTGGAGCCATACTGTGCCTGACAGCTACCGAATTGTGCCCTTACGATACTGTCACAGAGGAATAAACAATTGTGGATATGTTTAAAACAGATTAGACGGGAATATACACACATCAAAAAAAGTTTGTGATCACTAGCATAAGCTGATATATTTTTTTTAATTGAACTTTATCAAGAAAAAAACTTTGTTGTGTGTTTTTTTTAAATAGACATACCCTGTTTGAAATTAAAAAATAAAACTATTTTTTATCTACACTTCTACACTAATATTATAAAGAGGAAAGATTTGTATTTTTGTGTGTATGTTTGTAATGAATAAACTCAAAAACTACTGCGCCGATTTCAAAAATTCTTTCACCATTAGAAAGCTACATTCACCCTGAGTAACATAGGCTATATTTTATCCCCGTATTACTACGGAAACGGGAATTACGCGGGTGCAACCGCGTGACGGCCGCTAGTTTTTTTTTTATAAAAACGTAACAAAAAAAGATTTCGAATTTTCAAAGTGATCACAAACTTTTTTTGATGTGTAAATATAATGTAATGCGTAATTGCGCTTCTTTGGTACATATGACCCTTGGGCGACAATATTATCCATACTTAATATTATAACTTAGCTAGGTACGCCTAAACCACTAAACCTGTGCTTGAATCAGGTAGTCAGGTACCTGAAGAAGTATTAAGAGGGCTATTACAAATTTTCTTGTTTTTGAGTGTTTTAAGAGTCTAGCACTGAAATATAAGAAAAATTTTGATTTTTATTTTGAGCACTCCATAGAGAATTAATCAAACTTTCTCGGGCATATATCTTTTTTAATTTTGTGGCCATATCTAAACCATAATCACACTTCTAAAATCTCAGTTTAGAAGTGTGATTATGGTTTAGATATGGCCACAAAATTAAAAAAGATATATGCCCGAGAAAGTTTGATTAATTCTCTATGGAGTGCTCAAAATAAAAATCAAAATTTTTCTTATATTTGAGTGCTAGACTCTTAAAACACTCAAAAACAAGAAAATTTGTAATAGCCCTCTTAAGGGAATTTGCACCCCAATATTCCTATTAAAAAGTGATGAAATAACCACAAATATTGTAAAACTGGCCAGAATCATCTAGTGTCACAAAAACCGGCCAAGTGCGAGTCGGACTCGCGCACGAAGGGTTCCGTACCAATTATTATAAAAAAATCACGTTTGTTGTATGGGAGCCCCCCTTAAATATTAATTTTATTCTGTTTTTAGTATTTGTTGTTATAGCGGCAACATAAATACATCATCTGTGAAAATTTCAACTGTCTAGCTGTCACGATTCATGCGATACAGCCTGGTGGCAGACAGACGGATAGACGGACAGACGGACAGACACCGAAGTCTTAGTAATAGGGTTCCGTTTTTACCCTTTGGGTACGGAACCCTAAAAAGTAACTCCAGAACTCTATTTTTTTTTTTTTTTCTCAATTTGCCATGCCACTGTTTCCATTATTGTTTTTACCATCTATAAGTTAATTTTATGCCCCTACTACATAGCATACCTGCATTCATTCATAATGTCCCCTGTTGCTCGATTAAAGCGCTCAGCAGGGTAGGCAGGGAGGTCGCCCTTTGTGACGTCACAGCGGTGCATCGCACTGCCCGCGACAGGCATCACCTTTGTACTGCCACGTCAATTTGTACCCTAAACTGATGTAGGCAGAAACATTCGTATTTATGTTACCTATTTTGTTATTGGGTAAGAATTAATATTTTGGGAGGAACTCGTTAAACGAAAGACGAATTGATTATATAAACAAATGAATTTAAGCTATTAAACTTACGGATTGGTTCGAATTGATGCGAGAAAAGCATTTGTGAACGGAATTGAGGAAGGCCTTTGACCAGCAGAAGTACATTAAAGACAAAAAAAACTGAATGGTTAAATAGCATTGTCTTATAGTTAATTATTATTTAAGAATCTCTATTTAAACTTGTAAAGATGCGACATCACAAAATAAGTGTGTGATCTTTCTCTTGTTCCTGAAAGGAATTGTGTGAGACTGCACAAACAGACTCACGATGTCCGCGATTACGCGGAGCCCTAATCAAAATAATATTTGTCCAATCGACAAAGGGAAAACAACTATTAGATACACTTACCATCACGTTGGTACTGGTGATGTGACGTAGTCCCTGGTCACGTCGTATCTGGGTGGGGTGTAAGTGTAAATGTGTTTTGTGTTGTGTATGTGAAGTTATGTAGATTCGACGGTAACCAAAGGACGCCCCACAGCGCGTACCGTCGACTCCCTGGTCAAACCTTCAGATCACACACGTGGCACTTTTCATCAATGTCCAACTGAATTTTATCCCGGTTTGCTAACCCAATCGGGGATGTACAATAGTCCAGCACTGAATTTAGGAAGTTACCGGCGTCCAAATGACACGGAGGCCGGCTACATAACCAACAAATTACTCGCGGTCACGACCCAAGGTGGCGAGATCTCTCAATTTTCACTCAATTATCAACAAAATATCAAACACCAATCAAGAATGTATCGGATTAACATTAACTCAAAGTTTCAATCAATAATTACACGAAAACAGCGTGCATCAAAAAAACGAAGACAACGGAAGCGTGATTCTTCCCAATCAAAATCGCACAGACCACCCACGTCATCTCACTGACAACTGAAACGTCATCTGTCAAACGTCAAAAAGGTGCGTTCAGAAACTTGGTGGATGAAACATCTACCCCCCCCGGACGGGCCGTCCCGTCCGCTAATCAATTGGCAGTCTTGACAAGGTTGCGACCGCTCTCTTCATAACCGATCCATCCACTAAAACCTCAGCAAAACGAGGTACCCCGTCGGTGCCAGCCACCAAATTGAGAATGCGCCCCCGGCGCCAATACAGAGGCTTAAGGTTGGCATCCTTAATAAGGACGAGGTCTCCTATCTTGGGCGGATGAGTTTTATCAGTCCACTTGACGCGCTGCTGGAGGATGTGCAGATACTCTAAGCTCCAACGCTTCCAAAAGCTCTGAGTGAGCTGTTGCACCAACTGAAACCGCGATAGCCGATTTTGGCTCACATCAACAAAAGGGTACTCAGGCAGAGCGACAAGTGGCTGTCCAATCAAGAAATGTCCCGGGGTTAGAGCCTCCAAATCGTTAGGGTCCGAAGAGAGCGGGCACAATGGACGCGAATTTAGTACCGCTTCAATGCGACAAAATACCGTAGCTAATTCCTCAAAGGTGAGAACGGTGTCTCCCAACAATCTCCGCCAGAGTCCCTTTGCTGCTTTCACCGCGGCCTCAAAAATACCCCCCCAATGGGGGCAGGCTGGCGGGTCAAACAACCAAGTGACCCCTTGACGGGCCAATTTGTTACCAATGTCAACCTGGCTCTCATTAAGAAAGTCATACACTTCTTTCAAATAGTTACTTGTACCCTTGTAGTTGGTACCGCAATCAGACCTGATCAGAGAAGGTAACCCACGGCGAGACGTAAATCTATCCAAAGTTGCCACAAAGGCCTCCGTCGAGAGGGAGGATACCAGCTCCAAGTGCACTGCCTTAGTTGACAGGCAGACAAATACGCACAAATAAGCCTTGACAATTTTACTATTGCGAAGGGTAGACGTCTTTATCGAAAAGGGACCAGCAAAGTCCGTTCCTACGCCTGCAAAGGGCCTCGCCTCATTGACACGATCAGCAGGCAAGTCTCCCATCTGGGGCTGCATCGTTGGGGCCTTAGTCCGATAGCACGGTATGCAACGGAAGACGATGCTACGAATGGTACGACGAGCCGACAAAATCCAAAACTCTCGCTGCAGAATGGCCAACAGCGCATTGCAACCGGCGTGCGAGTTCTTAATGTGACGATCAGTCACCAACAATTTAATCAAATGGCCCGCCTTGGGCAACAAAAGGGGGTGACGGACCCCATAAGGAAGGCTAGAGTGCCTCAACCGTCCTCCAACACGCAAAAGACCCGTTTCATCCAAAATTGGGTTCAACTTACTAACGGCTCCCGACAACTTAACTCTACCGGACTTCAAGGTCTCGATCTCCTTCTCAAAGTGTACGGCCTGCACAGAGCGAACCCACAGGAGGAGTGACTCCTGTCGCTCTTGAGGAGAGAGAACCCGTGACAGGCGCTTGTCCCCTGGATTCCTAGCATTGTGACCAAAACGCCTGATCCACGAGGTAACGTTCAACAATTTGTCGAGGGAGCTGTATCGATTCAACAAAATATCAGGATCAAACGGAGGGTCCTTCGTCCCAACAGCGAGCACCTTAAGCCCGGGCAAAGGATCCGACATCAAAACTGGCGTTCGAGGCCAATCATCCTCGGGGCGAGTCAGCCAATACGGTCCCCACCAACGGGGGTGCACAATCAGGCGGGGGGCCATGCACCCACGTGAGGCTACGTCGCCGGGGTTCAAGTCTCCAGGCACGTGCCTCCAAATCAAAGGCGTTTCGGAATTTTGTATCTGTGACACTCGGTTCGCAACAAAGACCTCCAAGGAGTGGACGGACGTCTTCAACCAACACAAAACAATTTGACTGTCCGTCCAGGCGTAAGAATTCCGAATGTTCACAGATCCACCTAAAGTTTGAGCAACGTGATTCAAGAGACGCACAAGAAGCGCCGCCCCTGACAACTCTAGCTTAGGGATGGTCAATGCCGTCCGGAGGGGGGCCACCTTGCTCTTGGCCATGATCAGTGACAACTTCACCTGGCCTGTCGCACTGACGGTGCGCAGATAAACAACAGCTGCATAACCGTGCGAAGATGCGTCACAAAACCCATGAAGGGTAGCAGTATAGTTCCCAGGGGGGAGGATAGCGCGTGGTAACGCGACCTCGTTGACCGCAGGAAGTGTGGATACAAATTGGAGCCAATCTTCCAAAAGGGTTTCCCGAAGTGGCTCATCCCAACCAAGTTCCGCGGTCCAAAGGCGCTGGAGAAAACATTTCGCCCAAAACAATACCGGGCATATCCAACCATTCGGGTCAAAGGTTCTCGCGACAGTAGACAATACCAGTCGTTTAGTCCAAGTGTGTGGTGACTCCAAATCGACATCATACGTAAAGGTGTCTTGGACTGGTCGGTACTGAACGCCGAGAACGGCCAACATAGCAGGGTTGTCAGCATTTTCAAACAAATGAGGATCCTGCTTATGATCCTCTTCCACGTCTTCCAACAGTGCTGGCGAGTTGGACACCCACTTACGCAACTCATAGCCAGCGGAATCCAAAATTTGAACCAACTCGTCACGCAACAGGATAGCTTCCTCAACCGTGGAAGCCCCAGTGCAGACGTCATCAACATACAAGTTCGTTTTCAAGATGGCGGACGCCCGAGGGAACTTCAAGCGTTCTCGGTCCGCGAGCTCCCAAAGCGAACGAATAGCAACAAAAGGGCTCGATCGAAGGCCGTACGTATTCGTGTTGAGCTCATAAACAACCATGGGGTCCCGGGGATTCTCTCGCCACAGGATCAACTGATAACGTCTGTCATCCCGGTGAATAACCGTTTGCCGGAACATCATTTTGATGTCAGCCACAAAGACTACTTGATGACGACGAAAAGACGTGATGACATCACAAAGGTCCCTCAACAATTTGGGGCCGGAGTGCAAGCAATCATTCAAAGAGACACCAGAGGAAGTCCGCGCAGACCCCTCAAACACTGTGCGCAGCTTACCAGTGGATGCCTTGAGGACCGCGTGATGCGGCAGAAAGTAATGCTCAACTGAGCGCCAATCCAAATTTGACACCGACATGTGTCCCAAGTCTGCGTACTCACGCATGAAATCTAAATATTTCTGCCGCAGCACCGGATCCCTGGCCATACGGCGCTCCATCGCCAACAATCTCTTCTCGGCCATAGGTCTGGACTCGCCAAGAGGTGGTCGAACTGCAACAAAAGGCAACCGTGTTACGAGCCGACCGGAACGGAGTCGACCTGTGTTGTTCTGATAGAACAACTCGCACTCCTCATGTTCCGGGTTCAAGCGGGCCACTTGCGGTGGCTCCTCAACCTCCCAAAACCTCTGAACAGCATCAGAGAGAGCGGAGCCACACGCCAGCGCAAAATCAGGCTCAGGTGGAGGGGCAGCCTTCAACACTGGGCCCATCACCGCAAAGCCAAAGATGGTCGAGACAGCCACCAAACCGTTCGGCTGCAAGACTTTCATATTACCCAACAATATTCTCCCTAGTACATCGGAACCCAATATCAAATGAGTTGTATTAGGGGAATCAAACCGGCGGTCAGCCAAATCCAGGCCTGACGTCAACCGGACAATATCAGGCGACAGCTGACGTTGGGGATGACAGCCCAAAATACTCTTCAGAACAATAGCCGAAGGAAAAAACTTAGGGTCCAAACAACTCACAGGAGTGAGCCCAAATAAGGTTTGTCCCTCAACAGTTACACCTATTCCATTAATCGTGCCTGAAAAGGCACGGACATCCAGGCTCACCCGACCCGCTAACCAAGACGACAAAAGGTAACCCTGGGCTCCCGTGTCCAAAATGGCACGGACCACAACAGAGTCCCCCGTGGGTCCCCAGACCCTGACCGATGCCGTTGGCAACAAAACCGTGTCGATCTGGGGAGGTACGTTAGCGGGACAGGCGCCAATTTCCTAGCAATGCCTGGGCGGCGACCGATCGCCGCATCCAGGCTGGGGTCTATCCCGATGAGGATAGTAGTCAAACTCCTCATCCGCGCGATGTCCCGAGCCGCGCGCCATCGCTGGAGGGGCATATCCCACTTGACGCCTGAGTGGCGGGGGACGCGTCTCCAAACGGGGACGTTCCGCCAACGGAGGGGAGGGAAGGCGGTGCTGGTCTGGCCAACGTCGCCTACCAGCAGCTGCATACTCGCCTTCACGAGGGGAGGTCAATCGGCGGTCGCGCGGCTCCCGATCAACTGGCGCGGGGGGTGGAGTACGGCGGTCAAAGTTGCAGGCCCCTCCTCGATTCTGATCCGGCGAGCGAGAAGCCCGGTGCTCATCTCCATCATACCCCCCCCTGCGCGAACCCCCATCAGAGGCTGGTCTGTCAGAGCGGTTCGCGTTGGCGCACAAAACTTCAAGATGTGAGCCCCTACAAATTGAACAAGGGCGGGGGTTGGGGCAATCCCAATGAAAATGATTCCCCAAACAAGAAAAGCACAGACGGCGTGCATTGGCAACTCGGCGGCGGGCACTCACGTGCAACTCCAAGAAGGCCGCGCAAGTTGGTACGCCATGTCCCGTGGCCTTACAATAGCCGCAAGCAGGATTACTCTGGGTGCCACCAAAACGGGGGGCAGGGCGGCTATCACCAGGCCCGACAGTCCTAGTCCGTCCCTGGGCCCTCGGCCGAGAGGGCGGTTGGCTTAACCCAGTGGCACCACGGGCGTTGTCGAGGAAACGACACTCATCCTCCAAAAATTTGACGAGGTCTTCAAAGGGGGGAAGATGGGTGGCACTATCCCCACCATACTTCTGCTCAAAACGGGACCTCAAATCTGACGGAAGCCGCTGCAACACTAAGTGCACCAAAAGATAGGACCAATAGTCCACCGGCAACTCCAATCGTTTTAAGGCGTTGGTTGCTGCCAGCAATGGATTCAATAGGTCAGCACGCAACGCTGACATTCTGGTGATGGCCGGCAACCCCAAGATCTGGTCAATATGGACATCAGCCAGGCAACGTTTGTTCTGGTATCGTCGGGATAGAAGTTCCAGAGCAGTGGGATAGGCCGAGTCGGTCACCGGCAAGTGCTGCACCAAGGCTCGAGCCTCACCTCCTAGGGCTGACAACAAATAAGCCAACTTCTGGGCCGGTCGGAGGTCAGAGCGCGAATCAACCAAACTGTCAAACAGGTTCCTGAAGCTTAACCAATGGTCCAAGTGACCGTCAAAATGTGGCAGCTCCAGGGTAGGCAGTCTACCCAAAAGTCCAGGGCCTGCAACAACAGAGGTCTCTGTTTTGACCTGGGCAGGGTCCCGACTCTTCAAAATTTCCCTGGCGCGCATACTTATTATGTCACCCAGGTTCAACATCTGGTCATAATCCGCAACAACCTTATCACGGGCTGCTTGACCCAATGCTTCCAGGTCCAAGTCCAAAATCAGTTCATTGAAGCGAGCAAACAAAGTGTCAACCGCACTCAATCTCGCATTCAACTGCTCATACCGGGCAAGCGTGGCCTCTTCCAGGTCTAGACGCTCAGCGGTTGCAGCAGCAGAGGCAAACCATCTTAGCTGTGAGGTCAATCCACCAATGGCTTGGTTTACAGCTTTCAATGAAGCCATTGGGACAAATATCAAATAAACAAATTAAATTCAATTAAATAATCAACAGGAATAATTTTCCCGGACCCAACTACAATTTAAACCAAATAATAAAACTTAGTTTGAATTATTACAAGTTCAAATCCGACCCTGTACAAGCAATACCTTGTTTATACAATAACAAATTAAAGTACAAGCCACAAGGGACACTACATATCATAATATATTATGTCAAACAATCTATGTTGACTATGTTTAATTTGAGTCAGGCTGACAGGCAACAAATCAGACTTCTCAATACTTTTAACTCGACAATAAGTGGTGAATTTGACAATTAAACCACGCTCTGCTACCAGATGTGTGAGACTGCACAAACAGACTCACGATGTCCGCGATTACGCGGAGCCCTAATCAAAATAATATTTGTCCAATCGACAATGGGAAAACAACTATTAGATACACTTACCATCACGTTGGTACTGGTGATGTGACGTAGTCCCTGGTCACGTCGTATCTGGGTGGGGTGTAAGTGTAAATGTGTTTTGTGTTGTGTATGTGAAGTTATGTAGATTCGACGGTAACCAAAGGACGCCCCACAGCGCGTACCGTCGACTCCCTGGTCAAACTTTCAGATCACACACGTGGCACTTTTCATCAATGTCCAACTGAATTTTATCCCAGTTTGCTAACCCAATCGGGGATGTACAATAGTCCAGCACTGAATTTAGGAAGTTACCGGCGTCCAAATGACACGGAGGCCGGCTACATAACCAACAAATTACTCGCGGTCACGACCCAAGGTGGCGAGATCTCTCAATTTTCACTCAATTATCAACAAAATATCAAACACCGATCAAGAATGTATCGGATTAACATTAACTCAAAGTTTCAATCAATAATTACACGAAAACAGCGTGCATCAAAAAAACGAAGACAACGGAAGCGTGATTCTTCCCAATCAAAATCGCACAGACCACCCACGTCATCTCACTGACAACTGAAACGTCATCTGTCAAACGTCAAAAAGGTGCGTTCAGAAACTTGGTGGATGAAACAGGAATAAAAAACGCGGGCAGCCCTTGAATAAAACAGAAACTCCCGTCCACCTACTGTATAATTACTAAACGTAGGTACTTATAATTCAGTACAATGGAAACTTCCAAATAGGTACATCCCGAATTCACAACCGAAACGCTATTTTTATTTCATACGAACAAAAATATAGCACGACTGGAAAATATTCGCAAAGTGCTCACCAAAAAAGCGTATAAAAAATTCAAAGGCTCCCCCCTTGACTAGACCGGGACAGGTCACTCTCCCCTGCCTCCCCCTTCCCTTGGGAGAGGGCGCTCCCCTGTGAAATTAACTCACCCTAACTCACCTGCCCTTTGAAGAGCCGCCTGCACACCTACACGACATACTGGCGTGTTATAGTTTATAGTTTTGAAAATATTTGTTGAGAATTGAGCGCTATGTTTTTCCATTTTTTAATTCATCTATTTACCTTTCATCATACAAGAGTTGTTTAATAATGTGCGCATAGTTTACTTCCAATGCAATAATCGAAAACAGGAACCACGTAAATAAAAGCTCGACTTAGCAACTTCACAACAAGCCATATTATTCCGGTTATCTGAAGTGAAACTAATATTATTTTATGGTTCTGTAAAACCAAGGCCATTCAGGAACAAAGTATGAATTGCCTGGGGCCCGGGGCTATTCGGCCAACCCACGGGCAGAAAGGGAAGACGGAAGCTGAATTGCTTCCACAAGTATTTGGAATGAAAAGTATTATGGAGATAGGTTTTTGGCCAATCTATAAAGTTATAATATTATTATACAATCTACAATGATTGTGCCCATGTGGTTTAACTTTTGTGCCTTGTACCTACGCAGGGTTTATTTGGAACAGATTACTCAACCTTCAATTGAAATAAATTCTATTTATACAAAGATACAGTTTTGTAGATTTGTGGGTCTAATCTACGCCTACATTTCGTTGCTTAGATTCCTTTTTCTCTTATAAAATATTCGTAGACTTTTAGCCCAAGCCTTTATACGATATAAAAGGAAGAAAAGAATCCCCGACGGCTTTTGTGTCAAGAAAAAAAAGTGCTTTTGCGCAGGATTTTTAAGAAATGTTTCTAACATGAAGTACTTCTAGCGAAGTTGACGACTTTTCATAGACCGGTTTTTGTAAGAGACACCTTTATTATTAAAAGACGGAAAGTTGGCTTGGGGCGTTCGCGTTGCGAAACTAAATGGAACGATAGATTTGCTTTTCTGGTGATATTGTCGAAATGTCGCACTAATGCTACAATAGTGCTAGTTTAAATGGCATGTTACTGGCGTAGTTTATTCTAGAAACGTATTACGAGTTGCTCTAGTGTACAGTTTTTTATTGAAGACCACGTCACATAAAGTCAAAATCAAATAACGTGACTTACTTATTAAATTATACGGGTGTGAAATAAATGAATCATTAACATACAACATGGTTTATTCAACACAGAAAAACAAACAATTATGATTATCCACACGACATGCCTCATGCAACAATACCGTGTGCCTGTACACTCCACGGGGACTCCGTCTACCATAGAAATTGCAATTTCATTTCATTTTAATGCGACTGTTTACCTTCAATATAATCCAGTTAGGGGGCGAGCAGAGCCCCAGCCATTATGTATTTCTGTCACGGCACTGTTTTTTGTCAGACTAAACAGAGATAATATTTAAAAACGCTGCGCGAAATAAATTGTATTATTCTTTGTGAAGAGAAGAATGAGTGCCTCTTTCGTGTGTCTATTAAAGTGGAATGGTTTTCTTTTGTTGGGGTTCTTTGTGCTGTTTTATTTATTGACTAGACTACATAATCATGTCATGTGATGTAAATCATGTACTAGCAGGTGATTCGCGCTCTTGCATATCTCTTCTAACTAAATACTACTGTAAGCTTTGAATGCTGTTGGTGTTTCCTATGAAATAAATCAATAAACTAAGCTTAGTAAATGAACACGCTGACTTAAAGTGTCAGCGTGATCATTTCTATTCGACGATACCTAGTCCAACGGCTTAGATTTATCTTACAATGCCTATATCGGCTACAGCTAGACCCTACCACAGAGTGTCACGCTAGAATAGTCAATGTATCCAGAAATAGAAAACCTACTTTACATGAATCAATAATTTACCTTAGCGGCTGTAAACCGCGTGATATTATGATTAATAGCCCTTCGGCCGTTACCTGTGGCGGCCATTTTACTGAATAGAAGTAGACGCTATATCGTATATAGTTAGGTTATATAATACACAGGCAGTTCTGCATTGCGCCGAACTTTATGCTCGTGTTCAAATGATTTATATAACCTTGAACTATGAGTTGTTATTATTTCTAGTTTATACTTACCGCTGTGTTTTATACTGATATTATGACACTGCTAAATTCGATGCTAGTTATAATAAGTAATTGTTTTGAATACAGCATTGACTTGGTAATCCACATGGCAGGCTTCCGGTTTATCAAATCTTGATGAAATAGAATAAACTGAAGGTTTGCAAAAGTAGGATAGGAATGAAAGTGAAAACGTAAACTCTTTACTGCTCTCAAAACACCGAAGAAAGATGTCGTGAGGAAACCATATCCTAGAACCAAGATTTGTGATATCTGAATTATTCGAAGATTTGTAATATCTGCCCACGTGGTGGCTTACGGCCACTCTCTCTCGTGACAGAGAGTGAGAGCAGTGGGAACGTTATAGGCTGATTATGAAGTTGAATATAAAATACACCATACATCTTTTTAGACTGCCACGTTGGTCCAGTGGTCGCAATCACGACTGCTGAGCAAGAGGTCCGGGTTCGATTCCCGGGTCGGGCAAAGTATTACTGGGTTTTTTCAGGAATTTCTCAGTAGCAGCAGCAATCGGGATTTGCGCCCGGTTGACGGCAATAAGGTCGCCTCCTATTACATGGAAAGTCCCATGTAATAGGACATGTAACATAACTGGCAAAAACTGGGTGTACTATTGGGTGCTCCTCTGCCTAACCGTTCGGGGATTACAGGCGTGATGTTATCTATACTAATATTATAAAGAGGAAAACTTTGTTTGTTTGTTTGTTTGTAATGAATAGGCTCAAAAACTACTGGACCGATTTAAAAAATTCTTTCACCATTCGAAAGCTACATTATCCACGAGTAACATAGGCTATATTTTATCCCCGTACTCCCACGGGAACGGGAACTACGCGGGTGAAACTGCGGGACGTCCGCTAGTCTTTTATAATCAAATAACCCGAAGAAAAGTTTAGAATACGGAATTTAATTATCCTTCATACAAAAAAAAAACTCTGCAGTTCTTTTCCTCGCTATATTTTCCACTAGTATAGTAAGTGGGTGACGCAGCGAGAGCGACCTGTCTATTCAACGTCCCATTTTCCACCATAAGAAGTAACAGCCCCATATCCGCTCCGGCGCGGTTAATGAAATCATGGTTATGGGGCTATAACCATAGCTAATGGGTTAGTATGGGGCTGCCTGGTTTATTAGTTCCCTATTGTTATCGTGAAATTCGTGAATTATGTCAACTTTGGGGTTTCGTTACGTGAGTAATCTTGATAGTGACGCAGCGTTTCATATTTTTAGCTTATCCTTAAGGTTGAAGTGTTTAGGGTGTTTGTTTTTATGATTCATTATTTCTTCATAACGTAAGTCATCATCATCCTGTTTATTTTACAGTTTACACGTATATCTTTCATCACCTTAACATGTGGGCAAGCTGAAGGCATCTCTACGCGAGCACGAGAGAGTTTTCATTTTATGAACACTCAAAACCAATTATTGGCAATATTTGCAGAAAATAGTCAGGCGCTTTTAATCTTCAAGGTCTTCTACAAAACTTACCTGACGATAGTAAAATAGGCATTAACCATTACGACATACCAACGTAGAAAAATAGATTACCTCACGTCCGTAGCTTTAAAGCACCAGATGCATTACCAACATGACTATATGATTTGTAAAATCGAAAGCCTATATAATCGCTCCTTTCAACAATCAAGGCTCGTACGACCTTTCGAACCAATACTTAACAATAACAACCAGTACCATAACAAAAACTTAACATTTAAGTAAGTACAGTACAAAACGCGCCAAGTTCGAGCTCGCGTGTGTCGGTGTAAGTGCGGGAGAACACGCCACCGATCGATAACTTAGCCTCAACTTAACGTAACGCAGAGGTGGCGGAGTTTTTCAGGTTACACTGAAGTTGTGTAAGGGTTATGTGATTATTTCTTAACATTTATAATAACTTTCATGCGTGTGCTGCGGTCACGAACATTTTATCGGAGTTACATATAACTTTGGACTAGCATGCTGAAACAGCACCCCTAGCCAAGTTGACAATCTACAATCGTTAACGCTAGTAGAAAACTATTCAAATGAATGGGAATGACATCATCTCAACGTTAAATCACGTGATCAACACAAACGAATTGAAAATTCGTAGACAAGTTTACATCGTCCAAATGATAGAATAGAATCTTATCGTTTCTACAATGTTGATCGCTAAACTCTTTGGTAGGAACGCTCACCATACCTAAAGTGTAGGGTTTTTTCTACAGACATTGGAGAACGAGCGATCGTCTCAGTCGTGTCAACTTGGCTACCAATTTAGCGCTTTCTACAATCGCTTACGCCGAGGCGTTTACGATTCAAGAAAGAGAATCGATACAAAACGTTTGTAACTTGGCTAGGGGTGCAGAAGTGATAAAGTAAACGCAAATTTCTCATTAAATAAGGCCATTAATCAAGCAAGCACAGCAGAAGCAGTGATAGCCTAGTCGTATGACCGTCGCGGTCGGACTGCCAAGTCGGTCCAAAGTTCGAACTCAAGACACGCACACACCTCTGATTTTTCGGAATTTATGTGCGTATTGTATAATCATCACTTGCTTCGGTGTAGGAGAACATTGTGAGGAAACAAGCATGCCTTAGAGATATTTGTCGACGGCATGTAAATCCAAGTCAGAGGCCCTTGGGCGGCATAAAACTTTGACACCAGGTTAAACACTAACCACACGATAAGGAAAGAAGAAGATCTTGAATCGAATACTTTAATGAAGTTTGATATTCGTTTGAGAAGTATCAGTAGATTCTACCTAACGTCCCGTGTTTCTGTGTTTATTGGTCGTAGCACTGTGCTACGCCGTAGCGTCTATCTGCTACGGGCTACGGGATTCCTATCTTATGTTTTCCTCTACCACCAATTTTTCACTAGGAACGAAAATAGCTATTTATTTTTTGCATAATACACTATATCAATTAAATTAGACCAGGCTTCCAGAAGACATCTACACTACACGTCTCTCTGTATCACGTATCTTAAGCAAATATTTTAGCTAAACTTCCTACCTCTCTGAATGTATGTGAGCCTGGTACTGTTTATATTGGTCTGTTTGTTCATTTGTCCGTTCTGAAGCGTGCTTGCGACGAGTGGGCGAGTGGACGAGTGGGGGTCACGGGAGCCTCTCGTGAGCTAATTGATTACGTAAACATGGATGGAATGTTGTCTGTTTATAGATTTCTGTGGAAAAAGAAATGGAGAGGAGGGTTGTATAGTATCTGTTTTATTTTACCTTAATTGGGATGTGTGTATATAAACTCTGATGTTAATTACTTAGAGACTTTTCTTTACGCAACGCGTGCATAACCTGGCTACCTACTATATTTTCTTAATAACACAACTTTTACCTGTTAAATAAGTTTACAGGTACTAAGTATAATACCAAAATCGTAACTTGATTAAGTTGTGCTATCCAAGTTAACCAAAACAAAAGGCTATTGCTTACCAAACTGGCTGCCCCGTGGTTTAAGGAAAGTTAAATGAAGCAACATAAACGAGTTAAACTATTTGCAGTATTCAAGTTGTTTATACAAAAGTTACTTAAGAGTACAATTTACAAGTACGAGTAAAAAGGTCCAATAAGTTTTATTCAGTGTACTTTTGAAATCACCTTGATGTTTTCGTTACCCCAGTTTCTAGAACTGGCTCAAGTCCTTCTAAGACTTGCCACAGTTCGAGGTAGGGGCGACACGCGACACTTCCTGCCTCTAATAGTTTGCCTGATTACTTACACTGAAGTGCTTGCAGCCCGTGGTGCAAGATATGACATGTTACTAGTGAACATACTAGCTACTAACTAAGCAGATTTTTTATCTCAGTATTCTTGTGGCGGGCAAATTTCTATCAGCTGGTCACACACTAAAATTACTTTTGGATAATGGTGTCGATTCCGTTGTGCACAAACTAAACTTTATTTAGGCTATTGCTATCTTTTACTCACTAATAAAACGAGAAAGAGACGGGCGTAATTTAGAGTTGTCAAATTTAATTGGAACTAATATTTCCATGCATTAATGAAGGGTGCACGTAAAAACACGTCGACTGAAAACACGGTGAAGCGCAAGGCATAAACTAGTTTGACATCTCTAATTTAGTTCATAGCTATAGCCGTCCTTTTCTCGCACTGCCTTTTAGTAAAAGATAGCAATAGCCTAATTTAAGTTTAGTTTGTGCACAACAGAATCGACACCAATGCCTGTTAATTCCAGCATTAAAATATTACGCATCTTCATAAGTAGTACTGTTTGTGCCGATATTTGGCCGAGGTGCAATCTCAGTGACGCAAAATAGGAAAGGCCCTCAAGCAGCATTATACTGCGATATTTTTAAGATGATAATTTTTTTCATTCAGTCTAGCATATTTTTCGACCTTTCCCAACGGTCTCCTTCCATAACTTAAACTCCACAAAACACTTATAAAACCCCGTGCTTTTTACCATATCGTCGCCCTGACCCGCATCCACACAGCCTTGGCCTGACGATTTGTGGTGGTTCATTATAATGCTGCTTTGCTTTATTTATTATTTTTTAATACAAGTTTAATGACTAGGGTAGGGTGGTTTATTTTCATGGAACTTGATTGCTACGTTATTAGGCGTTTATTTCTTATGGATAGATTAAAAACTTTGTCCATTGAATTTGGTGTATGACTCGTTGTACCCAACAACAACAACAGCCCATAACGTCCACTGCTGGACATAAGCCTCTCCCATGATGGGAGGAATTTGCCGTAATCTCCATGCTTGGCAGGCGGATTAAAGATCGCAGTGATGAAAGACTAACAGAAAACGCTGCTGCCCATTCTCTGGTCTACGGAGGCGCAAGGTGTTCTGCCTCAGACATTAGTCGCCTTATACGACACCCGTAAGTGTAATGGGTTGGTTCTATTCTACTCTGCCGGATACCACACGGCTTATAGCCATCCATAGGTAATTGGACTTCCACGATTTCGTAAGCATCTAAACCTAAACTCCCAGTCGGTAACTTCCTCTAAGTTAGCTTAACTAGACAAAGTAGCATTATATCAGCAAATACGTAATATAATGGAAAAGTATAAAATGTATTGGTTGACGTTGGTCCGGTGGTCTCAAGCGTGACTGCTGAGCACTAGGTGCTGGGTTCGATTCCCAGGTCGGCAAAGTGTTTATATAACAGTAGTGGTTTTTCCATCAGCAATTTCTCAGTATCAGTCACGGAGTCTGGATTTGTGCCCGGTTGATGGCATTAAGCTCGCCCAATATTACATGGGACTAACTGGCCAAATGTGGGTCCCACCTGTGCCTAACCCTTCGGCTATTACAGGCGTGATGTTATATTATGCTTTAAATAAGCTACTGAACATCTCATGTCAAAACTATTGAAAGTCGCTTTCTAATGAGAGGTTTTCTTTTTGAGGTATTAAAAAAAAACTTAGTTTCCAAGAACTCTATAGATAGCGTTGAATTGACTACGATGGTTGGTGCCAAAGCCAAAACGCTTGGGATAAAAAATATTGCGACACGTCACATACGCTCGTTGACTGACACTTTTGTTTGCTTAACCTTCCGAATATAACCTAGTTTTCTCGCGCTTTGTTAAAATCTGTTTTTTTTAAGTTCCTGCATTTCCCGTTCCTTGCATTATCGTACTATGTTCAGCGCCATCTATCCAGCGACTGGGGAAGAGCTAAAAAGAAAATCCCTCATTATAAGATGGCTGCGTGTCTGGGCCCTCTGTACACTCTCTGAAAATGTCTATTTGTGTGGTACAGCCAGCCGTGAGTACAGTATTGAAATAGACTACCTTCTTAGTTAAATAACTCAGAGCCAAGTCTCAAAAGCCTTTTCTATTCCTTCGCGAATAGACTTAGCATCAACACCACCCGTGGCGCCTGATCACTGTACACAGGATTCTTTTCCTTCCGCATTTTTACCTTTTCTCATTGAAATTCTCTTCTCGTCCGAAGTCTTAGGCGAGGGATTTTCCGCCCTTTGCGTTTCTAACGAGTCTGTATACAAAGGAGGGTAAGCAGTATTGAACGGCTTCACTTGATTACTTCCTACAATATCGTGGGATTAGATTTGTTGGGAGCTTGTAATGAAAATCTTTACAGAGTTTTTTTTTTTCTCCACGATAAGGATTTGAGAAATTGTAGTGTTTGGTTTCTACTGCTTTTCGTGTTTCTATTTCCTCCGGTTATCCGAAATTCGGAGCTAAGAAGGGGCTTATTCCTGAAATCCCCCCTAAAAAGAAAAAAAATTGGTTGCCTGTAAAGTCGGTATACGGGCGAAAGTTTTACGTGACAACGACTTTGAGTGGTAAAATAAACTTTTTATGTCTGTCTCTCTCGCTCTTAGTCGGGCTAACCATGCCCGAGTGGAAGGGACGCGTGCCTCTCACTCGCTCTCATTGTGAGCGCATAACGTGTGCGGAGCGTAACGCAGTTTCTTGAAGTGTCACCCGGCAAACCAATTTATAAGACGTTGTCACGTCAAAATCCTCAGTACATCTAAAAAGAAAAGCTAAGAAGTACTTTCCGCATGGTTCATTAGGTAGAAAATATACGAACGAGTATAAGTTGGTAATTTCCCGTTACTATAATATACTGAAGCCACCAAACTTAACCAAAGTATACCACCAAAAAAAAATTGGTTGCCTGTAAAGTCGGTATACGGGCGAAAGTTTTACGTGAGGACTTTGAGTGGTAAAATAAACTTTTTATGTCTGTCTCTCTCGCTCTTAGGCGGGCTAACCATGCCCGAGTGGAAGGGACGCGTGCCTCTCACTCGCTCTCATTGTGAGCGCATAACGTGAGCGGAGCGTAACGCAGTTTCTTGAAGTGTCACCCGGCAAACCAATTTATAAGACGTTGTCACGTCAAAAACTAGGAACAGCAAGCACTACATGAATAAACATTGCCCACTTATCAACCAAAAGTCATAAATAAAGATCACACATATAACGGAAAACTCTTACAAAATATATCCAATACGCTGTCAAAGCTAATAGGGACATTTCTGATTGAGCGCGCCATTTTGTGAGAAAAAACGAAAACCGGCGTAAGCTCCCTTCGCTATAATGGTATTGGCAACGAGGGACCCAGCAAATTGGATTTTGGTTAAACAAGTTGTTACAATTACTGTCTTTGCAGCGAAGGGGGAGACGTCAGTCATTCGGACCTTGGAATGACGTGCTGTTTTGAATTTAGAAATAATTGCCTTAAATGCGTCTTTGCTTAATTTACTGTTTTCAGTGAGTTTTCGGTCGGGTTCGGCGATGCGTTGAACTAATGCAAAATTGCGTTTTATTTAATTAATTATTTGGACAGTAAATGAGATGCAGTACATTCCATTTCATTTTAATTAAGTAGAATAGTAATGAACAAACATGTTCAACGTCAACAGTAAATAATTAAAATATTTAGATTGAATGGTTTATTAACATTAATTAAACTTCGCTCTTTTGTTTTGCACGAATTTTATAATGTGTGACGTGATATTAATTCATCAGTAATTTGTTTGTGTTCAAAAGGACTCTGAATCGTCTTTGGGAATCGAAGCTCTCGTTAATAAGACCACTCGGGACAGAGGAACGACAACTAACAGAAACAAAGATCGACTCACAATCCTTTTGAAACATTGCAGCGCCCCCTTCCTCATGAAATGATAATACAATGATCATTTCTGTTTGTTGTCAGGTTCCGAACTCCCTCTCGAGGTCCCGACGGCGGACGACGCGTAAATGTGTGGGCGACACGCCAATAGCACCACGAGGGCACCCCTAGCCCTCCCCTGAAGATGAACACAGGACCCCACTACAGATAGATTCTTATAAACGTTATACAAATAATCCAAGATGGCGGAGGGACCACAGTCGATATGGCAGAAGATCGACAACGCCGCCATCCCGGTGGTGAACCTCGAGGTGAAGGAAGTGCGCGAGATACTGTGGGAGAAGATCAAGGAGCCGACCTCGCAGAGGAAGATCATCCTCGTCATCGTATCCATAGCGCTGCTGCTCGACAACATGCTGTACATGGTGATCGTGCCCATCATCCCCGATTACCTGCGCTACATCGGCGCGTGGGGAGAAGCGGGCTACGACCATGTAGTCACCATGACACCCTACATGATCGGGAACAAGACCATCACACCGACCAAAATCATCCCAGCATCGCACGAGGGCCAGGAGTCGGCGACGGGCTTGCTGTTCGCCTCGAAAGCTATCGTGCAACTCATGATCAACCCATTCTCTGGTGCCTTAATCGACCGCATCGGGTACGACGTGCCCATGATGATCGGACTCATCATTATGTTCCTCTCTACATCGATCTTCGCCTGCGGCCGGAGCTACGGCATGCTCTTCTTTGCGAGAAGTCTGCAGGGCGTGGGTTCTGCTTTCGCTGATACATCAGGACTGGCGATGATAGCTGATAGGTTTACTGAAGAAAATGAGAGATCTAAAGCTCTTGGTATCGCCTTGGCCTTCATTAGCTTTGGTTGTCTGGTGGCTCCACCCTTCGGCGGAGCTTTATACCAGTTCGCCGGGAAGGAAGTTCCATTTTTGATCCTTGCTTTAATATCTTTGATTGATGGGTTCATGCTGCTGCTTGTAATGAAACCGCTGAAGACGCAGATTAAGGAAGCTAGAGAGCCTAAACCACCCAGTACTCCTATCTGGAAGCTTCTGATGGATCCCTACATCGCTGTCTGCGCAGGTGCTTTGATGATGTCTAACGTAGCGCTTGCGTTCCTAGAACCAACTATCTCGCTCTGGATGGAAGACAATCTGACCAAAGACAACTGGAAGATTGGTATGATCTGGTTGCCGGCCTTCTTCCCTCACGTTCTAGGAGTGATCATTACTGTGAAGATGGCAAGGAAGTATCCGCAGCACCAGTGGTTGATGGCGGCTGGTGGCCTCGCCCTGGAAGGCCTGTGCTGTTTCATAATACCTTTCGCGAATTCGTACCAGATGCTGATGATCCCTATCTGCGGCATTTGCTTTGGTATCGCCCTAATCGACACAGCCCTGCTACCAACACTGGGGTACTTAGTGGACGTGCGATATTCATCTGTGTACGGGAGTATCTACGCGATCGCCGACATATCATATTCCTTCGCGTACGCTGTCGGCCCAATCATCGCTGGAGAAGTGGTCGAAGCTATAGGATTTACTGCTCTGAACCTGTTTATCGCCTTTAGTAATCTCTTGTATGCTCCCGTGCTCATGTACCTTCGGCACATCTACGACTTCAAGCCGTTCCAGGACGAAGCTAACATCCTGATGGCTGACCCGCCAGACAAGGAGTACCAAACGTACAGCTTGCAAGACCAGAGGCCCGTGAACGGGGAGTTCAAGAACCATCTGGAGTACTCCAACGTGTCCGGTCAGGTGGCAGGTACTGAGGAGTCAAATGTAGATACGAATCCTGGAACGTACAGTTATGATCAGTCGTATCAGGGAGGGTATCAGAACTATAGTCAGGGGTATGAGCAGCAGCAACAGCAGCCGCAGCAGGGTTACCAGCAGGAGTACCAGGAGCAGTACAACCAACCGCGGCAGCTGCCCGCGCAGCCGCAGCCGACGGCCAGCAACCCCTTCAGGGCGGGTGCGGCCGCGCCGGCGCCGGCGCCCGCCCCCGCCCCTGCCCCCACGCCTCAGCCCGCCATCAAGAACCCCTTCAGGCAAGGCTTCTAATTCACTCCAAAATCAGTGTTGTTGTCGATATTTTTTAATTTACTTGTTGTGTAATTATAAATGTCCTATTTGAGTAGACGTCCATTGTTCAATGGATTTGCTTGCGTTGTTATCTTTGAAGCAATGTCAGATACAAGTTTGAATGAAATATTCAACTGAAACAAAAAGTTGTGACAACGAAGTAAAAACATATAATATTACGCCTGTAAACCCCGGAGGGTCAGGCAGAGGTGTATCACAGAGCATTCACATTTTGACAGTAGAACAAATGGGTCCTGATGGGTACACTAAAGTAACCTTAAAAGTAATAAGCATAGTTAGAAGTATACCCTCGCAAGCAAATGTATCCCAACAGTGGGCACTAGAACTTCGATCACTGAGCCGTGTTGTATCGGCGAGTTATTTAATGTCTGATAGATGTCTAATAACTAGCTGTGCTTGTCATGTAGACTATTAATTATCGGGTGGACAAGCAATGGCGCTTTTAACGTAAAAATCGTGTGTTTTATATTGAATAAGGTTGATAAATCAACATGTTAGGTACAAGACATTATTTGATATGGAGAAAGTTGTTTAAAAAGCAACGACTGAACTTGCACTGTTCAAGTCACTATTATAATGATATAATGTTAGTACAAAAGCTACTTTAAGGTTGAGAAAAATAAACGTTACTTTGCATGTACTTGAAGCTGAGCGTTATTCCTGTCATTATCGCACAACTATCAAACGCAATGTGTAAGATAGAGACGAAACCATATGTCTAAGACAAAGCATGTGCTAAGTAACGTTTTTAGATCTTAACAAAGAAGACAAATGTAACTTTGAAAAAACATCACAGCTTTTGACACCTAAGTGATGCATAAAACTAGCATGGCAACATAACACTCAAAATTTTATATCAAGAGACTAAAAATGAGAGAAAGGGATAACATTAACTACTCTGTAAAGTGGCGTCTCGTTCTCGCTTAAAAGCTCTAAGATTATGACGTAAAACGCATCACAAAGGAGACGTTTTCAGATAAAAGCGCTATTGCTTTCACCCGTTGTTTTCTTGTTGATATTGTTCTGATATAAATACAACTGTTATGCCTTCTAATAGTATATAGAATTATATCTGACGTGAGAATTATATGAACTATATAATTATAACTGTGTAAGACAAGTATGGAACCATAGCAAAGACGGAGAGTGGAAATATTGTACTCTGCGTACGTAAATCATGTTGGTGAATATGCGACCTTATTTCAAAGATCTAAGGTTCAAAGTTAGCCACGAAAATCTTTCTAACTTCTCTCAGATTTTGGCGTGTTTCCATACCATAAGTATAAACGTAAGCTCGGGAAAAATAAACCATATTAAATGGCAAACACACAAATTCTAACTATTAAAGATTTTCCCGCAAATTGTATCGCTAAGTAGCAGATAGAGTAGTTGTAAGGTATAAGTAGATATTTTAAAAGTTCCGCACAAGTCGATAACACGCACTTATAATGTAAGGGCCTAACGTATTAATTTGTAACTTTTGCCACTTACTGCGTTTTAGTACATTGTTAAGAGTTACAGCCGTACTATCATTGTGTATGGTAATCTTTTAACAAATTACTAAAATGGATACTATCGTGACTTTTACGTAATTAACGATGACTGTACATAATCATAAACATATCGTAGAATATTAAAGAATAGCTCTACTAATTCAATTTAATCTCACAATGCGATGTTACTTATAATATATATTTTTAGAAACTATAAAATGTAATAAAATTCTCGTATGCTAACTCAGCAATACTAGAGCGTAAGCATCATCGTATCAGCTTCTATATCAATTAAATCGATTTATATCAATTATAATATCAATTACTTATAAGTAGGAGGTAGACAACGTGATAAGTTGCAACCAAGGTAACGAAACATATCAGAATCTTTTGATTCACGTAGACTAAGTAAGCTAACATTAATATTATATGATATAATTATAATTGACGAGGTATATTTTGTGTAGTTGTACAGGTTTACTGAGTAGGTAGTATGTGTTTCTGTCGTTGACTTTAGTGAGGTAGGTACCACCCGCACACAGCACGGCGCTGTCGACAGATCGGGGGGAGAGAACGGGGAACCTGATGTTAGGGAACAGGGAGAGAACAGAAAAGGGGAAGTCAAACTCTCTGATATTCGAGCAAGAATTTTATACGGAGAATCAAAATTGAACGTAAATTCAGATCTTAATACATTTTGTATCTTGGATTGGAAAATAATCTACGAAGGTATTTAAACACTCTTGATGAACTCAGAATCAATAAAACGAAGTAAAACAATCAAGGGGCACCTTCCGTGTGTCCAGTAATTTGCACGAAACATTAAAAAAAATCGATGATACTGTCTTTGAGACACTGTTTTTTAGTTTACGAAAAATGTTAACAGGTGGAACGTAAATACATTTAAATTGGCTAGAAACGTTACAGCAAAATAAGTAAAAGCCACTTAAACAATTTAAAAAAAAACTAAATCGATCTTTGCTCCTCCCGACCGACAGACACGAGTAACATTTCGCAGACGACTGAGCAACAGAGTCAAAATTAAAAGATAACTAAACTAATTGTACAAGAAACGTGACGCGCCCGATATGTCAATTGAGAGTGTATAAAGTTAAAAGTGATTATTGTGAATAATATTCGTTAAAATTATAACTGTCGTAAAAATTGCTAAGATTAATCAGTTGCCGTTCCCAAGAAAAAAAAACCAGAATGATTTTCAATTTTCCAAAATTATTCAAAAATGGTACTTTCATTGAATAATTATTTGTGAATTAGTACCTAGCCTGCAAAGTACAATAGTGTTGGTAGTGGTTCTCAAGAGCACAAAACTAAATGATTTCGCACAAAACATCTTTACACTTTCGACTGTTAGATATAGAGAGAGGAACTATTTTTTTAGATCGAAATGTGGCTTGAGAAGTACACGTAAAAATAATTTATTCTTAAATAATTTTCATGTGTACTAGGTCTGGTTAATTAATTTGGAATATATGTATTTATGCTAATATCAAGTTTGTAACAGAGTGGAGATTAAAGGACCTCTCTCGAGCATGTATTTGTAAGTTTAGAGTCAATTTTCGTGTCAAATTCTCCCGAAATTCAATTAATTAGTAGATTGTGAGCACAAAGAAGTAATGTTTATTGTATATTTAAGTACGTAACTTGCTAAGTGAGTTCTGATCGCTTTTATCTAAAAGTAATTCCATTCAATACTGTCTTGTTTTATAAGAAAAAAAATAAAAATTAGAAACAACATCAACAGTTCGAATAACAGCAATACATATTATGTAAAAAATTCAACGTAAATTATTATTTTGTAATTACACCCGATTATTCTACTATTATCAGTAATATAATCAGATATCAGGTTTGAATAAATATCACAAATTATTCAAACTCCAACTAGCGATCAGAAACCACGAGTGAATTATTAATAGCAATGTATTAAGTTGTGTATTGTGGACGTATCGTGTGTGCAATTATTAATAATTGTGTACTATTACTGTTGTAGTATATCAGCAATAACCGCCAGTATCGCAGACATATCATTAGATTTAGGATATTATACAATCTTAACATTTTATACTTAAACGTATATTTTTTGATATTAAGATTGATCATTATTAATATTGTGTACAATTTATTATATCTTTCGCCATTTACACGTGCACGTATTTTAGAGTAAGTATTGTATTTATGTTTATTGAATACTTTTGAATATATACTAATATATTTATTAAATATACTGTATCTACCAATATGTACTTAGGTATCTGTTGACTTTAAAATATGTATAAAACTTATTTTATGTAAAATCGTATCTTTTGTTACAATTTCACTAATTTTATAGTGTCGAAATATTTGTATGTATTGTATTATATTTCTAAATGCTAAGATATCCTCTTAAAATTGTTTTTTTTTTTTTTTTATAAAATTGCACCAGAATTGCGTAGTTGCAATTAATTATAATACTTCGCGATTTTTTTTAAATAAAACAATTTTTTTCTATCTTAAAAGGTGCTCCATGTTTTCTTCAATTTTTATTTAATATCTTCCACCGCATCTTCTCTATGACACTCTCTATTATTATTTATTTTCGCTAAATATCTTAAACGCTTTCCAATCTAGTCTTTTTCTATTAGAATATTAGTAGTTTATATTCCTCTATTCAACTACATAGTTTTAGTCAATTAAGTCCCAAGTTACATCTTGTGCTAAATCTCTTTGATCTATATGTACTGAGGAATATCATTAAAAAACGACTGCACATTAAATTCAACGACTACTTTAAAACTTAATACGTTACTTCTATAATAGTTTGACATGTGGGATGTGGACTCAGCAATCATTGTGCCGTGTAGTTAAGTTCTGTAAAAAAAATAAAAAATTATACCAACCTTTTTAATTGATTGAAGCAAAATATTTGAAATAATAATGAAAAAAGTGCAGATTGTGGGTACCAATTGTCCATTGGAAAGAAAATAAGGACACGACATTGCCTTTTTAAACAAAATCCCACAACGCGAAAGTAAACAAAATATATAAGGAGTAAAATAATATCTCTATTTCATACAATGTCGTTTAAAATGTTCAGCGATATTCCTCAGAGAACATAATATTATTCCATCTATGCTAAGAAAACGCACAATTGTTAGCATAACCATTTTCTTGGCTTCGGCTTGAGAATATTATTATTGTAGACATATTATGTGTACCCAATCTTACTCTAATCTTGAGGTTTCATGCGGAATGTGGCTGCATACATTATGAATTCAAAATAAACCTAGCCTAGAATAAAGGGAATTAATTAATCTGTTTCTAGGAATAATTACTCATATTATGCATACTAAAATAATCCCACAGTAAGGATTAGGTATCTCATTTATCATTTAACAAAAGCTGGTTTTGGACAAATAAGTAAAAAAAAACATTTAGTTAATCGTCAGAATAAGTTTCAATGAACCATTTAATATTAAGTAAAAAAAAAAAAAAAACAAATCAAAAAGTCAGAACACAGCCATAACTGTCATTTCGTCAAATAAGTTAACAAAAAAAAAAAAAATTAAAGATATGATTTATATATACACTTGTCAAAACATATGAAATTGAATAATTTTCATGATAATGTGTGCAGCTACAGTTTCAGTTTAGGTCAGTACCCGTCCGTTAGATCTACTACTATATTTAGACTACTTTAGGAGCTCGTCTCGCTTAACTCCCTAGTTCTAATACATTTCCTTAAATCCTGTTTCATTTTTAGTGTTCATTCTTCATTAGTACTGAAAATATGAACTACACTTTTATTCTCTAAAATCTTAAATAAAATCTAATATACCTAGATGTTCTTCTAAACTTAGATCGATTGTTTACGTTATATTTCTTTTATATTTCAAAAAGAAATACAATTTAGAGTATTTTGTTTTATAAATTATTTGATCGTAGAGTAGTCAGTGTTACTAGGTATATTATAAAGTTGCTAATTAAATATAAAACTGTACATATAGCAGTTTGACACCCACACAAGTACGAGTGATAAGTACGGTAAATAGTAACATATACGATAGAACTATCAAATATAATATCGTTAGTCAGTTTCAGTCATCATCATTATACTAATATCAGAATCATTACTTTATTTATCTAAAGTAATTAGCAAGGGTACGCCATAATTTGTCTTATAGTTTCTGATCTGATTCTCAAAAGAATTATAAAAGATTTTTGAGTTAAAGAATATAAACTTCATGTAACGCGTTTGTCTATAAAAAAAGTATATTTATTAAATGTCAATAACATTTTTTTTTGTGTAATTTCCACGTCATGATTTTAAAGCAAGAAACATCATGCTGAAAACTCAAATATTACAAAAAAATACTATTCAGCAAATTACGTACCAAAAATAACATTCACAAATTATACTTATTGAAAGGCGTACCTTTTTAGGATAATCAAATAGATGAATAAGTAATCCCCTAAGTAACTAGTAACTCATGAATATGTATGTCTCATTAAAATTAACAAGCTGATCAGACAGCTAATTAGAGTATGTAACATTAATCAATTAAGGATAAAGTTTATGGAATAATATAATAATATATTGAAATTATAAGCTAAGTACTTATAGACGCTTTCTAGGGTAACTTGATCTTAATTATACTTGAATACCTCAGATTATTAGTTTTTTTTTATAGAGAAAATAGGGTTTTTGTATTAAATGTTTAAATTTTTTCATTGTTTTTGAATTATAATGATTTAAATCATTAGATTTTTTATATAGATTATTAACAAACATTTGTTTAAATAAAAAGTTAAAAATATGTTTTATGTGTTTTAGATACAGTTGTCTATGCTTCTGTATTAACTGTAAATCATATCGTAGGCATATAACAGAAATTTAGGTTACTGTTCGCAATTTTAGCGTTTCATATGATTATGTGGGATAACATTAATATCGCTCTAAATAACGAGTATTAAAATATCATCTCATCTAAGATATAATCAAATATTTAATTTAATATATATCGTATGCATTGTTGATGAAAGTTGATTCTCTTTTGTAAAATAATATCTAAATATATATATTGAATATACTCTAATTTATTATATCTATATGTTTTTAGTATAAAATGCTTAGCGTACTAATTCCTAAGAATCAAAGATCTAGAATTAAATAAATCATCTTAAATTTTAAAATAAATCTGTAGTCGTATCTATCACTATACATATTCATGCATTCATTCTAGGAACGTATATTTAGATATTAGAAAAATAGTTGACACTTTAAAATGTAAAATACGTAGTTTTAAAACTAATTGTTACGTTCAAGTTCGTGATTACTTTTTGTTGTTTAAAATTGTATGTTATGGCTTTTTGAATAGCTATGTAATATATCTGGTGGCTCGTTTAGAAAATAATATATACTGAAAAATCTGGCATGCGTTTTAAAAGGATAAACGACAAAGTCTTTTGAACAACTCATAGCAGTTATAAAAACTCTGTATTTAAAAAATACGTATTTTGAAAAGTGTATCGTATTTTTCAGTGTGTATTTCATTGGTATCATGTATCTTACTAGTGAGTGGTAACGAAATTATCAAATTATTAGATAATTATGACAAAATAACTTATAACCGTACATATTCTATTCTAGTTGTATGTAAAGTGGTCAAAATCAAAATCAGTGATCGAATAAAATTGTTACGACAAAAAATAATAATTGTTTTTATTGTCACCAACCCTAACGTTTGACTCTAGTTGGATATACTGGTCTTGGTGACCATTTATTAATCATTCTATGCAACATTATAAAAAGGTAAATCCGAAATCTCGTAGACCTAAGCTACGATTGCTACGGCGTAGACTTCGTAGCACTATATCTCTTTGTTGTACCTCTTTTGTAAATAGCTTCTAATGAGATATTCGCTACAAGACACTGATCATAAAGGATATTATCGTGCTTAAACTTTAACTTTGAACAAATGAAAACAAGAAACACCACAGAACCTTCACAACAAACTTGGGACGATTTTATCAATGTAATTGCTTGCTTAACAAAACTTCTACCTTTAAGTAATCACTTTGATAACATCCTTCAAGCACCCATAGTTACTGCAAATGTTATGCCACATTCAAATCAAGCAATTAGTCAGACCCATCGATTCTGGATTAACTCCAGACAAAAATAAACCTTAATCCTGACACATACATATTCATTTTCAGCAACAGAAATCATTCCCTTTGCGCAAAAGCTTTGCCAAATGTATTCCGTTCGATTTCCAATTTTAATTCGTTGCAATGAAAGTTCATTTTCGAAGCAGCATTATTTAAAGAGCGATATAATTTTCTTTACACGATTTTCAAGCTTAGTGAGCAGTTTTAGGGTTGGATACGGATTGGTGGGTGGTTTAGGGGTAATACAGGGTGCGGTGAAGTTGTTATCGGCAGTAATTAGTCAAATTAGTCGGGGGTACGTGTTCAGTATAATTGTGAGCGGGAAGAGAGCGGAATACAAACACGCTTCAATGTTATCTCGATACACATTACGCAAAGAGATGGTCGCTTTTTAGGGTTCCGTACCCAAAGGGTAAAAACGGAACCCTATTACTAAGACTTCGCTGTCTGTCCGTCTGTCCGTCTGTCTGTCACCAGGCTGTATCTCATGAACCGTGACAGCTAGACAGTTGAAATTTTCACAGATGATGTATTTCTGTTGCCGCTATAACAACAAATACTAAAAACAGAATAAAATTAATATTTAAGGGGGGCTCCCATACAACAAACGTGATTTTTTGCCGTTTTGACTAATATATAGATAATGGTACGGAACCCTTCGTGCGCGAGTCCGACTCGCACTTGGCCGGTTTTTAGAATCAACGTGTTACGGATTAGTCGCGCAGTGCATTAACGTTATGAGAATGTTATTAGCGAAAGCAAAGTAAGCGCAGTTGAATTGAGTTGAATGTTTTTAGTTTAACTGTCCGAAGATTATGATATGAATTTAATTCAAGGAAGGTTATACAACCTGAAATATATTTTTTAAAATAAGATAATTTATGCTCGATGTAAGGGACATCGTACAACACTTTTCAAAGATTCAGAACACAATTCCATACCCATAGCATTGACATTTATCGTGGGTTGTTGAAAAATGCTGTGGTACTAAACTGATTTGAGATTTTCAATGTTGAGAATATGATTGTTGATCTTAAGTACCAATCCCGAGAGTAGCACGGGTAAAATAAAACTTCCCGTGGTACTACTGAATCGCTTACTAGTTTTTTTACCGTTACAATCTCAACCAACGGACGCTCTCTGGAACTAAATGACTCAAACCAATTTTAGCTGACATGTAACAAAAACAAAACATTCTACCTACAAAACCTGTGGACACAGTTGAATCATCATTGCCTAGCTTCCTCCTAAACTATATTGGGATCGGGTTCCAGTCTAACCGGATGCAGCTGAATACCAGTATTATATTGGTGACGACTGCCTAACTGACCTCCAACACAGTTGGTTGGTAATTATGTTATCATGTTATATTATGGTATCATTTTATATAACATGATACCCCATGGTATCAAAATCCCTAACCGTGTTATGTTTCCTCTCCTCAACTTCAACAGAAAAATACAAGCAACAATAAAAAAACAAAATGATTGTAATTAGTAAAAAGGTCGAACAAACAACTGGAGGAGGATCGATGACTCTCTAGTGATCCGCTTGTTAGCTGAAGAGTGAGTGAAGCTGGAGGGAGGACCTCCCGTTCAAATAGAATGGACTAGTAGTGAGGGGATTAGAAGGGGTTTTTTTTTGTCAGGGTGCGAGTTGTGTCTAATGATAAAGCTTTCGGAAAATATAATTGTCAATGACAAGGATTTTAAGCGAGAAAGTGGTCAGTTTGAAAATCTGTGCCCAAGTATAACAATTTTTCTTTGTCTTTTTTTTTAAATGAAATGGCCTTGCGTTTGGCCGCCACTCGCATGATGCGAAGCGATGATGCGGCCTAGGGTATAGCACACTTGCAAATAAGAAAGCAATTCATTAGAACTTTGAGTAGATCCAGATTAAAAAGATGGGGAAACAGAGAAACCGGCAGTGAATTCCACAGAATGGCGGTTCGCACATAGCGTTTCGTTTGGGTACGTGAAACTTCAACCATATAACGGTGACGCTTCGCCGTATCTCTGCTCGCCCGGTGATAGAATGGGGATGGGGGAATTAGATGTGTAATTCCAAAGCACACTCTCCGAAATGTAACCGTTAAAAATCCGATAGGCTGGCAACTTTGCGGCGATGTTGAAGGCTTTGGAGTTTGGCTTTATCAAAGGAGCTTGGGAATTTCTCTGAAAACTAGCCAAGTCAGACCTTAGGCTTCAATATACGTGAGCAATGACAACAACAACAATGTATGCGACTGTCCCTTTAAACTTATTATTGTTTATTCATTTGTTTTTTTTGACACCGGTCCGTTCGGACGTAAACATTTTTTGTCTACGTCTGAACGGACCAAAATGAATTGACAGCGGTCCGTTGAGACTAAACACCCGAAATGTCTGCCTACGTTTGCCAGCCCTGGCTCATACTAGTTTGGTAGAGTGGTTATTCACAACTAATTCATGAAGTGGGTCGGTACCTGCTTTCTTCCTGCTATTGAGATTGGTTGATTGATATGCTATTGACACGGGCAGGTGTTATAAGGAACTATATTATGTATGTATGTATGTGGGATATCTTCCGTAATTATTGTTTATTTTTGAGCTCCCGATATTTCGACGCTGTTGCAAGCGCCATGATCGCGGGTTAACTGGAGAATGCGGGTGGATTGAAAACAATAACAACAATAATTACGGAAGATATCCCTTAAGTGACATTTTAAGTATTGTGATGAACCGTGAAATTTTAAGCCTAATGTGAATTTATAAATTTTCGTTGCAGTTTATCGTCTCTAATGACGATGACGCTTGTACTTATTAACAACATATCGCCTAACAACGTACGTCCACTGCTGCTGCAATTTATGCTGCTGTTATTTTTATTATTATGTGCCCCTTAAAACACGAAAACAATTTTCCAATTCAGAATTCAATCAATAAATCATTCCCTCGTTATTTTATTTGGACAAAAAACGTTGGTAATTGAGGCAAGGGGTGGCAGGGGATGAAAACACCCGTGAAAATTTAACAAGGAGCACCCCAGCACTCCGCAACCAATGACCTATTAGAGTCTCAAGTTCATGTACATTGTTCTGAAAGCTTCGTGCGTGAATGTATGCGGCTCACTACACAGAATGGGTATTGTTTACAGTTATTTGGGTCTGTTTAAATTGGAACCTTCCTTTTAATTGGTAGGTGGAATTATCAGCTTTATTTACACAGCAATGTGGAAATAAATACTTCTAAATGGTAAACAATTTGCAGTAGGTAATAATTTAGGGATGGTTTTAAATACATCTGAGTATCTACATTGAAAATGTGGTTTCCTAATATTATAAATGCGAAAGTATATGAGGATGTCCGAATGCTTGTTACTCTTTTACGCAAAAACTACAGAACGATTTTTTGTGAAATTTATGGACAATAATCGATCTCCACGCGGGTGAAACCGCAGGCATAAACTAGTACATTGCAAATAAGGAGATAAAAAATGTGAACATTTAAACCAGATTTGAGATGATATTACCCGAACTAAAGAAATTTTAACGTGAATATCTACACAATGCCATTATTATATGCCAATATTTATATTCCATTTTGTAATGGAATATAAATAAATCCTTTGTTCAAGAGTCGGAAGCAGACTATACGTACTGTTTGATATAAATTTCATTACGCACGGGATGTTGTTTACGAGTTAACTTGTTAAAAGCGGGTTAGGCGGCTGGGAACCTTGTAAAGATAATAATTAGTTGTTCATGTTTCTCGAGTTGCCTAAGTAATTAAAACGTTAATGCATAGGTAATTAATACAGTTAGGGAGAATTCACACGTGCCACAAGAACACCTCATCACAGCGACACAAAGTGGTCTAGCAGTGGTTACGTGTGAATAGTGACGCTTGCAGCTTCTTGCAGTTGCGTTGTGGTAACTGCAAAATGTCGAAGTATTTGCTTCGTCGCTAGGAGTTGCGATGTAGTTATGTTGTGGCTAGTGTTTTCAGACAGACAGATCGACTCTGGCATTCGTAGGACCTTTTGCGTTTTTCGTTGCGTCGACGGTGTGGCTGACTCTGGCAGAGCCACCATCAGGGATTTTAATTTTGATAACACAAAAATTTAGTCGCTATTTAGTCGAAATTAGTCGCCAAATATCAGATTTGGTCGGTCACTGGTTCAAAAGATATAAGGGCTTATTGTTGGCCCTGCTGGAGAGAGCCTACTCCAGCAGAGCCACATTATTAACTCAAAAACTAGGGCACCTAGCGAAGATCTGTTTTCTCCCATATTTACTCGCTAATTAGTCGAAATTAGTCGCCAAATATCAGATTTGGTCGGTCACTGGTTCAATAGATATAAGGGCTTATTGGTGGCCCTGCTGGAGAGAGCCTACCCCAGCAGAGCCATATTAATAACTCAAAAACTAGGGCACCTAGCGAAGGTCTGTTTTCTCCCATATTTACTCGCTAATTAGTCGAAATTAGTCGCCAAGTTACAGATTCAGTCGGTGTGTCATTAAAAAGATATTAAAGAATTCAATTTCCCCATACAGTGGTACAACCAAGTACAAAATACTTAAAGTAGTTTTTAGACAGGTGTATCTATACGACGTCTGGAGGAATTCTATAACTTCAACCCACCAAAGGAAAGCAGTATTCATTACCTAAAAACAAGATCTACAATAAATATATGTAATTATTTAGGTATCGAACAAAATGTGTGCATTTAGTCGCTGGCAGATAGATCGCTGCGCTACGTTACATTTACACGGTAAGTAAGAAAGAGATAGATGCGCGTGTACAGACGAGCTACTTAGAACGAGTTGCCCGTGACGTACCTAAGTTTAAAGTCGGCCAGTTTAAAGTGGAACTTAAAGAATAGTTAGGAACTCGAATGTTGTTATCTTTATGTACCTATTCCGCAAATACAAAAACGGGGAACAGAGCGAGCACCGGCGCGTCGGCGGTGTTCGCGCCGCTAAAAGTATTTAAAAAAAAAAGGTAAATTAACAAACTTGCTCTAAAGTTTTCATCTTAATGTTGGCATGGTTAGTGCAAAGAGTAGAAATTATTTTTTGTTAATATTGTTGTGTTTATATTATCTAATTGTTACCTGAAATTCAAATACCTACATATGTAATAAATAATCACTGTTTGTAGAAATTTATCTAAATATTACTGCAATATTATTACAATGACTGTAACTTCATGTAGATAATTTTGCGGATATAAAACAACGTAAGTAGGTAATTGTACTTTTTTTTTTTTATTGAGAAACTAACTGACCCACGCAACTTCGTTTGCGTCACTTATAAGTGAAAAAGCTCACAAAAGGAATAAAGATTTTTTTAAATCGGATCAGTAGTACCGAAGAGTAGGTACTTACCCCTAACATCCAAATTCACAAACTTTATCTCTTCAGATTATTGATTAAGTAGGTATTTGTAACATTTCCTGTTAGTACAATAATTTTAAGGTAACTAATTAATAATTTTATATTTCGACAATGAAGTTTTATTATTCTAACCTAAATTAAGATAAAATAAAAACTCAACCCGTCCATACAAACTCTACAGCCTACCACGACACAATACACACACACCCACAACGCAACACTGACAATCACCTCAAAATACACACATCAAACCAACTTTTTGGAAATTCATTTTTATAATTTGATTTAGATTTATATATTATTTCCGGCATTTAGATACAGTTCAATTTGTTGTATTTATAAGGAACAATAAATAAACTTACCTATTAAACCTTAATTAGAGCCGTTAATGCTCATATTAGGTATAGTAAGTATTTACATCTTTGATTTAAGTACCTATGTATTTTTTTGTAATGTATTTCAAGCAATGGGTTGATACTTACCTACATACTTACAATACGTTTTCAACGTTTAAGTATTACATTTTACTAAAGATAGGTACGATAATTTTAACGTATTTATTATTCTAAAGTAAATTAGAGCTCAACATTGTAAATTAGTAAAACCGTTGCATGCGACAGTACATCTTGACACTAAATAGACCAAGAGCAAGGTTTAATGGTTTCAAAGAAATTTAAGCCACTCTAACTTAATAATTAAAAACATTTAACATGTATTTAATAGAGAATTTATCTCTCTCGGTCATTTCTAACGACTTTAGACCGATAAAACTTGAAGTATATTACACATATTAATAGAAATATTTTTTCTTAGCAATTTTTCGTGAACTCTTCGATCTAGCTCTTGGACTATACCTTAATAATTGAACTCATTATATCTTCTGAACTAGGACCCGATTAAATCTGTAAGTTGGCGACTAATTTCGACTAATTAGCGAGTAAATATGGGAGAAAACAGATCTTCGCTAGGTGCCCTAGTTTTTGAGTTATTAATGTGGCTCTGCTGGGGTAGGCTCTCTCCAGCAGGGCCAACAATAAGCCCTTATATCTTTTGAACCAGTGACCGACCAAATCTGATATTTGGCGACTAATTTCGACTAATTAGCGACAAAATTTTTGTGTTATCAAAATTAAAATCCCTGATGGTGGCTCTGCCAGAGTCAGCCACACGCGTCGACGCTACGTTATGTTTTTTCGGTCGCTAGAACACGGTGTCACTGCTGGTTGCAATGTGGTCAATATCGCCTACACAGTTGAATTTGGCGGTAAAATATGGTCGGTGTGATTTAAACCATTAATTTCCTTTGTATGTAAAAAAACACACACAAACCAGTGCCTACCTACATGTTGTTGTTGCGATTCTAGTGTAGTTGTAGTACATGTGAAACAAGCCTTATTATTGAATTTATTAAATACATGGCGCGTAAAATGTCGTCATCGTCATCATCGAAAGTCATATTTATGGTAAATTCCCAGTAAACAATTTTCATATTTCAATCCCTGAATTTCTCTTCTCGTCACAATTAATGAAAGAAATAAATCCACTTAACTTCTCCTCATAAAAGGTACAAACAAAAAATCACCCATTAGCGTGTTTCTTCAAGTCATTAGAACGGTATTCTTTCGTAGCACTTCGTAGCACCGTAGCGCTACGTCCGTAATCTTCGTAGCGACGTAGATTGCGTGACGTGGCTACTTTGTCAAACACGAATATACGTACAGTAGGACAGTTTTATAATATAAAATGGAAGTTGGTATTAAGTTAAGTTAGTACCAAGAAATATAATACCTAAATATGACTAAAATATGCAGATTATGGTAAAAATATTAATCTATTGAGGACTGAATGCCTCCATCCATACAAATAGTTACCATCCATATAAATAGTTAGCCAAAACTCCGTACTGGTTGGACCCGTATTTTATTGAGGTTGTTCTATGACATTATAGAGTATTCATCAGCAGCAGGGCTAACCAATACGACAATAAAATTAAACTGCGTATCCACCTTTTATATTGACGTTATAAGATGGTATTGGTACACACAAGACCACACACACAGCCAAGACCATCTTATAACGTCAATATAAAAGGTGGTGACGACAATAAATGAATGCACTGTACTGATAAAGTAGCGACTTGGCACATAACGTGTTAAATACATTTTTGTATGCAGACTGGGAACGTCATGAGGAATACGCAGTTTAATTTAAAGTCGTATTGTCAGTGCTACCCTGTATAAGCTTTTACTATATTTTGTAGTTATCGATGTTAGCCAGTCTCACCACACTAGTGGACCTTCTGGAACCCTTCACTTTACAGTAACACTTTAAAAACACATAAAGTATATACCACTTCAGGAAGCTCTGACCTTTCGGCGAGACCTTTCAGGATCCACGTGTAACCTATGTAAAGTGTGTTTTTATTAAATACTAGTGGACGTCCCGCGGTTTCACCCGCTTAGTTCCCGTTCCCGTGGGAGTACGGGAATAAAATTTTAGGGGGATTACCCCCTACATACAAACTTACAAACAAATGTTACCTCTTTATAATATTAGTATATAGTACATTAAAACGATGGTAAACCTTCTATGAAAAGACCTCCTTCCTGCTTCTTCCTTTTTGTGGCCTATGTCCAGCAGTGGACGTCTTTCGGCTGTAATGATGATGATGATAATGAAACCTTCTATAGGTTGCTAAGTATTTCTAGTTCGCTATGTTGGAAACTATTTACTGTGTTTAATTTATTAGGTTTATGTCTAGTGAACCGCTCCTGCTTCGCACAGCGCCACCTATCGGGCCCGAAACGATCCTATCTTTCAAGCTTGGAACCAACCATACACATTCACAAAATTTCATTAAAATCTGTTGGTTAGTTTAGGAGATTACCGGGTACGAACCTAGTGACACGTGTTTTTTATATAATTAAGATTATAATTCGGAAATAGATTTAATTTTAAGGTGAATGCTCCAGGGTAGCCCGCGAAATTCAAATTTTCTTATGTTTTTTGCAATTTGCAGGCCAGTGCTAGGTTGAATTTTGGTTAAAATATTATTCGCGGCTGTAAAACGTATGTAGTTACAGAATTATATTCATCAAAATCATCAATACGACCCTTCAAGTTCATAAAAGTGGAAAAATGACTTTTTCAAGGTCAAAGTCATTCCTGCACCTTTATGAACTTGTAGGGTTGTATACGCAATATGCAAAAACTGTAAGATTAAGATGGGTTCCATTGGGAAATAAGTTTGGTTCATTCGGTTAGAGTGGTTGCAGGCGGGACTGCTGAGAGCTGAAACTGAGGTCATCGGTTTGATTTCCAGCTCGGCAATGTTTTCCCGGAATTTCTTGGTCATAGGCATATACGACAATCTTCGCAGGGTGGTTAGTAGCAACTGGATGAGAGTTTTCGAGAATCGAGTTAGTGGCGTGCGATTGAAGAGGCCTAAGTTAGCAGTGGACCGGAGCAAGGCTGATGGTGAGGCATATACGATTGTACCCGGTTAGAGGCTGAAAAAATAGGAGTCTCGTAATACATGAGACTGTAACAAGGCTAGCTAAATTTATACACTGAACGCATCTACCTAATCCTTCTGGGAAAGCATACGTTCTACATGTAAATCTTTTAAAGGGTTCTTAAACGTTTCTAAGATTGCTAAGCTGAAGTATAATGTAAGTACTTTGTAACATTATACGAGGTTTAAGTAATGTAAAATTAAGTTTAATTGAATAGTTCGTCGTAGTGTACCTGAGTGGGTTCCTAGCAAGGAATTACTTACTAACTGGAAGTCTGAACTTGTTAAAACTAGCTCATTAGGTGCGCACGCGATACGCTTGTTAAACATTCTTAGATATTTGATGCGTCTTCGTCCGCGTGGAAGAAATGTAATGAGATGGCACGAGGCAATAGTGTAGCACTGTTTTAGTAAAATATTATTTGTAATCGGGTCGGTAATTCCAATATCTTCTCTAGATTCTCTTAGAATATTAGTAAATTCGATGTTATTGAATATGGATGTGGTCGTCGTAGTAATAGTATGGCCATAATAATTAAATAAATAATGTATGGCAGAAGTTTCTAAAATAGTAGGTACTTTATATGATATAACATTACGCCTGTAATCCCCAAAGGGTTCGACAGACGTGTACTTAATAGTACACCCATGTTTTGCCAGTTATGTTTGTGCCATATAATAGGGGGCGGGCCTATTGCCATCAACGGGGCACAAATGCAGACTCTGTGGCTGCTACTGAGAAATTCCCGACGGCAAAACCCAATAAAAATTTGCCCGACCAGGGAATCGAACCCAGGACCTAATAATATTCAGCAGTCGCATGCACCACTAGACCAACGAGGCGGGCAAGCATGATATCGTTTCTATTATTCCACAATTTTCTACAACACTTTCTCTTTTTAGGGTTCCGTAGTCAACTAGGAACCCTTATAGTTTCGCCATGTCTGTCCGTCCGTCCGTCTGTCCGTCCTCTCTCTCATTCTTAATCTCAGTGATCGTTATCACTAGAAAGCTGAAAATTGGTACCAATATGTATATCAATCACGCCGACAAAGAGGTAAAATAAAAATTGGAAAAAAATGTTTTATTAGGGTAGCCCCCCTATATGTAATGTGGGCAATGATTTTTTTTTTTAATTTCAACCCTAATGTGTGATATATTGTTGGAAAGGTATTTAAAAATGAATAGGGGTTTCCTAAAATCATTTTTTGATAATGTCAATAATTTCGGAAATTATTGCTCCAAAAGTAAAAAACAATGTGTCCCCCCCCTCTAACTTTTGAACCATAAGTTTAGAAAATATGAAAAAAAACTGAAAAGTAGAACTTTATAAGGACTTTCTAGGAAAATCATTTTGAACTTGATGGAAACAACACTTTTTGTACAAAAAAGACAAAAAGTTGTACAAAATAATTTCTGGACTAAGTTTGTAGTATATTCGTATTTGCAAGCATTTTTACATAATGGATATCCACCTTTAAACTCATAAGTGGGAATACTTATTGTGACGGACGGGAAACTACGGAACCCTACACTGAGCGTGGCCCGACACGCTCTTGGCCGGTTTTTATATTATATCCTACATTTCTGAAAGAAAACACCTACGGATGATTACACGGTGAGTATAACAGAAACACGTGGCTTTACTCACACAATCCAAGCTTGTAATGTAACTAATTACTAAAACGTAAACCCTTTTACATTTATTTTAGCAACAAAAAGTAAATAAATCCCGTTTAGTCTCCGTGTAGCTCTGTGCTGTACAAGAGCTCATTATAACAATTATGACATAACTCTGTACACCGAGTCAATTACATATATTACGAAGTACTCAAATCTCTACAGGAGATGAGATGAAGGAATGTATTCTACAATAATATTATAACTTTAAGTTTAGTAATAAGTGCTGAAATATAATATTATATATTTATATATATATATTTATTAAAATAGTTCAAAATAGCACTTCACTGTTAACGCTGCATTTTAGTCAATATTTCTGTATCCCAAGTATGAATGCTCGACAGATTGAAGATGCATTAGGATGTAATTTATTTAATGATTTAACTGAAACATAAATCGGCTCTTTGCCAATTACATTAGTTACAATATACACACACATGTCACAAAACTCCAGACGGCAGACATACTCATAATCCATAAACTATAGGCACCAACACAGCCATGCATAGTAAACACGTGTAGGTAACTAAAACTTTGTAACAATTTTAGACTGCAGTACTTGTCAAAAACACACCAACTTACACACAGGTACATAATCGCAACTACAAAGTTATGAAAACTCCCCACGTCCTACATAGAGCCGCCGAATAGCGTACTTCCTAAAACCGCACAAAAGCTGCACGATAACAAATGAACACAAACTCTACGAGAGCTTTACATCGAGCAGCTCTATGTAGAGTTGCTCTACATAAAGTTCGTTAACGAACATCGTTAGTGCTAGTTCCTGCGGTGGTTTCACAGTCAACAAAATAGTTTGGTACACAGTAATTTTTAGGGTTCCGTACCCGAAGGGTAAAAACGGAACCTTATTACTAAGACTTCGCTGTCTGTCCGTCTGTCCGTCTGTCTGTCACCAGGCTGTATCTCATGAACCGTGACAGCTAGACAGTTGAAATTTTCACAGATGATGTATTTATGTTGCCGCTATAACAACAAATACTAAAAACAGAACAAAATTAATATTTAAGGGGGGCTCCCATACAACAAACGTGATTTTTTTGCCGTTTTGTCTACATTTTGTCTGTGTTTGGTACGGAACCCTTCGTGCGCGAGTCCGACTCGCACTTGGCCGGTTTTTTTCATATTAGTACCAGGACCAGCCTATTATTATCCGAACAATGTTGAAAGGTGGCTGTGACAACCTGGACGTGGAAAGCGAAGGACAAGGTTTGTGGCGCGGTTTAGGAGACGCCAATGTGGACATTAGCCTCAAATTAAAAACAAAAACTGGCAAATTAGTCTAATGCTCGAGCATTAGACTAATTTGATTGTAATTTGATTTCTTGAGCAAAGATCTTCAACAGTTTCCTCACAAATTCCGACATTTCTTTTCACCCACCCGCCTACATATTTTTTTACATGATTAAGCTCTATTTTATCTTATAAATGATTAAAACGGTTTCAACAATTAGATGCGTTTGTTACCTGTGCTTCTAAAATCTGCACTAATGTAACAAAGAGGAAGAAATTGTGTGTGATAAACAGGAAGAAATTGGAGATGATCTCCAAAACGATATTATTTGTCTTCCGGCTGTCATTTGTAAATCTTTGTCAGTCGTTACAGGTAGTAAGAAGAACCATAGTCTGGGTGGTCAAGGGGTAACTGGTAAGTGGAGGTCAGATAGGGTGTCGCAGATAGGCTAGGCAGATTGATTATGTAGGTATCACCATCTGCCTAGACTTTCCTCAACGATTTCAGCTAGAATGCATTTCCTTAAATTGAAAAGCCATAATCTGGTCTCTAATGATGACTTAATTTTTTTTTTAAATTAGTTAAATGTTAGAGCAGCCTGATTATCTTTATATTAAACTCTTTGTTTGACTGTAGTTTCTAACTCCGGGTAGAGTTCGAGGCCATAGTTTTAGTATTTTTTGTTTGTTTCAGCTCTATTTAATTCTAGTAATTATGGAAATTCATAATTACTAGAATTAAGTAGAGCTGAGAATCTCTTAGTATGTTAGGTTCACACGAGGAATATTAATAATATTTTCTAGTTTAGGAAAATGTTGATTAAAATATGTGAAAGTCTTTTAGAAAATAAAATGTAATAAAGAAGATACCCGTATTAAGCGCGTATTTACACTGGTACTAACAACGGAGTGAAACGAAAGTTGTTGCTTAAAGATCTGCTGCGTTTTTCATTACATAATAAGAGGTTGTTATGAAAATAGGTAAAACTCTCACTTCTTGTTTGTAGCGTACCTTTACGTATTTTTATAATGAAAAATAACCTCCCCGTGGGCTTTAACAGGCGTCTACACAATTATATTTGATGGATGGACAGCAGTAGGGCAGCATTAACTTTCCGTGTTAATTCCCAGAGGGCTGCAAACGTCCGAGAGCACTCTATTCTCCCTCCTCTAGTCGGGTTTGCTACAGCCGACCCGTGTCGAGTCTGTAACTTTAGAATCACTACTTTTGCTACTAAAATTATAGGGCACTTAAATAAGGCATTTAGTTTTCAGACCGGCTGTTCTAGAAGCCTTTGAAGTCAGGTGTCATCTACCGACCTGGCGGCACCCAATAGGCCTGCGTGGTGGATTACGGTGCGACTCACCTTCTCAAAGTGAGGAGGCCTGTGTCCCAGCAGTGGGAACATTAAAGTACTAGTTACAGTAAACGCTAAGTACAGTTCAAAGCCTAACTTTAACTTTAATATGAAGTCAGAGGTGAGTAAATATTGACATAACGGAATTAAATGAAAGGATGTCTTCTAGATTACCTTTCGCACACGAACAAGATCTAAGTAAACTGATCGTCGGAATTGCTTGTAACAATTCAGACAAATCACATTGCGGTAATCCCCACGCAAATCCTTTGAGCTCAACCTCAGTCCTCCTCAGTGCTGTGGCTGCGGCGACACAAACATAGGTGTGTCGTGCAGTCGCACCTGCGATCGATCACACCTGCGTTACCATGGCAACGCCCCCGTGCGCCCGGAGCATAGTGCAGGCGGGAAGCGGGAGCGGTAATACTAAGAGAGAATTGGACTTGTTTGATGAATCTGGGGTTACCCCAGTCGAACTGGTAAAGACCAATTGCGGACCGATTGCGGACACCGGGCAGGGATAGGAAGCGATCGCAAACGCGACTGCTGAGCATATAGTTTTGGGTTCGATTTCTAGGTCGAGCAGTGTTATTGGGTTTTCCCATCAGCGTTTTTTAATAGCAGCCACGGCCTGGCACTAAATTATGCACGTTTCTTATTAACTAGAGTTCGAGCCCAGGCTCAGCATCCTCATCATTGGATATCTGATGGACAAAGGCGTCCGCACAAGCCGGGGTTGCGGGACTGTTCGAAAGAGATACCGTGGCCCCGGAACACAAAGGGCGATGAAGGAACATGGATGGGTTTTAGTCAGTAAAAGTGTGACACTCTCTCCTGCTCCGCCCAGAGCGGGAGTAGTCATTTGATGATTTCCCATACGAAAAAAAAAAATTGGCTTGGGCACAACAATTTATACAGGTTTACATTTTTATCACTTTCCGAAAAAAATGGGTATAATAGGAGAATGGAGTTGAAGCAAATGGCAGTAATTAATTATTTTGTTATTTTTTTTTTTTTTTTCAATATTTCTCGTTCTTTGTTCTAATATGAAAAGTTTACTTGATTGATGACAGATCATTTTTTTTCTAATCAATGGAAAAAAGAAAAAAAACTATGTATGCCATAAGCTTCTATTCCGTTCACCTAATATACCCATTTTTTTTGGAAAGTGATTAAAAAGTCATCCGGTATATATCTTCTCGGCCGCTCGCATTATGGCAACCCGCGGTTATCGTGTTTGATGTGTTCGGTTATATACACAACATCATAATATTTTCTGTTTAGTTTATTATGGACTTACTTGCTCACTGCACTAGTTTAATCCTCCCATTCTCGTCTCCAATAACGTAAAACTACACTGAAATTAAAGTCTTTTTGTAATGTTGGATTTCTCTCAGCGCTGCGCAGAGCGTTGAAAATTCAACAGAGAGAGAGACTTTAGCATTCATGTAGGTTTGCATGTGCTTCGCATAATTATGTGAATAATTTTGGCTTAGTACGAGTTTTTGCCTCGGACAAATCTTATATTAACCATTCAATCGCGTCAAAGTAAACATAAAATAATTCCGTTTCCCATCTTTGCCACCAGAGGGCGTTAATATAGCAAATGAATTAGAAGAATAATTTCGTGATTTCCACATAATGCCTACATAAAAATTAGATTATTTTTATTAGAATTTTAGAACAACAATCTACACCAAAATAATGGTTAGAACTTAGACCTCTGATAGGATCGAGTTTGTGTATGTCTATCAGTGAAGTCGGTCAACTAACCGCGCGGTAGTCATGTTTGGCCGGGAACGAAACCAACTCTCGCAACGTGCCATGCGATGCGCTAAACTAACAACGCCATCTAGCGGAATAGACACAAACTGTTTGCTGAAGATTAACAAACGTGCACTGTCCCGCTTGATGACTACACCCTAAAGATAAATATAACAGTAAAAAAAGAAAACAATTAATTTAATAGTTACGTTATTAACCCTAAAACTACAATACTGGGTAGTGGGTGACCCTGTGTTTGTTTTTTTAATTTATTTTAGCGAGATATTGAATTTGAATTCTGTGCGTTTTAGTACCTTCTTGTTCCGTATTCCGCTGTCAGTAGCCCGTGGGCCGTGACGCTTTGCGGTGTGCGTTCGTTCATTAGTTTTCGAGTAGTCATCTATTATGGTCGCTCGTGACCCGTGTTGTGATAATTGAAACATTTTAGTATCTGATAAATCATTAAATTTGACTTTAATTTCACGAATACCGTCTATAACATGGCATTAACGTCACGCCTTCGAATATTTTGGAGGAAGCGAATGGTGCTTAATCCAGTTCTTCGGATGACGAAGCATCGGATGGATCGTAAAGTTGTTTTTCACTCATTTATTTTTTCTCTTTGTTCATAGAATATCAAATAAACTTATCATAACATTATGTGTTTATGGTCATTAAAGTTCATAATTTTCCAGAAAACTGTATTTTTCTTTGGGGTCACCCGCAACCCATGTTGTGATTCTTGGAACTAAATTAAGATGTTATAGTTCTAGAGTAAAGACTAGACTACACAAAAATAACAAGTCATACTAATATAGAGAATAACATTTCAGTCTGTTTCATGCTTTTATTCATAAAAATCACATGACAAATTTATGTTCGTACCCGCTAATCTGCGAAACCAGCCAACTGATTTCAATTAAATTTTGTGAATGTTTATAGTTGGTTTCAGCTTGAAAGAAAGGATAGTTTTGGACACGATTAGTCGCTAGTTCTCTTGTAAAATGAATTAAATGTCAATATCACCCGGCATCGTTCCAATTTCAACCAGCATAATATCCTTTAACAGATACAAAAATGTATCACATGATCTAGAAAATTAAGTTCCACCCTCCCCCCGCACGCGGTTGCCGGACATTTTTTATTATATTAAAGCACTTCACCTTGCGGGGTGGACAGGGTCGCTTTTAATACAGTTAGGTGGCGCTTTAAAAGCTTTTTTTTACCATAGGTGTGAAAGCTAGTGTGAAAATGTATAATATGAGAGGAATACGTATAATAGGGTACATGACAAAAAAATGTAATATTGGATAAGTACTTACATATTTTTTTTTCACGTAAACAAAAAATGAAGACACATTTGAGTACATTTTTTACTCAAACGTGACGTCACAGGCACACATGATCTTTGACACGTTTTATCTTCGTATCATTTTATTAATTTGATAAAACAAAAAACACTTATCCAATATTTTTCGATAATCTAACTGACGGACTAAACAGAATCATATTTTTTTAGTCATTCATCATCCCTATTGTATGAGAATAGGCCTTTACCCTACAGCATGCAATTAAAAAAAAATAAGCTGGTACCTAGGTCATTTTTAAGAATGAGTATCTTTTGAATTCAAATCAATGCCTACAACTACCATTTCAAGGTCACCCACTCATGTCACCAAAATAGAAGACTTGTAGCCAACATTATAAAACACGACGCGTTTCCCGATATTATCAGTTGAACGATCACGATGGTGGAAGTAATAATCACGAGTAATGACGAGTACTTAGGTGTATATGTAGGTCCTTATTATACACTAATTGGAGCCCACTCCGGCGGCACGACATTTTGTAATTCAGGAGGGACAGGAGAGCTCGATAAATATGTCGTTAGGGACAGATGGCTATTATCCATTTATTTGTACAATTTGAATAGCTAGGGTTTACGTTTACGGTTATGACATGAAATAATATTTATCTTTGTAAGAAGGTTATTAAACAAATCAAGCTTTTTACAAACTAGTTGAGATCGGAGTTTCCGCTGGTCACGGTCACTTCTAAAGTCCAGACGTCTTTGTCAGATAATGTGAGGATGAAAATGTTAACTCATCTAAAGATATCTTCCTTGATTTTGAATTATTGTGAGCTCTCGATATTTAATTTATATCTAATCCCGATATTTAAGTGACAGTGTATTTAACAGTATAATCCCGATATTTAAGTGACAGTGAAAGTTTGGTTACAAACCGCGAAAGCTTAAAAAGCAGTGTTTCATTTAAATAGCTTGTTTGGTTGCTAATTACAATGCATCTTTTCAAAAGAGCTTCTAAATTATCCTTTTCTAAAGTTCTATCATTATTCACCTCCCCATATCTCAAAATATTTGCGGTTGGCGCAACATTGTCTTCGTTTCTACATTTCTTTTATTTGTCACAGCAGCAGTCACCTCCTTTTCTACCAGTAAAGTGTAAACTAGTTATTCTAAACACATTTTTTTTACCCATAAACTACAGTAGTAGGCCCACCGCCCGCCAACACACGAACGAATTCGGCGCACTATTGATTTTCCCAAGTTCTCTTACACACGGCGTGTCGGAGGAGGTATAAGACGAGCCCCGTGTGAAGACACACCTGGCTGCGAGGGGGGGAGGGGAGGGATATTAATTATATTTACTACAGGAAGATTTGTAGTTGTAGGGTAAAAAAAATATGAAGTGCGTGTGGAAAGTAATATAGATAATTATGTAGGGTTCCACGGTCATGACCAATATCACTCATAAACTGGCGCTTTTATTCCACGGGGGTAGGCAGAAGCAACAGAACGACAGCTACGATTCTTACATACGCCATTTGCTTTGTCCGCGTTCATAAATCTGGTCGTACACGAACGCCAGTCGCGAGTACTACGCACCGTCTGAGCTTTCTGAAGAACATCACCGTGATCAATGTTATTCTAAAGCGAATTTTTCGAAAAAAAAACGAAAGTTGATATCTGCATAACAATAAAGGCCACCTTTCCACTTACCCACTTTGTTTATGGAGTAAAATCCAAATAGGAAACAGGAATAAGGAAACAAATGGCAAACAACATCGTTCTAACAATAGATACGTAGGTACGATTACGTATTAATTATATCCACAAAACGTATAGGTACATACAATATATAAAATAAAACGATATTATTTTCATAAATGTTCACCATATAATTAATTTCAATAGAGCCCATGTGAAAGAACACCTGTGCCGTGTAACAATGTGTATGAAATTCACCCTGCTGGCACGGGAATGTTATTGTAAGCAAACTTCATATTATCATTAACAGTGTTAATATTCGACTACCTATAGCTTTATGTTTAGATTCAGAATAGGCATAAAGAAACGGAAAAGCTCTTTGACCTTTGCAAAAGGGTGAGTGAATAAGCTGTTTTGTAACCCTTTTGCTTCAGTTGAGTTCTGATAGGTCGGTTAATTCTAAAGAAAAGGATCTCAAAATGTATCTGTTTATACAATATAGTACCTACCTATACCTACCATCCTCAATTGAAAAGGGAGGATCTTTCGACCATACGGGATTGTGTCTGGTGAGTGAGGTATAATATCCGGTTGTAGTTGGGCTTCGTTGTAGGATTTTGCATAACGTTATTCAGGTAAAAAGTTTATATATGGTGTTGTAGATACAACATACCGAATAAATTAAAAAAAAAATCGTAACCACCTACAACAACAACAAAATGATTTTCTATTCTATTCTTAAATGCCTTTTGTTATCTACTTAAACTTACCTACCCATCTTCTATAATAACCGCTAGCCAATACCCGCGACTCCGTCCGCGTCGAAGAAACATAATTTATGACACTAGGTAATAACACTATAACTTTCCATCAGTGAAAGATTTTTTAAATAGGAGGAGTATTTTCAGAAATTACCTCTTCCATCAACCATTTTTTTGTTTTGTTCTGTGCGAGTCGAATAAATACATTTTCATTGTTTCTTTCTTTTATTTCTTACATATAAACTTACAAACTTACCTCTCTATTTTTATAGTGTAGATGTAGACATGTAGATTTGTAATGGTTACTGCACAAACTGCATGTCCGCGCATGTTGCCAATTTCATAATGTTGTAGCTACGTAACAGAATATGCGCTGACCTCTACGCGGGCGATCGATACCCGCTGTCCGAGCGCTAAATGTACGAAATGTAAGTAAAATGTAGCGGGCACTGAACAAATTGTAGGAAGGGATAACATATTGTACTCATTTGGAGAGGAATTTGTTAGGTAAATGAGTTGTAGAACACATTTGCTCGTAAAGGGTCTCTTAATTCACCCATTTCAATATCGTAATGTATCTCATTACGTACTTGTGCAATAATGTAATGTACAACGCACGGTTTATCAAAATGCTCCGTCTAAAACGAACGGTACTTTTTAAAATCTCAGCAAAGAGTTTTTATGTCAGAAAAGTTTTAACATTTTATGAATAACATTAATTGTGGGAGATGAAATATAATAAATAAACATTTAATTCTTTAATTTAATAAATTTTGACAATAATTACAACCATTTATCTGTAACAAAAACACAAAAATATTAATTAACTTTATTAGTAATACTGGCTGTTTTGTGTCTCTGCCTTAAAAAAAAAGCGCTGATGCGCGCGCATCGCTAATTTGGGAACAAGTAAAAGATTTATTCGTTTAAGAAAGTCCGAGTTTTATTTATTTCCTCGCAAATATGTTATAAAACGTCTTATGACATACGTGCGCTTTGATAATAACAGCCTCTGCTTTATTATAGCCCTCGCCTACGGCTCGGCTTAGCAATATCGCCTCGGCTGTAATTTTCAACTTACCGCACTTATATCATCATAATGTAGGTACTATTACATCGTCTTCGATCAAAAAAACAGTAACACCGTATCTTATATCACAACATAACATAGTCAATTCGACCGAACCCTTTTTTCCAACTTGCCCACCATAAGTCGTTTGATCCCATCGCTGACCCGGCTCGAGACACAAATGACGGTGGCAGCCAATTTACCGCCTACCAAATGTACCCATGCTTTATTGATGGCTTGGGATATGGACCCTATATTAGAGGTGACACAAATTTCGTTCAGTCTATGGTTCAATCAAGAGTAGCTTTTGGAGACTGTCTTTCAAAACGTAAAATAATCGGCTTAAGGCGAACGTGATCAGCACATCGTAATGGTAACATTCTACAGAGCTGTCAGTGGCATCATTGTTGATTTAATATTGAGACGGACAGCTACAGTCGCCAATGCATCAAGTTACCTCAAACTGGCAAATTTTCTTATTCAATTTTGAAATTAACCATCAACATTTTATGGTTTAAAATCATTTGGAGAAATTTGACAGTTTTTGGTAACTTAATTGGCTGGTTACTGTACCTATTTCAGTTTCATTGTTGTATTTCGTCATTAGTCTATTTTGAACATTTGACCAAAATTGGTCACCTTTTCTGCCTTTCTGTAGTTTTTACATCCCCATGGGAAACAGGCTTCACTTTATATACCTATATGTATGACGGATATTCTCTCTTGTGATAGAAAAATATACCTTGTTTTGCTTTCACTCCTGGGAAGGATCCTAGGATCCTAGCTATATTGACATGTCGGTGTAATTTACCGCTCCACTACCCTGACAAAGCGATCTGTCTCTCGTGACGTCACATCGCGACGGAGAGGATAATTTATTGAAACCACTGACTCAATGAGAATCGCTTGGAGGACTCGTCAAGTTCTGCTGAAATAGCTCTTGTTTGACTTATCAGCAGATTAATTAGACAAATAAATTGTCATTATCTGAGAATTGTTGTAAAGAAAAATGTCGTAGGTTCTTCACATATTGACGACCCAAATGGCGCAGCGGTGGTGAGGCTGGCTTACATTCTTAGGGTCCCGGGTTCAAATCCCGGTTGGAGCAAATGTTTGTGTGATGAGCATGGACATTTGTTTCCGAGTCATGGATAATAAATATGTATTTACAAACAAAAAGTAGTATATCAACTATCTGGTGTTCACGACACAAGTCTCGTTTCTTAGCGCTGTGTGTTCATGTCCAGCGATATTTATTTTTTTATATCCCAATTTATTTGGAGTCAGCGAGGCATGTATTCTTTCATACTTCTCTATTGGTCGTCATTCATCTCATTGTCACCTCCTTTCTATCCATATCATCTTTTACACAATACATTCATCGTTTCTTCTGCTTTCTCCTACTCTTACAACCATCCGCATTCATACTCAAAACCCTTTAGGTAGGTGTTTCATCCCATAAGTTTCTGAACGCAGTTTTTTGACGTTTGACAGATGACGTTTCAGTTGTCAGTGCGATGACGTTTAGTTGTCAGTGCGATTTTGATTGGGAAGAAACTTGCTTCCGTGGTCTTTTTTTTTGGTGCACGCTTTGTCGTGTAATTATTGATTGAAACTTTGAGTTAATGTTAATCCGATACAATCTTGATCGGTGTTTGATATTTTGTTGATAATTGAGTGAAAATTGAGAAATCTCGCCACCTTGGGTCGTGACCGCGAGTAATTTGTTGGTTATGTAGCCGGCCTTTGTGACATTTGGATGCCGGTTTGACCAGGGAGTCGACGGTACGCGCTGTGGGGCGTCCTTTGGTTACCGTCGAATCTACATAACTTCACATACACAACACAAAACACATTTACACTTACACCCCACCCAGATACGACGTGACCAGGGACTACGTCACATCACCAGTACCAACGTGATGGTAAGTGTATCTAATAGTTGTTCTCCTTGTCGATTGGACAAATATTATTTTGATTAGGGCTCCGCGTAATCGCGGACATCGTGAGTCTGTTGGTGCAGTCTCACACAACTGGTAGCAGAGCGTGGTTTAATTGTTAAATTCACCACTTATTGTCGAGTTAAAAGTATTGAGAAGTATGATTTGTTGCCTGTCAGCCTGACTCAAATTAAACATAGTTAACATTGATTGTTTGACATAATATGTTATGATATGTAGTGTCCCTTGTGGCTTGTACTTTAATTTGTTGTTGTATAAACAAGGTATTGCTTGTACAGGGTCGGATTTGAACTTGTAATAATTCAAACTAAGTTTTATTATTTGGTTAAATTGTAGTTGGGTCCGGGAAAATTATTCCTGTTGATTATTTAATTGAATTTAATTTGTTTATTTGATATTTGTCCCAATGGCTTCATTGAAAGCTGTAAACCAAGCCATTGGTGGATTGACCTCACAGCTAAGATGGTTTGCCTCTGCTGCTGCAACCGCTGAGCGTCTAGACCTGGAAGAGGCCACGCTTGCCCGGTATGAGCAGTTGAATGCGAGATTGAGTGCGGTTGACACTTTGTTTGCTCGCTTCAATGAATTGATTTTGGACTTGGACCTGGAAACATTGGGTCAAGCAGCCCGTGATAAGGTTGTTGCGGATTATGACCAGATGTTGAACCTGGGTGACATAATAAGTATGCGCGCCAGGGAAATTTTGAAGAGTCGGGACCCTGCCCAGGTCAAAACAGAGACCTCTGTTGTTGCAGGCCCTGGACTTTTGGGTAGACTGCCTACCCTGGAGCTGCCACATTTTGACGGTCACTTGGACCATTGGTTAAGCTTCAGGAACCTGTTTGACAGTTTGGTTGATTCGCGCTCTGACCTCCGACCGGCCCAGAAGTTGGCTTATTTGTTGTCAGCCCTAGGAGGTGAGGCTCGAGCCTTGGTGCAGCACTTGCCGGTGACCGACTCGGCCTATCCCACCGCTCTGGAACTTCTATCCCGACGATACCAGAACAAACGTTGCCTGGCTGATGTCCATATTGACCAGATCTTGGGGTTGACCAGAATGTCAGCGTTGCGTGCTGACCTATTGAATCCATTGCTGGCAGCAACCAACGCCTTAAAACGATTGGAGTTGCCGGTGGACTATTGGTCCTATCTTTTGGTGCACATAGTGTTGCAGCGGCTTCCGTCAGACTTGATGTCCCGTTTTGAACAGAAGTATGGTGGGGATAGTGCCACCCATCTTCCGCCCTTTGAAGACCTCGTCAAATTTTTGGAGGATGAGTGTCGTTTCCTCGACAACGCTCGTGGTGCCACGGGGTCAAGCCAACCGCCCTCTCGGCCGAGGGCCCAGGGACGGACTAGGACTGTCGGGCCTGGTGATAGCCGCCCTGCCCCCCGTTTTGGTGGCACCCAGAGTAATCCTGCTTGCGGCTATTGTAAGGCCACGGGACATGGCGTAGTCACTTGCGCGGCCTTCCTGGAGTTGTACGTGAGTGCCCGCCGCCGAGTTGCCAATGCACGCCGTCTGTGCTTTTCTTGTTTGGGGAATCATTTTCATCGGGATTGCCCCAACCCCCGCCCTTGTTCAATTTGTAGGGGTTCACATCTTGAAGTTTTGTGCGCCAACGCGAACCGCTCTGACAGACCAGCCTCTGATGGGGGTTCGCGCAGGGGGGGGGTATAATGGAGATGAGCACCGGGCTCCTCGCTCGCCGGTTCAGAATCGAGGAGGGGCCTACAACTTTGACCGCCGTACTCCACCCCCCGCGCCAGTTGATCGGGAGCCGCGCGACCGCCGATTGACCTCCCCTCGTGAAGGCGATTATGCAGCTGCTGGTAGGCGACATTGGCCAGACCAGCACCGCCTTCCCTCCCCTCCGTTGGCGGAACGTCCCCGTTTGGAGACGCGCCCCCCGCCACTCAGGCGTCAAGTGGGATATGCCCCTCCAGCGATGGCGCGCGGCTCGGGACATCGCGCGGACGAGGAGTTTGATTACTATCCTCATCGGGATAGACCCCAGCCTGCATGCGGCGATCGGTCGCCGCCCAGGCATTGCTAGGAAATTGGCGCCTTTCCCGCTAACGTACCTCCCCAGATCGACACGGTTTTGTTGCCAACGGCATCGGTCAGGGTCTGGGGACCCACGGGGGACTCTGTTGTGGTCCGTGCCATTTTGGACACGGGAGCCCAGGGTTGCCTTTTGTCGTCTTGGTTAGCGGGTCGGGTGAGCCTGGATGTCCCTGCCTTTTCAGGCACGATTAATGGAATAGGCGAAACACCTATCCCGACTGTTGAGGGACAAACCTTATTTGGGCTCACTCCTGTGAGTTGTTTGGACCCTAAGTTTTTTCCTTCGGCTATTGTTCTGACGAGTATTTTGGGCTGTCATCCCCAACGTCAGCTGTCGCCTGATATTGTCCGGTTGACGTCAGGCCTGGACTTGGCTGACCGCCGGTTTGATTCCCCTAATACAACTCATTTGATATTGGGTTCCGATGTACTAGGGAGAATATTGTTGGGTAATATGAAAGTCTTGCAGCCGAACGGTTTGGTGGCTGTCTCGACCATCTTTGGTTTTGCGGTGATGGGCCCAGTGTTGAAGGCTGCCCCTCCACCTGAGCCTGATTTTGCGTTGGCGTGTGGCTCCGCTCTCTCTGACGCTGTTCAGAGGTTTTGGGAGGTTGAGGAGCCACCGCAAGTGGCCCGCTTGAACCCGGAACATGAGGAGTGCGAGTTGTTCTATCAGAACAACACAGGTCGACTCCGTTCCGGTCGGCTCGTAACACGGTTGCCTTTTGTTGCAGTTCGACCACCTCTCGGCGAGTCCAGACCTATGGCTGAGAAAAGATTGTTGGCGATGGAGCGCCGTATGGCCAGGGATCCGGTGCTGCGGCAGAAATATTTAGATTTCATGCGTGAGTACGCAGACTTGGGACACATGTCGGTGTCAAATTTGGATTGGCGCTCAGTTGAGCATTACTTTCTGCCGCATCACGCGGTCCTCAAGGCATCCACCGGTAAGCTGCGCACAGTGTTTGATGGGTCTGCGCGGACTTCCTCTGGTGTCTCTTTGAATGATTGCTTGCACTCCGGCCCCAAATTGTTGAGGGACCTTTGTGATGTCATCACGTCTTTTCGTCGTCATCAAGTAGTCTTTGTGGCTGACATCAAAATGATGTTCCGGCAAACGGTTATTCACTGGGATGACAGACGTTTTCAGTTGATCCTGTGGCGAGAGAATCCCCGGGACCCCATGGTTGTTTATGAGCTCAACACGAATACGTACGGCCTTCGATCGAGCCCTTTTGTTGCTATTCGTTCGCTTTGGGAGCTCGCGGACCGAGAACGCTTGACGTTCCCTCGGGCGTCCGCCATCTTGAAAACGGACTTGTTTGATGACGTCTGCACTGGGGCTTCCACGGTTGAGGAAGCTATCCTGTTGCGTGACGAGTTGGTTCAAATTTTGGATTCCGCTGGCTATGAGTTGCGTAAGTGGGTGTCCAACTCGCCAGCACTGTTGGAAGATGTGGAAGAGGATCATAAGCAGGATCCTCATTTGTTTGAAAATGCTGACAACCCTGCTATGTTGGCCGTTCTCGGCGTTCAGTACCGACCAGTCCAAGACACCTTTACGTATGATGTCGATTTGGAGTCACCACACACTTGGACTAAACGACTGGTATTGTCTACTGTCGCGAGAACCTTTGACCCGAATGGTTGGATATGCCCGGTATTGTTTTGGGCGAAATGTTTTCTCCAGCGCCTTTGGACCGCGGAACTTGGTTGGGATGAGCCACTTCGGGAAACCCTTTTGGAAGATTGGCTCCAATTTGTATCCGCACTTCCTGCGGTCAACGAGGTCGCGTTACCACGCGCTATCCTCCCCCCTGGGAACTATACTGCTACCCTTCATGGGTTTTGTGACGCATCTTCGCACGGTTATGCAGCTGTTGTTTATCTGCGCACCGTCAGCGCGACAGGCCAGGTGAAGTTGTCACTGATCATGGCCAAGAGCAAGGTGGCCCCCCTCCGGACGGCATTGACCATCCCTAAGCTAGAGTTGTCAGGGGCGGCGCTTCTTGTGCGTCTCTTGAATCACGTTGCTCAAACTTTAGGTGGATCTGTGAACATTCGGAATTCTTACGCCTGGACGGACAGTCAAATTGTTTTGTGTTGGTTGAAGACGTCCGTCCACTCCTTGGAGGTCTTTGTTGCGAACCGAGTGTCACAGATACAAAATTCCGAAACGCCTTTGATTTGGAGGCACGTGCCTGGAGACTTGAACCCCGGCGACGTAGCCTCACGTGGGTCCATGGCCCCCCGCCTGATTGTGCACCCCCTTTGGTGGGGACCGGATTGGCTGACTCGCCCCGAGGATGATTGGCCGCGAACGCCAGTTTTGATGTCGGATCCTTTGCCCGGGCTTAAGGTGCTCGCTGTTGGGACGAAGGACCCTCCGTTTGATCCTGATATTTTGTTGAATCGATACAGCTCCCTCGACAAATTGTTGAACGTTACCTCGTGGATCAGGCGTTTTGGTCACAATGCTAGGAATCCAGGGGACAAGCGCCTGTCACCGGTTCTTTCTCCTCAAGAACGACAGGAGTCACTCCTCCTGTGGGTTCACTCTGTGCAGGCCGTACAGTTTGAGAAGGAGATCGAGACCTTGAAGTCCGGTAGAGTTAAGTTGTCGGGAGCCGTTAGTAAGTTGAACCCCTTTTTGGATGAAACGGGTCTTTTGCGTGTTGGAGGACGGTTGAGGCACTCTAGCCTTCCTTATGGGGTCCGTCACCCCCTTTTGTTGCCCAAGGCGGGCCATTTGATTAAATTGTTGGTGACTGATCGTCACATTAAGAACTCGCACGCCTGTTGCAATGCGCTGTTGGCCATTCTGCAGCGAGAGTTTTGGATTTTGTCGGCTCGTCGTACCATTCGTAGCATCGTCTTCCGTTGCATACCGTGCTATCGGACTAAGGCCCCAACGATGCAGCCCCAGATGGGAGACTTGCCTGCTGATCGTGTCAATGAGGCGAGGCCCTTTGCAGGCGTAGGAACGGACTTTGCTGGTCCCTTTTCGATAAAGACGTCTACCCTTCGCAATAGTAAAATTGTCAAGGCTTATTTGTGCGTATTTGTCTGCCTGTCAACTAAGGCAGTGCACTTGGAGCTGGTATCCTCCCTCTCGACGGAGGCCTTTGTGGCAACTTTGGATAGATTTACGTCTCGCCGTGGGTTACCTTCTCTGATCAGGTCTGATTGCGGTACCAACTACAAGGGTACAAGTAACTATTTGAAAGAAGTGTATGACTTTCTTAATGAGAGCCAGGTTGACATTGGTAACAAATTGGCCCGTCGAGGGGTCACTTGGTTGTTTGACCCGCCAGCCTGCCCCCATTGGGGGGGTATTTTTGAGGCCGCGGTGAAAGCGGCAAAGGGACTCTGGTGGAGATTGTTGGGAGACACCGTTCTCACCTTTGAGGAGTTAGCTACGGTATTTTGTCGCATTGAAGCGGTACTAAATTCGCGTCCATTGTGCCCGCTCTCTTCGGACCCGAACGATTTGGAGGCTCTAACCCCGGGCCATTTCTTGATTGGACAGCCACTTGTCGCTCTGCCTGAGTACCCTTTTGTTGATGTGAGCCAAAATCGGCTATCGCGGTTTCAGTTGGTGCAACAGCTCACTCAGAGCTTTTGGAAGCGTTGGAGCTTAGATTATCTGCACATCCTCCAGCAGCGCGTCAAGTGGACTGATAAAACTCATCCGCCCAAGATAGGAGACCTCGTCCTTATTAAGGATGCCAACCTTAAGCCTCTGTATTGGCGCAGGGGGCGCATTCTCAATTTGGTGGCTGGCACCAACGGGGTACCTCGTTTTGCTGAGGTTTTGGTGGATGGATCGGTTATGAAGAGAGCGGTCGCAACCTTGTCAAGACTGCCAATTGATTAGCGGACGGGACGGCCCGTCCGGGGGGGGTAGATGTTTCATCCCATAAGTTTCTGAACGCAGTTTTTTGACGTTTGACAGATGACGTTTCAGTTGTCAGTGCGATGACGTTTAGTTGTCAGTGCGATTTTGATTGGGAAGAAACTTGCTTCCGTGGTCTTTTTTTTTTGGTGCACGCTTTGTCGTGTAATTATTGATTGAAACTTTGAGGTAATGTTAATCCGATACAATCTTGATCGGTGTTTGATATTTTGTTGATAATTGAGTGAAAATTGAGAAATCTCGCCACCTTGGGTCGTGACCGCGAGTAATTTGTTGGTTATGTAGTCGGCCTTTGTGACATTTGGATGCCAGTTTGACCAGGGAGTCGACGGTACGCGCTGTGGGGCGTCCTTTGGTTACCGTCGAATCTACATAACTTCACATACACAACACAAAACACATTTACACTTACACCCCACCCCGATACGACGTGACCAGGGACTACGTCACATCACCAGTACCAACGTGATGGTAAGTGTATCTAATAGTTGTTCTCCTTGTCGATTGGACAAATATTATTTTGATTAGGGCTCCGCGTAATCGCGGACATCGTGAGTCTGTTGGTGCAGTCTCACACAGTAGGTACATAAAGTCTACTTTACCAAAAATACCACTTTACCAAAATGACCACTTTACCAAAACGACTGTAGCCTTAAAGGTCTACTTTCCCGAAATGTCTACTTTCCTGAAACGTCTACTTTCCTGAAACGTCTACTTTCCTGAAACGTCTACTTTCCCGATACGTCTACTTTCCCGAAACGTCTACGGACTCGACTCACACATAGGAGACATTCGTCGTTTCGGCCTACAGGTGTTGGGACCAGTAGTGGGCCAAAACGACGAATCTTAAATCCTTCCTCACGACATTTGCCTCATTCCACCGCATTACAAGCCTATACAATGACAACCGATTACCACACAACTTCTCACATCTAACCTAACTCTTCGGCATCAAAATTTATTGAGGTATAAATTGAGTCAGTACGAGAGACCACCTAATTAAAAGGATCGCTACCTCACAAAATAAAACAGGGTGATACATCTCCCCCGCCCTACGCCCCCGCCCCTGGTGACAAAGCGGTGGGCAGATTAATCACCGGTGATAAATGGATGTGACTCATTACTTTGAGGTTACTGATTCGATCTTTGTTTTTTGGTCTCTTCAACAATGTTTTACAAGCATAATTAAACACACACATAGCGTGAAAAATATAGGAGTAAATGATAGCGGGATGGTTGACACCCCTGGTCATCATCAAAATGGGAGGACAAATGAGAGAAAGGCAGAAGTTGATGATGATGACCTACATAGCATGTTTGCTAAAGAATAATAGCAAAATAATAATTGAATGACGGTTCTTACGGCAAAAAAGGTGCTTAGAGGGTGTTTAGTAAACTGGTCCCACACAGGTAGATCCCGCGGGATCAGTCGACCTAGTGAATTTTTGAATTGGTCAACTGATCCCGTTGACCAATATACCTACTACACAAACCTGAGTGTATAAAAACGACAAAACAAAGTAACGCATTCAGAAAAGCAACATTACATTTGTATTCCCCATACAGATAAGTAGAAGTGTAGGTACAGTGATAAATAAATTAATAAATATCGGTGGACATTACACACAGCGCCATCTAGTGCCACACTGAGCAACGAGGCTTGTGTCGTGGACACCAAGTAGTTGATATACTACATATATACTTTTTGTTTGTAAATACAACATACAACAACATTCAACAACAACAACAACATGACAACATTCAACATTCATGACTCGGAAACAAATGTCTATGGTCATCATTCAAACATTTGCTCCTACCTGGATTCGAACCCGGGACCCTAAGAACGTCATGCAGGCAGCCTCACTACCGCTGCGCCATTCGGGTCACCCACATTTTATAAGTTTTTATTAAAATTATTTTTTTCTCTAAAACACACAATAGGGAATCGAACTACCGCAACTCCACCATTATTCCTCAAACCACTTACCTCGTTCCTCAGACTCCGAGAGAGACATCTAAACCATCTGAACTACCGTCCTGTCCTCCACCCTGCCGATCACGTAGATACTTCGGCCGTTAAGTCTCGCAGCTGCGTCCCTCAGAGGATATTGCCACTAACTCTTAATATGGCCGAACTACCCCCGGGGGTGGCGGGGGCGATGCAAGGAAAATGAACACTTACGGCCGAAGTGGTGCTGGTTTATTTATGTTTTTATAAGTTGTAGATAGATAGGTAGAAGATGTGTCTGTAACTAAAGAATTTTCAAACTCCTTGGTAGTGAGTAATAATAACACCAAACCAAAATAATAAGAACCAGGGTAAGAAGGATAAAAATGGAATAAAACAACGTCATTTCTTGGCAGGGGTACCTAGACGAAGCTGGTAAGTGCAGGTACCTATCCTATATCTACCTGTACACATTAAACCGCCAGTTATGTTTTAAGTTCGATGTGACAATGTGGCACAATAAAATCACCCACAGATATACCTAATTATAAACCTATTTGTAACAATAAAACACCACATCAGTCAACTCAGACAGTGAAAAGTCACAAATTCACGATTCAACAAACTATGACCTAAGCTTAAAAAAAACTTAATAGATTGAGATTTAACCTGCTTGTGCTCTAATCTTTTCTAAAAACTAATTTACTTTACTCGTATAACATAAAATATTTAAATCACTTAACTTTAGAGACAAAAGCTTGCACATAAAAATGCATGAACAACGTTATTTTTAATAAACTACAAGTAATTTTTGAATATTACATATAACTTGTGAGGGTAGTCTGCACCCCTTTAATTGAATTACCACCCCTTCTTGTATGTACAGATGCTGAGGAGTCAACAATCGCATTAGTAACGGTTAAGGGTATAACACAACATTGTAGGATGCTGTTAAACCATTACGTTTGAACGTTAACATGTTAGTCAATTAGAGGGTTTTGATCTGAAACCGTTGTCTTATTGGAAACTGAAGCAGAGAATAATATGACTTAATGATATCAAGTTTTGCCGCATTCAATTTATGGATGGGTGATATTTTCTTTCATACTTCTAGACGTATTTCTTGTTTCCGACAATAATTTTAATTGCCATCGCTACATACCCTAACAAAATTGTTCCTGATAGTCCCATCATATTTCGAACCATTCTCAAGCTACATGGGACCAGTGTAAGAAGAAAAAGACGAGTAAGTCATCACATTCAATTCATTGAATTTCCATTGTTGTACCAATGCTAACAAAAACTTCATCAATTTAGTGAAAGATTCTCCAATGTTGATAAGAGTAGAGTGCAGGCAGCATCCGGCTGATAGTATTATCAGCCGGATGTATTGCCTGGTGGATGGTCACACTTTTTGTCTTGAACTAGTTTCCTATCGCTAACTCGGGCACTCGTGGAAACGCGATAAGCGTGGCCTCGTAAGGAGAACAATCATAATCGGGCAAATAACATTGAAACCTTTTTCAACGCTGCCTGTTAGTTCTTTGTCATCGATATTCATGATTCATGTGCGTGTTGTATAATTATCACTTGCTTCGGTGAAGGAAAAACGTGAGGAAACCAGCATGTCTGAGAGATATTTCTCGATGCCGGCATGTAAAGCCAAGTTAGAGGCCCATGGGCGGCTTAAACCCTCTGACACCAGGTTAGGCACAAGAACTACCATGTTTTTCCTTTACCGGCTATTTTTTAAATAACCCCTCATTTAGAATTCTTATTAACTAAAAATAACCACTGACTCTCTAAGACTCTCTCACTCTCTCTCTGACTCCGTAAGGCCATGCAAATATGAAGTACAGGACCGGTTTATGTGGTGACGCAAAATTGTTAGAGTTCACCGTAAGCGCGTTCAGATGCATTCGTGAATACATGGAGTTCTGACGTGTGGTACGAATCGGACATAACAAACTGTAGGATATGCAAGTTATTTAGAAGAGGGAGATCTTTAACAATAGCTTTAAAACTTGTGTTGAGTTCCAGAGACAGCGGTTCGTCTCATGAAAGGTTGTTCAACCACATGCTTCCCAACAATATTTTCATGGTCACTACAAAAGGAGATAAAAGACCTAAAGGGTCAAAATGTGAGCAATTAAAATCTGAAAGCACGCTTAGTATCATCTCATCGATCATGGCATCTCAGAACTCTTCAAGAAACTTAGTTCGACAGAGTCAGCAAACCAATCAAGCCCCAACAGTCTATTGGGCTCACTAGATCCCATACCTAAATCTGAGAAGTCCCTGAGACTAAAACAGGTTCGTTCGACTTTCACTTTCGAAGTGGCATGCAAGCTGATCTCAGTGCATTGGTGATTTCATTACGAATAACCAATACTTCATTAAAATCATTGCCACCCGTAAGCCACGTGACCGTGACCACATCTACCTAAAAGTCATGCTTGATTATGGTGGCAATCTTACCGTTAGTGCACTCAATACCTAATTGCTTAAGGCAGCGCGTCGCAAAAAACGGCGCACTTCCCGTTCCGTATGTGACGGTGTTCAGTTTAAATACCTTACCAGGACTGCACGTGTCTTTACGCCAAACTACCTGTTGCAAGTGCCGATCAGATGGATGGACTACTATCTGTCTATACATCTTTTCAACATCGGCTGACAAGACATACTTATACTGTCGAAACCGAAGAAGTATAGACAGGAGGTCGTCCTGAACCGTAGGACCCACCATCTGTACATCATTCAAGGATACTCCTGATGAAGGCACACGCAGTTTAGTAATGGTACTACATTCGCATATTACCCCGTGGTGAGGTTATGCAATAGGCATTTAAATCTAGTTCTTTGTTTTATTATACAGTATTAAAAAACCTCCTTTTTTAGAAGTCGGTTAAAAAACACTCTCAACTTCCTATAGATCACGATTTCCTTTCTCAAAATAGAAGATCAGCTAGTGTTTGTCCAATCATCCGTTTTAACACTAGTTTTTTTTTTTTAATAAGTAGCCTTTCTTGGCACTGTTCTATAAAATTCAATTAATCATAAATATTTACACACATACTAAAGCTATTTGTAAAATAAAATTACGCACCTGGCTATTAAGGCCCGTCTAACCCTAAAATGAGCAACTCTATTTGTGGTGGTTCAAACTTCGTTTGAAATACTGTTAGAATAAAGTTCTAATCAGCTTGCACTACAAAGCGGTTGTTACGTCAGTCACTGCGGCCGAATAGTGCGAAATGAGTGGTTTTTTGCGATTTACAAAAAATCTATTGATTGGACTAAAAAAATAAAACACATAAGAGACCTGCTATAAAGTTAGTTCAGTTAGTATGCAAAGTTTTATGATCTAATTTGAAGTACTTTTTGAATACCAGCGGTTTATTGTTCGATTTGGAGGTAACTTTGGATTTTTTTTCAATCGAGAAAAGTTTATGGAATCGTATTTTCGTCACACATAGTACCTAGCATTAATCCTGAATTTTACCATATATTTATTTCAAAATTAATGCTGCAGTATTATAGGCGTAACGGAAGACCATGCTAAGCCATTTGAGGCATATATGGCCCTTAAGTCTTAACTACACTTTCACAGAAAATTTACTTAAACCTGTGTCTTAACAAACATGTAAACACTCAAACATTTACACTCTTACACTCACACACGAGAGCAGCGGTGGCCCAGTGGTGGCGGCCCCGACTTACGAATAGTAAGTCATGGGTTCGAACCCAGGCAGGCGCATTACTTTGTGTAATTTATTTAATCACCACTGCTCTCAAAACGGTGAAGGAAAACATCGTGAGGAAACCGGCATGTCCTAGAACCAAAAAATTCGAAGACATGTGACATCTACCAATCCGCACTGGGCCCGCGTGGTGGATTATAGCCCATTCCCTAGCATAGGAGGCCTGTGTCCCAGCAGTGGGAACATTAATAGGCTGATGATGATGATGATGATGACTCACACACGCACACATTCACACACACATCTACGCATTGCATCAATGCAGTTTCCTCACCCAATTTCCATTTTCATCTTTTTGATTTAAATTTGTTTTTGTGTATAAAAATGTACTTACTAGTTGAGACGAGTTGAAACGAGTATGTACTCATCCGAAGTCCTAACACTTTTTTCTACAATCCGTATTTTTTATTAAGCTTGCAAGTATAATTTATTTAAAGGGGTTTGAATTTTTTGGCCGGATTTTGATTTTTTTCTCAAAGTAGCGGCCACGCTTATGACTTATATTAATCGATAGCTGGTATCAATAAAAACAAGTTTAGTACAAGACAAAATGTTCTAAAGTGTCACGTTTCCGAGATATAAGCTGTTAAAGTTCACTGATGGCATCTCCAGCACAACTTTGATTTGTTCAGACACGTATAAAACGGGTACCTATCAATCGATAGCTGGCATCAATCAATACAAACAAGTTTTGTATGAAACAGAACGTTCTATAGTGTCACGTTCATCATCACGAATGAATCTTGAGTTGAGATAGCTAGTGGTGTGCCCTTGTTTCGCAGACAGACATTTCATAGAATTTCGTTCCGCTGAAAATTTTTCATATAATATTTGTTCTTTGTATTTTATTTCGAATGTTATTGTTTTAACGACTATTGTGCTTCAATAAAACTATGTTTCATTTTATAATCACAATATTTTATTTAACAAACATAACAAACAGTTGAATTATTTTTAACGAAATACAGTCGAGTGCGACTATCGTACTCCTGTTTTTTTATGTCGTTTTGTATAGACTACACACCACATCAACGTAAACAACGCATTCTGGCAAGGAAAACTTAGGTTGTAAGAGCGAGCGACTTGGTAACGTTAGGTTAGGTTCGAGGTGGATGGCGGGGTCTACAAGCGGCGTGGCTACGACGCACGGTGGACTGAAATTCGCCTTTCATAGACATAGAGACTTGAATTTTCAAGGGTCCCTTTTTTGGCTAGAAATGGATTCTGCTGATCATTACTATACGTACACTATTTTCAGCCCACTGTGTGGCGAGCGCTACGTCGAAATTGGTCGCAGTAATAAAATTAGGGCACTCACTCACACACAATTATGAACTGCAAATTAAACACAGTACATATGAAGTCACTAATGAGAATAACAAGATTACCCCGCGTTGTTTTTGTGAACGCGGTGTTATATTTTACAGGAGGGTTTTAATTTTGTCGAAGGTATGAATTGAAACATTTAGAAAATGTCACTCGATAAAATGTTTTTCTTGGTAATAAGTTTTATATTAACTAAACAATATGAGGATTAAGAATATTTGATTTGATAATCTATGATAAGAAAATCGAAACATTAAAATTTATTTGTAACAAAAAAAAAATTGGTAGCGGCCCCGACTTACGAACAGTAAGTCGTGGGTTCGAACCCAGACAGGCGTATTACTTTGTGTAATTTATTTCATCACCGCTGCTCTCAAAACGGTGAAGGAAAACATCGTGAGGAAACCGGCATGTCCTAGAACTAGAACTAAAAATTCGAAGACATGTGACATCTACCAATCCGCACTGGGCCCGCGTGGTGGATTATAGCCCATTCCCTCTCATAGAGAGGAGGCCTGTGTCCCAGCAGTGGGAACATTAATAGGCTGATGATGATGATGTAACAAAAATGATTTAAATTTTTCGAAGTAAGTATTTATTAAACTTACACTTAACAGAATATTTATCGGTCTAATTCAACAATACAAATTATATAAATGTAGTGCTAATTGTACGCGTAGCATACAAAAATAACGAAACCATTCAAAATGCAAAAAGTTACTCAATGAACAATTGAACATAATTTACATTAATACAAGTTAAAGTGCACTAACCTTTGGTAACTTATAATTAAAGTTAAATACAATACGAGTGTTGGGTGACGATATTATCCAATATAAAACTTAACATCGTGAAAATAATATGTACTCAATCCAAATTCCACGCTGTCGGCACCGGTTTATAACCTCTCAATTCCAGGGTAATTATTTCTGTCGTTTATCTCGTTTATTTCATTACTCTTCGAACTAACTTGATGAATACCACAAACCAGCTGCAGCTCGAAGGTCCATGTACGGGAGCACCCAGAACTTGGGTAAAATAAAACGAGGAGGATTTGGAACTACTTATAAATCATGTACTAACGAGGTAATGGCAGAAGCAGTAGGTAATGACTAAACTAAAACAGGACGCGTCGTCGCTCGCTGCTTAGACAAATCCATCAAGCGCACCAACACATAAGAACCACTGCTCAAACATTTAAAAAGTTTCATTAGTGTGGATTTATATCTGGACATTACAAGACATTATTTAATTTTATTAGACAGTCAAATCAACTTCGGATTATGAAGATATAGTCCCTGTTCAGCGCAAATTCAAATTCAAATATTTATTGCTCAACACAGTACATTTTATACATTTCCAGATGTCAAGTGAATGCGCAGTTCACTGTATATGCCAATTCAGGCATGCAAAATTTATAATTATACAATTTCATAAAACTCAAAAAAAACTCAAAAAACTCAAAGCATTTATTTCACTTAGACCATTACGGCACTTTTGAAAGTCAAAAATACAAAAAAGAAAATCAAAGCTACAGTCCCAGTCACAAGGCATAATAACTTGAGAAAGTACTGTAGTTGCCCATTCCCTAGCGTAGATCTCTATGGAGAAGAACGGGCAAGAAACTCCATGGACACTCTTTTAAAATCAAAATATTGTTACAAAATCTTGGTTACATCATTAATTTTGAGATTATACATGTATGTGAGAACGATGTAGAAAGACGTGCACACTAAGAGCATCCAGAGTAAAAGATTTGATCAAAAATTTATGAATAAAGTAATTAAAATGAACCTTGGCAGCTAAGAGATGACCAGTCCCAACTGACAGCGCCCGTTCACAGACATGACGCATGTACCGGCGCCATTCAACTCAACCATATTGAAGGGAACTAAATGACCCGACACACCCGCCACCATCAGCGAGACATCTAAGTGAGCATGACATTCGCTCAGCTACCAAGGCATATTCAAGTAAATGAAAGATAAATAAATGTAAATGGTGGCTGAACAGTACAAAGTACTCACACATGTGCTATGCAATTATATAATACTAAGAACTGGAATCTATACAATGCAAGTATATTTTTACAATCTTCTGCAGCTTCCACAATACTTAACATGGGAATCAATTCTTCATCTTCTTCTTTACGTGACGATGGACTCAAATAATGCCCGACCAGTACAAACAATTAGTTTGCCCCCCCCCCACTTATGGTTGTGGAGCAGGACCAGCATTTAGCCAAGCATTTTTATCATCAATGTAATCCCCCAACTTATAATATGCTTGCCTACATAGTGTGCGTTTTATACAAGATTTAAATTTCGTCTCATTCAGTTGAAGAATGTGGGGAGGTATTTTATTGTAACATTTCAAACAGTACCCCATGAAAGATGAATCCACTTTAGCAAGCCTGAAACCTGGCTGAACTAGTTGGTCCTTATTTCTAGTGTTATAGTGGTGTCTGTCCCCTCTCTTACTGAATAAATGCCGATTTTTTCTAACGTACATCATGTTTTCATAGATGTATTGACAAGGTACTGTCATGATATTAATTTCCTTAAACAGTTCTCTTAGAGAATCGCGTCTACGTAATTCATAAATGGCTCTGATGGCTCTTTTCTGCAGAATAAATATAGACTCGATGTCTGCAGCCCGTCCCCATAGTAAAATACCGTATGTCATAATACTATGAAAATAACTAAAATAGACCAGCCTCGCGGTATCAACATCAGTAAATTGACGGATTTTTCTAACAGCATATGCAGCCGAGCTTAGCCGTCCTGCAAGAGATGTTAGATGAGGACCCCATTGTAACCTTGAGTCGAGCGTGATTCCCAAGAAAACCGTTTTATCGACAAATTCTAGTTTCTCTTGATTCAATATTATGTCACAATCACTACTTTTGACATTTGGTAGAGCAAATCTAATGCATTTAGTTTGTTCGAGTTTAAATCGAACACTAAGCGAAAATGCATAATTGCATCGAACGCAAGTATGCACATTCGCTCGTTCACCAAAATGTGGGCCAGTTCGTGTTCAGATCTCTTTAGAGACACCGCGTACTCAACAACCATTACCATTACCAAAACCATTACCATTGTCTTGTAATTAAGTGTTGTAGTGATTTAATATATAGCTATTTCTCTTACAATTCGAGACTTTAACTTTTACCATAAACCATATCCTATTATTACGAGAAAGGAGTGTTAGGTCACCATAGCGCCAAGCACTACTTTTTACATAGTTTTTTTCCCATTTAGTACTAAATTATTAGCGGTAAACCAATTGTGGACCTGCAGTAGGGCGTTATTTACGTCATCAAGATTAGTGGCACGTCTGTTTATTTTAAATATTAAAGAAGTATCTTCAGCAAACAACACCATATACGGATGGTTGTTAAATAGATGGGGTAGGTCATTAATATATACTAAAAAGAGGAAGGGACCCAATATCGAACCTTGTGGTACACCCATTTTTACTTTTAAACCCATTGAGTTGACTCCATTTATTTGTACCTGCTGCTGTCTATCATTCAAATACGATTTTACTAAACTGAGCGCAAGTTTACCTAAACCGTAATGCTGAAGTTTCAAGATCAGGGTTTCGTGATTTACGCAATCAAATGCCTTCGAAAGGTCACAGAAGATTCCTATGGCATCTTGTGCCTCTTCCCACGCAGTAAATATGTGTTTTAATAAAGTGACACCGGCGTCAGTTGTACAACGTCCTTTGGTGAAACCATACTGTTGCTCGTGTAATATTTTATTAGTGTTAAAATGGTTAAGCATTTGATTGAGCATTATCTTTTTAAACACCTTGCTGAAAACCGGCAACACGGATACGGGCCTATAGTTATTGGTGTCTTTACTGTCCCCGGATTTAAAAAGCGGTATTACCTTACTGAATTTCATCAGATCCGGGAAGACCCCTTGATCCACGCACAAATTGAATATTGAGGCTAAATACGGCGCTACAGTCTCAATAATTGAGGTATAAGCTTTGATAGACATACCCCATAGATCTTCCGTTAATTTGACCTTGATTGAATTTGAAAAATCAATTAATACCACAGAGTTGAAAAGAAAATAAAATCGAGTTAATACCTTTTACAATGTCATAACTTCAAATTAATACGTTATAAAATGTCATAAATTAAGAAATAAAAAATAATACCCTAAACGTATACAATGTCATAAAGTCAAATAAATCCGTTACACAATGTCCTTAATTCCCAAATAATAATGTGTACAATGTTATAAATTTAATTTAAGTAGGTTATGTCATAGATTAAAATTAATAAGTAATGTCAGGGTATATAATGTCAAAATAATTAAGAAATATCTAAGTGGAATTAAGAAAACAAAGAGAAAAAATAAATAAAAAATAATAATAATTTCCATCAATAAAATAAATCGGACTCAATTAGTATATATGCACTATTATTATACACACAAATTTCTATCTGACAAGTATTCCTTTACAGTGTAGTGTAGTATGTCTTACCTATCAGAAGATTATTGAGTTGCTTCTTAAAAAAATTGATATCTTTAATACTTAACAAAGCATTAGGTAATTTATTATAAACATGTGGTGCCATTCCTAGGAGGTTTTTATGGAATACTGCTTTTTTGTGTTGTCTAGTGCTTATTTTATATCTGTGTCGCGAGCTATGTAGTTTTTCAAATAAATGGAAGTTTGTCTTGGCAAATACAGCCACCTCATATATATACAGGCATGGTACTGTTAATATACGAAAATTCGCAAAGATCGGTTTGCAGCTTTCCGTGCTTTTTATACCGCATATCGCCCTAACACACCTTTTTTGCGCTCTAAATACTGTCTCTATGTTTGTGGAGTTGCCCCAATATATGATTCCGTATCGTAATGTAGATGTAACATAAGCATGATACGCCGTAACTAAAACTTTCTGATTTACTTCCTTTGCGAGAGTACGTAAAGCATATGAATGTTGACTCAAACGTTTACACACACTGTCAGTATGAGTTTTCCACGACATGTCTCTATCCAGTTCAAGCCCTAAAAATTTTGTTGATGTCGTTTCTGAAATAATCTTGTCTCCATATTTGATGTCAAGTTTTTTTATGATTTGTCCTTTGCTCAAAAGTCATTATTTTAGTTTTATCAATATTAATTCTTAAATTATTCGCGCCCATCCATTCTATTAATACTTGGAGACAGCGGTTTATCTCTCCTTCAAGCGTAGTCTGATCATTATCACCACTAAAAACTACCATGCTATCGTCAGCAAACAAAACCATCGGGTGATGTGTTTCTCTGATCATGTCATTAATGTAAATAATAAATAATAATGACCCTACAATACTTCCTTGGGGTACTCCGTAGTTGTTAGCTCTCTGACTCGATACATACGTACGCTCGGTTTTTGAAGTAACGCATACCTTCTCTACTTTCGTAACTTGTGTTCTGTCCGACAAGTACGATTTCAAAAGGTTCAAAGCATTACCCGTCACTCCATACCTAAATAAATCATAAATCAAAGGCCTTGCTCATGTTCATGAATAAAGCAGCTACTGGACTTCTCTTAGCAATGCTAGTTATAATATTTTCAAAGAGCTTGAAGATCGGGGTTCCTTCTATCTGGCAGAATCTTAATGCTCCGAAATTTATTTGGCATAACACACTTGGCATAATCTTCTTTAAACGAATATTTCTAAGGCATAAAAAATATTTAATATAGTTATTGTTTGGCCGAATGTTTGTATTTCCGAATTTACAATGGCATACTTTTAAGATGGCAGAATTTTATTTGGCATAATTACCTTTGGCAATGTTCAAATTTCGCACAATTTCACTTGGCATATTACGAAGATGGCAGAATTTCATTTGGAATAATTTTATTTGGCATTATTGCCATTTCTATAAAATAGCATTTTTAACCAAACATTTAAATATTGTCTCAAAAAGTCAATATGATGGGCTACAAAAGTTAGTGACAGAAACGAATCGCTCCAAAACCGACTTTACGTAGTCTTGTCTGCCCTACCCCTAGAGTGTAATTTAAAATTGCGTAGGCGCGGAGGGGCGAGGCGGCCCGCGAGTTGAGGAGCAGGTTGTTGTAACACTCGCCGCCGCTGCTGAGGCTGGCCGGCTGAAGCCGGCCAGCAAGCCGAAGCTGCGGTGCTGAGCGTTAAACACATCTGCGACGATAAGCTCGCGTGGGACCGCCGGAGCCCCGCAGCGCCGGAGCCGTGACATAAACCATGCCTGCTGCATGTTGCATGCTTGCTTGCATGTTGCATGCTTGCTTGCATGAATGGTGTATGCTTGCTGCATGAATGGTGTATGCTGGTTTGCATGTTTGCATATTGTATGCTGGTTTGCATGTTTGCATACTGCATGCTTGTTTGCACACTGCATGCTTGCTGCATGCAAGATGTATGCTTGTTTGCATGTTTGCCTCCTGCTTACAGGAAAATAAAAACCACATGTTCACAATCAACTGTTTTAATGAATATTCTGTGATGTGGATGTGATAGATGAGTCTTTCCATTGTTAAGCATAAGAAATGTATGCCAAAAGATGATTCTAACTGTAAACTTTCTGAGTTATGATAGTTCTGCTTTTAGTGACTATCGATATAAAATTTATGGCAAAAGATGATTCTGGCTGTGAACTTTCTGCGCTAAGATGGTTCTACATTTAATTCTTATGCATATGAAATTTATGCCTAAAAATGATTCCGACTTACAAAATTATGAGTTTTGAATGTATGATAAATGAGTATCTGCCAAACGATTTTCTGCGAAATGAAGTTTATGCTACCCGCTGTTATGCAAAGTAATATTATGACATAAAAAGTTCTGCTATAAAGGGTGGACCCTGAAGATCGCATCCATTGAGAATATCCATTTTCCTTCTAAAACCATATTGTTCATCAGCGAAAAGATTGTTACGTTCAAAGAAAGTGTATAATGTGTTATATATCACTTTTTCTATAATTTTAGAGAATATGGGCAGTAAGGCAACAGGCCGGTAGTTAGCTGGATCGTGTTTGCTGCCTTTTTATAATAAATAAATAATAAATATTGCTGGACATTACACACAGCGCCATCTAGTGCCACACTAAGCAACGCTTGTGTCGTGGACACCAGATAGTTGATATACTACATAGATACTTTTTGTTTTGTAAATACATACTTAATATACATACAAACATCCATGACTCGGAAACAAATGTCCGTGCTCATCACACAAACATTTGCTCCGACCGGGATTCGAACCCGGGACCCTAAGAACGTAAGGCAGCCTCACTACCGCTGCGCCAATCAGGTCGTCTTATGTAGTGGTTTTATAACTGCTAATTTCAACCTCTCCGGAAACACACCCAATTCTAAACACATATTTATTATGTAACTAAGTACTGGTGCAATAATGGTTGCAACAAATTTAATAACATTTGTTGTAATGTCATCGTTACCAGAGCTATTAGTGTTATTTAACGAATTTATTAATTTTATAATGTCAGGAACTGTGGGTACTAAAAATAATGAGTCAATATGCATGTCAAATTTTATATTTTGATTAATACTATTATTGTCAGATACTAATTCAATTTCGTCAATAAAATAGTCATTAAAAATTTGAGAGATACTTTGTGGGTCAGTTATGTCTTCGTCATTTATTCTAAGTCTTGGTATTCCTTCAACCGGCTTATTATTTTTGCACTTATTTATTATTTGCCATGTAGCTTTACACTTATTAGACGCATTGTTAATGTAGTTATTATTTTAGGATTTCTTAGTCAGACGCATTATGGTTTTTAATCGTTTCGTATAGGTTTTGAAAGGTTTTTAGTATGAGGGTTTGGGTCTTTTCGAAATTGCCACAACATTTCGCGCTTGCGTTTACAGCATAATTTTATCCCTTTACTAATCCACTTGGGTGATTTCACTGCATATTGTTTTAATTTCTTAAGCGGAAGCGCAGCTGGTAGTATAGAAGCTGTTATTCTAAATGTATGTTTTTGTTGCAGCATGGGGCGAGACCCTGCTGTCGCTGCCGAAGCGCTGGCTCAGCACCCAGGTGTATGGGTCAGACGACGAGGACTTTCAGGTAAGATCAATAGTCTACTGTCATCAATACTATATGGGTACCTACAATTCAGATGCTATTTGTCTTCAAGAAATTGACGATATCGTAAAAATTGAAGCATGTGTTAGGTGACAAATATTTTGAGGTGACCGCGACAGCAAACCTTGATGAACTGCAATCGAATCCAGGTTCTAAAAAACTTCAACACCAGAATCCCTAACTAATTCATCCAAGATTCACACCTTCAATTGAAGATTGAAGATATTTTGGCAACGCTCGCTATACTTAACTTATACAAGCTGACATGAAGAAATACATAATAAACAGATTACTAACAAACGATCTTGTTCCAGAATGTCCAACTACCGAAGCTGCCAGTCCCGGAGCTGGAGACGACGATGGAGCAGTACCTGGAGTTCGCCTCCGTGGTGGTGAGCCAGCAGGCGCTGGAGCACTCACGTGGGCTTGTCCGGGGCTTCATGGAGGAGCTGGGCCCACGTCTGCAGGAGTCGATCACGGATAGGCAGAAGGAGATGGACAACTGGGTAAGATAGAGACAGTGTGAGCCAGCAGGTGCTGGAGCACTTGCGCGGGCTTGTGCGGGGCTTCATGGCGGTGTTAGATTCTCCTATTAAGCGATATCGGTGTCCGTTACTGGCCATAGTAAAACATTCACAAAGTGTGTTTTAAGCCACAGCTCTTGAACTTCAGAACATTATATTATTCAAAGTTAAATCAGTGGAAAAAACCTTTATTGCCACCTAACTAGGTTACATATTACCAATAACATTGCATTGTGTTCAAAATAACAAAGGACCATATGGACCTTTGTTTGTTGGTCGGTCCGTGGTTACATAGTCCACATACCTTGTGTTGTGATTGTCAAACCGAAATACAATTTGTCTGCTCCTACAAACATCATGTGTTTTGAAAGTACTTTTATTAAAATCTCAATACGATCTTTAACATATCTAAGATATTTGAGTGGTAGCAGATAAAACGAAACTCACAACACAACACGCTTATCGTAGTTGTTAAAGATTTCCTCTACAACCCAAAACATGGTTACGTCAACACTATTGTTCATACTACTAAGCCGCGCTCAGCCCTTCCAACATGACGCCTTTACAACTTCCTACTTAAAATGAAAACCAAAACAATATTAATTCTTCTGTGCCTCGTAACTCAAGTGTTTCAAACTAACGGATTGATACAACTCAAGAACTCACTAGCGCACAGTGACAGCCCGCTGTTGAAGAAGATCCTAGAGCTGGTGGATGCCGCGGTAAATGACGAACATTTACTTCAAGTAACTCTCAAACTGCTGCGAAGCCTCTGTACTTGCATGCGAGAAACTTTGAAAACAAAGGAAGTTAACTTGAATATTGGTAACTATCCTTTAGATCTCAACGAGTCTAGCGGCACGCAGGGTAAAGTATTCGAACTGTATAAAAACATTTACAATAATACATGCTTTAATTTAAGACAAGATTTGACTAATCGTACTTATAAATTTATCGTCGACGAGGAAGATGAGTTTTTGAATCATACTAACTGCGGAAAAGATGAGAAAAATGAAGCAATCGATGAAAGAGACGACAGTGATAAGTCTTCGGCTGTGAAACATTTAACCACTTCAAGACTGGAACAAGTTTTATTTAAAGCACTCATACAAACAAAAGATCTCCATGAATATAGGTTAAGAAAATACAATCTGTTTGGTAAAGGAACGCCACAACTGAAAAAAGCTTTACAAAATATACTTATAGTCATACTGACTTTGCATCCTGATAAGCAAGAACTATCTTCAAGAAGACACAACATTGAAGAAAGAGATCTAAATAACACACTTTATACAAAATCACCGATAGATGTAGATATTATAAGCACCGATCATGATCAAACACGTAAAGATCAAGCTATAAAAGCAGAGTTTTGTTCAGAGTGTAATTTACAATCCCTCTACATATCTTTAACTGAAAGTGATCGAAACAATCAGATAAAAGTGTTCAAATTAATTCGTAAACGTGATACTATAAAGATATATACAGAAGTAAAAATAAAACAAAATCATACTGATTTAATTAATATTTGTTGTAAAAATGGTACTACAATTCCACAGTGCAATAGAGGAATAATTAATGACTTTATGGCGCAACCAAAGTTAATTGATGAAAATTATAAAAATACTATTACAAAGATTAGAAACCTAGTACATCAATACGAACATAAATTAAATGATACCACACATCATATCTTATCTACCACAGTTCAAGATGAAAAGAAAGAAGAAAATTTTATCAAAGAATCTACAACAAAGCAAAGTGGTACTAACGCTGATCGAATTAATGACAAAGAGAATGACATTCAAGTGTCAGTTACCAACTCGAAAGAATCTAGCAAACTTGACGAAGTTACTCAGGCTATTGTACTGCTTAATGATTTTGTGTCAAAGCAAACAACAAAAATCTATTCGCAAACGCATCAAACTGATAGAACTGATTATTTTAAGTCGTGGACAGAGTTTATGTTAAAAGAAGAAATACAGCAAGAAATCACTACTCCGTACAATTCTATCAACATTGGTACCATATTGGATGTTAAAGGTCACGAAACATATTTACTTGGACAACATATTACAAAAAGCAGCGATAGTAGCAGTACAACGATTTTATCTACGGAGCAAAGCACAGAAACAGCATTACAATATTCTACAAGTTTGAATTTAGTAAATCTTGCAAATAATACGATGTTATCTACAGCGGCGGCAGCGGCGTCGTTTACTCCAATTATCAATAATTCACTTTATGATGGAGAGCAGACATTAAATGATGCCCAAAATATTTCTGAAACGGCTATTCTTGTTAATTCTACAGATGTCACCAAAAGTATTCCTGAAAGTGAACCCATGAATGAAACATTTGCAACCGAGGAAAGTAAATCTAGTGTTAGTAACGCAATACCAAATGTGACATCAACCAACGAATTGACGGAAAATGTGAATGAAATTGAACAACATTTTACTTTAGGTGAGTCAATATTTGATGACAAAGTTAAGCCAAAAGAAACAAAAACCTTTACTTCAGATTCTCCTGCGATAAAAAACCTTTCAGAAACCTCAATTAAATCTACATTTCAGAATATCGCACCAAATATGACGTTCAAACCGGTAACAACACCGGAATCTTACAAAAAATCAGTTCCCAGTCATATGAATGATATGATTACTATTGATATAGAAACCAAAACTGAACCGACGAGTAAAATTGCTTTTTATATAACAGTTGAAAAGCCTAAAGATAAAAAAGGGACAAAAAGGGTCACGCCAAAATCTCTTGAAACAAATAACATTTCAGAAACAACATTTCAGAATGTTGCAATAAACACCAAACCGTTCGTCGAATCGTTAACGATACTTGATGATATGGAGAAATTATTTCTTGATGAGGAAACAACAACCAAGCCAACATTTAAGGATACTGCAACAAATAGGACACTCGAATCTTTAACAACACTTTATGATCTTGATTTTATAAAATCACATAACCAATCAGGTAGTACTGATATGGAAGGAATAAATATTACTGATACAGTATCCAAGGAAGAATCAACGAGTCTCTTTGCTTCTCATATAATGGTGGCTGCGCCTCATGAACGAACTACAACAAAAAACTTTACTTCAGATTCTCATGCGATAAAAAACCTTTCAGAAACCTCAATTAAATCTACATTTCAGAATATCGCACCAAATACGACGTTCAAACCGGTAACAACACCGGAATCTTACAAAAAATCAGTTCCCGGTCATATGGATGATATGATTACTATTGATATAGAAACCAAAACTGAACCGACGAGTAAAATTGCTTTTTATATAACAGTTGAAAAGCCTAAAGATAAAAAAGGGACAAAAAGGGTCACGCCGGAATCTCTTGAAACAAATAACATTTCAGAAACAACATTTCAGAATGTTGCAATAAACACCAAACCGTTCGTCGAATCGTTAACGATACTTGATGATATGGAGAAATTATTTCTTGATGAGGAAACAACAACCAAGCCAACATTTAAGGATACTGCAACAAATAGGACACTCGAATCTTTAACAACACTTTATGATCTTGATTTTATAAAATCACATAACCAATCAGGTAGTACTGATATGGAAGGAGTAAATATTACTGATACCGTATCCAAGGAAGAATCAACGAGTCTCTTTGCTTCTCATATAATGGTGGCTGCGCCTCATGAACGAACTACAACAAAAAACTTTACTTCAGAATCTCTTGAAACAAATAACATTACCAAAACAAACATTCAGAATATTGCAATGAACACGAAACCCGAATCATTAACAGTTGATTTTCAAAAATCGCACAACCAATCCTTTCTTGATGATATGGGAGGTACAAATATTATTGATAGAGTTAGAGTTACTAAAGCAAAACCGATAAGTACCATTAATTCTCATGTACAGATTGACGAGCTTAATGAGCAAACAGAAACAAAAACCTTCACTGTAGAATCTCTCGAAACTAACATAATTTCAGAAACAACAATGAAAACAAAATTTAAGGATGTTGCAACAAATACAACACTTGAATCTTTAAGAGCACTGTCTACAATTGATTCTACAAAATCGCACAAACAATCAATTTATGATGATATTGAAGGAATACAAACTACGGATATAGTAACCAAAGCTGAACCAATGAGTACATTTGCTTCTCATATAATATTTGAGGCTCCTAATAAGCAAAGAAAAACAAAAACCTACCCTTCAGAATCTCTTGAAACAAGCAACATTTCAGAAACAACTGTGAAAAAAATATTTCAGAATATCGCAAAAAATATGGCATTCGAACCGTTTACATCACTTCCTACACTTGATACTACAAAATCTGACAACCAAGCAGTTTATGATGATATGGAAGGAATAGATACAACAAGCAAAGCAGAACTAATGAGTACCGTTGGTTCTCATGTAATGGTTGTGGAACCTGTTAATCCCACTGGGCAACAATTAAGAACGAACGTTACAAAAAAAGGCATAGTAAAAATTTCAACAATAGAAACAACATTTAGTAAATCCGCTAAAAATTTAAACAATACTTACAACGGCATGAATTTTGATATGTTGGATGATTTATTTGAAGAAGGCCAACCTAATATTTATACAAATGCTGGCACTGAAACTAACGAATACAAAACTAATGAACAAAGTTATATGACAACTGGTGTGCCTGTGAATACTGAAGAGATCAATACAACAGATATAGACAATGAAATAACACTTAAAAGTACAGATGCGTTAACATCTGAAATGGAACTTCAAATGACAACAGAATTTTTCAAAGTGGAGTATAATAAAGTGAACAGTACATTTCCCGTTACAATGTATTCAAATCCTGGCACTGATACTAACACACAAAGTTATAAGACAACTTCCTTGTCCGTGGATACCGAAGAGACTATAGTTAATACACAAGACATAGTTTCTACTTTGGTACAAAATGTAACTGATAAAGAAATAACAATGGAAAGTACAAATACAGTTACACCTGTTCAGGAACTTAAAATGACAACAGAATTTAACAAAGAGGAGCCTAATAAATTTGATGCTACCTTTCCAGGTATTATTTCGATTCAAAGTGGCCCGAGCACTGAACTAATTCTACAATCAGAAGTTATATCCACATATTCCGCAAACCCTCCAAAGAGTAGGGATACAGTTGATAAACAAAATAATAAATCAACAGAGCTGTATTACACACCAATTAGCACTGAACCGTATAGTAAAACTGTACGTGAGGCTTATACAACATTGATCCCAACATTAATAATTAAACATTCAGTAACAACTGGTAATCCAGTATTTCATACAACTGACGATATTCAAAATACTGAGTCAGTAGATATTTATAAGACAACTTCCTTGTCCGTGGATACCGAAGAGACTATAGTTAATACACAAGATATAGTTTCTACTTTGTTACAAAATGTAACTGATAAAGAAATAACAATGGAAAGTACAAATACAGTTACACCTGTTCAGGAACTTAAAATGACAACAAAATTTAACAAAGAGGAGCCTAATAAACTTAATGCTACCTTTCCAGGTATTATTTCGATTCAAAGTGGCCCGAGCACTGAACTAATTCTACAATCAGAAGTTATATCCACATATTCCGCAAACCCTCCAAAGAGTAGGGATACAGTTGATAAACAAAATAATAAATCAACAGAGCTGTATTACACACCAATTAGCACTGAACCGTATAGTAAAACTGTACGTGAGGCTTATACAACATTGATCCCAACATTAATAATTAAACATTCAGTAACAACTGGTAATCCAGAACTTCATACAACTGACGATATTCAAAATACTGAGTCAGTAGATATACAAACTGTTTATAATACTGCTGATATTACTTTTTTTGATAATGACTATGAGGTGGAAAATAATCTTGCAAAGCCAGAAATTTTATCTGCAAAAACAAACACTTTGAATGAGGCTCTCGTGATGGAAAGGAATAAAAATAACTTAAAATCTGAACCCGTGAAAATTAAAGAAAATAATAATTTAGAAAACACATCCATTTTTACTGAAGCAACAACGGGTTTCAACAAGAGTTTATCTAGTGAAACACTAGATATTATGAATTTAACGATTAAAATACCATTCACGAAACACACCTTACCATTAGAACTTGAGAATGATATTTTACAAAAAGAGTTGGAAACTGAAGATAATGTAACATTAAATGACACTTTTGTAATAACAACTTATTCTGGAATAGAGCGGATAAGTGACGCACCATCGAGGAATGTTTCAAAAGCATTCCCACAAGAAGAGTTAGTAAAACTAAAACTGTTTCACAAAAATATAATCATGGTATCTAATACATCACTAGAAGAGATGAAGAATTTAAGTTCAGATCACAACTTATCTGCAAAGCTAAATGAGGAAGATCCCTTCCAAAAAGAATCAGAAATTGAAGTGACTGTAGCATTCCACAGCACTTTTGAAACATCAACTAATTCAGAGATGGCGAGGATAAGTGATAAACTCTCAAAAGATAAAATAAAAGTACCGAAAAATGATTCGGAATCATTGGTACAAGAAGAGTCAGTCGTAAACAGACTATTCGATAAAGAAGTATCTTTGCTATTTTATACATCACCAGAAGAGACTTTCACATCGAAACGTAATTTTAGCAAAATAAGTGTAGATACGCATACAGAATCTGTTCAAAAAGTTGATAACAACGGTTTGAGAACACTTTTGAACCAAAATAACAGTTCAATAATTGAGTCCTCATCACCATATTTAAGCTCCACAGAAATAACAACAATTGATCTCCCAGAATTTACTCGTGAATATACCACAATAATCGCGAATATATCGGCAGACGATTTATTGGCAGAAAACAACGCCACATTCATACATAAAGAATTACATACGATGCCAGAAAGTGGAACAAATCAGCCAAGTGTTAACACTTTTGCTGTTGCCTTAAATTCGACCATCTTTTTTACACAAGAATTAAATGACACAGTCGATATGGAAGTAACTACTTTGGGAATTATAGCACAACAAGACCAAACAGACCAATCCCTTACAATACCAACATTCATTATAGCTGTAGGATCTTCATTAGACTCTATAGCTCAATCCACTTTAAAATATGAAGACATGAAAAAAGTAGGTGTGCCAGGAATCAGGACAAAGAATCACGAAAATATATTAGATGATAGTATTACAACAGATGAATTAATATCGTCCCCAACGCATTCACAAGCAACAAAGAAGGATGAATCACGTAATGAAGCCTTTGATTATTTTGGAAATGACGGTACCACTTTAACGCTGGAAAACGAATCATGTACAAAAAACACTGCGGTAAATGTCGCGCATGTAAAACGAATACTAGATCTTAACACTTCAGCAATAATCACTACTACTGAGAGGTCAACACTAGATACCCTTATTTTAAAGAACTCATCGGCTACTCAAACAATAGTACAGAATAATACAGAAGATCTTATCACTACGGAATCAGAATCTGAAATCATAGACATGAAGAATAACACAAATGTTGAGAACATAATAGAATCAAGTTTATTCGCCCCAGAATCAGTGGTTTCAGATTTAATACTTTCGATGCCTGCTACTTTAAGTTCGACGGAGGTAATGCAAGATACTACGATACATAAGCAACAATCAACATCAGTCATGAGAATAAAAGAATCGACTTTATACAACACAGAATCAGTAATCTCAGCTTTAAGACTGTCGACACCTTTCACTTTGAGTTCCACGCAAATTGTGCAAAATACTACAATAAATAAGCAACTAACAACATCAGACATGAGAACCAAAGAATCGACTTTATTCACCACAGAATCGGTAAACTCAGATTTACGATTGTCGACACCCGCCCCTATAAGTTCGATGGAAAAAGTGCAAAGTACTACAAAAAGTAAGCAATTAACAAAATCAGACACGGATATCAAGAAAATACTACAAAGTCAGTACATAGGAACGACACAACATACTTTCATAGAAGCATGGCAAACAACTCAGTTAGATGTAGGATCTAACGCAAACATTACTGGACCAATATTTGGAGCTAATGAAGAGACCAAAACAGAAAAGTTAGCTCAACCTAATGATATTCTGACACACATTACAACTCAACAAACAAATTGTATGACCCAACCGGTTTATGAAGACTATACGTTATTTGAAGAAGAAACAGAGTCCTCAACAGAACCAACGACAAGGGCATTAGTAAAAATGCAATTTTACTCTGATAAAAGTAAGATAACGCCAGTTTATGATGTAACCGAATCAATAATTAACGCAAGAATCGAATACGCTAGCACAGAATCATTTTCTTTTGAATCTCACATACAAGAAAGCAGTATTGTAAACAAATCGTTCACTTCTCATGTGATGGAAAGCACACAAATATCGCCTAAAAGTAAATCAACGTTCACGCAGGCTGATAAAAACTATACAAAAGAAGCAAATGTCAAACATTCAAAATCTTTAAAACGAAAAATAAAAACCAAAAAACCGATTGCATTTGAACTGAACATTCGTGTAGGGGTTGAAGCGAATAAAGACGGTATCAAATTTTCAGTACTTGATGAAAAGGAAACAGTGATACACGAAAAACCCGAATTAAAGTTTGCAAATGAGACTGTACATAACAATACAACGTCGTTAGGGAATAAAATAAAAGACATTGATTTGTATAACACGACTCGAAGGTCGCATAACATTGGAAATGAAGATCTATCTCGAATTACTGAAATTCTGAAAAAACTGTCATGGAAATCACTTGCGAAAACGCAACGGCGAAAAAACAATCCCAAACGCATGAAAACACGAAAATCATTTGCAGGGAATACAACAATGAATGAAGAAATACAACTGAACCAAGTTAATACAACCAGTTACAACGCGACAACGACACCAACTCATAAGAAGTTTACAAGTATTAAACATAAAAGCATAATGCCTGGTGCTCTTACTGAACAATACGCAATTACTAATATTACATCAATTTACAAAGAACATTTTGAAAAATTAGAAGATTTTATGAATAATACAAAAAAAGGAAACAAAAGTGCGACAGACGTTTTAAATAAAACGTATGAAGCCATGTTAGCATTTCCAGTAACAGAAAATATAGAAAACCTGCGATTATACACGACTAGGGTTAATAATACCTTACACGAAGATCAAGAAGACTTGGAAGTCGGCTCAACAACATCAGAGAGTGCCAAAAATAATTCAGTCAAATCTGAACCAACCTTGAATAAAAATAAAACAAGCAAAACTTCAAAGCTAATAAATAAAAAAATTGAAATAATGCTTAAAAAGTTGCTGGAAGGAAAAAAACTTAGCAAACGTCAACTGCGAAAGTTTAAAAGGAAATTATTAAAGAAGCTTACGAGTAAGAAAAACGTTACAAGTGTACATAAGTTTTATGACACTGTCGAAAAGAAAAATGACGTTAATATGACTACTAATACTGTTAGGTTTACCACAACTAATAAATATACTACGATACAAGGTAACAATGGTACAGAAATACAGAATGTGGAAGTTTTCACGTCATCAAGTTCATATACCGAAAAGCCTAATACAAAAATTGTATTGCTTGTAAATAATAAAACACAAAGTGAAGAGAAAATAAAAAAAGAAATTGACAAACAAGCGGCAGTGGTAGTAATACTTAACACCACTAGCAAAGGTATTTTACAAGGCGGAAGGTGGCTTTTTGATACACATAGTAATAAAAGTCTACTGTCTCATGAAATAGAACCAGAGTCATCTAAATTTAAGCCTGAAACTACATATCAAAATACGTCCACAGAAACAAACATCAGTTTTGGTGAAGTGGCAGGAATAACTTCTAATGAGGAAGCACATCTTTCAGAAATTATTCTAAATCAGATATATGAAGATATGTCGAAACCTGAAAATGAATCGCTAAAAGACACTAGTAAAACATTAAACGAAGTTACTCTTAATTCAAGTGATGCTTTAACTAAGACAGAAAGTTTAAGTTTATTTGACTCACATTACAGCGATTTAATGGAAGAACTAAATGTTGTTTTGACACAACAGAACAATAACAAAACTTTATCAAACAGTGGTGTTAATTCAACGTCTACGATTGTGACTGATGCTAATAACATGACCGTTATAACAAACGCCAAGAGTAACAACAGTACAACCGGACACGAGATAAATGAAAAAATAATGACAGCGCCTTTCCAAACTACTGTTGGTTTTTATAGTACCACACCTTTCCTCAATACAGAATTTGAAATTGTTGGACAAAATAAATTCTCCAGTGATAAAGAAGACTCAAAATATACTGTTCCAATGACCACTGTTAAGTCAAATACTTTCGACAACTCTGAAATTCGATCAGATGATAATGCAGCTACAGTAACTCTTCCATTAACGTCTAGCATATTAGCTATAATAAATGTGCCACCTCAAGTAAGTGAACCAAATGACAGCGTCACGAAAACCAAACGCCATTACTTTAAAGATGATATCTTAGATGAAATTCCGGATCAAAGTTCAAAACCAAGTGAGTTTTTTTTTAAAGAAGATTTTCGAAGGGCAGAAAATTTGAAAATAGTTACTTCAAAACAGCAAACCAATGATGTCTCAAATACACTGCTACCTACTACGGAAGCAAAACTGTCGTTCACGAGAATAATTAAAATATTGACAGATACAAACCATAATATATATGAAGAATTCGTAACTACCGCCAGCAAACCCAGTGCCAGTGTCACTGTAAACAATAATCAAGACATAATATTAACGAGTCCATCAGAGTTTGATATTTTGTCAACATATAAACCTGACGCTCAGCCTTCAATCATTAGCATGTATCAGCAAAGTATCATTGATTTGCCCGGTACACTAAATAAATCAAAAATTAAAGCACCCGTAACAGGCAAATCACTAGATATGGAAAAACGACGTAAAATTAATTATGGTTATGAATGGTCTGTAGACGAATTAAAATCCTTTAACGCAAAATCGACAACTAACAGTAGCATGATCGATTACAGCAGTACAAGCCTCAATTATAAAGAATTGAAATCAACTAACCAAATTTTTAGTGATACACTTGATAAAGAAATGTACAAGGAAAAACAATATCGAAATAAAAATTTCTCGAAAGAAATAACAAATAAAGCGAACAATGATTTTGAAACCATAAAAAGCTGCACTAACGTAAGTCCCTCTAACATCTCCATGATTATGGGTCAAGAAATCATACTATGTCTCAGAAAAAAAATTAGTGACGAATTTAGAACATCGTCAACTGTAATTCAAGATTTAAACATTACTACACAACATCCAATAGAAGAGTATTTCATCAACTTCGCAGAGGACGAAAGAGAAAGCCAACATAGTTTTACTAGTACTCTAGGTACGGGAGAACATGTAGAAACAACTTCGAATATACCTATCGAGTCTACGAAAAAACTATCACTGACTCAAATTCCATCAAAAATATTGAAAACAGAGAAAGAAAAACAAATGAGAAAAGCTACAAATTTTAATAATACAACATCCACCAAAAATACTTACAAGCAACATTTGTCTACCAACACTTCAGATGGCACAGATAAAAATATTGAAAACTTAAATAATAATCAAAAGATGACAAAAAATATAAAAAGATTACGAAACATTTTGACAATAAACAAAGAGAAGAACAAACCACTTCTTACAATTGTCAAAGGTACAAGTACTGCTACTGTCAGCACTGGTCTAACGCTGACGTCACAAATTGGAAATACGTCTTCCATGATTCTGGAGAGCCTTTCAGATACTCATACAAAACAAAGAGTTCTAAATCAAAGTATTGTGAATAAAGAAATTGACACTAGTGTAAATTATGAAACGTTTGTGGATAACGTTACCGAAACTATCAAAACCAGTAGCGATAGTAGCCCGATCACCACACAGTACATTATTACAGTAATTGATGATCTGAATCGGTGCACCAATGTATCGTCAGATGCATCTACACATGGGGATAAAACCAGTTCTATAGAGGTTAAAGAACATGAAAAAAGTTTAGAAAAATGGTTAAAAAAAGAAAATAAAACGCAATTGTTTTATGTTGTAGACAAATACGTAAATGTGACTAGCACTGATAGAAAAAACATTACGAACTCAAAAAAAACTGATTCCTTAGTATCAGCAGCACAAAACAGAACAAAAAAAATACAAGATAAAACGTCCAAAAATAATACTAAACATCATTTCTTCGTAAAGGTTCACGATGGTGAAAAGAAAACATCAGAAATTAGTACACCAACATTAAATCATTTAAAAGTTACTCAAATGAATCCCGTTAACAAAACTGTTGATTTTAAACCAGAAGTCCAAAAACTTTTACTAGTATCAAGTAATAAAGCAAAATTAAGAACAGACCGGACAAACCAAAATGGAACTAATGGACAAGGTAATCAGAGCAATTACAAAAGTGTTTTCCCAAATGTGGGAAGTATGGAGTATACGGAGAATATAAGGAGTAGGAATATAAATGGTAAAATTTCAAAAATGGACATATTTAGCTCACGTCTAAATAGGCCGCATAAAGTATTATTCCCCACGACGACTGCATGCACGAAAAATATAAAGTACAACACTTACCGGCCAATAACTAAAGAAGAACTAGAAATACTTAAATACTTTAGCGATCCCATTCTCAGTACTGTTTTACATAAACAAGTTGACGACAAACCGCATTCTCAAGTTCCAGCTTTTGATAAATCTAATGCTGCTATGGAAAGTAGTAGCAATATTCCGCAGTTAGAGTCCAATACCACTATAAAAGCAGTAAATAATTTAGAGGACAAACAAATGATTCATGCGAAAAACGAAGATCGTGGTGGCAAAGATTTACACCTAACATTAGCAGCCCATAAGAATTTAAACCAATCCATTGAAATTGTCAAAATTCCACATTCTTCAGAAATAAACAGAATTTCTCATCCAATACTTGAAATTAATATCAATTCGCCTCAGATAAGAACTAACGGGAATTCACCTCCAATGATTGAAATAAATGGAAATCCACTTCCGATAGAAATAAATCGAAATTCAGCGCCCATGGAAATTAATGGAAACGCTGCGCCGATAGACATTAACGGAAACTCTGGGCCGTTGGGCAATTATAGAAACCCTGCGCCGATGGGCATTATTGGAAACTCTAGGCCGATGGGCATTAATGGAAACTCTGCACCGATGGGCGATAATGGAAACTCTGAACCGATGGACAATAATGGAAACTCTGCACCGATGGGCAATAGTGGATACTCTGCAACGATAGGCATTTATGGAAACTCAACGCCGGTGGGCATTGGTGGAAACTCTGCATCGATGAGCATTAACGGAAACTCAGTGCCAATGGACATTGGTAGAAACTCTGCATTGATGGGCATTAATGGAAACTCTGCACCAATGGGCATTAATGATAACTCTGCACCCATGGGCATTAATGGATACTCTGCGCCGATGGGCATTAATGAAAACTCTGCGCTGATGGGCATTAATGGAAACTCTGCGCTGATGGGCATTAATGGAAACTCTGCGCCGATGGGCAATAATGGAAACTCTGCGCCGATAGGAATGATTGGGAACTCAGCGCCGATTGGCATTAATGGAAACTCTGCGCCGGTGGACAATATTGGAAACTCTGCGCCGGTGGACAATATTGGAAACTCTGCACCGATGGGCACTAATCGAAACTCTGCGTCGATGGGCATTAATGGAAACAATGCGCCGGTAGGCATTAATAGAAACGCAGCGCCGATGGGAATGAATGGAAACTATGTGCCGATGGGCTTTAATGGAAACTCAGCACCGACGGCAATGAGTGGAAACTCTGCGCCAATGGGAATTAACGGAAGCTTTACGCCACAGGGCATTCATGGAAACTCAACGCTGATGGGAATTAATGGAAACTCAGCGCCGATGGGCAATAATGGAAACTCTGCGCCGATAGGAATGATTGGGAACTCAGCGCCGATTGGCATTAATGGAAACTCTGCGCCGGTGGACAATATTGGAAACTCTGCGCCGGTGGACAATATTGGAAACTCTGCACCGATGGGCACTAATCGAAACTCTGTGTCGATGGGCATTAATGGAAACTTTGCGCCGATGGGAATGAACAAAAACAATGCGCCGGTCGGCATTAATGATAACTCTGCACCCATGGGCATTAATGGATACTCTGTGCCGATGGGCATTAATGGAAACTCTGCGCTGATGGGCATTAATGGAAACTCTGCGCCGATGGGCATTAATGAAAACTCTGCGCCGATAGGAATGATTGGGAACTCAGCGCCGATTGGCATTAATGGAAACTCTGCGCCGGTGGACAATATTGGAAACTCTACGCCGATAGGCAATAATGGAAACTCTGCATCGATGGGCACTAATGGATACTTTGCGCCAATGGGAATGAACGAAAACAATGCGCCGGTAGGCATTAATAGAAACGCAGCGCCGATGGGAATGAATGGAAACTATGTGCTCATGGGCTTTAATGGAAACTCAGCACCGACGGCAATGAGTGGAAACTCTGCGCCAATGGGAATTAACGGAAGCTTTGCGCCACAGGGCATTCATGGAAACTCAGCGCTGATGGGAATTAATGGAAACTCAGCGCCGATGGGCAATAATGGAAACTCTGCGCCGATAGGAATGATTGGGAACTCAGCGCCGATTGGCATTAATGGAAGCTCTGCGCCGGTGGACAATATTGGAAACTCTGCGCCGATGGGCACTAATCGAAACTATGCGTCGATGGGCTTTAATGGAAACTTTGCGCCGATGGGAATGAACAAAAACAATGCGCCGGTCGGCATTAATAGAAACGCAGCGCCGATGGGAATGAATGGAAACTATGTGCCGATGGGCTTTAATGGAAACTCAGCGCCGACGGGAATGAGTGGAAACTCTGCGCCAATGGGAATTAATGGAAGCTTTGCGCCACAGGGCATTCATGGAAACTCAGCGCTGATGGGAATTAATGGAAACTCTGCACCAATGGGAACGAAGGGAAACTCTGCACCAATGGGAATGAAAGGAAACTCTGCGCCGGAGGGCATTCATGGAAATTCAGCACTGATGGGAATTAATGGAAACTCAGCTCCGACAGGAATGAGTGGAAACTCTGCGCCAATGGGAATTAATGAAAACGCAGCGCCGATGGGAATGAATAGAAACTATGTGCCGATGGGCGTCTATAGAAAGTCAGTGCCGATGGCAATGAATGTTAACTCTGGGCCAATGGAAATAAATGGATACGAGGCGCCGAAGGAAATTAATGGAAACTATGCGCCGATGGGCATTAATGGAAACTCAGCGCCGATGGCAATGAATTTTAACTCTGCAGTAATGGCAATGTACGGTAACTCAGCGCGGATGGGCATTAATGAGAACTCGGCGCCAATGAGAATGAATGGAAAATATGTGCCAATAAGAATGAATGGAAATTCACTAATATTTGATATTACTCGAAATCCAGAGCCTATGGGAATTAATGGAAATTCCCTGATGATGGATATTACTAGAAATCCAGCACCGATGGGAACAAATGGAAACTTAGTCCCAGTGAGAATTAATGGAAATTCAATGACGATGAATATTAATAGAAATTTGGTGCCAATGGATATTACTTATAATCCGGTGGCAATAGAAATTAAAGGAAATCCAATGCCGGTGGGAAATAATGGGAATTCTGAGGCGATAGGGACTCATCGAAGTGCACTGCCGATAGGAATAAATGGAAATCAAGTGCCGATGGGGACTAACGAAAATCTACTATCGATGGGAAATAATGGAAATTCAGTGCCGATACGAATGAATGAAAATTCTGTGCTAATCGAAATGAATAGAAATTCAGTGATGATTGATAGTACCAAAAATCCAGTGCCGATGGGAATTCATGAAAATTCAGCGCCAATGAGAACAAGTGGATATTCAACGACGATGACGACGATTAATGGAAACCCGGTGCCGATAGAACTTAATACAAATTCAATACCATTAGCAATTAATGGGTCTTCTATAACCATGGTACCTGATAGAAAGTTGGAGTCGTTGGGAATTAACAGAAAATCAATGCCAATGAATATTACCATAAATTCAGTGCAGATGGGAAATAATGAAGATGCGGTGCCGATGGAGGTAAACAAAACTTCAGTGCTGTCAGTAATTAATAGAAATCCAGCACCCATGGAAGCTATCAGAAATCAAGTACTAATGGATATTAACAGAAACTCACTACTAATGGAACTTAACAGAAGTTTAATTCAACAAAAAAATAACAGAGACTTCATTCCTCAAGAAACAAACAATAATTCAAACTCGAAGAAAAGCAATAGGGATTTGCCTCGAATACTTGAAACTAATAGGAATACATCTCCAACGCCCAACTTAAATAGGAATACACTTTCTGTAATGAACTCGTCTTCATATACTGGTAATAACTTGAAGTTATCGCCAACGAATGATAAAAATAGGATACTCTCGATGGATGAGAATAATAAAAATGTGTTCGTTGATAACGAGAATCTTTTTTCAACAACGAACAAGCCGTGGATCTCAGCATCAATGTTTAACAATAATGGGAGCTCCCATGCAACAATGCACAATAATTCCAATTTACCTCAAAGATTTCACAAAGATCAAAATTCACTGTTAACCCTTAACAGAAATAAAAATTCACCCTCAATCATTGACATAAACAGATACTCATTGGTTGTCAACAAGAATAATTCTCCTACAATTATACACAATAAATGGAATTTACCATCAATATTGGGTAATAATGAAAAAGCACCATCAGTGGCTCACAACGTTAATAGACATTCAATCAATGAAAATACAAAAACGACTTCCGCATCTGGCAATAATATGAATGCACATTCAGTCATTGATGATAACGTGAAATCATCAAATAATATTTACACTGAGAAGAGCAAGCCTTCCAGGACTCGGGACCAGGGCAATAACAAGAATTCACTTCCAGTGGTTGCCAATGTCAGTTCTTTGCCTCCAATGGTCAATCTTCATTCACCATCGACAACGGAAACTAATAATAAATCACCTTTAGTAAATTACTTCAACCATATTGCTCATTCAACGCTTAAAACTAACATCATTTCAGCATCACCTACGACTGAAACAAAAACGTCAGAAGCTATTGTGACAACTAAGAAAAAAATACTGCCAATGAAGGCAATAAAAAGAAAACCGTTTTTAACTTTTAAAAGTAATAAAAAGCCACCTTCTATAACAGGAAAGAAAATAAACACGCATGGACCTTTACATATAAACCGAAGTACACACACGAAATTCGTTTCGAAGAACTTCAAGAGAATTGGTTCACAGAAAGCAACACTTTTACATTCTTTTGAGAATATGAATACATATGCTAAGAAAATAAAGGAACCAAGTGTTCAACGAGAGATAAAGGAAATGAAAATGCTCGCCAGAAGAAAGGCGTTGAAGACCATTAACACACAAGACTTTATCTCACAACATCGTTATGTGACACCACGAAGCGTTTTACAAAAAACTACGAAACCATACTCAACGTTCCTCAAGCCCCAGGGGTTGATTCTTAAAACTAAAACATTAAGACCGATATTTGATAGTATAGATAGACCAGCAAAAAGATTGGCTAGCAAAATGAAGCGCAAACTATTATTCAAGAAAGGGCGTTCAGGACGGAACTTTCAACGGATGGTGCCCAAGAGATCGAGAGTAAACAATGTGCTGGATATGCCAATATGGCATACAACTTTGAAACCGAAGTTTTTAAAAGACAGAAACGACGTAATGGATTTCATGTTTGATGATAACTATATGAAGACCATGAAGATGACGAGACGACCTGCGGTGACCGACGACCTGCGTTTCTTCGGAAACAACTACAATCCTTCCCCATCATTCAGGAGGCACAATATGGAGCAGCCAACCACGCAATCTGGGAGGAAGCGGCAACGGGGGAGGACTATATTCTTTTTGAGTCCCACTGAATTCTACGACCAATATAAAGATTTTGAGTAGAATTGTGAAATTAAATATTTGTTAATAGAATTGTGTAGCGTTTGTGATAGTGATAAGTAGTCAATAAATATATTTTAATTTATAATACAAGTTTTATTTTAATCATTTCAGAGTTAATCTTACTTCACTTACTAAATATTAGCGCAATTTAGGCGATTCTCAATAATTTTGTCCGCTCATAGCGGACGATGATTGTGTGTAAATCTCAGGATTCTGTGGGTAACCCAAGTGGGCCTAAACCTACCCTATCTTTGTTTTGTACGTTAATGCACCCGATACGGGGAGCTCACCTTCGGAGCGAGAGGAGTCTTGGCGCAGTTTAAGAGGAATCATTAATGGATGTAGGGCAAACGAGAAGATGTAATAGCTCGGGGACTTTAATGGCTGGGGAATGTGGAATGAGTTGCCCGTCAAATGCCTTCTCTACGTAGATAATCAAGTTCTTCTTGCATCGTGAGTGGAACAGTTGCAAGATATGGTCATTGTAATGGCTAAAGCATTTAAGAGAAAAGGGATGAATGTAAATGTGAAGAATGGTGTGCTCTCTCATGTCTGTCTTGTCCCATGTAACTCAGGTTCTGCGAAACCTGTTTTATGCCATTCTCCCCTGTCAAGCGCAACACTATTATTTACTTCTTTTTCTATCAAATAATTTCTCACACAAATCCATCCGTCTTTGGGTTTTCCTCTCCTTCTCCATCCATCAATATTTTACTCTTAATTGAAGAAAGTTGTGTTTAAAAACTGAGTCGTCTCTCCAGTAGGTCCATCGGGTCCACTAGAAATTATGCTGAAACAATTTGGCGTAGCTGCGAGCAGACATGTCTGTCTTTTCTTTTCTTTGTTCGTGTATCTCTTATGTGTATGTGCAAAATAAATGATTATTCTTTAATTCTCTCTCTACAAGCTGTTGAGCCAGGTGTCCTGTTCCAGGTGACGGACTGGTGGCTAGACGATATGTATCTGAAGGTTCGGCTGCCACTGCCCATCAATTCCAACCCTGGGATGGTGTTCCCTCGCCGGCACTTCGCCAAGATGGAGGAGGTAGCGGACCTGGGTGCGCTGTTCATCGACGATCTGCTGGACTATAAGGAGATGCTGGATAGGTAAGGAGAAGCCGAGGATTGAGACCCCTCTACAACATGGGTTCTGATTTAAAGGTTTTTTGAGCGTTATAGGTAATACAGGTATTCTGTCATATTCATTAGGATTGGAAGCCGATACAGGGCATTTTTATTACAAAGTTTGTCAAAATTTCTATAAAAGCTGTCTTATTCCAGAGGAGAACTTCCTCTAGAACGTGCTACCAGCCGCGAGAAGGGGCAGCCGCTTTGCATGGAGCAGTTCTATCGACTGCTGGGCGTGTGCCGCATCCCTGAAGTCGGAAAGGACAGGCTGGAGCTGCCGCAGGTCAAGCGAGGAGCTGAAGAGTCCGAAGAACTCGTCGTGGTCGCCTGCAGAAACTATGTAAGTATTTGAAGATACCATTTCCACGTTTGTGGTCACAAGGCGATTCGTTGTTCTGATATTAAGGGGTTCGTGTTCTTGGACATATCGTGTTTTCCACATTATCGTGGGCTTATAAGAACGTAGAGCCAACACGGCGTGAGTTTTTAAGGATAACAAAGAGCAACATTTGAATAACTAAAAGCGATGCGTTACAAATCAAAGCATTCGAAAGATATGAAGATTGAACCATGCGTTAATTGGCTGTATGTAAGTCCAAATTGCATGATATGACAGCCTATATTTCCCGAGGAGTTGGGCAAGAAACCCACATTTCACAATTTAAGCAAAGGTACTTACTTCACCATAATCGACTGTTTCTAAACGAACTTGTACAATTAAAAAACAAAGAAACTTGTTATGTCATTCAGTCCACGAACAATTCTACACGGTTGAAACATTTCTACCCAAAATTAAATTATAGCAAGCCTTGCGCTGTAAATCTGGCGTAACAAGAATAACTTCATTATTTAGGAGACGGCGATGTAACTTAGTTAGCACTTAGAAACGCCGCGGTGCACTTTATCACTTAAAACTGAACTTAGTTAGGGTACTGTCCCCGAGTATGAATAACTTATTTGGTTTTGTGTTGGATAAGTTTTGAGATGCAGTCGCAAAGGAAATATAATTATAAGTATACAGAGGGTCCAAATTCGCCATAATATTCCTTTGAAAGATATTCAATCTGACTCTGTTTATGATACCCTCCCTTTTAATTATACTGACAAATCATGTGCCTATTTTCAATTGAATTTAAGAATCATGTCATCATCAAACATCTTCTAGGGCTTCAATCATTCTTCTTTGTAATCATAATAAAAACCCAAACATTCACCTTTTAGCAACTAATGCATGAAATACTGCGCTGATACAATTGTTCGGAGCCCTTACAAATTTATTGTTTGCCTCTATTGTTTCTTACTTGATAAAACTTTCGATTACAGAGTGTAGAACTCTCGTAATCGACGACTCGCGTGTCGAGTACGAGCCTTAAACGTGTAATGATAATGTAAATTAGTCGAAAAAGCCGATTACAGTTTCTTTGCCAAAGACATTTTGGAACCAATAACTACATGAATTTATGATGCCTCAACTTAAATTTTCATATCATTGTAATTTTTTTCTCCCTAGTTCTACCCCATCCCAGTGAAGGCAGCTGACCGTGGAAGACTAACTCCTGGCGAGATGCAAGCTCAGCTACTGCATGCGCTGGTCGACGCTGCCGGGGCACCTCCTGCGCCCAGGGTCGGGCTGCTTACGTCTATGAACCGAGACCAGTGGGCTAGGGCCAGGGAACAGCTTATAAAAGGTAATGGTCTTGAAACCCAGTGTATAAGAGCCTTCGCGACGTTAGCCTATATGAATGGCTTATAAATTATCGGTGAACGATAAAGAATAACTCGATTCAGAACAAGGCACCCTAAAAGGGAGTGGCACTTTGGCCACTCCCTTTTAATGTATTATTATTCGTTCTTTCTTTTCTATCTCTATGTATATGCTTTAGCACAATTGATAGAAATATTTAATCGCCTTCTGCACTGGGATCTACATCTTGAGGGATTTGATTGTATTTCGTATAGAAACACTTGATCAGTTTTTTTTGTTTATCAGCTGTGTCCTAGAAAGCGCGATACACTTTACATTACACAATACGTTTTATATTCTACAGATATGATTCCACATTTTTAGACCCAACATCAATTCTCTCAAAATCATCAGTAATACTCTATTAAATCACTTACCTTATTCCCCAGACGAGATGAACCGCATGAACCTGGAGCTGATCTCCCGGGCACTCTGCATCCTGTGCCTGGACGAGGCGGGCGGCGACCGCGCCGACACTGACGCCGACACCAACGCCATGCTGCGGGCCATGCACGGCGCCGGCACACGGTACCACTCCGCCAACCGCTGGTTCGATAAGACTGTGCAGGTGAGGACCTTGATTATTTATTCTAAAAGGTAAAAAACAAAAAAAATAAAAACTACCGAATTGAGAAGTCTCCTTTTTTGAAGTCGTTAAAAAGGAAAAGATTGAGTTTAAAAAAATATGAATCATGATCATACTCATCTAAATTACTCGGTGACCAACTGAAAACACCAGTTTATCCAATCACTACATTACACTATAGAATATAGTCCTTGTTAATTATTAATATCTCATTTTTCTGATGTGCGATTGGCATTGATCGGTGGACGTATAATGAATCTCAAATTCACACCTTCATTCATTCCTTTTCCAGCTAATCATCTCCTCAGACGGTACAGTAGGCATGTGTTACGAGCACAGCGCAGCCGAGGGCGTGGCCGTAGTCCGCCTGGCGGAGCGAGCCCTGGCCAGGGCTGAGGTAGCAGACAGACCAGCCCCACCGCCTGCCCTCCTGCCAGCCCCCCAAGCCATGAAGTGGAACGTCACCCCAGACGTGCAGAGGACCATAGAGAGTGCTGCCAGGGATCTTGATCGGTGAGGAGTTTGTGTCCAGCCCGGGTCTGTACCACCAGCTTTTATAGCAGTATTACTTGATTTTTTATCAAATGAGGGAAAGAGAAAGAGCGTTACTAGAAGTATAGCTTCATCTCTTTTCTCAACTGACATAAGATTGAAATAAAAGTTGGTGCTAAGCCGCAACAATCACTAACCTTTAGTTTCCGAAGTCATTAAAATCAGCCCGTCTGTTTCTGAGCTGTGATGCTGTCGCATCACACACGACAACACTCAAAACAGAGCGGGGTTAAGTTAGGAGCCCGTATGACTTTCAGAGACGAGTATCTTGATAAAGTTATCTTACACACCATGATTTGAGTCGAAGCTTACTCCAAAAATGGACAAAGGCTAGGCAAATGACGACTCACCAAGACTTATGTTCCTCTGCTAAGTCTGCCATATATTTCACTGCTGTTCTTATTGTCCCTCGTTTGACTCACAGCGCCATCTCAGACCTGGACCACAAAGTGTACACGTACCGCGGCTACGGACGCGAATTCATGAAGTCGTGCCGCACCAGTCCTGATGTCTATATCCAGCTCGCCATGCAGTATGCTTACTACAAGTGAGTAACATATGAACCCCAATCTGATGGTCGAAAGGGCTTCTAGGGGCCCTGAATTTTTGCAATAAATGACCAAAACGGATTTAAATAAGAGGAAAGATAACATTTCAACTATTACAAACTACTTAGGTACTCTTCTATTGTCTTACTGATATGAGCTATAATGAAAATAAAGCTAGCTAGCTAAAATGTAAATTAATCACCATTACTTACTTTCAATAGAACTTAACACGTTCAAACTGGTACTCTTTTAAACGATTTCTAGTCTCCAATAAATGAAAAGGCAAAGAAACTACTGTCAGAGACCATGATCGGATTTTTAAACACCACGCCATCTTCCCCAGGATGTACGGCTACCTAGTCACGACCTACGAGTCAGCCAGCCTGCGCCGGTTCCGCAACGGCCGCGTGGACAACATCAGGTCCGCCCACGGCGCAGCCCTGGCCTGGGCAGCAGCCATGTGCACTGCGGAGACACCGCCTCTTAGTGATGCAGGGGATGACGGGCAGAAGAAGGTGTCTTTCAATTTGTATGGGGTGAGCATAGATTTGGTTGGTTGTAAATCTTGTCTGGGAAAAATCAAGTGGATCTGATAGGGTGCTCGTAATAGCTCATTCGTATCAAGTTATTTTAACCATATATGCGTATGTAATTTGGGACTGCTTTTTTGACCCTGTAGTAGCTATTCCTTGTTCGACGAGTCCTTTAACACCCCAGGTTGAACAGAATTCACTGCAGGTTGGCAACCCAACACAAAACGACACCCAGACGCGAACACCTCCGTCAACGCCCTTGATCGTGGAATCGCAGATTGTGCTACCTACCACATTGCAACCACAAAAAATTGCCCAAAGTGGGTCGGCGCCAAATTTAACTGATATCTATATATAGATGAATATGTTACTAAAAGAAAGCGTAAACATGACGACGAAAACGAGCGCGTTATGAAGGATATGCAAAAACTGTTCGATTCTCACTGCAAAAACTCTGAATCACGGAGTAACAAAACCGATGCTTCGTTAAGTGTCTTGCATCTTATGATGACGGAGATACTAAAACAAAATTCCGAAATTAAAGATTCCATCACCTTTATATCTGATCAATATGAGGACATGCGGAGCAGACTGGACCTGTTAGAATCTGAAAAGAAAACGGACCGCAAGTATATTCACCAACTTGAGGAAAGAGTTGACAACTTGGAGCGGATGCTGTACACCAAAAAATTGGAAATTAAAAATATTCCCTTATCGGCAAAAGAAAGTGAAGAAGAGCTCAGTTTGATTGTGTTAAAGACAGCCAATGCTGTTGGCGCTCCTCTCCAAAGATCGGAAATTAAAGAGGTCTATAGCATGCTATAGACCTCTAATTATAATTTTTGAAGCTTTGTCCTTCTTGCTCATGAGCAAGAAGGACAAAGCTTCAAAAATTATTGTCGACTTAGCTAGCGCTGCTACTAAAGAAACCTTAATTAAGAAAGCGAGACAATTCAACTCAAATAACAAGCAAAACAAGCTCAGCTCTGTACACCTAAATATGAGCGGCCCTGCCACAGCCATCTATGTATCTGACTTCTTGCCTCCTCAAGCCCAACACCTCTTCTACCTAGCTAGAAAATTTGCAAAAGAACATAACTATTCATACTGTTGGACCTCAGCTGGTAGAGTTTTCCTGCGAAAAGGTGAACCAGAAAAACCTTTAATAGTTAAATGTGAAGCCGATCTTGAAAAACTGGTACCGAAAATTTTACTATATTATATCCGTGTTGTAATTTTATAACGTTAAATTTTGTATTCTTTTTTCATGTCCTATTTGATTTATTTAAAAAACTTTGTTACTACTCATACACATTTCCACATGACTATCCACACTCCACACCTAAATACATTCAATCATACTGCATTATAACATCTTTTTACATTCTTTTCACACACACAAAACTAAAAACGCTCGTCATACAATCACCCCGCAATCACAAACCCATACACCAACTATTTACTAAATTCAACATTCGCTGATCTAAACAATATAAAAAATTTAGAAAATTTAGTTCTGACGGAACTGTACAGCTGTGAACCTGAATCTTGTAAATGTACCATGACAAACCCAAATAAATTTTTAAAAATTCTGCAACAAAACATTAGAAGCATTAACAAAAATTATCTCAGCCTAAATACGTTACTAAAACGAATACGGTTGAGCTGTGATGTTATAATTCTGTCCGAATGTTGGCTCTCATCCGTTAATAACTTACCACTTATACCTGGCTACTCTAGTTTTTCAACTACACGAAACTATAACCAAAATGACGGCGTAGTCGTTTACATGAATAATGACATTAACTTCAGTATAGAAGAACCAGATATCTTGGAAGCGAACTGCCTACTTATTAAAATAAATAAAACGACCGCCATAATTTCAATATACAGACCGCCTAGCTTTCACACATTAGATAACTTTTTACGCTCCTTACAGGAACTGTTATTAAAACTATCCGGTTTCAAAAATGTAATTTTAATGGGAGACATAAACTCTGGCTGTCTGGACCATGTGATAAATATCAAGGATTCAAATGTAACTACATCAAGCTACCTTGACCTACTTTCTTACTCTGGTATGATACCTGCTCATTACGAGCCAACAACTCTAGCTGTCTGGACCATGTGATAATTAAAACTAAGGCCTCTTCTATTACATTTATTATTCAATCTACAGTTACTGACCACGAAGCGACCCTTTTTTGTTTGAGCTTAAGTGGACAAACCCACAAAGCAAAATTTGTGAACAAAATTAACTTTGAAAAACTAAACAATGACTGCCAAAATATTGATTTCAATAGTGTGTACGATAACAGTATAAATCCAAATGACCTCATGAATTATTTTATTAAAAAATAATAATAAGCAATACAATAAACATCAAAATTCCTAGAAATAAAATTACCATAAAACCGTGGATTACTCCCGGTCTCCTGAGGTGCATTAGAACAAGAAACAGAATGCATTATAAGTTAAAACACAATTCTGACAATGACGTCTTAAAAATATCCTACAAAAGATATAGAAATTTTTGTAATGACATAATAAAAAAATGTAAGAGACAATATGACAGGAATATACTTGATGCGGCTGGAAGTGATAACAAGAAACTTTGGTCCGCTATTAAAACTATTACCAATCTGAAAAAATCAAACGCACCACCTTTGGAACTTTTACATATTAAAACATCCCCACAAGATTCAGTTAACGCAGTAAACTCCTATTTTGCAAGTGTGGGAATGGAGTTGCAAAGTAAAATTCCAACTAGTCTTTCTCCACTCCCAACGAACGCGGCAAATTTCAAGTACTCTTGTAACTCTTTTGTGCTTTTGGAGACATCTGAAGAAGAAGTAGAAGGAGTAATCAGCGACCTTCGCTCAGATTGTGGAGCAGGGCCGGACAATATTATGTCAATGTCAACAGTCCTTAAAAATTTAAAAAAATATATAGTCCCTCCCCTCACCTACATCCTGAATAGATGTTTAGCAGAAGATATTTTTCCAGAATCCCTTAAAAAATCAATTGTTATCCCCATTTTTAAGAGCGGCGGCAAGGAAGAAGTGGCCAATTATCGGCCAATTTCGTTGCTCACCTCTATTTCAAAGGTATTTGAAAGGATTATAAATAACAGATTTGTAAAATATTTAGAAGATAAAAACATCTTATCACCAAACCAGTATGGCTTCAGAAAAGGAAAATCCACAACTGATTGTATTCATACGTTCACTGAATTCATTGTAAGTAAATTAGATAATAGAAAAAAATGCTTGACTATCTTTCTGGACCTTCAGAAAGCTTTTGATACTGTGTGCCCACGCATATTAATTTCCAAACTAGAACAAATGGGAATAAGGGACACACAATTAAAACTATTCGAGAACTATTTACAAGATCGTTATCAATCAGTTCGGATAGGCAATACGCTGAGTGAAGAAAGACCGATTAATATTGGAATCCCACAAGGCAGTATCTTAGGCCCCCCCCTCTTCCTTTGCTATATCAATGATCTTTGCCAGCTAAACATTAGAAACTGTCATGTAATGTCTTATGCCGATGACACCACCTTAACATTTTATGGTGATTCTTGGGACGAAACTTTTGTTGCTGCCCAAGAAGGGTTCAATATTGTAACTTACTGGCTTGCTCTCAACAAACTGACCTTAAACGCCACCAAAACTAAATATATAGAGTTTACAATACATAATGTAGCATCAAACACTAATAATTTCAACGTTTATGCACACACATGTAATCCAATAACCACCAACTGTACCATGTGCCCAATGATAGCAAAAACAGAATCAATAAAATACTTAGGCATAATGATCGATAAAAACTTACCTTTCAAACAACACATTGCACATCTGGTTCAGAAAACTAGAAAACTCGTTCATATATTTAAAAATCTTTGGCATGTTGCAAATTGGAAACTGGTTAAAAATGTGTACGAATCCCTTTGCCAATCAATCTTATCGTATTGTATCTCCACCTGGGGCGGCTCGTATAAAACAAACGTCCTAAACGTTGAAAGAGCTCAACGACTTCTTCTAAAAGTTGCTCTCTTCAAACCACGTTTATACGCTACAACAACTCTCTACGACAAAGCAAAGGTATTAACAATCAGACAACATTATATACTGCAAACGGTAATAAAAAAACATTCCTCTATACACGTTTCTACGGCTAAACAAAAGGTTAATACTAGACGATTCTATGAAGTCTGTGAAACTACTCCGGTAAAAACCTCTTTTGCCAATAATTTCTATAATTTCAGATCAAGCAGACTTTATAATAAAATTAATAAGATTCTTGAAATTGTTAATCTGTCTAGGGTAGAATGTAAAAAGAAGCTGACACAATGGCTTTTAGAACTTGATTATGAAGAAACTGAAAAACTGCTCACTATATTATCCTAGTCTAGCGTTTCTCATAACTACATACTGCCACCCCCTCGCGCACAAATTTGTATATACATCCATCTATGAACGTACACACACATTACACTATCTTACTCTCGCTCTCTCACACATACACACACACAACACCTCACCACATATGACACCTTCCACTTCACACTCACACTTCACACACAAACACACACACGCATTTTTAGTTTTTATTTTATTACATTAGTACTTTTTCTTGTAATTCTTTTTTACAATAGTCCTACAATGACATGTCTCTCTAAAATTGTCATAATGCCAATCTCGGCGAGGGGGGCCAGGAGTCCATAGCACAGGGTATCCTAGTTTGAACTCCTGACTCCCACAAACCTTTGTACCTCCAATATTTAATTGTAACACCTCTATATTGTAACTTTACTTTGTGGGAGAAAAGAAAAATTTATTATTATTATTATTATACCCTACCTCAGGCCAATCTCTAATTAGTTGTTTGTCAAGTCAGGTAAAAATATTTTAGCAGAAGATTAGACGAGAGTCTTTGGTCAGTCTAACTATGCCAATCCTAATGTTAGCTGTTTAAGAAACCGCTAAATAACGTTAGATTGACTAATACATTTTCTCCCACAACCAGGAGCAAAAGAAACTGGAGCTGTTCGAAGAAGCAGCTCGCAAGCAGACGTCCATCATGGAAGCCAACATCCTGGGCAAGGGCATCGACAACCACCTGCTGGGGCTGCGCGAGGCAGCGCGGGAGACCCTGGGCGAGTTGCCGCCCGTGTTCTGCGATGCTGCATATAAGCAGATATTCGAGTTCAAGCTCAGTACTAGTCAGGTGGGCAATTGTGGCAGAAGGATGAGACAGATTTGTTTGAGATTTGTTTTATTCACTAATTTTTGTTATTTAGGCGTCAAATCAAGTTGAATGATGATAATTCATCATTCACCTCTCATCATCTCATCAAATCATTTTCTGGGATTCGTGGAGCCTTTGTTTTTGCTTGTTCGAGTTATAATTATCTTCCTGTGCGAGTCGCAATAAATTGTCCTTCATTTCTATAACGACTTTTTGGTTAGTGTTATGAAAAGATTAGTAAATGTTTTCGTGGAGAGTGCAGCTAATGAAAAATTGATGATGCTTCTCGATTTTTCATAGCTATATGTTAATTCCGCTTTGGGTGCCAATTTTTTTAGGGTTTTGTATAGCTAAGTTTAACAATGCTTTCCAGGTGACCACCACAACGGACGGCACATTCATGGGCTACGGGGCAGTCTGCCCCGACGGCTACGGCTGCAGCTATAACCCGAAGAAAGACAGCATCATCTTCTGCATATCTTCGTTCACCTCCTCCAGTGTCACCAACACGGAGGCCTTCAGACAGTCCCTGGGGGAAGCCCTCGACTCCATGAAACTCATGTTCCAAGCTAGGAAGGTGGAGAACTGAGGAGATGGTGAGAGGAAACTAAAGGTTTCCAAGTATTGGTAGGGCAAGCACAGGTTCGTTATATTTTGGTGGAAGGCACTGTTTTAAAGCTTGATGTTTTAGGAAAGAAATGGGTAGAAATAGAGTGGAATGATTTTAACGTGTTAGGAAATTACGAGTAGATTCGGTGTTTAAAAATTAAGTATTATGGATAAACCTCTCCTAAGCCTCAAGGGCTGCTCTTCATCAACTTCGTAAGTAACGAGAAGATAGGACGGGAGTAAACTGATTAATTTAATGTGCTAAATATTCTAGTCAGTGCAAGATTTAAAAAATAAAAGCACGCATGTATTATAAACACGATTTAATATATGAAGTCAAATTATTTATGAATTTTCGCAAAAGCTTGGCAGATTCGATCTGATTTTTGTAAATATTTACACTTATTATATTTTCAAAAATATATTAATATCTATTGTTGATTTGTTGCTAGGTCAAAAACTATTTATAGCTATAAGTAAATTATATGTGTTATTATAAAATGCACGGTAGGTAAGCAACCTTGAACATATCATGAAAGGACTTGTTAGAATGTTAAAAATTAAGGATCTCAAAGATTTTTAGAAAACTTATTGTCAAAATTATATCTTATCAAAAAAATATATCTTCAGCAATTATTATCGTTAAATATCATTCTGTCCTTTATTATTAAGATTTTGAAAGCGTCACAATTCCAGGAATGTATTTACGATTAGTTATACTAACAACTCAATCTAGACATATCAAAATTATACTCGTATTAAATTAATAGTTTTAATTACTATAGTTTTATAAAAACGTTGCCGTTCTCAAGTCTTATGACGTTTTAGGTGTTTGTTCACTGTTTAATAGTTTATTTATTGTTGTTACTCTAAAAATATTCTATGTATTAGAAAACATGGTGGAAATTATGCTGTTCTAGTCATTATAATTATAACGCTAAATTTAATTGCAAAACTACTACCTTTGCTTTTTTATAGATATCTGAGAAGTTAGGAAAAAAATATACGAAAGGGTGTAAATAAAAAATCTGAAAACGAAAACCGTTCAAGTACTAGTTAAGAACCAATCCCGATGTAATTAGGGATAAAAATACTAATAGTAATTTTATTTTGACGTCTATGACCTATAAAGGTAGTATAAGCTAGAGGAGTAAAAATATAGCACTCTTTCCTAAATAAGAATTGCCCTTAAATTGTTTATCAGTAATTTTAAGAATGATAAATAATAATCAGTTTTGCACAAAGCTTATGCCATCGCAAATACAATAATAATTATTTATTTATTCAATAATATGATCTCTAACTTTTACATGGTTTAAATTACATATCAAATATCTAAGCCAATGAATTTACATAGTGATATAAGTTGAAACTTTAGAGCTTTTACACTTTATATTTATACATTTGTTGTTGATCTATCTCTACATACACACATCAAAAGTATCTAGGGATCAACATATATTTTTGCAATAACTTTTCTCCTGATTGATATTAATTAAAATTTTCTTTAAGGATTCATCAAATAAAGTGTTTTAGTTTGTCACAGTAACGATAAACCAAGTCACCTTTGCATTAATAAAGAAATTTGCCATTTTCCTAATAAAGGGATTTTTGACATTTGAACCACTAACATTAAAGTTCGAAAAAATGACTGAAAACACAGTTTTCTTTAAAATTTTATTGGGTAACTTAAACAATTAATAATCCGTGTTTCTACCGCGAACACTAACAACACAAGAACATCGGTTTGGCATACTCAAAATGAGTTCATCCAAATCACGCTGTAATGGCCGCCCATGTTCGTTGCAACAACAAAAAAAGGTCTTCTTGCGACTGGATACCCTCCATATTCGGCAGAGCTCTTCTCTGTAGCATATCCCATGCATGCTCAATCGGGTTCAAGTCTGGCGACTGAGCAGGCCAGGGCAGGACATTGATGTTAGCTGCGGCGAGAGTCTGTCTTACAACTCTTGCGGTGTGCGGTCGTGCATTATCATGCATTAACTGAAATAAGGGACCGATTTGCACTTGTAGAGGAACGATGACGTCTGATACAATCGTCTCAGCATAAATTTGAGCGTTGAGGTTGCCTCTGATCCAAATCAACTCAGTTCTTCCGCCGATCCAAATACCCGCCCATACCATGATGGTTCCACCACTATAAGGATGGACTTCCTGGCAGCATTTTAATCGCTGTTGGCGTCCAGGGGTTCTCCAGTGTCGTATACGTCTTGTATCCGGTCTCATACCAAAACGAGACTCATCAGAAAAGCACACGAAACGCCATTGTTCTTCTGCCCAATTTCTGTGTTCAAGAGCCCATTGATATCGAATCCTACGATTGTGCATTGCTATAGGTGGTACCCGTAGCGGTCTTCGGGAATGAAGGTTCACTTCATGCAAGCGGTTTCTGACTGTTTGGTCGCTAATTAAGTTCCCTGAAGAGTGATGAAGCCTCACGGCTAACATCATGGCGGTTATTGTTGGAGCTCTTCGAGTTAAGATTTGAATGTATCGGTCTTGTCTCCGTGTGGTGCAGCGATACCGTCCTCCATGGCGCTCAGCCACGGTACCAGTGCTTCGGTAACGTGTCCAAAGTCGACTGATAACACTCTGACTTGTATTCAGAGCTAAAGCTACAGTACGTTGCCGGGAACCAGCTTCTATCATTCCCACGGCTCTGAGCATTTCTTCCCTGCTTAAATGACGTCGCCGCTCCATAATAACGTTGGTTTTAATCAGTAGTAGGGAAACAGTAGCACTAATAATGTCTTCAATGCGTTGTATGTTTTTATAGGGAAAATATTGACAGCTTATTTTCATCTTTTACTCGAATTTGATTGAGAGTTCCTGATTCAAATTATGAAATGCACCAAAAAGGATCCATATAAATTTATAAAATCATAAATTTATTACAAAGCCACATCTCAATCTCAAGAAATCCGCATAAAAATGCTTGATCCCTAGACACTTTTGATGTGTGTATATTTAAGTTGTAGAATAGAAACATTTTCGCGGAGTGTACTGGGAACATACTTCGATTGTTTTAATATATTTATAAAAGAACGAAGTCATAATTTTCTACTATGAAAATGTACGCAGAGGTTTTTTCAAAATAAATATGTATACTTTTGAAACGTCAGTATTCATTTTTTTTTTTTTTTTTTTTTTTTTTTTTTATTTATTTATTTGGCTCACCAACAATTGAATACACTGCTTCAAAGATACAGGATACATTAAATTACACACACAGACAAGTGTATCAACCTCTTACAGGTAAGCACATCATGCACTACTTATTTGTCTTGAGCGTCTTCTTAAAATCAGATGAGCACCTAAGTACTCACCACACTCAGCTATGGTTTTAAAATATATAGTTAAATCCAAATTAAAATAATTTTCAAAAATTAAAATTACAATCAAATTAAGATCAAAATTAAAATCAAAATTAAAATTAAATTACAACCAAAATCAAGATTAAAATCAAAATTACAATTAAAATCACAATCAAAATTAAAATCAAAATTAAAATCATAATTAAAATTAAAGTGCAAATTAAAATCTAAATTAAAATCGAAATCAGAATTGAAATCAAAATCAAAGTTTAAATTAAAATTCAAATCAAATTACAATCAAGATTTAAATTCAAATCAAAATTTAAAATCATTAAATAAGCATAACATGCCTTAAACAAAATTTAAATTAACAATATTTAACAAAATAAAATTAAAATTAAAATAAAATTAAAATAAAATTACAACCAAAATTACAATCAAAATTTAAATTATTTAATCAAAATTTAAAAAACATCAAATAAGTATACATGCCTTAAACATATCAATGATGATTTTACAAGTTTTCGTAAATAATAGTTCTGAACTTAGTAAGTGAATCAGAGTGTACATTTACGAGATCACTGCAGCTGTTTAATAATTTGCAAAGGCGGGGGATAGGTGAATTAGCACCAAGCACGGTTCTGCGAGGAGGAGGACGTAAGGGCGTTATAGGAGCTCGTGGGCTTTTCGTGGGTACACGGAATTTGATCATGCTCAATAATTGGGGACAGTCAATTTTGTTTCTCAAAATTTTAAATAAAAATGCTGAATCCAGTAAATCTCTCCTCTTCTGTAGGGATACCATCTTGAAATGAAAGAGTCTCTCTTTATACGATGGTTTCTTTCTAGCCATCCCGGAAGAGTATGCTAAGTGCCACAGAAAACGTTTTTGAACCCTTTCCAGTCTTAGTGAGTGGGTGGCATAGTGAGGTCTCCATACAGTGCTGCAGTATTCTAACGAGCTGCGGACTAGACAATTATAAAGCAGAATTTTAGTTTTATAGCGTCGAAAACCGGTAACATTTCTTATGACAAACCCAAGCATTCTTGAGGCTTTTTTAACTACATTTTCAATGTGGGGTACAAATGTTAACTGCTTATCAAACAGAACTCCCAAGTCTCTTATCTGTTCCACCTCCTGCACTAGGTTACCATTAATGTAATAAGCAGACCGTGTTAACTTAGTTTTTCTGGTGAATTTCACGTGGTAGCACTTGTTAATATTTAAGCTCATACCATTTTCATCACACCACTTTGCTAACTTGTCAATGTCTTTCTGTAGCAACTTAACATCAAGGTCTGATTCAATTACTCTGCAAAATTTTAAATCGTCGGCATACATGTAACACTCAGAAAATTTCAACTCATTGACGAGATCATTACCAAATAGGTTAAATAATATTGGGCCAACATGTGATCCTTGTGGGACGCCAGATGTAACCTTGTAGGAGCTTGATTGGTAGCCATTGAGGGCAACAAAGAAGGAACGACCGTCGAGATAAGAATCAAACCAATTAAGGAGGGAGCCAGTAACGCCGTAAGCAGCTAACTTATGTAGAAGTATATTATGTGGGACGCGATCAAAGGCCCTGCTAAAATCGGTGTATATCACGTCAACTTGTTTCCCAGAGTCAATGGCACTCGTTAGGGTCTCCGTGAAAGTCACTAAGTTTGTGGACGTAGATCTGGAACCCACAAAGCCATGCTGGGTATCACTAAGGTAAAGCTTCAAATGAGACTGGATGTAGGGACAAATCAAGGATTCAAAAACTTTGGCGAAGGTGGACAAAATTGAAATCGGTCTATAGTTACCTACATTATTACGATCACTGCATTTATGAATTGGTACAACCTTTGCTACCTTCCAAAGCTTTGGGAATATACCGGAGGAAAGTGATTGATTAAATATTCGTGCTAAAGGAGAAGCCAGAGCCGAAGCACACATGGAGATAAAATAAGGAGGGATTCCATCGGGTCCAGCGCCTTTACGGCGATCCAGAGATTTCAATTTACTGAGCACGGCATCAATCTCAATCGTTGGTGTTGTCAAAGGTAAACTATAAGCTAACATGTCCTGCATGTACTCTGAGGCAAATGTATGATGAGTCACATTATGTTGACTGTACATGGAGGAAAAATGAGCAGCAAACATTTCTGAGATATTGATGCCATCCGAAGACGATGCGATGCCATCAGTCATTGTTAGGGGATACGAACTAGTACCACCGCGCTTGTCCTTGATATAAGTCCAAAATCGCTTCGGATCCTTAGTTATTGCAGCCTCTAGGTCGTTAACATATTTATTGTAACAGGAAGCTGCCATAACCGAGCACCGTTTACTCAGCAGCTTTAGTTCGAGCTCATCCATTGGGTTTTTATAAGTTTTGTATCTCTGGCGTATCTTTTCCTTTTCTCTCAATGTTCTTATTAAATTTTTATCGAACCAGGGAGGGTGTGTTTTATGTTTACGGGTGGTAGGGGGATCTTGCATCTCTATAATATTTTTAATTTTATCGTAAAATATACTGAGCATATCATTCACATCGTGTATACCATCAAATAAGAGGTTCCAATCTATCTCATTTAATTGCTTACAAATAATATCATAATCTAATTTGTAAAAATTTAGTCTTTTGTTACCATTATACGGAAGTCTTGTGTCTTTATATGATTTTAAATTAATTTCAATTGGGGGATGCAAAGGGTCAATTATACTTAGTGGATTCAGAGCTGAACATACAATACCAGAACTTAAATTAGTCAACGCAAGGTCAAGTATGCGTCCTGACTTATTTGTTATATTGTTCAGTTGAGATAATTTGTTTATATGACTAAAATCAGTTAACAAGTGACCAATACCAGGAGCTATATAACCACTATCTAACTCACTTACCAAGTTCCAATCAATATTGCTTAAATTAAAGTCACCAACTATACACGACTTCAAACCCGACTGTTCAAATATATTATTACAAGAATCCAAGAAGTGTTCCAGCGTTGAGCGAAGTACAGGCGGAGGCAAATAAACTGCGCACAGAGCTAGTTGACGGACAGACTTTGTAATCGAGATGTCTATGATAACCCATAAGTCTTCACAAGTGCTTTCCCATTGAGTCATCTGAATTGAATTTATTCCTTTTAGTACGGCAATCAGAACACCCCCTCCATCTTTTTTCCTGTTATCCCTATCACGCCTATAGACTACATATCTGCTATCAAATAGCTCCGAGCTCATTACAGAATCATTTAACCATGTCTCGGTTAATATTATTACATCATAGTTTTCGCAACAAACTTGACGATAAAAATCATGACATTTAGTGCGTAAGCCTCTAGTGTTTTGGTAATATATCCTTAAATCCGAGAATGTTAATGAATTTTATTTACGGTTACATTGACAAAAATTAGATAGGAATTAAAAAAATATATATATTAAACCAGCTTATTCAAGATATCCTTGTTTCTAATCAGAATATGTTCAGATTCCTGTACCTTCCGCATGAAAATCCGACCACCTCGTACCCAGACAAACTGGTATCCGATTTCTTTGGCTTTGATTCTAGCCGCAGCATGGAGTGCCTTGTTGGTAGTGGACAGATGTTCTGAGATGTAGATCGGTGATTTAGGTCCAGAGTATCCCAAGTGTGTTGTGTTCAGTTTGTTGTCCGGATTCGATTTATTAAATTTTATGGTAGCTGCAAGAAATTGGTCACGACTACGTGGGGAAGCAAGTTGTACAACCACGGCACGCGGCCGGGAATTGCTGGCGTTTTGTTTTGCGACTCTTGTGCAATGCTTAATGTCGTGGTCTTGAATACCGCTCCCTACTACTTTAGATAAGTGTGACACAATCTCTATCAAATTTTCCTGCTTCTTTTCCGGCAGGCACTGAATTTCCACATTGTCTGCACGGGTTTGCTGCTCCAGTTGATTTATGCGTGAAGTCAAATCGTTAATACATACTTTCATCTCAGAGTTTTCCCTTTGCAATTCCTTCATATTCTCCTTAGACGCTGTATACTCCTTCAAAAGATCTTCATACTGATGATTCATAAAAGCCATGGATTTTTCCATGTTCTCCATTTGCTCTTTTATTGGTTGCAATTGTTGATTCAGAGTAAGTTTCATATTTTCGATGATCTTAGTTAACATCTCTGCCTGCTCCTTTTTAACTGCTTCCTGAATAAGTAGACGAATATCGTCGGGTGATAACGCAATTTCAATAGGCGCTTGAGGTGGAGATCCAACGGCTTGCCTCTTATTGCCTCTAGTAGTTGAGACGTTACGTAAAGGCGTGTTATCGGACTTGCTAAGTTTCGGGCCCGAGTTTAGACATTCAGGACAATGCCACTTAGCAGGTACATTGTGGTCGTCAGCCAGAGAAAGACATGTATAATGATATGCCTTAATACATTTTACGCATTTAGCGTATTTTTCGTTGTCAGCTGTTTGGTTACAACATCCCCATAAAATGACTGAACTTAGCGATTTATCAGGATTATCTGCCATTATGATATGCCGACCTTTTTGAAGCAAAGTAAACAAACAATAAAGAAATTATAACGTTACCTACGTTAAATTCTTGACTTGTCTGGCGCTCCGAAGCTTTGTGCACGTACTCGTTCGCGAGAAAAAGGTCGTAAGTTCTGTGCATTGGACGTCGCTTACGCGTTATGTTGAGTCACTTCTCACTTAATCAACTTATTGTTAGAGGCGGTAGATTGCAACGTTTTTGCAAATTGTATTTACAAATTCTGCAGTAATTATGCACTTCACTAAATAAGTTCACAATGCAATGGTCCACTTAGATCTGTAACTATGTCCTTTCAACCACAGACGAGAGTTTAAGCAACTTAAGACAATTTAAAACAATATAAAATACAGAGCGACTTGTACCGTGGCACTCTCAACAACAGCTGATGTTTTGTTTTCATGGATTAACATGACGGAAAATATAATTGGTGGTGTTTAATAACCATTACAGTTAAACGTGCAAACGTCGCCGCGTCGCGTTCAAAGTTCTAAGAATAAATTATCTTGCTACGAACTGTTGTAGCAGCTTCCGTGGCCGTAGCAGCCTACGCAGTCGTAGCGACATTGTAGCTACAGGTTGCCTACGACGTAGCTTTTTTGTGATATTGAAATATTTCGAAAGATCCTATCATACTATCTCAGTCAAAAAACACAATCGTAGTATGTTCTCAATAGAAAAAAAAGATATGAGAGATTATCTAATGACTTGTTATTGCCTTTACCCTGACATTATACCTTTTGATATAAACAATTAATCTTGTCCAAAAACTTCTTCTGTGTTTTCTTTATAATATACGTAAGGGCTTAAAAGTAAAATATCGCCAAGTTTTGTAAAAATGTTAAAACGAAACAAATAGAAGTACTAGTACATAGGTTCATGGCTTTTTACCAATGTCTGAAAAGCTTAAACAAAAGCTGTAGGTAGGTTATAAACTAGCCAATAATACAAAATAGGCACGATCTAAAAAAAAAGCAGCATAATCTTTGAAAACATTTTTACGTGTTCTAAGTAGAAAAAACTATTTCTTTTAATCCTTCTGCAAAGGAGGTTATCTAAATATACCTGCTTTTTAAATCCCTATCGATTGAATGCAGAAGTATTATAGCCAAAAAAGCTAAAACAATGAGAGGTTTTCCTTTTGTGGTTTTAAAAAAAAACTTAGTTTCCAAGAACTCTATAGATGGCGTTGAACTTACTATGCCAAAGCCAAAACGCTTGAAAAAAAAAACATTGTGTGACGTCACATACTCTCGTTGACTGACACTTTCATTTGCTTAACCTTCCGAATATAACCAACATTTCTCGCGCTTTGTTAAAATCAGTTTTTTTTGGTTCCGTTCCTTGCATTATCATACTTACTCCTAGCGCCATCTATCCAGCGACTAGGGAAGAGCTAAAAAGAAAATCCCTCATTGTAAAGATCTAAGAAAAATACAGTGTGTAGGACTATAGGTAGTATTAAACCTGCACAGTTAGGACATTAATTACGAAAAAAACTATTGATTGTTAGTTACATTATGTGTTAGGTAGTGCGTATTTATTAATAATATAAAATATGTATTTACACCCATTCATAATTATATACTTGATTGTTCCCAGCCAGTTTTTTTTGGCTAAATATAAAGTAGCTCTGGTACGGTAAATTAGGGACGTTTTCTATAATAAGTAAAGCTTTTAGGAAATCATCGTTTCCAGCACGAGATAAACTAGGTAGTAGGTATTAACGAGTGGCTTAAAAAAGAATAAAGGATTATTTAATTGTTGGTTAACTAACGGTAAAAAAACATTCGGAAACAGAGATATTGTATCCGTTAGAAAATATATAAATTATTTTGTGATTTTATAACAAATGACACTCAGCTATCTTTAATGATTAAAGTAAAGAAAAATTGTTGGGATTTATTAATTATAAATGTGTTAAATCAATTTTAAAAATCAAAATCAAAGCATTTATTTCAAGTACTAAGTAGGCCAGTTACATTACAGGCACTTTTGAATTGTTGAAACAAAGATAAAAATTAAATGTAGCTACAGTCCCAGTCACAAGACATAAAAACGGTGAAAGTACTGTAGTTGGCCATTCCCTAGCGTAGATCTCGATGGAGAAGAACGGGCAAGATACTCCATGGACACTCTTTTAAATCAAAATGTTGTTACAAAATCCTGGTTACATCATTCATGTTAAGATGGTATATTATGTGAGAACAATGTAGCAAGATGTGCACGTTAAAAGTGACCATAGTAAAAACAAAAAATACAATTCAAAAATAAACATTCAAATAAGCCATGGCAACTTTATTGATTAAAATAAAAATTATAATAATCTACAACCGGTTGGGGACGCTTGTCTTATTCAAAAGAGTAAAAATGGCAATGCTGCGGTGATAACATAACATTTACATTCGTAAAATATTTCAATGTTAGGAAAAAAAACACGTTTTATTTTAAGTTCTGGTAACATATTTATAATCTCTTATCATTTTGTTGCCAAATCTCGAAAAAAAAATGGTTAATATTTTTTTATTTATTAAATTAATTATTTTAATTTGGTGTACCTACTTAGTATAATATTTTAGTAATTAAGTGAAAATCGTATACATATCGTCGATGACGGCTGTCATGCTTGACATGGCCAAGAATATCAAAAACATATCAAAGTTTAAGATTAAGGCTAGGTTTAATTAATTACTCATATCAATTATTATATGAATAAGACTTACATATAATACTAAGAGTCAATTTGTCAGTATTTAATTAATTATCTTTAAAGATATTTTGCTAAAAAAAAATTGGGATGTATGGATGCATAGAAATTTTCAAGTCGTTTATTTTATTTAAAAAAAATTACAACCTGTTGTTTTTTTTTAATATTGAGTGAACTGATTCTAACTACTATCTTCATGTTATTTTTTACTTTAGTTTTGGTAAATTAAATAAAATACTACCTACTGAATGTTAGATATAAAGATAGTTAATAAGCGCGCCGCGAAGCACAAGTAGAGAGGAGTGTCTTAACACCTTATGAGAAGTACCTTCGGTAGCATAAATACTTGCTGTGTTTTAGATAAGTAACTTATAATCAGCACATATATATTTATATATTATCAGTAAATCAATATTACCTACATAGTTATTTATATTACGATGATATCGTTGAATATAATATATTTAAAATATTTATTTGCTGTCAAAAGCTGGAATCAACGAATATATTTTGCTAAATAATTTTACTAATTATTTATATATTGTTTGAGCACAAAGTTTATAAAAAGTTGTAGTTTGTAAAATTATAAAACTTTATTTATAACTGTTATTTAAATCGTTATTTCTTCAATGTAACCTTTTTATGTTGGAAGAATAGAAGCTAATTGTATATAGGGGGAGAATATAAGCCTTCCTTATAAATATCAATGATAAAAAATAATAATTTGTCGACACATATGCATAAATTATATGATTAGGTAGATATATTATATATTTATACCATACCTGCCGTATAATATTTATTATACAAAATATAATTATATCGCACGCCTAGGTAGTTATATTACTCTAACCTGATCTCGAGTTATACAAAACTCCTGATACAAGCTGGTGGGTTTTTGAAAATTAAATGTGGGTGCAGTTTGTAAATTAAAGTAGGTTTTTGTTAATGCTTATTAAGTAAGAACTTATACCGATAGTTTATATTGTTGTATAGTGATTAATATCGATGTTACCCCTACCCTTAGAGTATACTGAACACACACCAAGCTTTTGACTATGGTGTGAAGCTATTACTGGTCTATAAATGGAATATTCTCAATTTCTCATGTAAAATTTGCTGAATCATATAGATTCTATGGTTCAGTATTAATCGTTTATCGAAGACTACAATTTATAGCTGTCGTTTATTGAGTTAGGATGTCAAATGGTGGAAGTTTAGAATGTTCGTAGGTATAGAAATATAAAAGCTGGTGGGTTTTTGAAAATTAAATGTGGGTGCAGTTTGTAAATTAAAGGAGTAGGTTTTTGTAGTATGCCAAACATTAATAATGTGATCAATGATTCATAACGTTGACTCATTGGAATTCTGAAATCCACTATACCATTTTGTATGCTATTTAAGTTAGTATTTGAATGCAAATAGAGTTGAATTTACCACGCGTGAAGCACCTGCACCGTGCGTGGGTTGATTTGTGAAGAGATTTATTCGTGTTCCTAGTTTGTATTATCACTGCTAATTATAAGTAAACATACAATAATCTGACATAGAGTAACATCAAAATTAAATTAGATAAACATCAAAAATATTTGAAAAAAAGAAGTTATTGGAATACTAAAATAAATGTGTCTTTGAAAAAAAATGACCACCTGCATAACTAAAACTAATTGTATTTTATATGTATTAAGAAATCTAAATGTAACCCTTGCCATTTGTAATGTAAACATATCAAAATTGCTTTTATAGTATTATAGGAATGTGTTTAGCCATAAATGTTAAATATTTACCTTGTTGTCACCAGTAGGTACCTGCTCGTACTAGGCCACAGAGTAACGAATATCAGTAGGGCGATGAGAGAATTATGTGAAAAACTAACCAAAATTATAGTTACAAGAACTAAAAAGGTAAAAAGTGAAAATCTTCGCGCTGGTCTGGAAAAACACATAGTGCATTGCACAGTCCTTTTCCAATTCACTGAAAACACAGACCAAAATAATGTTACTTGATATGTTTCTAGTCGACCATTTTGATATTTATTACACTGTGGCAACTCAAACTGTCTGTAGCTTGTAAGTGTATCCGTGTCAATTGAATGTTGCTATCAATAAATCAAACTTTTCGTTGGAATTGTGTTTTTTCATTCATTCTTCACCTTGGACTTCTGCGGTTAGCACACACTTCTGATAAAAAATAAAAATTGGGCCCTGAGCCAGTTTGGGGAGTCCTTCAAGACTAGGTATAGGTATACCAAAGGGATTTTGAAAACTATATTATAGATGTAGACTGCCTCGCTGGTCTAGTGATCGCAAGGTGGTCCTGGGTTCGACTTCCAGTTTGGGCAAAATTGTTATTGGGTTTTTCCACCAGGAATTTCTCAGTAGTAGCCAAGGAGTCTGGATATGTGCCCGATTGATGGTAATAGGCTCATCCCTATTACGTGGGACTTAAACAGAACTGGCGAAATGTGGGTGAACTTTTAGGTACTATCGGGGTCTTTTCCGCCTGACCATTTAAAAAAAATATCGCTTAAATCATGCGGAGGCGCCGAGCCACGCCCCCTTAAAGTTTGGGCCTATTAGAAAAGCGTCAACTTTGGCGCGCTTAAATAACAATAACTCTCGTTTGGCGTGCGTCGTCAATGCGCTCGGCCGATTCGGTATCTTTTCATTCATTTTTTCTACACAAAGTCAATGGGGCGGGGCTAGAGAGCGTTTTTATGTTGCGAGTGCAAGCAAAAATGATCTTAGTGGTGGTCAGGCGGGAGTGTCCTCGATAGTACACCTCTGCCTTCACCCTTTGGAGATTACAGGCGTGATGTTAAGTTATGTAGCTTTTCTCCGGAGAAGGAAATTGGGTAATTTTTAAACCCGAAAGGATAGCATTATATGGAAGGAATAGCTGCAGATATGGTTTATAACAGGTCAATAAGTTTGAAATAAAACCAACAAATTGCTTAGGTAAACCAATTGATATTTATTTTATTCTCACGATTTGTGTAGTATTCGTATCCAAAGTATTTACTATTACATTACATTTATTTTCATATTATAACAACAAATCAACTCAATAATCTGTTGATTACAATTTTCTCTATCTAATACAAAAGTTTTCAATGGTTTTATAATTATGTTGCTTGAATTTATCCAAAACAAGTTTGCTTTAACACATAGCATTACACTACCTGGGAATTACATAAGTTTTCCCATTTTATTTTTGCCTTTTTACAGGCAGTGTCATAAAATCTTAATAGTCAATTTTGATCGGTCAGCTAGCTGTAAATAGGCTACAGCAGGTAAATAAATGAATAAAACGACTTTAAATGCAGGACCATCGATTTTATTCAAGTCATAACTGCGGTGCCAACATTAGCATCCTAATCGCTTTCAGGATCGGTCAACCCGGTAACCACAAATTGCTAACGCGACTCCATATAAACCTCCATACAATGGGGTAGATGACACATCAATCAATTGAGATACTTTTTAAGAGCTGTCAAAACGCGGTTCTCTCGTACATTTTGTATGGCAATAGCAAACTGTGACGTCACTGTTTATTCAACTCAATGACTCAACGATTTATTGATTTCAAAACAACTAAAAATCTAATTTGGCAATTAATTGAAAATAAATCGGGTTTTCAGTCCTAAAATAAACTGTTTTTTTTTAGATATTGGTGTCTTGGAATTATTGTTTTATAGTGTCATGTACCCTATTATTTAGTGCAGTATCTATTTGTCAGTATCTGCTGCAGTCTGCAGCAGATCAGTACCTAATTGACGACGTTCGAACCAGAGTGATCTTGGGCACAACAGTATGTAAGTGCACCTCATTACTTAGGTGTGTAGCGCACTAATGGGGGCTATCGCGCATGAATTCGCCGCTAGAGGCGCTCGTGAAGACTAAGGTCTTCCGAAATGTCAGATGTCATACAGTGTTCGCGACACGGTTGCGTGCTTTTTAATCACGTATTTATATTAATACTCATGATTGTGTTCTAGACTGAGCCATTCCTGATTAATTATGACTTGAAGATTTTAAGTAGCAACTTAGGATCTTATTTGTTAGTACTTGGAGGTAGAATGTTTTTTAAATGTTTCATGCTTGCTAATTTTAGAGAGAATATTGTAAAAATGTATCTGAAGTTTACACTATGTTGTTCTATGTAATAAAATAAACTTTTTATGACGTTATTGGTACTTTAAAGTATAAAATAGAATTATTGACAAGACCTTACTCGACAGTGGCGCCGTCTGGTGAGCTCAAAAACGATAGCCCTCATTCTATAGTGACATGTTGTGATCCCTCAAGGAAAAAATAACTGGAGAGCACTTAGATCAGTGTGGCATGGAAGAATTATAATTTTTCTATGCCAATGTTTAATAACCTCAGTAGGTACTGGAAAAAATGACACATAAATCACTCTGGTTACAACGGTGTCAATTAGTCCGTACTACTTGGACTGATTCTTAAGTCGCCATCAACTAAAATTCGTATACGTGCAAAATTGCGCTTCAGTGTCGCAGCGACATATCCGCCTCCAAAACCAAGATATACAGTAACCACTTTAAAAGTGCACTTATCACATACATAGTCATACATAGTATTCTTATCATACAATACATTTTACTAGATTAAAATATAATTCTCTAGTTAATTCATTTTCGATTAGTATCAAAATATCTTTTTTCTAACTTTATTTACACATATGTACTCGTATATAAATATAATTTGTTCGGGACGACTCAATTCCTATCTTATAAAAATAAAGTATACTTATGTAAGTACTTTTATATTTAAAAACCATATTTTTATAATTTAAAACTAAGTATAGTGTATTTTGCTTTAAATACACATTTTACAGTTTTCATATTCTTCACAAGTCAATTTGTATAATTAGGCTTTTACAAAGGAAATATTCGTTTTGTCATCGACAATAATAGTTTATTTTATGAAAATCATACACGTAAATCAAATTTTACGGAAATATTTATTTGAAATCCTATGGCACATTATTTTGATTCTATTTACATTCATGGCTTAGTAGTAATAATGTATTTTCCATAAATAAGTTGCTACGATATTTATTTTAGAACTCTTTCCGATAATATGACCGGACGATTTACTATCGGACAGCTTATTGTCCTCATATAAGATAACATTATAATCATCCAAAGGAATCACATTCCAGGTAGTAGATCATTGTATAAGATGCACACACATTCTTTACAATCCAATTCCAACAATGGTATAAGATAAAACACATATTATTTAGAATCCAATTCCAACAATAGTCTAAGTGAAAATGTGTCACAAACACGACACAATTAAGAATATTAAGCTGATGTCAGAAGCTTCACTCGAGTGAATGATGACATGAAAATGATTTTTTATCAGCTCATTTAATTACATCGTAGTAATAGTTTTCTGGTGAATAACTCACTTTTGATTTATTTAATGTTCCCAACGACCGAGTGAAGCGTCTTTTATGAGCTTTACAGATAGACATTTTGAAAAGGTGAGATACAATACACAAGTAAGTTTATTTCATTTAAATAACACATACACAATAAATAGTGTTGGTGATTATTTATCACAAACGAAATCAGTTTGCAGTCATATTTTTAAAACCACAAAGTAGTCCGCAAATGGAACACTGAACCAATGACTATAATTGCCATTTACCATCATGTCCGCTACTTTATTTACTTACTTCTCCGTTCCGTCATTGTGATAAAAAATAAATGCTTCATTTTATGTTTCATTATTAGGTTTAAACTTTCGCCTTAAAAATGTACTCTTTTTACTGGCCTAGCAGTCAAGTTATTTCTTCAATAGGTGTTAAAGTATGATATACCCGAAACACACAAATATAACCTCACACTTGTATTCCCCGAGGGATTGGGCTGCATTGTAGTAAACCTACATTACCCATGATAATATGTAGATAACAATTCAATGGTTCGCCTAGTCGACTAGTTGTATACAGATCTCCCAGGGGACAAGTATACACTTCGGCAATCTTCGTCTATCTTCGTAAACACGAACGCATGATCATGATGGCCATCACTATGACCTCTGAGTTTGTTTCGGCTGTTTCTTCTCAGAGTAGTCAGGTACGAAACACCGGCCCCATCTAGTTTTAAAAAATGACGTGTAAAAGTGTTTGTAAAAACCTACTTGCAAAATAAACATCATTTATCATGAGATCTAATATAGAGCTGTTAAAACCATGAAGTACTTGCCGCAGTAGAGTAGCTTCGCCTGTTTGGCGACGTTCGTGTTTACTCGGAAACACGAAGATTATCGAAGTGCATACCTCTTCTGGTTTAACTGTACGTTAATGATAACCGAGTGAAGTTACCGCTCATGTCATTTTGTGATCAGGAACGTCGTCTCGCATTTGCAGTCACTTTCATCGGATTTTACCTGCAAAGATGAGTTAGGTATTTTAGCCATTATGGCGTTTGTAGTGAAGTGTACTGTGGCATACTACCTATATAATTATAAAGGATAAAATTAAAGATGAAAGAAAAGTGTTCACTTACTGTAACGAAAATGAACAAATTAACCAACCAAATAAACAAAAACTGTTTAGGGGTGTAAGAGACGTAAATTACACTTATTTGATAACCTTGAATGTTGAATTGAATTTAGTTTTATGTAAAAGGGATGTATAAAGTATTTTAAAACGTAGCTAAAACTCAAATCTTTTTCTTATTTTATCTTGCTGATATGTGAATGACGTTAGCTGGATGATGCAGATGTTAGTTCGATTATGATAACATCATTTAATTAAACAAGTACCAAAGACTCAACATGTTAGTTGACAATGATGATGTTAGTTAAGGCGACTACAGGAGCTAAATTAGCAACTCTATCTGTGGTGGTTCAAACTTCGTTTAAAACTGTTAAAATAAAGTTATAATCAACTTGCACTACAAAGTGGTTTTTAAGTCAGTCACTGCGGGCCGAATAGTGCGAAATGTGTGTTTTTTTGCGATTCGCAAAAAAAATATTGATTGAACTAAAAAATAAATCACTATCATGCTAATATGTTGCTTGTAGAATTATTTGCCAAAAAAATGAGAATGATCGCTTGTATTTTAGTATGGTTTTTACTGGTTAAAAGAAAATTTTAGAGAAAAGTTCGTGATTTTTTTTAATCGAGTAAAATTAGTTGTATTATGTTTTTAAAACACAATCCTGAAGAATATCATATATTTTTCTGGTTTTGTTTATTGCAGTGAATCATATGCTTTTTTGCATTATAAAACTCGCGTTTAGTTCCTGTAGTCCCCTTAAATGATATTGTTAGATGTTGTTATCGACTTACCACTTACCATAAGGAAGTGATGCAGCGTGAGCATCTCGGCCCTCGGCCTGAGGTCGGCGTCGTGCGTGAGGCACGACAGGCAGAACTGTTGGCCCTCGTCCGACAGCGTCGCGGGGATCTCGGGCCGCCCGCCCGAGCCCACCAGGAACATTATCTGGTAGTTGCTGTCGTATTGCGAGAAGGGCCGCTGGGGAGACAAGTAAGAAATATAATAAAGGGTGTAAAACACCTCTTAACGAAGCCGAAAGGCACTTGTACTCCCCGTCATTGCGATCATTTTTTTTGTTCTACACCATACCTGGGAACCTTTTAGTTACGGAGATATTGGGAGTCAAATTTTCAACTCTTGACAACTTTTTTTTTTATTACAACTTTTTAATGTTAGATTTTTACTTTAAACACCTCCACGACCCCCATACTATTCAATCCATTCATCAGCACAATGTTTTGAGTGCGTTACATTGAGTTCTACCACAGAACATGATTTTTCTCCCAAAAAAAAAAAGTCATTTCCCAGTAAAGTTAGTTATTTTGATGTACAGAATGCTTGGTTGACGGCTTCGTGATGAGGTCTTTTACACCCTGTATGTATGGTGACAAAGATTAGGATAGTCACAATCTTGATTCTTATTTTTAAATTTCACAGTATCAACAGCAGATTCGGTGCCTTGTTAATGCAATTCAAGAGCCAAAAGGTACAGTCAGCTTCACGATGTGGGTACCCCCTTGAAAGCACCTACGTTTGAACCCGGGGTACTGGGATACCCAATTGATGCAGCCCACCGTACATGCGGCAACTCTGAATGATTGGGATGTTATGGGTATTAAGAATTTCATGAACGTGTATGTTACCTTGCCGGAAGACATCTCGGTGACGACGCAGCCGAGCGACCAGATATCTGCGGCGCGACCGTGACCCGACGACTTCATGAACACCTCGGGAGCCATGTATGCTGAAATACCACGAAAGAAATTAGTTTTATAGCTTTTTAAAACGATAATTTGGATCAATGCTTGACTAAAATGCACCTTAGTACCTAGACGCAAGGAGACAAAGATTCAAAAGGTTCTAAACGATCGGCGTTTTGCTAACGTCAAAAGTTATAACCATAAACACTGTCTAGTGAAAATATGAAACTAGGCCCCTAACACTTCGCCCGTAGTCATAAAAGGCAATTTTACGAATTGAACTGAAACTATGCTGACACTGTCCACTCTTTAGCGTGGTTAAATTTATAGATCCCTTTCAAGGATCTTGATACAAATTGACCAATACGTTTTATCATAGTTATTTTGCCTGTCAAAAAGAATATGATTATAGTAACAAACCTTGTGTGCCGACGAATCCCTGCAGCTCTCCGGGCGCGGTGGTGTTGGCACGGATTTTGACGGCGCAGCCGAAGTCGCCGAGCTTCAGGCAGTGGCCCTCGTTCGTTAGGAAGACGTTGCCACCTGGGGGACGAAGAAGCTAAGTTATGAGACAGATACATTTATTTTATTTTATTAATTTTAAGAAAACTTACAGCTAATACATTCGAGTAGTCAGAAGTAATAAGTAGAAGAAACCCAATTACAAGTTTCCACTTATATAAACTTATGTGTAAATTGACAAAACGGTAAACAGCGTGAGAGTTATACAAAGAAACAACTGAAGAGAATAAACAAAATAAAATACATTACACAACAAAGTTACATTTCAAAGAAAAAGTTACTTAACGTTTTTTTTTTATTTCTGGACACTATTTGTAAATAAATCAAGCTCAACATCCCGGCACACCATATTGAAAATTCGACATGCTCGTATAATACAGGGTGTTTGGCTTATGGACCGACACAATTTTTCCAGGGATTTGAGGGGTCACTAGCTAGGTTCTACCCATACACCCTATGTCCTAAATGTCATGGTTGGTTACATATGTTTTTTCTTTTCAAATGAAAAAAATACCCAAAATGTTTCCTTTAATTCCAAATAACTTTTTCGTTTGTGAGTGTAATGGCACAAAATACATTTTGTTGTATTCTCAAAAGGCTTCTTAATCTAAATAAATCTTTGTTTCATAGAACTGGCTTCAAGAAAATTTCTTACTAGCTACCAAAGTTATTTTCTTTTTTAAATGTATGAAATTGTACAAATTCAAAATTTATTATAAAAAAAACTAAAAGCCATTTTGAACTTAGCTTTATTTTAAAAAGTTCTTTAGTTAATACCCTTTCTAACGGTATGCTACATGTCACAAAGAACAATTCATTAAGTAGTCAAAATGTAAGTTAGGAGAGTCAGGATTAAGAAAAGACTTATGAAAGTTATTATTATTCGGCATGTGACGATGCACAGCATCGGTGAGAGGGCGCTGTATACTTCCCGTTAGTTGTGAGCCAATCACAGCTCTCGTAGTCACGTGGTTCCGGTAGTCACGTGGTCCCAGGTGGCGTGTTCGCTAGTGGCGGACTTTTACCTCATAGCGTCGTTACTTCTCGAGCAAGCAACATCTAAATTTTGTATTTGCAGCTACTTTTTAATACTTTGAATCTTATTTTATTTTTAAATAAGTGATAAGTGTTTGTATTGTTTTGCACAAAGGGCTGGTGCCCGCAGCTCCACGTCCAAGCGCGTATTTTACGTACGGAGTGCTAAGTGTTATAAATAAATATGAGTGAAAATCAAATAGATAGTGCAATAGTGAATAATTGTGGTTCGGATCAGGTAGGCGAAGACTTGATGTCTTCAGCGTGCCGTAAAACACCGGCTACCAAGAAGCGATTCGAGCTCTTCGCAATCTGATTCTTCAGGTTCTGAGGTAAAGCGACGGAAATGCGGTGAGTCATCAGATTTCTAACCTTGTGAACCAAGTGGCTGTACTAACGAACCGTTTAATGCAAAACGTGGGTACATCCGGTTCGACTCCGATTAATCATGCAGCGGCTCAGGTGCCCGAACCAGTTCCTGGACTGCTCCACGTTACCGTTGGATTTAAATCGTCCGCCGGCGACTACCAATAATATATTCAGTGGAGTTCCGCGTTTAAATTTAAGCATTAAATTGTTAATACGCTCTAATCCGTACCACGTGAAGCGACTTGAAGCATTACAAAAGTTCGGTGATTCTTCATGGAAATATGTGCGCTACGCGGACGCCTTGAAAATTCATAACGCCTTAGCTTTGTCGAGCTTGATATTAACGATGTACTTCGACAGTTTGTTAAGGGCGAATTCCGAGAGATTGATAGCAGCCCTGTGTACTGCTTTAATTTCACAACGCGAGTTACTTAAAGCTTACAAAATTTCATTGGGTGGACAGCTTCTGATGCTTCACTTACAGGCTCTAGCATTTTTGATAAAAATTCGGAACATTTAATTTCTACCCTCATCAAAATTCCAGAAAATTTGTGAGTAAATCATGCAGCTAGTTTGCGGAAAACGAGCTATATATATAGAAAATCGCGCGGGAGCGTATCCTTAGCGAAATTGAAATTAAGAACTTTCGTGACGGTCTGCGTAAGATCCTCCGAGTTCTAATTGCCTATTTCATGAAATTCAACTGCGCGCCTACATTCAGAATACAGGTGGCATGGACAAATGGGTACGTCCTTGGTTCGGCACCGACAAAGGTCAAAATAAGACCACCCCTGAGGTGGCGGGCAGACCAAATAGACCAGACTTTCGCGAGCTCCCAATGAATCGCAGTCACACCACTTTTACGGAGGCTGTCACCGAGCGTATCGGGGACAGTGGCAGACGCTGCGGGCTCCGGAGGCCCTTCTCGGAATAATCACGGGAATGCGTTTGCCATTTACCTCCAAGCCACCAGCCACACCACTCTTACGGAGGCTGTTTCCGAGCGTATCGGAGGCAGTGGCATACACTGCGGGCTCCGGAGGCCCTTCTCGGAATTATCACGGGAATGTGTCTGCCATTTACCTCCAAACCACCACTGATTCATCCATCAGTACGAACCATGCGCCGATGCAAGATCGCACAATCGCTAGAAATGTCAATCCAGGTTGAACAATTATTAGATCAAGGCGTTCTGGAAGGTGTGGATCATCGCGAGCCCGTGACTAAATGATAACTGCCGCTCGGGTCGATCCTTAGGTTGGGTCGTGCTTGCCTGGGTTGGTCTATCGATGGGTGACCACCCATCGCATGCTGGGTTTCCTCCGTGCCTCTGAAGGCACGTTGAGCCGTTGTTCCTGGCTATCATTTGCAGATCTTTGACAGTCGTTGCAGGTAGTCGGTGGCCCGAAAAGTCTGACAACCGGTATTGCCAGGGGGTGTCGTGTTACCCAGTACTAACTGGGCTGGGTTGTGGAGGTCAGATAGGCGGTCGCTCCATGTAAGGACACCCGTAACACCAGTAGGTGTTCGGCTGCATCCGGTTGGACTGGAAGCCGACCCCGACATAGTTGGAAAAGGGGTAGGCAGTTGGTGAATGTTTCTTACAAACAAGAGCGACGGGTCCAAGAGGCTTTAAACCTGAAGCACCTGAACCAGCACATAGTTCCTCGGCATATTTTCACGTAAGCATTCTGATTTCTGAGAAACTGCCGTCGGTTCCTCAGACTAATTTATGGTCAATTCTGCAGATGACCTGCCAGCCGTTCGGCCTATATTTCTCAGCGTTGACCAACTGGGTGGCCAAAGTTCTACGATCCAAAGGCATGTGAGTCATAGTCTACTTAAGGCCGTTTTCTATAACTTACTCTTACTTATTACTGTCAGTGAATATGGCACGTCTCGTAGCTATCGGTGTGTTTCTATAGAAATATCCTATCCGCGTCACCTTCCTGTCACTTGATTCATAGAAAAATCAAAGAAAGCTTTTCTGTGACGTTTTGTTTTATCGGTCCGTAAGATAAAGGAGACAGTGGCAGACGCAGCGGGCTTCGGAGGCCCTTCTCGGAATGATCACGGGAATGAGTCTAGCATTTACCTCCAAACCACCAGCCACACCACTTTTACGGGGGCTGTCTCCGAGCGTATCGGAGGCAGTGGCAGACGCTGCGGGTTCCGGAGGCCCTTCTCGAAATGGTCACGGGAATGTATCTGCCATTTACCTCCAAACCATCACACATGGTCATCATCATGGTTCGTCGTCGATCTGAAATGGCGGGTCACAACTTTGGAAAAACCCTTAGTTTGGAGCAGCTTGCACCCGGAGCTGATTCACCATTTCATGACCACGTATGCTGCAGATTACGGGTGGGGAGCACAGTTAGACGATCTTTCGGTTTCAGGTTATCTCGCGGGAAACAGACAGTAGAATAGCATATATTATGACCAGCTCTAAGATATGTTTTTCGCAAATTTGGAGTTCCCCAGATAGACCTCTTAGCCGCCAGAGAAACCATGATTGTGAAGGAGTATGTTACTGAAGAATGTTCAGACTCATTAGCTCATTTTTGCAACGCCTTCAGTCGTCAGTGGCTATTTCAGCAGGCGTAGGTGTTCCCGCCTCCGAGCCTGATCCCTCGAGTTCTTAAACTCTGAACTCGGCTCAAGGCGTTTTCTTGATAGTGGCTTATGTGGAAGAGAGCTTATTGGTTACCGGATCTTCGACGTCGAGCACTCTGCAGACCTTTGAGAATCCCCAACCTAGCCCGAGTTCTATTGGATCAGAGCACGGGCCTGCCACCTCCTTGCATTCAAGACATGGATCTCTATGTTTGGAAGAATTGGTCAGAATCTGAAAGGTCCCTACTCCGATCTAGCTGGAGGGAATCCACACTTAGAACTTATAGACAGGCCTGGTCTCGGTGGGTCAAATGGTGTAGATAACAATTTTGACTTCGATTATCCCAATAATATTAGTTTGGGAAGATTTTTGAATTCCTATTCATTGAGGAGAGATTAGCTTATTCTACCATATTGTTGCATAAATCTGTAGTCCTGACCTTGTACGACCGGCTTGTAACGAAAATTTTGAATTCAGAGTTCTTAGTACAACATAACAACACATGTACAACATAAGCTGTGGTACTGAATAATTATATATCCAGCTGGGTTCCAGTCCCCAGCGGAGTACCCCAAGGTTCGTTGCTCGGTCCATTATTATTTATCATCTATGTAAATGACATCGACACTTGTCTGACCTCATCCAAATTACTGTGCTTTGCTGATGATATGAAAATTTATGCAACTATATCATCTACGGCGGACATGGTCGCATTTCAAACTGACTTGCAGCGTCTTGAAGTATACTGCCAAAAAAATAAGCTTGATCTCAATCCCAAAAAATGCTCAGTTGTAACGTATTCCCGTGGACGGTCAGTTCTAGCCACATCTTATACTCTTGGTGGTCATATATTACCCAGTTGTGGTAATATTCGTGATCTGGGGGTTCATCACGATTCCAAACTTATTTTTGATAAGCATGTTGATGCCATCGTCGCTAAAGCCTCAAAATCCCTTGGTTTCATAATGCGATTATCCAAGTGCTTCACACAAGCTAAAACGTTAAAAATTCTATACTGCACTTTTGTTAGAAGCCACTTGGAATACGCATCTGAAATATGGAATCCATGCTATCACAAATATATCGACCGTATTGAGCGCGTACAAAAAAGATTTATAAAATTTTTATGCTATCATCAAAGGGTACCATATCAGTCCGGTAACTATCTCAGTCTGTGTAAAAAATATCATATCTTACCATTGGTTAATCGTCGTGAGATCTCTGACTGTATGTTTCTGTTGAAGACAATTCGAGGTGACATAAAGTGTTCTGATATTTTGTCTACTTTCTACTTTAATGTTCCAAGCAAATCCAAACGGTTTAATCCACCTTTACGGGTGCCATTTGCGAATACTAACTATAGACAAAATTCGTACATTGTGCGTGTAAGTAGGTATTTTAATAAGGTGTGTAAACAGTTCGACTTTGATCTTTCCGAAACAAGTGTGACCTCGGCAAAAAAGTGCTTAACAATGAATTTCTTTAAAGCATAACTTCTTTGTAATTTGGTTCTATTAATATTTTATTTTTTCTTAATTTAATTTTAACATCTTGGTTCTCAAGGTAAATAACCTGTCTTAATTATATTAATGTTTACATATTTTAAGTGACGATCTATTTGCATGTTTTCTTTAATATCTTTTGGCATTATTTGGTAGTGTGTATTATACTTTGTTCCACAGTATATTTATACCGGACAAGCTCTAGACGTGAAGACTTGTAATTGGCTGTCTGATTATCATACTGTTATTTATCACTATTGTATTTAGCTGTAAGTCTTCCAAAGTCTTTAAATAAATAAATAAATAAATAAATAATTATACTCAAAGCTATCTCCCTCCAATCTCCTAGAGCAGAGAAGCCTCCTATTTAGGATCCAGGTGAACTGATTGCCTGGATGCAGACGAATCCTCCTAATAACATCACTTTAATCAAAGCGTCACCACGATTGGCTTGTCTGTTGTTGTTAGAGTCAGGAAAACTAGTTCATAACCTTACTCTACTCAGGGTCTCGTCAAGTCACTATATTGATCAGAGTGAACATATCATTCTGTATTCCGTGTTTGGGTCAAACACTGACACTGCTGCGTACAGGCAGTCAGACTGGAAATTGTCTTGCCGCGCTAACGAAAATATATGTCCAGGAAAGTTTTAGAATTGGGAATACCGAGACGTACAGCTGAATGTCATTCATTGTTTGTATTTTATTTATTTTATTTTATTTTATTTTATTAATTTTAAGAAAACTTACAGCTAATACATTTGAGTAGTCAGAAGTAATAAGTAAAAGAAGGCCAATTACAAGTTTCCACTTATATAAACTTATGTATAAATTGACAAAACGGTAAACGGTAAACAGCGTGAGAGTTATACAAAGAAACAACTAAGTAGAATAAACAAAATAAAACACATTACACAAAAAAGTTACTTTTCAAAGAAAAAGTTACTTAACGTTTTTTTTAATTTCTGGACACTATTTGTAAATAAATCAAGCTCAACATCCCGGCACACCTTATTGAACATTCGACATGCTCGTATAATATATGTGTTTTGCCTGTAGATAGTTTTCACAATAGGTACATGAAGGAGATGAGGTCTCCGAAGAAACACAGATGGTGCACGAAGTCCAATCTTGGCCACCAGCTCAGGAACGTCAGTAGATCCATTCATTATATTAAATAGGAAAGTGAGATCTGCAATTTTTCTTCGCTCGTGTAAAGGAAGAATATGAAATTTCTTACACCGACTAGTATAATTAGGAAGATAAGTATTTGAACGATATTGAGTGTACCTTAAAAATCGCCTTTGTATGCTTTCGAGGCGATTAATATAAACATTGTAATTTGGATTCCAAATTTGAGAAGCATATTCGAGATGGCTACGGACAAAAGCACAGTATAGAATTTTCATTGTTTTGACATTCTTAAACTCAGAAGAGACCCTAAAAATAAAACCCCTATTAATTCAGGGTCCCCCACAAAGTGCATCACGAACTGTCTAATTAATTGGATTAAAAGCTTACTAAAAGATGCAGGTACATCTGTATCTCCTGGAAGTATGCGTGCAGCCGTAGCTTCCTTGAATTGGTACGAGAATGTTCCAATCGAAGAAATTCCCTCTTGTGGTTGACCGAATACTTTTGCCAAATATTATTGTAAACAGATTATAGATAAAGCTATCACTTCACCAAGTCCGAGTAATCTCTTGAATAATTTTAAACCAATATAAGATAAAATCGATGGTCTCTATATCGTTGTTCAGCTGATTGATTCTTGTTTTCTAGATTATTACAGTATCCTAAACTGTATTAGAAATAAAAATATTTCTAGGTACCTAAATTAATTTTTAAAACTGGAGGTACCATATTCTGATCTGTGTAATATAGATGTTGCATTGATTGTTTAAAAGATGTTGCTTGGTTTTATTTTTCAGCAAATATTATCATATTGTCACATAGCGTCGTTGTGGTCACCAGGAGTTATAGACACGTCTCTCACCGATGCTGTGCATCGTCACATGCCGAATAATAGTGCAAGTTTTACATAAAAATAAAACTTGTATTATTTAGCAGAGACGATGCACAGCATCCATTCAAGGTCTCCTGGTGAGAGACTTCTATGAGGTAAAAGTCCGCCACTAGCGAACACGCCACCTGGGACCACGTGACTACCGGAACCACGTGACTACGAGAGCTGTGATTGGCTCACAACTAACGGGAAGTATACAGCGCCCTCTCACCGATGCTGTGCATCGTCTCTGCTAAATAATACAAGTTTTATTTTTATGTAAAACTTGCACTATTTTTTTATAAACTAAAGTTATAAATCTTGTTCAATTTTTGATTCAAATTAACCCAATATTTATTTTGTGCCATTACACCCACAAACGAAAAAGTTATTTCGAATCAAAGGAAACATTTCGGGTATTTTTTTTAAAAAAAAAAAAAAACATATGTAACCAACCGTGACATTTGGGACATAGGATGTATGGGTAATATTGGGTTAATTTGAATCAAAATTGAACAAGATTTGTAACTTTAGTTTTTAAAAACATAATAATATTTATGAGTCTTTTCTTAATCCTGACTCTCCTAACTAACATTTTGACTTCATAATGAATTGTTCTTTGTGAAATGTAGCATACCGTTAGAAAGGGTATTAACTAAAGAACTTTTTAAAATAAAGCTAAGTTCAAAATGGCTTTTAGTTTTTTTTATAATAAATTTTGAAGTTGTACAATTTCATACATTTAAAAAAGAAAATAACTTTGGTAGCTCGTAAGAAATTTTCTTGAAACCAGTTCTATCAAACAAAGATTTATTTAGATTAAGAAGACTTTGGAGCATACAACAAAATTTATTTTGTGCCATTACACTCACAAACGAAAAAGTTATTTGGAATTAAAGGAAACATTTTCGGTATTTTTTTCATTTGAAAAGAATAAACATATGTAACCAACCATGACATTTAGGACATAGGGTGTATGGGTAGAACCTAGCTAGTGACCCCCCAAATCCCTGGAAAAATTGTGTCGGTCCATAAGCCAAACACCCTGTATATGTGTTTTGCCTGTAGATAGTTTTCACAATAGGTACATGAAGGAGATGAGGTCTCCGAAGAAACACAGACGGTGCACGAAGTCCAATCTTGGCCACCAGCTCAGGGACGTCAGTCGATCCATTCATTATATTAAATAGAAAAGTGAGATGTGCATTTTTTTCTGCATTAATGATATACCTTTATTTGTATTAAAATAGTTTTCTTCGATTTATTAATGTTAAGAGTGGCCAACCCGCCATACTTTTCGCGAGAATTTTGACTATAGCTCGTACGTGATTATGCCGTTGTTAGACATATATCTTTATTTTTTTTGAACTAATAGGTATCTTGTGGACTATATCTAGGCTTCTATAGAAGCAGAAAATAAAAAATTGAAGAAACAAATTCAGTATAAGCCTCCAAAAATTGCTGTTTTTCACAACTTTTACCTCAACTTTGGCCGTTCATAATGTACTTATAAATTGTAAAAGTAAAGACAGCATCTTGATAGAAGCCTTGCACATGTCGTGGAGATTCTAAATAACAAATATTTATTTCACATACTTGTAAGACTAATTCAAAAACACGTATTTCCTGGAACACGTTTTATAATTTTCGAACAATATTGTTCATTCAATGTCCCCACGTTAAACGGTATGAGGTACGCGGGAGGCAAGTAGTGCGGGTTCGGGGCTAGGTAAGACAGGGGAGTTGAAAGAATACCACCGCTGTGGCTCTGGATGAAACAACAAGCTTTTCGACCATGCTCGCGTTGACGAAAGACGGGTCGGGAAAGACCCTCTTAATGAGAACCCACAAGAATATTTTATATTTTTTAGCGTAATCTAGGCGTATGGTTGGAATGAATTATAATCATTGGCACGTGTCGAAATAAGGTTAATAATCAGAACTTTGTATGGGAATGTCAAAGTTATAAGAGACAGTCTCTCAAAACGCCCTGTAAGGTGTCTGCATAATGACACGGAATGGGACGCCGTCACCTCCTTCTGCGAAGCAGTAATGCTAGAGAAGGAGGTGGCGGAACGTGAGAGGGAGCGAACCTCTTAACGTCCCGGCCGCCGCGGGAGACGCCCCGGGCGTCGGGGGCACCACCACGTGGCCCCCGGCCACCGTAGGCGCGGGTGCCGCGATGCCTGCCGGGGTTGCGGGACTATTCGAAAGAGATACCGTAGCCCCGGAACACAAAGGGCGATGAAGGAACATGGATAGGTTTTAGTCAGTAAAAGTCTGACACTCCCTCCTGCTCTGCCCAGAGTGGGAGTAGTCATTTTATGATATCCCATCGGAAAAAAAAGGTATCTGCATAATATGTCTGTTTTTGAGAATTTCATTCTATGCAGTATTTGAAGTAATTATTTAGTATTATAAAAAAATACTATAAGTTTGATTAACTGGAAATGCTGGTTACGTGCAACCAAGACTGTTAATCCGTTTGAATTAGTAGCAAGCGTACAGATGTGCATTATTCGCAGAAAATACTACGGGTCATCCAACTCATATATTAAACTAAGTCAAAACGCACCGACATTTACACATGAAAGCATAAGTGGCCCTGTCATAAAGTGTAACTAACTCTTGATGTCCCTGTGCGCGATGGACCGCGCGTGCAGCTCGCGCACGGCCGACAGCAGCTGCTTGGTGTACTTGCGCACGGTGTGCTCGGCCAGCGCGCCCTCCACGCACAGCTCCATGAACATAAAGTGTAACTAACTCTTGATGTCCCTGTGCGCGATGGACCGCGCGTGCAGCTCGCGCACGGCCGACAGCAGCTGCTTGGTGTACTTGCGCACGGTGTGCTCGGCCAGCGCGCCCTCCACGCACAGCTCCATGAACATAAAGTGTAACTAACTCTTGATGTCCCTGTGCGCGATGGACCGCGCGTGCAGCTCGCGCACGGCCGACAGCAGCTGCTTGGTGTACTTGCGCACGGTGTGCTCGGCCAGCGCGCCCTCCACGCACAGCTCCATGAACATAAAGTGTAACTAACTCTTGATGTCCCTGTGCGCGATGGACCGCGCGTGCAGCTCGCGCACGGCCGACAGCAGCTGCTTGGTGTACTTGCGCACGGTGTGCTCGGCCAGCGCGCCCTCCACGCACAGCTCCATGAACATAAAGTGTAACTAACTCTTGATGTCCCTGTGCGCGATGGACCGCGCGTGCAGCTCGCGCACGGCCGACAGCAGCTGCTTGGTGTACTTGCGCACGGTGTGCTCGGCCAGCGCGCCCTCCACGCACAGCTCCATGAACATAAAGTGTAACTAACTCTTGATGTCCCTGTGCGCGATGGACCGCGCGTGCAGCTCGCGCACGGCCGACAGCAGCTGCTTGGTGTACTTGCGCACGGTGTGCTCGGCCAGCGCGCCCTCCACGCACAGCTCCATGAACATAAAGTGTAACTAACTCTTGATGTCCCTGTGCGCGATGGACCGCGCGTGCAGCTCGCGCACGGCCGACAGCAGCTGCTTGGTGTACTTGCGCACGGTGTGCTCGGCCAGCGCGCCCTCCACGCACAGCTCCATGAACATAAAGTGTAACTAACTCTTGATGTCCCTGTGCGCGATGGACCGCGCGTGCAGCTCGCGCACGGCCGACAGCAGCTGCTTGGTGTACTTGCGCACGGTGTGCTCGGCCAGCGCGCCCTCCACGCACAGCTCCATGAACATAAAGTGTAACTAACTCTTGATGTCCCTGTGCGCGATGGACCGCGCGTGCAGCTCGCGCACGGCCGACAGCAGCTGCTTGGTGTACTTGCGCACGGTGTGCTCGGCCAGCGCGCCCTCCACGCACAGCTCCATGAACATAAAGTGTAACTAACTCTTGATGTCCCTGTGCGCGATGGACCGCGCGTGCAGCTCGCGCACGGCCGACAGCAGCTGCTTGGTGTACTTGCGCACGGTGTGCTCGGCCAGCGCGCCCTCCACGCACAGCTCCATGAACATAAAGTGTAACTAACTCTTGATGTCCCTGTGCGCGATGGACCGCGCGTGCAGCTCGCGCACGGCCGACAGCAGCTGCTTGGTGTACTTGCGCACGGTGTGCTCGGCCAGCGCGCCCTCCACGCACAGCTCCATGAACATAAAGTGTAACTAACTCTTGATGTCCCTGTGCGCGATGGACCGCGCGTGCAGCTCGCGCACGGCCGACAGCAGCTGCTTGGTGTACTTGCGCACGGTGTGCTCGGCCAGCGCGCCCTCCACGCACAGCTCCATGAACATAAAGTGTAACTAACTCTTGATGTCCCTGTGCGCGATGGACCGCGCGTGCAGCTCGCGCACGGCCGACAGCAGCTGCTTGGTGTACTTGCGCACAGTGTGCTCGGCCAGCGCGCCCTCCACGCACAGCTCCATGAACATAAAGTGTAACTAACTCTTGATGTCCCTGTGCGCGATGGACCGCGCGTGCAGCTCGCGCACGGCCGACAGCAGCTGCTTGGTGTACTTGCGCACGGTGTGCTCGGCCAGCGCGCCCTCCACGCACAGCTCCATGAACATAAAGTGTAACTAACTCTTGATGTCCCTGTGCGCGATGGACCGCGCGTGCAGCTCGCGCACGGCCGACAGCAGCTGCTTGGTGTACTTGCGCACGGTGTGCTCGGCCAGCGCGCCCTCCACGCACAGCTCCATGAACATAAAGTGTAACTAACTCTTGATGTCCCTGTGCGCGATGGACCGCGCGTGCAGCTCGCGCACGGCCGACAGCAGCTGCTTGGTGTACTTGCGCACGGTGTGCTCGGCCAGCGCGCCCTCCACGCACAGCTCCATGAACATAAAGTGTAACTAACTCTTGATGTCCCTGTGCGCGATGGACCGCGCGTGCAGCTCGCGCACGGCCGACAGCAGCTGCTTGGTGTACTTGCGCACGGTGTGCTCGGCCAGCGCGCCCTCCACGCACAGCTCCATGAACATAAAGTGTAACTAACTCTTGATGTCCCTGTGCGCGATGGACCGCGCGTGCAGCTCGCGCACGGCCGACAGCAGCTGCTTGGTGTACTTGCGCACGGTGTGCTCGGCCAGCGCGCCCTCCACGCACAGCTCCATGAACATAAAGTGTAACTAACTCTTGATGTCCCTGTGCGCGATGGACCGCGCGTGCAGCTCGCGCACGGCCGACAGCAGCTGCTTGGTGTACTTGCGCACGGTGTGCTCGGCCAGCGCGCCCTCCACGCACAGCTCCATGAACATAAAGTGTAACTAACTCTTGATGTCCCTGTGCGCGATGGACCGCGCGTGCAGCTCGCGCACGGCCGACAGCAGCTGCTTGGTGTACTTGCGCACAGTGTGCTCGGCCAGCGCGCCCTCCTCGCACAGCTCCATGAACATAAAGTGTAACTAACTCTTGATGTCCCTGTGCGCGATGGACCGCGCGTGCAGCTCGCGCACGGCCGACAGCAGCTGCTTGGTGTACTTGCGCACGGTGTGCTCGGCCAGCGCGCCCTCCACGCACAGCTCCATGAACATAAAGTGTAACTAACTCTTGATGTCCCTGTGCGCGATGGACCGCGCGTGCAGCTCGCGCACGGCCGACAGCAGCTGCTTGGTGTACTTGCGCACGGTGTGCTCGGCCAGCGCGCCCTCCACGCACAGCTCCATGAACATAAAGTGTAACTAACTCTTGATGTCCCTGTGCGCGATGGACCGCGCGTGCAGCTCGCGCACGGCCGACAGCAGCTGCTTGGTGTACTTGCGCACGGTGTGCTCGGCCAGCGCGCCCTCCACGCACAGCTCCATGAACATAAAGTGTAACTAACTCTTGATGTCCCTGTGCGCGATGGACCGCGCGTGCAGCTCGCGCACGGCCGACAGCAGCTGCTTGGTGTACTTGCGCACGGTGTGCTCGGCCAGCGCGCCCTCCACGCACAGCTCCATGAACATAAAGTGTAACTAACTCTTGATGTCCCTGTGCGCGATGGACCGCGCGTGCAGCTCGCGCACGGCCGACAGCAGCTGCTTGGTGTACTTGCGCACGGTGTGCTCGGCCAGCGCGCCCTCCACGCACAGCTCCATGAACATAAAGTGTAACTAACTCTTGATGTCCCTGTGCGCGATGGACCGCGCGTGAGGCTCGCGCACGGCCGACAGCAGCTGCTTGGTGTACTTGCGCACGGTGTGCTCGGCCAGCGCGCCCTCCACGCACAGCTCCATGAACATAAAGTGTAACTAACTCTTGATGTCCCTGTGCGCGATGGACCGCGCGTGCAGCTCGCGCACGGCCGACAGCAGCTGCTTGGTGTACTTGCGCACGGTGTGCTCGGCCAGCGCGCCCTCCACGCACAGCTCCATGAACATAAAGTGTAACTAACTCTTGATGTCCCTGTGCGCGATGGACCGCGCGTGCAGCTCGCGCACGGCCGACAGCAGCTGCTTGGTGTACTTGCGCACGGTGTGCTCGGCCAGCGCGCCCTCCACGCACAGCTCCATGAACATAAAGTGTAACTAACTCTTGATGTCCCTGTGCGCGATGGACCGCGCGTGCAGCTCGCGCACGGCCGACAGCAGCTGCTTGGTGTACTTGCGCACGGTGTGCTCGGCCAGCGCGCCCTCCACGCACAGCTCCATGAACATAAAGTGTAACTAACTCTTGATGTCCCTGTGCGCGATGGACCGCGCGTGCAGCTCGCGCACGGCCGACAGCAGCTGCTTGGTGTACTTGCGCACAGTGTGCTCGGCCAGCGCGCCCTCCACGCACAGCTCCATGAACATAAAGTGTAACTAACTCTTGATGTCCCTGTGCGCGATGGACCGCGCGTGCAGCTCGCGCACGGCCGACAGCAGCTGCTTGGTGTACTTGCGCACGGTGTGCTCGGCCAGCGCGCCCTCCACGCACAGCTCCATGAACATAAAGTGTAACTAACTCTTGATGTCCCTGTGCGCGATGGACCGCGCGTGCAGCTCGCGCACGGCCGACAGCAGCTGCTTGGTGTACTTGCGCACAGTGTGCTCGGCCAGCGCGCCCTCCACGCACAGCTCCATGAACATAAAGTGTAACTAACTCTTGATGTCCCTGTGCGCGATGGACCGCGCGTGCAGCTCGCGCACGGCCGACAGCAGCTGCTTGGTGTACTTGCGCACGGTGTGCTCGGCCAGCGCGCCCTCCACGCACAGCTCCATGAACATAAAGTGTAACTAACTCTTGATGTCCCTGTGCGCGATGGACCGCGCGTGCAGCTCGCGCACGGCCGACAGCAGCTGCTTGGTGTACTTGCGCACGGTGTGCTCGGCCAGCGCGCCCTCCACGCACAGCTCCATGAACATAAAGTGTAACTAACTCTTGATGTCCCTGTGCGCGATGGACCGCGCGTGCAGCTCGCGCACGGCCGACAGCAGCTGCTTGGTGTACTTGCGCACGGTGTGCTCGGCCAGCGCGCCCTCCACGCACAGCTCCATGAACATAAAGTGTAACTAACTCTTGATGTCCCTGTGCGCGATGGACCGCGCGTGCAGCTCGCGCACGGCCGACAGCAGCTGCTTGGTGTACTTGCGCACGGTGTGCTCGGCCAGCGCGCCCTCCACGCACAGCTCCATGAACATAAAGTGTAACTAACTCTTGATGTCCCTGTGCGCGATGGACCGCGCGTGCAGCTCGCGCACGGCCGACAGCAGCTGCTTGGTGTACTTGCGCACAGTGTGCTCGGCCAGCGCGCCCTCCACGCACAGCTCCATGAACATAAAGTGTAACTAACTCTTGATGTCCCTGTGCGCGATGGACCGCGCGTGCAGCTCGCGCACGGCCGACAGCAGCTGCTTGGTGTACTTGCGCACGGTGTGCTCGGCCAGCGCGCCCTCCACGCACAGCTCCATGAACATAAAGTGTAACTAACTCTTGATGTCCCTGTGCGCGATGGACCGCGCGTGCAGCTCGCGCACGGCCGACAGCAGCTGCTTGGTGTACTTGCGCACGGTGTGCTCGGCCAGCGCGCCCTCCACGCACAGCTCCATGAACATAAAGTGTAACTAACTCTTGATGTCCCTGTGCGCGATGGACCGCGCGTGCAGCTCGCGCACGGCCGACAGCAGCTGCTTGGTGTACTTGCGCACGGTGTGCTCGGCCAGCGCGCCCTCCACGCACAGCTCCATGAACATAAAGTGTAACTAACTCTTGATGTCCCTGTGCGCGATGGACCGCGCGTGCAGCTCGCGCACGGCCGACAGCAGCTGCTTGGTGTACTTGCGCACAGTGTGCTCGGCCAGCGCGCCCTCCACGCACAGCTCCATGAACATAAAGTGTAACTAACTCTTGATGTCCCTGTGCGCGATGGACCGCGCGTGCAGCTCGCGCACGGCCGACAGCAGCTGCTTGGTGTACTTGCGCACGGTGTGCTCGGCCAGCGCGCCCTCCACGCACAGCTCCATGAACATAAAGTGTAACTAACTCTTGATGTCCCTGTGCGCGATGGACCGCGCGTGCAGCTCGCGCACGGCCGACAGCAGCTGCTTGGTGTACTTGCGCACAGTGTGCTCGGCCAGCGCGCCCTCCACGCACAGCTCCATGAACATAAAGTGTAACTAACTCTTGATGTCCCTGTGCGCGATGGACCGCGCGTGCAGCTCGCGCACGGCCGACAGCAGCTGCTTGGTGTACTTGCGCACGGTGTGCTCGGCCAGCGCGCCCTCCACGCACAGCTCCATGAACATAAAGTGTAACTAACTCTTGATGTCCCTGTGCGCGATGGACCGCGCGTGCAGCTCGCGCACGGCCGACAGCAGCTGCTTGGTGTACTTGCGCACGGTGTGCTCGGCCAGCGCGCCCTCCACGCACAGCTCCATGAACATAAAGTGTAACTAACTCTTGATGTCCCTGTGCGCGATGGACCGCGCGTGCAGCTCGCGCACGGCCGACAGCAGCTGCTTGGTGTACTTGCGCACGGTGTGCTCGGCCAGCGCGCCCTCCACGCACAGCTCCATGAACATAAAGTGTAACTAACTCTTGATGTCCCTGTGCGCGATGGACCGCGCGTGCAGCTCGCGCACGGCCGACAGCAGCTGCTTGGTGTACTTGCGCACGGTGTGCTCGGCCAGCGCGCCCTCCACGCACAGCTCCATGAACATAAAGTGTAACTAAGTCTTGATGTCCCTGTGCGCGATGGACCGCGCGTGCAGCTCGCGCACGGCCGACAGCAGCTGCTTGGTGTACTTGCGCACGGTGTGCTCGGCCAGCGCGCCCTCCACGCACAGCTCCATGAACATAAAGTGTAACTAACTCTTGATGTCCCTGTGCGCGATGGGACCGCGCGTGCAGCTCGCGCACGGCCGACAGCAGCTGCTTGGTGTACTTGCGCACGGTGTGCTCGGCCAGCGCGCCCTCCACGCACAGCTCCATGAACATAAAGTGTAACTAACTCTTGATGTCCCTGTGCGCGATGGACCGCGCGTGCAGCTCGCGCACGGCCGACAGCAGCTGCTTGGTGTACTTGCGCACGGTGTGCTCGGCCAGCGCGCCCTCCACGCACAGCTCCATGAACATAAAGTGTAACTAACTCTTGATGTCCCTGTGCGCGATGGACCGCGCGTGCAGCTCGCGCACGGCCGACAGCAGCTGCTTGGTGTACTTGCGCACGGTGTGCTCGGCCAGCGCGCCCTCCACGCACAGCTCCATGAACATAAAGTGTAACTAACTCTTGATGTCCCTGTGCGCGATGGACCGCGCGTGCAGCTCGCGCACGGCCGACAGCAGCTGCTTGGTGTACTTGCGCACGGTGTGCTCGGCCAGCGCGCCCTCCACGCACAGCTCCATGAACATAAAGTGTAACTAAGTCTTGATGTCCCTGTGCGCGATGGACCGCGCGTGCAGCTCGCGCACGGCCGACAGCAGCTGCTTGGTGTACTTGCGCACGGTGTGCTCGGCCAGCGCGCCCTCCACGCACAGCTCCATGAACATAAAGTGTAACTAACTCTTGATGTCCCTGTGCGCGATGGACCGCGCGTGCAGCTCGCGCACGGCCGACAGCAGCTGCTTGGTGTACTTGCGCACGGTGTGCTCGGCCAGCGCGCCCTCCACGCACAGCTCCATGAACATAAAGTGTAACTAACTCTTGATGTCCCTGTGCGCGATGGACCGCGCGTGCAGCTCGCGCACGGCCGACAGCAGCTGCTTGGTGTACTTGCGCACGGTGTGCTCGGCCAGCGCGCCCTCCACGCACAGCTCCATGAACATAAAGTGTAACTAACTCTTGATGTCCCTGTGCGCGATGGACCGCGCGTGCAGCTCGCGCACGGCCGACAGCAGCTGCTTGGTGTACTTGCGCACGGTGTGCTCGGCCAGCGCGCCCTCCACGCACAGCTCCATGAACATAAAGTGTAACTAACTCTTGATGTCCCTGTGCGCGATGGACCGCGCGTGCAGCTCGCGCACGGCCGACAGCAGCTGCTTGGTGTACTTGCGCACGGTGTGCTCGGCCAGCGCGCCCTCCACGCACAGCTCCATGAACATAAAGTGTAACTAACTCTTGATGTCCCTGTGCGCGATGGACCGCGCGTGCAGCTCGCGCACGGCCGACAGCAGCTGCTTGGTGTACTTGCGCACGGTGTGCTCGGCCAGCGCGCCCTCCACGCACAGCTCCATGAACATAAAGTGTAACTAACTCTTGATGTCCCTGTGCGCGATGGACCGCGCGTGCAGCTCGCGCACGGCCGACAGCAGCTGCTTGGTGTACTTGCGCACGGTGTGCTCGGCCAGCGCGCCCTCCACGCACAGCTCCATGAACATAAAGTGTAACTAACTCTTGATGTCCCTGTGCGCGATGGACCGCGCGTGCAGCTCGCGCACGGCCGACAGCAGCTGCTTGGTGTACTTGCGCACGGTGTGCTCGGCCAGCGCGCCCTCCACGCACAGCTCCATGAACATAAAGTGTAACTAACTCTTGATGTCCCTGTGCGCGATGGACCGCGCGTGCAGCTCGCGCACGGCCGACAGCAGCTGCTTGGTGTACTTGCGCACAGTGTGCTCGGCCAGCGCGCCCTCCACGCACAGCTCCATGAACATAAAGTGTAACTAACTCTTGATGTCCCTGTGCGCGATGGACCGCGCGTGCAGCTCGCGCACGGCCGACAGCAGCTGCTTGGTGTACTTGCGCACGGTGTGCTCGGCCAGCGCGCCCTCCACGCACAGCTCCATGAACATAAAGTGTAACTAACTCTTGATGTCCCTGTGCGCGATGGACCGCGCGTGCAGCTCGCGCACGGCCGACAGCAGCTGCTTGGTGTACTTGCGCACGGTGTGCTCGGCCAGCGCGCCCTCCACGCACAGCTCCATGAACATAAAGTGTAACTAACTCTTGATGTCCCTGTGCGCGATGGACCGCGCGTGCAGCTCGCGCACGGCCGACAGCAGCTGCTTGGTGTACTTGCGCACGGTGTGCTCGGCCAGCGCGCCCTCCACGCACAGCTCCATGAACATAAAGTGTAACTAACTCTTGATGTCCCTGTGCGCGATGGACCGCGCGTGCAGCTCGCGCACGGCCGACAGCAGCTGCTTGGTGTACTTGCGCACGGTGTGCTCGGCCAGCGCGCCCTCCACGCACAGCTCCATGAACATAAAGTGTAACTAACTCTTGATGTCCCTGTGCGCGATGGACCGCGCGTGCAGCTCGCGCACGGCCGACAGCAGCTGCTTGGTGTACTTGCGCACGGTGTGCTCGGCCAGCGCGCCCTCCACGCACAGCTCCATGAACATAAAGTGTAACTAACTCTTGATGTCCCTGTGCGCGATGGACCGCGCGTGCAGCTCGCGCACGGCCGACAGCAGCTGCTTGGTGTACTTGCGCACGGTGTGCTCGGCCAGCGCGCCCTCCACGCACAGCTCCATGAACATAAAGTGTAACTAACTCTTGATGTCCCTGTGCGCGATGGACCGCGCGTGCAGCTCGCGCACGGCCGACAGCAGCTGCTTGGTGTACTTGCGCACAGTGTGCTCGGCCAGCGCGCCCTCCACGCACAGCTCCATGAACATAAAGTGTAACTAACTCTTGATGTCCCTGTGCGCGATGGACCGCGCGTGCAGCTCGCGCACGGCCGACAGCAGCTGCTTGGTGTACTTGCGCACGGTGTGCTCGGCCAGCGCGCCCTCCACGCACAGCTCCATGAACATAAAGTGTAACTAACTCTTGATGTCCCTGTGCGCGATGGACCGCGCGTGCAGCTCGCGCACGGCCGACAGCAGCTGCTTGGTGTACTTGCGCACGGTGTGCTCGGCCAGCGCGCCCTCCACGCACAGCTCCATGAACATAAAGTGTAACTAACTCTTGATGTCCCTGTGCGCGATGGACCGCGCGTGCAGCTCGCGCACGGCCGACAGCAGCTGCTTGGTGTACTTGCGCACAGTGTGCTCGGCCAGCGCGCCCTCCACGCACAGCTCCATGAACATAAAGTGTAACTAACTCTTGATGTCCCTGTGCGCGATGGACCGCGCGTGCAGCTCGCGCACGGCCGACAGCAGCTGCTTGGTGTACTTGCGCACGGTGTGCTCGGCCAGCGCGCCCTCCACGCACAGCTCCATGAACATAAAGTGTAACTAACTCTTGATGTCCCTGTGCGCGATGGACCGCGCGTGCAGCTCGCGCACGGCCGACAGCAGCTGCTTGGTGTACTTGCGCACGGTGTGCTCGGCCAGCGCGCCCTCCACGCACAGCTCCATGAACATAAAGTGTAACTAACTCTTGATGTCCCTGTGCGCGATGGACCGCGCGTGCAGCTCGCGCACGGCCGACAGCAGCTGCTTGGTGTACTTGCGCACGGTGTGCTCGGCCAGCGCGCCCTCCACGCACAGCTCCATGAACATAAAGTGTAACTAACTCTTGATGTCCCTGTGCGCGATGGACCGCGCGTGCAGCTCGCGCACGGCCGACAGCAGCTGCTTGGTGTACTTGCGCACGGTGTGCTCGGCCAGCGCGCCCTCCACGCACAGCTCCATGAACATAAAGTGTAACTAACTCTTGATGTCCCTGTGCGCGATGGACCGCGCGTGCAGCTCGCGCACGGCCGACAGCAGCTGCTTGGTGTACTTGCGCACGGTGTGCTCGGCCAGCGCGCCCTCCACGCACAGCTCCATGAACATAAAGTGTAACTAACTCTTGATGTCCCTGTGCGCGATGGACCGCGCGTGCAGCTCGCGCACGGCCGACAGCAGCTGCTTGGTGTACTTGCGCACGGTGTGCTCGGCCAGCGCGCCCTCCACGCACAGCTCCATGAACATAAAGTGTAACTAACTCTTGATGTCCCTGTGCGCGATGGACCGCGCGTGCAGCTCGCGCACGGCCGACAGCAGCTGCTTGGTGTACTTGCGCACGGTGTGCTCGGCCAGCGCGCCCTCCACGCACAGCTCCATGAACATAAAGTGTAACTAACTCTTGATGTCCCTGTGCGCGATGGACCGCGCGTGCAGCTCGCGCACGGCCGACAGCAGCTGCTTGGTGTACTTGCGCACGGTGTGCTCGGCCAGCGCGCCCTCCACGCACAGCTCCATGAACATAAAGTGTAACTAACTCTTGATGTCCCTGTGCGCGATGGACCGCGCGTGCAGCTCGCGCACGGCCGACAGCAGCTGCTTGGTGTACTTGCGCACGGTGTGCTCGGCCAGCGCGCCCTCCACGCACAGCTCCATGAACATAAAGTGTAACTAACTCTTGATGTCCCTGTGCGCGATGGACCGCGCGTGCAGCTCGCGCACGGCCGACAGCAGCTGCTTGGTGTACTTGCGCACGGTGTGCTCGGCCAGCGCGCCCTCCACGCACAGCTCCATGAACATAAAGTGTAACTAACTCTTGATGTCCCTGTGCGCGATGGACCGCGCGTGCAGCTCGCGCACGGCCGACAGCAGCTGCTTGGTGTACTTGCGCACAGTGTGCTCGGCCAGCGCGCCCTCCACGCACAGCTCCATGAACATAAAGTGTAACTAACTCTTGATGTCCCTGTGCGCGATGGACCGCGCGTGCAGCTCGCGCACGGCCGACAGCAGCTGCTTGGTGTACTTGCGCACGGTGTGCTCGGCCAGCGCGCCCTCCACGCACAGCTCCATGAACATAAAGTGTAACTAACTCTTGATGTCCCTGTGCGCGATGGACCGCGCGTGCAGCTCGCGCACGGCCGACAGCAGCTGCTTGGTGTACTTGCGCACGGTGTGCTCGGCCAGCGCGCCCTCCACGCACAGCTCCATGAACATAAAGTGTAACTAACTCTTGATGTCCCTGTGCGCGATGGACCGCGCGTGCAGCTCGCGCACGGCCGACAGCAGCTGCTTGGTGTACTTGCGCACAGTGTGCTCGGCCAGCGCGCCCTCCACGCACAGCTCCATGAACATAAAGTGTAACTAACTCTTGATGTCCCTGTGCGCGATGGACCGCGCGTGCAGCTCGCGCACGGCCGACAGCAGCTGCTTGGTGTACTTGCGCACGGTGTGCTCGGCCAGCGCGCCCTCCACGCACAGCTCCATGAACATAAAGTGTAACTAACTCTTGATGTCCCTGTGCGCGATGGACCGCGCGTGCAGCTCGCGCACGGCCGACAGCAGCTGCTTGGTGTACTTGCGCACGGTGTGCTCGGCCAGCGCGCCCTCCACGCACAGCTCCATGAACATAAAGTGTAACTAACTCTTGATGTCCCTGTGCGCGATGGACCGCGCGTGCAGCTCGCGCACGGCCGACAGCAGCTGCTTGGTGTACTTGCGCACGGTGTGCTCGGCCAGCGCGCCCTCCACGCACAGCTCCATGAACATAAAGTGTAACTAACTCTTGATGTCCCTGTGCGCGATGGACCGCGCGTGCAGCTCGCGCACGGCCGACAGCAGCTGCTTGGTGTACTTGCGCACGGTGTGCTCGGCCAGCGCGCCCTCCACGCACAGCTCCATGAACATAAAGTGTAACTAACTCTTGATGTCCCTGTGCGCGATGGACCGCGCGTGCAGCTCGCGCACGGCCGACAGCAGCTGCTTGGTGTACTTGCGCACGGTGTGCTCGGCCAGCGCGCCCTCCACGCACAGCTCCATGAACATAAAGTGTAACTAACTCTTGATGTCCCTGTGCGCGATGGACCGCGCGTGCAGCTCGCGCACGGCCGACAGCAGCTGCTTGGTGTACTTGCGCACGGTGTGCTCGGCCAGCGCGCCCTCCACGCACAGCTCCATGAACATAAAGTGTAACTAACTCTTGATGTCCCTGTGCGCGATGGACCGCGCGTGCAGCTCGCGCACGGCCGACAGCAGCTGCTTGGTGTACTTGCGCACGGTGTGCTCGGCCAGCGCGCCCTCCACGCACAGCTCCATGAACATAAAGTGTAACTAACTCTTGATGTCCCTGTGCGCGATGGACCGCGCGTGCAGCTCGCGCACGGCCGACAGCAGCTGCTTGGTGTACTTGCGCACGGTGTGCTCGGCCAGCGCGCCCTCCACGCACAGCTCCATGAACATAAAGTGTAACTAACTCTTGATGTCCCTGTGCGCGATGGACCGCGCGTGCAGCTCGCGCACGGCCGACAGCAGCTGCTTGGTGTACTTGCGCACGGTGTGCTCGGCCAGCGCGCCCTCCACGCACAGCTCCATGAACATAAAGTGTAACTAACTCTTGATGTCCCTGTGCGCGATGGACCGCGCGTGCAGCTCGCGCACGGCCGACAGCAGCTGCTTGGTGTACTTGCGCACGGTGTGCTCGGCCAGCGCGCCCTCCACGCACAGCTCCATGAACATAAAGTGTAACTAACTCTTGATGTCCCTGTGCGCGATGGACCGCGCGTGCAGCTCGCGCACGGCCGACAGCAGCTGCTTGGTGTACTTGCGCACGGTGTGCTCGGCCAGCGCGCCCTCCACGCACAGCTCCATGAACATAAAGTGTAACTAACTCTTGATGTCCCTGTGCGCGATGGACCGCGCGTGCAGCTCGCGCACGGCCGACAGCAGCTGCTTGGTGTACTTGCGCACGGTGTGCTCGGCCAGCGCGCCCTCCACGCACAGCTCCATGAACATAAAGTGTAACTAACTCTTGATGTCCCTGTGCGCGATGGACCGCGCGTGCAGCTCGCGCACGGCCGACAGCAGCTGCTTGGTGTACTTGCGCACGGTGTGCTCGGCCAGCGCGCCCGACGTCGCCACCAGCGCCTCCAGCGAGCCCTCCACGCACAGCTCCATGAACAGGAGCATCTCCTCCTGGGACCACAACAAACAACATCGTTAGTATGCTGCTGGATTAGAGGTAGGAACTCCTTACAAAAAGTGACGAGGTGTCACCGCATGTCGTAATTGTGACTGTAATGGCAAGATATACAGAGTGTAAATAACCTCATCACGATGTCAACCAAGCATTCTGTACATCCTAAGTAAACATTACGCAAAAATGATTGCAGCACTCCCTCCTCCAGCACCTTGAGCTCGTTGGCCGCCCGCTGCAGCGCGCGCCGGTCTCCCGCGCCCACCGACAGCTCCTTCAGATCCCTAACTCCTCACCCGGTGCAGCTCGCAGCCGTAGTAGCGCACGAGGTGCGGATGCAGCACTCCCTCCAGCACCTTGAGCTCGTTGGCCGCCCGCTGCAGCGCGCGCCGGTCTCCCGCGCCCACCGACAGCTCCTTCAGATCCCTAACTCCTCACCCGGTGCAGCTCGCAGCCGTAGTAGCGCACGAGGTGCGGATGCAGCACTCCCTCCAGCACCTTGAGCTCGTTGGCCGCCCGCTGCAGCGCGCGCCGGTCTCCCGCGCCCACCGACAGCTCCTTCAGATCCCTAACTCCTCACCCGGTGCAGCTCGCAGCCGTAGTAGCGCACGAGGTGCGGATGCAGCACTCCCTCCAGCACCTTGAGCTCGTTGGCCGCCCGCTGCAGCGCGCGCCGGTCTCCCGCGCCCACCGACAGCTCCTTCATGGCCAGCAGCTGGCCGCTCTCTGTGTTCACCACCGTGTACACCTGGGGACATGGATGTGGCCTTGTATAACTGACGTATGGGGGTGAACTGCTATGCATTTGAATGCGGCAAATGCACAAATATAAACTCATCTGATTAATAAGTCACACAAACACATCAAAATATTACTATAAAAGTTACTGCTTAATATGCATACTCATGCAAATAATAATAATTTTTGTTTCATCGAAATTGGGCCAGGATTTCCAAAGTCCCAGCGTTGTAAAGTTTCACTGCTTTTTAACTTTACGTTCCTTCGCGAACTATTGCGATGACGTTATGCGGCAATTTTCATGTCCGGTTGCGGGTGATGCGGAGTGTTTACGTTCATAAAATTTGATATGTTAAGTGGTTTGCACTTATTATTTGAAGTTATTGTGTTTAAATATTATTGTTACAAAAATTGTATTTTTACAGTCTTTGAATGTCCCACTGCTGGGCCAAGTCCTCCCCCATATCCTTCCAAAACTCTTCTCCTGCGCCAACTCGGACCGGTTATTGGATTAAGGTATTATTACTACGTATATTTATTTATTTTTGCATTCCAAAACGTAAAAGAGGTGGGTGGACCTTCATGAAAGCTAAAATCAAGTTGCGATACTCGGATAAGAAAGACAGGGGGAGGAAAAAGCTACAATACTACAATGTCTCACCTTCCCGAAGGTGCCGGCGCCGATCTTGAGGCCGCGCTGCCACTTGAAGGTGAGCTGGCGCAGCTTGGGCTCGTAGCTCGTGAGCGGCGCGGCCAGCACGTGGCCCACGTTCTTGTTAGTACGCAGACGCTCGTCGCGCTCCCGGTCCACGCGCTCCGTCGCGGCTAGAACACGACGTCTGTGACCTGAAGGAGGGAGGATACACACCAATAGGAATGAGATCACAAGAACACAGGCTGTTGGATAAACATTAATTTAGTAACAGAAGTACGGATTGCGTCTAGATTTACACGAATTTAGTTGCTGCCAGTTAAGATCACAATAGCGGTCATTGACCCACCTACATTTATTAAAGTTCTTAACTTTGAAATCCAATAATAAGTCTGTTCAGTTAGTCTTGAACCGTCATCTATCGTGATCTTCAACATTTTTTCTAATGAAAAACGATATTTTATTTCATTTATTTAGGGACAAAAAACTGTTACACGTTACAATGTAAATATCGGCGCCAAATATCCAAGGATTCCAAAAAAAAACTAAAAAGAGGAAAGGACCGACGGTCGCATATTTAAATTACTAGCTGTTGCCCGCGGCTTCGCCTGCGTGTAGTTCGGTATCTGTCCCACTGTGCACTGGATCATACTAATAGTGTTCTACATGTTAATCCAGGTTATAAACTATCTATGTGCCAAATTTCATAATCATCACAATTATTATCATCACAATCATCATCACTATCACAACCACCATAATTACCACAATCATTATCACAATCACCATCACAATCACAACCACCATCACTATCACAATCACAACCACCATCACTATCACAATCACAATCACCATCACAATCCCCATCACTATCGCTATCACAATCACCGTCACTATCACAATCACTATCAAAATCACCATCACCATCACAATAACCATCAAAATAACTATCACAATCACCATAATCGTTATCACAATCATTATCATCGTAATCACAGTCATTATTACAAGCATCATCACTATCACAATCAGCATCACTATCACCATCACCATCACAATCTCAATCACCATCACAATCACAATCACCATCACAATCACCATCGCTATCACCATCACAATCACCGCCACTCTCACAATAACTATCACAATCACCATCACAATCACCATCACAAAATCACAATCACCATCATCGTTATCACAATCATTATCATCGTAATCACAATCACTATCATCGTAATCACAATCACTATCATCTTAAACACAATCATCATGATCACAATCGCCATCACTATCACAACCACAATTATTATTACAATCACCATCATTATTACAATCACCAACACTATCACAATCACCATCACAATCACTATCCTCGTTATCACAATCATTATCATAGTAATCACAATCATCTTCTTCATTATCACAATCACCATCACTGTCACAATCACAATCATAATCACCATCACCATCGCTATCACCATCAGAATCACCGCCACTTTCACAATCACCATCACCAACACCATCAAAATCACTATCACAATCACCATCATCGTTATCACAATCATTATCATCGTAATCACAATCATTATCAACTTAATCACAATCATCATCATCACAATCTCTATCCTCGTTATCACGACCATCGCTATCACCATCACAATCATCGTCACTATCACAATCACCATCACTATCACAATCACCATTGCAATCACTATCACCATCATCGTTATCACACTTATTATCACCGTAATCACAATCATTATAATCGTTATCACAATCATCATTATCACAAGCAACATCATCGTAATCACAATCATTATCATCGTAATCAAAATCGTCATCATCACAATCATCGTCATCATTATCACAATCATCATCATCGTAATAACAATCATTATCATCTGGATCTCAAAATAAATGCCGTTTTCGTAATCAGTACCCCTGATAATCTCGGTATCGACACCCATACTTATTGATTTTTAGACATTTCAACCCCATCGCACCCCAACAGGGAATTATATTATTAGTATTTCAGTTCTGCCACATTAAATCTTAAAATCGTTGTTTTTGTAATACACCCCACCCAATTCACCATAAAAACAATAAATACCTATGTTGAATTTCAGGCTTTGTTACCCCATTTCCCTCTTTAGGGGTTGAATTCTGAAAAAACCTGAAACACAAATGTTAACTCATTTATCGATAGGAGTACTCCCGTTAAGTTTCGAATAAAGTAGTCTAACTAATCCTATTTCCCCATGTAATCTTTGGACCCCCATTTCAACCCCGTAGGGGGTGAATTTTGAAAAATCATTTCTTAATGCCGCCCTAAAGCCCCCTAATGCCCTCATAAAGAATCTTTATGCCAAATTTGGAATCTCTAGACTCAGCGGTTTGGGCTGTGCATTGATTTTTATACTTTTCCACCCCATTTCCTCCTCTTAGGGGTTGAATTCTGAAAAAACCTGAAACCCGTTTCTACTCATTTATCCATAGGAGCACTCCTGTGAAGTTTCGAATAAAATAGTCTAATTAATCTTGTTTCCCCATACAAACTTTGGATCCCCGTTTAACCCCCTTAAGGGGTGAATTTTGGAAAATCCTTTCTTAGTGCACCCTTGGAGTACATTAGGAACCAATGTGCCAAATTTGGAATCTGTAGACTCAGCGGTTTGGGCTGTGCTTTGATTTTTACACTTTGTCACCCCATTTCCCCCTCTTAGGGGTTGAATTCTGAAAAAACGTGAAACCCGTTTCTACTCATTTATTAATAGCACTCACGTGAAGTTTCGAATAAAATAGTCTAACTAATCTTGATTCCCCATACAAACTTTGGAGCCCCGTTTAATTCCCTTAGGGGCTGAATTTTGAAAAATCCTTTCTTAGTGCACCCCTAGACCACATAAGGAACCTACTTGCAAAATTTGGAATCTGTAGACCCAGTGGTTTGGGATGTGCGTTGATAGATGAGTCAGTCAGTCAGTCAGTAAGTTTCTTCTTTTATATATTTAGATTAATGAAGAAAATAAAAGAAAAGTAAGTTATGAAAGGTTGTCGGTAGGTAAAGCTATAGTCATTTTTTTAAATCGTGCAGGAGAAAACGCAAAAATATAGGTATCAGTAAAGTGTGTGTTATAATAAGTTACTACAAGGCGACGGAGAGGTGTCCGCTCACCGGCGTTTGTTTTGCACTTCTCAGTGTGAAACAGACGAGGAACGCGCACCGCCCGCCGTATAATACTTCTAGGTACTACGTAACTAACTTTTTGGTAAATTCATTACAATCGAACTTATTATTACAAATGCCATGCAGCATCATGACTATGAGGAGCGTACGCCTGGACTCCAAACTCAAGAGATTGTGCTGTTTGAGTAGTTCTAAAAAAGATTTTTTTATTGAACCATTTCAAGTCTATTTGAGTATTTGTCATAGAAAGGACTCCAAATAGGAACAGCACATTCTAACTGAGAGCAAATCAGGGTCTTGTATAAAAATAAGAAAGTAGTTTTTTTAGGGTTCCGTACCCAAAGGGTAAAAACGGAACCCTATTACTAAGACTTCGCTGTCTGTCCGTCTGACTGTCCGTCTGTCTGTCACCAGGCTGTATCTCATGAACCGTGACAGCTAGACAGTTGAAATTTTCACAGATGATGTATTTCTGTTGCCGCTATAACAACAAATACTAAAAACAGAATAAAATTAATATGGGGGGCTCCCATACAACAAACGTGATTTTTTTATAATAATTGGTACGGAACCCTTCGTGCGCGAGTCCGACTCGCACTTGGCCGGTTTTTTTTAAGTCCTTAGAAGATCACATGACGAAACCATACATCCGAAAGGCTTTATTAAAAACATTATCGATGCGAATATCAAAGTGTTATTTGGAATCCAGCAATACTCCAAGGTCTCGTGTGGACTCAACTTTTTTCAAAGGAATGCCATGCAGGGTATATGTGAAATGAATTGTATTTTTATTTTTGGTAAATGATATAGAATACATTTAGGTATGCTGAGTTGTGACTTGTTATCTAGGCAAAATTGAGAGAGTCTATGGAGATCCTATTGAAGCAGTAGGCAGTCATGAATATTCAAACAAGATTTATATTTTTTTATATCCTCGGCATACCGAAGGCTGAGTTAATAAAGCAGGATTTAATATCATTAATGAAGAGAATAAAGAGGAGTGGGCCCAACACAGATCCCTGGGGCACACCAGATTCCACGACAACATAGTCTGACTCGTAACCGTTTATAACAACTTTTTGAGTTCTGTTAACTACACAAGACGCAAACCACCTAAGCAAACTACCTCTGATGCCGTTGAAAGCAATTTTATCCAAAAGCAATTTATGGTCTACCTTGTCAAAAGCCTTTTGAAAATCTGTGTACACAGCATCCACTTGGACGCGGTTGTCCATCTTCTCAAATAAAAATTTGTGAAAATCATAAGATTTGTGGTGGTTGATCGACATTTAACGAAACCGTGCTGTTCTGGAATGATAAGATTACGCAGATAAGGAAATAGCGAGCTATGCACAAGACCCTCAAAAAGCTTAGACAAAGTGGACAGTATCGAAATAGGGCGATAGTTTTTAATGTCTGTCTTATCGCCACTCTTATACACAGGTGTGATGAAGGCTCCTTTCCATCTAAATATATAAAAGAAGAAACTGACTGACTGACTGACTGACTGATTGACTGACTGACTGACTGACTGACTGACTGACTGACTGACTGACTGACTCATCTATCAACGCACAGCCCAAACCGCTGGGTCTACAGATTCCAAATTTGGCAAGTAGGTTCCTTATGTGGTGTAGGGGTGCACTAAGAAAGGATTTTTCAAAATTCATCCCCTAAAGGGGTTAAACGGGGCTCCAAAGTTTGTATGGGGAAACAAGATTAGTTAGACTATTTTATTCGAAACTTCACAGGAGTGTTCCTATTGATAAATAAGTGGAAACGGGTTTCAGGTTTTTTCAGAATTCAACCCCTAAGAGGGGGAAATGGGGTGGCAAAGTATAAAAATCAATGCACAGCCCAAACCGCTGAGTCTAGAGATTCCAAATTTGGCAAGTAGGTTCCTTATGTGGTGTAGGGGTGCACTAAGAAAGGATTTTTCAAAATTCATCCCCTAAAGGGGTTAAACGGGGCTCCAAAGTTTGTATGGGGAAACAAGATTAGTTAGACTATTTTATTCGAAACTTCACAGGAGTGTTCCTATTGATAAATAAGTGGAAACGGGTTTCAGGTTTTTTCAGAATTCAACCCCTAAGAGGGGGAAATGGGGTGGCAAAGTATAAAAATCAATGCACAGCCCAAACCGCTGAGTCTAGAGATTCCAAATTTGGCAAGTAGGTTCCTTATGTAGTGTAGGGGTGCACTAAGAAAGGATTTTTCAAAATTCAACCCCTAAGGGGGTTAAACGGGAATCCAAAGTTTGTATGGGTAAAACAAGATTAGTTAGACTATTTTATTCGAAACTTCACAGGAGTGTTCCTATTGATAAATGAGTAGAAACGGGTTTCAGGTTTTTTCAGAATTCAACCCCTAAGAGGGGGAAATGGGGTGGCAAAGTATAAAAATCAATGCACAGCCCAAACCGCTGAGTCTAGAGATTCCAAATTTGGCACAAAGGTTCTTTATGAGGTTTAGGGGTGCATTAAGAAAGGATTTTTCAAAATTCACCCCCTTAGGGGTTGGAACGGGAGTCCAAAGATTACGTGGGGAAATAAGATTAGTTTACTTTATTCGAAACTTAACAACTCATTTATCGATAGGAGTACTCCACTCTTATCGATAAATGAGTTAACGTTTGTGTTTCAGTTTTTTTTCAGAATTCAACCCCTAAAGGGGGAAATGGGGTAACAAAGCCTGAAATTCAACAAAGGTATTGTTTTAATGGTGAATTGGGTCGAGTGTATTACAAAAACAACGATTTTAAGAATTAATGTGGCAGACCTGAAATACTACCATTCCCTGTTGGGGTGCGATGGGGTTGAAATGTCTAAAAATCAATATGGGTGTCGATACCGAGATTATCAGGGGTGCTGATTACGAAAATGGCATTTATTTTGAGATTCAGATGATAATGATTGTGATTACGATGATGATGATTGTGATAATGATGACGATGATTGTGATGATGATGATTTTGATTACGATGATAATGATTGTGATTACGATGATGATGATTGTGATAATGATGATTGTGATAACGATGAAAATGATTGTGATTACAATGATAATAAGTGTGATAATGATGATGATGATTGTGATAGTGATTGTGATTGTAATGGTGATTGTGACAGTGACGGTGATTGTGATAGTGTCGGTGATTGTGATGGTGATAGCGATGGTGATGGTGATTGTGATGGTGAGGGTGATTGTGATTTTGATTGTGATAGTGTTGGTGATTGTGCTAATGATGGTTATTGTGATAATGATCGTGGTTGAGATAGTGATGGCGATTGTGATCATGATGATTGTGATTAAGATGGTAGTGATTGTGATTACGATGATAATGATTGTAATTACGATTATAATGATTGTGATGACGAGGATGGAGATTGTGATGATGATAATTGTGAATACGATGATAATGGTTGTGATTACGATGATAGTGATTGTGATAATGATGATAGCGATTGTGATTACGATGATAATGATTGCGATAACGATGATGGTGATTGTGATACTGATTTTAATGGTGATTGTGATGGTAATGATGATTGTGATAGTTATTCTGAGAGTGGTGGTAATTGTGATGGTGATAGCGATGGTGATTTTGATGGTGATTGTGATGGTAATTGTGCTGGTGATTGTGATGGTGATTGTGATGGTCATTGTGGTGGTGATTGTGATGGTGATTGTGATGTTGATTGTGATGTTGATTGTGATGGTGATTGTGATGGCGATTGTGATGGTGATTGTGATGGTGATTGTGATGATGATTGTGATGTTGATTGTGATGATGATTGTGATGGTGATTGTGATGGTGATTGTGATGGTGATTGTGATGGTGATGGTGATGGTGATTGTGATGGTGATTGTAATGGTGATTGTGATGGTGATTGTGATGGTGATTGTGATGGTGATTGTGATGGTGATTGTGATGGTGATTGTGATGGTGATTCTGATGGTGATTGTGATGGTGACTGTGATGGTGATTGTGATGGTGATGGTGATGGTGATTGTGTAGGTGATTGTGATGGTGATTCTGATGGTTATTGTGATGGTGATTGTGATGGTGATTGTGATGGTGATTGTGATGGTAATTGAGATAGTGATGGTGAGTGTGATAATGACTGTGATTACGATGATAATTATTGTGATAACGATGATGGTGATTGTGATAGTTATTTTGATGGGGATTGTGATGGTGATTGTGATAGTGATTGTGATAGCGATAGTGATGGGGATTGTGATGGTGATTGTGATTGTGATTGTGATAGTCATTGTGATAGTCATTGTGATAGTGATTGTGATTGTGATAGTGATAGTGATTGTGATAGTGATAGTGATTGTGATAGTGATAATGATGGTGGTTGTGGTAGTGATGGTGGTTGTGATAGTGATGGTGGTTGTGATAGTAATGGTGATTTTGATGATAATAATAAATTGTGATGATTATAAATTTTGGCACATATATAGTTTGTTACCTGGATTAACATGTAGGACACTATTTATCCCTTTAGTATGATCCAGTGGGACAGTTACCGAACTTCACGCGGGCGAAGCCGCGGGCAACAGCTAGTATTCCATATTCCGTATTCGCAGTATTTTTAAAGAAGATGGGCGGAAGACCACCTGGACCAGCTAGGTCCTTTGGTTTGGTCTAAAGCTTTAAGCGCTATGTACTTCATCCTTGCTTAGATAAATATTAGGGAGGGATATAAATTTATCAGCAATGTTTTTGGGTGGTTGCAAATTTTCGAGGACAAAATCTAAGGGCTAAGAAACAGACTTAAAAAACGTTGAAAACTGATTACCTACATATTTCAGTAGGATTACTGGAAGGAATATTATTGAAGTGCATGGTAGCCGGAATACCCACCCGTCCTACCTTTGCGGTTGGATATATATGACCAGAAGTGTTTGACATTGAGAGGCATACTGTCTTCGACCGAATGTACCGTTTAAAACACTCATTGCAACCCAATTTAAAAATATATGGTTCATTTGTTTCGGTTCGTACGAAGAGATATTAGGGAAAGGGCAATGACCGCTTTTGCGATCTTAACTGGCACCAACTATATACGGTTATAATGACTGTCTTCCCTATAAGCTGGAGTGAGTAATGAATATGATCTTTTTTTACAATGTGCGTGCGTGCGTGATCTTTTACAAGGCGTATGAGAGTTCGGTGTGAAATAGAATAGTACTTTTTCATACAAGTGGAGGAAGTTTGTTATTGCAATTGAGGCGGAATTATAACACCCGAGCCGTAGGTGAGGGTGTTTTTGAGCCGAGAATTGCAATAACAAATGTCCACGTGTATGAAACGACGTTTTTCAATACACTTTTGAAGAAATAAAATAACATAACGAATAATATTTTTGTCACGAACTATGAAACTAGGATTTAAATTTTCTTTTTTTTTCGCGCTTTGGTCTCGCCAGGTTGAAAGAGAGGCAATGGTATGAAGCCGTTAAACAGCCTAATATAAAAAATAGATTTATTTTATATTTTTGAATTCAGAACACAAATAAATGTTAATTTGCGTATAAAAGTAACTATTAGTTTTAAATAATCATGTTTATCTATGATATTCTTTTTATAAACACAATTTGAATATGCAAAAAATATTTATGCCGTAAAGACGCGTAGTGCTTTGCAAAAATTAAATAAAAAAACATTCACCTCAGACTATAGGCATTGAACCAATTTGGAATAAAGTATGGGTATAGTTATCTGTGGCAATTTCTATTCCCGCACACGTGCGGGAAAGTGGAAAAAATCGCACGCGTGTGAAATACATTGCATGTTGTACCTAATCGTAGTGCGTTAAGGACCAGTTTTCGAGGAAGTGTATTGAAAAGAACTATACGGTACGCCACGAAGAAATGGTGGTAGCCCGTCTAGTCAAAGTCAGCCGTTTATTTCAATAGCCATTTTAAGGCACTTTTGAACGTCAAAGTTTACGAACAAAATTTATAAAATTTAAATGAATACAGGTCGTAGGCAATTCTTTTGATTATTTTTCGTTCGTTAGCAGCAAGTTTATGAATTTAAGTTTCGAGTAATGTGAAACACGGAATGGCATCGTCGCGTGCCGTCGCATCGCAGCACCTCATGTTTTCTCTGTCGCACTTGTGTAAGCTTAGCATGCGCGGGCCGCGAACGAACGTTGCGTTCTTCGGGTAAGTCACTACAAGCATTATTATACGCGAGTTTTACTGACTTGATGATGATAAAAGGCCACTTACCATTGCATTCAATGGTTTCAGGAAAGCAGAGCGGGTCGATTTCCATCGGCGGAGGAGTGGGCGGCGTCGGGGCCTCGCGGCTAGTACTGTTGTTAGGGAACGGACTCTGGAACCAAACCACGGTCAGAATTTATTAATTCATTTGGAAAATAGATTATCCAAAATATGTAGAAATAGATATGATTATATGTATAGTGTATCTATATACACAGGTGACTTTTTATCACTTTCCAAAAAAAATAGGGATAATAGGTGAACGGAGTAGAGGCAAATGGCACACGTAGTTTAAAAAAAAAAAAAAACAATATTTTGCATTTTTTTTTCCAAAATTTGTCTTTCTTTGTTCTAATATTAAAAGTTAACTTGAAATTTGTAGCGTTTTTTGATGATGGATCATTTTTTTTCTAAGCTGTGGAAAAAAGAAAAAAAAAACTAGGTATGCCATAAGCTTCTACTCCGTTCACCTAATATACCCATTTTTTTTGGAAAGTGATAAAAAAGTCATCCGGTATATGTGTATATGTATGGCCCCCCCTATTGGTTACTGGAAGGACGAGTTTTAGTTACAGTTATATCGCAGACGGACAAAAGTGTACATACCGGTAAGCGAGGGCGCGGACGGGGCGAGTGTGTCGGCGGGTTCGGTGCGGGCCGGGAGCCAATCACGTGTGAGATACAGCCATCCATCAGGGATTTCAGTTCCTAAACATGAACAGATAGCATTCAATTCATTTAGATTATGTCTGAATGTGTAAGGAAAGAGCAGCGGTGGCCTAGTGGTGGCGGCCCCGACTTACGAACAGTAAGTCGTGGGTTCGAACCCAGACAGGCGCATTACTTTGTGTATTTTATTTTATCACCGCTGCTCTCAAAACGGTGAAGGAAAACATCGTGAGGAAACCGGCATGTCCTAGAACCAAAAATTCGAAGACGTGACTTCTACCAATCCGCCACTAGGCCCGCGTGGTAGATTTATAGCCCATTCCCTCTCATAGAGAAGAGGCCTGTGTCCAAGCAGTGGGAACATTAATAGGCTGATGATGATGTGTAAGGAAAACAACATCAACTTGAACTTTTATACGATTTTTTTTAATGATTAATGATAGCTAGCTTACCTCAAACTCCTCATCACTGAGATGTTTTGTATTCCGTGGGTCACAGGCCAGCATTAGAAACTCTAAGCCTTGACTCGCCCATCTGTAACGAAAATTATATCTTGTTATCTTTCTACATGTTATGGAGTATTTGTTCCGACAGGTAGATTGAGAAGAACTGCCGCGGTAAGTAAAAGTACGACATTAGCGACAAAAATATAAAGAAAAAGATGCATCTGGTGGATTATTTATCGCCATCCTTACTTCAGAGCCGCCCGTTCTGCTAACGACTGTGTTCAAATAAATACATCTCAACGTTGTGTAAATATGGCCAAGTTTCATACATCACTTTAACCATCATGGAGTAACTGGATTTTTAGACCCCTAGTAAGGTTTGACCAGTAACTTAGCTTTATAGTTGGTACCAGTTAAGATCGCAATAGCGGTCTTTGCCCTTTCCTAATATCTCTTCCTACGAAACAAAACAAATGAAACATGTATCGTTTTTTGTTAGAAAAAATGTTGAAGATCACGACAGATGCGATTCAAGACTTGAACAGGCTTATTTTTGGATTTCAAAGTTAAGAACTTTAATAAATGTAGGTGGGTCAATGACCGCTTTTGCGATCTTAACTGTCACCAGCTATAGTTGATCTGCTTCTGGAGGCGAGTTGGTTGGAGTAAACGGCCACAAGGACTAAGTGCGGAAACCTAAACCCCATGATAGAATAGCTCTAGGTCCACTCACCTGGGTCTGAGTCCTCGCCCCCTGTCACAGCGCTCCACCACGAACAGCATCCAGCACCTCGCGAACTGTATGACGCCGCGCGCGACCCTCGCCGCCCACTGCCGCTCCTCACAGCTGGCGCTCCGCTCCACCGGTACTCTTAGTTCCACTCACCTGGGTCTGAGTCCTCGCCCCCTGTCACAGCGCTCCACCACGAACAGCATCCAGCACCTCGCGAACTGTATGACGCCGCGCGCGACCCTCGCCGCCCACTGCCGCTCCTCACAGCTGGCGCTCCGCTCCACCGGTACTCTTAGTTCCACTCACCTGGGTCTGAGTCCTCGCCCCCTGTCACAGCGCTCCACCACGAACAGCATCCAGCACCTCGCGAACTGTATGACGCCGCGCGCGACCCTCGCCGCCCACTGCCGCTCCTCACAGCTGGCGCTCCGCTCCACCGGTACTCTTAGTTCCACCTCATCTTCGTTGGGGAGCTGTTCTCCTGATAGGATGAGCTCGATGCTGCTTTGAGTCTGTGAAGAAAATGTGGAACAGTTGGGAAAAGTGCTGAGGATTGTGCCCAGGCAACATGGTTACGAATGAAAGATAAAGTATGCCACTCTGGACACTGTTTGGCTTATTGTCTTGTTTTGAATCAAAGGCACTAGCGGTTCTAAGTACTAAAAGTGTACAAGTTACGATCTCTAGAAGCCTTTCCATGTTATATTATGCAAAAATATCGGCTACAATGTCGAAAGTCCGCTTAAAATGTCTAAAGATATTTACTATATGGTCACAATGCCATTACTTGGCTAGACCGGGAACAGTCAGGAAATACCTTAACAAGCTTCTTGTAAGTATATCAAGTTATTTCTAATGTAAATAAATGCTGCCTGGCTCTGACGGATCAGGCCGACCCGAATATGTATGTATGTGGTATACCTTACTTCTACATCAATCGCTCACCTGATTCTCTCCAAAGTTATGTATGTTATCGAACAGGCGCTCGTCGAACACGCTGTTCTCGTACTCGTCCACGATACTGTCGGAGCGCAGGAAGCGCGTGCGGCGCGCGGGCGGCGCGGGGGGCGGGGGCGCGCGGCGCGGCGCGGCGGGCGCGGGGCGGGGCGCGTCCGACACCAGGCGGTGCAGCTCCTTGTGGATCTGAGCGGATTTCATTGTTGGAGTATCAGTTCGTCATCAAGAGCACTATATTTCCTGAACATTTTAGCGAAACCAAAATAATGTATTGTCTGGTGGGAATTTCGTACTCAACGTGCCGCTGGGTTTCAACTTTCAACGTACTATTACTACTGAAAGTTGAAAACCTAATAACACGCCGGTATCATCACGTGAATGAGAACATGATTTCCACTATCAGTGTATATAGAGTGATTGGTAATTGGATGAATGCCCTGAAACAGGAAATACTAGAGCTAATTTGCAACATTTTTGACGCTGATAACTTGAGGTCCAAACTGGGTTGTTTAGGACAAATACAACTTTTAAAGTATTTTGGAAATTTTCCACCATAAACTGCTGATTGAGAGAAATCCACATACATTTCAGGATGTTTTAACTAATTCTTTTCTAGTAGCACAAGAACGAATGAAACCTTCGAATACCAGTTTGACAAAAAATACATCTGCCTTTGGAAATTAAGCACCATAAAAATTAATAGTGCCTTTGTCTGAAGTTTTCCTGAAAATTCTCTAGTTTTTTGAGTCAGTTTTCTCAAATTGAATTAATGACACTTGTCGTGCAAATTACAGACACGACTTCGTTGTCTGATTAGCGTTCTAAAATGGTCCAAGAGCTATAGTGACCACTTTTAGCAAGTGAATGACCAGAAAACAACTGTTCTTTCTGACATGGCAGTATTTTAACAAAACTGTACAGGTCACGGCACGTAAGTCTAGCACTGAACGAAACTTGGAGGGGATATCTACGCATGTTATACGACTGGAGAGCCAATCGGCGCAATGCACGCCCCAAGACATTCTTATTTTTTACTTCTGCGCAATAACAGTCACCGCTAGACTTTCGTGCCGCGACCTGTAAACAAAACGTTTTTGTGATGTTGGCTGTTTTACCAAATGCGCCAAGTACTGATCAATCAGATCAGGTTAGATCTGTCTCTATCTGGTGTATTTTAAACTATCCATAAAATGCACCCAATTACCAAACACCCTGTATATGGCAATATAGCGAAACTTACGATTCTCGTTTTTTACATTCATATGATTTTAAATTCATACGATTACGAGTAAAATTAGTACAATATAACATACAATATTATATTATTAGTGCAACAAAAAGCAAGCAGCAAAAGTAAGAAAACAAGCCACACAAAACAGATTACATTAACACATTAGAATATCAGAAGGTATCACAATTCGAACCACTTCAATATTACTAAAATGTCTCTTCACTAGGTCCACTTACCTGCTTATAATACTAGCTGTAAAACACACAAATAAGCGACAAAACTAAACAAAGATGGCTGCTTGAAAACTGATGAATCTCGATGTTGAAGAATTAGCCACAGTATGAACTCGAAAGACTACAACACAAATCTAGGATTAAAACCGACTACAAGTTCGCACTTCTAGTTAACTGCAACCATGTAGATATATCCAACTCAACCAACACGAAGTTAGCACAACATTCCTTTGAAAACAAACACTACCAAAGTTTTAGGCTACTGTGGTTAATCGTAAGTCCGTATTGAACACCGCATTGAAAAATTACAAATAAGGACTAGCAATAGGGAATATGCATATTTTTTTTTTCATAGGGAATGTTAAAGTACTATAAAAATTACAAAAAGCGAAAACAAGACAGAAATCGGCCAAACAACACAAAAGTTATAACCATTTAAACTTTTGTTTCTATCGTCTTTTTATATAAACGGAATTTAGTATGGATTTTGTACGTCAATGCAGCGCACGACGTCATTTGCTGTTTCGGACCTCTCTGTCTAATCAGCAGTTTCAAATGCTTATAACTTAGTATTTTTTATAGATATTAAAAAAAAATATTACTTTGCTATTTCTGATGTTAATACGCTTTGTTTAGAGTGATAAAAATAAATCATGCAAATAGTGCATATTTTACATAGGGTCATCATCTGCCTAGCCTTTTCCCAACTATGTTGGGGTCGGCTTCCAGTCTAACCGGATGCAGCTGAATACCAGTATTTTACATGGAGCGACTGCCTATCTGACCTCCACAACCCAGTTAGTACCGGGTAATACGATACCCCTTGGTAAGACTGGCTGTCAGACTTTTTGGGTCTCTGACTACCTAACGACTGTCAAAGATCTACAAATGACAGCCGGGACCAACAGCTTAACGTGCTTTCCGAGGCACGGAGGAAACTCGGTATGTAATGGGTGCTCACCCATCCACAGACCAACCTAGGCAAGCACGGCTTAACCTAACGATCGATCCGAGCGGCTGTTATTATTTAGCCACGAGCTCCTCATATTTTATATTTTACATATTTCTCCTCATATTTATATTTTACATAGGGTATCCTATGTAAAATATGCACTATTTGCATCATTTAGGTACATATAAACCAAAAGTTCAAAAGGAGGGTTACATTTTTGGCTGGACAGAAGAAGTTTAGTGCAGCATAAATCTTTGTAGTGGAAATTGTATTTTTAAAAACATTTGCGGCGTTTGTAGGGCCACGCGCCAAAAAAAACATGCAGCACTACAAAAAATATTCGATCTGATTTAACCAATGCAGTGTTCAGAACGTATACGCTGCGTTTTCACGCCGTCCACGCAAAGACTACGCCACGTCAACGAAACGTCGTCAAGACGGTGTCTACAAGAAGTCAGCACGAAATCTAATTCCCAAGCATCACACAACCTACACCAGACCCCTACACCCCTACCATAGGATTAAGAGAGTCGTGCACGATCATGGTCTCGGGCCGCTTGCGCCGCTCGACCATAGGAGAGCGCACGGGCTGCAGCGAGGCGGGCCGCAGGCGGCGCAGCGCGGGGTCGTCGGGCCCGGCCCAGTGCACGAACTTGTACAGCTCTTTGTGCAGCTGCGGACAAGCGTGCGCCAGTACGTGCGGTTAGAAGCGGTGTGTGTGTGTGTGTGTGTGTGTGCCACGGGGTCAGAAATAAGTATAAAATAAATAAATTTTGCTAGGCATTACACACAGCGCCATCTAGTGCAACACGAGGTTTGTGTCGTGGACACCAGACAGTTGATATACTACATGGATACTTTTTGTTTGTAAATACATACTTATTACACATATAAACATCCATGACTCGGAAACAAATGTCCATTCCATGCTCATCACACAAACATTTGTTCCTACCAGGATTCGAACCCGGGACCCTAAGAACGTAAGGCAGCCTCAGTACCGCTGCGCAATTCGGGTCGACTAAAATAAAATACACATAGGACTTAAACATATATACATACATAATAACAAAACTTATCATGTCCTCAATATTAAAGAAATTCAATATGTTAAACGAATAAGTGGTTCTTAAGTTATAAACATACAAAAGAATAAAATACAGTCAGAGAAACATTGCATTTTAAATTATATAAGGAAGTAAGACAAGAAGAAAACAACATGAATAAAAATTTCCGAGGTTTTTGAAAAGCTTAGAAATAAAACTAAAGTTTTTGAGTTATTATATAAAAAAGGGTAAGAATTTTAGAACCTGTGAAAGCGGAGAAAAATAAATCAGTCAACAGTTATGTTTGCTTTGAATACAATATAATTATCATAAAGGTTGTGCATAAGAAGCTGTGTTAGCAGTTGCATAGTGAACATCGACCGTGCATGCTCCTTACTTATACAGGGTGTAAAAGACCTCATCACGAAGCCGTCAACCAAGCATTCTGTACACCAAACTAAGTAACTTTACGAAAAAATTATTGCTGGGAAACGACTTTTCTTTTTGGGGTGAAAAATCATGTTTTGTGGTAGAACTCAATGTAACGCACTTAAAACATTGTGCTGATGGATGGATTGAATAGTACGGGGGTGATGGAGGTGTTTAAAGTAAAAATTTTACATTAAAAACTTGTATTTAAAAAAAAACTTGTCAAAAAGTTGGAACTTTGACCCCCAATATCTCCGTAACTAGAAGGTTCCCAGGTATGGTGTAGAAAAAAAAAATATCGCAATGACGAGGAGAACAAGTGCCTTTCGGCTTCGTTAAGAGGTGTTTTACACCCTTTATAATAAGGTCTCTTCTCAATAGGCTAGTTTCCACCATCAATAAATTGCAAATATATTTAGTCCGTCAAAGAGTATTGGAAAATAATGGACACGTATTTTTTGTTTTTGTATATCAATGAATATTGACAAAGATAAAACGCATCAAAACTCGGGAGTGAGGGCTCGTGACGTCAGAACGCACTAAAAATTATACCACGGCGTGATGTATTGAGAATTTTAAAAGCGTCGTATTTTCGACAATTTTGGTTTACGTAGCAAAAGAAAAAATACGGGTCAAATATTTTTGATAATCTAACTGACGGACTAATTAGATTCTTTTTTTGTCATCTACCATAATATCCTATTAACCAAGTCTGTTTGCAGGGGTTGCTTGCTAGACGTCTGCATTCTAGACTACATGCTATAAAGCTGGTTTTCAACGGAATGATGCCAACGTCCGTTGTAAGTACCAGTAAATTTACACCACCTGATATATTGTTAGTCCAGCAGTCTACATTACTTTATAGTGCTTCTACACGGTGCAAGTTACCGGAGTAAGTCTTGACATGCGCACATTAACCACGCTTTATTCAAGGATGAGTAATACCCCTTGTTCTAATGTTAGTTTCCGCATTGAGTCCTTCATGTGGGGTCTACTTGTGTTATCCCCTTATAGTTACTGGTAGTATTGATGTGAAACATCGACAGGCGCGGGTAAATAAAAAAAAAAGAAATATTCGTGGCGAGGGTGGCGATCGAACCCGGCCCGAACAATCCCGAACTTTACCGACCTCTTGAAGCAGCATAAGATCTACGCCCAAGCCAGCTGGTCTCGGGGCACAAAGCGCTGTGTTACTATCTCGGGACTTCCAAGTTCGATTCCAGCAATATATTTTTTTGTGAATCGACTCATTTTGTTTTTATTTTCTTTTATTTCACGTGTTTGTTTTTATATTGTCTTTTTTATTATTATTATTTTAAGCATATTACGTCTTATACAAAATAATTTCGATGTTTCACATCTGCCAGGCGACCCGCGACGGCTCACTTTTTTCTATAAGGAAGTATATACCGTTCATGCTGACGTGTGTCTACATATAGTCGCGTCCAGCTTACCTCGAAGCCGAGCTTGAACATCTGCAGCAGCAGCTCGCGCACGCGCGTGGCGACGGTCTCGAACAGTTCGCGGTGCATCTCCTCGCTGGGCGACAGTCGGCTCTTGTCCAGCACGAAGCTGATGTGGGCCGTGATGAAGTCGCGGATCGCCATTATGCAGTTCTGTGGAATATTTATGAAAGTGTTTAGAAAAAGAGTTGAGTTGACACTCAAAAGTGATATTTATGGGAGTAATAAAAAATAAGAAAATTACTTTGTGACTGTTGCCAAAAAATCGTTCAATAGTTATGGCTGAGTAAGTAAGCAGTAAGCTTTATTGGTCTTAAGTGGGGCTGTTGAGACATGGTGAACATGTCGCAGCCAATTCGTATATCACGCCGTCTTACATAATGACGCGCCGGATTAAAAAACGCCGCCTTTATTTAATACGGCGTCCGCACCTTCAGCTGGATTGTAGTGGCGATACGTTCGACAAAGCGGCGTCCAACGTTTAGCCGTATTGTCAGCAATTCCGATACTTTAAACAACCTACTAAAATTCTCTTAAAAGTATTGCTAGTTGGCATGAGGAGCGTAGACCGAAGGCCGGCTGAACGACGACGACATTTGTTACAGAAAATGGTGTGTAATGTTAAATGCGAGCATAGCGAGCGCGCGTCATGGGGTCCTAGCAGGTTCTTAATTTGCTTATATCTCGAAAAAGGTGCGTTCTATCGCAAAAATAATGAAAAATTTGCCCCCCTTAATAACCACCTGCCACGTAATTCTCAACATGTAGACCGAAAAAAAAAAAAAAAAACAGAAAAGCGGTGAAAGCGGCCATTTGATTGTGACACTGTTGTCGATTACAACGCCATGTTTCTTGTTATGATCATGCAGCGCCACTTGCGGCGATAAGTGGAACTAAAACTTTCAAAGCGGCGTATCGACAATGTGCCCGTTTGTATAACGGCGGCACGTTATTACGCCGCGCCGCTTTGACGTACGCGAAGGGCTCATTCAATGCGGCGTACTTTGTTTCAGCCGAATTGTAATCCGGCGTATTACATAACGGCGCCGTTTTTCAATCCGGCGCGCCATTATGTAAAACGGCGTGTTATACGAAGCAGCTCCGACATATACAGAATGTAAACAGGCTCGTCACGAAGCCATCAACAAAGCATTCTGTACATCATACAGTGCGTTAAGGACCAGTTTTCGAGGAAGTGTATTGAAAAATGTTTTTCAAATCGGGTAGGCGGTTTAAATTCTGTGCTCGTCTGCTCTTTTAAGACTTTACAGGTTTATATAACTTTACGCAAAATTTATTGCTAAGAAACGACTTTTTTTTTGGGGTGAAAATCACGTTTTACGGTAAAACTCAATGTACCACACTCAATAATAGATTGTATGACAAGGGAGCAAATTAATATTTTTACGGCGAGGGCGCTATTTTGAATCCTGAGCGTAGCGAGGGACATCGCCTGAGGAAAAAATATTTTTCGTCACGTGAGCACGCGTACATGCTCTGCACACTGCGGCACACCGCGTAGATGTACATATGTATACTCACAAAGATCTGCCCCCTCTGGTGCATGAAGGCGGGTGGCGGCGCTCTAGACAGCCTGGCGGCCAGTGCGCGCGCCCACTGCGCGGCCTGCAGCGTGGCGTCACGTGAGCACGCATACATGCTCTGCGCACTGCGGCACACCGCGTAGATGGCGTGTCTGACCAGAAACAACACCATGCATTACTTTCTACGGTTCCGTACCTCAAAAGGTAAAAATAACCCTTACGAGATCACTTTCTTGTCAGTCTGTCACCACCGATTTTCTCAGGAACAGGTGGACCTAGCAAGTTGAAATTTATTCCAGATACTGAGGTCTATAGTCCCTATTAGGTGTATAATAATCAAGGTCCTGAGTCAACACGATAAAAAGATATGGGCAGTTTTGTATTAGTGTTCGATGGGACAAATTTAGATTTTCGCGAAAACTTGTAAGTACCAAAATGTACCTTAATTTTCAACTTTTTTTATTTTTCGGAATTTTCCCTTTACTTGTGCTGTAAGACCTTGCTTTTGACCAAAATTGACAATTATAGGTCAACCGGAAGTACCCAATAGGTATTGGGTCGAAAACCTATATGGTAGGTCCCGTTGACCGACCTAGAATCTCGAAATTTAGCAAAAAGCAAGATCTTACAGCACAGGTAAAGGTAAAGGTAAAAATCTGAAAACCGTAAATATGTAGTTTAACAACAAAAAAATAGCGAGTTTACTGTTACAAACTTATTATTTGCGGTTGGTGCAATAGCCGTTTCTAGGGATCGATCAGCAAAGTTAAGTTTCGGAACCCTCGGTGCGCGAGTCCGACTCGCTCTAGGCCGGTTTATTTTTTAACCAACGAGCTTTGATGACCTTTGAGAACATCTCGCCTGGCCCCAACCTTGGGCCCATTAGCCAGACTGTGGTGGACTTTCGAACGAGCTACCATATGAATACTATATGATTAGAAGAACCGCATTACTACATAAAAGTAAAGATTAAAGTATAAATAATAATGTGTATTTTCAGATAATAGATTCGTGAAAATTAGGCATTCAATCACGTGACTGTGAACACCAATCAGAAAGCATTACGTCACGCCGTGGCAAACGCCATTCAAAGATCCCAACTTAGGAGCTTTCCCCCCAAACTTGGGCGGTAAATAAGTGAGTTGGGAATGGGGAATTTTCCAGTGCTTTTTATGAACGAACTAGATGGCGCTGATCAACCTTGGGAATAATAAAATGGCTCGTTTTTATGTCCACAAAGCCTTAACTGAAGTACGGAGGAACCTAAGCTCGACTCGAGGCACCAGGAGTTTAGACGTAACGCAAGACCACTCAGAAGAACAATAGCAAAAACCATGCAAAAACTTGTAGTTCAGGTCAGTGATGCAAAAGAACAGTAGACTTTTTAGGTTAAAAATGTTTGACAGGAAAAAGGTTCTTCACAGTTCTCACTTTATATACAACAATGAATAATAAATAAATTTTACTATACAATGAGTTTGACATGTGTCTAGGAGATTTTTTTTTGCCCTGCTAAAAGGTTTTACCATTGACCTATAATATAATTCGTAGTAAATTCTTTTTTCATTGGATTTTACTAGAGCGCCGCTTAAAAAAATATTCCCAAAACTGGTCAGCGCCATCTATTGATATATACTGAAGCGTTGTGACATACGTCAGTGGAAAATTCCTCATTATTTACGGGCTCTATATTTTAAATTCAAATATTAAAAGACGTATATGTCACCGGAAATGTATGAAACCTAGGAATTAGATGTGTAAAATGTTTTTTTTTTTAAGATTCTGTACTAATTGCGTTGAAGTGATGCATCGTACTTTATAATAACTCAAACTATGATGTACCATTCGGAACTTTTACAACCTCTGTGTGTGAGCAGCGGTGGCCCAGTGGTGGCGGCCCCGACTTACGAACAGTAAGTCGTGGGTTCGAACCCAGGCAGGCGCATTACTTTGTGTAATTTATTTCATCACCGCTGCTCTCAAAACGGTGACGGAAAACATCGTGAGGAAACCGGCATGTCCTAGAACCAAAAAATTCGAAGACATGTGACGTCTACCAATCCGCACTGGGCCCGCGTGGTGGATTATAGCCCATTCCCTCTCATAGAGAGGAGGCCTGTGTCCCAGCAGTGGGAACATTAATAGGCTGATGATGATGATGATGGTGACAACCTCTGTTAACCATTATGATTTTGATTAACTAAACTATAAAAAAATCTTTAATTTCTCGAAGTTTGGAGGAGAATTTTTACACATTTCCTGGGAAATGTTTAGGCATTTCAATTTCAATTGTATGCAATTCCGAGACGATACTAGGTAATGTACAAAAACGAATGCTCGATAGAATAAATAAAACACGAACAAATCAACACCATCATCTACCTAGCTTTTTCCCAACTATTTTGAGGTCAGCTTTCAACCTTACCAAGGGTTAGATTCAAAAAGGGGGGAGGGGGGGAAAGCAGTTTTATCAATTTTTCTGGCCACTGACTACCTGTAACGACTGTCAAAGATCTACAAATGACAGCCGGGAAAAACGGCTTAATTATGCTTTCCGAGGCATGGAGGAAACTCGGTGTGTAATGGGCGGTCACCCGTCCACGGATCAACCTAGGCAAGCGCGGCTTAAACGTGACTTGTGAAGACTCACATAGTGTGAAAGTCTCGAGAAGAGGTTACTGAGTGGTTGTTATTATTTAGCCACGAGCTCCTCAAATTCAACGTCCAGTTAAATATCGAAATGTTGTAATAAGGCGAAGTCGACGTAGCTCGGGCTCCTATTTCTGTCTGCAGGGTTTACAAGTAACCTAACAAGAAAGAGATGGTGGGGTCTTAGTTCGCTTGCTTCGCTCACTCGTAAGACCCCGCCATCCCCTTCAAACCTAATCTGTCCGGAGTCGGTGTGCCGCAAGTCTCGAGCTTGCTTCGCTAGCTCTTGTATCGTAAGTTTTCCTTGCAAATATACATTAAATAGAGAAACTTACCTATTAGGGTTGTCAATTGGTTTATGTTCTTTGTTCGTCTTAATTGCACTGAACTCCTCTTCGTATGTCTTCAGTAGCCTGTTCAGTTGATTACATGTGATGTTTCTGGAAATTAAACAAAACAATAAAATGCGATCGTAAGAAACTCTTTAAAATTGTACTTTTTGGTCGTCTATCTCTAGTTAGACGACCAGACAGACAGCAATCTAGATCAGATAAGTAATAGCTCATCCGGGGAAGTACTGCGGTCATCGGTATTTTTTATATGTGTGTACTGTGTAGCTACTCACGAGAAGGTGAGCGGCGCCAGCACGGCGGCGCACTTGATGCGCTTGGCGAGCTGCGCCGTGAAGGCCCACTCCGCCTGCAGGCGCGAGCGCGGCATGTGTTCCGTCACCGACATCGTCGTCAGGTACGACAGGTATTGCTGGGAATGCAACAAACATTATATTTTAGTAAAGACAACTCTTATAAGATGGCTACGACAAGTTACTAATATTCAGTTGATATTTGCTCTGTATCAAAAATACCTAGAAACAGAATACAAGTAGTACCTTGAGCAACGTCTCCACCGTGTTGTCGAAGGTGTTGGTCAGCAGTAAGAGGTCCCTGGCCGCGGCACCGGCCGCACGTCCGCTGAGCGCGGCCTGCACGTGCAGCGCGAAGTCCGCGCGCATCTCTGACGCTATGTCCAGACCCTCGCGGAGCTCGTGGATCAGCTGGAAACAGAACAACTCGTTACTATTTCATGTCAATACAGATGTCAGATATTGAGACTTTAGCTCTACGAGGGATACCACTAAGCCGTCGCCGGAGCGTTGAGTCGTCAACGCAGTGAGTGTCACACGAGTAAAGCGGTGGCATAAGGCTACTGTTCCATTGCTTGAAATCCACATCTCTTCTTCACTCCTGCCATGTGATTGGTGAATCGCGGCACAGCTCGTCTCCGCTCCGCCTCAGTGGAACCGCAGCCTGACACAATGACACCGCTACTACCTCGCACTGTTCTTATACAGGGCGTAAACAGACCCTTCAAGAAGCCGTCAACCAAGCATTCTTTTTATAAAAGTAAGTCACTTTATGCAAAAAATTTTGTTGGGAAATTACTTTTTTTTTGGGGTGAAAAATTATGTTTTGTTGTAGGACTCAATGTAACGCACATAAAACATTGTGCTGATGGATGGATTGAATAGTACGGGGGTCGTGAAGGTGTTTAAAATCGTACATTAAAAACATGTATTTTTAAACAAAACTTGTGAAAAAGTTGGAACTTTGACCCCCAATATCTCCATAACTAGAAGGTTCCCAGGTATGTTCTAGAACAAAAAAATAATCGCAATGACGGGGAGCAAAAGTGCCTTTTCGCTTCGTTAAGTCTTTTTACACCGTTTATTATATAATAGCCGATATTGTGGTACTTGTGTGTACCTGCTTGACGGTGAGGCACGAGGGGTGCTCGGGCCGCGCCTCCAGGCGGAAGGACAGGTAGTCGTGCACGGCCTCCATGCACAGGCTGGACAGCAGCAGGAAGTGCGCGCGGTACGACGGCAGGCGCATGGCCGTGCACTCGGGCGACCAGCAACCGTACCTGGTAGGGGAGGGGAGGGTGCATGATTTAGTTTCGTAGTTGAAGTATTCGTACATAACCCGGTGGGGTGTTAATGTCAAGAAACCATGCTGGAAACAGGGACAACGTGATCGTACTAACGTGTTGACAAATAATAGTTACTTTCAAGCCTTGATTTGTGAATTCGCTCGCAAGTAAACGAACAGCTAAATTAGTAACATTAGGTGCTCCGTCAGGCGTCGTCAGTGTAACTATAGGGTATATGCATTTTTTTTTTATCTAATCAAAGCATTAACGTCAGAAATAGCAAAGTGGAAACTGCTGATTAGACAGAGAGATCCGACACTTTTCATGACGTCTTTCGACATATCAACGTAGATAATCCATACTAAATTCCGTTTATCTAGAAAGAGATAGAAACAAAAGTTTTATTGGTTATAACTTTTGTGTTGTTTGGCCGATTTCGTTGTCTTCACTTTTTGTTATTATTTTCATAGTATTTTTACATTTTTTTATTGGCGGTATAAGGCGAGGAATGGAAGACACTAAAGTTTCCGTTTTAGTCATCATCATCATCATTTCAGCCGAAAGACGTCCACTGCTGGACATAGGCTTCCCCCAAGTGTCGCCACATTGACCGGTCCCGTGTGACTCGCATCCAGCGGATTCCCGCAACCTTCACCAGGCCATCGCTCCACCTAGTGGGAGGCCTTCCAACGCAACGTCTTCCGGTTCGCGGTCGCCACTCCAAAACTTTTCGGCCCCATCGGCCATCCGTTCTGCGAGCAATGTGCCCTGCCCACTGCCACTTAAGTTTGGCAATTCTTCGGGCTACGTCGGTTTTGGTGCTGATAATTTTTTCTAATTCTTTGAATACCGTCAGTCACGAAGTCCTTTTATCCATCCTCTCCTATCTAATGGTCTTTCCGGAGGTTTTGTATTGGTTTTCTTCTTATCTTCGGGGGCGTCAGCAGTCGGTTCTTGCGGGAGACTCTTCTTCCAACTGATGTAATCTTGATGCTGGCGTCCCACAAGGTGGTATTTTATCTCCACTTCTGTTCTCTATTTTTATAAATCTTATGACTACCGAGCTCTGTGTGTATATCATCTTTTCGCTGATGACTTACAGTTTTACAGTCTAGGATTAATAGATTTTAGGTAAATTTGCGGTAGAGGAAATGAAATTAGTGCAACGGGTATATAGTTTAAATATGGATGTATACAGTGATTTGTTTGAGGGCCTCGGGCGGCTACCTGGACACTACACTATCATCATCATCATTTCAGCCGAAAGACGTCCACTGCTGGACATAGGCCTCCCCCAAGTGTCGCCACATTGAACGGTCCCGTGTGACTCGCATCCAGCGGATTCCCGCAGCCTTCACCAGGTCATCGGTCCACCTAGTGGGAGGCCTTCCAACGCAACGTCTTCCGGTTCGCGGTCGCCACTCCAGAACTTTTCGGCCCCATCGGCCATCCGTTCTGCGAGCAATGTGCCCTGCCCACTGCCACTTAAGTTTGGCAATTCTTCGGGCTACGTCGTAACCTTGGTTCTCTTGCGGATGTCTTCATTTCTGATTCGATCGCGCAAGGAAACTCCGAGCATAGCCCTCTCCATTGCCCTTTGGGTGACTTTAAGCCTTCTGATGAGGCCCATTGTAAGCGACCACGTTTCGGTCCCGTATGTAATCACACACTATACCTATAGATAAAGACTCATCTCCTTGCATCTGTCCAGTGCGGAAAATACCAATTAGTTTGAGGGGAAAGTTACAGTCAGAACTTGAACGCATGGAGGAGTTGGGTGTGATAAGAAAAGTGACTCACCCCACACCTTGGGTGAATGCTATCGTAGTAGCGGCTAAAAAAGATGGTAACATCAGAGTTTTTTTAGATCCGCGACCCCTAAATAAAGTCATACGTCGACAACATTTCCCATTGCCTAAGCATAAGGGTTTATGGAAATAACTACACAGCTGAAAGGAGCTAGTTGTTTTAGTAAGCTGGATGCTAGATCTGGATTTTGGATGATATCGTTGGATGAAAAGAGTGCAGATCTTTGCACATTCGGGACGCCGTTCGGTAGGGACCAGTACTTACGTCTTCCTTACGGGATTAATTCAGCCTCTGAAGTTTTCCACTCTAGGGTAAGACAGCTGCTTGAGGGGTTAGAAGGGGTAGACTCGTTTGTCGACGATATTATTGTTTGGGGTATGAATGAGAGTCAGCATGATGAACGTCTGAAACGATTAATGGACAGGGCTCGAGAAGTAGGTATAAAGTTTAATCGGGAGAAATGCGAGTTCAAGGTTCCTGAGGTTACGTATTTGGGACACAAGTTTAGTGTAGAGGGGATGAAAATAGACGAAAGTAAATCAAAAGCTATCAAAGAAATGCCATGTCCGCAGAACAGACAGGAATTAGAAAGATTTCTGGGGATGGTCAACTTTTTATGTAAGTTCATTCCTAACTTTTCCGAAAAAGCCACTCCACTGAGGAATTTACTAAAGAAAAAGAATGAATGGCAATGGGGTGCATGTGAGGACCAAGTAGTAAAAACATTAAAGTGGGACTTGTGTAACGCGCCGGTATTAAGTCTGTTTGCGGCGGACGAGCCAGCCGTGGTGTCGGTTGACGCCAGCTCGCACGCGCTCGGGGCAGTGTTGCTGCAGAACGGCCGTCCGGTGGAGTTCGCCTCCCTTACTCTCAGCGAGCCGAACCGAACCGAACCGAACCGAACCGACACTCAGCAGCGATATGCTCAAATTGAGAAGGAGGATTGTTTTCGCGCTTGAAAGATTCCACCAGTATGTATACGGTAAAAGCGACGTGATTGTGGAAACTGATCACAAACCACTCGAAGCACTTTTAAAAAAATCCTTAAATGAGGTACCCGCTAGGCTACAGCGAATGATGCTCCGCGTCCAGAGATATGATTTTTCCGCTATGTATAAACCCGGAAAATATATGTATGTAGCGGACGCACTTTCGCGCGCTCCTTTCCCTGAGTTAATGAATGAAAAGGTGTCGGATGAGGTGCAGAGTCAATCCTGTTTTTTGATAAAAAATGTGTCATTTAGTGACGAGAACATTAATTTAGTACGTGAACACACAAAAAGAGATATTACATGTCAGTTGTTGATTCGTAATATAAAGGATGGCTGGCCATTAAACAAGTTTGAACCTGATGAAAGAGTAAGGTCATTATGGGATCATAGGGATGTCCTTGAGTATTATGATGGTGTTCTATTTAAAAATGATTTAGTATTCATTCCGGAGGAACTCCGTGCCGATATGATAGGGAGAGTGCATGAAGGGCACCTAGGTATAGATAGATGTAAGAGGCGCGCGCGAGAAGTGATGTACTGGCCGGGAATGTCGCACGACATCGAGCGCGCCGTGCGCCGATGTCGCGTGTGCGCGAGGAACGCTGCACTTCCGCAGCGGGAGCCATTGATTTCTCATGAAATACCTAGCCTCCCGTGGGTCAAACTCGGTTCTGATATATTTGAGTATAAAAGAATATACTTCCTGATACTGGTAGACTATTTTTCTAATTACGTTGAGGTGTGCCCACTAACCAGTATAACTTCTAAAAGCGTAATTAAGGCCATGAAAGACCAGTTCGCACGCAGTAGGCACGGTATACCACAAGACCTCATAACAGACAATGGTCCTGCTTACGCCTCAAAAGAATTTCATAATTTCGCAAGTTCATGGGCTTTTAATCACACCACATCGTCCCCTAATTACGCCCAGTCGAATGGTCGTTCTGAGCGCGCGGTGCGCACGATTAAAACGTTATTAAAAAAATCATTGGACGATGGTACTGATTTTTATTTAAGTTTGCTAAACTACAGAACTGCACCGAGAGACGGTATCGCGAGTCCAGCGGAACTACTTATGAGTAGGAGGTTAAACACACGTCTGCCGGTTCACTTGAATAAACTTAATCCGGCTAGGAACAACACGACAGATTATCAAAACATACTGAGTAAACAAGCGAGCGCGAAGGCCCGTTACGATGCTAGCTCAAGGCCACTACCGGTTCTCCACACAGGCGATGAGGTGATTGCAGTGGACGGCAGTAGGAGAGGCACGGGTGACGGGTTGCGCTTCTCAACCGCGATCATATTTTGTAAAAGATGAGTCAGGGAGGATTTATCGCCGTAACCGCAGGCATTTGTTGAGAGTAAGCACGCCGTCTGTCTCTAGCGATAAAGTGGTATGTGATGAGGATGAAGGGAGTGACAGTAGTGTGTACGATGATCCCGATGAGGAAATGGTAAATGTTGTAGCTCCAAAAATTGCAATTAGTCAACCTAGTGAATCAGAGTCTACAGGGTCATCGAACCGAGCTAAAAGGGCGGCCGCTCGTAGTGCAAAGAAAAAAATGTTAGACACTGAGCAAAAGTAGGTAGCCCAACATATAGATACCTACTCGTTGTATGTCGCCTTGAACGTTATGCCCGTTGTGCAATTCATGTGCCTACTAAACTAGCTAAGTATACATTTCTATGTAAGATTTGTTATCTATATTTTCATAGCAAGTGTGGTTTTTTATTTGTATTAATTTGTATTCCATATTCCATTCTATTTCTTAAAATGCATTGTTTCTGATAAATTTAGACATAAATATTTCATGAAGCAAGAATGTGTTATTGATGCATGTTTAATTATTAAAAAAAATATTAAGTGCTTAATAATGTAATCCTTTCTTAATTAATTCAATGTTAAATACTGAAATGCAGATAGTACCTAGGTTCTTACTTGTTCGATTTCTATTTTTGTTTATTAAGGGGAAAGATGTTGTATTATCTTGTGAATGCAAGTAATTAATGCATGTGGGTAGTTAGGTTTCTGATATAAATAAAGTAGTCGGTACGCAGCCATTGTCGTTTCACTTCAAGGCGGGTGTTGACAACTTATCTGATGCGATTGAGGGGCTGAACCAGGATCTAGCAGTGGTGAAAAACTAGTCAGATCGTTTCGGTGTAGCAGTTAACCCAATCAAGTGCCAGGCTATCATTGTAGGGAGCCCCCATAGCTCGAGAAGGCTGAATGGTTTTTCCGTTTAGCTCTGGCATCAAAGATCTAGGTTTGCATGTGACACCTGCCTTGACTGGCGTAAGCAGGTCGAGATTGTGAGCAAGAAAGTCGCCGGTTCGTTGCGGTCGCTCTATCGATTGAAAAATATTCTCCCGTTCCACATACAGGTAGTGCTGGTTCAGTCCCTTATCTTCCCCATACTTGACTATGGTGATGTGTGTTACTATGACCTGAATGCAGATCTCCTCATTAAACTTGACCGACTCCTAAATAACTGCATTCGATTCGTTTTTAAGCTCCGTAAGTATGACCATGTGTCCGCACATCGGTCGCGCTTAAAATGGTTACCCATCAGACAGCGCAGAGCGTTAAGAGCGTTGACAACTTTGTTTTCCCTTCTAGACAAACCCACTTCTCCTTCTTATCTGACTTCTCACTTCCAATATATATGCTCTGCGCACAGCAAATCTTCGTTCTTCCAATAATCGTCTTCTACGATGTCGACTTACCGCTCTGGTTTTCTTAAATCTTCTTTTCCTGTCCAGGCGGTTTTCCTTTGGAATGCGCTCCCTCTGAATATCGGGATGGCAAACAGTCGGCTCACATTTAAAGTAAAAGCTCGTGAACACTTAATAAGAAGTTGGGAGACTTGTCCCATAATTAATGCGTTGTTTTTCTTCATTGATCTATGTATTTGCCGTTATTGCCGTTAGAAAAAATCGTGATTTAACTGATTTAGAGACAGCCCGTTTAGTTTACTTTAGTTATTTCCATAGCGTGATGGTCGTACGGTTTTCTCTTGTGGGGCAATGCCGCCGATATTCAGACAATATTTGTTTTGCAAAAAAGGGCAATTCGTTCAATTTATAAATTAAGACCCAGATACAAGAGAAATCAGAGAAAAATTTAAAGAGATTAATATTCTTACTGTGCCCTCTCAGTTTATTTATGAAAACCTTTTGTACGCACACAAAAATATTAATTTGTTTAAAAAATACAGTGATATCCACAACATAAATACGAGGAACAAAAACAAATTTGTTGTTCCTGCAACGAGGCTCAAAAAAATAGGGGGTACGTTCAGATGCCAATGTATACGTTTTTACAATAAACTTCCGAGCCAAATTCAAGCACTAAGTCTAAATAAATTCAAATCGTTCATAAAAAGGAAGTTATGCCTGAAAGCCTACTACTCGAAGATAAAAAGGCTTGGGATTAAGCTGCTCCAATTAAATTTGCTCTGTGAATGGCGAAATTTCGGTTATTTCGGACTTCGCTTGCTTATTGTTGATTCCTTTCTTTTATATACTCTGACATTGAATGATTTGACATTTTATTATGTATTTTATTATTTTTTACTTTATTTTCTTTTTATTATTTTATGTGACATTTACTGATTTGACATGAATACTTATTTTATTAAGTATTTTACTTTTTATTATCATTGTGACATTTAATGATTTTTGTGATTTTTATTTACATTCATTTTGAAAAGAACTTTTTTTAAATTTTATTTGAGTATTGTGAATGTGGGGACCATGTGGGTTACATTTTTATTTTTTATTTTTTCCCACAACTGTCTGGCAGTTTGAGTACTTTTGGCGACCTACCCAAATGTCCTTACTTTGGTATTGTACGTCGTTTCGTTGAGCTCCTTGAGTTATAAGTCGAACTACACGATAAATGCTTGCACTGACTGGACAGGTCCACTCAAATCTGTGTGGTTCTTTCTTCAAAAGACCATCTCAGACAATAATCTGCATAGTCCTTATATGAATTGAGCAAGATTATGTCTGGACTTCAAAAGAGACTATGACCTCTGAGTTTGTTTCCGCTGTTTCTTCTCAGAGTAGTCAGGTACAAAACACCGGCCCCATCAAGTTTAAAAAAAATGACGTGTAAAAGTGTTTGTAAAAACCTACTTGCAAAATAAACATCAATATCATTTATTTTAATCTCTTTAAATGTATTTATTGTTTTTTTTTTTTCTTGGTAATATTCTGTACTCGCATCTACTGTTTTGTCTCTGCATCACCCTAAGGTAGACTGGTAGAATATTCCCAAGGCATTAAGTCCACCTTTGTACATTATATGCATAAAGTTTTAATAAATAAATAAATCTTAAGGTTGAACTACTTAACATATTTTCCATAAAAATTTCGGGGGGCTATTACTCCACTGTTTGAAAAGTTAAACATGATATCATTTTGTCTCATTATTAATTGTGTCTGTGCGGAAACAGAATAGTAAAATAAAAAGCCATTCAAAAGCTACCAAAGATTTGTTTTTATTGTCAATTTTAACGCAACTTTGGGCGTAAATTAGTAATAAAAGAAGTGTCAAATTTCCAAAACAAAGTCCGTACCGACACATCGAAGAATTCAATACATTTTATTTGTAAATGATTTATGCAGTGGTTTTTTCATAAATTTCGATTTCCCAAAGGCCTTTTCGTATTTATTTACGCGCGCCTTTTACTATGAATTTTCGTCCATCTCACTGAATAATGTTCCCCCGGTGCGATGCGAGGGAGGATGACGTTCACGCACACATGAGCAATATGTCAAACGCGATATTTTTGACATGTCCTTTGTTTGATAGAAGAACAAGAACTATATTTCTGTCCTTTTCATTTCATGCATGACGTCAGTGACGTGTCATATTTTTTCCGCTGAAGTTGAAGGGCCTGTGCATTTTTATTGCACTCCTATAATGTGTACGTTTCGATGGCGCGACCACGGCGTTTTTATTTAAAAAAAAAACTATGGCTAGATTGTGTACAAATATGAATTTAAAATTAAATTAATTAATTTCAATTTTAAATTTCACATTCAGAACGTTTTGAAGGTTATAAGCGATACCGTACTACAGCGCCTGAAATATAAACCTAGGATGTTTTGTGTATTCTTACAAATTCAAATCTAGGTTTTACAAAAACTTCAGACCTATGCGATGCTTTTTCAGCGAGATATCGGCGATAACGTGTTTTTCACCGTTTCAATGGCGCGGCCATGGGGTTTTAGTCTTACAGCTCCTAAAATTATACGTATAAACCTAGGATTTTTTCCAATTTTTTTGAAAATTCAATCTGTTATTTTCCTAAATTTGAGGTGTCTGCAACGCTTAGTTTTTAAAATTTGCGTGGCCGTGCGGTTCTGCGCGTTTCGATGGCGTAGCCATGTTCAAACCCTTATAACTTTTTAACCATAACTTTGACAAATTTAAGGTTTTGGGAAATTTGAACCAAATTTTACATATTTTTACAAAATCATGACATAGTTATTAAAAAAAAAAAACGCCGTGGTCGCGCCATCGCAACGCACACCCTATAATATGGTGTCGCGACCTACTTATTTAGAAACTTTATATACATAAAACCTTCACGATATGATACTTTTCTTCTGATCTGTCACTTTTCTGTCTTCGTGTTGACTAAATTTATATTGAATGATGAAAAAATTTAATTTAATTAGTGTACAACAACCACTACATTGGTGACTCCGACGTGATACGCCCTGAAAAGGAAATCCTAAATATAAATCCAGCCTCTGGTGGCTTTACAGCCATTTATTTCTCTCGAGGGATTAGCAGACCTGGCGGAAAGCGTCCAGGACATCTGACCCCAGGCCAACAATAACAAACAATATAGTTATACAATATTATTGTTGCCACTAATCTCGCGAATTGTGTAATGACGTTATAAGTTGATAGGAAAAGTTTTATTTTATTCTTTTTAGCGCATTTAAATAAAAGGTAAGACGAAACTATTATAAGAAACAGTTATTTTTAAAGATATTATATTGTTGGCGAGTGTTGAGCAGCGTCGAATAGCATTATTTGTGCATGGTGTAACTTCGTTTTGTTCGGAACGGTTCGGAACTCTGTGTGTGTGCGTACGAACTAGACGTGCGTGAAGACTAGCGTCTAACTGCTCATCACTGATACTATCTCTGTCGGGCACGATGCCAGGTGAGACAGCGTGCTTTTTGGCCACGCCCACCAATGAGTTCGAACCCGTGACTTGTGTCACCTTAAGTCAATAACTTAAAAGTTAAAAAATGTTAAGGCTTCTATTTCTTTTATTTACAAGTTGACAGGTAGTTAGTGAGAGTTGTGTAGTGGCATGTGATAGTTTACCTCTTAAGCTCATAGGTCTTCATTTCATCCTCGTCTTGCATGGAGGAGTCAGGGCGCTCGTTCGTGGGGTCTTCGAACACTTCCTCACCATCCTCCTCGATGAAACTCTCTGTTTCTTGCTGTGGGAACAAAAAACAGGTGTAGAAACATCCTTAACGAAGCAGTCTTGAAGGCACGTGTTGAAAAGCAAAGCGTAATCCAGGATTCAGCTATTGGTCCGATGTTTTAATTGATCGACCGTAATGTCACTTAAAGCATTTAATTTTTAAGACTCTGAACTCGAAGAAGAGATGGACTCTACACTAATAAGGAAAGATTTGCATTTTTGTGTGTGTGTGTGTTTGTTTGTAATGAATAAACTCAAAAACTACTCGACAGATTTCAAAAATTTTTTCACCATTAGAAAGCTACATTCACCCTGAGTAACATAGGCTATATTTTATCCCCGTACTCCCACGGGAACGAGAACTACGCGGGTGAAACCGCGGGACGTCCGCTAGTAATAAATATCACACTTTAAAAAGCCAAAGTTTGTATGTGTGTATGTTTGTTACTTTTTCACGCAAAAACTACTGAACGGATTTGGATGAAATTTAGCCCACAGATAGTTTCTGACGTGGATTAACACATAGGATATTTTTTATCCCGGTAGTATGATCCCATGGGACAATAATCAAACTCCACGCGGGCGAAGTCGCTGGTAGAAGCTAGTAAATTTATAAAAGCGAAAGTTTGTATGTTTGTTACTCTTTCACGCAAAAACTACTGAACGGATTTGGATGAAATTTAGGTCACAGATAGGTTCTGAACTGGATTAACACATAGGATACTTTTTATCCTGGTAGTATGATCCTGTGGGATAATTATCAAACTCCACGCGGGGCATAAGCTAGTAAGCGGGCGGGTAGTAGCTAGTAGTAGTCTTGTATTTACTTTATATTTATGTTAGTTTATAAGGTATATATTTAAGGGCCATTGTATGAAATAAATGAAATAAATTGATGTTTTTGTTGTTAAAACAAAACTCTATTTTGTATCTACTATACAAAAGATATGCGGGGCGAAGAAATGGCTGTCACATAAACCTCAGATTGTAGAACTTACGTCAGGTTTCTCGAGTGTCATGTAGACCTTATCCAGCAGGTTCAGACGCATCTTGTAGATGAACATCATGCACCGCCGGACGCCCTGAGTCTTCAGAATTTCTTGGTGGTAGTCCCTGTATGATGACAAAACGGTCCAATTTTAATTTTTTGTATTCCCATAGTTTTATATAAGCATGAGGTTCATGGACGCGAATCGACTTGAAACGATGAGGTTTCACTATACAGCGTGTAAAAGACCTCATCACGAAGCCGTCAACCAAGCATTATGTACATCAAACTAAGTAACTTTACGCAAAAATTATTGCTGGGAAACGACTTTTTTTTTGGCGTGAAAAATTATGCTTTGTGGTAGAACTCTCGCTGATGGATGGATTGAATAATACGGGGGTCGTGGAGGTGTTTAAAGTAAAAATCTTACATTACAAACAAGTATTTTTTTTTAAAACTTATCAAAAAGTTGGAACTTTGACCCCCAATATCTCCGTAACTAGAAGGTTCCCAGGTATGGTGTAGAACAAAAAAATGATCGCAATGACGAGGAGAATAAGTGCCCTTCGTTTTCGTTAAGAGGTGTTTTACACCCTTTATTATTCACATTTAGTTCCCATTTTTCACTATTACATTTTGTTGAGAATATCACGCCGCGCGGACGCCGCCGGGCGACCGCGGGCGGGGAGCTGAGGCCGCGGAGGGGGCGCTCGACCAGCGAGCCCGCGCCGGCCGGCACAGCACTGCGTCATCGTCCACCGAGCGATTCATTACGCGTTATTTTTCTCGCCTATTCAAATTTAGTTTACCATTTGTTTTCCTTTGTAAAATCTTAATATACAGTCCACTATTATTATCCAGTCACCGCGTTTTAGTCCTCTCAACACCCTGAGGATATCACCCACTTCTTTCTAATTTAGTAGTCCGAACCAAAACGAGACGAATGACATCTTTTACAATTTTTAATGCTTAGATATAAAGCTTTTTCTGATCGGCTCCAGCTAATTCTTTGTCAATAAGTGTGGTCACACAGGTGTCAGTATGGAAAAGCCTCCGACGTCAAACTCGTCGTTGGCGACCAGAAGTCCCAAATTGGACATGTACTGTATATCGTCGTCTGCTTAGCCTTTACCCAACTATGTTGGGGTCGGCTTCCAGTCTAACCGGAAGCTACTGAATACCAGTATTTTAAATGGAGAGTCTGCCTATCTGACTTCCACAACCGAGTTGTACTGGGTAATATTGTAAGTATCCTACTAATAATGGTGTCGATTCTTTTGTGCACAAACTAAACTTAATTTAGGCTATTGCTATCTTTTTCTCTCTAATAAAACGAGGAAGAGACGGACGTAATTTAGAGCTGTCAAATTTAATTGGAACTATTATTTCCATACAAATGAAGGGTGCACGTAAAAACATGTCGACTAAAAATACGGTGAAGCGCAAGGCATGAACTAGTTTGTCATCTCTAACTTAGTTCATAGCTATAGCCGTCCTTTCCTCACACTGCCCTTTAGTAAAAGATAGCAATAGCCTAAATTAAGTTTCTGTTTCACGCAAAAACTATCAATAGTTTTTGCGTGAAACAGTAACTTAATTGAACAACAACTTAATTTTAACAGTAACTTAATTTTCTTACTATGTGTGTAACCTGTAGCCTGAACCTGTAACCTGTGTGTGTATGTGTGTAGTTTATAACCTGGATTAACACATGGGATTTTTTTAATCCCGATAGTAAGATCCAATGGGATAATTTATCAAACTTCACGCGGGCGAAGCCAGCTAGATTAGTATATAAGGTAGACTGACCGGTACAGCGACACCTCGCACTTGTCCAGCAGCTTCATGTGCGTGAGCTCGGACAGGCCGCCGATGTCGAAGGCGTCGTTGGCGACGGGCGGGCCCTCGCTGGACATGTAGCCGGACTCGTTGGACATGTACGGGTCGCCGTACTTCTGCGGGGCGCCCACCTCTGGGCTCGACAGCCCGTTACTTGATACTGTGACCTCTGCAACAATTTTACAGGTTTAGTTAGACTGAAAATGAATATGTCGAATACCAAAGTTTTGTGCAAGAACATATCTGAAATAATAAAATAGACGGAAATGTCCAGGAATACGTTTACTTGGGACTTTAGTCTTTTTCCAGGAGAGGAAAGATAAAACTTTCGACGGAAAACGTCTGGAGGAGCTACTGGTCTATGAAGGAACTGTTTAAGGGTGATTTCGGTGAACGGGTGAGTTGCCTATGGTACGGAAACGCAAACTCACGGACATGTGTATTAAATCAAGTTAAGTCTTCACATACATACAACTCTATTATAATAGCTATTTATTCACCAAGGGGAGTAAGGCACAGATTACTAATCGAGTGTGCATTTGAGGCCCGACGCGAAGCGGAGGGCCGTGAACCACACGAGTTTAGTAATCTGTACTTACCCTCGAATGATATATACTGCTTACTACACACTGCTTACTATATTGCTTACTACACTTGCACAAAGAAGTAAAGGACAAAATAGCAAAAAAAGCATTTTATTAAAAAGTTATATTGACATTGTTACAAATGTTAAATGCTTTAAATTTAGCGCGTCAAACAGTTTTCGCGCCAAAAGACGTTAGAGAAGGTAAAATGCCCCGTTTCGCATGTACCAGAGTGTTTGTTATAAATAAATAAATTAAAAAGAAATGAAAAGAAGCGAAAAGAAATGAAAAGAAAAGAAAAAGACAAGATAGGTTAAAAGACGTGTTGCGCCGACCCCAAGTAACATGGGATAAGGGCAGGAAGATGATGATGATGACGTCATCAAGACTTAAAAAAAAACAAATCGCGTTAGTAATGCATTACTACCCTGATTTTCAGGGCAGTAATGAAATTCCATACAACATAACTGCCTAGATTTTTTAAAAGGTTTAATGAACAGCTTTCAAGCCTTTTAGTGGGGTAGTATTGGTACACTTACTAAGCAAGTGTAGTATAAATATTAATTTATCCACCAGTTACTGCCTGCCCGTAAAGTTAAACAGTGACAAGGTTATACATGGTGTAAATAGACTCTTCACGAAGCAGCATTCTGTACATTAAACTAAGTAACTTTGCGCAAAAATTATTGCTCGGAAATGACTTTTTTTTGGGATGATAAATCACGTTTTACGGTAAAACTCAATGTATCGCACTCAAAACATTGTGCTGGTGGATGGATTGAATAGTGTAAGGGTCGTGAAGGTGATTAAAAACATGTATTTAAAAAAAAGATGGAATTTTGATCCCCAATATCTCCGTAACTAGAAGGTTTCCAGGTATGGTCTAGAACAAAAAAAAATATCGCAAGGACGGGGAGAACAAGTGCGATGATTACGGCTTCGTAAATAGTCTTTTTACACCTTATATGTAACAATAAGTGCAGCACTCACTGGTGTCCACCTCGCTGTCCACCTCATCTTGCTCGGGTCCCTCCTTGAGGTCGGGCAGCGCGTCGTCCTTGACGGAGCCGCCCGACTGCGAGCTGGAGTTGCTGCTGGACGGGTCCGACGGAGACACGGCGAAGCGGACCTGGCACGGCCGCAAGCTCTCCGACGACTGTCTGTGGGCGAGGAAAGTCTAAGCATTTATTGCGAACTAAGTGTACAATGTGGTGTTATGTTATGTTACTACTAAAACGTAGCGTAGCGATCAGCGCACACCAAGAGCAGAGCATTTTTTAAGACTTCTGAAAAATGAATCTTATGACAATTTCATACGTTGCAAAATGGGGTAGATGACACATCAATCAATTGAGATACTTTTTATGAGCTGTCAAAACGCGGTTCTCTCATTGATTTTATATGGCAACAGCAAACTGTGACGTCACTGTTTAATCAACTCAGTGACTCGACTATTTATTGATTTCAAAGCAACTAAAAATCGAATTTGGCATTAATTGAAAATAAATCGGGTTTTCAGGCCCAAAATAAAGTTTTTTTTTAAAGATTGGTGTCTTGTTTTATGGTGTCATCTAACCTATTACACGACCAAACTTGAAGCTCGAGCTTGCAAGATGCATGTTCGAGTAGGTATGCGTTTTGCAACGTATTGAGTTGTCATAAGATTCATTTTTCAGTATTCTCAGAAAATGCTCTGCTCTTGGTGGGCACCGTCCCTAGTGCGTAGTGTTATGTTAGAGCTATTAAGTATCGTGTGTATCGTGGATTTTGGGTTGAATAAGCATAATGAATTGCAGAACTGACGGTAGGCAGTCTAAGTTCTCTTTCTACTTCTAAATTGACTTAAAAATGCACCACAAGCTGAGCGACATAATTATACTTTATACACTTTGTAAAGTTATAAATTACTTGCTCTAGGTACACAGGGGTCAAAGAGGTAGTTCTATTTTGGACTCGTCGAGGAAATTTAATTTTCTACAATATAAGTCAAACAAGGCTTTCAACGCACCACCGGCACCGGCTAGCCGGTAGTCCGTTGAAGGCCTAACAGTGAAAATTCCTCGCAACTCTAATGATATCTCGTCCACCAAGTTGTCTCAGAGTGAAGCCATACCTGCTGATGCTGGAGTCTTGGGAAGCCCTGTGATGCGCGCCGCGCCGGCGACTCTTGAGTCTGATGGAGCGCAACATTCTGCGCATGGCCACCATCTTCAGGCGCATGTGGAGCGCTGTGTTGTACCAGAGGCACATTGCCTGAAATAACAAAACCAATATTACAAATCGTAAAAATCTTAAAGCACTTGATAAGACAAATATATACATAGAACCCAAGTATAACGGCGACATCTTGTTTGGTTGAGGAGTTTCCATGGCAACCTTTTGGCTTCCTTGTCAGACCCTGGACTACACTTTGGGGCAACAGAGGCCCTACTCTCTAACGCTTCGTCCGTATATTCGGATCTATCCGTCTCGCTTACCTGCACTCATCTGCACAAGTGCGCGAGAGAGACGGATAGCTCCGCCAGTTTTTATCAAGACATCATCATCTTCCAGCCCGTATCCTATGTTACTTGGGGTCGGCGCAACACGTTTTTTCTTCCATTCTACTCTTTCAACCGTCACGCTATCATTCATTTCTTTATCTATACTAATATTATAAAGAGGAAACCTTTGTATTTTTGTATGTTTGTATTGAATAGGCTCAAAAACTACTGGACCGATTTCAAAATTTCTTTTACCATTACTTAGAGGGATTCTTCCGAATCCGTATAGGCTATATTTTATTCCCGTACTCCCACGGGAACGGGAACTACGCGGGTGAAACCGCGGGACGTCCGCTATCTTTCATATTGTTACGAGCTGGGTATGGGATAAATTAATTACCACTGATTAAACAACAAATAACTTTAATAATCACAAAACACTTCAAACTCAATCACAAATACACTACTGATCACTATTCACTTAGATATCGCACTTACTAGTTCACTTCGATTCGCTTCGTTGCGTAGCCAAAATCAGACTGCCTGCCCCGCAAACATGTCGTTTATTTATATGGCGACCGATCCCTCGAGAAAGGTCCACGACTTACTCGAATTGTTCTAGACAATGCCATAGTGGGTCACTGTCCCCTTCCACAACTTGTACAAAATAAAGAAGTAGGTACTTTATGCCCTCGGCGTACGGTCGAAATTACAACGACAAACTTTTTGATGTCTTTTATAGGTAGTTTGCGAATTTGTACCTACATCATTCGAAACTCGTCCTACGTACCTACCTAGTACTACCTACGTAACAATATCATTCCTCACACAATCCATCCATCGTTTCTTTGGTATTCCATCTTCTTCTCCCTCTCCATCCATCAACATTCATATTCATCACACTTTTAGTCACATGCGATTCGTCCCTCCTCATCACATGTCCATACCAAGACAGTCGATTTCCTTTCAACTTTTAGTCACATGCGATTCGTCCCTCCTCATCACATGTCCATACCAAGACAGTCGATTTCCTTTCAACTTTTAGTCACATGCGATTCGTCCCTCCTCATCACATGTCCTTACCAAGACAGTCGATTTCCTTTCAACTTTTAGTCACATGCGATTCGTCCCTCCTCATCACATGTCCTTACCAAGACAGTCGATTTCCTTTCAACTTTTAGTCACATGCGATTCGTCCCTCCTCATCACATGTCCTTACCAAGACAGTCGATTTCCTTTCAACTTTTAGTCACATGCGATTCGTCCCTCCTCATCACATGTCCTTACCAAGACAGTCGATTTCCTTTCAACTTTCAGTCACATGCGATTCGTCCCTCCTCATCACATGTCCTTACCAAGACAGTCGATTTCCTTTCAACTTTTAGTCACATGCGATTCGTCCCTCCTCATCACATGTCCTTACCAAGACAGTCGATTTCCTTTCAACTTTTAGTCACATGCGATTCGTCCCTCCTCATCACATGTCCTTACCAAGACAGTCGATTTCCTTTCAACTTTTAGTCACATGCGATTCGTCCCTCCTCATCACATGTCCTTACCAAGACAGTCGATTTCCTTTCAACTTTTAGTCACATGCGATTCGTCCCTCCTCATCACATGTCCTTACCAAGACAGTCGATTTCCTTTCAACTTTTAGTCACATGCGATTCGTCCCTCCTCATCACATATCCATACTAGGACAGTCGATACCCTTTCAACTTTCAGTCACATGCAATTCGTCTCTCCTCATCACATGTCCATACCAAGACAGTCGATTTTCTTTCAACTTTAAGTCACATGCGATTCGTCCCTCCTCATCACATGTCCTTACCAAGACAGTCGATTTCCTTTCAACTTTTAGTCACATGCGATTCGTCCCTCCTCATCACATGTCCTTACCAAGACAGTCGATTTCCTTTCAACTTTTAGTCACATGCGATTCGTCCCTCCTCATCACATGTCCTTACCAAGACAGTCGATTTCCTTTCAACTTTTAGTCACATGCGATTCGTCCCTCCTCATCACATGTCCTTACCAAGACAGTCGATTTCCTTTCAACTTTCAGTCACATGCGATTCGTCCCTCCTCATCACATGTCCTTACCAAGACAGTCGATTTCCTTTCAACTTTTAGTCACATGCGATTCGTCCCTCCTCATCACATGTCCTTACCAAGACAGTCGATTTCCTTTCAACTTTTAGTCACATGCGATTCGTCCCTCCTCATCACATGTCCTTACCAAGACAGTCGATTTCCTTTCAACTTTTAGTCACATGCGATTCGTCCCTCCTCATCACATGTCCTTACCAAGACAGTCGATTTCCTTTCAACTTTTAGTCACATGCGATTCGTCCCTCCTCATCACATGTCCTTACCAAGACAGTCGATTTCCTTTCAACTTTTAGTCACATGCGATTCGTCCCTCCTCATCACATATCCATACTAGGACAGTCGATACCCTTTCAACTTTCAGTCACATGCAATTCGTCTCTCCTCATCACATGTCCATACCAAGACAGTCGATTTTCTTTCAACTTTAAGTCACATGCGATTCGTCCCTCCTCATCACATGTCCTTACCAAGACAGTCGATTTCCTTTCAACTTTTAGTCACATGCGATTCGTCCCTCCTCATCACATGTCCTTACCAAGACAGTCGATTTCCTTTCAACTTTTAGTCACATGCGATTCGTCCCTCCTCATCACATGTCCTTACCAAGACAGTCGATTTCCTTTCAACTTTTAGTCACATGCGATTCGTCCCTCCTCATCACATGTCCTTACCAAGACAGTCGATTTCCTTTCAACTTTCAGTCACATGCGATTCGTCCCTCCTCATCACATGTCCTTACCAAGACAGTCGATTTCCTTTCAACTTTTAGTCACATGCGATTCGTCCCTCCTCATCACATGTCCTTACCAAGACAGTCGATTTCCTTTCAACTTTTAGTCACATGCGATTCGTCCCTCCTCATCACATGTCCTTACCAAGACAGTCGATTTCCTTTCAACTTTTGGTCACATGCGATTCGTCCCTCCTCATCACATGTCCTTACCAAGACAGTCGATTTCCTTTCAACTTTTGGTCACATGCGATTCGTCCCTCCTCATCACATGTCCTTACCAAGACAGTCGATTTCCTTTCAACTTTTAGTCACATGCGATTCGTCCCTCCTCATCACATATCCATACTAGGACAGTCGATACCCTTTCAACTTTCAGTCACATGCAATTCGTCTCTCCTCATCACATGTCCATACCAAGACAGTCGAGTTTCTTTCAACTTTAAGTCACATGCGATTCGTCCCTTATCACAATGTCCATACCAAGACAGTCGATTCCCTTTCAACTTTTCTGTAACTGGCGCAACTTTCAATCTTCCTCTTAATATACTCGTTTCTTACCTTATCAATTCTTGTCACACCACACATCCACCTCAACATTCTCATCTCCGTTACATTACACTTCAGTTTATATCAAGACAAATGTAATGCAATAACAGTGCTATGAGGTTTAACCGAGTAATGTTCGTAGTTACCTGCTCCATTATCAGACCCAGGACCATATCCAATGAGCTCAAACAGCATGGGCGACTTCTTTTTAGTTAAGGAGTTGCCACGGAGAGGCCTTGACAACCAATCCTGCACACTTTGAAAGGTTAGAACATAAGTCACCATAGAATAACCTCACCTTAATCCTATTCTTAAAGCTTCGTGTGGCGATCTGCCTGTGCTCGAGCGTCATGTTCCTGCTGGACGGGTACAGCGACACGGCGTTGTAGAACGAGTAGAACATAAGTGAACGTTGAATAACCTCACCTTAATCCTATTCTTAAAGCTTCGTGTGGCGATCTGCCTGTGCTCGAGCGTCATGTTCCTGCTGGACGGGTACAGCGACACGGCGTTGTAGAACGAGTAGAACATAAGTGAACGTTGAATAACCTCACCTTAATCCTATTCTTAAAGCTTCGTGTGGCGATCTGCCTGTGCTCGAGCGTCATGTTCCTGCTGGACGGGTACAGCGACACGGCGTTGTAGAACGAGTAGAACATAAGTGAACGTTGAATAACCTCACCTTAATCCTATTCTTAAAGCTTCGTGTGGCGATCTGCCTGTGCTCGAGCGTCATGTTCCTGCTGGACGGGTACAGCGACACGGCGTTGTAGAACGAGTAGAACATAAGTGAACGTTGAATAACCTCACCTTAATCCTATTCTTAAAGCTTCGTGTGGCGATCTGCCTGTGCTCGAGCGTCATGTTCCTGCTGGACGGGTACAGCGACACGGCGTTTTAGAACGAGTAGAACATAAGTGAACGTTGAATAACCTCACCTTAATCCTATTCTTAAAGCTTCGTGTGGCGATCTGCCTGTGCTCGAGCGTCATGTTCCTGCTGGACGGGTACAGCGACACGGCGTTGTAGAACGAGTAGAACATAAGTGAACGTTGAATAACCTCACCTTAATCCTATTCTTAAAGCTTCGTGTGGCGATCTGCCTGTGCTCGAGCGTCATGTTCCTGCTGGACGGGTACAGCGACACGGCGTTGTAGAACGAGTAGAACATAAGTGAACGTTGAATAACCTCACCTTAATCCTATTCTTAAAGCTTCGTGTGGCGATCTGCCTGTGCTCGAGCGTCATGTTCCTGCTGGACGGGTACAGCGACACGGCGTTGTAGAACGAGTAGAACATAAGTGAACGTTGAATAACCTCACCTTAATCCTATTCTTAAAGCTTCGTGTGGCGATCTGCCTGTGCTCGAGCGTCATGTTCCTGCTGGACGGGTACAGCGACACGGCGTTGTAGAACGAGTAGAACATAAGTGAACGTTGAATAACCTCACCTTAATCCTATTCTTAAAGCTTCGTGTGGCGATCTGCCTGTGCTCGAGCGTCATGTTCCTGCTGGACGGGTACAGCGACACGGCGTTGTAGAACGAGTAGAACATAAGTGAACGTTGAATAACCTCACCTTAATCCTATTCTTAAAGCTTCGTGTGGCGATCTGCCTGTGCTCGAGCGTCATGTTCCTGCTGGACGGGTACAGCGACACGGCGTTGTAGAACGAGTAGAACATAAGTGAACGTTGAATAACCTCACCTTAATCCTATTCTTAAAGCTTCGTGTGGCGATCTGCCTGTGCTCGAGCGTCATGTTCCTGCTGGACGGGTACAGCGACACGGCGTTGTAGAACGAGTAGAACATAAGTGAACGTTGAATAACCTCACCTTAATCCTATTCTTAAAGCTTCGTGTGGCGATCTGCCTGTGCTCGAGCGTCATGTTCCTGCTGGACGGGTACAGCGACACGGCGTTGTAGAACGAGTAGAACATAAGTGAACGTTGAATAACCTCACCTTAATCCTATTCTTAAAGCTTCGTGTGGCGATCTGCCTGTGCTCGAGCGTCATGTTCCTGCTGGACGGGTACAGCGACACGGCGTTGTAGAACGAGTAGAACATAAGTGAACGTTGAATAACCTCACCTTAATCCTATTCTTAAAGCTTCGTGTGGCGATCTGCCTGTGCTCGAGCGTCATGTTCCTGCTGGACGGGTACAGCGACACGGCGTTGTAGAACGAGTAGAACATAAGTGAACGTTGAATAACCTCACCTTAATCCTATTCTTAAAGCTTCGTGTGGCGATCTGCCTGTGCTCGAGCGTCATGTTCCTGCTGGACGGGTACAGCGACACGGCGTTGTAGAACGAGTAGAACATAAGTGAACGTTGAATAACCTCACCTTAATCCTATTCTTAAAGCTTCGTGTGGCGATCTGCCTGTGCTCGAGCGTCATGTTCCTGCTGGACGGGTACAGCGACACGGCGTTGTAGAACGAGTAGAACATAAGTGAACGTTGAATAACCTCACCTTAATCCTATTCTTAAAGCTTCGTGTGGCGATCTGCCTGTGCTCGAGCGTCATGTTCCTGCTGGACGGGTACAGCGACACGGCGTTGTAGAACGAGTAGAACATAAGTGAACGTTGAATAACCTCACCTTAATCCTATTCTTAAAGCTTCGTGTGGCGATCTGCCTGTGCTCGAGCGTCATGTTCCTGCTGGACGGGTACAGCGACACGGCGTTGTAGAACGAGTAGAACATAAGTGAACGTTGAATAACCTCACCTTAATCCTATTCTTAAAGCTTCGTGTGGCGATCTGCCTGTGCTCGAGCGTCATGTTCCTGCTGGACGGGTACAGCGACACGGCGTTGTAGAACGAGTAGAACATAAGTGAACGTTGAATAACCTCACCTTAATCCTATTCTTAAAGCTTCGTGTGGCGATCTGCCTGTGCTCGAGCGTCATGTTCCTGCTGGACGGGTACAGCGACACGGCGTTGTAGAACGAGTAGAACATAAGTGAACGTTGAATAACCTCACCTTAATCCTATTCTTAAAGCTTCGTGTGGCGATCTGCCTGTGCTCGAGCGTCATGTTCCTGCTGGACGGGTACAGCGACACGGCGTTGTAGAACGAGTAGAACATAAGTGAACGTTGAATAACCTCACCTTAATCCTATTCTTAAAGCTTCGTGTGGCGATCTGCCTGTGCTCGAGCGTCATGTTCCTGCTGGACGGGTACAGCGACACGGCGTTGTAGAACGAGTAGAACATAAGTGAACGTTGAATAACCTCACCTTAATCCTATTCTTAAAGCTTCGTGTGGCGATCTGCCTGTGCTCGAGCGTCATGTTCCTGCTGGACGGGTACAGCGACACGGCGTTGTAGAACGAGTAGAACATAAGTGAACGTTGAATAACCTCACCTTAATCCTATTCTTAAAGCTTCGTGTGGCGATCTGCCTGTGCTCGAGCGTCATGTTCCTGCTGGACGGGTACAGCGACACGGCGTTGTAGAACGAGTAGAACATAAGTGAACGTTGAATAACCTCACCTTAATCCTATTCTTAAAGCTTCGTGTGGCGATCTGCCTGTGCTCGAGCGTCATGTTCCTGCTGGACGGGTACAGCGACACGGCGTTGTAGAACGAGTAGAACATAAGTGAACGTTGAATAACCTCACCTTAATCCTATTCTTAAAGCTTCGTGTGGCGATCTGCCTGTGCTCGAGCGTCATGTTCCTGCTGGACGGGTACAGCGACACGGCGTTGTAGAACGAGTAGAACATAAGTGAACGTTGAATAACCTCACCTTAATCCTATTCTTAAAGCTTCGTGTGGCGATCTGCCTGTGCTCGAGCGTCATGTTCCTGCTGGACGGGTACAGCGACACGGCGTTGTAGAACGAGTAGAACATAAGTGAACGTTGAATAACCTCACCTTAATCCTATTCTTAAAGCTTCGTGTGGCGATCTGCCTGTGCTCGAGCGTCATGTTCCTGCTGGACGGGTACAGCGACACGGCGTTGTAGAACGAGTAGAACATAAGTGAACGTTGAATAACCTCACCTTAATCCTATTCTTAAAGCTTCGTGTGGCGATCTGCCTGTGCTCGAGCGTCATGTTCCTGCTGGACGGGTACAGCGACACGGCGTTGTAGAACGAGTAGAACATAAGTGAACGTTGAATAACCTCACCTTAATCCTATTCTTAAAGCTTCGTGTGGCGATCTGCCTGTGCTCGAGCGTCATGTTCCTGCTGGACGGGTACAGCGACACGGCGTTGTAGAACGAGTAGAACATAAGTGAACGTTGAATAACCTCACCTTAATCCTATTCTTAAAGCTTCGTGTGGCGATCTGCCTGTGCTCGAGCGTCATGTTCCTGCTGGACGGGTACAGCGACACGGCGTTGTAGAACGAGTAGAACATAAGTGAACGTTGAATAACCTCACCTTAATCCTATTCTTAAAGCTTCGTGTGGCGATCTGCCTGTGCTCGAGCGTCATGTTCCTGCTGGACGGGTACAGCGACACGGCGTTGTAGAACGAGTAGAACATAAGTGAACGTTGAATAACCTCACCTTAATCCTATTCTTAAAGCTTCGTGTGGCGATCTGCCTGTGCTCGAGCGTCATGTTCCTGCTGGACGGGTACAGCGACACGGCGTTGTAGAACGAGTAGAACATAAGTGAACGTTGAATAACCTCACCTTAATCCTATTCTTAAAGCTTCGTGTGGCGATCTGCCTGTGCTCGAGCGTCATGTTCCTGCTGGACGGGTACAGCGACACGGCGTTGTAGAACGAGTAGAACATAAGTGAACGTTGAATAACCTCACCTTAATCCTATTCTTAAAGCTTCGTGTGGCGATCTGCCTGTGCTCGAGCGTCATGTTCCTGCTGGACGGGTACAGCGACACGGCGTTGTAGAACGAGTAGAACATAAGTGAACGTTGAATAACCTCACCTTAATCCTATTCTTAAGGCGCTACCGAGCAAACGATCCGTAATTCCAAAATAATTGCATTCGCTTGATCCCTTACTGCATCGTTATTACTTATCCTTCAGTTATGCAATTAATATGTAAGATATTTAAGGATTCACTCAATACATCGTACGCTTTAGAAACACGATTACTTTTAGTTTCCTCGATAGAAAAAAAATCCAAAGTAATCTCTAAAAAACAAAATAAACCCTAAGTACGGCGTAAATACTTCACGGAAGATCATCAGATTTTGAATAATAACAAAACTACATGTTTCCTATAACGTATACGTTTTACATTTTCGAAATGCGTCTTTGTTTGAATATTATGAAGGAAATACCTAAATTAGCGTGCGTGCCGCCCGTTCTAACCAGAGCCGCCACTCTTCCCCCCTATCCGCTTTAGTCCTGCTTCGGCTGTTGGACGGGGAGCTTGTGTCGCTTGTTGATTTTTGCGGCGCGCCATAGAAATATAATTTATTAAATTTCGACTTTCGGACCGCGATCGTAACAACAACAACGTGACGACTGTACTATTTTTGCAATAAATACATTGCTCTTTGACCACTACGTAAGTTTGTCGCTAAGTCACTGGACAAGCAATGTAAAAATCACACAACGATACTTCATTAGGCGGATACTTCGCGTAGTACAGCCGCTTCTTCTTGCGACTAGTTAGGGATGTGCGTGTGGAGATCCACTGACGTAGGCTGTCGACAATATCGACTGACGAATGAAATATTGCTATTTTAGTCAATTTTTTTTTAATTTGTCAAACGTTTTAACCCGGTTGGAATATCGATTTGTAATAATGTTTTTACGTATTTTGATTATTTTACAGCATAGAGAAACGCGTAACCTACTTTCGTAAAGTAAGTTAATTAAATTTGAGGTTAAATCGGTGGAGTGTTTTTGGCTTTGAATTATCGTATATTATGCCTAATCCTCGTGCTACTAACTACTGTTTCAATAGGCCATGACAGCCTAAATCAGTGGTCGGCAACCTTTTGGCAGGCAAGGGCCACAAGGTGGCAAAATAAACTAAAGGCGGGCCGCACTTGTGATATTAACTTTATAAGGCCAATATACCTACGTATCATACCCATAGAAAAAATGAAAAGCGCTTGTTGAGGTTGCACTTGTCGCGGGCTCAAAACTCACTGTTGCGCGTGCCCAAAAAGCACGCTGTCTCACCTGGCATCGTGCCCGACAGAATGAGCTCAGTGAGATGCAAGATAATTCATAGTAAAAGGTGCCTAAAAAAATACGAAAAGAACTTTGGAAAATCGAGTTTTATGAAAAAAACCAGCGCATAAATTAAGTACAAATCAAAGTTGCGTTAAAATTGGCAATAAAAAGCAAAACGAATCTTTGGTAGCTCGTAACTCTTTAAGGCGAATGCTTCAGGGTAGCCCGCAAAATTCAAATTTTCTTACGTTTTTTGCAATTTGCAGGCCAGTGCTAGGTTGTATGTTGATTAAAATATTATTCGCGGTTGTAAGACGTATGTAGTTACAGAATTATATTCATCAAAATCATCAATACAACCTTCAAAGTTCTTATAGGTGGAAAAATTACTTTTCCAAGGTCAAAATCATTCTTGCACCTTTATGAACTTGGAGGGTTGTATTGATGATTATAATTCTGTAACTACATACGTCTTACAGTCGCAAACAAACAATTTTAATCAACATACAACCTAGCACTGGCCTGCGAATTGCAAAAAACGTAAGAAAATTTAAAATTTCGCGGGTTACCCTGGAGCATCAGCCTTAATGGCTTTTTATTTTACTATTCTGTTTCCTGTTGTGCTGTTCTGTGTTGTGTGTGTGTAAAATTATTATTGAGACAAAACGATATCATGTATAACTTTGGAGTTTTTATTGTACAGTATCCAACAGTGGAGTAATTCCCTCCCGAAATTTCTATGGAAAAAATATCGGCTACCTTAAGGCTGGATTCCCACTATACGGTCGATTGTGGTTTGTTCATGCATTTATTTTATTTTGATAATTATAACTTATTTACAAAACTTTTACGGGCCGCAAGTGAGACGGCCGCGGGTTGCCGACCGCTGGCTTAAACCAACGTAACCGGATATTTTATTGTTTTAATTTACTTATTAATATATTTTTTAGCTACATATTGTTTATTTTTATTATAATATTATTTTCCGGACATTATTTTTTATCTAATTATTTTCAGGATCCCAAAAAAATAATTGTACAATTATAAATGGAAGATTCGATATCTTTCCGATTTAGTCAATCACTAGCGTACAGTGCTTTTGCGGGTGTGCCTTACGCACACATACGTGGAGCACATAGAATACCTAAAATCTATTAGCGCCAGAAGCTCGGCCCGCTCTTAAAGCTTCGTGTGGCGATCTGCCTGTGCTCGAGCGTCATGTTCCTGCTGGACCGGTACAGCGACACGGCGTTGTAGAACGAGTAGAACATAAGTGAACGTTGAATAACCTCACCTTAATCCTATTCTTAAAGCTTCGTGTGGCGATCTGCCTGTGCTCGAGCGTCATGTTCCTGCTGGACGGGTACAGCGACACGGCGTTGTAGAACGAGTAGAACATAAGTGAACGTTGAATAACCTCACCTTAATCCTATTCTTAAAGCTTCGTGTGGCGATCTGCCTGTGCTCGAGCGTCATGTTCCTGCTGGACGGGTACAGCGACACGGCGTTGTAGAACGAGTAGAACATAAGTGAACGTTGAATAACCTCACCTTAATCCTATTCTTAAAGCTTCGTGTGGCGATCTGCCTGTGCTCGAGCGTCATGTTCCTGCTGGACGGGTACAGCGACACGGCGTTGTAGAACGAGTAGAACATAAGTGAACGTTGAATAACCTCACCTTAATCCTATTCTTAAAGCTTCGTGTGGCGATCTGCCTGTGCTCGAGCGTCATGTTCCTGCTGGACGGGTACAGCGACACGGCGTTGTAGAACGAGTAGAACATAAGTGAACGTTGAATAACCTCACCTTAATCCTATTCTTAAAGCTTCGTGTGGCGATCTGCCTGTGCTCGAGCGTCATGTTCCTGCTGGACGGGTACAGCGACACGGCGTTGTAGAACGAGTAGAACATAAGTGAACGTTGAATAACCTCACCTTAATCCTATTCTTAAAGCTTCGTGTGGCGATCTGCCTGTGCTCGAGCGTCATGTTCCTGCTGGACGGGTACAGCGACACGGCGTTGTAGAACGAGTAGAACATAAGTGAACGTTGAATAACCTCACCTTAATCCTATTCTTAAAGCTTCGTGTGGCGATCTGCCTGTGCTCGAGCGTCATGTTCCTGCTGGACGGGTACAGCGACACGGCGTTGTAGAACGAGTAGAACATAAGTGAACGTTGAATAACCTCACCTTAATCCTATTCTTAAAGCTTCGTGTGGCGATCTGCCTGTGCTCGAGCGTCATGTTCCTGCTGGACGGGTACAGCGACACGGCGTTGTAGAACGAGTAGAACATAAGTGAACGTTGAATAACCTCACCTTAATCCTATTCTTAAAGCTTCGTGTGGCGATCTGCCTGTGCTCGAGCGTCATGTTCCTGCTGGACGGGTACAGCGACACGGCGTTGTAGAACGAGTAGAACATAAGTGAACGTTGAATAACCTCACCTTAATCCTATTCTTAAAGCTTCGTGTGGCGATCTGCCTGTGCTCGAGCGTCATGTTCCTGCTGGACGGGTACAGCGACACGGCGTTGTAGAACGAGTAGAACATAAGTGAACGTTGAATAACCTCACCTTAATCCTATTCTTAAAGCTTCGTGTGGCGATCTGCCTGTGCTCGAGCGTCATGTTCCTGCTGGACGGGTACAGCGACACGGCGTTGTAGAACGAGTAGAACATAAGTGAACGTTGAATAACCTCACCTTAATCCTATTCTTAAAGCTTCGTGTGGCGATCTGCCTGTGCTCGAGCGTCATGTTCCTGCTGGACGGGTACAGCGACACGGCGTTGTAGAACGAGTAGAACATAAGTGAACGTTGAATAACCTCACCTTAATCCTATTCTTAAAGCTTCGTGTGGCGATCTGCCTGTGCTCGAGCGTCATGTTCCTGCTGGACGGGTACAGCGACACGGCGTTGTAGAACGAGTAGAACATAAGTGAACGTTGAATAACCTCACCTTAATCCTATTCTTAAAGCTTCGTGTGGCGATCTGCCTGTGCTCGAGCGTCATGTTCCTGCTGGACGGGTACAGCGACACGGCGTTGTAGAACGAGTAGAACATAAGTGAACGTTGAATAACCTCACCTTAATCCTATTCTTAAAGCTTCGTGTGGCGATCTGCCTGTGCTCGAGCGTCATGTTCCTGCTGGACGGGTACAGCGACACGGCGTTGTAGAACGAGTAGAACATAAGTGAACGTTGAATAACCTCACCTTAATCCTATTCTTAAAGCTTCGTGTGGCGATCTGCCTGTGCTCGAGCGTCATGTTCCTGCTGGACGGGTACAGCGACACGGCGTTGTAGAACGAGTAGAACATAAGTGAACGTTGAATAACCTCACCTTAATCCTATTCTTAAAGCTTCGTGTGGCGATCTGCCTGTGCTCGAGCGTCATGTTCCTGCTGGACGGGTACAGCGACACGGCGTTGTAGAACGAGTAGAACATAAGTGAACGTTGAATAACCTCACCTTAATCCTATTCTTAAAGCTTCGTGTGGCGATCTGCCTGTGCTCGAGCGTCATGTTCCTGCTGGACGGGTACAGCGACACGGCGTTGTAGAACGAGTAGAACATAAGTGAACGTTGAATAACCTCACCTTAATCCTATTCTTAAAGCTTCGTGTGGCGATCTGCCTGTGCTCGAGCGTCATGTTCCTGCTGGACGGGTACAGCGACACGGCGTTGTAGAACGAGTAGAACATAAGTGAACGTTGAATAACCTCACCTTAATCCTATTCTTAAAGCTTCGTGTGGCGATCTGCCTGTGCTCGAGCGTCATGTTCCTGCTGGACGGGTACAGCGACACGGCGTTGTAGAACGAGTAGAACATAAGTGAACGTTGAATAACCTCACCTTAATCCTATTCTTAAAGCTTCGTGTGGCGATCTGCCTGTGCTCGAGCGTCATGTTCCTGCTGGACGGGTACAGCGACACGGCGTTGTAGAACGAGTAGAACATAAGTGAACGTTGAATAACCTCACCTTAATCCTATTCTTAAAGCTTCGTGTGGCGATCTGCCTGTGCTCGAGCGTCATGTTCCTGCTGGACGGGTACAGCGACACGGCGTTGTAGAACGAGTAGAACATAAGTGAACGTTGAATAACCTCACCTTAATCCTATTCTTAAAGCTTCGTGTGGCGATCTGCCTGTGCTCGAGCGTCATGTTCCTGCTGGACGGGTACAGCGACACGGCGTTGTAGAACGAGTAGAACATAAGTGAACGTTGAATAACCTCACCTTAATCCTATTCTTAAAGCTTCGTGTGGCGATCTGCCTGTGCTCGAGCGTCATGTTCCTGCTGGACGGGTACAGCGACACGGCGTTGTAGAACGAGTAGAACATAAGTGAACGTTGAATAACCTCACCTTAATCCTATTCTTAAAGCTTCGTGTGGCGATCTGCCTGTGCTCGAGCGTCATGTTCCTGCTGGACGGGTACAGCGACACGGCGTTGTAGAACGAGTAGAACATAAGTGAACGTTGAATAACCTCACCTTAATCCTATTCTTAAAGCTTCGTGTGGCGATCTGCCTGTGCTCGAGCGTCATGTTCCTGCTGGACGGGTACAGCGACACGGCGTTGTAGAACGAGTAGAACATAAGTGAACGTTGAATAACCTCACCTTAATCCTATTCTTAAAGCTTCGTGTGGCGATCTGCCTGTGCTCGAGCGTCATGTTCCTGCTGGACGGGTACAGCGACACGGCGTTGTAGAACGAGTAGAACATAAGTGAACGTTGAATAACCTCACCTTAATCCTATTCTTAAAGCTTCGTGTGGCGATCTGCCTGTGCTCGAGCGTCATGTTCCTGCTGGACGGGTACAGCGACACGGCGTTGTAGAACGAGTAGAACATAAGTGAACGTTGAATAACCTCACCTTAATCCTATTCTTAAAGCTTCGTGTGGCGATCTGCCTGTGCTCGAGCGTCATGTTCCTGCTGGACGGGTACAGCGACACGGCGTTGTAGAACGAGTAGAACATAAGTGAACGTTGAATAACCTCACCTTAATCCTATTCTTAAAGCTTCGTGTGGCGATCTGCCTGTGCTCGAGCGTCATGTTCCTGCTGGACGGGTACAGCGACACGGCGTTGTAGAACGAGTAGAACATAAGTGAACGTTGAATAACCTCACCTTAATCCTATTCTTAAAGCTTCGTGTGGCGATCTGCCTGTGCTCGAGCGTCATGTTCCTGCTGGACGGGTACAGCGACACGGCGTTGTAGAACGAGTAGAACATAAGTGAACGTTGAATAACCTCACCTTAATCCTATTCTTAAAGCTTCGTGTGGCGATCTGCCTGTGCTCGAGCGTCATGTTCCTGCTGGACGGGTACAGCGACACGGCGTTGTAGAACGAGTAGAACATAAGTGAACGTTGAATAACCTCACCTTAATCCTATTCTTAAAGCTTCGTGTGGCGATCTGCCTGTGCTCGAGCGTCATGTTCCTGCTGGACGGGTACAGCGACACGGCGTTGTAGAACGAGTCCAGCAGAGCGCCCACCTCGCGCATGGCGGCGCCGATGGCGTCCGAGCAGCGCTGGCAGTCGAACGACAGGCAGCCGTACATCTGCTCCTCTGGACATGGAGCGGGAAATTTGTATGAAATATCAACTTATCTACGGGTTGGCACTAGTCAAATGGTGAACAAGCGAATGTGCATACTTGCGTTCGATGCAATTATGCATTTTCGAAACGAAACTCGAACATTACGAAATGAGTCGAGACTTTAATAGAAATGAAACATCTCAAATTCTGATTACATACTGCTGTTTTAAACAACATGCTACATTGTCCCTTATTTTTGAGGTGAGAACTTCTTTAGGCGCGTTGAGCACTTTTTGGGTGAAGGAAAAACATTGAACTCATCGTCGGCACGTTACGTTACGCGTAACGTGCGGTCACGCTTCGTAGCCGTTCGTAGCATCCGCTACGGCGTAGCACCACATAGGCATGCGCGGGGCATAACCAGTGCTACGACTGGGGCGGGTGTACTTTTTATTTTCACTTCTATCGGCAGTCCCCAAAGACTGCTCCGTTTTTTTGACCTACCCGATTGTGACGTGTGCTGAATGACAGATTCAACCAAATTATGTTATTGAGCTCGAGATTTTGTGAAAGACATTGTATTTGAACAATTGTATGTCCAGTATGTATTATACATAATAATAAAAACAATATGTAGCCAAAATTTATTTTCTTTTTTTTTATTAATTCATGCTGTACCTATCTAAATTGTAGCTTATAATTATAATACATAAGAAATTAATTAATTACTGTTACTGGTGTATTCTGTTGTAATAAATAAATTGTGAGTTAAACACCGGCCAAGTGCGAGTCGCACTCGCGCACAAAGGTTACCGTACCATTATCAAAAAATCACGTTTGCTGTATGGGAGCCCCACTTGATATTAATTTTATTGTTTTTAGTATTTGTTGTAATAGCGGCAACAGAAATACATCGTCTGTGAAAATTTAAACTGTCCAGCTATCACGGTTCATGAGATAACATATATGGCCTGGTAACAGACAGACGGACAGTGGAGTCTTAATAATAGGGTCCCGTTTTTACCCTTTGGGTACGGAACGAGTGTTTTTATTTAACATAACATCTCGCTTCTAATCCCCGAAGAGCTAGACATTGGTATACCTAATAGTACACACACATTTCACTAATTATGTTTATATTTAAGTATAATGTAATAGGGGTCGAGCCTATTGCCATCAACCGTCCACAAATACAGAATTCGTGGCTGTTATTAAGATATACATATTCCTAACAGAAAACTCAATAACACTTTGCCTGGGCATCGAACCCAGGGCCTCGTGGCACTAGGGGCAGTCAATCTTGCGAGGTATTTATGTGAGTGTTACCTTCATTAGGCTCATCATGGGCTGTCAGATCTTCCTGTGACGTCACCGCGTCGAGGGAACGTTTGCAATTCGCTCGGCACGGGTTTCTGTTCACAAACCTGAGGAAATAATTACAATTACATATTAAATAGTTACTGAAAAACTCCGAAAAGATTGGTACCATTAGTTTTGAATTGAATCTATCCCGGCTATAAGGCTTGCTCGTTACAAATATTTTCTCTAGAAGACTCTTGAGAACGCGTGCCTCCGAATGCACGTTCAGTTATCAGACTTAAGGAAACTACTGGCATTCGCTCTATCAAAAATACTGAAATTACAGTTTAGATTAAACCAAACAATTGTTGGAGAAAAGACACAAAATACAGGTTGCCTTTGCTATAGCAGAATATCTAAACTTTAGGTGCTTTACACATCTTCGTGTTGGCCTAATGGGGAACTGTGGAACTAATGGCGCTAGCGTAGTTGGCACCCAAATCTTCATTAGTTGAAAATGTGGTAATGTCCATTTTATATTTCAAAATAGCTTAACCTCATTGGTCAGATTGAGACCAGCTATGGTGGTGTCTTAGATTTACTTTGCCTAAGCCACCCCATTGGGGAAAGCTGGGCGGTAAGATAATTCTTTTGATTTTTCTGCCTGGCCTTCCCATGGCTTAGTACCCTTATTACCAGTAATCACAGTAATTATCCAAAAGAAGAGTGAGCGTTCTATTTAGCGCAATCATACCTATAGTTAAAAACATTATTAATGATCTTAGGTACGATGTTCCTCTGGGCGCACAGATAGGCGTCCTGCTGCGCGAGGGTCCGGCCCGCGATCTTGGCCTGAAGCTCCAACCAGATCAGGTCCTTGAGCTCGTTCTGCCACACCTGCTCCTCACGGCTTATCTGTAACAGTACTGTGATTATCTCATGTCATTTATAAAAGGTGCAGTTTTGTATCTTAGTCAAAATTCAGGAGCTTGTCACGAAAGACATAAATAATCAATTTAAATTACGATTATACCTGGTCAATCTACAACTATTATAAAGAGGAAACAATACCGTCTTTACCATAAGGGCACACGGGGCACGTGCCCAGAGCCCCGCAACTCAAGGGGGCCCCCAAGCTCCTGTAACTTATCCGAAACAGGACCGCAGGATACTAAAATTTTCAAACTCGCTCAGCTCGCTTTTCGCATCTAGTATTTTGGCATAAGTCAAAACTTACATAATATAATGGATGTTTTTTAGAGGCGGAGAACTTTAGATGGGGTGGCTAAGGCAAAGTAAATCTCAGATGGCGCCACCATAGTTGGTCTAACTTTTGAAATATATAATGAAATGAAATGAAATGATTTATTATGCAAATAGGATATTAAATGACTTTTACACGTCAATATTTTGTGTTATGAGAACGTAGGCGCCGGCGACATGACATTACCACATTTTCAAACAATGACGATGTTTGGGTACCAACTATGCTAGCGCCATTAGTTCCACAGTTAGCCTCCCCATTGAAACAAAACACAGAAAAAACTTTTTAATATAGGTACTTGTAATTGGCTTTATTTGGCTGATAATTGTATGCCATTAATGTTTGTTTGCTATAAAGGAGGTAATAAAACTTCCTTTGGCACTCAAGCTAAAAAACATTCACATGTATTGCATTCTTCCCATTTTGACTTAGGGAGCTCAGACTTGACGATTGAAACCACATGTCTGCAACATTAATGCCTTGCAATTGTATCATGTATTTGTACTGCTCGCCGTTGACTGTAAGTTCTGACCATCCTCGTTTTTGAACCTTTGACGAAATTAGAAACAATGAGCACTTGGAAGCCAACATTCAACGTATTATTGCTGAAATACAGAATCCAGATTTGGGCGTGTTTGCGCCAGCCGCAGTGGCCACATCACTGAAACCATATTCATGCATTTATCATCAATAATTTTTTTTCTGCATTTTATTTTAAATTAAAAGTTCTCCGCCGCTAAAAAAAAACACCTGTTATTTTTGTCAAGAAAACAAACTATCCCAGGCGGGGTGCAAAAAATTCGAGCTCGCTTCGCTCGCTCTTGCATTCTACAAGAACGCCATATTATTCTCAAGTGCCCAGGGCCCCCAAATGGTTAAAGACGGCCCTGAGAGGAAAGATTTGTATTTTTGTGTGTGTGTGTGTATGTTTGTAATTAATAAACTCAAAAAATACTGCGCTGATTTCAAAAATTCTTTCACCATTAATGATAAATGATGTTTATTTTGCAAGTAGGTTTTTAGAAAGCTACATTCACCCTGAGTAACATAGGCTATATTTTATCCCCGTACGCCCACGGGAACAGGAACTACGCGGGTGAAACCGCGTGACGTCCGCTAGTCTATACTAATATTATAAAGAGGCAACATTTGTTTGTAAGTTTGTATGTAGGGGGTAATCTCCGGAAGTAATGAACCGATTTCAAAAATTCCCATTTTGACGAGTTATGCGAACATATTGTAGGGAACAGGTCATTTTTTTCGCGATTCAGAGTTTGGTCCCACAGTAAAATTCGTTGTGTAATGCTGAGTACAATGACCCCTCATGAGATTTCGTGTATGAATAGATAGATCTTATATACTTAAAACAATGATTGTGACTTACGGCTCTCTTACAGCCCTTCTCAATATTCCCCATATTGATGAGCAGGCTGAAGGTCTTGTGGAAGCTGACCCGGCTGGGCGGCAGGTCCTCGTCGCCGTCGCAGCGCCACCGGTCCTCGCCGTCGGAGGGCAGCATGGTCTCCGGCCCGATAGCCTCACGGTTCTTCGGCTTGGAGGTCAGCGACATGAAGCGGCTGCATGACTCCACCTGCGAGTGCAGCTGTTTTCTTAATGTTAGTGAAGTGTTTTTGAGGGGATTGGAGATATTGATGGCGGTATAGTCGAGTATTTATAAATCACTGTCTCTAGTGGTCTAGTTTTTGCGCTTATGTTGGGAATGATTACGGGTTGGCTACATAGGTGCTGACTTTCTAGCTGAACCCTAATAAGCTGATTCTCAGTTTAATTTGCAAAAATAGACCATTTGGTCTATTTCAAAATCATGCACAATTGACTAGTGCCTGTAAATACAGGCACTAGTCAATTGTGCTACTAGTTTGGCGCTTTCGGTAGCGTCCATCAGTTCCTGTAGTGAACAAACAACAGGAAACAAACTTGTAGCTTAGTTCTGGGCCGACTCAATTTAGATTGCCATCGATACGCTAAGAAGACGAAGTGAATTGTGCTGGTCATCACACCTGGCAAGTGTTTGTTTATTGTTGGATCTAAGATAAAGTATGCTTACCTTCCCCAACATGGTCACTATAGGCATTGCCGCTACCATAAGGAAGGTTTTACTCCTTCCTACCCAGGTTCTAAAGAATATAAACTTACTAAAGTGGGCACAGCCGACATGGGGTTGGGCGAGGGCAGCGAGTCTGCCCGAACGTCGTGCGTCATGTCCTGCTTGCTGTCTCGAGCGCGCGAACGGAGCAGCTTCAGGCTGCTTCGCTTTTTTAGGCGGTCTGGCACTGGAAGGTGAGAAAAATTGGTGTTATTTGCGAGCTTACGTGCGCCTGGGCAGACAAGATGTAGAGCCAGATGGCGAATCGCAACAACCGTGTTGTGGCGCATCTTGGGAGAGGCCTATATCTAGTAGTGGACAGGCTAACTTGATTGATTGAATAAAACAGGCTTCAAACAAAAATAATATGAAAAGAAAAAAGGACGAAGGTGGAAAGGGAAAATAAATGTGTAAAGTGTCGTAGCGGCGTTGGTGTTCTGTGATTCTGTCTACCCTTATGGGGAAAAAGCGTGAATTTATGTTAATGTGAGCAGTTACTTGAAATAAAAAATATTCATGGTCAGGTTGCTTCCATGACTTGCACATTAAGGGACCACAGAAATTGGGTGATTAAATCCAATGGGAGTATATTAATTAGGTGATTAAGATGGGACAAAAGCGCAATTTAATCAAAAGGAAACTATAGAACGTAAATCACTGAAGCACTTCTATACTATAATATTATAAAGAGGTAACATTTGTTTGTAAGTTTTTATGTAGGGGGTAATCTCCGGAAATAATGAACCGATTTCAAAAATTCTTTCACCATTAGAAAGCTATTCACCCTGAGTGACATAGGCTATATTTTATCCCCGTACTCCCACGGGAACGGGAACTACGCGGGTGAAACCACGTGACGTCCGCTAGTATGGTATAAATCATGTCCATAAAGCCTATGATGTCCCCGCAGCTGGGAGTCAGGCCTCCTCTCTATGAGAGAGAGTGTGCTGAATTCATGAACCAATAATAAAATACTTACTGCCCGTGGTCTGGTCGTACGTCGGGTGATCTACCACGTCCTTCCTCTCTCGAAGCAGACGCTGGAAGCCTGGCGTGGCGTCCAGGTGGTTCCTGAAACAAATACACAATTCATTTAGTATTTTATAACTTCAAATTATTTTTTTTTATCAAGACATTGGCCGTGATTTCGGATCTTCTACAATTGCCTATGTAAAAACATCTCATAGAGATTGTTTTTTTTTTAGGAAATAATTTTAATACAGCGTTTTTGTGTGCCAAATTGTATTCAAAATCACCGTTCACCCGGTAGTGCGAACATCATTAAATCATCACACAACATTATTTACTTCAGTTAATTTATTTATTGTCTTTTAGTTTTTTTTTAACCGACGTCTAATAAAGGAAGAGGTTATAAATGTATTCGGCCAGCATCTTTTTTTTTTCATTAGTTTATTGTTTTTATCAGTTTCTTACTAAACTAACGTAATTCCGTTTATTAATTATTGGAGCTAAAAACATTTACTTATTGTACATATTTTAAAATAAGTATTAAAAAAAAAAAAACTTAAAAGGAAATACCTATTACCGAACAGGGTCAGCAATAGGGTTCCTCTGACGTAAATAAAACTAATATAGTAATTATTTATTACAGATTCAATTTAAAAACAAAATTTCGTACGCAAAGCGGAGTGTACGCGAAGTCAGACGACAAGTCTACAGTCTATCAGAGTCTGCACTTGAATGGGTTCGCTAAAAGAGTCAATTGATATACTCATGCGAGTAATGACTCGCCGAAATAATGTTGTAGTAGGATAGATACACAAGATAAGGAGAAAAACTGCATACGTCACGACGCGGCCGAGATGGGTGGGCGTTAGTTATCATATCATAAATTATGGGTATGTTAGGTACAACTAGCCGAAAGTTCTAGAAAACACTTAACTTTATGACCAAAAAAAACTTTTTTGATTATTGAAAAGTGGAATTAGGGCAGAAGACTATAGTCTCCGCCAGATAAGTAAGAATTAAAGGTCATTGCTCTTTCCTTAATTTCTCTGCGGAGGTACCCCGACAATACATTATGAATCGTTTTTTATTACTTACTAGAAAAAGTCAAGGATCACGATAAAGGTCATTTCGGAACAAGTTTATGTAAATAATGACATAAACTTGTCCCGAAACGACCTGTTTTCTGCATTATGTATTTGAATAAATGTATGCGGGTTAATGACCTTTAATTCTTACTTATCTGGCGGAGACTATATAATACTTAGTATTTTAAATACTCGAAGGGTTAAGCAGAGGCGTTACCTAATAGTACATTCACATTTCGCTGTTTACGTCCCATGAAAAAGGCGACTCTATTACTATCAACTATCAACTGGACACCAATAAAGATGATAGAGAACCCAGGACCTCATGTCGCGCTTCAGACTACTTGTCCAACGAGACAGAACTTCGTAGACAAAAATTTCTAAGCAACTCCAAAGGTCACGGTCACTATTACGGTTTTAGCAAGCTGACGTAGCGACAGTTACCAACATGTTTCGGACACTATCGCGAATCGCAGCGACTCGCGACTTCACAGATAAGCGATTGTGTGAGATGAGATGTAACATGGAAACGTAATGATAAAGTGGAATTCTTTCAAAATTCCACGTGGATAAATAACCCTTCAATGAGATAAAGGTTTCAAAAAATATTCAAATAAATCGAACCTTTCCTGGTATTAAAGGTAGGTAGGTAAATGGTTTTCACACGCTTCGTCATGTTTTCTTGCATATCAATAGTTTTAGAAATGGCTTTACTCTTTGGACATGGAATACAGACGTAAAGAACATAATCAGGTATTTAAAGCAACTATAGATCAAGACAAGACTAAAGACTTCTGTGCGGTGTAGCACATTTACTGCTGGTGTGGTGAGGAGTAAAACCACTGATGAACTTCTTGCTTCTTTATTGGGAAGAGTGTTTTCTTAATACTATCTTGCCGACTACTGTGTCGGTCGAACAAAATGGCCCTATTTTTTTATACATAATTTTCTAAGTAATTGACCAATCAAATTCGTTAACAGATTTCCAAAAAACGCGGGACAGGGTTGCCAACTCAATGCCACGGTTGGGTGCTAAGTAACATCTCAAATAGTGCTAAATTGCTAGAAAGTTTCAAAAATAGTGCCAAATATATGAATTTAATAAAAAAGAACATAGGTATAACAGAATATGTTTTAATTTTCGAATGATTGTTACATTAATATCTAAAAGTTATATTAAAAAACAAAAACATACAAAGATATAGTTAAATTGGAAAATGTGACCATTAAATTTTACAAATTAAAAAACATACAAATTGGAAATACTAAATTAAAATTATCTTTAAATCCAATCAACCTCACTACTTGTATCGTCTGTCTCTGCTGTGGTTCCGTATACAGCTGTTGAGGTGGATGGCTGTGGCTCATTTACACTTATAGCGGATTTTTGCAATTTAAATGTGTACATATCTTTTATGAAAAACAAAAATGAACGAAAAACAAGCAAGGTTAGACAAAGAAGGAGTTATCTTAGAGAAAAAGACAAACATAGCACTGTTCGCCTCGTCTGCTATAGACGCCTTTATTTTCACGTTCATGGGAATCCCTAAGCGAAGTGCCGCAGATTACAGACTACACTAGTTTGCGTTTTATTACTTCAGCTACAGCTGCATTTTGTGAACGAACAGACAACATCAAAATTAGTGCTAGATTTAGTGCTGGGTGCTGTTTCTTAAATTTCAGTGCTAGCCACATGAAAATAGTGCTAAAACTAGCACTCACAAGTGCTGAGTTGGCAACACTGACGCGGGAAAAACTAAAATCCAATGAAAACAAGGCAAAAAAGCGGGAAAACATTGTGCAAGTTACCTTAAGTACTACGAAACTTGACTGTAACAAGAACCGCGTGACAATATTCGCGTTTTTCACTAACTTTTTCTACGAAAACCTATATAAAACTATATGTTAACGAGATCAATATATCAAAAACTATCATACAAAAATATAAAATCAACAAAACATATAACATAATAAACTTATATACTCCTAACACTAAGTTTACTATATACACGAACAAAAATGCAAGAAAACTATTGAAATATAAACTCATGCTATTTGCAAACGCTTATATACTATTCCACTAGTCCCTATTTACTATCCTAGCAGTGCCTATGTACCCTATACATCTATATACACCACTATACACTGTCATTATTGTCCTGCACACAAACACTAAACTATCGGTTTATTTATCATTATAATATCACTTTATGTACTGTTTGTGCAATGTCTATGTATCACTATAACTTTTCACTATATATTGCACTGTCCCGCACAACTACTTATTTTCCTCATTATTATATTTATTTTTAGAAATAACCTAAGTTTCTATAATCTTGAAATCTTAATATTTAAACAACGTTTTTAAAGATAAATAAATAGTAAATAGTTTATTGTAGCCACATACCTACATAACATACATTATGATTTTAAATTGAGACTGGCCCAAGGACAAAAAATATTATAAAGCGACGAAATTATATGACCTAAGTTATGTATTCCCAAATATTTAATAAGTTTAGGTAGGTCAAATACATAGAATTGGTTTTACATTAATAATAAGTAGTGACTAAATTATCTACTTCCTAGCATTATTTATTATTCATAACGTCAATTAATCTAAATAATATAACTTCACGCCTGTAGTCCCCGAAGGGTTTGTAGAGGTAGATTAGTATTCACAGGAGGCGAGCCTATTGCCAAAGTTGCAGGTTTCTGCTAATACTGGGAAATTCCTGATTGAAAAAGGAAATCTGTGGTTTTTAAACCTATGTAATTTAGGCACAGTCAGTGCCTATCTTACCAGATGCATGATGGCTCGTGCCGAATGTGACGCGTCCATTCGAGGCGCATAGCGCGCAAGTTTCATGCGCGTGTGTTGCACCTGCGCAGGTGTGGACGCACCATAATGCAGGGCATTGCAGAGTTCTGTACCGGCAACACCCAAAAATTCCGAAAAACTAAATTCCGATTATCAAAAGTCCGAATTTCATTATTCCGAAAAATTATAATGTCTATTATTTAAAATCCTGAAATTCATAATTCCCAAAGTCATAAATTACGAATTGTTTGTAGTCCGATTTTCATATGTTCGATGGATCGTTAGTCCGAAAAACGACTTCCAAAACTTCGAATAAAGTGCTAAAATTGCCCTACCCAGTCTCAAAGTCTTGCTAGCTGGCATGAGGAGCGTAGGCCGACCGAAGGCCGGCGGAGCGACGACGACATTAATTGTGAAAGAGAGTGGGTGTGTAATGTAAAATGCGAGCGGATAGTGGTTCTCGAGAAAGGTTTTAGCTAAGTAAATACCTAAGTAAGCTTGTGTATATAATTACTCGCGGGCGAAGCTGCGGGCATCAGCAAGTTATCAATAAGTCGGACTATTGAAATTCGGTATATTGAGAATAGTAATAATTATGAACGTTCTGAACATTGAAATTTACGAATTATGAAAATAGGATTAATGATATATCGGAGTTGTTATATTCGGAATTTTGAACGACTCGGAATTATGAAAATCGGTATTTTGAAATTCGGAATTGTGACTTTCGGAATAAAGTTTTTCGGAATTATATATTTCTGTACCACTTACCTACTCAGATAAACTGACGTGTGTAATAAAAATACATATTTCACAATATCATCATTATCACCAGGTTGGGCTTTACATCACTTATTCAAGCATATTTTTGAATGTAAACCACTTCATTTATTACTCTTCACTATAAAATATTCCTAAGCGCCCAAAATCGGTCGATAAGCGTCATTGATTGATTACAATTCAATGGCCTATCAAACGTGTACAAATTATCAATAAAAACGTTTTAATATGGTAATCACATACTTTCATTGAACAATAATGATCGGTTCTTGAAGCTTGCAACACAATCAGAATATTGTACTATTAAACATTCACGCGTCATAGTACAAGTGACAATACCAAGTAAAGGTATAGTCCAAGAGATGCCAATCAATTAAACGAAACAACTGTTTTGGGATTTTTAAGTCATTCATTGGACCTAATCAGTAATCACTATTCTTAATCCAGCTGAAAATATTTAGTCTAATACCAGAACATTATCGCATACATGAGTAAAATTAACAATTAATTATTGTAAATTTTACCTTCTGAAACAGAAGGTAAAATTTACAACAAGTAGTACTGTAATAGTATTTAATTACTCTTGGCTTGGGCTGCTACTAAGAATTCTTGCAACCTTGTTGGCTGTTGGGACACTTCACGACAGAAACAGGAGAGTATCCTGTGGATGTTTATACAAACCTAAACATCTACGTTACAAGCTGTGGGACCAGCTTTTGGAAAATGTAACGTTACAAGAAGGTTGCAGGAATTCTCAGTAGCAGCCCGGAGCCAAGAGTTGTCCCGGGTTGATGACAATAGGCTCGTCCCTATAACATGGGCGCGTTTCCTCTAAGTAAATAGTATTACTAGGTGTATCCTACTACCACTTTTGCCTAGCGCTTTTTTTTCTTTGGGGATTACAGGTGTAATTTTGTGTTTATGCTAACTTAACTGTGCATACTCTATTCAATTATTCATAATATAGAATAATATTATAACAAAAACAATAATAGATAGGGGCTGACTATCACCGTTATCAGCCGAAATCCAAAACAACAAAACACAGGTGTTACTGAGAAATCCTTAACAAAAAACCCACAAGAAACGCGTGATCACGAGACCAATCAATAAGGTAAACTGCAGCTTGTTTTCTTTGAATAAATCAGGTTTATGATAACGGTAATATGTTAATAGTAGCGATCAGCGCTGATAGCCTATCGTCATCAACGCAACGATCTTTTGAATGGACTATGATCATGAGGCATTTAATTTATAATTACTCAAAGGTATTTATACCTAACACAATATAAACCCTTCCGTTTACCAAAAAAGACGGCTGATAGAGCTGTAGTGTATGGAAGAAGGTATATTGCAGCGACCCGTATTCAATCAGAATATTGAGAATGTTTTTTGATTTATTCTGATTTTATTTTGGGTGGTTCCTTAAAAGGGTAAAACAGTGTGAGGAAACTGGCATGTCCTAGAACCAAAATATATAATTATGTAATATTTACCAACCCGCACTGGACCCGCATGGTGGGGTAGGTATGGCCTACTTCTTCGTGTCACAGCAGGGGGCAATATAAAATCAAAATCAAAAATGTTTATTTGCAAGAAAACTTATACAAATTACAAGGAAAGAATAGAGGCTGAATTAGGTACTAAGGGCAGGTGAATGGCGATGACTCAGCAACCTTTTTGCATACCATGCTTTTTTGCAACCAACTGGGCAAATAATTAAACCCAAAACAAGCGTATCGAAGAGGTCGTGGCAAAATAATAACAGCCCCTCGAGTCGATCTTTAGGTTAAGCCGTGCTTGCCTAGGTTGGTCTGTGGATGGGTGACGTGACCACCCAGTACATAACGACTTTCCTCCGTGCCTCGGAAAACACGTTAAGCTGTTGGTCCCGGCTGTTATTTGTAGATCTTTGACAGTCGTTACGGGTAGTCAGTGGCCCAAAAAGTCAGACAACCAATCTTACCAAGGGGTATCGTATCCCTCAGTACCTTCTAACGGGGTTATGGAGGTCAGATGGGCAGTCGCTCCATGTAAAATACTGGTATTCAGCTGCATCCGGTTAGACTGGAAGCCGACCCCAACATAGTTGGGAAAAGGCTATGCAGACGATGAAGCGTATCGAAGATAAATTACAATATCATTCATGCACGATCCTTATCTAGCAACAAAATGGCTATCATATACTATTCAGAACATAAAAGTATCTAAACAAGTATTTACTTTCACACTACCCACGAATACATGAATGACGTGTCGTAACATAACGCAATATTATTGAAAATTATATAATAATGGTGAAACATTTGATGCCCGGTAACAACTACATAGCTATCATTGCGAGTCTATCACCATCCAAAAGATGACCTTGCAGTAATTCATACACGTGTCGCGGGCCATGTTTGTTTATACATTTACAGCGCATTACTCACCAGTCACCAACCTGTATATTATTATGGTGGAGATTAGGCTGGCCTATAATTGGTCAATTACTTTTTTGAGGCCTGAAACTGCGTAAAGCGGATGCCCGCGCGGTTTAATGCATAAGTGCACCGCGCAACGTAGCACTTTTGTATGAAACCGCACAGGCGTCTTACGCAGTTTCAGGCCCTAAGGTAGTGATGCCCGCGTTCCGGTTCCATGCATAAGTGCACCGCGCAACGTAGCACTTTTGTATGAAACCGCACAGGCGTCTTACGCAGTTTCAGGCCCTAAGGTAGTGATGCCCGCGTTTCGGTTCCATGCATAAGTGCACCGCGCAACGTAGCACTTTTGTATGAAACCGCACAGGCGTCTTACGCAGTTTCAGGCCCTAAGGTAGTGATGCCCGCGTTCCGGTTCCATGCATAAGTGCACCGCGCAACGTAGCACTTTTGTATGGAACCGCACAGGAGTCTTACGCAGTTTCAGGCCATAAGGTAGCAAGTAAAGTAAAAGTCTTACCGAATGCAGCTGAATACTAGTAATTTACATGGAGCGACTGCGTATCTGACCTCCACATCCCAGTTAGTATACCGGGTAATACGATTGTATTTGTATTGCAGGAGCGTTAATATTCTTAATATCCCAGAAAAAACGCTGAAATGTCTTATGTGCTTCGAATTACACTAGCGTCTACAACTTTCAACAGAACCAGGCTACAGAAACAAATGGAGGTGGGCGTTTTCAAAGACCGTTTTGTGTTCTGCGACGATGAAACTTTTTTATGTCCTGGGTTCAAACAGTCTTCGTTGCACAAATCAGTCTTCAAATTAGGTACTTACTTGGTGCGATTTTTTATTTTACGCCTATGAAAATACAGTCGAAAACGCTTTCAAAATTCAACAATCTTTCTCACTAGTCAATCGTCGTGTCGTCGCGTCGTTCCGCGTTCGTTTACAAAACAGTCCTTACAATAGTTGTAAGATAAGTACTGCAAACTAGTTCACTCGACGAAAATGCAATTCAACGAACGACTCTCGAAGACAAAGCATGTTGCATAAGTTTCTTCCTTTAAGCCGACTTTAAACCAGTTCAACGACGACCTTTTTCTGCAACCGTTTTCGTCGTCGGGAAAACGTTTGCGTTTCGTCCGTCTAAAATTAGACAACGACCCACCACTAGAAACAAAACACTACTTATCATTAGAAAAAGGTGTGGCAAAGGTGTGTCCCGACCCGTGCAGAAGAACTCTACAAACATTACGGTGCCCATCAGTGGTTCCAACACCAATATAGGCTGGCCTATCAGTCTATTGAAGCTCCATACTACGCTAGGCCAGTTTAGGATCAAAATATTACCACTGACTTGCCATCAACTGAACGAGTAAAAAAAGTTTAAAGACTTCTACACCTTGAAGTACTCTCAGACGTTACCAACGATGAACCACTCTTATGCGAAAGATGGATGTTAAATGCAGTCGAATATTATTAATTTTGTGTGAGCAAACTAAGTAGCCACCACTCATCTGCTCTTAACTGCTTTGTAACCATAGCTGACGTCAAAGCCAACTTACTAAAAAACTCACACATGTGAAGTGGTGACAAATCCAAATACTATACTCATAGACTAATATCGACATTGTGACGGGAAAATTCTACGCTAAGTGAGGTGATTATGCCAAATTTTTCAAGGCTGTTTTGAAACCTGTACTTAGGAAACTATACGGCCAAAGTTTTCAACAAATATTCAATACAACACAAGTGCAGCTCCAGACCTTCATCACAAACAACGTCCACCTGTTCTGCTCTTTGTGCAACTTCAACTGCACTTTGAGAGACCTGTCCGAACCCAAAGCCACTATATATCCACGCTGTCGATTTGACCGAGTTGTTGTTGAAGCTAATTAAACTTAAATTGTTAATAAGAATCATGGTGTCTGATGAGATGACGAGGAATAGAGAAGTATGGAAGACATGCTACGCCGACCCCAAATGAATTGTCATAAGGGCAAAAGAAGGAAAAACACATCAGATTATGGACAAGACGAAGCAGAAGAATCAACTATTAGTCGTATGCCCAACAAGACAGTATGCTGCGACTAGGGTTACCAGGGTCTAAAATCGGAAATCCGGTCTTGGAGGATGAAAAATCCCGATTTTCGACAAAAAAGTTTTAAGTAGGTAAGTACTGAATTTTTTATTCAAAGTGAAAAAAAATAATTCAGGAATCAAAAGTTAAACGTAAAAGTATTAATTATATTATTACTATAAATAGCTTTTAAAATTTGATTAAAGAATTGCTCACAACTATAATCTTTTAGTTATACTTCGTAAGTCGTAAGTACGATGGCTCTAATGGACTCCACTGATAGTGTTTCTTTCTTTCGTCCGGCATGAGTCGAAAAATCCGGCAGTCCGGTAATGGCATTAAAAATCCGGTTAAGACCGGATTTTTCCGGTCAGATGGTAACCCTAGCTGCGACCAAACTCTATTGTCAATGAGGGATTTTCTTCTTAGCTCTTCCCTAGTCGCTGGATAGATGGCGCTAGGAGTTAGTATGATAATGCAAGGAACGGAACCTAAAAAAACTGATTTTAACAAAGCGCGAGAAAACTAGGTTTTATTCGGAAGGTTATGCAAATGAAAGTGTCAGTCAACGAGAGTATGTGACGTGACACAATGTTTTTTTTTCCAAGCGTTTTGGCTTTGGTACCAACTATCATAGTAAGTTCAACGCCATCTATAGAGTTCTTGGAAACTAAGTTTTTTTTAATACCTCAAAAAGAAAACCTCTCATTCTGCAGGGTTCATACAATTATGAGGCCTCCGCCGTGTATTTAATTTTTACCGAGGTTGCCATCTCCAAATCCGAGACACGTTATCAAGAGGAAAATGATAAGCTTCAACTTCAAGAGAATCTACAAAAGTTTTAAGAAACTAAACGGATCTAAAGATAGCAAAACTCCGGTATCGAATCGATGAATATGTAATACCTATATATTAACTTATCTGTGGCCTACTTAGTTTTTCTAGATCAGCGGTGTCCTGCGAGGCGAAACGTGACTCATATCCTGAAAAGTGCTTATCATAACATGTTATCAACCTTTGGTCCACTCAATGATAATTTGATTAAGTACTATTTATTAGGAAGGTCTGAATCATCATCCTTCGAAGAAAGTATAACGTGGTTGTTATCCTCATTCATAATTCTACTATTCCGTATAAGTACGACTTATGTTGGCTGATATAAGACACACAGGCTCATGACCCGGAGTCAAACATCAGATAGTTATTACCAGGGAACAAAATAAATACCTAGTAGTTTTCCCTAACCTCTAAGATAATATAATCTACTTAACCTTAACTAGCTGTTGCCCGTGGTTTCACTCAAGCATTCGAGTGAAACCGCACTTCCTAGCTACAATCGTGGGTCCGGGCTTCAAATAAACAATTGATTTTTAAAAGGGCCGATTATTCACGTTAAGAAGTCCTAGATGTGTCTTGTTTGTAACTGCTAAGCACTGTTTATTAGAAGAAAAAAAATAACGCCGAAAACATAACCGCCTCTTTTTGCTGAAGTTGATTACAAATCGTGTAGCAAAAGAAAAACCACCACTTACGCAAATGTACCCACAATATTAATACATATTTGGCTAACCTTGGACTCTTCTCAGTACAAATCAGTCGTGTCTGGCTCTCGTCAAGATTATCCACACATATCCTTTGGGTAGGTATGACTTGCATTTAGAGGCTATCTTCTTACACATGCTACAACCAATCTGCATAGGTACCTATGTATTGTAGAAGAAACCTTTACATTATCTCTCTCACTTGTTTAGGAACAGCATCAGAAAGGACTTCAGCAAAAATATTTTTGTTATCAATCTAATCTCTTGCGTCACTGACACATTGTATTTTTATTTGATACGCGTGTTATCGTTCTAAACTCACTAGTTTTAAAACTGAATAAATATTCAGAGTTTTAAAACTAGTAAAGCACAGAGACCGAATAAAATATACTTAGTCAAAAATAATACACGGAAGAGCAAGCAATGACATCCGTGACATTTACAGGCCAAAAAGGATAAAGTCAAATTGCAATGGTCACGTTGCGTTGGCTGAACATCGACACCTTTACCTAAATGGATATTTCTTTGCAAACATGAATTAAGTACTGTAGGTAAGTATGTGAAAAAAACTTAGGGAGCCTGCTCTACAATGGAGGTCAGAATTTCAGAAAGGAAGAACAAGAATCATAGAATTATTTTCAGGCGAAGCTATAGAAGATATAAGAGAGAAAGGGAAACAAATGCATTACCAGGAGTTTCATAAACAACAACAAAAGCTGGGCAGTGGGCTGCTCAAGTTCGAAAGAGGACAATAAACTGCTCAGAAAACATTGAGTCCACAGATGTCCTGTCAAACATATTATCAAGCAGGCCGCTAACCTACTTGAAAACAAAACAACAGTTCCGAAAGGAGGAATAACTCAAAAAGTACGATACCTGTCCTCCTCAATCATCGTAATAAATCACAAAACCACAATTTATCACCCACAAATCGCACAAGCGATCACTATTCACTCACAAACAACAATCTTAACCCAATCCAAACAGTACACAATTAATACTGAGAGGTTATGTAAAAATATTAGGCGCGCCACTTGACCCTGCCTCCCGGATACCCGCCCCCCGCGTGACGTCACATGTATGTAGACTCGAGGTAGCTGTTACCGGTTGATCAAACATACAATACATGTACACGCTAATTAATAATCCATCTGAAGATATGATGGAACTCTTATATGGAACAGTGTAGAATAGTGACAGTGATTTGTTTTGACTTGTGGTTTGTGGTCATTGCCTTGTGCGTCTGTCTAATAAAAGGCTACTAGGTATATAAGAAATAAGGAGGGGACAGAAGATGTTTAAATGTAAATTTATAACGAGGTGCCCTGAGACAATGAGGTGGCGGAAGGCCAGAAATGAAAAGGCAGGACGAATTGTATGGATTCCATCAAAACTGCGAGGAGAACGCAGAGGCTTGCGAAAGATAGAAATAGTGGAGGCAGACCTTTGAACGACCAGGCTAAGAAAAAACTTGAAAACAATATTAAAAAATCAACTCAAATATAATGGTCCCTAAATTGATATTGTCAAGAGAAGGAACATGAAAAGACGTGGGTCCTAACAAAAACTTATCTAAAAATATAACTCCCCTTTTGATACTGATTGACGTCACATTTACCAAACATTCAGCATTTTTAATTGGTATTGAAATTCTATTTATATACGTTGTAGAGTCAACATCAGCCCAAGTAGTCGGTAAAAATATTGAGTCTACTTATCAGCGCTCTGTTGCCAAGACTTGGCAATGCGTAGTAGAGTACAACGGAGATAACGCTATCTTACATTCATTGTAACAATATTAAATTCTTGTTGGCGGAACTATTATCTGCGGTAATATAATGCAAACAACAGGTTTCTTCCACGGTCATTTAAGAGAAAAATTAAAGACACTGGCCATTAGTGATCGATGGCAGTGGCAAGTAAAGACACTCGCGACATTTTGTTGCCAAGTATCGGGTATTTAACATTTTCTCGCGCAGTAACGGGCAGTTACGATATTTTATACTTAGCCAAGTTTTTGACATTCGTGATATTATGTCGTCTTGGTTTTGCATTAAAGACAATTTGTCGTCTAGAGACAATCGCAATGAAATCTTCTAATGATAAGTGGGTGCCAAGCCAATATAAAGGGCATCACTGAGATCAGTGTGGAAGAAATTAAATACTTGACCTAATGACCGCCGCCGCCGGGGGGACATCCATTCTTCATACTTGTACAATAAGGAACAATAAAGTATTATGTTACGGATGCCGTATAAATGTATGAACGTGGACAAAGCAAAAGGAGTGTGTAAGGATGAAAAAGATATTATGCATTTACGTGTTTCTAGTTCGACAGGGACAGGGAGATACCCGTCGAAAGTTTCTGGTTACCTTGTTCATTGATAAATAATAACATTCAATTAATTAAAAGGAAGGAAAATTAAACTCAACTTTCCGGTTTGTCAATAATACAACGATGAGTGTTATAAATATGGAATTAACGTAATCCAGTTCTAGTTGAACTCCTGTTTTGTGCGGAAAAACTACGAGGGCATTCAACTTGAAAGCTCTGGCCAGAACGACGCGAATCCGCGCAGGGTGCGGGAAGAGATTCACTAGCACCGATTGGAAGTGTTCCTGGTGCGAATGGTTGCGAGACGCAATCATGATAAAATGGTCGCCGTGCACAACCGCCCACGGTCCCGCAAGAGACATTACTTCTCAGACTAAGCTAAGCAAGTAAGCAGCCCTTTGCTTACTTTCCGTTCCGAGCAATTCAATAAACCTATTTTGTTGCTCGGGTTCGATTTCCGGTATCGGAACCTATTTTGTTGGTTGTTTACAAAACATCTGTCTTGTCTCCGGTCTTGATTCTTTGAAGATAATGAAAGAACTACAAACTTTCAATTTTGTTATGCCATAGCTCTAAAATTAGCAAACTAATAAGTGTCGACAGCAATAAACAAGGTACCTATAACATCCAGAGATGTTATATATGTTTATTAGGTGCTAGTTTAAGCTGAAGTGTATTAGTAAGTACCTACCTCCAGGTTTTACCAGTTATGTTTTAGTCTCATCCAAGGGTATACCCATCAATTATTTTAAGATATTAGATGGGGAGTTGCTGTATGTATAATACAGCTACATTCGATTAAGCTGGAAGCGGACTCCCACATAGTTGGGGAAGGCTAGGCAAATGATGATGTTTACGTCCCATGCAATGCGAAGCTAACATCATAAATTAGCAATGTTATAGTGTAGCCTACCTCCTGCCTCGTTCCTTATCCCTGATCCTGGAGCGAGGAGGCGTGGTGCCGAGCAGGTCAGCCTCGGATCCGTCCCCGGAGTCAGCCAGGAGGAACCTGGAGGACTGGCGCGGATTCCTGAACACCACATCTTTGGCGTCGCTGTAAAGAAAGAGAAACATGCTTTAGAGCTTGATGATGTCTCCAATTTGCTTTAGGAGACGTTGAGAAATCCTAAATGGTCCCCAGAACCAAAAATCGAAGACATGCACCTCCACTATCCCGCACAGAACCCGAATGGTGGAACACGGCCAGTGAGGAGGCCTTTGTGCCAGTAATAACTGATTATGCCTTTGCGTCTTGCGAAGTAGTTTAATGACACTGAGAGAGCATTTTAGGACTGTCTCTGCTCGGAATGCGGAATGCCCGTCTAGCTCAGTAGGAGATGGTGGAACGACCAAAGCTCTTGATAATTGTTTTTACGAGTTGCAATGTATTAAAAAGCTCTAAGCTCATTTTAGGCCCGCACAGCTCTTGCAACTCCTTAAATTCTTGATATCAATTTTATAGGGCCCGCAAGTTAGCCCTTCAATCTCAACTACAGTCTCATCAGTTAAGGTCAGAACTTCATACCGACCTTGCTGCGTAGTTTATCATGCTGCTATCACATGAAGCGATACCAGACGATTCGATAACACAGTTTATGTGCGTTTTATTAGTTTGTTACTAATTAGAATGTCGTGTAAAGTTATATTGTAGTTTGTCAGATTATGTGTGATTAATGATGGCTGTGAGGAAACGTTTTAAGATTTTTTTGATTGTAAAAGAGTAACTGGGGTAAATGCTTTGTGGTGGGACTAAAACAGTCTCGGATTTGCTCAGGTAGTATATCAAAATCTTTAACTTTATCATGGAAAAGTATTAGCCACATCCAGTTACCTTTTGGCAGACTCCAACTATCAATCGTCGTGCCAACCTATTTACTGTTACCCCCTATTACAAACCCAACTACTAATTTAGAAAACCCAATTCTGTGATAAGCTCGCCGTTATACATAAGCTGTATATTATAATTTTGTTTGTATATATTATAATTTTAGGTGCAGTAAAGAATAAGAATATTACATAAGCCTGTTACGGCCGTTCAAAGCTCGCTCGAAGAAATCAAAGACACTCTCAGGACTTCCACTATGTTACGCTGATCAGCAGTAGTCCATATTTATATTGTGGCAGTAGCCTTACTTTACATGAGAATGTTAGACTGCTCAAATATGACTGCCGATTTGATATGGCGCCTTTCTGCTCACATCATCTACGTTACATACGTCAACAAGTTCACACATGTTCTAATTATTTATTCATTGTTCCTTGTTTTTGTTTACCATTACAGCCGCCGTTTAGTCTGCCCGGGTTATTCCGAGAGCACGGAACGTGTGGGAAACTTTCTATTTCACCCAGCGACGCGTACCCGCGTGCGCCACGGCCGCTCAAATGCCGACGCGTATTAGGAGGTGGCCAGCGGATGCACTGTTATCTTTTTAGAATTGATTAGGAATTTATGACGGCACGAGGACAATATTAGTTTCTGTTTTGGAGCAACATGTAAATCAAGGTCAAGGCTAAAAAGAAATGTGTGCTGGTACCACATAGTACAAGTGAAACTTCAACGGACAAGTGGAAAAATCGCAACAAATTCGGGCACCCCGTTATTTTTTTTTTTTTAAACCATTCAGAAGTAGATTTTTTTATTAGTAAGTACTATGTTTATTTTGCGGTTCATTTATTACTTTTACCAACAAGCGTAGTGAATTATTTAGAAAGGTATGGCCGGGTCGAATGAGCGAGCGAAGCGAGCGAATAGGCCCTGCCATACCCTTCGTGGTTTTTTTTATAAACCATTTAGAAGTAGGAGCCCCGTTACCGTCGACTGGGTCTCCCTCGACTCGGATGCAAGAGCATAACAGTTCAATTTCTGGTGGTCATTAACAAAAAAATAAATTTTTGGTTCTAATTTCACGATAAAATGGGGATTAATTTTGGTGATTTTATATTGCAGTATTTTGTCTGTTCTTCTGTCTATTCGTCCAGCAAGTTATTGTACAATTAAAATAAGATTTACCAAAAATAACTGGCAGCAACTATAGTAATAGTAGTAGAAAAGCTATAAATTAAGACAGTTTAGGACACAAAAAAAAAAAATTGTGTCCCGATTTGAAACCCTAAATCCCGATTTCTTTTACCATCTGCCCCGATTTTAATCCAATCGGACCTGGCAACACTATCTCTCAGGTGCTACCCAAGCGGGAGTTCGGCTGTGCAACTCCAAGTACGCTTCTAATCTTATGCCTAATTGACCGAAATGATGAGCGTGCGATTTTCACCATTTTACACGTGTTTGCGACGTGCCGTGACCTCAAGACTAATTTTAGCCTTATTATCATAATAACATCTTGGTCATTCAAAGACGTAACTATCATTGTCCATCAAAACATAACATCACGCCTGTAATCCCTGACGGGTTAGGCAGAGGTGTACAAGCACACTGATGTTCTATTTAAAATTAATTGTTATTGAACATTGTGGCTATTTATTATTTTTTATGACATGTTTTCTTGGATTTTATGTATTAATTATGATTTTTAATTTTTGACAATCGATTAAGTTTTTGGTGACATTTTTGAATATTTTGATGTTTTTTACTTTTTTATGTTGAAATTGTTTATACTTGTGATTTTTATTCATTTAATTTGGTTTAGTGATGGTATATTTTTCTATTTATTATTAGTGGAGTTGTGTTTTTTTTTCTGCTTGTTTAACATATTTATGTAACGCATTCAGACACAATTATTATTGTTATTGAATAAATGAAATGAAATCAAAATAACACTTTGTCCGAACTGGCAATCGAACCCAAGTCCTCACGCTCAGAAGCCGCGCTTGCGACAACTACACCAACGAGGCAGTCTTATCATTGTGTTACATTATCATTCTAATATTAATAGTGGATACCAAAGCATTACTTTACTTTTTAATAGTGACCAGCTTAGTCCCAATTTACTGAACTTTAATTAGCTACATAGGTAGGTAGTGAAAAACCCATGCTTGCTGATATAAATAGGTACTAAGTATACACCCGTACACCAACATAACTGCCGGTATTCCAACCAGCATCTGCCAACAATAGTGTTTTTTGTACTCATTGTGAACGACCTTCACATCAAAATAAAATACAGACGCAGAATCATGTTTGTTAGAATTCAATGTGCGTAAAACATGGACGCCATGACTTGACTAAATTGCACAAATTCGGTGGAATTCTCAGTAGACAAACATGAAGAGAGCGATATGTTGGCAGTTTCTGGAACGCGCCATCATTTATCATCATCATAATCTGGCTCTTATCCCTATTTGCTTCATCATCAGCCTATTAATTGTTCCCACTGCTGGGACACAGGCCTCCTCTCTATGAGAGGGAATGAGCTACAATCCACCACGCGGGCCCAGTGTGGATTGGTAGGTAGATGTCACAAGTCTTCGATTTTTTTGGTTCTAGGACATACCGGTTTCTTCACGATGTTTTCCTTCTGTCCTTATATTAATATTTATCTTCTGTCCTTTTCATAATGAAATAGAAAGAAAAAGATGCATTCAACTTAAATTTAGTTTAGTTTGTGAACAAGGGAATCGGCACCAATAACAAACACCGAATGAAACACTTCGTAGCCATCGCAGAAAACTACGTTCTCCCACGAAATCGATTAATTTTAAATTATTTTCTAATTCCCATACCGATCAATGTCATTACGATAAGCAATCAATCAATATGTTTACTGTAGAGCTGTTAGCTGTTCAAACTGACACATCGCTTGAACACTTAACAAATTACACTTATGAAAAGTAATATTTTATACAGTTACAGCCAACTGTGTAGGTTCTAGGGTTCCTGGTAGGGTTGCCAACATTTCTTCGGCGAAATATAGTATTTTTCAAAATAAGCTATAAAAAATATAGTACGCTTATTAAAAATATACTTAGTACCTATTTTACGGAAACGTGTACGTATTTGTTCCTTATTTATTTGGCCCAGTGCCATACACTTTGATTTTATTGTTTTTTTTTGTTTAAAATAAAAGTGTCATTCACTTCATTAGGCTCTATTATTACTTACATTAAATTTTTAGATGAATGTAAATTAAATGCTGATTTTTTATTAATGAGATACTACTTCTGTTTCTTTTCTCTCGCCATTTCGAATTCATAACCGAAAATAATCCTTTCTGTATGTCGAAGTGGCGGGAATAGAGCAGGAAATGAAATTAAGTACTTACTTGAAATACCTATATTGGGCAAGATATTTTTAGTATTTTTTTTAACTATGCTGCCATTTTCATAAGTTAATGTAAAGGCACGTTCATAAATTTAAGGATTTTTTTGTTAGATTTCCGTGAAAATATAGTATTTTTGCGTACTATATATTTCCTCAACAGTATATAGTACGCAGACCCGAAATATAGTACTTACAATACTATATATTATAGTACGGTTGGCAACCCTAGTTCCTGGTAACTACTTAGGTACCCTAACTAAAGATGAGGTCTAATTGGTACCTATACGGAACTACGGACACCGGAGATCAAGAGATACCTACTTCAGTACAGAAATTGTTTTACGGTCAAATTGTGGATCGGCTGCAGGCTGCGGACACAGCCTTCATGATTCCTCAAGAAATGTAGCAATAAATGAGTCTGTCTTTTGGTGATAAGAAGTCAATGTTTCCAAAAGGGAACGCGGCTCAAAAATGAGTGCAAAAATCTCCGATTAACAATTAGCAACAATATTGTTGACCGAAGGCAAAAATGGTAAGAAATAAGGCGATTCTTTACTATCCTTATTTTGAACACAATAATGAATGAGCAGGAGGAAGCAATAAAGGTAAAAAGCTCTGCCAAGTCGATTTTACAGACGAAAATAATACGTAATACGTTAACCGCACCAACATGGAGGAAAACATCAAAGGACTCCCTGTATTACTACGTTCCCCAGATTTAGGCTGCCTGTCCACTAAAGTGGGGCGAGGCTGCAGGGCGGAGAAACGGAGAAATATTAACCAATAGGATTGCATACTGGAGCAGAGCTGAGATTTCATGCGATCCTTTTGGTTAATATTTCACCGTTTCTGCGCTCCGTAGCCTCGCTCCGCTTCAGTGGACAGGCAGCTTAAGGCTGCGGTTCCACTGAGGCGGAGCGGAGCAGGGGGTCTAAAATGGCCGCTTTATCAGAATCCTAATATGAATCACGTTAAGAAATGTAAATTCTTAAAATGGACTTTATAGTCATGCTCATAAAGTCCGTTTTAAGGATTTAATTTTTTAGTGAATTAAATTATGATTCTGCTAAATGTAAATTCTTAAAATGGACTTTATGGTCATGATCATTTAGGGAGTGACAGGGATTCACCGTAGATAATAAAACTCCGTATTCCAACTAGGATGAACACTGACTGAATTTATTTTCGATTGCTCTACTTTTATATACATTAGACATGATAGCATCTAGGCATTACTGATACATTTACAAACGCTCGACCAATAGCGACGCGCCGCAGGGCGAGACGCGCGCGGGCCGCGGGGTGCTGTTTCGCCGCGCGGCACTCAGTCGACGCGAAGTTATAAATAGGAGTGGCGCGCAAACTTCGGTCCTTTCCATCGTGCGCCGCCGTCGAGTGAAGACCGTCTGCTCTGCTGTGGCTCCGCCGTGTGTCGTCAGCGCCGCGTGTCCATCTGCGTAGTCCCGGAGTGTGCAGTGAAGATGCCGAGGGAACTGGTGTTACGCTTGCTCTGCCTGCTCGCCTCTGCTTACAAAACCGCTTCTTTCGAAGCGACATAGCCGGCGTGTGCGGCGTTGTGATGACGCCGTGCTGTGCCCGTGCTTCCATCCTGTTGTCAACGTACCACTCGTACCAGCGTCTTTTTCAAGACGATTGCTTCTCTGTTTCTTTACGGAATGTCATAAACGTGCTAAGGTAACTGGTTCGGTGTTGAGTGGTAATAAATTGGTTTGAAGGTATGTGGTAACTGGCTCCGAGGTATATGGTATGGTTTGAAGGTATGGTAATTGTGTAACTGGTACTATGTCACTACATCACTCCCCCCTAAGCGAAGCGTACGTTGGGTTTCACTGAGCGGCCGGATCGAGTGACGTAAGAGTCATGCTGTGCGTTTGGGGTCGACGACCGCGGCTCGACGCTCGGTGATGTACTTTCAGTGCGCGGTACTTGCTGTGCTGCCGCGCCTGTTGTCGTAGGAGTAAACTCTTCGTTGAGTAAGTGCGCTGGCTTGAGTCTGTCTATTGAGACGACTGTAGTTCGAAATGGCATCTGTATGGTGAAATGCTTGCTGTCACGATGAATTACTTTAAACGGGCCGTCGTAAGGTGGGGTCAATGGACTTCGCACGGTATCATTGCGCACGAACACATGGGTACAGATACCGGCACGGTTCTTGAGCGCTCGGCGGAAGAGTGGGGATCGCTTTGCGCATCGTGCACCTATACGCGCCCCACTTCATACCACCAAAGGGACCCAATAACTCACTTTTGCGCAGGTGAAGGTCAGCGCTCAAGAATCGTGCCGATGATTGTACACGTCGCTAGGTCCTTGTGTACAAACGTGCTTCTGTTATTGGTGTGAGACTTGCTGCTCGGGGACATCGTCGACATTGTTTCTGTCAGCTTCCGGACGAATTCTGCTTCATCATTTTTCGGCTGTGAAGGCACGAAGAAATCTGACGGTATTCTAAGTGTCGTTCCGTAGGTGATGAGGGCCGGGCTCAACTGAGTATCTTCCCGTAGGGCGGTACGAAGGCCAAGTAACACAGTAGGTAGTTCTTCGCTCCAGTGCGCACCGGCGCTTCGCGCCATAAGCGCGGACTTCAATGTGCGATGCCAGCGTTCAACTTGACCATTTGCTTGAGGGTGGTAGGCAGTAGTACGTATTCTTGTTATGCCGAATTTCTTCATAAGTAAGTTGAATAACGACGATTCAAACTGTCGCCCTTGATCCGTTGTAACTCGTAAAGGGCAGCCAAAACGTGATATCCATCCCTCGTAGATTGCTTGAGCGACGGTGTCGGCGGTGATGTCACGTACAGGAATTGCTTCCGGCCATTTAGTGCAGCGGTCGATTATTGTTACTAGGTATCTGTAGTCGTTAGAGGGCGGCAGTGGTCCAACGATGTCAACGTGAATGTGTTCGAAGCGCGACGATTTTTGAAACTCGCCGAGTGGGCTGATAACGTGTCGTTGAATTTTCCCGCGCTGGCAACCGATGCATGATTTCGCCCACAAACCAACTTCTTTGTTCATATTCGGCCAGAAAAACTTTGTTGACATTACTCTTCTTGTTGTTCGCACACCAGGGTGACTTAGTTCGTGTTGCGCTTTGAATGCTACTATACGATAAGTCGCTGGTAGGTATGGACGAACGTTGCCGGTTGATGTTTCGCATATGATGGGTCGTTGACCGCCGGGTAATGTGATAGGAGCGAACTTGAGACTTGGGTTCGACATGCAGATCTTCAGTTCTTCATCGTTTTCTTGGTCTTGAGCGAGTTGGTTGTAGTCGATCGTAGAGTGTGACAAGTCGATTTCTTCGATGCGTGATAAGGCGTCAGCTGCTTCGTTCTTATCACCGTGAATGTATTTTATCTTCGCACAGAACTGACTAATGTAGTGTAGCTGGCGTTCTCGTCGTGGTGTGTCGCTGCTGCTTGGTGTTCTTGTTAGGGCGTAAGTTAGTGGTTTGTGATCGGTGAATATTGTTAGGTCACTGCCCTCAATCAGTCGTCGTAGGTGTTGCACTGCGGTGTACATTGCTAATAATTCGCGATCGTACACGCTGTAACGTCGCTGCGTGTCACTCATTGTTTTTGAGTAAAATGCCAGTGGTCGCCACGCGTTGTCCACTCTTTGTTGAAGCACGGCGCCGATGCTAGTATTCGATGCGTCGGTAAATAAGCATAGCGGCGAGTTTGGAATGGGGTGCGTCAGAGTTGTTGCTTCGAGTATGCTTTGTCGGCATTTTTCAAAAGCTTGTTCTGCTACTTGAGACCATTGTATTGGAGTTTTGTCATTCTTCTTGCTGTTGTGTAGGTATTTGTTTAATTCATTTTGGTACTCGGCTTGATGTGGTAAACAACTACGGTAGAAGTTTATCATTCCTAAAAATCTTCTTAGTTCTTGCACTGTCTGTGGCTTGGGATAGTCGACTATGGCTTGAATTCTTTCTTGAGTGGGTTTGATTCCTTCTGATGACACTTCATATCCCAGGAACTCGATGGTTTTCTTGTCAAACTCGCATTTATCGATGTTAAGACTGACGCCGTAGGTATTTAGGCGTTCGAGTACTAGTTCTAAGTGGCGGCGGTGTTCTTCATTGTTTCTCGAGTGTATGAGCAGATCGTCGACGAAACAGAATACGTTGTCGTCGAGTCCTCGTAGAACTTCATGCATGAAACGTTGAAAGGTTTGACCGGAGTTTCTTAAGCCGAACGTCATGCAGTTGAATTCGAAGAGGCCGAATGGAGTTATTATTGCTGTTTTTTGAGCATCTTGTTTTGCGATTGGTATCCAGAAATATGCCATTTTCAAATCTAGTTTCGAGAATATTGTCTTGCCATGGAGTTGGTATGTGAAATCTTGAATTCTTGGAATGGGGTATCGGTCGGGAACGGTGACGGCGTTGAGTCTTCTGTAATCGCCACAAACTCGAAGTGATCCGTCTTTCTTTTTCACAATGTGAAGTGGACTCGCCCACGGACTGCTTGACGGCTTGCATATTCCCATCTCGATCATGCGCTCGAACTCGAGTTTTGCTGCTTTGTATTTGTCGGGCGGTAGAGGGCGCGGCCGTGAGTAGATCGGCGGCCCAGTCGTCTCGATGTGATGTGTGACGTCATGCTTGGCTGGAGTTTTTAGTGTCATTGGTCGTAGTACATCTGGATATTTCTTCAGCAGGTCGTGATGAGTGTGGTCTCGGTTGATAATGTGGATTGATTCTTCTTTGCTGTTTATTTTTATGGCGTTCACACTAAGCTCGGTCACACGGTCGATAAGTTTTCTTTGGTGCAAGTCGACTAACAGTTTATGCTGTACCAGGAAATCGGCACCCAGTATTGAAGTCTTCACATTGGCGACGACGAAAGTCCATTTGAAACTTCTTCGTAATCCTAGGTTGAGCTCGAGTGTGCGCTCTCCGTAGGTACGAATCTCTGTTCCGTTGGCTGCGTAAAGTTTGTAGCCTGCATTGTCCGCCGGTCTTGAGTATTTCTGGTTTCGAGCGGCTAATACTGATATGTCGGCTCCAGTGTCGACAAGAAATTTTTCTCGGTTGTTGATGTCGATCACACATAGGCGGTGGCTTATTTGGTTTACATCGACACCCGCCACTATCGATGCACGTTCTAGTTTTCCCGCTTTTCTCTGGAACATGGTGATTCACATTTCCGTGCGTCGTTGCCGAATCGGTAATGGAAACGGCACAGCCAGTCGGGGTCGCCGGGCTTGCGGGAGTTAACATTACGCTGTCTTGAATGTGAGCGTGAGCGGCTGCGATGTGCTGAGTTTTGGCGGGAACGGTGATACGACGATTGTTGATGTTTTTGTAGTTCGGCGACTTCGAGTGACAACTTCTCTATTTGTTTCGTAAGCATACTGATTTGTAGGTTTGTTATTGCGTTAAGCTGTACCTCATTGACTGCTGGACTTGTTGACGGAGGATTTGCTGTGGAGACTGCGGCGACTGTAGTGGGTTCAAAATGCTCCATCATTTTGTCGGCCATCGCGGCGAGCACTTCGAGCGACGACTCGGTGTTGACGGAGAGCACGGCGCGAACTTGTGGGGGCAGCTGGTTGAGCCACATAACCTTCAGCGCCTCATCAGATAGTAGCTTGCCACTGAGATCTCGCATTTTACGCAGCAGCTGGCTTGGCTTGTTGTCGCCGAGTTCGAGACCGCTGAGTAACTTCTGTAACTGCCGGTGATCTGACTCTTGGTACGTCGAGATGAGTCTGTCCTTGAGCGTGCTGTATTTGCCGGTGGCCGGTGGATGCAAGATGATGTCTCCGATTTGTTCTAGGTCGCTGTTGCCGAGTAGTGGGACGACGAGGTTGAATTTCTGCTCTTCACCTAACTTGCTGGCAGCGACGGCGGCTTCAAATTGCGCAAACCACAGGCGAGGATTTTGGCGCCAAAATGGTGGTAGACGTGCAGGAAGTGAGATTGTTGCCACGTCACTCTTCACTGTTGTGGCGCCCTCAGCATCGCAAAAATCTTCGGGAGTCTTCGACATGATGGTGGTCTTCTATTTTTCTAGTGGATCTTGCAAGAATTTGATGATCGAGGAGCTCAGGCTTTTTCTTCCAGGTCGTGTTCTTGTAGGCACTTTATTGTTCGCGGGTCACCAATTTAGGGAGTGACAGGGATTCACCGTAGATAATAAAACTCCGTATTCCAACTAGGATGAACACTGACTGAATTTATTTTCGATTGCTCTACTTTTATATACATTAGACATGATAGCATCTAGGCATTACTGATACATTTACAAACGCTCGACCAATAGCGACGCGCCGCAGGGCGAGACGCGCGCGGGCCGCGGGGTGCTGTTTCGCCGCGCGGCACTCAGTCGACGCGAAGTTATAAATAGGAGTGGCGCGCAAACTTCGGTCCTTTCCATCGTGCGCCGCCGTCGAGTGAAGACCGTCTGCTCTGCTGTGGCTCCGCCGTGTGTCGTCAGCGCCGCGTGTCCATCTGCGTAGTCCCGGAGTGTGCAGTGAAGATGCCGAGGGAACTGGTGTTACGCTTGCTCTGCCTGCTCGCCTCTGCTTACAAAACCGCTTCTTTCGAAGCGACATAGCCGGCGTGTGCGGCGTTGTGATGACGCCGTGCTGTGCCCGTGCTTCCATCCTGTTGTCAACGTACCACTCGTACCAGCGTCTTTTTCAAGACGATTGCTTCTCTGTTTCTTTACGGAATGTCATAAACGTGCTAAGGTAACTGGTTCGGTGTTGAGTGGTAATAAATTGGTTTGAAGGTATGTGGTAACTGGCTCCGAGGTATATGGTATGGTTTGAAGGTATGGTAATTGTGTAACTGGTACTATGTCACTACAATCATAAAGTCAGTTTTAAAGATTTAATTTTTTTAAAGTGAAATACTTTATGATTCTGCTAAAGTGGCCTTTTTAGGCCCGCAGAGCGGAACGCGATTCACCAATCACATGGCTGGAGTGGAGAAGAGATGTGGATTTCAAGCCATGTGATTGGTGAATCGCGCTCCGTTCAGCGGGTCTAAAATGGCCGCTATAGCAGAATCTACGCAGAATCTTAGCGTGAATCACGTTAAAAAAATTAAATTCTTAAAATCGACTTTATGTCTATACTCATAAAGTCCATTTTAAGAATTTAAAATTTTTAACGTGATTCACAAAACGATTCTGCTAAAGCGGCCATTTTAGACCCCCTGCTCCGCTCCGCCTCAGTGGAACCGCAGCCTAACGTGGGCCTAATGAGAATGTCTACTATCAGAAAGTTCTCAAAGTAACTGTCGTAGTCAAACCTGTTCGTCTTGAGTCTTCAACTCAACAAACAACGCGAATACATCAATATTTGAAGTTATAATTACGCCATAAGGAAAATCCGAATGTCTGGCAGTTGCCACAACTGATAATTCTTGAGTGAAACACAAAGGTTGTTCGTCAATCGTCACAGAATATTAAAATGGCCCTCGGTTCGACGGAAGTCGTCTTCATTACGGCAACACTGTGGGTCTTCCCCGGCTTCGCAATGTTCATTATTGGAATTGGAAATCAAAGTGAATGTTGACTTCTTTGTCAATTTATTTTAGGTATTTTGTTGCTGGCTGGCTGTAGGAGCAAAACTTGGGAGAGCCCTAGTCCAGTAATGGACTGCAATAGGCCGAGATGATTGATTTATGTGGCTGTGGGTCTGTGTGCCTCAGATTTGACCTAATTTTGCGTCTACGAACTTGTCGGAGTCTGATAGGACATATTTTAAAACCTGTTTCAAGGAGGTTTTCAAATCTTGAATGTAACTGACGGGTGGATGACCCAAAAAAAAAACAACGTTTCAACCTTGAAATTCCGAGGTTGTGGTCATCATATATATATTTGAATTGAAAAGGGAGGATCTGCTGGCCAGACCGGTTTTGTGTCTGGTGGGCCACTGCCCGACTCGCGACGGTGGTGGACCGATAAACCATTTTTAATTAGGTAGGGTCGTTTCGCCGGTATCGCGACCACCTCCAGTAGGCGACCATTTGACGGACTAAGTTTCTTTAAATCAAGATAATAGTATTTGTAGAGGTAACCTAGATAAAAAATAAATCTAACGTGCTTTATAAATAATTATGAAATAAGAATTAACACAGTTAAAAACAAATGGGTTAACCGAGAGCCGAAAAAAAATTGCTCAGTGCGCGTCTTGATTCCGCGAGATGATATGATACCGCGAGTTGGAAAAAAAATAACACGGCGCGTGGCGCTCAAAGCTAAGTTTTATTACTTATTTCATGTTTTACACACAAGTTAGATGTTAAATTGTACAATCGATAAGTTTTGCTTATTATTTAGTTGTATTTTGCTATTTTTTAACTTATTATTAAGATAAAATCCCGTGGTCGGTAACCGAAATGCTTATTTATCAAAAACGTTAGATAGCGACCACATGGTCGCAAACCGACGAGAACCGCATTATTTTGTTTTGATTAATATGATCGTAATGCTTCATACAGGACTGTTACAATTTTGAAGGTAGCATTGTAAAAGGTTTTCTTTGTAGTACTTTAAGTTGGTAAGCGACCACCAGTTTCTTTGAAAGAACTTTGTTTAATTTACGTACAACATTGGGTGGTCGTAAACCAAAATAATCGAAATAAAGACATTGGTTTCCGGCCACCATAATTTAGTATGAGAAAAATAACGGCCGCTAACAGAAATAAGTATGAAAGTTCATTGAGTATGCGACCACGTCTGATTTTTTTAATTTGTTTGGTTAATGAAATGTCCGGTTAATAATTATTTTAGCAAGCGGTTGTACCTAATCTGTCGAAAACTAAATATTATTATTTTTCAGTTTAAAACAAAATGAGTCTTAAAAACAACAATAAATATTATTATAATTTTTTTAGATGGAGCTCCCAAAAATTCAAAGTCAACAAAAAATAAATAAAGAGACTATCCACTACCTACACTGAAGAAGCCCTGAAAAAAGCTTTCGATGATATAAAATAATATTATACCAGATGACTAGAAAATATTGATGTTCATTATTGTACGAAATATAAGATTGTTATTTTTAATTAAAAAAAAAAAAAACATTACACCAAAATAATGATTCCCATATTTGTTTTTATTAACGAGGCAAAAATTAAAATCTTTTTAAAGCGATTATAATTGTTTTAATGACATATTTTTCATATTAAAATAGCGGTCGCAAACCAGCACACTGGTGGTCATAAACTGATAAAAATGGTCGTAAACCGACGTTTTCGCTATATTTTCACTTTTTCAGCGTTTTATAAATATTTTTGTATGAAAGTATTTTATTTTATGTATCGTATCCAAACTAGATTATATTTGGGACAAATTCACATTAACAAATACTATTTTGCGTGTAGACAACATTTTTTTTTCCTCATCTGAAGTGGGGAACCCAGCTAACTGGTCGCTAACCGGCGCAATGACCTACTTACTTAAATCTTGTGGCTAACTGTTTGGGCGCGTGTTGAATTTTTCGTGACATTAGGTAGGTAGTAGGTATGATTCCAAGTTCGTATTGTAGCGTTTGCTATTAGATGCCGCCATAATACTAAAGACGCAAGGAAAAAGAAAAAAAAAAAGAGTTTTCGTCTAGCACAGTCACAGATGAGATGACGTTGTATAGCTGCCTAGTAGGCTAGGTGCCTACTCCTGGCTTTAAGGCACAATGCACATTTTGGAGATCTTTGACAGCCGTCTCGACTAGTCAGAAGCCTGACAAACGGCCAACCAGTCTTACCAAGTGTATCGTTTTACAGAGTTACTGGGTTGTGGACGGCAGATGGGCAGACGGTTCATCCATCCGACCCCAACATAGTTGAGAAAATAATAGGCAGTGATGAAGTGTTACAAACTACATTCATTCTACATGATACTTGCAACATGCTTACATTACATCATACCTACATACCTAGGTAGATATTCAGAATTTCAATAAAGTACAAAAATCAAAATCAAAATCAAATCATTTATTTCAAGTAGGCCAGTTGCAGGCACTTTTGAACTGTCGAAACAAAGATGAAAATTAAATGTAGCTACAGTCCCAGTCTGTATGGTGTCGGACGTAAAGAATAGCACCATCCCATATCTTCCCGTGGGTGTCGTAAGAGGCGACTAAGGGACTTACCAGAGAATGAGCAGCAGCGTTCTCTGTGCTTTTGTAACAACCGTACTGCGATCGCCAACCCGCCTGCCAAGCGTGGCGATTATGGCAAACCCCCCCTTGGGGGAGGCTTATTTCCAGTAGTGGACGTCTTCCGGCTGATATGATGATGATGACAGTCCCAGTCACAAGACATAAAAACTGTGAAAGTACTGTAGTTGCCCATTCCCTAGCGTAGATCTCTATGGAGAAGAACGGGCAAGAAACTCCATGGACACTCTTTTAAATCAAAAAATTGTTACAAAATCTTGGTTAAACATCATTCGTGTTGAGATGGTATATTATGTGAGAACAATGTAGCAAGATGTGCACGTTAAAAGTGTCCATAGTAAAAACAAAATTAACAATTCAAAAATAAACATTAAAATAAGCCACGGCAACTAAGAGATGACCAGTCATAACTGACAGCGCCCGTTCACGAACATGACGCATGGATCAGCACCATTTAACTCAACCATTTTGTAGGGAACCAAATGGTCGGACACACGCGCCACCATCAGCGAGACATTAGAGTGAGCATGACATACTCTCAACTGCCAGGGCACATTCAAGTCAAGAAAAGACGTAGGATTCCAGTGAATGATAGCTTTACATAGTACTCACACAATATGGGCTATGCGATTATATAATACTAGAGATTGAATCTATACAATGCAAATATAGTTGTACAATCTTCAGCAGCTCCAACAATTATATGTAATGCTATCTATTTATGCGCCCCTGTCCATGTGGAGCAAGACCAGCATTGAGCCACGCATTCTACCTACCTAGGTACAACTCAACAGTTTTTATTACTTTTCATAGCATTTACCATGTGCTCTGTTCATAAAGATCTAGGTAAAAAGCAATGACGTATTATATATATGTATATATAGACACGTCATGAACCAACATCGCGGCGCTTAAAAACGGCGAGAATACTAGAACTACTTATAAGCGTGAAGAAAGAGAAAGAAAATATGACACCGAACGGCGGGATGCCTGTTGCGAGAGGGAGATATACATAATATACATCTTCAGTCACGTCACAGGATTTATTAAATTATAAACAGACGTAGCGTCGCGCGACAGGTTGGTGCGTAACTAAGCGCGATGTGGCCAATTGGCTTCATTTCATGTTGTCATTTTAGAGTGCGGACAACGTATCTATAGTTTATATATCATTGGTAAAAAGCGTGAAGATAGGCAACTTATTGAACCGTCCATTAATGAGAAAATAGGAAAGGCCAAGTGGGGACAATAAATATAGCTGACTTGGGAAAATAAAAACTAAGCTTGCTGACTTGTCAAAATAATTATAAAATAATTGCAAGTGTGTGACGAAATTATAGTGTAGAATCCACAAACAACTTACGTGATGTGTAGTTTCAGTACTACATATATAGAGTACCACAGATATAGAGTACTACAGATATAGAGTACTCTTTGGTATTTTATTATGATTACTTCGGTAATACAGGAAATGGAAAAGCATGAAAAATACATTATGTTTATCTAAGTATTTTGGGTCACATTTATAGTCACATAATGACCAATGTAAATAAATATTACTCAAGGCTATTAATTGTTGGTACTTTATGACCAAAATTATGTAGGAATATGTAGAATTTAGGAAGCTATCAACATTGATTTGGTCAAAGCTTTTTAGGAATTAAAATCAATAATTTAAAAATGACGTTTCTGCTGCATTCACCAAATATGTGAAGACTGGGGCTAATCCCGCCGACAAACTGTTCAACAGTTTGGTGGGTGTATAAAATGTACAATGTTTGGTCTAGAATATTTTTATTTTTTTTGGTTATTACTACCTACCTCAATCGTAAAAGGCGTAAGTAAGGTTAATTATAATGTTAAAAAACTTCTAACATTAGCTTAAATTATTAGTTAGGCAATAAGTGATGGCATAAAATGAAAGGATGCATTGATAAAAATACTTACTCTCTTAAAAATATAACTCAACTTGAATATTCTTTTTTGATATTTTCAAACAATATTTTGAGTTTGGACATTCTAAAAATAGTGTCTTGATCAGAATTTGCACAACAAACAAATATAAAAAGAAACAATAAGATAAAGTCTTCAAAGTATTATTAGTGTACCTAGTATTAGTATTTAGCCGTTTTATCTAGTGTTTTAGTTGATTGATATCTATGCATTTGGTAAAACTGAATCACAGACATTGGATATAGTGTGGAAGACTATTATGAGAATAAGAAGAAGAATCTGTAAGTAGTTAGTGTTCTATTCCTGTTCTCCCTCAGCATTGGGATAGGATAGTGAATAAATTCTGTCCCTATTAGGATTTATTTGGCATACTTAATCAACCAAATGTTTCTCTATGAAATTATCCGAGATGATGAAACAAGCCGAGAAGATTTCAAAACCCAATTTTTTTATGTTTCATGTTTACGGGTTGTGGCGCTGATTTCTGACCTACAGGTTTTTACCTAGTTTGGAACTTCATAGGATATTGTAACCTCATATGTACATATTATGCCTAAAGCTTATTCTTATAAGAGCAGCAACATAATTTAAATTAAGTAGCTAAGTAAAACCCAGGTCCGCTGGAAGAAATTACTAACGTCAAGGTACTTTTGTGCTCTTCTATCTTATGTGAATTAAATGCTTTTGTTACATGTTATTAAGAAATAAATAGACAAATTAAACATGTATTTAATACAATTCAGTAAACTGTGCAAAAAAGTACAAGACAGGACAGTGCTCTAAAAAAACAAAACTCGGAACTTACAACATTATAGGTAAATAATCCAAATAAAGAAATTCTTCATTAATACAGTAACAGTTCCAGTCACTAACACGTCTTAATGCATTTATTTGTTTTCCCATTTAATATCACATTATGGTGAATCACATGCGTAGGTTAAAACGTAATGAGATAACAATGATAGAGGCGGACTGATAACTGTAATCTATGCTTTAACAGGCATTGATGTCCATGAAATGGCTGTGCAATGTTAAGTGGTTTATAAAAGCAATCAGGTAATAAATTAGAAGTGTAGGCTTTTCATGTGTAGTGGAAAATAATAGGAGTCTCGAACATTGATTGGCTCATGTTTCTGATGGCCCTCGCAGAAAAAATTCAACAAGTCATAAGATGAGACGATTTTGGGTTTTCCCATTCATAAGTTCCATAATTATGTTATAAGAAACATAAAGGTTACCGACGTAGCCCGAAGAATTGCCAAACTTAAGTGGCAGTGGGCAGGGCACATTGCTCGCAGAACGGATGGCCGATGGGGCCGAAAAGTTCTGGAGTGGCGACCGCGAACCGGAAGACGTTGCGTTGGAAGGCCTCCCACTAGGTGGACCGATGACCTGGTGAAGGTTGCAGGAATCCGCTGGATGCGAGTCGCACGGGACCGGTCAATGTGGCGACACTTGGGGGAGGCCTATGTCCAGCAGTGGACGTCTTTCGGCTGAAATGATGATGATGATGATGATGAAACATAACATCACGCCTGCAATCTCCGAAGGGTAAAGCAAAGGTGTACCTAATAATACACCCACATTTCATAAGTTATGTTTAAGTTGCTTGTAATAAGGGGCGAGTTTATTGCCATCAGCCGGGCACAAACCCAGACTCCGGGTCAGCTACTGAGAAATTCCTGATGGGCAAATCCAATAACACTTTGACCAAATGTATTTGCCATAAGCACATGTAACAGCAGTGAACATAATGATGTTAACTGAGTTGAGCTAAGCTTGGAAACTTGACCTGAGAGTGAGCATGTATGGGGAGAAGGCGGATTGTAGGCAATTAATACTTCATTCATAGGTTAAAGAGAAACTGGAATAATCTAGGATTAAGTTACATTAGTGTAGGTAATCATGTAAGCTAGAATATTATGAGGGAATAGTGATCTACCTAAATCAGACTAATTTTAACCTTTCAGGCCCATCGCGTTCCCGAAAGGGAACAGAATATTGTTATTTTAATTGTGCCAACCACGGGTGTCGTATAAGGCGACTAATGTCTGAGGCAGAACACCTTGCACCTCCGTAGATTAGAGAATGGGAAGCAGCGTTTTCTGTTAGTCTTTCTCCAATCCGCCTGCCAAGCGTGGAGATTACGGCAAATTCCTCCCATTATAAATAATAATAATAAATGTTTATTTTTCTTCCACAAATAATACTTATAAACTAACACGTAAATTGATTGAAAAAGATACTATATTTATTTGTGGGAGACTGGTGCCTAAACTAAGCCTAAAGTTGTATTTCAGGACACCAGGGACTCCCCCCTACAGGCAAAAATTACAACAATTACAATTACAATTAATTATTATGGGAGAGGCTTATGTTCAGCAGTGGACGTTATGGGCTGTTGTAGTAATTGTGTCTGTAATTCGGGTAAATGAATGGTTAAGAAGTTTTTAAACTACCTACAATACATTTTTAGACACATGCTTGTTACAGTACTAGTTTAAAATACCTACAATATTTCTACAAATCGACTCAACTCAAAGCATTTGCAAACCACTGTCTCGTTGGTCTAGTGGTCGCAAGCACGACTGCTGAGCATGAGGTCCTTGGTTCGATTTCCGGGTCGTCAAAGAGATATTGGGATTTTTCTATCAGGAATTTCTCAATAGCAGCCACAGACTCTTGCACCCAGTTGATGGCAATAGGCTCGTCCTCTATTACATGGTACTTAAACACAACTGGCAAAATATGGGTGTACTATGCCTATTAGGTACACCTCAGCTTAGGTACAGCTCAACTCTTTGGGGATTACCGGCGTGATGTTATGTTTATGTCCAAGCACTTACAAAGCACTGATAAACACTCTTTACTTGAAACTAACTAGTTTTAGACACGGTACTACTGTGGTGTAAGTACTATACTTTTTACTACACATTTCAATAAGATACTAATACTTATGTAGTGTTTTCACTTCTTTTATAACAATGAGGCCGGAAACTGCTACTTACTCTAGTTACCAGGCACAGAAACAAAAGAGAAACTAAAGTATTGTTCTGTTTACTATTACGAAAGTCCTCAAGTCCTTGAGTTGTCCTTTATTGGATGTGAATCATAATATGTGGTTACATATTACCTATAAGTAAATAGACATATCATAGCATGCTGCCTATTGATAACACATGCACTTGTAAACTCACTACAGCTGTAAGAAGCTAAATTAATATTCATGTAGGAACTATTCAAGGAGAAACTTAGGATTGGTAGCTGATAAAGCAGAAAATCTGCTTTATTTAGTGTAGATGTTAACACTTATCACGATGGGAGGTTCATCAATGTATCCTGTCGATTAATTTCCGATATTTTGAGCTCTAAAGTGGGAGCAATTGCGGCGCATTATCACTAACACGATAATCTGATTAACACTTACAAATCATCGTCGGAACTGCCGGAGCTGTAGTTTATCGTAAAACCCAAGCCCTTCTTCCAATCCGCGTCCGTAGAACTATCCATTTTGAAAAAATCACGAAAACTTGACTTTGTCAGAGAAAAACACGATTCCCGCTTCACGGAAACATAGTCACTTTACCACTTCACAAAACACCCTTAATCACCCACAGAATTTCCACAACACTGCTTTGATACAAACTTTACAGTAAATCTCATGTTTAGACATTAATTCGTTGGGACTTAACCGGTATTTCGATAAAAAATTGTCCGCAAAAACAGAGCGCACACGTCTTATCACGCGAATGTCAGACTGATAATGTGTCAAATTTCAAAACAGTGCTGCCAACTCAACTACTTCAAAATCTGCTAGATATATTGGTGTAAAAATATGCCAAAAATATGCTAACCTTCTCCTAAAAATGCAAAGAAAAATGCCAACATAAATAAATGTCAGTATTTAGTAAGAAATTAAATCAGGGCAATAGAATATCAATGTCTTGATATTTATCAACATTAGCTGATGTGGAAGGCTGAGAGCAAGAGTCGTAACTGTCTTTGGTTCCGATACAAAGTAGCACACTGCACATTGTCTGGAACAGTGTGAGACTATCAGCACTTTCCTGCTCTTTTTTGGTCGAATTTGACGAACAAAATAGCATTCAGGGTTCCGCCAAACGGCCGCGGAGTCAAGTATCGATTTCAAGAAAGATTGTTATTTACATTATTTTCATGTTTTATAAAATATGTCGAAAAAATATGCTAAACAAGAACAAAATATGCCAAATTTTGCCTAAAATATGCTAAATTGGTAACACTGTTTCAAAATTGTCTCATCACAATGTCAAATTCGACAGATTAAAGCTGCTACCGCCACAGGTAAAATATTTTTTGTCTTTTCAATCGAACTCGCCTCGTTTTTTTATGATGATGATCAAATGTAGTTGAGTAAGCACATACACTAATAAAAGGCTGCTTTACGCCGGCAACACTGTGCAGCATTGCGGCATGCCACTAGGTCGCATGCTACAATAATTTAAAAAGTTGCTCATTGAGGCAAGAATCGTGCGGCATGGCAAAGCAACACCTTCCGTCATGAGAAAGCAACACCTTGCGTCATGACGCTAAAGTTACTTCATCAGCCATATTCTACGGGGTATTGTCTACTCTCCTCGATCAATCAAGTTGGTAGACCAAAACACTCCAATAAAATTTTACAGCACGGTGCTTTGAAAATTATCTAGGCACGATGTTGCCTCGGCGTAAAATAGGCTGCCGCATAATGTTGGTTATTTGTAGCATTCTACAAGATGACGCACACCACAATATGTAGCATGCAGCAATGCCGCCCAGTGTTGCCCCGGCGGCGTAAAGCAGCCTTAATACTGACTATTACCTACCAAGGTTTAGTGCCGCAGATAAAATTCATTCAGTAAATAAATACCGAATAGATCAATAATCCAATTCAAAATACTACATCTCACTATCGATCCCTGTTAAAAAATAATACTTTGCTTTTTACTTTCAGTGTATAGAAGTCGTTATTGTGTCGCTTAACTTCGAACTCAGATAAATCCACTTTACCCTCAAGATATTTATGAAAAAGATTCCATGAATTACTTTTATTACGGCAACATTATTGAAGAAAACGATCATTCTTTCAAAAATTTAATATTTAGTTTGGATTTACCTTCATTTGATCGGTGTTCACTAGAAACTCTTAGTTATGGTTTAGAATAAAACCACCAAATTATCAGTAAGTAGATGAACCACTCAAGGGTACGTGCTCCCACTGCCCGGGATGAGTGCGGATTGGTCGACACGGAATCATATGGGTCACGCTGCGTTTATTTGCAATGTAATAGTTATAATATTAAAGCTAAATTATAGTTATATATTATACTCTTTGAGTTTTATATTAGGCCGCTTGCGAGCTATAATTGGCCTAACGATGATGACTGATTATAAAAATATGATTCTTTTTTCTTTATAACTGCATCAACAATGATCCATCCTACGACATAAATAATTCCTGTGCCAATTAATTTCCCTTCTCTTTTAACACACTCCTCCCCAGAACTGCTCCAGATGCTGATGGTTGTAAAAATGTTTTTATTCAACAGAAATTACCTAAATTTGGTGTGGTACCTACATGTTTTAATTTTTTTTATGTTACCTACTAACAATTATAGTATATTATTTTCATTACAAGTGCGGAAAGGCTGTCATTGCAAAGAGTTCCGACCAATGTCTACCCGAGCCGAGGCGCAGGCGCAGCCGAAGGCGAGGGTTAACAGTCGGAACAAGTTACTAACTACTACTAACCCAACAACAAGGTCTGCTACGAGTTCAGCTATTTAATTGTTTTATTACTTCTCTTTTTAGGGTTCCGTAGTCAACTAGGAACCCTTATAGTTTCGCCATGTCTGTCCGTCCGTCCTCGCTTAATCTCTGTGACCGTTAGCACTAGAAAGCTGAAATTTGGTACCATTAGGTATATCAATCACGCCGACAAAGTGGTAAAATAAAAATTGAAAAAAAATGTTTTATTAGGGTATCATATAGGGGGGCTCCCCTCTATGTAAAGTGGGAAGTGATTTTTTTTTAAATTTCAACCCTAACGTGTGATTTATTGTTGGAAAGGTATTTAAAAATGAATAGGGGTTTCCTAAAATCATTTTTTGATAATGTCAATAATTTCGGAAATAATCGCTCCAAAAGTAAAAAACAATGTGTGTCCCCCCCCCCCTCTAACTTTTGAACCATGAGTTTAGAAAATATGAAAAAAATCTGAAAAGTAGAACTTTATAAGGACTTTCTAGGAAAATCATTTTGAACTTGATGGAAACAACAGTTTTTGTACAAAAAAGACAAAAAGTTGTACAATAGTACATTTTGATACAAGTGGAGAAAGTTTGTTATTGTATTCGAGGCGGTATTATAACACCCGAGCCGTAGGCGAGGGTGTTTTTGAGCCGAGAACTGCAATAACAAATGTCCACGTGTATCAAACGACGTTTTTCAATACACTTTTGAAGAAATAAAATAAAATAACGAAAAATATTTTTGTCACGAACTAAGAACTATGATTTGAATTTTCTTTTTTTTTTGGCGCGTTTTCTTTTGCCACGTTGAAGGAGAGGCAAAGGTATGAAGCCGTTAAACAGCCTAATATAAAAAATAGATTTAATTAATGTTTTTGAATTCAGAACACAAATAAATTGTTAATTTTTGTATAAAAGTTTATTTGTTTCTAATAATCATGTTTATCTATGATATTCTATTTATAAACACAATTTGAATGTTCAAAAAATTTTTATATGCGTAGTGCTTTGCCGAAATAAAAAAAAACATTCACCTCAGACTATAGGCATTGAACCAATTTGGACTAAGTATAGGTATAGTTATCTGTGGCAATTTTCATTCCCGCACACGTGCGGGAAAGTGGAAAAAAACGCACGTGTGTGAAATACATTGCATGTTGTACCAAATCGTAGTGCGTTATGGACCAGTTTTCGAGGAAGTGTATTGAAAAATAATTTCTGGACTGTTTGTAGTATATTCGTATATGCAAGCATTTTTACATAATGGATACCCACCTTTAAACTCATAAGTGGGAACACTTATTGTGACGGAAGGGTAAATACGGAACCCTACACTGAGCGTGGCCCGACACGCTCTTGGCCGGTTTTTATTTTTCTGTTCTCGTGCCCTGCGCAAGCAATGTGATGAAAGAAGGATGGTGGCATTCGTCCCATTTGCCGTAGGGTCAACTTATCGTCCGTCGGTTCGCAGCCACGAAGCCGAAAGGCCGAAAGGTTTTCCCCGTCATAGCGATCATTTTTTTGTTATTTTAGACCATACCTAATTTCATACAAAAAGTTAGAACTTTGAAGTTCTAACTTTTGTATGAAATTTACTTTAAACACCTCCACCTCCCCCCTACTATTTAATCCATCCATCAGCACGATGTTTTGAGTTATGTACATTGAGTCCTACCGTAAAACGTGATTTTTCACCACAAAAACATGTCGTTTCGTAACAATAGATTTTGCGTAAAGTGACGTAGGTAATGCTTGTTCGTTTACACTCTGTATCTGTCCTCTGTACGTAATCAATGTGCTGCGAACAGGAAACAATCATATTTTGTATTGTAATCATTTATCAATGAGGTACTTTTTCGCATTACTTTGATGTTCATTGTTGAACAATAATTTTGTCCATGTAACAAATGTGGCGCGACAGGAAACAATCATAATTATTACCAATAATATACGTTATTTGAAATCATTCATTTATTACTGAGGCACCTTCTTTCGCATTGCTTTGTTTTTCATTTTAAATGAGTAATATTATAATTTGCAAATGTTAATTACATGACTATTGTTTATGGTCCATGCATGTACCTATATAAAAGTACCGCAAATGAGTTAGCGTTCGTGGGTAATTAAATTGTGGCTTGAAAAATTGGTATTAAGCATAATTGCTAATCAAGTCACTTTCTAATTAGGAATTTTGTCGGTGACCCAAGAACTTAATTTGAGTGTAAAACTGGTAGGTAGAGTCACTGACTGATATATTATTTTGTGTAACGAACTTCTTCAATGAAATAAAATCAAACGTATTTTACCATAACGTCAGTATTCCTTACTGGTTTGCAACACAAGCCCTCCATTCAACAGTAGAAGGCTAGGCTAGAAGGTACATTAATTTCAAACTACTAACTACTCCAGTGCCAATACTGCATACCCTGAGATGACTGGATTCCACAAGTCTTCTTCTACTCTACCATACTAAGTAAGAAGTAACTGATTTAAGTTCCTTTTACTTCCTCTGGTCATTTTTTTCTTATGAAAAAGTTACTTTTCTTTTTTCTAAACATTGCTCATTCTCAAGTAGCAGGCGCCGATTGTTTAAAAGAACATTTAACATTTTATAGGAAAGCTGAATCTAATCTAAAATTACAAAATATATACCTATAAACATGATACTTAAGCCTGTATTGCATGAAGTATTTATGTGGTATACCTATCCAGTAGTGGATACCTACCTACAGCTACCCAAACCAGGGTCTCATGATATTACAACTTACACTATGGAAAGCCATGAGCCATTGCTATACCAACCAACGATATATTTTAAAGTAGGTAAGTTTTCATGATATTCATCATAGACTAATATGAAATGGTATTCATTCCTCAATTTTTGGGCCAATTTCAAGAGTTTATCTAAACTCTTCGATTTCAAATAATGGTCACTTTAGTCAACTCTAATGCGATTGTTTTGGTTTAACATCGACATATGTAGCCAAATATCCGCTTATTTTCCTTCGACGTTAATCTTTTCCATGCATGCACCTATCTCTTACTATAACAATAGACAAAAACAAATTGTCTAGGTAATCTTTCTGGAGCTTTGTATGCATGTATATTTCTATTTAGTAAAGCACATAGGCCACATATATCCGGCCTTGTCGCTCTTATATCCCGGCGGCATCCAAGGCCAGTAATAGGCTCTCTGCGGCTGGTTGATCACTTCCGAAGAATCATCACATTTTACACAGTTCATGTACAGCTTGCGAGACGATATCACTATTGGTAGGATTAACATGAATGTCATGAACGCCTGTAAGAAAAACAAAACAAAGAAATGTACATTTAGGTAACGTTAAGACGCATAAAGGTTTAGGCCTGAATTCCTGATACGCTGATGTTGGTCGCGTATAGTCTGAAAAACAGTAGCAACATGCACCGCTTATGTCAGCGTCGCAGTATGGTGCTGTGAACACAATGTATACACTTACGCGCAACCGATGAACCGACGTATACGCGATCGATATCAGCGTAGGAGGAATTCAAGCCTTACTGTCCAAAAACTAAAACCTACGGTAGATCGACTCGCCTTGGTAATCAATTCTTGTATCAATGTCTCAGTTCTTATGTAAGTGTAGGTATAAGATCTTATTGTAAGTAGGTCGTTTTGTCCACCTATCATACCGATGCCATTATGTATATCAAGCAATGGGCATAATGGTCGCACAGATATTTTAACAGGGTTAAGGATAGCGTCTTAAGAATGTTGTCTAAAGTTTACGCCCTGTCTCAAAAATCCACCCAGTAGAAGTCCTCACTAAGGGTATGCTAATGCTTTACCCAGTTGGTATAGTTGTAAAGCACTTTTAGGGGATGGTAGTGTGTGTCTGATGACCTGATCGATGCAAACGTGAAGTATTATAATTAAGCCTGTAATTTTCACAACCTAAGTAGTATATGAATAGAGGAGCTCGTGGCTACATAATAACTGCCACTTGGGGTCAATCTTTAGGTTAAGCCGTGCTTGCCTAGGATGGTTTGTGGATGGGTGACCACCTATTACATACCGAGTTTCCTCCGTGCCTCGGAAAGCACGTTAAGCAGTTGGTCCCGGCTGTCATTTGTATATATTCTTTGACAGCCGTTACAGGTAGTCAGTGGCCCAAAGAGTCTGACAACCAGTCTTACCAAGGGGTATCGTATTACCCAGTACTAACTGGGTTGTGGAGGTCAGATAGGCAGTCGCTCCATGTAAAATACTAGTATTCAGCTGCATCCGGTTAGACTGGAAGCCGATCCCAACATATTTCGTTGGGAAAATAATAATTATGTTACTTACTAAAACTTTAATATTTCTCATTTTTGTAACCTCGTGATAGCCGTTGTAATTAATACCCAGGCTTATAAAGTATCATCACTAGATACACACTTACACAATGTGTGAACAGAAAAATTAAACAAAAACTTAGTAGGTAGGTAACAATAATAATTATGACCACCTCTTCAAAAAGGCGAGACTTTTTTGAGCACATTGCTAAATTACATGTTACTTTTATGCAGAATTTCATTACTTTCTTTTCAATGCACGTTATGCATGCAGGTGCACCTAAACAAAGGCTCTGATTTGGAGATTAAGTAACAGTAACGTTAAGTATTATTATCATTAACACTAATTTTATTAACGTTAAGTATTGTTTCTAAGGGAAATTAATAATTTCTTAAACACAACTAACTCGGTAACTCCAAGCTGGCTCCAAGCTGGCTGTTACAAAAAAAAATCAAATTGAAAAACTCAATAACACTTTGCCCGGTATGGGAATCAAATCCCAGAACCCCATGCTTAGTAGTCGCGCTTGCAACCACGATACCAACAGGGTATTCGGCCAATCTCTAGTTTCCCTTCAAAACGCCTTTTATAAGAACAAGTTAGGAACTGAATCAATGGGTCGACTCTTGACCTCAATCATGCTTGGTGCAAAGCAAAGCAATTGGTAACAGAATTATACAAAAAATATTGTTGTTTATACAATCTAATTAGACTTTGCACACTGGGAAGTTAAACAATAAAACTGTTTGTGGCTTTTTTATTAATTATCTTACCTTAAAATATTATAATTAGTTGGTACAAACATACAAAAATGAATTTAAGGGTTAGTTGTCACGATCTCTAATCCGAATCTCAGAATTTGGGTCCTTTAACTCTCGGCTGTCGTGACCCTTCGTCATCTCGAGCCAGTCTCTCGCTTTGTCCTTTTTGATCTTCTTCTGGTATACCACGTACCCATCTTTCGTCACATAAGAGACCACAGGAGTGAGCACCTCTCGCTTCTTGCTGTTCTTTGATGACCTCGCTTTATTTCTATTAGAGCGCCGGTATTCCCAACTATCCGAACAAGATCCTTCACTGGACGACGATTCCATATTGATACGTTTACGTTTAGGCTTGCGACTCTTCCTCCGACGTTTATCAGCCTTCTTCGAGTGATGGGGCATCACAACCATGGGTAATCTACCACCGTTCATGGGAAACGCCATTGGCATGGGCATCGGACCTGAAGGCATCCCAGGTAATCGTGGCATATGAGGCATCATCGCAGGTGCGTTAGGCATCTGCATGACTTGCGCACCGTTGGGCATTTGCATCATTTGAGCACCATTGTGCGGCTGCATCATGGGCCCACCGTTGGACATCTGCATCATTTGTTGACCGTTGGGCATTTGCATCATGTGCATCGGAGGCTGCCCCTGCTGATATGGGTAAGGGAAGGATGGTTGGGGCATGAACTGGGACGTGGTGGTCGCCATAAGGAGCAGGGCCAACGATCGAGTCACGATGTGAATAGTCATCTGAAAGTGAAATTGCATTGATCAATAATGTAGTTCCGGAAAGCTCCTGTACAGTAATTTAATTTAAGGGATTAGGTATATTTACCGTTGTGCCTTCACAGATACTGAATAATTATAACTTTCGTTTGACGAACAAAAAGTAGATACAACTTGTAAAACTTTTACATTATGGTAAAGCAGTTACAAGGTTCGGATTCGGAGGTCGATTGTAAGAAAAAAATAAATTGTAGGCATTAAATAGTACAGGCTCAATATTACGGCACAATGCTTTGCTAAAAACTTATAAACAACATTACATATGAATACGTGTAATGTTATACTGTACGTAACTGCATAATATGTAATCCCAATACCTATGCCTACCTACCTACCCTACCTATGTATAATACTCACATCGTTTTGATTTTGATTGATTAACTAGCTTTTGCTAGCGGCTTCGCTTGTGTTAATTTAAAATCTGACAATCAGTTCAGATTGTACTCTGTTTGTGATAATTATAATTCAATCATGCTCATGATTCGAAAGACACGTGGTGCCATCTATTATCATAGGAACGTTATTATTGTTTTCCTCGGGAACAGTACCTTTTTTCGGGGTGAAAGGTGGGTTATGTCCATTTCTGAACAGTTGACAACGTATATGCAAAAATTCAGGATGATCGGTTTAGTGGTTTACGCGTGAAAGGTTAACAAACAAACGGACAAACTTTCGCATTTATAATATTAGTTAGGAAAGGAAATAAGGATAACAAATCATATTAGTATCATGATGGCCTAATTTACAATCTCGTGATGAAGAGGAATGCAACGAATGTGACTAAAAGAGCGATGAATATAAATGCTGATGGACGGAGTTGAAAACCATAGAAAAGACAGATTTATTGTGAAAAAATATAGCGTGAAGGTTAACATGGGAAGAAAAAATCATGTTGCGTTGACCAGCACCTTATCACTTTTTATCAGTAATGTGCTCCCGTTTTCATGACACAATATCGAGATCATTCATTGTTTCGAACTGTTATCCTATAAGAGATCCAGTTCTTTCCAAAAAGAAAAAGAATACCAAAACTCGAGATTGAATAACCATGTTAAAGAGTTGTAAATCAATAGCCATGCATAAGAGCCATTGTGACGACATTACGCAAATATCAGCAATAGGTTCTCGGTTCTATTGTTTTGTTTTTATAGCCTACACCTGTTCACACAGGTTTACAAAAGGCTCTACTCGGTCACTAGGGATCCATTGGAGTCCTTGAATTTGGCTCCAGCGGTAACAACTGATGGACGGAAGTAAGTTTACGTAGGCAGTCGAATTCAAATTATTTTTTTAAAGTTGTCATCATCATAATCAGCCTATTAATGTTCCCACTGCTGGGACACAGGCTTCTTCTCTATGAGAGGGAATGGGCTGTAATCCACCCCGCGGGCCCAGTGCGGGTTGGTAGATGTCACATGTCTTCGAATTTTTTGGTTCTAGGACAAGCCGGTTTCCTCACGATGTTTTCCTTCACCGTTTTGAGAGCAGCGGTGATGAAATAAATTACGCAAAGTAATGCGCCTGCCTGGGTTCGAACCCACGACTTAGTGTTTGTAAGTCGGGGCCGCCACTACTGGGCCACCACTGCTCTCGTAATAGTATAACATTAAATGAAAATTTCATGATTGTTACAGACAACAATGAAGATTACAATGCATCGCTGCTGGCTGGTCTGGCTTGTTAGTTTATCTACTGCATTGGCAGCAGAAATGCTGCCACTATGTCCCACCAATCCTCTGTATTTTCCACAAAAACTACCAATGCACTGCAGGATGCCAAGAAGTGTAGATGAGGCGTCCCCAGATCTACCACAGTTTCCAACCTTACCTCCGTTGCCAGAATCATACTTCCAAAGTCTACCTCCAGATAAGCAGCCACCTCCGATCCCAATTCCAGTTCCACCGTTTCCAGGAATGCCGCCGGGAGCCATGCCAATGCCTGGTCCCATGGGCGGTCTAATGCCTGGTCCCATGGGAGGTCCCATGGGAGGTTCCATGGGAGGTCCAATGCCCGGAATGCCAGGTGGCATGCCCATGTCAGTGCCAATGGTAGGAGGACCTCCGCACAAACTTCCCGTCATAGTAATGCCATTTTACTCTCAAGACCACTCAATTAAAAACCCACGAACAGAAAAACCCCACAAACCCCATAAACACCGTGAGAAGAAAAAACCGCGTAAGAAGAAGAAAGACCGCGACTCGACCGAGACCGAATCGAGTTCTTGTGAGGAATCTTCTGAATCCGATCATTCCGATTCGAATAGTTCTAGTGAGTACGGCTTCTGGAAAGGGCGCAGGAACGCACGGAAGATGTCCAGGAGATCTAACCGACCACACACACACAGGATGAAGAGGAAAGAAATAAAAAATAAGAAAAATGACTTACTAACTCCTATTCTCCAGTACGTTACAAAGGATGGGTACGTAATATTTGAGAAGAAGATATCAAAAGGTGAAGCAAAGGATTGGTTAAAAGAGTTCAAACCACAAGAGATCAAAGAAGAAGAACACGAAGTAAAACCTGAAACTAAACCTGAAGGAAAACGCCCAGAAGAATACAATTTTAATCCAAAAAGTGCTGAAGATTTTTTTAAAATAGACGAAGAAGAGAAACGTTTGAAAGCCATGGAAATCAATAAGATCAAGGAGGCCGCACCTACAGAAGTCACAACAAGAAAAGGGAAAAGGAAGCATCGACGTTTAAAATTTAATCCCTTGATAACAAATAAGGAATGAGCAGAGTCTGCTGTTAATTTAAAATTATTATTGTGTATACTGTTTTACATTTTTATAAGTGTTAAGTTTAAAAGTAGAAATAAAATTGAATACTTTATTGTTTGTTTTGTGGACGAAATTCTAATACCAACCTACGATTGATAGATGACTGACTTAGGTCAGGCGAAGCAAGCTAGAACAGAAGCAGCCTAGAACTTGTTGACCATTTAAAAAATCATTAAGTCGACTGATCCCGCGGGACCCGCGTGTGTGGGACCAGTTTACTAAACACCCTTCCATATAATGGTATCTCGCTTACCATCGGTATTACTGAAGATTGTGATGATCTTCACAATCTCTAGAAGAACTCTGATGAACTTCAGGTTTAATGTTTCGAGAAAACAGCACTTATCAAGTACCTATGTCAAAGCTGTAGAAATCGTCTATTAGGAACATCGAGCAAGTATTGACTCACGGTTATTGGTTATGAGTATGACTGTAAGAGAAGTCCAATCGGCGGCGGCGACCTCTCGCGTCCGGCCCTGGTTCAAGCCATGGTCCGGAGCGAGATGGATGATGGGACGCCGTCACCTCCTTCTGCGAAGCAGTCATGCTAGAGCAAGAGGTGGCGGAACGTGAGAGGGAGAGAACCTCACGTCCTGGCCGCCGCTGGAGACGCCCCGGAACACAAAGAGCGATGAAGGAACATGGATGGGTTTTAGTCAGTAAAGCTTGACACTCCCTCTTGCTCCGCCCAGAGCGGGAGGAGTCATTTGATGATTTCCAATCCGAAAAAGAAAAGAAAAAACCGGCCAAGAGCGTGTCGGGCCACGCTCAGTGTAGGGTTCCGTAGTTTCCCGTCCGTCACTATAATTGTTCCTACTTATGAGTTTAAAGGTGGGTATCCATTGTGTAAAAATGCTTGCATATACGAATATACTACAAACTTAGTCCAGAAATTATTTTGTACAACTTTTTGTCTTTTTTGTACAAAAACTGTTGTTTATATCAAGTTCAAAATGATTTTCCTAGAAAGTCCTTATAAAGTTCTACTTTCAGATTTTTTTCATATTTTCTAAACTTATGGTTCAAAAGTTAGAGGGGGGGGGGACACATTGTTTTTTTACTTTTGGAGCGATTATTTCCGAAATTATTGACATTATCAAAAAATGATTTTAGGAAACCCCTATTCATTTTTAAATACGTTTCCAACAATATATCACACGTTAGGGTTGAAATTAAAAAAAAAATCACTTCCCACTTTACATATACCCTAATAAAACATTTTTTTCCAATTTTTATTTTACCACTTTGTCGGCGTGATTAATATACATATTGGTACCAAATTTCAGCTTTCTAGTGCTAACGGTCACAGAGATTAAGCGAGGACGGACAGACGGACGGACGGACAGACATGGCGAAACTATAAGGGTTCCTAGTTGACTACGGAACCCTAAAAAGAGGTGCATTCGTGTTGGAATATTTGATTTCAAGTTTCATCTATACTAATATTATAACATTAATTTGTTTGTAAGTTTGTATGTTTGTAAGTTTGTATGTAGGGGGTAATCTCCGGAAATACCAATTTTAAAAATTGTTTCACTGGTAGAAAGCTACATTATTCGTGAGTGCTATAGGCTATATTTTATTCCCGTACTCCCACGGGAACGGGAACTACGCGGGTGAAACCGCGGGACGTCAGCTAATATTAAGTATTTTCAAACCTCTAAATTGATAGTTACCCTAAAAAACCCCTAAGTGAGGTACAAAAACCAGTCTTATTATAAACACTTGTTGAGAAAATATCATATTTTATCTTATTCCGTGGGTTTCGTGAGATACGATTACGGAAGCTTAATACCTAGCTTGTACCTTAAAGCACCATGAATCTGCCACACAACCAACAACATCATTCCCAAGGAAGGTTGATGTGAGGAAGACGGCCTACTATAGAACCTATGCCAAGGCTTTAGCATTATTCTCCTCTACAACAGCTGTCGGTGACAATCTAAATTGTGTCGGCCCGAACGCGACGAGATAGGCACTTTTAATAGCGTCCGTTAGCTCGTGTGATGTGCAAACAACAGGAGTCAACAGAACAGACAGGACACGAGTGTTCTATCTTTTGTGGAACAAAAATAATGTAAAAATTCGTGTAGAGCCGATCCGAAGGAACATGACACAAGAGCAAAAAGAATAAGATGACGTCAGATCTCCTCTAACATTTGGTAAGACTATGCCGCACCTAAGTCATTAACGTTTAAATGACTCAATGCTAAATGAAAACAGCCGCACAGGTTTATATTCAAGGTTAAGCAGCACTTGCCAGGGTTGGTATGTGGATGGGTGACCATACATTACACCCCGAGTTTCCTCCGTGCCTCTGAAAGCACGTTAAGCCGTTGGTCCCGGCTGTCATTTTGTTAATATTTGACAGTCGTTAAAAAAAGTCAGTGTCCCGAAAGTCTGACAACCAGTTTTACCAAGAGCACGTATCGTATTTCCCGATACAAACGGGCTTATGGAGGTCACATAGGCAGTCGCTCCATGTAAAATACTGGTAGGTACTAAGTTGCATCCGGATAGATTGATAACAGTAGACTAGACTAGTAGTTAGACTGACGATCAAGTAATGGACTAACCAGTTCTATTTAGGGTGTAAACGGAGGGTCCGTTTAGCCGCACCAAGCATTCTGTACATCAATCGAACTTAGAAACTTTACGCAAAAAATATTGTTGGTAAACGCCTTTTTTTCACGTTTTACGGTAGGACTCAATGTTACGCACCCAAAACATCGTGCTGATGGATGGAATGAATTGTACGGGGAAGGTGGAGGTGTTTAAACTAAAGTTCATACATTAAAAAGATGTATTTATTTTAAAAAAATGTGAAAAAGTTGGAACTTTGACCCCCAATACCTCCGTAACTAGAAGGTTCCCAGGTACGGTGTACAACAAAAATATCATCGCAATGACGATATGACGGGGAGAACAAGTACCTTTCGGCTTCGTAAGGGTCTTTTTGCACCCTACATTATCAGCATAAACGATTTATGTGCCTCGGAAAGAACGCTAAGGGACCAACTTCTTAACGTGTTTTCCGAGGCCCATACCGAGTTTCCTCCGTGTCTCCGTGTCATTTGTAGATCTTTGACAGTCGTTACAGATAGTCATTGGCCCAAAAACTGTGACAACCAGTTTTACCAAGGGGTATCGTATAGCTCAGTACTGTTGTGGGTCAAATAGGTAGTCACTCCATGTTAAATACTTTACATCAATTCAGAATTCAGCTGCATCCGGTTAGACTGGAAGCCAACCCCAACATAGTTGGGAAAAGGCTAGGCAGATGATGATGATGATGATATCAGCGTAAGGTCGCAATAAACAATTAAATAATTACGTCAATTTAGAAAAGAAATGAGTTGGGTTAAGCACACCTAGCACCTAGCTGACATGACCAAAATGTGTCGTGATTGTGTCAAAAAGGCATTGAATTATGACTAGTGTAGCCGTGTTCACTCCAGTTGATAACATTCTCAATAGGTACTCTGTCTATAGGTAAAATCAAAGAAAGGTCGAATTATTTTAGAGGGCAACGCAGGATGTAAAAACAAAAATGCTGGAACATAAGTAGAGCACTGAATAAAGTCTCAATGAATGCAATAAAACGCCCAGCTGGGTTAGTTTACTTTCAGCAGTAGAGTGTTGAAGTCGTTAAGGCATCAAAAAACAGCGATTTTAAAACGAGAGATATTGAAGAGTTTTCTGCTAATAATTGGACTTTACAAAACTATAACGAGAACTTGGCGAGAACTGAACGGAGCTTGGACTATAAATTAAGCAAGCACTAGTGAAGTAAACAATGATTACAAGATAGAAGATATTGAATGACCAACAGTACAATAGTACAAAACACTCAACCTAAACAACATATTTGAAAAGATAATCGATATTGTTCTACCGAGAAAAATATAGAAAACAGTGTATCAAAATCAGAAATGGAATTAATATTCAATATTTTCTCATTACTTAACGCCATAAAGCGGAACCATAAAATAGTTACGAAATAAGAACGACCGTGCACTTGCATTCGTTCGCACTATAATGCACTATTATGAAACGATTTTGATAAAAGTATAAAAGTAGCTGGCTGTCATGCACGCCATTGAATCACTACTATTTTGATTCAACGCAGTTATGATTTCAGTAAGTTATTATTTGGTCATTAATAAGACTCTCTTTCTCAACTAGCGATGAACTTTACAATTTCTAAATTATTGTAGTTGAGAATTTTGTTCTTGGCCGGGGTCATCTCCGGAGTACAAAACATATTTTCTTAACGTAATTATTGTCTTTTTTACAGGATGCGTTACAAAAATGGACTGTTGTGATTATCGTAAGTTTGAGTCCCGTGTATCCGCAAATGATGCCGATGGGGTATGGGTACGGAGGGCCAATGATGATGCCGGCGCCCATGCCCATGGCGATGCCCATGCCGGTACCGGTGGGTATGCCGATACCGTACACTGAGTCAACTTCCACAACGACCACTACCACCACCGAAGCAAACCAAGGAGGTAATGACAATGGAATGGCTATAGCTATACCAATACCAGTGCCTCATTTTGTACAGATTGCAATCCCGGGCGTTGTGCCGACCAATTGCATGCCTAATGGTAATAATAATGGCAAAAATAAAAATTGTCCGGCATGCCCACCATGCTCGTGTAATCCTTGCACTCCGTCATTTTTTTCTTACTGTTCGCCTTGTCATCAAGAGTGCAGATGCAAGAACGGTCAAAAGAACCCGATTCCAAAGGACCCAACTCCTCCTAACCCTATGCCCGGGCCAGCGTTCCCGATGCCCATCCCCATACCTGGCCCGCCGCCAGTAGTCATCGTCCCGTTCCCACCACAGTTCGGCCACCAGAAAAAACCACGACCACACAATTCTGACTGTGACTCTCGGTCCATCAGCAAGAGCAACTCTTGTTCTAAAGAATCAACATCAAAAGATTCTTCTGAGAGCGATCAGAGTTGGAGGTGGAAGAAACGCAAAAGGAATAAGAAAAAAAAGAAGTCGAACTATGATATATACAGACGAAATTTCAATTTAATGAAGAGAAATCGTGGAGATAATGAACTTGTTCAACCGGTGCTGACTTATAGGTCAAGAAACGGAGACATTAAGATAAGGAGACGTCTTAGTAATAATGAAGCAGGTGTTCTGCTGGGAGAGAGAAATCCGTATAAAATGGAATCTTATCATAGAGCTAGAGATGGAGAAACGTACAATAATGTGCGTTTGATGGCAGGAGAAGATGAGAATAAGAGGTCGAGAATTGTAGTCAGGTCTAATCCTGGTATGAGACTTGCTGGCAGTCACCGACGGAGACAGCTGGTGCTGGACGGAAACTCTCAGCAGATTTTAGGAGACGGGAAGAAGGAGCTGGTCTTTAGAACACCAGATAACAAGAAGATAAGCAACCTGTCAGTGTCATTCAATATAGGCAACTAGATTATTTAACTTAAACTATTTAACAACACTGCTTTAAGCTTTCACGGTTTAAAACTAAACTTATACTGTCACTTCGTGACATCTTCCGGGATTATTGATTATTTTGAGCTCCCGATATATTTGGAAGCTGTTGCAAACACCATGATTGCGGGATGATAGCGACGAAATATCGTGGGCTCAAAATAATCAATAACCACGGAAGCTATCCCGTAAGTGACAGTATAAGTTTAATTATTTATATTTTGTATAAATACTGATTAAAAACGTTTAAAAAGGTTATTAGTTTGATTTATTGTTTAGAAATAGGTGAAGTTCACGTTTCCTGTTTTAGTTTAGGTGCATTGGCACATATACGTAGATATGAATATTTTAAATAATTGTATTTCGAACGGCGGAAAATATAATGACCACCAAAAATAACTAACAGCTATCACCTAAAATATCAATTGATCACCAAATTTAATAAATTGAGCACCAAATTTTAATGAGGTGGTTGATGACAAACTAATTTTGCCTAGGCCGACTTGGGGCACACCGACACGACACGACATTTTTTATAAACCATTTAGAAGTAGGCACCCCGCGAAGCGGGGCTCCGTCGACCGGGTCTCCCTCGACTCGGATGCAATGCATGTCATTAACTAAAAATTAATGTTTGGTCTAATTTCACGATAAAATGGGAATTAATTTTGGTAATCATTTACTAACTTTGGCAATCAAAAGTGTTTTTTTTGTCGTTACATTTTTGCTAAATCTGGTGGTTCGTTAATTGTAAGCCATTTCGAACTTGCATAACTCAAATCCTATTTAACCTTCAATAAGCGGTCTCAGATTTCAATGGAAATATTGAGAAGTGGAATTAGTAGGCATGAATTATACTCATCCCTACGTCTTCAAAACGGTGGCAAAATCGATAAAATCATCTCAATCATCAGCTCAGCCAGCGCTGCGCTCACGTGGTTACAGAGGCCCTACTCTTTAACACTCCGTCCGTATTTCGTATCTATCCGTCTCTCTCGCGCACGTCTGCAGATGAGTGCGAGTGACAGAGATGGATAGATCCGAAATACGGACGGAGCGTTAGGAGTAGGGCCTCAGCTGCAACCCCTTTCACGACGAACGGACGAACGGATGAACTTACATAATGTTTCCACTCACACGGAGACACTCACTGAGTTGTGTCCGTATCCGTATGGATACGGACACAACTCAGTGAGTGTCTCCGTGTGAGTGGAAACATTATGTAAGGTGTACCTAAAAAGATCCTTCACGAATCCGTCAACCAAGCATTCTGTAGGTACATCAAAGTTGATCAAACTAAGTTAGTCTACGTAAAAATTATTATATATAATCACGTATTACGGTAGAACTCAGTGTAACGCACTCAAAAAAACTCAAATGTTCTGATGGATACATTGAATAGTAATATTTAAAGTAAAATTATAAAATTATAATCTTGTACTTATTAAAAAAAACTTAGGAAATGTGTAGTAGGAACTTTGACCCCCAATATCTCCGTTACTAGAAGGTTCCTGAGGCGCAAAACATACAGAAAAGGCGTACGGTGAAGACGCGGCGCAGGCGCAGAGCAGGCGTGGAACAGATAAGGCACGGACGCGATTTAAATTATATCAAAGAGGCGAAGAGACGCCGCAACTAGTCATTATACAGGCTGACTTTATCGTGATAGAATGTCTTCCTCTTCAGACGACGAAGATGCGCTTGCTTTGCTGCAACTCATTAACGTGCAGAGACACCGAAGATATTGGGTGCACCCTATGTGGAAAATGTCATAAGAACATAGATATTTTAAAATAATGGAAAAATTATGCGAATATCCTGATCATTTTCCTACAGTGTATAAAATGTCACTAGAATGTTTCCACATTCTATTGTCGAAAGTAAACACGGTCTGCATTTTTCTGCACCTACTGTATAAACAAAAGTCGTGCTGCTTGCGCGCCTCTCCGGTTGCGACTGCTAGCGACGCGGAACAGGCGACGAAACGACGTGCCTGCGCCACGCCGCTTGAGTATAATTCACATCGTGTCGCCCACCTACATTTTGTATTGAAACGTTTTGAAGCGGCAAGATGCCTGCGCCGCGCCTTCACCTTAGGCGCAAAACATACAGAAAAGGCGTACGGTGAAGACGCGGCGCAGGCGCAGAGCAGGCGTGGAACAGATAAGGCACGGACGCGATTTAAATTATATCAAAGAGGCGAAGAGACGCCGCAACTAGTCATTATACAGGCTGACTTTATCGTGATAGAATGTCTTCCTCTTCAGACGACGAAGATGCGCTTGCTTTGCTGCAGCTCATTAACGTGCAGAGACACCGAAGATATTGGGTGCAACCTTTTTTTTTTTTTTTCGGACGTGAAATCATCAAATGACTCCTCCCGCTCTGGGCGGAGCAGGAGGGAGTGTCAGACTTTTACTGACCAAAACCCATCCATGTTCCTTCATCGCCCTTTGTGTTCCGGGGCCATTGTATCTCTTTCGAACAGTCCCGCAACCAAATGCAACCAATGCATCGGTCCTTATGGACCCCTTCGTTTTGCTGACTCTCTTTGAGGCGCGCGTGGAACACGAACGCGCCGTCGACACGGCCTGTCGTCATGAGACGGACGGACGGCGAGCTAGCCCATAGCCCACCGTCCACAGGCCCGCGCCTACGGTGGCCGGGGGCCACGTGGTGGCCCCCGACGCCCGGGGCGTCTCCCGCAGCGGCCGGGACGTTGAGAGGTTCTCTCCTTCTCACGTTCCGCCACCTCCTCTAGCATTACTGCTTCGCAGAAGGAGGTGACGGCGTCCCATTCCGTCTCGCTCTGGACCATGGCTTGCACCAGGGCCGGACGGGAGAGGTCGCCGCCGCCGCCGCCTTCGAGGACACGGCGGTGCTCCGCCCACGCGGGCACACCTCCACCGTGTGCTCCACCGTGTCCTCCGGTCGATCCCCACAGTGGAAACACCCAAACATCGGACGGGAGGAAACCTTCCGTGATTCGGTGCAGGAACCTCCCGAACACACCGTGTCCGGTGAGGACCTGCGTCAAGTGGAAGGTGAGGACGCCGTGGCGTCGCTCAAGCCACTCCTCAAAGAGGGGACTTATCGCCAAGCTGTCACAAGAGCATAGATATTTTAAAATAATGGAAAAATTATGCGAATATCCTGATCGTTTTCCTACAGTGTATAAAATGTCACTAGAATGTTTCCACATTCTATTGTCGAAAGTAAAACACGGTTTTCATTTTTCTGCACCTACTGTATAAACAAAAGTCGTGCTGCTTGCGCGCCTCTCCAGTCGCGACTGCTAGCGACACGGAACAGGCGACGAAACGACGTGCCTGCGCCACGCCGCTTGAGTATAATTCACATCGTGTGACCCAATGATAGTTATTAAAGCTTTCCGGCAAATAAAAATCAAACTAACCGAAGATCTATGGGGAATGTCTATCAAAGTGTGTACATCCATACTGGAGACTATAGCCCCATACTTAGCTTTAATTTTTAATTTGTGTGTAGACCAAGGAGTTTTCCCTGATCTAATGAAATACATTAAAGTGATACCTCTTTTCAAATCCGGGGACAGTAAAGATACTAATAATTATAGACCTGTATCCGTGTTGCCAGTTTTTAGCAAGGTGTTTGAAAAAGTAATGCTTAATCAAATGCTCAATCATTTTAACACCAACAAAATTTTACACGATCAACAGTATGGTTTCACCAAGGGACGTTGTACGACTGACGCCGGTGTTACCTTATTAAAGCACATATTTACTGCGTGGGAAGAGTCTCAAGACGCCATAGGAATATTTTGTGACCTTTCCAAAGCATTTGATTGCGTAAATCACGACACATTACTTTTGAAACTTGAGCATTACGGACTAGGTCAACTTGCACTTAGTTTGGTGAAATCATATTTGAGTGATAGACAACAACTTGTTCAAATAAATGGTGTTAATTCAAAGGGTTTAAAAGTAAAAATGGGGGTTCCGCAAGGCTCAATATTGGGTCCTTTCCTCTTTCTCGTGTATATAAATGATCTACCCTATTTATTGAAAAACCAACCTCAAAATATGGTGTTGTTTGCTGATGACACTTCCCTAATTTTTAAGATAAATAGACGGGCCCAAAATCTAGATGACCTGAATAATGCCCTACTTCAGGTCCATAATTGGTTCACAGCAAACAATTTGGTATTAAATGAAAAAAAAACGAAATGCATAAGATTTGCTTTACCCAATGTTAAGAGTAGTGATTGTGAAATAATATTGAATAAAGAGAAACTTGAATTCGTAGATAAAACGGTTTTCCTGGGGATTACGCTTGATTCAAGGCTACAATGGGGTTCACATTTAAAATCCCTTGCGGGGCGGCTAAGTTCAGCAGCATACGCTATTAGAAAAATCCGTCAATTTACTGATGTAGATACCGCTAGACTGGTGTATTTTAGTTACTTTCATAGTATAATGTCTTATGGCATTTTGCTATGGGGACGGGCTGCAGATATTGAGTCTATATTTATTCTGCAAAAAAGAGCCATCAGAGCCATATACAATCTTCGTAGGCGCGATTCTCTAAGGGAACTGTTTAAAGATATTGGCATCATGACGGTACATTGTCAGTATATCTACGAAAACATAATGTACGTCAGAAAAAATCTGCATCTTTTTGGTAAAAGAGGTGACAGACATAATTACAGTACTAGAAATAGGGACCAACTAGTTCAGCCGGGCTTCAGACTCGCTAAAGTAGACTCATCTTTCATGGGGTACTGTTTGAGATGCTATAATAAAATTCCACAAAGTATTCTTGAACTGAATGAGACGAAATTTAAAACATGCATCAAACGCACACTATGTAAGCAAGCTTATTACAAGTTGGGCGATTATATCGCTGATAAAAATGCGTGGCTCAATGCTGGTCCTGCTCCACATGGACAGGGGCGCATAAATTAGATAGCATTACATATAATTGTTGGAGCTGCTGAAGATTGTACAACTATCTTTGCATTGTATAGATTCAATCTCTAGTATTATATAATCGCATAGCCCATATTGTGTGAGTACTATGTAAAGCTATCATTCACTGGAATCCTACGTCTTTTCTTGACTTGAATGTGCCCAGGCAGTTGAGAGTATGTCATGCTCACTCTAATGTCTCGCTGATGGTGGCGCGTGTGTCCGATCATTTGGTTCCCTACAAAATGGTTGAGTTAAATGGTGCTGATCCATGCGTCATGTTCGTGAACGGGCGCTGTCAGTTGTGACTGGTCATCTCTTAGTTGCCGTGGCTTATTTTAATGTTATTTTTTAATTGTATTTTTTGTTTTTACTATGGACACTTTTAACGTGCACATCTTGCTACATTGTTCTCACATAATATACCATCTCAACACGAATGATGTAACCAAGATTTTGTAACAATTTTATGATTTAAAAGAGTGTCCATGGAGTTTCTTGCCCGTTCTTCTCCATAGAGATCTACGCTAGGGAACGGGCAACTACAGTACTTTCACAGTTTTTATGTCTTGTGACTGGGACTGTAGCTACATTTAATTTTCATCTTTGTTTCGACAATTCAAAAGTGCCTGCAACTGGCCTACTTGAAATAAATGATTTGATTTTGATTTTGATTTTGATTTTGTCGCCTACCTACATTTTGTATTGAAACGTTTTGAAGCGGCAAGATGCCTGCGCCGCGCCTTCACCTTACGCCGTTTCTATATAATTCGCGCCTTAGCCGCTTCTGTATAATTCGCGCCTAACAATGGTCCAGAACAAAAAAATCGGTGATGACAGACGGACAAGAAAGTGATATCATAAGTGTTTCTTTTTTACCTTTTGAGGTACGGAACCCTAAAAATACCGTAATGATGATGTGATGTGGCTTTCGTTCGTGTTAATTTAGAATTTGCCAATCAATTCAGGTTGTACCTACTCTGCCTGTATAATAAGTAATATAATTCAATCATGATATTTTCAAGTTACTTTGTCGCATTAGATTTTATCTGTAATGGCAAAGGGAACGTGTGTGATAAATAAATAAAATAAAAATAAAATAATTCTAAAGACACGTGGCGCCATCTACTATCATAAGAACGTTTTTATTGTTTTCCTCGGGAACAGTATTTTATTTCAGGATATAAGGTGCTTAAGTCCGTTAACAAACAAACTTACTTTCGCATTTATTATATTTTATGATTGATGATATCTTTGAAACTATGCATTTTTGGACCACATATTGTAGGACTTTGTAGTATATTATGTACTTAGGCTAATACAACAAGAACTCTACAGCTACGGGATTTCAAAAACATGTTGTATACACCAGCATGCCAAATATATATGTTAGTAACAATGAAAACTTATAAACTATGTTAGTAATTATTTACTCTAAGCTGGGTGAGGCACGCCGATCCTGGGGAATGTCTACTTGACTGCCTGCAGTCGTATCCACCGCCCCAAGATCGGAGAGTCCCACCTATCAGCCAACGTTCTCAGAATGATGTTGGGGCTGGCGCGAATACGGCGTAGCAAAGATGCGCATCTCTTGCGCATGATGGCCGAAAAACTATCGACGTCCGCGTCCGCAAACATGCCGGACGCGCTACAATAACGCGGCAGCCCCATCAGCACCCGGAACGTGTTGTTATATTGTGTGCGCAGACCACTGTATGCCCTTTGCGTAAAGTTCACCCACAGGCTGCACGTGTAAAAGGATTGGCAGTAGGCTTTGAAAAGCGTCACCTTAACCTGAGCCGTACAACGTGCAAACCTGTGGGCCAACATTCCACATCGAACAGCCAGCGACCTGCGCTCCCGTTCTACATCCACATTATCTTTTAAATCGTCTGAGACCCAATGACCCAGATATTTAAAATGTGTAACACTTTTTTTTTTTTCTTTTTGTGTTTTTTACATTTTTTACGCAAATTTTTGATTTTTACTTCCTGGATCAAATTATTTCGGTCGGCGTACACGAGTCGATAATAATAGCGATCTCCGGATGATTGTCGATTGATACTGACGAAAATTAGAAACGAGACTGACATGAGACTGAGGAGCGTCCTGAATTGACGCAGAATTATAGTACTTTAATTTTATTTATTGTAATTTTGTCTTATTATGTTGACAAACGAAAACTAATGAAACTTATTCATTGTAGATTAAAGTTTTATATCATATTAATTTATTTGATAAAATTTAGTTTATTTGGAATATAATGGACGCTGAATCAAGACATTTATGACTTAAATTACGCTTTCTTTACGATTTTTTCCGTGAAAATTCAATGAATTTAAAGAAATTCTAAAACTCCAATAAACAAGTAAAACATTCAGCTTATTTTCAGTAATTTTAGCTTTTATAAGAATTGCATGTAACAATGTGAATTTGAGCGTCAAAGTTCCATCGCCGACAGTTTTCCTACTGAGTTCGTAAAATATTTATAGTAAATTACACGAAAAGAAAAATGAAAATGCGTAACTCCAACTTACAAGAAAGAGAATGGCACTATTGCTATTTATAAGCAAATCATTAAAATATCTAACTGATGCTGAAAATAACTGCGTCAAAAGTCATGAATTTGAGTAAAAAATGTAATAGGACTCTTAAGTTGTTATATCACAAAAACCTTATGGTAGAAGTCCTCGTAATGATAGTTACGCAAACGAATAGCAACAATTGTGGCATTATTTCTACTAATGAATGAACAATTACTATTTATGTAACAGTTTCTGTTTCGAACTCTATTGTCGCCAATTCGGCAGTCAGTATTTTCCAGGCCGTATTTTATGACTGCTCATGGTAAGCAAAGTTGTAACATTGATATAATAGCTTTAAATTATAAGCGTTACAAATTCTGGAGTGATCAATGTTTGTCTTTACTCTGAATGAGAAGAGGTTTGTGTCTTGAAGTGGGGTAGTACGTAGGGTTTGTTTCATCCAGCGCTACTTAATGATTTTTGTCATTAGTAACTGCTTTACCTAATATTATTTAATTTCAGAATCATGGATACAACCTTTAGAACACTGCTTCAAATAACAATAGCAACAAAGGTATTAGCCTTGACTTTCGAAGACATGATGAAATCTCTACCAATGCCTGCAGATGTAAAAGATATGATCATGGAAATGCGCAAAAAACTACCAGAACATAACGTAGAGACTAATATAGACGACAACACTATAACGGATTTTAAAACAACGACTCCCTTCATTGCAAGAAAATCTAACGAAATGATGAAGCCGACGAATAAGGAGGGGACAAAAATGGTGACGGAATTGAACAAGCTTGTGACACCAAGTAAAATATCATTAAGATCTTCAGTAACAACAATAAATCCTATATTCAGGTGTGTTTTAAAAAAGAAAACAACAGAAGAACCTCAAACGATACCGCCGGCAGTCCAAATACCAATACCGATGCCGATACCAATGCAAATCCCTATTTACGCAAGCATGCCCATCATAATGCCGATGAGATCATACTTTGAACCGGTGAAACACGATCATCCACCACTTTACAAAATAAAAAAAATGATAGATGAAGACGAAAAGAAATGGAAGGAAGAGAATGGAAGTGAAAAAGAGGCTTCCTTGGAAATAGTTTACAGTGATATGAGTTCAGGGCAAAGTAGAGATACGGGTACGGATACAGATACGGAAACGGAAACTGATACTGACGATTCCGAATATATTGACGTGGGCCACGAATATTACGATGATGTAATTAAAATCAATACACGAGGAAGAGACAATAGATAGGATAACATTATTAACATTTTATTTTTACTTTTGTACAATTTTATAATTGATTACGAACTTTACTATTCGAAGGAACAGTAGTTTTATTTTTATTTGCGTTTTTCAACCAGAATGAGCAGTGTTTTTTTAACGCGATGAAATTTGAATCAGTGATTTTCTTAATACATAATTTTTAGTTTTCCGTAGTCCTGAGAAGGAATCCTTATAGTTTCGTCATGTCCGTCTGTCCATCCGAGATTTTGCTCAGAAACTTTTAGTAATAGAAATTATTGATTGATTGTGGGGTATCGTTAAATAGGTCTTTTAAAATGACTTATGGGTTGCTAGTACTATTTTTCGATTTAATGCCCCATTTACGAAATATTAAACTTCAAAGTGCAAATATTTGTTCCAGTAGGCGTCCCTCTAAAAGCTAAACTGCTGGCTTGAAAAATCTGGAAAAATTCATGATGATAGTACATTTCATGAACTTTAAAGGAAAATTATTGCGGTTAAGATAACTTCATTAGTTTAGCAGTAATAGTCGTTGAACTTGGGTGTTGGATAATTTTGTACCAAATACAAAATCCTTATTTTTGCTCCGCTCGAATTGGTCGTAGCGTGATGTTATATAGCCTTCCTCGATAAAAGGACTATCCAACACAAACAAATTTTTTAAAGTCTAACCAATAGTTCCTGTGATAAGCGCGTCCAGCCAAACCAACAAACTCTTCAGCTTTATATTATAGATTTATACAGGGTGTAAAAGACCTCATCACGAAGCCGTCAACCAAGCATTCTGTACATCAAACTTAGTAACTTTACGCAAAAATTATTGCTGGGAAACGACTTTTTTTTTGGGGTGAAAAATCATGTTTTGTGGTAGAACTCAATGTAACGCGCACTCAAATCATTGTGCTGATGGATGGATTGAATAGTACGGGGGTCGTGGAGGTGTTTAAAGTAAAAATCTTACATTAAAAACATTGTATTTAAAACAAAACTTGAACGTCAAAAAGTTGAACTTTGCCCCCCAATATCTTCGTAACTAGAAGGTTCCCAGGTATGGCGTAGAACAAAAAAATGATCGCAATGACGAGGAGAACAAGTGCCTTTCGGCTTCGTTCGTATTTTAATTAGTACTCAAAACATTTGCACGCCATAGTATGTGGCAAACATGCATGTCTGAACAATTTTTTATTTTATGCCATCCTACATGCACTTTTATTATTGTACGTGTACACACGTTTATGCAAATAAATATACCTTATCTTATCTAATCTTAAGAGTTACACCCTTTGTAGTAAGAACAACAGAATCGTTCTATATTGTGATAACGGGCTACTACAGAATCCTACACTGCGCGTGGCCCGACACGCACTTGGTCGGTTTTTTATAACACGGTTCCTCTTTCCTCCTCTTTACGAGAGGGAGTGAGACATAATCCACGACACAGGCCCCGTGCAGGTTTTTTTTAATCTTGCTTTATGTATTCTAATTGGCGAATAACAATTTTCTCGTTATATTAAGCTTACGTGCGTCAAAGCAAGTTTGTAAAGGTGTAATGACGATAATTGTGATAATTTCTCGGTGAAGTTAACTGCTATGATCATTGTTAATTAGCAGCTTGTTACTTACTTTGACTTATTACTTGAGACATAATCTGATAGAACCAGCAATCTCAATTCAGATACCAGATATAAAGGGTGTAAAACACCTCTTAACGAAGCCGAAAGGCACTTGTTCTTCTCGTCATTGCCATAATTTTTTGTTCTACACCATACCTGGGAACCTTCTAGTTACGGAGATATTGGGGGTCAAAGTTCCAACTTTTTGACTTTTTAATATAAGTTTTTAATGTGAGATTTTTACTTTAAACACCTTCACGACCCCCGTCCTGTTCAATCCATCCATCAGCACAATGTTTTGAGTGCGTTACATTGAGTTCTACCACAAAACATGATTTTTCACCCCAAAGAAAAGTCGTTTCCCAGCAATAATTTTTGCGTAAAGTTACTTAGTTTGATGTACAGAATGCTGACGATGACGGCTTCGTGATGAGGTCTTTTACACCCTGTATGTATATCTCTCAACTTTCAATCTGAGCAAAACGAAGAATGATATCGCACTCTTTATCTCCGTCAGTATGTAAATTCTTTTCTTTTCGTAGAATGCACCAAGGCCAATGTCATTGTAAATAATAAAACGTAATAAAAGTGTAAAATACTTAAGAGCCTATACTACCTCAGATTAGCACCTCTATTTTTGGTGGTTCAAACTTCGTTTGTAATACTGTTAGAATAACGTTCTAATCAGCTTGCACTACAAAGCGGTTGTTACGTCAGTCACTGCGGCCGAATTGTGCGACATGAGTGGTTTTTATTCTTTATAAAATCAAATTTTCGTCTTTTGGAAAAAATAAAAAGCATAAGACCTGCTTTATAGTTAGTTCAGTTAGTATGCAAAGTTTCATGATATAACTTGAAGTACTTTTTGAATACCAGCGGTTTATTGTTCGATTTGGCGGTAACTTTGGGATTTTTTTCTATCGAGAAAATTGTATGAAATCGTGTTTTCGCCAAACATAAGACGTAACATTAATCCTCAACTTTACCATATATTTATTTCCGAATTAATGTTGCAGTGTTTTAGGCATAACGGAGGATCATGCTAAGCCATTTGAGGTAGTATAGGGCCTTAAAGCTTTATTCTCTATTTAAAAACTTCTTTAACCACACCTTTGGACATATCTTTACAATTAAGTAAAGGGGAATCTTTCACGATGTATTTAACTACTTAGGTATTAAAGGAAGCTCAGCATTTATCATTTTCTTCTTAGCGGTGCTTTCGAAGACCATCTCCTTTGTCCTTGATATCCAGTTCAGGTGTAACAGGCGTAACGCATATACCAACAGAGCTAGGCCGATCAGAGCCGATACTGCTTCGATGCTCAGCACTATGTAGGGCGCTATTTGGTACACCAACACGAATTTACTCATTGTCCCTTCTGTCATCTTTGGTTGGTCCTGCAACAAGAAAATAATCTTAACAGTTAAGTGCTATATATCCCTCAAATGGCTTAGCATGATCCTCCGTTACGCCTAAAATACTACTGCATTAATTTTGAAATAAATATATGATAAAGTTGAGGATTAATACTAAGTCCTATGTGTGACGAAAACACGATGCCATAAACTTTTTTCAATAGAAAAAAAATCCAAAGTTACCTCCAAATCGAAACAATAAACCGCTGGTATTTAAAAAGTACTTCAAATTAGATCATGAAACTTTGCATACTAACTGAACTAACTATAAAGCAGGTCTTATGTGTTTTATTTTTTTAGTCCAATCAATAGATTTTTTGTAAATCGCAAAAAAGCACTCATTTCGCACTATTCGGCCGCAATGACTGATGTAACAACCGCTTTGTAGTGCAAGCTGATTAGAACTTTATTCTAACAGTACTTCAAATGAAGTTAGAACCACCACAAATAGAGTTGCTAATTTTAGGGTTAGATGGGCCTTAAATAACACCAATAACACTGCGCTAGGAGGTCTTTATATATAGTGTACCTTTATTCAAGTCAACTAACTTATGCCCGCAGCTCTAACCGCGTGGAGTTCGGTAATACGATCCAGTGGGACAACCCACTGGATCGTACTACAGGTGTAAACTATCTGTGTACCTAATTTCATCTAAATCTATATAATTTAGGTTACTAGTTCATGACCATCTAAAATTTGGACATTTTCCTACTCCTCCTTCATCCTTTAAGGTGGATGCTCCAGGGTAGCCCGCGAAATTCAAATTTTCTTACGTTTTTTGCGACTTTTTCAAGTGAAAAGTTCGTTCCTCGACCTTTATGAACTTGGAGGGTTGCATTGATGATTTTGAGGATTATAATTCTGTAACTACATACGTCTTACAGTCGCGAACAGTATTTCAATCAATATATACAACCTAGCACTGGCCTGCAAATAGCAAAAAACGTAAGAAAATTTGAATTTATATGAGGATATGAGATCTCCCGGATCCGTAGTAAGAATGGGGGTACCACAGGGCTCAATTCTTGGTCCATTTTTGTTTCTTATTTACATAAATGACTTGCCCCACCTCATAAAGGATAATCATGACATAGTATTGTTTGCAGACGACACTTCTCTTTTATTTAAACTCAAACGTCAGCAGTTAGTTACGGATGATGTTAATAGCGCCCTGGCAAAAGTCGTTAATTAGTTTAATGTTAATAACCTACTCCTAAATGAGAAAAAAACTAAATGTATTAAGTTTACGATACCCCATGTAAGACAAGTGGAAACTACTGTACTAATTAAGGATGAAGAGTTGAAACCGGAAGATAGCACAGTGTTCCTAGGCATAACTTTGGATGCCAAGCTTCAGTGGGGCCCGCATATAGACAAATTGTCAAAAAAACTTAGCTCTGCAGCATACGCCGTTAGAAGAATTCGTGAGTTAACTGATTTAGAGACAGCCCGTTTAGTTTACTTTAGTTATTTCCATAGCGTGATGTCGTACGGTATTCTCTTGTCCATGCCGCTGATATACAGACAACATTTGTTTTGCAAAAAAGGGCAATTCGTTCAATTTATAAATTAAGTCCCAGTCCTCAGAGAAAAATTTAAAGAGATTAATGTTCTTACTGTGCCTTCTCAGTTTATTTATGAAAACCTTTTGTACGCACACAAAATATTAATTTGTTTAAAAATATTAATTTGTTTAAAAAATACAGTGATATCCACAACATAAATACGAGGAACAAACACAAATTTGTTGTTCCTGCAACGAGGCTCAAAAAAATATATATACGTTCAGATGCCAATGTATACGTTTTTACAATAAACTTCCGAGCCAAATTCAAGCACTAAGCCTAAATAAATTCAAATCGTTTATAAAACGGAAGTTGTGCCTGAAAGCCTACTATCATGTTAATCACTATCTCGAAGATAAAAAGGCTTGGGATTAAGCTGCTCCAATGAAATTTGCTCTGTGAATGTCGAAGCTTCGGACTTCGCTTGTTTATTATTTATTCCTTTCTTATCCTTTTTTTTTTTTTTTTTTTTTTTCTTTTCCTTTTTTATACACTCTGAAATTTAATGTTTTGACATGTATTTTATTATTTTTTACTTTATTTGACATTTGCTGATTTGTCATGAATACTTATTTTGTTAAGTATTTTACTTTTTTTATCATCATTGTGACTTTTAATGATTTTTATTTACATTCTTTTTGAATATAACTTGTTATGAATTTTATATGATTATTGTAAATGTGGGGACCATGTGTGATGTGGGTCACATTTATATTTTTTGTTTATTTTTTCCCACAACTGTCTGGCAGTTTGAGTACTCTAAGCGACCTACCCAAATGTCCTTTCTTTGGTATTGATCGTCGTTTCGTTGAGCTCCTTGAGTTATAAGTCAAGCTACACGTTAACTGATAAATGCTTGCACTGACTGGACAGGTCCACTCAAATCTGTATGGTTCTTTCTTCAAAAGACCATCTCAGACACTAATCTGCATAGTCCTCATGTGAATTGAGCAAGATTGTCTGGACTTTAAAGGAGACTATGACCTCTGAGTTTGTTTCGGCTGTTTCTTCTCAGAGTAGTCAGGTACGAAACACCGGCCCCATCTAGTTTAAAAAAATGACGTGTAAAAGTGTTTGTAAAAACCTACTTGCAAAATAAACATCATTCATCATTTATGGAGGCCAGTGCCATTACTTTCCTACCGGAACATAGAAAAGTCTTCAGAAGTGGTAAAAAAACATATGTTTTTCACTACGGAAATGCCGTTTTTTGTTATTCCTTTCACGAATGTGGTATGACCATGGACCTACTGATTCATTATTTTAATGCCCTCAATAAACGCACTCTAAAGCCATACAATTGCATACAAGGTTTACTATCCACGCCATCGCCATCATCATCTCATTCGTCAACAGCCCGACTTCACTCACAGCTGGGTATGATCTCCTGATATATGCTGTGGCAACAAAGTCAGCCCGTCTTGCATTTTTTGTTGTTTTATCTAAAAATGTAAGTCCATGGAGCACTGACACGTAATGACGTATAGATTGGCGGAAGTCCTTCCACGAGGTAAAACAGTTCACAGGTCAAAATAAGTCAACCATGATGTTAACTTGTTTTAATTACGCAATAATAACTTAATTGTTTGTTACTTTTAATAATAATTTCCTGGGAGTTTTGTTGTAAGACAGTAATTTTAGCAAACAGGTTTTAATAATCACAAGATTTGATCATACATTTTTAATTCTGCAAGGTTTTTTTGTTTTCGCAAGTAAGCATTAGTGTCTAATAACTTGGATAGAAGAGGTAAGCTAAAGTCATACGTTTTTTTACTGGAATTAACACAGATCAATAAAACAATGCACGCTACGGTATACCCACGAGACCGGGGGTGGTCCAGTGCCCAGTGGTAAGGGCCGTGTTTAGGAGTCGTGGCCGTGAACGCAGAAATCAACTTTACTTTGTGTATTTTTTTAGCCCACGTGAAAGGTCAACTGCCGCTCGCAGTGGTTAGAACATTATACATTATTAGACCGATTAAGACACGTTGGCTTTTGGTTCGAATCGTTTTACTGGCAGTTATTGAATATGTGACTAGAACTTACCAGCTTAACATGAAGAACTGGTAGAGCGGACTGGGACATCATCTTGGTGACTCTGTTATAACTGAGGTCGTCTAGCATCAAGGTCAGTTGCATGGACAGCTTCGTGTTGTAGGTGATGCTTGCTTTCTGCAACAAATACCATTTGCTAATAAACACTTATTTTGAAGAGTCTGTTCTCCAGATAACAGCCACTGTATAGCAACACCCCTTGGTAAGACTAAACTAGGCTAGACTTGATAGGATATAAGAAAGGGAAAATGATACCTAAAAGATAGCGGTGACGGCTGACATTACAAAAAAAAGAGCGGTGAAAAGCCATGAACCAACAGAAAGAAAAACGGGGTAAGCTCAACGCTTAAGAAAATCAATAATCGCTGATGGTTGACAAAACAAAATTAACATTCTGTAAAATAAAGACAAAAATAGTAGATGCGATCCACAGATACGATGAGACAGTACTTACACGATCTACTACAATTTCGTTGACATGCACTTTTCTATCCGGTTTTAGTCCATCGATGCGGTCCAGTACCTTGGGATCGGTATCCAGAAAATGTGCTTTGGATATTACAAATGGAAGATCTGTGAACAAAAACCTAGTATTAGTGTGTAAATAGTTATTCTAGGTAATGCAAATTCTTAGGCCCGAGACTGGATGCAGCTGAACTCCACTGTTTTAAATGGAGTGACTGCCTATCTAATCTTCACGACCCAGTTTATATTCTGTATTTAATACGATATCCCTTGGTATGAATGGTCGTCAGACTTTCGGGCCACTGCCTACATGTAATTACTGTCTACAACTACAAATGACAGCCAGGACTCGTGCTTTCAGAGGCACGGAGGAAACTCGTTATGTTATTGGTGGTCACTCATCCACGGATCAACCCAGCACCCCTAGCCAAGTTACAAACGTTTCGTATCGATTATCTTTCTACAATCGTAAACGCCTCGGCGTAACCGATTGTAGAAAGCGCTAAATTGGTAGCCAAGTTGACACGATTGAGTCGATCGCTCGTTCTCTAATGTCTGTAGAAAAAACCTACAGTTTAGTCTATGGTGAGCGTTCCTACCAAAGAATTTAGCGATCAACATTGTAGAAACGATAACATGCTATTCTATCATTTTGAACGATGTAAACTTGTCTACGAATTTTCTATTCGTTTTTGTTGATCACGTGCTTTAACGTTGAGATGATGTCATTCCCATTTATTTGAATAGTTTTCTACTAGCGTTAACGATTGTAGATTGTCAACTTGGCTAGGGGTGCAGGTTAGCTAAGGCTGTATTATTTAGCCACAAGCACAATATCGACATAATAAGCCTTTCGGAAGCTTGTGTTAATACATACAGTTTTAACTTTTCAATCATCGTTATCGCTTACCCTCATCAGCCTACAACAGTCCACTGCTGCACATAGGCCTCTTCAATCGCACGCCACTCAACTCGATGCTCGGATCCTCTCATCCAGTTGCTACAAGCCCCTACTGCGAAGTTATCGCTTATTAGAGTTATAGAATACCGGTATGTCTCGACGCCTTGGTTTTTTATAGTCACTGCGATTAATTGTGCCTCAGAGGTCCTATTTACTGTCCTTTAACACTCACTATAAAAACACTCAGCAATATCCATAAGTCCATCTGGATAGGACTTTGAAGTGATGGGGTTGACATTAGCGAGGAAGGTCCTGTTACTGATGGCGTAGACCAAGGCCTCTCCACCATACTCCATGATCCTGCTGCCGATGTTCTCCAGGTGCCAGGTCCTGCAGAGGCCCTGGCGGTACAGGTTGAGAGGGACGTTTGGGGTCAACATGGGTGGGTAGGCGCCACCCTCGTAGGTATCTTCTTTAAAGGTTAGCTCGCTGGAAACATGATAAGGTTAAAGAAAAGCTTTAAAAATAATAATAAGATTTTGCAAAGACAAACTCATATCTAGTATGAGCAGACTTTCAATGATGGAAACCGTAGGAACGCCGTTTATGTTCTCGTTCCATGGAACGTTGAGATTTTCACTGTAAAATTAATGCTTTATGGCATTAAGTCGGCTCGAGTGCCACTACTGTACATGAGGTTTAAGTAAATAAGATACATAATGTCGACCTTTTATCAGACGTTTATGTACCTTTCATCAACAATACTGATATCGCCCGTCTGGATGTGCTTGAGTTTCTTCACCGACTTGATCTTGAACCGGTCCTGGTAAGTGGCCCCCACTACTATCCTGTAATCTGACTCGTTCTCGTATAACTGCAAATAAGTATAATGAGTTAAAATTATTAAATCTGGAGTAAGAAAGAAGCAGGGGGCTGTTCGCACGCGCTCTGGCCATTTACCGCTCCTCAATGCTCATCCTATTTTTCAAAACAGACACGTTTTATACGGTGGCGCTGTTTTGTCAGTCTCTTGGTTGTCCGCCACCAAAGTTATTCACTCGACGAAGTTTCTTTGTCGCAAAGTTGATTATAAGGTACTGCCTCATAGACCACGCCGCAATTCCGAGCTTTCTGATGTAAGTTAAACATATGGCGGGTAAAAGCTTGTCTCATTTCTAAATTTCTTGTCACCGGTGACTTACCCTGTCCAGAAGTCCAAAATTATCGAAATTTACGATCCCAGGGGCGAGATTATTGCATAACGTGACCAGAGGGTTCTTGTACCCCCAGAGGTAGCTGTGCACGTCCATGTTGATGATGGCCTTGGCATCTATCTGGGCTGCCATTATGTTGAACACGTAACGTATGAAGCTTGGGTAGTTGGACATTACAGCTACTGCACTCTGGAATAAAGAGAAGATGGGATCAAGAGGAGCTTCACGATGAGTTGTTGTTCTAATTGTTGATGGTATGTTATTGTGAGACACATATACACACTTAGGACGTTGGTAATGCTGGTGCACAGGCCTCTCTGTGAGACGGAGTTGGTGGTGGAACTCGTAGCTATTAAGCAGTGGGGTGCTTAGCAGGGACCACCGTGGAAACGAGAAACAGAATAAAAAAAGATAGAGAAAACAAATGTGACTTTAGGACCTAGACAAAATGACATTGTATCAGGCGTATCGATAACGGAAAATTGAAAATGTAGGTACCTATTGTATTGACAGTCACCGAGAAGCTCACGTCAACACTATTAAAACTGGTTGTAGGAATACGAAACTGTACGAAACGCCTTGGCAGCTATTGTCACTATTCTGAGCCGGTTGTCTCAACCGTCTATTACCGAAAGCATTTTTTTCTTTGCAATTAAAAAGTTAGTAATATAACTCACAAGAAAAGGTAAATTAGGCAGAGTAAGGTTGATATCCTTAGGGTGGGCTATGGAGGCTTCCGGAATAAACTCTGATCTCAGCTGCGGTGTCATCCCCATGCTCTTGCCATCTTCACTCATTTCCAGATCCACATACCAACGGTATTCTCTGAAATCAAATGTCGAGTTGATCAAAATGGAAACTGTAGTATGCTACAAAACACTTTTTTGTATACGAATTGAACTTCAGTCCGAAAACTATTGCACTTATTTTATAAATATCACTTGGGCTTATTGCCTACGGCGCTTCTTAAAAGTACACACTCACATAGCATTTTTATTTCAATGACGATCACAGACTAGTTCATTAAATTCGGGCAGTGCCTAATCTAGTGTCAGAGATTTTATGCCGCTAATGAGTCTCTGACTTGGCTTAACATGCCGTCAAGAAATATATCTCAGGCATGCCTATTTCCTCACGATGTTTTCCTTCACCGAAGGATGTGATAATTATACAATACACACATGAATCCGAAAAATCAGAGGTGTGGTGCGTTGGATTCGAACTCGAAACCTATGACTTGGCCGATGGTCATACCACTAGGCTACTGCTAAAGGCATTAATTAACAGAGAGACCGAGACAGAGGCTTGTCTAGCGATACCTTGAGCTGATCAATTTAGCCGAGTGCAATGAGAGGTTTTCCTTTTGAGTTTTTTAAAAAAAAAACTTAGTTTCCAAGAACTCTATAGATGGCGTTGAACTTACGATAGTTGGTGCCGATAGTTTATGATAGTTGGTGCCAAAGCCAAAACGCTTGAAAAAAAAAACATTGTGTCACGGTCACGTCACATACTCTCGTTGACTGACACTTTCATTTGCTTAACCTTCCGAATATAACCTACATTTCTCGCGCTTTGTTAAAATCAGTTTTTTTAGGTACCGTTCCTTGCATTATCATACTTACTCCTAGCGCCATCTATCCAGCGACTAGGGAACAGCTAAAAAGAAAATCCCTCATTACACAAAAAATACTCAAAAGGTGGAACGAAGTTTATAGTGGTTGGATTTCCATGGGACTTTTTTTATTGAGTTCCTAGAGGTGTGGAGAAGAAAAAAAAAAAAAAAAATAGCCGTACTTTTTTTTTTGAATTTTCATTTGAATATTTTTTTTTTCGTTCAAGACTAACTTCAAATTCGATGAATTCATATTCTAGCATAATAGTGTGACCTGCGTGAGGAGCTCGTGGCTAAAAAATAACAGCCGCTCGGGTCGATCGCTAGGTTAAGCCGTGCATGCCTAGGTTGGTCTGTGGATGGGTGACCGCCCATTACATACCGAGTTTCCTCCGTGCCTCGGAAAGCACGTTAAGCCGTTGGTCCCGGCTGTCATTTGTATATATTCTTTGACAGTCGTTAGGTAGTCAGAGGCCCGAAAAGTCTGACAACCAGTCTTACCAGGGTATCGTATTACCCGGTACTAACTGGGTTGTGGAGGTCAGATAGGCAGTCGCTCTATGTAAAATACTGGTATTCAGCTGCATCCGGTAAAACTGGAAGCCGACCCCAACACAGTTGGGAAAAGGCTAGGCAGATGATGAATAGTGTGACCTGCGTGCATCCACTAAATGCTAATTTGGTCTGTTTCTTTGTTCATTGTTGTCGATGTAATGCAATATTTCAAGTATTTTTTTGAGTTCTTTTTGAGTTTCTTATTTTCTGCAATTATTTTTTAAATACTGAATGAAAAAAAAAATGTCACGGTTTAATTTTTTTTTTTTAACTTTTCCTCCACTCCTCTAGGAACTCAATAAAAAAATCCCATGAAAATCCGACCACTATAAATTTCGTTCCACCTTATTGTCTAATTGCACTCGACTAATTGGTTTAGCAAAAACTTTTAGCAAGCGCAATCTTAAAGAAATTTCGAGCACTTACTGGAACACGAATGGCCCGACCTCTTCCACCTTCAGCTTGTAGTCTTCCCCAGAGAGGAACCTATCAGCGTTCGTGATGTTGAACACGTAGATTGACAGTGTGGCGGCTGGGATCTCATGCTGGAGTATATTGTACAGGATCGTACCTTTGGCTAGCCGGAGTTTCTAGAACGATGGGGTTTTATTAGGTTTATAGAAACGGACACATAAAATGAGTTATATATGAGTTATAAGAAAAGATTACGAATAGGATCGTTTTAATACTACTGCAACAGCTCATAACGTCCACTGCTGGACATAAGCCACTAATACTTTAACTTTTAATACTATGTACTTTTAATGAGCGCGAAATCTAACACGCGCTATATAAATATTTTATTTTACAAGTTTTTTCTTTTTTTTTTTGGTTAGACATCAATGAGTGATGCAAAATACAGAATTGAATTTCTCTGAAAACTACAATAGTAGATTGTATGACAAGGGAGCAAAATAGTATTTTTACGGCGAGGGCGCTATTTTGATTCCAGAGCGAAGCGAAGGATTCTAGAATAGAATCCCGAGCATAGCGAGGGATTCTAAAATAGAATCCTGAGCGTAGCGAGGGATTCAAAGTACATCGCCTGAGGGAAAAATATGTTTGCTCTCGAGTCATATACTCTACTTTTCATCTCGTTCTATGAGAAAATAAATAAGAGACACTTTTCAGTAATTAATGAATAAGTTTATTTAAAAAAATGACATGAATGTAAAAAAGGTCAATTACAAATTTATCTCGGTATCTAATACACTGGCGAAATTTTGAAAATTTATTGTCACTGTGTGTGTTTTGTTTGGGATTGATATAGTTGTGGATTTATTTATACAGAATGACATTTTTATCACTTTCAAAATAAAATGGGTATAATAGGTGAACGGAGTAGAAGTAAATGCCACACTTAGTTTTTCTTTTTAATTCGAAATAAAAAAAAAAAAAAAAATTTTCGTTTGATGTGAAATTCGATATTTTAAATTTTTTGTTTTTTTTTTTATTTTCTCTTTCTTTGTTCTAATATGAAAAGTTTACTTGAAATTTGTAGCGTTTTTTGATGATGGATCAATTCTTTTCTAAACTGTGGAAAAAAGAAAAACAAAATTAGGTATGCCTTAAGAGGACGCATTGGAAATTTTGGAGTCAATGATCTCAATTTTGGTCAGTAATTACAAAATGAATGAAAATATACGTTGGTGACCTAATAATTCATGATAAAAACCTTATTTTGTTAGTTTTCAATACATGATTAGGTAACTTTTGTAACAGAGAAAAAAATATCAAACATACCTCTTTTTAAAAAGAGATTCACATGTTAAGGGCAAACGGGACCGATTTAAGCCTCTTAACTTTCTCCGTAGATGAGCCTATACATGCTCTTTAAAATTGTAGAAGGAATTTCTCAAATAATCGTTTTCAACTAAATTAAATAACAATAACCATTTTGTCGTTTACGTCCTTTAGTTATAAGCTAGCAATCCTCGCCCCGCTCAGACGCTCAGTCCCCCGCTCAGTCCCGGGGCGCGCGTGCCCGGTTTTAGAACGATGCGTCGCTCCATTCACTGAATATACCCATTTTTTTTGGAAAGTGATAAAAAAGTCATCCAGTATTTTTAGTGTTTGTAATCTCAGTATCTGGCTGGTGCTCAGGAAAAGGTTCCTTTGATGTAGAAGAGCTCGGTGACAACGGCATGGGCGAACTATCTGCAGCTCTTAATTTGATATTTTCTACAATGCGCGTGCTGACCCCCGCACCGTACAAAAAACACTTACAGCCAGTAATTTAAACAATTTTCGTTCGATTTCAATGAACAATTCATGTTCCAAATTCAAATCTCATTACTGCCCGCTAAAAAGTCTAGTGGAGAAAAGAGCTACTTTGCTCCCGCTAAAAAGGGAACAAAACGACACTTTTCGAATAGAAGGGATGAAAATTTCTTTCTTGAACAGAAAGGGATTGTTTTCCATGCAATACCAGATTATTTAACAATTTTACAATATCGATAAGATAAGGTATGATGACAGTGAAAATTAAGTACAACCACCAAAAAAAATTACAAATTATTGAATGATTGGACTAAAGTGTGAATGTGATTTTATGATAGTACTCACTGATTATACTCACGTAATTAACGATCATGAATATGGGGTCTAAGATTATGATAAATACTGGCACTAATAGGAACACGACCCCCGTCAGAAGTGTGGCTAGGATTTTGTCTGTAATAAGTATAATAAAAATTACTGCGACTGCTTTACATGAGGTCCTGGGTTCGATTCCCGGGTCGGGCAAATTGTTATTGGGTTTTTCCATCAGGAATTTTTCAGTAACAGCCACGGAGTCTGGATTTGTGCCCGAATGATGACAATAGGCTCGACCCTATTTCTTGGGACCAAACATAACTGACCCTCCACCTTTACAATGAGAGCAGTATAACGGTGAGATTGACTATATTTACATAATACGGTATTCTCCGAAGAGGAGGTATGTATCTACTACACACAAATATACCGCGACGTAAATGTAACGTAAATTATAAATAAATCTTGAAAACTAAGCGAAAACACTAATTAAATTTTTTTATCGTCTGAAATTACAGAGTTAAGGGGCTGACAACACCTAACTTGTTGAAATTGTTGTTATTTAAGCAGTTTTTTAAGAAAAACCATTTGTTCTAGCACATCAAATAAAATACCTATATATTAATATTCATCATATTTCAAAGACCGTGGACGGACTCGATACATAATTGGACGAAATCGGCTCGATAGAAAATAATTGCAAAAAATGGTCTTAAAATCGTCAATAACGGTTCTATGTCTTTATTTTTTTGACGTATGGGTCTGCAATTAAAAACATGAAGTCAACATATTCATACCTAAACCGCTAACGAGTCATATTTAAAAAATAATCCACACTTTTTTTTATTTCAATATTTATTCATTATTTTCTTCTAAAAACTAGCCGCCCAGTAATAGTGACGTCTCGTTTACTCCCATACAAATAGACAGTGTTCGCGATTTTGGTTTTGACAGCGCCTTTATGATATAAAAACCTAATAAAACGTTCACACACACCCAGGAATAGAACCCATAACCCCCATGGTCATCAGACACACTCTTAACAAGTCACAAATAATTTGTTTTTTGTATACTTACTTCTGCTGGTAATCCGGCTGTTGATGGTATCCGTTCTACTTAGGAGCACCATTGTTGATGTTTATTTTTTCATGCACGTTATCACTTCACTATTTTAGCACTAAATTCATCTTTCTGAAAAGAAAAAAAACACTGCTTTGACATAAATGAAAAACAAGAGATAATTTCTACTATAAAGTTTGAGGACGAAAATTGGTCCCTTACTAGATAACTTTACAAGCTTGCTATCATACTTATAGAAACTGTATAAGGAAAGAGAACGTAAATTAAGACTTTGACACTATCAAGCAATACAGAAAACCATAAAAATACCGTAATTTTAATAATTTTAAAACCAGTTCCAAAGGCCACCCGTTGTTTATCAATGTCAGTCATATATAAATGCAAAGAGCTAGCCGTGTGGTATCCGGCAGAGTAGAATAGAACCAACCCATTACATTGACGGGTGTCGTATAAGGCGACTAATGTCTGAGGCAGAACACCTTGCGCCTCCGTAGACCAGAGAATGGGCAGCAGCGTTTTCTGTTAGTCTGTCATCACTGCGATCTCCAACCCGCCTGCCAAGCGTGGAGATTACGGCAAATTCCTCCCATCATGGAAGAGGCTTATGTCCAGCAATGGACGTTATGGGCTGTTGTTGTTGTTGTTGTTGTGCAAATAGATAATTTGCTAAAGGTTCATCAGTTCATGACTTTTTCATGAAATAATCATTCAAGGGAATAAGTAAACGTAGAGGGTTATATTGAAAGAAAGAAATAAAACGGGTTTATTTGACTCGCACAAAACAAAACAGCCCTGATAATAATATCAAGTGATGCCATTTTATTGATGATTTTAATGATTATAACGTGAGGACGCCGTATTAATAACGGCGGCGTTTTTCAATCCGGCGCGCCATTATGTAAAACGGAATGTTATGCGAATTGGCTGCGACATACCTATTAACTAGGCGGAAGGACAGCGGAGCTTAGTAACAGGGTTCCGTTGTCGGCCTTTGGGTACGGAACAACACGGCTGTCCGAAATCGCGAAGAATAGCGGTCATTGCCCTTTGCCTAATATCTCTTCGTACGAACCAAAACAAATAAACCATGTATTGTTTTTCATTACAAAAAATGTTGAAGATCACGATAGTGACGATTCAAGACTTGAACAAGCTTATTTTTGGTTTTCAAAGTTAAGAAGTTTCATAAATGTAGGTGGGTCAATGACCGCTATTCTCATCTTAACTGGCACCAACTATAGCAAGTGTGTACGGTTCACGTACAGGCAAGTAAGTCGCTGACGCCGCGACCTACTTTCGTTAATTCATTTTATATACTTTTATTATACTAAACGTTAGTTGACCATTAGCTACCTTAGCGATCATACCACGGATTAGCATCCAACATAACTTGTGTATAACTTTACAATAAACTTGGGATCGTGAAGTCTGTGGTTTTCGTCAACTCACATCACTGCAACTTGACCACTCTGAGCCGTACATAAAAAGTGGTCCTTCGAGCCGGATGAATAGTGTGCAGAGTGTCTCTATTACTATAACGTTAGCGAATCGGTCTAGTTGGTCTCCCACAAGCGGGTCGCCCCAGCTGGATTGAGAAGGCGCACAGAGCGTTAGTAGAGTGCGAACACACTTATCCACAACTATCTACGAACTAGTACCATTGGTGACACAACTCTGCTCTACCAACGGTCGAAGCTATAACTAGCAACAATGGTTCAGAGTGTTGCAGAACTGATAAGCCGTCAGGAAACTATCTTCCGAGACTTGAAGCTTACTTGCACTAACTACAAGAAGGACAGCTCCATCAGGAAGAACTTGGCGTACCTGGAGGAGCGTCTGTCTCGGCTGAACAATAACTGGGAGAAGTTTGTTCACAACCATCAACTACTGGAAGAGTCTGGAACAACAGACCTTCAATACTTCAACGACGACATTTTCAACAGTACGAAGAAGATGTATGAAGAAGTGCTGCAAGACATGTTGAAACGTAAATCGGAACTGCCGTCTGCATCAACTAGTAAGACGGAACAACCACCTTCGACGCCTAAGAAGGTAGGGAAAAATCGAAATTTACTTTCGACGATATCAAATTCCACATACCTCCTCGAGGAACAAGCGAGTCGACGGAAAAGCAGCAAGATCTTTTGCGTCAACAATACTGCAATTTTAGAGCGTTCGAACGCACTGTGGAGAAGATAAACATTGCATCGACGGTGCCTATGGAAAAATGGGAATTAGAAGACAACTTAAGCACCCTGAGAACTAAATGGGAGCTTATAGAAAAGGCAAATTGGGAACTAGACTACATACTACAAGATGAAGACTCAATTTATCAACAGAAATACAATACAGCAGAAAACCTCTATGATGACCTGAAAAGGAAGCTACAACACAACATCTGGAACAATGCACATTATGAGAAATCTACGCCAAGAATACAAATACTGGATTTCCATGGCAACTATAACCAGTGGTTGACTTTTAGAGACCTTTACTGCGAAAGTGTACACAACAATCCGACACTTTCGAAGGCTCAAAAAATGCAACACTTGAAGACAAAACTGAAGGGTGAGGCGGAGAAACTGGTTCAGCATCTTGGCATCAGTGCTGAGAACTACGCATCTTGCTGGGAGATGTTGACCCACCGCTACGATAACAAACGGCTGTTATTCACATCATACATGAACACGCTCTTGAATCAACCTAATGTTCAGCAACCAACCGCTGCAAGCATACGGAAGCTTCACGACGTCATGATGGAGTGCTTGAACGGGCTCAAAAACATCGGGCTAGACACCACCAATTGGGATCCGATCGTGGTTCACCTATTAGTTCAGAAACTAGATAGCGTTACATATAACGAATACGTAAAGGAGATCAAACATCCCAGGGAATTTCCCGACCTGGAAGAGTTCGCCGAGTTTCTAGAATCAAAATTCATGTCACTGGAAACTCTGCAGGGGAACAGCCAAAAATTATCATCATCAAACAAACCATGGAAATCGGAAAAGCAGCCTCACAAGGGATCAGAACACCGAAATAACAACTACAAGAATAAAACGCAGGGGTCATCGTACTTTAACAAGTCACAAAACTCACCAAAGGCCTTCTTCACGACAACAAAAACATGCCCAATATTTCGTCTATTGGTGTTATTTCAGGAATGTAGCTGTCATTTTTGTCTTCCTCATTCATACTGTGTGTTTTATTTAATAGTGTTGGTGTGTCGTATAGGTTTTTATAATAATCGGTTGCTATTCTTATGATTTCGTTTCTGTTATGAGATGTTTTTCCTAGGTTGTCCAAACTATCGATCCAAGTCACCTGTGTTTGTAGCTCTTTACGAGCCTTCTTTATGCTTCCAGTTGTTTTCAGGTGTTTTTGTATCGTGTTTTTTCTATGATTCTGGTAATCGTTCCTTATGTATTTACTGGTAAGCTTATACAATGCTTTAAGTTCGTTTTTCATAGCTCTTGTTTTCAATTCTGTTTTTTGAATCTGTTGTCTTCTATCTATGAGAACTTTAGAGCGCTCTGATATTTTTGTGTTTTTGTGGTTACTGGTTTTTATGCATGTTTGGTGTAGGCTTCTGTTAATAGCATTGAGTATTTTGTCGTAGTAGTTTTGAATATAGTCAGTGGTTTTCGTTTCTTCTAGTTCTAAAATATGTTGGTAAAGTTTTTCTTTAAATAGTTTTATTTCTTTCTCTGTTTCTAAGGTTTTACAATTCTTATTAGTGTAGGTTGTTCTGCTTTTTACAATTTTGGTTATTGACAGGGTTGATCTAATCATTCTGTGGTCAGTTGGGTAGTTTATATTCAGTATTTCTAGGTTTTGAAAGAGTTTTGGTTGACTTGATAGGATGAAATCTATTTCGTTCTTATACTGCCCATTTGGTGATTGCCATGTCCATTTGCGTCCAAGTCTTTTCTTAAAAAAAGTGTTCATGATTGATAAATTATGTTCCAACGCAAATTCAATCAATTTTTCTCCCCGTGCATTTCGTGTTCCGTATCCGTTTGTTTTCATTATTCTGTATTCGTCGGCACGGGGATGACCTATCTTAGCATTAAAATCACCCATGACTAAGACTTCCTTGTAGGCTATTTTCATGGCTTCGTTGAGGGCCGCATAAAATCTATCAATGTCCTCATCGCAGGCTGATTCAGTTGGTGCGTAGACTTGTATTAGTGTTGTTTTGTTATTGTTTATGTTCAAGTTTAATAGAGCTACTCTTTCTGATATACCAATATAGCTCTCTATATGGTTTTTTAGATGTTTCTTAACTAGAAAACCGACTCCATGGTGTCCTGCTGTTTCACCAGTGTAGCAAAGTATTAGGTCACCGTAGTCTTCTATTTTATTTCCAAGACGTCTTACTTCTGATAGGCCTAAAATATCGAACTTTACGTTATTTAGAGCTTCTGTTAATTCGATGTATCTTTCGTATGACGATAGTGTTCTGACATTGTACGTAGCCACTAAAATCGTAGTGGTATGTTTGTTTTGGGGTTGTTGGTGGTTTTTTGATTTTTCTGGAGGGTTGTGGTCGTAATCTTCCACGGTGACCAGCCGGCTTGGAAGATGTGTTTTGCGTGCTTCGGTTTTTTCTAATTGTTTATAGTTTTTAGCTGGGAGAGGCTGGTGTGTTCGTTGCTATACGTTTTTAGTGTTGTCTTGAGTGTTGATCTTGTTGTCACTATTTTTATTTATTAGAAAGTTTAGTATTCCGGGTTTTACTACACCTCCCGAGAAGCTAGCAGACCTTTGAGCTACTTGGGTGTCTAGGGTTTTATTCTTTTTGTTTGTCTGTGATCTCGGTTCGGTAAAAGTATTTGAGATATTCTCCGGTGACATTGAAAGGTTCCTTTTTTGGTTACTCTTTTTATTTGCGGGTGCGGGTTTATTCTTTAGTATGACCAGCTTGTCATATTTGATTATGACTTTGTTACCCTTCTCTTTTTCGGCTTGTACTTGTTCTTGTAGTTCTCTTCGTATTTGTAAAATTGACTGAGGATAGTCTTCCTTAATATAGTACATAGAGTCTTTTAAAGCTCCTTTATTTTTGAGAATATCGATTTTCTTGCCGAGCGTTGTGAAAGTAACGATAACAGGTCGTGTCTTTTCGGTTTTCTTTCCTAGTCGCCTTATGGCCTGTAAGTCTCTGCAGTCAATTTTCACCGGAAAGTATTTATGCACGAAGTCTATTATGTTTTTTTCCATATCAGAGTAAGACTTTTCGTGTTCCTCCAAACCAAAAAATACAAGGTTGCGTTGCCTTGCTTGTTTTTCTAAGTAGTATAATCTTTGTTCTTGATTTTCCACTCTGGACTTGAGAATTTCATGTTTTTCTTCCAAGATAGTGAATTTTTCTTCTAAGATATTGTTTATGTTTAAAGTTACTTTTTCTGTCACGTCTACTCCGCTTTTAAAAATCATTTTCTTCTGTTCTTCAAGCTCCTTTTGAATTGAACGAAGTGCTTCTATTACCTCCTCCATCTTTTTGGGGCATAAACAAAAAAAGTTTGTTATTGTTTATTTAAGATACAAGTGGTGACCTCTTGCGGAGTTTCTGCCAAACTTCGACTGACTTGATCTTGGTACAAGTAGTGACCTCTTTCTAAGCTTTTAAGAACTTCAATCGACTTGATCGACTAACGTTAAGCTAGTGCAGCTATTCTCCGCTATATGGCGTTTTTCAAAGCTTTCTTCTTAATTAGGCTTGTCAAAACTAATCACGTTTTGATGAATTGCGAACAATTCTTGGCATTGGACGCAAACAAGCGCGCTGACACAATTCGCAACTTGCATATTTGCAAAAACTGCCTATTCAGCCACGGAGAAAAACAATGCAATTCACGAAAGACGTGTAAACTGTGTCATAAGGCACACCACACACTTATGCATGAAGCTGAAACTGAACTATCGAACGACAAACTAGCAACAAGGGAGGAAAACCCATTGTCGACCCCTTCAACTTCTTATGGGGTCAACAACATAACGAAAGAAGAAAAGGAAGTGTTGTTGACAACTGCACTTCTGAAAGTCAGAACAATTGATGGAAACTTCATCAACTTGAGAGGTCTACTTGACCAAGGCTCCCAAGTGAGCCTAATAACGGAAAACGCTGCACAGCGTCTCCGATTACAGCGACGTAAAGTGAGCGCCGTTGTATCGGGTGTTGGAACCCTTAGCGGCAACTGCAAAGGGGCAATGAACTTAGAATGTCAGTCAATACATTCAGACTACAAATTTAACTTTGAAGCATTAATTATGAAAAAACTCATAAGCAACTTACCTACCGCATCGTTTTCAATCAGCAACTGGGACTATTTGGAAAACTTGAAACTACTGATCCACAGTTCAACTTGTCGGGCCCGATCGATTTGCTCTTGGGCGCGGACATTTACTCTGAACTTATCCTAAACGGCGTCATCAGGAGTGATAACAGATACCCAGTAGCTCAACAAACCAAAGTGGGCTGGATTCTATGCGGGAATGTAAAGACATTCAACTGCTTGGTGACACTGAACGACTTCGAAAACATGGCAAGATTTTGGGAAACCGAAGAAATTCCAGACAAGTCAGCATCAACTAGTGAGGAACAACACTGTGAGGAATATTACAATGAAACTACCACAAGATTGACGAACGGACAATACGTGGTACAAATGCCTATGAAGCCTAACTTCGAAACAAACTTAAGAAATGCAAGGTCACAAGCATTAGCACAGTTCCTTCAACTGGAAAGGAAAATGCTAAAAAACAAAGAGCTCAGTTACGAGTACAGGCGTTTTATGAACGAATACATCGCCATGGGACACATGAAACCTGTCACAGGAGGAAATAGGGGCCAAGTCTACCTACCTCACCATGGCATGCTGAGAGCTGAGTCCACTACCACAAAACTAAGAGTAGTGTTCAACGCGTCGTACAAGACAAAGGGAGACAGCAGTCTCAACGATCAAATGTACTGCGGTCCGAACTTACAAAAGGATATACTGTCACTACTAATCAATTGGAGAACATACAGATACGTCTTTACGGCAGATGTAGAAAAACTTTATCGGTTCATATGGCTGAGCGAAAAACAACAACATCTACAAACTGTAATCTGGAGATCTTCCCCTAACGAACCTCTACAAGATTGGCACTAAACGATGGTGCGAAACAAAGAAAGGCGTCATAACACTCTCTGCCAAAACAGGAGTGACACCTAGAGGAAGGGATAACTTTGGAGGGGACATCGAGCTACAAGAAATACATTCGACAGCGGCGGAGCCCGTTTACAGCGAAGTAAGGCAGCCGAAGAAAGCATTTCACTTCGACGAATTAAATTGAATGTTATACCTATACTTTTACACATTTACTATTTTTAACTATTTAACTTTTAACTATTTAGCTTTTAACTATTTACTTTACATGAATTGTTTACTTTTACATTTATTTTTTAACTACTGTCTGTAATGGATGCTCATCCCACTTTTCCCTCGGGAGCATGTACGGTTCACGTACAGGCAAGTAAGTCTCTGACGCCGAGACCTACTTTCGTTAATTCATTTTATATACTTTTATTATACTAAACGTTAGTTGACCATTAGCTACCTTAGCGATAATACCACGGATTAGCATCCAACATAACTTGTGTGTAACTATACATTAAACTACTTGGGATCGTGAAGTCTGTGGTTTTCGTCAACTCACCTCACTGCAACTTGACCACTCTGAGCCGTACAAAGTGGATCCAAGCAAATTTTACAGAGAGTAAAAAAAACGACTTGTCAACTTTAAAGGCATGACAACAGGAATTAACATTAAATTTTGTTCATCTGTCTATTGTAACAGGAAGGGTGGTTATCGCAGTTTAAGTGTACGGTCGACCGTACCTACCGTTTAAGTAAACATTAGGTACACGAGAAGTAAACCATTAAACACTTGACCGTTATTTGAAGCTTACTAGATTGAGAGTGGCACCACTGGTTTCCGCTATACTTCCCTCTCTTTTGCTCTTTCCTTTAGTTGCATATATCTTTCTCTTTCGCACATCCCCGATTTTTCACCAGGTGGCGCTGCCTGATGTGGGCATAGCCATGGCAGCGCATCGCTGATCATTGGCGTCTTTTTCCGCTTAAGAAGAAGGTTGTCTCGACAACCATTAGTAAATTATTTTATATTTTATAATTATTCCTATAGAATAATATTTAAAAAAACGAAAAGTGATTATAAGTGCATTCCATCGGACAAAATTGTAAGTAGAAATAAATTTTCATAAAACCTTTCGGTGATACGATGCATAATCGCAATGTATATGGGCAAAGTTATAATGAATTTATTTAACGGTATTACCGTTCGAGCTTGCCCTTAGCCAACATTGCATTATAATATTCGCAGTGCATAAGTTTTGTAGGAATTTTCCTTTCCTATTTTCTTTTTAAACTACCCTCATTTGCTCTATATTGTTGGAAGTAGTTTATGAATAATGATTTGACTGTGTTTATCGTCGTTTAATAGTTTTCGTACCCACGTGCGTTGACAAAAAAAAAAAAAAAATATATCGAAGTCTTTTGTTTAATTAGGATGGAGGGTACAAGTAATCCAATGGGGGCTATCGCGTGTGAATTTTCCGCTAGAGGCGCTTGTGTAGACTAAGGTCCTCCAAAATGTCAGATATCATACAGTGTTGGCGCGTTGCGTAATTTTTTATCACGTATTTATACTAATACTTATGATTGTGTTCTAGATTGAGCCATTCCTGATTAATTATGACTTGAAGATTTTAAGTAGCAACTTAGGACCATAATATTGTTAGTACTTGGAGATAGAATGATTTTAAAATGTTTCATGCTTACTAATTTTAGGAAGAATATTGTAAATATATATCTAAAGCTTACACTGTGTCGTTATACGTAATAAAATAAACTTTTCTATGAAGTTATTGGTGCTTTAAAATATAAAATAGAATTATTGACAGGACCTTACTCGACAGTGCGCCATCTGGTGAGCTCAAAAACGATAACCCCCATTACGATGGACGCTCCGGGGCCGTCAGGTTTGCAAACCAAGGGGTCTTCGTCGCGTCGAGAACATCGGAAAAACGAGTCGTCTTCAAGCTCCTCATCCAGTTCATCTAGCTGTTCCACTTCGTCATCAGCAAAGCCGAAACGTCGTTGTCACTATAAAAAAAGAGGGGGGGCCGCCATTCCCGTAAAACAGATCTTTTGCAACAATTAACTCAAGAGGTTAGCGAGCTACGGGAACGTGTTTTTTACAATGATAAAATCTCTGCATGTTCACCTCGGCGTTCAGCAGAAATGCAGGTAGACGGTAGCAATGACGAAATTTCTTTATTAGATAATAATGATTATAGGTCTCTGTATGATTATGAGGTAGTAGATGAAACATTAAACAAATCACATGTCACAAGTCAACATCAAACAAGTCAAATTATAGGAACCGCCTGTTCCTAAGGCTCCTGAAAATTATCTAAAATATTTAAACGATATTCAGCATTTCAATAAAAATGAATGGAGCGAGGTTAGGTATTCGGAAGTGCAGAAGTTATATAATCACAGTCCCGGGTTTACCGAGCTGGAAATTAACGAAGAAATCAAACCATATGATTCTTCAAGACATTTAGCCTTAGCTGACAAAGCCTATGGTGCTCTAACATTTTGTGCAATTAAACAGCGAGAGGTATTATTACAAGCTAGCATGGCTGATCTTTTATCTTGGGCACGTGTTAAAGGTAGTGTAACACCCGATCAGTTGCATAATAAAATCTCTGAATTATTTGCGGACGGTGAATATTATAAAGTGTCCTCAGATATGATTCAACTTATTTGTGGTCATCGTGCAGAAATAATTCAAATGCGAAGAGATGGGATAATAAATCATGTTCGTGATCCTCTTGTTAAGTCAGCGTTGCGCAAAATTCCGCCTTCCAATCAGTTGGTTTTTAGTCCTGAGATGCTGTCATCTACGTTGGAAAAGAACGGAGGTGTTAAGAAGACTTTCTTGCCCCCAAATAAATCCAGTGGCTTCAAACCTACTTCGCAAGCAGGATATAAGAAGACCACTCGCTACCCCCCGCAGGGGTCAGCTTATTATAGGGCACCCTCGCAGGGTGCCCGCCAAGCATGCTGCACTGCGCCATGCTTCCAGCCCTCGCAGGGCTGTGGACACAACCACACCTCACAGAGGTCAGGTCATTGCCATCCCTCGCAGGGAAACGGCAATAACAATAAAGTAACACCGCCTAGCCATAACTATCAGGGGCCCTTTCGTTCACGAGGAACTCACCAGCAGTCTAACAAGCAGGAGACTATCAGAAATAACAGAAAACGGGCTTCTGCCACCGAATATCCCCCGGGGGGAAAGAGAAGCAGATTTTGACAATCGGGACTTCAGAGCGGGCCAGTTAAAGTTCTATGTCGATCGTTGGAGGGAACTCGGAGCACAAAAGACTCTTCTTCGCATAATAAAAGGTTATCGCATCCCTTTCATCAAAAAACCGCCTCTAATGATACCCAATGCAAAAAGCCCATTTCAAACAAAGGTGTCCGAGGCAATGTCAACTATCATATCTCAAATGATAACGCAAGAGGTGCTAGAAGAAGTTTCACACTCTCCGAGTTTCCTGTCCTCAATGTTTCTGGTCCCCAAAGCCGATGGTACCAACCGTTAAACGTAAAACATTTGAACGATTTTGTTTACACGGAGCCATTCAAGCTCATAAATGTGTTTCGTGTCCCAGACTTCCTCCAGCCAAACGACTGGCTGTGCAAAGTCGACCTGTCCCAGGCTTACTTCAATTTGCCAATACACCAGTCACACAGACGATTTCTACGTCTCAGTTACAGAGGAAAATTACTACAAATGACCTGCCTTCCTTTTGGGCTCAGCACAGCCCCCAAAGTCTTCGCGACTTTAACAAACTGGGTAGCGCAGACACTAAGAAAAGAGGGTATTCGAATACTCGTTTATTTAGACGATTTTCTGCTGGTTCACCAGGACCAGCAGGTCCTGCGAGTGCACACCCAAATAGTGCTAGATCGTCTACACTACCTGGGGTGGCAGACGAATTGTCAAAAATCTGTTACAACTCCGTGCAAAAGCCTCGTATTTCTAGGTGTTCAATGGAACCCTTGGACAAACGAGAGATCATTACCACACGAAAAGATCATGAAAATATCAGGAAGGGTGCTGGATATGTTACACAAACACACAACAATGTTGAAAGCACTACAAAGCCTGGTAGGACTTCTAAACTTCGCCAGTTTCGTGGTCCAAGGGGCAGACTTCACTTTCGGGACACACTAATGTTTCTAAACAAAAAACTAAAAGAAAATTGTGTCAGTGTAGTTTTACCTATAGAAGTAAAGGAGGAACTAAATTGGTGGCGACTAAATTGTCATCGGGCCTCTCTGATTCACAACCCACCACCATCCCATTTCCTGACCACAGATGCGTCGGATCTAGCATGGGGAGCGCAGCTCGACGGGTACGCACTGTCAGGACCGTGGACAGACCAAGAGCAACAGCTCCATTGCAATCAAAAGGAGATGCTCGCAATACTAAAAGCCAAAAAAGAGCGGGGCCCACATATGTCCAAAGCTACCGCTCTAGTTCAGTGCGACAACAAGACTGTTGTAGCCTTTGTGAGAAACGAGGGGGGGACCAGGTCTCCTTCACTACTAAAACTAACGAAGGAGATTTTTCAAATCCTAGATCAGTATCAAATCAATCTGAAAGTCCAGCATATTCCGGGAAAATACAACTGTCACGCAGACCATCTTTCTCGTCATCGGCTTCCTCCAGAGTGGCATCTCCTACCCCAGTGTACGGAGAAAATATTCAAAAAGTTCGGAGTTCCACTGATAGATCTATTCGCGTCAGAACGGGCAAAAGTCGTAATGAATTATGTTTCACTGGATCTGAACGACGTTCGAGCAATATACCACGATGCCTTCTCCCAAAACTGGATTTACCAATTAGCCTGGGTGTTTCCTCCACCTTACCTAGTGCCCAAGGTACTAGCTCACCTCAACTCTGCGTCGGGAGTTTTTCTAATCGTAGTCCCGAGGTGGGAGAGAGTCTTTTGGAGAGCGGATCTAAAAGCCCGTGCATTAGCACCTCCATTCACAATCCAGAAACTGCATTCACAACTGGTAGACACGGTGACAGGCCTTCCACCTCCAAGAGTCCGGGAGATGACGTTAGAAGTATGGAAATGTGGGGGTGGGCTCCGACCCTAGTTGAATGGAATGAAGCTCAGTTACAGCTCTTAAAATCTTCTTGGCGGCCATCAACCAAAAAGACTTATCAAGTAGCTTGGAATAGATGGCTTACATGGACAAAAAAGCATAAATTAAGCCCCTTCCGGCCAACAGGTCAGATTTTGGCACGCTTTCTTGCAGATTTAAGTATCGTAGAGGGTTTGGCTTATAAAACTATGTTATTACATAAATCTGTGGTCTGCACGCTAAGCAACCCTGAACAATCTGCCAAATTAAGTTCCCACGTTTTAGTTACTCATATATTAAAGTCTATTGCTTTAAAAAACCCAGTAGCTCAAAAGTCTTTAGTCTGGAACGTTGATCAATTAGCAGAATTTATGGGAAGCTATTCTGTAGATTGCGGTGCGTGGAGATTACGGCAAATTCCTCCCATCATGCATGGGAGAGGCTTATGTCCAGCAGTGGACGTTATGGGCTGTAGTAGTAGTAGTAGTATTCTGTAGACACGAATAATGTATTTGCTACTTGTAGACATACGGCAACTTTGTTACTCCTTTGTTCCGGCAGAAGAGTTCATGATCTGACTCTATTAGCTGTAGACTCAAAACACCTGTCAGAAAGTAATGATGGTCTGATCCTATGGCCAATATTTGGATCTAAAACCATTGAGTTATAATGTACTACGTACGTACGTACGTAGTACATCATAACTCAATGCTACTCTCTAACGTCCGTCTGTTTTAGACATTGAGTTATAATGTACTACGTACGTACGTACGTAGTACATTATAACTCAATGTCTAAAACAGATACTGCCGATTATAGACAGTCTGGTTGGAAACTATACCTCAATCCTACTAACGAGAATTTAGACCCTGTACTTTGGGTGAAACGAACAATAACCATACTAAAAGATAAACGCCAGTCGGCGTGTCTCAATAATCTGTTTCTTAATTTTAGAGGAAAACCAAGGGTCGCTTCTCGTACAGTCATAGCGGGATCAAAATCTCAAATCTCTGTTGTTAGAAGCAGGAGTAAAGGCTTCTCCTGGCAGTCTTAGGTCTGCTATAGCCTCTAAAAACTGGGTTAACAACTACTCCTTAGATGAAATACTCTCTAGAGGAAATTGGCAGTCTCAGAATACCTTCACCCGTTATTACTGTAGAGAAGTGATGCCCTGTATACCCACCAGTTCTGGCTGTAATGTATCTAGGATGTTTAATCCTGTTAGTTAAATTGATAGAGATGAATTTTACTCTCTAATTATTTTTCGTATTTCTCAGGAAGTGTTCAAAATGTTTAAAATTACTAAATATCATTCAAGAAACAAATTAAGGTAGCTGTTGTGCAGTCTATCTATATGATTATATCTTTTAAAAATTATTGAGATATTAGATCATTTTAAGTTATTGAAAATAATTAGAAGTAGTTAATTCGCGTAGTAAGTCTATTATCTTATTGTATGCGTTAAATAATTCATTCAATAAATGTATTTTTCTCTATGCGCATCTAATTTTTATTAATTACCATTCTGCGTTCACATTGGCGTCATTCATTCATTTCCCACCAGGTGATAACAAACACGTCTCAATCTAGTAAGCTTCAAATAACGGTCAAGTGTTTAATAGCAGTGTTTTACCTAAAAATAAAACACATATTAAATACTTACCTTATTTGAAGCTTACGTTTAATTTCTACCTGGTGAAGATTTTCGACACAATGATCAGCGAATCAGCGATGCGCTGCCATGGCTATGCCCACATCAGGCAGCGCCACCTGGTGAGAAATCGGGGATGTGCGAAAGAGAAAGATATATGCAACTAAAGGAAAGAGCAAAAGAGGGGGAAGTATAGCGGAAACCAGTGGTGCCACTCTCAATCTAGTAAGCTTCAAATAAGGTAAGTATTTAATATGTGTTTTATTTTTAGGTAAAACACTGCTATTAATTTTATAAACGTTAGGTACACGAGAAGTAAACCATTAATTTTATAAACATTAGGTACACGAGAATTAAACCATTAATTATAATCTTAAGTGAAGTTGGGAATTAAACAAAATGGATGGTGACTTTATCACTTAATTTCACAATGACGTGATAATTGAATAATGCATGGGTTTAATTATTGAATGAGATGAGTAATTATTCACATATATCTTGCCTGCGGCTCTGCCTGCTTGCCCGCGGGGATTTCAAAAAATCTTACGGCAACGTAGGTCAGTATTACTATGAAGTATCCTACGGGCTACGGCCTTTTTTTTTTTTTTTTTCGGATGGGAAATCATCGAATAACCCCTCCCGCTCTGGGCGGAGCAGGAGGGAGTGTCAGACTTTTACTGACTAAAACCCATCCATGTTCCTTCATCGCCCTTTGTGTTCCGGGGCCACGGTATCTCTTTCGAATAGTCCCGCAACCCCGGCAGGCATCGGTCCTTACGGACCCCTTCCTTTTTGCTGACTCTCTTTGAGGCGCGCGTGGAACACGAACGCGCCGTCGACACGGCCTGTCGTCATGAGACGGACGGACGGCGAGCTAGCCCATAGCTCACCGTCCACAGGCCCGCGCCTACGGTGGCCGGGGGCTACGTGGTGGTGGCCCCCGACGCCCGGGGCGTCTCCCGCGGCGGCCGGGACGTTGAGAGGTTCTCTCCCTCTCACGTTCCGCCACCTCCTTCTCTAGCATTACTGCTTCGCAGAAGGAGGTGACGGCGTCCCATTCCGTCTCGCTCCGGACCATGGCTTGCACCATGGCCGGACGCGAGAGGTCGCCGCCGCCGATCACCGCTTCGAGGACACGGCGGTGCTCCGCCCACGCGGGGCACACCTCCACCGTGTGTTCCACCATGTCCTCCGGTCGATCCTCACAATGGAAGCACGGGTGCTTCCATTGTGAGGATCGACCGGAGGACACGTTTCCTCCCGCCCGATTCGGTGCAGGAACCTCCCGAACACTCCGTGTCCGGTGAGGACCTGCGTCAGGCGGAAGGTGAGGACGCCATGGCGTCTCTCAAGCCACTCCTCAAAGAGGGGACTTATCGCCACTATTGTGGCGTGCCCTGCGCGGGGTTGCGACAGTCGCTCTCTCCATGTCGCCATGAGATCCCGCCGGAAGTCTGCCCGCTGAGCGACAATTTGTCGCTGCAGCGGAGTTTCCCCCCGGCGTAGCGCCTCCGCGCGCCATTCATGCAGGCGCGCGAGGACTATCGCCTCCAGATCCCATGGCGGCAATCCGGCAAGGAGGCTCGCCGCCTCGCGGGCAATCGTGCGGTAGCCCCGGGCCAGCCTTACGGCTACTACCTTTTGGGGCGCGTTCAGGTAGTGGGCGGCACGCCGCCTCAAAGAACGCGCCCACACCGGGGCCCCGTAAAGGGCCATGGACCGCACGACTCCCGCATAGAGCCTCCGGCAGGAGGCGTTCGGCCCCCCCAGGTTGGGCAGGAGCCGCCTGAAGGCAGCCCCAGTCCGTTCCAGGGGCCCTACTCTCTAACGTCCGTCCGTCCGTCCGTCTCTATCCGTCTCTTTCACTCGCACTCATCTGTAGACGTGCGCGAGAGAGACAGGTACAGACGGATGGACGGACGGACGTTAGAGAGCAGGGCCTCAGTTTGGGGGCCAAACGTCGGAAGTGCTCCACGAAGTTCCACCGGCTGTCGAGGACGAGTCCTAGGTACTTCAAAGTCGACTCGACACCGATGGATACCCCTTCTACCGTGAGTAAGGATCCCGGAGGTGGCGCATTCCGAGGCCCATGAAAGCACATGGCCTTGGACTTGTGCAATGCCACCTCGAGACCCAGTTGCCGGATCCTCTCAACGACTGTCGCAACCCTGCGTGTCATCGCTTCGGCCGCCGCCTCGTGCGACCTCCCCTGGGCCAGCACCAGCGTGTCGTCAGCGTAGCAAACTACGCTGACACCACTAGGGAGGTCGGCGCGCAGCACCCAGTCGTAACCGATGTTCCACAAGGATGGCCCTAGGACCGATCCCTGCGGAACACCGCACGACATCTCTCGCCGGTTCCATTCTCCGCTGCGACCGGGGTAGATGACGGCTCTGTCCGTCAGATAGTCCCCGACCACTCGACGGAGGTAGGTCGGCACCCGGTGATACCGGAGTGCCTCCCTAATGCAGCTCCAGGGCATGGAGTTGAAGGCGTTGGCGATGTCGAGAGACACCGCCAAGACAACCCCACCCCTGGACACCGCATCCCCCGTCGTGAGGGCTCTCACGCGCATGATGGCGTCCACCGTAGAGCGCCCCTTGCGGAAACCAAACTGGTGTTCCGCAAGGTCCGGCCCAGTCCCCGCAAGGTGCTCGGCGAGGCGGTTTGCAATGACTCTTTCAAAGAGCTTGCCCACCTCGTCGAGCAGCACCACGGGCCGGTATGCGGACGGAGAGTCCGCAGGGCCCCCCGGCTTCCGGATGAGGACCAGCTTCCCCGTCTTCCAACGAAGCGGGAACTGGCCTCTCTCCAAGCATGCGCTTAGGAGCCCCTCCAGTCGGGGCCCGAGAGCCTCCGAGGCCAGGACCCAGGCTTTGCCAGGCAAGCCGTCGGGTCCCGGGGCGGTATTTTTGGCACTGAGCGACATCGTCGTCGTCATCTTGATGATCCGCTTCCAGCACCGCAGGCGGCGGAGCCATAGGAGGGGGTGGGTGTTCCCCTCGCGAAGGGAACAGAGTGCTCACCACGTCCTCCACGAGCTCAGGCCGGAGACTCTGCGTCAGTGGGGGGGCCCAGGGGCGGAGTTTGTCCCGCACCAACTTGTAAGGGTGCCCCCACGGATCTCTGTCGAGAGTCCCCAGCAACTCCTCGCGGGCCTGATCCCTGGCCCGCAGGACCGCTTCGCGGTCTTCGCCGACGGGCTACGGCCTAACCATACAAACGTTAAGATTTATTTATCTACTTATATCTATAATACCATTACAGGATATAACTCAATGCGACAAATGCGCCATAATGAATCCTAACTTAGTCTTTTTAGGGTTCCGTAGTCAACTAGGAACCCTTATAGTTTCGCCATGTCTGTCCGTCCGTCCGTCCTCGCTTAATCTCTATGTCCGTTAGCACTAGAAAGCTGAAATTTGGTACCAATATGTATATCAATCACACCAACAAAGGGGTAAAATAAAAATTGGAAAAAAATGTTTTATTAGGGTAGCCCTCTTATATGTAAAGTGGGAAGTGATTTTTTTTTAAATTTCAACCCTAACGTGTGATATATTGTTGGAAAGGTATTTAAAAATGAATAGGGGTTTCCTAAAATCATTTTTTGATAATGTCAATAATTTCGGAAATAATCGCTCCAAAAGTAAAAAACAATGTGTCCCCCCCCCCTCTAACTTTTGAACCATAAGTTTAGAAAATATGAAAAATATCTGAAAAGTAGAACTTTATAAGGACTTTCTAGGAAAATCATTTTGAACTTGATGGAAACAACAGTTTTTGTACAAAAAAGACAAAAAGTTCTACAAAATAATTTCTGGACTAAGTTTGTAGTATATTCGTAGCATTTTTACATAATGGATACCCACCTTTAAACTCATAAGTGGGAACACTTATTGTGACGGACGGGAAACTACGGAACCCTACACTGAGCGTGGCCCGACACGCTCTTGGCCGGTATTTTTCTTTTGATGTCGAAAGGTAATAGACAGAGTTACTCTACTTATTTTTTTAACTTGTGTAACGGCTCTTACACATAAACACGATACGACAACGTCGTATTTACCAAAGAAATTAACAATAACATTAGGTTTGAATTTCTAATAAAAGTTTAAGTTACAATAAAAAACAATTAATTAGTCCTTAATTCACCAAATAAATTAACAATAATATTAGATTTTAATTTCTAATAAAAGTTTAAGTTACAATTATTCATAAATAAAGTACTCACAAAGTCCGGTTTCTTCAGATATTTGTGTTCTTATGCAGCGCGATAAATAGTCGCCCTCGCCTCAATATAAATATTTGCCTGCATTTTGCAACAACAATACCGCTATCTATTAAACCACACATCACTAACGAACAACTTCAACCAAACGAAAACATTCATTCTGGTCAAGTTAAATATTCATAAATCTCATGTCTACCTCACGTAAATCTAAACTCCTTACTTATTTTTCTATGATCTACCTTTCAACTTCACGGAATGTGTGAACAAAGCGAACAAGATAAAGAATATAATATTTCTGTTCCATTACTTCCAATTGAGTATAAAAACTGGTAAAAACTTACAAAAAGTCTAAAAGTAAAAGTGCAAAAGCAAGAGTTCGAGCAAAACTATCCTCAGTAAAAAGGAAGGGAAGATCACGATTCACCAACTGTTTATGACGAAAATAAAGACAAAAAAAGTAAGTAAGTACCTACGTAATAAGATACTTTTTTTATTTCTCATGGCATGATCATTATCATCATGGATGTAATTTTGAAATTCAAAGGCGTATTTTTTTGAAGTTTTAATGAATCACAAAGTTCCGTCTAAACAATTAAATTATTTTCTACAAATGCCGTGGGAAATCAGATATTAATCAACAGTTGCCATCGGTCGGCAAACAACCACTGAGTAGGTGGAAGAAACAATTAACGTTTTAGTAGTGCTGGTTTGGTATAGTATCGCACTTTTGTATAAACTAGATGGTTTTGTTCATAACTAGCGAAAAATTTCGGCTCTTGTGGCTCTACATAGAATCATGTACCGCATTAAAAGTATGGCCGGTAAAACCACGAGTTGAGCAAACGACATCAACGCTCTGGGCAGGCCCAGGACGTGGGGGTGTGAACTTTACAAAACAGAAATGAGACTACCTCGGAAGAGTACTCTACTCTTCCCAACAATCCTACACAAACTCTTGATAGGGGATTATTGTACATACACAAGTAATGCTATCATAACATAGGCGTAGTAGATTAGGGAAGCTACTCGTACCTCAAAAACTAGTCACCAGAACTTAACCAAATTAATATGAGACCATCCCTGAAATAGGGAGTATTTTTTTTTTTTCATTAAAGAATAGAATTTTCGAAATCGACTGACGTGGTTTCGAATGATCGCTGAACGAAGTGATAATTTTCGTTTATTGCCCGTGGTACCATCTCGGTGGTAAAATCTCAAAACGATAATCTCAACGATTCAAAATCACAACACTTTAAAATATCAAACGTTTCATAAATTAACAAGTCATAATCTCAACATATTAACTTAAAATAAACTTTTTCAAACTGTGATTCTAAAATTATTTATGACTAGCTGACCCGCGCAACTTCTTAAAACACGATATAGATGCTGTAAACTATTGAGGACCTTTTGCAACTGCCTTCCGTCTCCATCGTCAGACCTTCAATGACAGACATACTTCAGCTAAGTCTAAAGTTCATATCAAGTAGCATGAAATGAGCCCAATATCAATATAGCTGCTGTAAACTGTTGAGGACCTCTTACAACTGCCTTCGTCGATGAAACTTAGACTCCAGCTAGGTCTAAAGTTCTCAGCAAGGTGCATGAAATGAGCCCAAACACGATATAGCTGCTGTAAACTCTTGCGCACCTCAGGCAACTGCCTTCCGTCTCTATCATCAGAACTTCGATGACAATCATACTCTAGCTAGGTCTAAAGTTCTTATCAAGTGCATGCAATGACTCCAAACACGATTTTTCAAAGTTTATATGGGTCCAACTTTGAGATATGTTATACGCTTCTTACTAAAAAAAGAATCATGCATATCGGACTTCTCCGTAAAAAGTTATACGTGGTCAATACATAAAAAATCCTACTTCCTACGAATACTACAACATTTGATAGAAAGCACCAATTACTATGAAACCATATCTAAAATATGCACAATATTTGTGCATTGAATCTAAGCATATTGGTTTTATAATTAATACTTGATGCTGTAACAAAATAAACACACAGATATACAGACAATAATTCTAAAAATGGTAGAAATGGGTTCTGTTAGTGATCCTTTAACACCCCTACTATTTTTTTTCCAAATATTTTCAATGTAGCGCCACGTCTACAGATCCTAATAATATTGTATATCTTATTATGATTATGGTGTTTGTTCTATTCAAGAGATGGTTCAAGGGAGTAATTATAACACGAGTAACGAGTTATGTTGAAAATGTATTTATTGGAATCCGAATCTCACATTCTTTACAAAATCAGTCAATCTGTGTTGTCCGCAGTGTTGCCACCTGCATCTGATCTATTTAATTGTGTTGCCACAAATATGATATACTCAGCTTATAAATAATCATATCAAACATCCCCCGTAAAGCTAAACAGTTTACATAATCAAGCATTTAACTTAACTCATACTCTCTTAAATACAATGGCATTTTAGTGACCCTACCTGATCTCATTCTTCTCTCAGGAATAGCTTCTGTCTGATCGGTATCTGTTACATTATCATTAGTACTATCAGACTCATGATTTGGATGTCCTTGCCTGATATCCTCCAATTGACTTTCAAGCAACGTATCAGGTACACTGTCATGTCTTACAATAAACTTATTTTTACTTGGTCTAATATGTCTTTCATTTCTCCTAACCAAATTACCTTTTTCATTTTTTACAATGAAAGATCTAGGACCATCAGCTTCACCAATAACTTCCCCTGCACACCATTCTTTATTTGGTGCATTTTGTATTATTACATTATCCCCCAAAGTAAAAGATTTCTTATCCTTTGCAGTTTTATTATATATGGCCATAGATTTTTCTTTGGTTAACATCAATTGCTCTCTAACATTTAGTGGTACTTTAGGTTTTAGTAATTCTTCTGTACAAGGTAAATTTGTTCTTAACAACCTACTCATCAACAATTCAGATGGACTATACTCCAACCCTGCTACTGGGGTTGTTCTGTAATGCAACAAGGCAATTTCAAAACCAGAATGATCCTCTAAACATTTTTTTAACATGCCCTTGACTATACCTACTGCTTTTTCTGATAACCCATTTGATTGAGGGTATCGGGGGCTGGACTTTATCAACTCAATATCGAATTTTCGAGAAAACTGTACGAATTCAAAACTACCAAAGGGCATATTGTCACTTACTATATACCTGGGAACACCATGAGTACAAAAAATTGACAGTAATTTTTTAATTATATATCCAGCTGTTTTGTTCCTTAGAGACTTCACTTATATCCACTTTGAATAATAGTCCACCAGAACTAAATAGTCTCTTCCAGCAAAATGGGCAATATCCATACCGACTTTATTAAAAGGCAGGTCAGGTATTTCATGAGACAATAAGGGTTGTTTAGGATTTGATGGCCTGTACTTTTCACAAGGTTTACATTTTGACACAAACTCTTCTATGTCTCTTGACATTCCTGGCCAATATAACACCTTTCTGGCACGTTTTTTACATTTTACAATTCCAGCATGCCCTGCATGAACTATTGAAATCATCTCTTTTCTTATATGCTTAGGAATAAGTATTTTATTTTCATAAAATATGAGTTGGTCTTTCACTACTAAATAATCTTTTAATTTGTACAACTTTTTCAGCTCAATACCTTGTATATTTTTATCATTTTTAGGCCACTCTGAATTATACCACAACATTATTTGTTGAAGATTGGCATCTTTTGCTGTCTCCTGTTTTAACTCCAGTAACTTATTATTTGAAACTTGCAAATCAGTTTCTAAACCATAAACAACTTCTGAATTTATACTATGTACTAACTCTCTTAGCACTGGATCTATCCTAGCATTATTTGTGTTATAATGCCTTGACAAATAATCTGCTATATACATTTTTGAACCAGGTACATACCTTATTTCAAAATTATATTTTAACAATTTGAGAACCATGCGTTGTAATCGAGCAGAAATTTTATTAATGTCCTTACTCATTATTGCTACCAGAGGTTTGTGATCACTTTCTACAATAATATGACGCCCATAAATAAACTGATGATACTTATCCATAGCACAACAGATAGCAAACAACTCTTTCTCTATGGGAGCCCATCTCTGTTGACACTCAGTATAACATCTTGAATAGAAAGACAATGGCTTTCCTTCTTGTAACAAGCATGCTCCCATGCCACTTTTAGAACTGTCAGTTTGTAATACTATGTTCCCATTTTTTTTTAAGACTGATAAGGTGGGAGCTGAACTAATTCTCGTTTTTATTTCCCCAAAGGCTTTAACTTGAGCTGTGCCCCAGTCCCATACAACTTCTTTTTTCAATAATTCTCTAAGAGGTTCAGTAGTTTTTGAATATTGTGGTATAAATTTACTTAAATAGTTGCACATGCCTAAAAATTTTTGCAATTCCTTTACACTTCTGGGTTGCTTTAACTCCTCTATAGCTTTCACATGTTCAGGATCTGGTTTTATACCGGATTTTGACAGCATTAATCCAACATACTTTACAGTCTCACATCTTTATTGTATTTTATTTTCATTAAATTTTACATTATGTTTTATTGCTCTGTCTATTACCTGACTCAAAATTTTGTCATGTTCTACCAAACTGTCCCCGGCCACAATTAAATCATCAAAATACACATAGACTCCCTGTATATCACTAAAAATAGCAGTATTTATTCTTTGCATAACCTCAGGTGCTGAAGAAATACCAAATGGCATTCTCCTGAAGCAATACCTACCAAAAGGTGTTCCAAACGTGCAAAGTTTATCTTTATCATCCAACATGACTTGAAAAAAACCATCTTTCATGTCTAATACTGTGAAGATCTCCTTACCTGCAAGAGAATTATAGATTTCTTCAGGAGATGGTATCTGATAGTTCTCTCTAAGGATGCATTTGTTTAACTCTTTTGGGTCTAAGCACAGTCGAAGGGACTTATTTGGCTTCTCGACTATTACAAGATTATTACACCATGCTGTCGGTCCCTCTACCTTTTCTATTATACCTCTACTTTCATAGCTATCTAAAGTATTTTTTAACCTATCTTTAATTGCCTGTGGAACTCTCCTAATAGGTTTCACAACGGGTAGCACTGATTCCTTTAATTTTATACTATATGACCCTATATTTCCTAGGCCTGAAAATACCTCTGAGTTTGCTTTCACGAAATTTTCTTTATTGCTAGTTACAATAGCATCCAATCTTTTCAACAAATTTAATTCTACACAAGCTGGCAACCCTATCACCGGCTGAATTGGTAAATCAACTATGCAAAATTTTAATTTTGCCTGTTTGCCTTTTACCATACAGTTTAATTTAACAGTACCTACAGTTTTAATTTCTTGATTATTATAAGCTACCAACACAGTTGAATTACTTAACAAACAATTGGTATTATCTTTAACTTTGTCATATAGCTTCAATGACAAAGTATTACAGTCAGCCCCTGAGTCTAATTTGAACCTAATGTTAGTTCCATTGATGTTTACAATTTCATTCCATTGAAGATTTCCACTAAAGGTACTTACTGAATCCACCACAAAGTCTTCCGAGCAATCACTGTCACTCTCTTCCTTTTGAACAGAGTCTATCTTTTTTCCTTTTTCTTTCTTCTTAGGTGCTTCATTTTTTATTGACCTAGTACGACACACAGCAGCAAAATGGTTGTAATTGTTACAATTTGCACACTTTTTTCCAAATGCTGGACAGCTTCTTGCTGGGTGCCTTTTGCCGCAGTAAGTACAGGCAAGCATCTTGGACCTCACTTCTTGTCCTATATCTACTTTCTTGATTACATCTACTTCCTGCTTTATTTGCATTGACATTTCAAGAGCCCTTGATTTTCCTGCCTCCGCTGCACGGCATTGGCTGATACGCACCGGTCTGGTCTAGTCCAATATCGGCCTCACGTAACAATCTCTCCTGCACTCCCTTATCTCGAATTCCAATGACGATCATGTCTCTCACAAGCCTGTCCTCTTGATCTTTGAAGTCGCATTGTTTAGCTTGAACCTTTAGCTTTGTGATGAATCTGTCTACTTGCTCACCCTCTTCCTGTTTTAAATTGAAGAATTTGAAACTACTCGTGATGATATTTTTCCTCGGCTCCACATAGGCATCAAACTGTTCTATTAGTTTTTCCAAGGTTTTATCCTCATTTGGTTTCATGTGTGAATTAAACACATCTACGGCGTCCTCTCCCGCAACATTCAGAAATAGAGCAATTTTTCTTTCTTCCTTGGCGTCTGATAGTCCTACTGCTTCCAGGTACAGCTGGAATTGCTGTTTAAATCTGTGCCAGTTTGCCCCATCGCCCGTTAAAACCAACCCTGTTGGCGGCTTTATTCCCTCCATTTTGTTAATGACTTTCACTTCCACTAAGGTTTATTTAAATCAGTTAAAGTTTTAACCTGACACCATGTTCTATTCAAGAGATGGTTCAAGGGAGTAATTATAACACGAGTAACGAGTTATGTTGAAAATGTATTTATTGGAATCCGAATCTCACATTCTTTACAAAATCAGTCAATCTGTGTTGTCCGCAGTGTTGCCACCTGCATCTGATCTATTTAATTGTGTTGCCACAAATATGATATACTCAGCTTATAAATAATCATATCAAACAGTGTTGAGGTTTTCAATGTTGAGAATAGGATTGTAGTACCCTACTGGGATTGGTACATAAGATCGGATAAAAAAAAACTTACAAAAAAAACCCGTAAACTTGACTGGATTGCTTGGTAGTACAAGCTATCCAGTCAAGTTTACGGGTTTTTTTTTACCCGTGGTACTACACTACTGGTGGTACACTACTGGTACCACTGGCAATAAACGATAATTTTGATGCATCAAAATGTTTTTTTTTTATACCTATTTTAATATTTTTTCTATACGTACCTTTACAAACACTTTTCCATTAACTAATCATTTATTTGACTGTCGTAAATGAATATTAGTAAATAACTGAACAGTCACTGCAGCCACCGTACTCGTACCTTTATACTAAAATACCTAAATGTTGTTAACCATAAATTGGGAATCCTATTTTTTACTGACTTTTGACATTTTTTACCCGACTGCGGCGAAGCCCAAAAGGAGGGTTATGTTTGCCTTGTATGTATGTTTGTATGTATGTATGTTTGTATGTATGTATGTATGTATGTCCGTTTCTTTGTTCCCTCGTAACTCCTCAACGGATGGAGGGATTTGGATAATTTATATGTCGTTAGATTCACCTTGATAGCGCGAGTGTCACTGGCTACATTAAAATAAATAATCAAAAACATCGCGGATTTGGGGAGCCAAATTGTGGAGGTCGAATTTTTCTTCTTCTTCTAATAACATCGACTTATATGTTTGAATGTAATTCGAAATGACAAATAGTATAAAAAAAATAAAATTCTATTTTTGGCACGTTCTGCAGCCTGAACGGCTAGATGGATTTTAGCTTGAGAGGTGTCCTTAGATTCGTATTTACTGTGAGAGTGACTGGGTATAGGAAAATAATAAAAAATAATAAAAAATAGCTGATTTTTAGCGCCAAATTCAAATGTTTGGCACGCTCTGTAGCCTGAACGGCTCAGTAAAGGCAGTGCGTACCATTATTTGATATAATAACAAAAGTTCTAACGATCACATGACTTAATTTCATTTAATATAATTTTTATTTAGTATAATGAAAATTATATGAAATGAATGTTGTACTAAATGTAATTGGAGCAAAAGAAGTTTATATGAAATGTAACATTAGATGTTATGAAATTAGGTTATTTGTTTTTATAGCATATGAAAATTATATCTTAGGAACGTTATTTCAAGTGATAATGTAATATTTGTTATTATAATATTACGCACCCCAATAGAGGGCTCACAATGAGGATTTTAAAAGGTTATAATATCTAAGTAACTAAAAAGAGTAAAATAAAAAAATAAATTAAAAAAAATAAAAAATCCGACTGCGTAAAAAAACTACTAACTTTAAATAAAATAAAAAATAAAAAAACTGAAAAGAATAAAACAAGTTCAGGAGACAGGATATATTGACTGTAACAGTCGGGACCCATTAAATAATCTAGACTAAAATCATTACATCCAATATATTATGGGTCCCGACTGTTACAGTCAATATATCCTGTCTCCTGAACTTGTTTTATTCTTTTCAGTTTTTTTTTAAATTTTATTTAAAGTTATTAGTTTTTTTACGCAGTCGGGTTTTTTTATGTATAATTCTCTCAAACTAATAATTTAAGATTGAGCCAACTGTGTACTAAGTCGGTGGGAACAATTATTAGTCTTTTATTATATAGCATGACGATTACACGTAATATATAAATGGAATTATGTACGTATATATAAGTGTAATAAGTGTTTGTATAGTTAGGTATATATTTAGCAGTGTTGTTGCACAAAACTTTAATGGGTAAAATTAAAAATCTTACACAGTGATTAAGTAATTTTGCAAAAAAAATTAATCATTAACTCTTTGACCGCTAAATGCAATCAGTATTTCGTTTATTAAGAGGAAATACCCAAAAAGAAGTTTTTACAGGTTTTAAACGACTTCAAAAAAAGCAGTTTATGTGTTCGGCCAGCATATTTTTTTTATGCAAATCTATATCTATAAATATAAAAGAGAAGTCCACTCACTGACTGACTGACTGACCACTCATCACAAATTCTCGGAAACTACTGGGCCGTTAGGTCTGAAATTTGGCACAAGCACTCTCTATGGGGTGCAAGCGCGCACTAAGATTTTTTTAAATTCGCACCCCAAGGGGTTGTAAAGGGGTGTCAAAGTTTGTATGAAAGTCCTATGTTTTTAAAGTTAGAGACATGAATGTGGGCCTGAATGTTCCTTTGTGCTCCTTTGTGTTCCTAGGTGCTCACTAAGAATAGGTTTTACGAAATTCGGCCCTTAAGGGTATAAATAAGGGTGTTTAATGTTTGTATGAAAAAAGTTAAAGATCCAAATTGAATCTTACGGCAACGCGTTATTGAATACTTTACATTGAAATTAGAATTCGGTAGCCGATAAAGATCCAAATTGAATTTTGACGTCAACGCTTTAATGCGTATTTTACATTGAAATAAGAATTTAGAAGTTCCTTGAGGTTTATCTTCAATTTTTACGCGAATTTTAAGGTGGCCAGTATGTTTCAGTAATATGCAAGCGTCTGCTAAAAAGGTAATGAAATGAGGTTCTATAACGTTCTAAAGTTTTTATGCCAATTTCTAGGTGGCCAGTATTTTTTAGTTGGCAGGCGTCTACTGAACGCTAAAAAAAACGTTTCATAAAACGTACTCATGAATCAATCACAGAATAGTGTAAAACCTGAGGTTACCTAAGCGATACACGTTCAATCTCATTTCTGTTCTGCGATATTTTGCTATTACTACTAATTTGCTTTGAAATATTTGTTATCATCGTTGTTTGGTTTGTCTTCGTTTTGGTTTATTTCACTTCCTAATTTTAAATTGGAGAATAATAATTGTGTTCTTACCTATTGTCAGGTTGGAATTTTGTTAAGTCTATTTCTTCGGGAATTACATATTTTGTATTTCACAGTGTGGTATTACTGTAATAGTTTTTAGGGTTCCGTACCCAAAGGGTAAAAACGGAACCCTATTACTAAGACTTCGCTGTCTGTCCGTCTGTCCGTCTGTCTGTCACCAGGCTGTATCTCATGAACCGTGACAGCTAGACAGTTGAAATTTTCACAGATGATGTATTTTTGTTGCCGCTATAACAACAAATACTAAAAACAGAATACAATTAATATTTAAGGGGGGCTCCCATACAACAAACGTGATTTTTTTATAATAATTGGTACGGAACCCTTCGTGCGCGAGTCCGACTCGCACTTGGCCGGTTTTTAGTATTTGTCGTTCCTACTAGAAAAAGTGTCCTTGAATACCTACGTTCGTATTTTAATTTTAGTGTTTAGTATCTTTATCTTTAGCCTGGTGTTGTAAAAGTGTAGCTATAAAGAAAATTACGTTCCAAGTAATATTTTTTACGTTACTGGTCGTGAGCATTGTTTAATTAAAATGGATTATCAAATTATTATCACTTTGAATGGAGTGCATATTCTTTGCAAATAGTAAATATCTCTGGCAATGGCGCATGCTTATTTTCATCTCTACCCGAGCCAGCATTGTGCACCACGTGTCTAAGAACTGGGAAAGCTTTCAACCTTTAACCCAGGTGCGGTCAGGAGCTGTCAAAAGCAGGAGGTTCTCAATTCAATGTGTCATCATCAGTCTATCAATGTTCCCACTGCTGGGACACAGGCCCCCTCTCTATGAGAGGGAATAGGCTATAATCCACCACGCGGGCCCAGTGCGGATTGGTAGATGTCACATGTCTTCGAATTTTTTGGTTCTAGGACACGCCGGTTTCCTCACGATGTTTTCCTTCACCGTTTTGAGAGCAGTGGTGATGAAATAAATTACACAAAGTAATGCGCCCGTCTGGGTTTGAACCCACGACTTACTGTTCGTAAGTCGGGACCGCGACCATTGGCCCACCGCTGCTCCATGCTCTCTGCTGGTTTTAATAGTGACCAAGGTACAGATCGCGGCACGTAAGTTGACCCAAAATGGCGGTCGTTCGCATAGGTACAATTATTGAAAAAATCGATTAAGACCCGAAAATGTGCAACTGCGCATTCAAGGACATAGTTCAACTTACGGGATGCAATCTGTAACACATTATTGGGCCTCAATCGACTTTTTTTCATAATTGTAGCTTCGCGAACGACCGCCATTTTGGTTCAACTTACGTGCGGCGATCTATACAATACTGAAGGCAACTGTAACCACAAACCAGCAGAGCAGAGCTGCTTCGCAATCGCTTTATTACACCGTACTGACAGGAACTGTCAAAAGCAGGAGGTTCTCAATTACATGTGTACCTATATAATATTATTTTTTTATGACCACGCTTAAATTTTCACAGGGAACTCCGATATTCATGATCCTTTTTTTGTTGGGAAAAGCGAATAATTATCTCAAAGTTAGTCCCATTTAAAACTGAAAAATCGTGTTTGGGCTCACTTCATGCACCTTAATGAGAACTTAAGGCCTGCCTGGAGTATGACTGTCATCGAAGCGAAGGTCTGACGATGGAAACGAAAGGCAGTTGCAAGAGGTCCTCAACAGTTTACAGCAGCTAGGTATATCGTGTTTGGGCTCATCTCATACACCTTGATGAGAACTTTCGACCTAGCTGGAGTATGACTGTCATCGAGTGTCTCAGGATGAAAACTTAAGGCTGTCGAGGGAAGCCCCTAATTGGAAAAATATAGTAGAATATTTTAACGATGAACGCAAATATTTCCGAGAAATTAAATTGTTACCTACTTGAATCTATACTAATATTATAAAGCTGAAAAGTTTGTTTGTTTGGTTGGTTAAACGCGCTAATTTTAGAAACTACTGGTTTAGGTTAAAACAACTTTTAATGTCGAGGAAGGCTAATAAGGCTATACGTTATATAACATCACGGCACAATCAAAGGAGCGACAATTAAAAATGTTGCAAATACAGGGAAAATGAGAGCTTCCGTTGTGTGCACTGCGTAAACGGTTCAAGTTACTCAACAATCATGTATGACGGGATTGTTCCTGTTAAAAAGTTCAAAAAAAAAGTCCTCGATAGCATGTGTCTATCTTTTAAGCACTAATTCTCTCTTTTTCTCCCTCTCTCTCTTATGTGACGAAGATGAAGTTGCGCGGGTCAGCTAGTATTATAATAAACACCGATTACTCCGAGATTACTGGGCCAATTTACAATATCCATTTATTCTTTTTTTTTTTATTTGGTAGAGGAAGCCTTGCTTGAGCTTGAGCAGTTTAGAGTTTGCTTCTTCAATTCGTATTTTTTCTTGCCCGATGTTGATGTCAAGATGGTAGGTATAGGGCTACCCCCCATCACTTTTTTTTCTCGAGATGGATATCTTCCGCCATGTGAAGAGTGGAGGAGTCTTACTAATCGGTGCCAGACAGCCTCAATGGCCAGAACCCATCCACCCATGTATGGCCTGGAATGTCACCAGTTTCGAGAACATTGTTTTTGATCTTTGCACCGCTAGTTTATTTATATTTATAGCAGCGAACCATTGAAAATATTCAATAAATAGGATCAAATAATAAATACATGGTTTTACACATTTTTATCTTTAAATATGTCGGCTCCAATGCATTTTGAAAATAATTGTTCATGAAAGAAAATTAATGTATTATTGTCTTATTCACATATCTGGCGGAATATGGGTGCACGACAGGTACACTTCTGCAGCTTGGGACCTACACATATCTGGTGGGATATGGGTGCACGATAGGTACACTTCTGCAACTTGGGACCTACACATATCTGGCGGGATATGGGTGCACGATAGGTACACTTCTGCAACTTGGGACCTACACATATCTGGCGGGATATGGGTGCACGATAGGTACACTTCTGCAACTTGGGACCTACACATATCTGGCGGAATATGGGTGCACGATAGGTACACTTCTGCAACTTGAAACCTACACATACCTGGCGGAATATGGGTGCACGATAGGTACACTTCTGCAACTTGGGACCTACACATATCTGGCGGGATATGGGTGCACGATAGGTACACTTCTGCAACTTGGGACCTACACATATCTGGCGGAATATGGGTGCACGATAGGTACACTTCTGCAACTTGAAACCTACACATACCTGGCGGAATATGGGTGCACGATAGGTACACTTCTGCAACTTGAAACCTACACATATCTGGCGGAATATGGGTGCACGATAGGTACACTTCTGCAACTTGAAACCTACACATACCTGGTGGAATATGGGTGCACGATAGGTACACTTCTGCAACTTGGGACCTACACATATCTGGCGGGATATGGGTGCACGATAGGTACACTTCTGTAACTTGGAACCTACACATATCTGGCGGAATATGGGTGCACGATAGGTACACTTCTGCAACTTAGAACCTACACATATCTGGCGGGATATGGGTGCACGATAGGTACACTTCTGCAACTTGGAACCTACACATATCTGGCGGAATATAGGTGCACGATAGGTACACTTCTGCAACTTGGAACCTACACATATCTGGCGGGATATGGGTGCACGATAGGTACACTTCTGCTTAACAATTGAAAATAAAAATCAAAAATGATGGCAATAATTTAATATACTTAATTAAACAATAAAAACAACTTAGTTTATTTATTCTCTAGCTAATGACGTACCTACAAACTGGCAACAATACACCTTTTGTCACCTTTTGAAATCAACTCAATAATTATAAGAACGATAGAATCAATATTTTCAGGATGTGTTTTTTATTTAAACACAGTTTTACTTTTGAGGCGAGTAAATTGACTCCAATCCGTCCCTATGTCCCTGTCCCTACATAGGGGCAGATGGGAAAAGTAGTGACATCCTCTCCTATACAAACAGACGGCGCGGCGGCAGCGGCGGGCGTCGGCGTTTTTTGGGAAGGGCAGGATACACGCAGTGTCACCCTTTTATAAATCATTGTCTTTAGTTCTGATTGCTTTGGGTTTCAGTCCTTATTCTTGATACTTACTACTTTGATAGGTATTGTCTTGGAAGTAATGGTTTTCTAAAAATTGGTTTATTTCTTAACGATATTATTTAAAACGAGTCATGGCTTTCTTATAACACCTATCACTAACATTAAGTTATTTGTCAACACAACCTTATTTAAAATATCAACAGTCTCTCTCAGGTAAGAATCAGGCAATTAAACTCTAGGTATAATTATCTACAGTCAACCGCGTCTTCGTGCTAAGAATATAACATTCCCGGAACCTGTTGTATCGCAGCAGTATGGCCCGTCCACGTCTTCCGTTGATGCCTACGGCGATGTCTTGTTCCCTTGAGTGCTGTCCGCGTCGATCCACAAGTCATGTCGCGATGACTTGTGGCATGCTCTAAACTTCTATCAATTATTTACTCCAGTCGTTTTCTTCATTTCGTGTCGATGATGCTTACAAATTTTACTGTTTGGGTTCATTAGGTGGCCACGTTTATTACAAGAAGGTACAGATAAACGGACACCTGAGCTGGGATACTCTAGTAGGTGGTCATCCGGAGCGCTGTACTCGCACTCGGTATTGGAGGAATCAGTAATCTTCACAGACACTGCAGCAACAGCCGAGTTGCCAAGAACAAATAGATAATAATGGTTTCCATGATTCAAGAGTTACTTGTCGCATACGGTTGACTGATCTGCCACGGCATGCCTAATTATTTGTAAGCTAACTAGCACTGCTTAATAAAGTCTTGCACTGCACTGTGCAGTAGCTATTAGCCTTTTCGAATGTGCCTTTGGGCGAATGAAATCCATTCTGATATAAACAGTATTCGTTTCACAAGCAGTTTCCAAACACTTTCAACGGATAACGTTAATTAAAGCTGCACAAACAGTTTCTAGACACTAACTGATGGCATTGATTTAAACTATCCTGGATACATAAGCGGTTGAGTGCTTAGCGATTCTTTCACATGCATCTTCTCACTGTCAAAAGCGGTGTCTTTTCTTCTTGCACATATCCAGTGGCAGTATAGAAGTTTTGCTGAATGTGCTAGCAGCAAAAGACCAGACAGTGTAAAAACTATTTGTATGCCCAGGACGAGGTAGGGCATGTATACGTGGATCAACCTTAAATTTTTTATTTGGTCGTCTGGCATTCTTGGTTGTACCTGAAAACACAACGGAAGATGTTAGAAGACACTTTACAACTCAACTAGTCTTATTCTAAAAAATATGGGATTTAAATGTAAAATATATAAATGACTAGCTGACCCGCGCAACTTCGTCTGCGTCACATGAGAGAGAGAGGGTTAGAGAGAGTGGAGTCAACCTTGAAAGATAGACATAATGCTATCGCGGTTTTTTTTAGAACGCTTTAAAACGAACAATTCCCTAATACATGATTGTTGCGCAACTTTAACCGTTTATGCAGCGCCCGCAAAGGAGGCTCTCGAAAGAAATAAATTTTCCTTGTTTTTGCAACATTTATCATTGATGCTCCGCTCCTTTTAATTATAGCGTGATGTTAGATAACCTATAGCCATCCTCGATAACTATTCAACACTAAAAGTTTTCCTGTAATTAGCGCGTTCAACCAACCAAAATCTCTTTAGCTTTATAATATTAGTAGATATATACCTACGTAGATCCAAGTGGGTAACAATTTAATTTCTTCGATATATTTGCATTAATCGCTAAAATAATCTACTTATGTTTTTCCAAAAAAGGGCTTACCTCGACAGCCTTTTTTTTTTCGGATGGGAAATCATCAAATGACTCCTCCCGCTCTGGGCGGACCAGGAGGCAGTGTCATACTTTTACTGACTAAACCCATCCATGTTCCTTCATCGCCCTTTGTGTTCCGGGGCCTCGGTTTCTCTTTAGAACAGTCCCGCAACCCCGGCAGGCATCGGTCCTTGCGGACCCCTTCCTATTGCTGACTCTCTTTGAGGCGCGCGTCGAACACGAACGTGCCGTCGACACGGCCTGTCGTCATGAGACAGACGGACGGCGAGCTAGCCCGTAGCCCACCGTCCACAGGCCCGCGCGTACGGTGGCCGGGGGCCACGTGGTGGCCCCGGACGCCCGGGGCGTCTCCCGCGGCGGCCGGGACGTTTAGAGGTTCTCTCCCTCTCACGTTCCGCCACCTCCTTCATCCTTAGACACTCGATGACAGTCATACTCCAGCTAGGTCGAAAGTTCTCATCAAAGGTGCAAGAAATTAGCCCAAACACGATTTGTCAATTATAAATGGGACCAACTTTGAGATGTACCTATGCTTTTTACAAACAAAAGGACCATGTACGGACTTCTCTGTAAAAGTTATCCGTGGTCATATATAAAAAAAATACGCGTCGAATTGAGAACTGCCTTCTTTTTGTTTCGTCGGTTAAAAAACCATCTTGAGGCAACTTACACGTTTGCGGCGGCGACCTCTCGCGTCCGGCCCTGGTGCAAGCCATGGTCCGGAGCGAGACGGAATGGGACGCCGTCACCTCCTTCTGCGAAGCAGTAATGCTAGAGAAGGAGGTGGCGGAACGTGAGAGGGAGAGAACCTCTCAACGTCCCGGCCGCCGCAGCAGACGCCCCGGGCTTCCGGGGCAACCACGTGGCCCCCGGCCACCGTAGGCGCGGGCCTGTGGACGGTGGGCTATGGGCTAGCTCGCCGTCCGTCCGTCTCATGACGACAGGCCGTGTCGACGGCGCGTTCGTGTTCCACGCGCGCCTAAAAGAGAGTCAGCAAAAAGGAAAGGCCGATCCGCAAGGACCGATGTCTGCCGGGGTTGCGAGACTGTTCGAAAGAGATACCGTGGCCCCGGAACAAAAGGGCGATGAAGGAACATGGCTGGGTTTTAGTCAGTAAAAGTCTGACACTCCCTCCTGCTCCGCCCAGAGCAGGAGGAGTCATTTGATGATTTCCCATCCGAAAAAAAAAAAACAAAAAATAGGCAACTGACACGGGCGAGGGTCATTCAATTCAGAAAATGGAGTGAAATAAACAACGCCGTCTATCGACCAAAATGTTAAACTGCTAAAGTATATTACCTATGCTATATTTTTTTTTAAAGCTGGTCAGTCGATTTAAAAGTTATGACTGTGGTGAGCACATTTTTAGTCATTGGTATCATTTTAGTTCAACAGATGTCGCTGCATGTATGTATCTTACATTTGATGATTATTTCTTCTTGAAAACTTTAAGTTCATATATCTTTTGATAGAATTAACCGATTTCAATGAAACAAACACTAAATCATACCCCAAGTTACACACAATTTTTATGTATAAACATTGTCAGCATTGAATTCGTAGATTTTACGTGATGTGCGCACAAACAAACAGACAAACAGACAAACAGACGAAAATTTCAAAAATGATGGAAATGGGTTCTGTTACTTATCTTTTCACACGCTGGCTATTTTTTGTTTCAATTTCTTCAATGTACAAAAATGACTTTTCTACAGATTTATTATATGTATAGATGTACATTAGCTCTAAAACCAAACCCGTCACTAGTGTCAAAGTGCCTGTAGGATCCCTCCTTTAGGCACTTTGACACTAGTGACGTGTTCATAACTGTTCATAAATGAAACTTAACACGACAAAGGAAAACATCGTGAAGAAATTGGCATCTATAGACATTAGAACTTTTAAAGCCCTTTCACATAAATTAGGCCTGTGTCCGAGCTGTGGGAAAATTAAAGTCAGATTATGCTACAAATGGATACTCACAATTTTAAAGTATCCAACAGGCAGGAACATGTCGGAGAACCTGCTCATCTTTGAGTTGAAATTGACATCGTTGACCATCATGTTCACTTGGACGGAGAACTTCGTGGTCATCACCATGCCGATTACCTGAAGGTAAAAGATGCTCTTTTACAATAAGGAAATAATTACCGAGTTATCAGTAGTAATAGACACCAAAAATAACAGGTAATCAAAAGCTTGAATGTCTGACAGCCAGTCTTACCAAGGGATATCGTATTAACCGGACTTGGCTGCGGAAGTCAGACTTGGAAGTCAGATAGGCTTTATGTGATATATTAGTAATCATCGATATTGGATTAGACTGAAGGTCGACTCCAACATAGATGTTGGAAAATAACAGGGCATCAGGACGATGACTGATGAGACACTGTAGTTTATTTAATGGCAACAGGGTGGGTTACATAATAGAGTGGGTTGGGTGTGCCTTTCAAGGCTTACAACCGTTCAGGCATGTCTTACTAAGTCTCTGGAGAAAATTGCTTTTTTCTCAGAGTGGTATGAACATTAAATATGAGCTATAGCTTCAGGGCCGTTTACGATACAGCGACAAGTAACGCGCGTGCTTTACTTGTTTGCTTTTGCGGGCGTGCATACCGGCGCGTCGCAAGTTGCGCAGCGGTGACTCGTGATGTGACCTTAGCAGTTTCTTTCATTTGTTTTCTCCACAGTCACGATTGCAACGCGCGTGTCATTTCGTAGCTCGTGATCGAGCGGTAAGAGACGCGTGAATTCTTCAGTAATGAAACAATACAAATTCACTTGATTCTAAACAAGAACAAATCTCGGATTGTTACATTACATGCCAATGCTCCCGGTGGCAACACCGTACAACAGATTTACGACAACTTACAGGTTCTATGATGAAGTCACTGCCATGCTCCTCCTCCTTCGGAGCCATACCCTCTACGCGGTCGTATAGCAACGGGTTTGCATCCAAGAAGTGAGCATTTGACAGGACCACGGGTAAACCTGGAATAATCAACAATTGTTCAAATTAGTCTGAATGTTGTAGTGTCTTAAAATACTTTTTTAGAACGTAATAAACATATGAGAGTCTGCAAATAATTTCACTAAAGTAAGTGTCATGAAATTACGTATAAGAAAACATTGTAAGGAGATTAGGAGACCACTTTGCCATGAAACCAAAAATTAGAAATCATGTGACATCTACAAAAATGAGCATCAAGCATGGTGCGTGGGCATTATGGCCAGTTAAAGAGGTGATATCTCTGTCCCAGCAGTGGGAATATTACAGGCTGACTGGTTATGCAAGTATGATTCACATATTCGCCTAGACTGCCGCGCTATTGTAGTGCGTCCAGTATGATTGCGAGCGCTTTTGCGCATACTGATGATTTTTACGCCGTAATGCGCAAAAAGATAAACTCTATCTTATCAAGAGCGCGGTCTAGTTGTAACAGCATCCTAAGTATGTAGATATTGAAGTTCGACACATCTTGGTTGTCGCACGCTGTGGAGGTGCTGGTCAGAAGACCCCACACCTACCCTCACAATTTTCTTTTTGTATTAATACTTGTTTGTACTAACAATAGTTTTTTTTTAGGAATAATAATATTATGTTACTAACAATTGGGCCTAGTTGCCATAAATAAACAAACATTTATTTTAATTTATATTCCCAAAACTTACCATAGAAGCAAGGTGACAGATCCGAAATGCCATCATAGCACACTCCCTTCTTACACAAACACTCATTCTCAGGAATCTTGCTGTAACTTCTGTTGTTGAACTTGTAGGCCATGCCCTCGACTCCGAAGTCCATAGTCTTTTGGCCCACATACTCCAGCTCCATGAACCGGCAGAGGACGTTGCGGTAGATCTTCAGGGGCCGATTGGGAGACAACTCCGGGGGGTAGCTGATACCTTCGTAGGTGCCGTTGAAGCTGTTGCATGATGAGCTGGAGAGTAAGAAGTTTAGTGGTGAGGTTTGAGGATAAAGTGTAACCAGAATCATGTACTAAAGACGGTAACAGTTTGTGCTTCATTGTACCTTTGACCCTGTTTTATTTCCAATAGTAACTATAGGTGGTGCCAGTTAAGATGAGAATAGCGGTCATTCCCTAATATCTCTTCGTACGAACCAAAACAAATAAACCATGTATCGTTTTTCATACATGGTTCAACTTTCCATCCCCACCAAAAATTTTTTCTAAATGTACTCTTTGCTTTTAATAATCATAAAATAGAAACAGTCAATGAGTTCAACATAGACAAAAATATAAATTGGAAATTACACGTACAAAACATAAAATCAAAGCTTTCAAAATTTTTATATGCTTTTCGTGAAGTCAAAAAAAACACAAATTTACAGACTGCCCTGGTTACATACTACGGCTATGCTTATGCATGGCTTTGTTACGGCATTATAATGTGGGGATACGTACAGAAGCACTTACACTGTTCACCGTACAAAAGAAACTCATCCGTATCTTGGTAAATATACAACAAACAGATAGCTGCAAACCCCATTTTATAGAACTAAATATTTTAACTCTGCCTTGTATGTATATAGGTACTTGAAATATGCAAATTCGCTCATAAACACCAAGACTTTTACACTAAACGAGAAGACATACAAACAAGATACACACTTCGACACAAAACACGACTCAACCTACCACAATCCCGTTTAGTTTTAAAAATGCATTCAACAAGTCCTCTGGTTATGTCAATAAAAATATACAATATGTTACCAGAATCCATAAGAGAAGAAAAAAAACTCCATTTATTCTCAAAAATTAAAAAAGTTATTATTGACCAAATGTTATTATAGTGTCGACGAATATTTAAATGATAAATCTTTAAAACTTGAAAAATAAATGTTTTTTGTAATGTTAATGTTTCTTAGAATAAGTTAGATTATAAGATACTTAAATGATAAGTCCTCTCCACATAATCTTACTTTTGCTGTGCCCGACAGGGTCCACGATTGTTTCCAAAAAAATGTTTACCGCCTAAGCCTAGGTACATTGTGGAATGCAATAAAAGAATTGAGTATTGAGATCTGACCAAGGGATCTCAGCCAGTGTCCAAATTATATCCCACGATAAGACAACACAGAGGAGCTCGTGGCTAAATAATAACAGCCGCTTGGATCGATCTTTAGGTTAAGCCGTGCTTGCCTAGATTGGTCTGTGGATGGGTGACCACCCTTACATACCGAGTTTCCTCCGTGCCTTGGAAAGCACGTTATGCTGTTTGGTCCCGGCTGTCCTTTGAAGATCTTTGACAGTCGTTACAGGTAGTCAGTGGCCCAAAAAGTCTGACAACCAGTCTTACCAAGGGGTGTCGTATTACCCAGTACTAACTGGGTTGTGGAGGTCACATAGGCAGTCGCTCCATGTAAAATATTGGTATTCAGCTGCATCCGGTAGCCGACCACAATATAGTTGGGAAAAGGCTAGGCAGATGATGATTATGAGACAACGCAGGAGTATCTGCATACCTTGTTTCTGGATACCCCCACGTAGGAAGACCACCGATGCCGTTGACAGACTTGATCATGAACTTGTCTTCATCATTGGCGCTGACTTCTACTCTAAATGGTGCCTTTTCATCGTACAGCTGAAACATATGAATTAGTTCCTGTTACTGTTTCACGGATAAAAAACTATAGTATTGATTACCGTGCTTGATTATGTGACCACATTTTAGATCAGGTTTGCATGCACATCATTTTTGTTTGCAACAATCAGCGTTTAAAACCGAGCCTTATTACAAACCAAGGACCCCAAAATATGTACGGTCGACCAATGCTATTTGGTTTACATTTTACAATGTAATTTGCATGTTAAAATGTAGCTTGGTCGACCATGCCTATCAAGATTACTCGGGATTTGTATAATCTTTACTCACAAGTTTAAAAGTATGCTTACCCTATCCAGCAGCCCCAAGGTGTCGAAACTGATCCACCCCGGTAAGACGGTGTTGCCCAGACTGATGAGAGGTTCATCGTACCCCCACAGGTAGTCGTGGGCAGACATCTGGACAGTGGCGTTGCTTCCCAGGCGGGAGGCCAGCATGTTGAAGCCCATCTTAGCGAAGTATCCGTAGGTGGAGGCTAATGATCCCATGCTCTGAAGATAGAAGGTTTTTTTTATAAGTGGATGGTTTTTGGTATATTTTTTGTGTTTTTTCTTATCATCACCATATCAGGCCAAGGTTTTGGTCTTCACCACGAATTTATACTACCTACTATAATTGCGAAAGTTAGTGAGGCCTTTTTTATTTTTAAAATCGTTGCCCCACACTAGAAATTTCTCCTCACATCCTCACATCATTTAAACTCACACAAACAGTCATACCCGGAACAACTACCTGTAGGACATACAAATACCTATTTGTTCCGTGCGGAGATCAAACCCGCGACACGCAGCGCAGCAGTCAATCACTCAGCCACTGCGCTAACACGTATATTTGATGATTGTCAAATTTTTAAGAAGATTTACAGTAATACAGCTTCCTTACATAAAAATAACTTATCCTATCGATTGTCACCGTAAAATTTTTTTTTTTGAAGTAACGCACACAGATGTCCGACGTGAATTGGCACAAGCCGGGCGGTAAAAGTGCCGAATCACGCCTGTCCGACCACAAACAAATGCACCACACCTCAGATATCAGCAACCACGTAACTGGCGCATGGCATTTAGCCATGGCATCGTTACGCCCAAAGTTACGATGTAGCAGATCAAGTGAGTAATCCCTTTATCATTCACAAGATGTACTTCGAATCAATAAGTAAACACGACTTTGAACAGCGTGAACTGCGTTTGCCATTTATTTTCCAAACATGTAAACAAACATAAATAATATATGCAGTTTCGTTCGTGCTACAACTTTTTAAGGTTTCGTACCCAAAGGGTAAAAACGGAACCCTATTACTAAGACTTCGCTGTCTGTCCGTCTGTCTGTCCGTCTGTCTGTCACCAGGCTGTATCTCATGAACCGTGACAGCTAGACAGTTGAAATTTTCACAGATGATGTATTTCTGTTGCCGCTCTAACAACAAATACTAAATATAGTCAATGGTACGGAACCCTTCGTGTGCGAGTCCGACTAGCACTTGGCCGGTTTTTTTTCTTTTAAATAAACTTAAACAACACTTAGTTAAAGTTGATTTTCGATTAAGCGTAAACAGGTATCAAATACCTAATTGTAAATAAGGACTTGAATAAAATTAAGACCATTGATAGAACAAACTTACCAGCATGGCTATATTGGGCATAGTGAGGATCATGTCCTCCGGCCTGCCGACTGACTCCTCGGGCAGGAAGGTGACCCTGTGCCGAGGACTGTACCTCATCACGCCCGCCTCCTTGTCTATCTCCAGGTCATCATTTGTTCTGTTCTCCCTGGAAATTATATATAAAAAAAAACATTAAGAATTCTTACAAATATTTTGAGCTTCACAGAAATCGGATGCCTTTGTAGGTATAAAAAAAAACAATGTTGACGCTAAAATGATTTATGAAGCGATTATTGTCTTCGTGCTATAAAAAGAATATTAATCGTTTAATAAAACAATCATGTCGCAGTCATAATCAATTAAGACTTTTTATTAGCGACAAGTAGGTACTAGACAGGACAAACATTTATCTACAGATTTCCCAGAAAAAGTATGCGCTTGCAACATTGAATATCTATGTCAACACGAACGCACGAATATATATAACTATGGAAGTACTTGCATAATTCGTATTACCATGTTATGAGATTCACAACTCTATTTAATTCCAAAACACAAGTTCAAAACAGACAGATGAGCAATTGAGCAAGTACCGAAGCGCTGCACTCAAAACTCTGAAGATTTACTTCAGTGGTGTCAACTAAGATGTTAGTTTGTTGTTAATTTAGTAACACGAAGATTACCGAAGCGCAAACCTTTTCTGGTTGAACTGTATGCTACTTAAATAAAATAAATGAATGCATTTTATCATGTATTCCATGTATGACCTTAATTACTGTGTATAGTTACTGGCATCTAGATTCTAGACTAATTTAGTTAGGTATCTGTTCAGTGACTAGTTAGCTAGCTTTACATGAGTGATAAAATCCAAGTTATTAGAACAATTTTCTTTAATTGATCACGGGCGACTCAATTAACTTATCTAGGTTTATTCATTATTCAAAGGGCACTAATGAGGGGTTTAAGTCATTAAACTACGTTTAATTGTGATTGAGCGTGCTTAATAATACCCATACCCGTTTATGTAAAAGCTGAGGGATTTATTCTCGGTGGCCATAATTTATTTAATCTGTACCTAATTTGTGTCTTGACCTACGAGAAATACAGGTGTTGTGTTATGTTAAAAATATGTTATGTTTGACGTGAGATCTTTTCAAATATTTTCATCCACGGTAATAAGATGCTTTCAACTTACTGGTACGTAAAAGGCCCAACCTCTTCCATCTTGATCTTGTCATCTTCGCCGCTGATGAACCGCTCAACGTTGGTGATGTTGAACAGGTAAGCAGAGAGATGGATGCTGTCCACCTCTTTGCTCATAGCTTCGTGGACGTACGTGCCGTAGTCTACACGCGCAGACTAGAGAAAAAGATAGGAAACACCAATCAGCATCATCATTCTCGTCATCCTAATTTATTTGTGGTCTGCGCAGCATATCTTCTTCTCCCACACTTCTCTATTGCTCGTCATCACTCACTCCTTTCTATCCATATCGTCTTTCACACAGTCCAGCCATCGTTTCTTTAGTCTTTCCTTACTCTTATAGCCATGCATATTCAAACTTGACATAGGCACAAATTACACTACACTACACTACGACAGCCCATAACGTCCACTGCTAGACATAAGCCTCTCCCATGATGGGAGGAATTTGCCGTAATCTCCACGCTTGGCAGGCAGATTGGAGATCGCAGTGATGAAAGACTAACAGAAAACGCTGCTGGCCATTCTCTGGTCTACGGAGGCGCAAGGTGTTCTGCCTCGGACATTAGTCGCCTTATACGACACCCGTGAGTGTAATGGGTTGGTTCTATTTTACTCTGCCACCACACGGCCAAAATTACATTCAAATTACAAATTACATTCAACGAGAATCAATATTAAAGATGATAACCATGATGGTGTGCCAAACTTGGTTTCAAGAACGTCAGATCTATTAATTATCAGATTGTCTCTTGAACTTGAATAGGGCTTCCTAAAGGCCTACAGAGAAATGTTCTAGGGACACAGGGCTTCTTCTCTGTGAGAAGACGAAAATCAAAGATACCCTATTTTTGAATTTTGTCAAAACGTCCCGATAGTTAATTAGATTACAAAATTTGTAGTTTTGTAAGTTTTCAGATGGCATTCGTTGATACATTAATTATTATTTTCATACAAATTAAATTTTGGCAAAAAGTTTAAGATTATAATAGACAGACATAGATCAATGACATTATTAGTAAAATTAATGCACATACAGTGGCAGTCGACCTTAATATTATTATTATAACATAATATCAGATACTACGGGGCTAGTGGAACAAAGTACTTACATAAACAGCGATGAGTCTTATCGGGTCCACTATCACGATCAACATGGCGGCAGCCAGGAGTGTCACTCCTAGCACTAAATTATAATATCAGGTACCACGGGGCTAGTGGGACAAAGTACTTACATAAACAGCGATGAGTCTTATCGGGTCCACTATCACGATCAACATGGCGGCAGCCAGGAGTGTCACTCCTAGCACTAAATTCATAATATCTGGTACCACGGGGCTAGTGGGACAAAGTACTTACATAAACAGCGATGAGTCTTATCGGGTCCACTATCACGATCAACATGGCGGCAGCTAGGAGTGTCACTCCTAGCACTAAATTATAATACAAGGTACCACGGGGCTAGTGGGACAAAGTACTTACATAAACAGCGATGAGTCTTATCGGGTCCACTATCACGATCAACATGGCGGCAGCTAGGAGTGTCACTCCTAGCACTAAATTATAATATCAGGTACCACGGGGCTAGTGGGACAAAGTACTTACATAAACAGCGATGAGTCTTATCGGGTCCACTATCACGATCAACATGGCGGCAGCCAGGAGTGTCACTCCTAGCACTAAATTATAATATCAGGTACCACGGGGCTAGTGGGACAAAGTACTTACATAAACAGCGATGAGTCTTATCGGGTCCACTATCACGATCAACATGGCGGCAACCAGGAGTGTCACTCCTAGCACTAAATTCATAATATCTGGTACCACGGGGCTAGTGGGACAAAGTACTTACATAAACAGCGATGAGTCTTATCGGGTCCACTATCACGATCAACATGGCGGCAGCCAGGAGTGTCACTCCTAGCACTAAATTATAATATCAGGTACCACGGGGCTAGTGGGACAAAGTACTTACATAAACAGCGATGAGTCTTATCGGGTCCACTATCACGATCAACATGGCGGCAACCAGGAGTGTCACTCCTAGCACTAAATTCATAATATCTGGTACCACGGGGCTAGTGGGACAAAGTACTTACATAAACAGCGATGAGTCTTATCGGGTCCACTATCACGATCAACATGGCGGCAGCTAGGAGTGTCACTCCTAGCACTAAATTATAATATCAGGTACCACGGGGCTAGTGGGACAAAGTACTTACATAAACAGCGATGAGTCTTATCGGGTCCACTATCACGATCAACATGGCGGCAGCTAGGAGTGTCACTCCTAGCACTAAATTATAATATCTGGTACCACGGGGCTAGTGGGACAAAGTACTTACATAAACAGCGATGAGTCTTATCGGGTCCACTATCACGATCAACATGGCGGCAGCCAGGAGTGTCACTCCTAGCACTAAATTCATAATATCTGGTACCACGGGGCTAGTGGGACAAAGTACTTACATAAACAGCGATGAGTCTTATCGGGTCCACTATCACGATCAACATGGCGGCAGCCAGGAGTGTCACTCCTAGCACTAAATTCACCATGAACTTCACTGAAATAGAGAACATTTATTTAATTTCACACAATATTAATGTTTTACATCAGTCAAAAATGTTTTTTTTTAATAGAGAGGGCTATTAAAAAAAAACATTTTTGACCGCCAATCGTCTGTATAGTCCTTTCGCAGTGATAGCAACCTAAAACTGCTGCTATTAATAATAAAATGCTGTGATTTTGGCAAGGGCGGAGGTAAAATGAGCTTGACATGACTATACAGGATTAGTTTTTAGGGCCCTAATTAACATTTATGAAGATCAAGTGAGGGTAGTTTAATAAACACCTTCGCTTTGCTGTAGCGGTACCTCCAATGCAATAAATACCCGTTTACATGTGTATTATAATGTGTTTTAATGTTGTTAGTTTTTAGGGTTCCGTACCCAAAGGGTAAAAACGGAACCCTATTACTAAGACTTCGCTGTCTGTCCGTCTGTCTGTCACCAGGCTGTATCTCATGAACCGTGACAGCTAGACAGTTGAAAATTTGAAATTTTCACAGATGACGTATTTCTGTTGCCGCTATAACAACAAATACTAAAAACAGAATAAAATTAATATTTAAGGAGGGCTCCCATACAACAAACGTGATTTTTTTGCCCTTTTTAGGGTTCCGTAGTCAACTAGGAACCCTTATAGTTTCGCCATGTCTGTCCGTCCGTCCTCGCTTAATCTCTATGACCGTTAGCACTAGAAAGCTGAAATTTGGTACCAATATGTATATCAATCACGTCGACAAAGTGGTAAAATAAAAATTGGAAAAAAATGTTTTATTAGGGTAGCCCCCCTATATGTAAAGTGGGAAGTGATTTTTTTTTTAATTTCAACCCTAACGTGTGATATATTGTTGGAAAGGTATTTAAAAATGGATAGGGGTTTTCTAAAATCATTATTTGATAAAAAACAATGTGTCCCCCCCCATCTAACTTTTGAACCATAAGTTTAGAAAATATGAAAAAAATCTGAAAAGTAGAACTTTATAAGGACTTTCTAGGAAAATCATTTTGAACTTGATGGAAACCACAGTTTTTGTACAAAAAAGACAAAAAGTTGTACAAAATAATTTCTGGACTAAGTTTGTAGTATATTCGTATATGCAAGCATTTTTACATAATGGATACCCACCTTTAAACTCATAAGTGGGAACAATTATTGTGACGGACGGGAAACTACGGAACCCTACACTGAGCGTGGCCCGACACGCTCTTGGCCGGTTTTTTGATAATAATGGTACGGAACCCTTCGTGCGCGAGTCCAACTCGCACTTGGCCAAATTTTCAGAGATGGTTTAGAATCGATAATATTTTCTAATATTTATTAGAAATAAAAATTCATTCCTGTCCACCACTAAAAATCGAATGTGTGGATATTGCAACAGCACAATTCAGTTCAACAACCTAGATAGGTAGCAGTTAGCGCACATAAATTTGGCGGTGCATGCACGCACACAAGTGCATTGATTCCCACTAGGTTTATGATTTATGAAATTTTTTGGACATTTTCAAATGAATGCTATGTTTTTTTTTTTTTCGATATTTTGGTTTGTTAGCTAGATCTTAATCTTAAATTTTGCCTGGTCATTGAAAACTAACCCTTAATAGAAACTATATAAGCTGTAGCAGTGATAGCCTAGTGTAGCAGTGATAGTCTAGTGGGGTGAGTTCGAACCCAAGATACACCACTGATTATTCGGATTCATGTGCGTATTTTATAATTTTCAATTGCTTCGGTGAAGGATAACATCGTGAGGGAACCAAACCATGCTCGAGAGTTATTTCTCGACGGCATGTAAAGCCAGTCAGAGGCAAAAACTCTGACTAGTTAGACTACTATACTACTACTAGTCGCAGCTGGACTTAAAGTGTGATGACCTTAAAGCTAGACCACCTACAGCTATACCATACAATTTTGTCAATGGTGTTCTGACATGTCCGCTTTGTGCTCGGAGTTTTTCGGTCAAAGTTGGCTATCTAGCCACTTGAGAGCACATGAAAGAGCAGCACACCAAAGCTCTCTACAACCACACTAGAAAGCCATCGAATGCAGTTGCTGTGGCCGAAATCGGCTAGATGGCATCATCATCATCATTACTACTACTAGTTGGGCACTAACCACACGAAAAAGAAAAAAGTAAGTAAGTATAAGTTGTACTGACAACTCTACCAAAATTAAAGTGAAATTTATTTTCGTGATGTTTAGTCGTAGGACGCTAGAGTAGATATAATTAGGTCAAGGTCACCATAAAATAGTAAGAAAAGATTACTTTTCGGGTGAAAGGTACTTCTATAGTAGCTGCCAGTTAAGATGTCAATAGCGGTCATTGACTCACCTACATTTATTAAAGTTCAAGTCTTGAATCGTCATCTATCGTGATCTTCAACATTTTTTCGAATGAAAAACGATAGGTAGGTAAATGGTTTATTGTTTTTGTTCATACGAAGAGATATTAGGATTATTAGGGAAAGGGCAATGACCGCTATTGACAAGCCAAAACGCAACAACTATACCCACTTTATACGATGTGAGGGAACATCGCTACACAAAAAATTAAGGTCACAATGTATAATACAAAGTATAGTAGAGTTTTTTTAATAAGTAATTTACTTACTCTTTGTTGCTCTGTTCCGCTCGTGACTTCCTTTGGTGAAATAACCCATTTCAGCGTGTCTTTCATAAACTTACATAAAACTTAAACACCGTGTTTACAGACCATACTCCCAAGTTCTGAAACAAAAATTAGTTTATATTAAAATGTGGTTTTTGCTTTACATACAGCTCGAGCCTGTCGAGCAGGTCGTAAGTACATAGGACCTCACGCTCAACAGTCGTGGGTTTAATTCTCAAGTCGGGCAAAGTGTACTTAATTGGGGTTTTCCATCAATTTTTTTCAATAGCAACCATGGAGTCCGGAATAGGCTTGTGTCCTGAAAAAAACCTAATTAGTCCGTCAATTAGATTATCAAAAAATATTTGACACGTATTTTTTCTTTCGTTACGTAAACCAAAATTGACATAGTCACGACGCTTTTAAAATTCTCAATACGTCACGCCATGCTATAATTTTTAGTGCGTTGTGACTTTGTGACGTCACGAGCCCGCACTCCCGAGTTTTGATGCGTTTTATCTTTGTCAATATCCATCGATTTACAAAAACAAAAAATACGTGTCCATTATTTTCCAATACTCTAACTGACGGACTAAATAGATTTGCAATTTATTGATGGTAGAAACTAGCCTATTGTGCACGGTTGATGGCAATACGCTTGCCCCCATTGACTTATTACAACGGACTGCACCTCTACTTAATCCTTCGGGAATGAAAAGTAATGCGTTATGTTATGTGATTAAGTATGACAATGTTCGAGTCGAATTTGTTCACACTTGTCGACTAACTAGGTACTCTCTCCGAAATGTTCAATGTTGTCCAAACGTTTCTTCTGTTATCTTGGTCGTTTTCTTTGCAACGGAAAATAAATAGGACGCTCTCGGTTTGTGATCTTACCAAAACCAAGCGTAAAACGAAAATAAGGTGCTGGCTTCTGAAGTTATGAAGCTACAGAAAAACTTCTAGCTGCCCGGAAATAACTTGCTTGTCGAAAAATACAAGATATTATTATACTGCACTGTTTTGTGCATCCAGTCATTGATACAATTTTGCTTACTCAAACGCTTACACACACACACACACATTCTAATGCCGGCTGTACACTCTCGCCGAGACAGTCCGAGGCAGGGCGAGTGCGAGGGTGTAGATGGTAGCGATCGCCCGCCTCGACCTGTCTCGGTGTTCCTCGCTAGCTCTCCGTCGGTTTCCGCCTGCGAGTCAAAGGGTGTCGCTCGCGCCACCTAGCGAGAACTGTGAGCGCGTCCCTGTACCTTACACTCTCGTTTCTCCGTTGCGATGCCGATATATCAATTAAGAAGTAAAATTAAATTAAAATCTACGGACCATGTTCTATTACGATGAATTGTGACCATCTAAGATCTTCGTTTACGCCACTTTTTTGTATTTTTTTTGTCATAATATATACGTAAGTAACGGTAATATCTGATGGAACATAGTGCAACAGCAGCAGCAACTTCTGTTTCGTCAACTAAAAATGACAAGTGACCTTGCTCGGCGAGTGTACATGGTCACCCGTTTCGACCGAGGCTCTCGGGCGAGGCACAGCGAGTGCTGGGCGAGAGTGTACAGCCGGCATAACACTTGAACAAGTAATAGGTAACTACTATTGTAATATTTGTAATGTGTAATTATACCGCATTTGCCTCCGATTACAATATTCTGTTTAAATGTGCTTCCGAAGGGGTGGAAACCTGGTGTCCTGATTTATAGGCCTTTCGTCTAGCGTCTAGCAAAAAAACATGTTCAAGTATTAGACTAGATCTTGCACATGCACCGTTTGGACAAAATGGGTGTATGAAAGACACTTGTTCTCCCCGCATTGTTTTTTTTGATCGGTTGGTTGACGGTTTGTAACGCTTAATCATATACTGACTGATTAGTGTTTAGGTCAACTATTTTCTTTGAGTAATAAGCCATTTTGTGAGTTAAGTCAGGTTTGCTAAATCGTTTTTTGCGATTTCCCGAAAAACGTTTTTTTTGAGTTATTTATTTATTTTATTCATTAACACATACATTTGTTTTAACAGGTAAAACCCAAGCTAACAAAAGTAGTCATAAATTGCTAATTATTCAGTCTCAAGTAACAGGTCTGGGTACACAAATTACACAGTGGACAACAAAGTGTCACCCTCTGGAATTCCGCCAAAGAGCAAGAAAATATGTCAGTATAATTATGATTAAGCATGCGGACTATGTTAAACAAATGAATAAAAGACTTGGTGAAGGGTGTGTTTACACCTAAGCAGGGTCCGTTTACACCTTGTATTAGCATCGTCAGTCAAGTCAACGACCAAAACTTTACTCTTTCAAATAAGTTTCGTAACAACTTATAATCTGATCTATGAAATAATATAAATATTACCTCGACATTTACCTTTACCATCAGTAAATTTTACAAGAGTGACTAACAGAACTGATTACCTATGCACATTCATTGATATTATTGATTGCTTAATATTATAAATAAAGGGTGTAAAACACCTCTTAACAAAGCCGAAAGGCACTTGTTCTTCTCGTCATTGCGATAATTTTTAGGGTTCCGTACCCAAAGGGTAAAAACGGAACCCTATTACTAAGACTTCGCTGTCTGTCCGTCTGTCTGTCCGTCTGTCTGTCACCAGGCTGTATCTCATGAACCGTGACAGCTAGACAGTTGAAATTTTCACAGATGATGTATTTCTGTTGCCGCTATAACAACAAATACTAAAAACAGAATAAAATTAATATTTAAGGGGGGCTCCCATACAACAAACGTGATTTTTTTGCCGTTTTGTCTAATGTATAGATAATGGTACCTACGGAACCCTTCGTGCGCGAGTCCGACTCGCACTTAGCCGGTTTTTTGTTCTACACCATACCTGGGAACCTTCTAGTTACGGAGATATTGGGTTCAAAGTTCCAACTTATTGACAATTGTTTTTTAAATACAAGTTTTCAATGTAAGATTTTTACTTTAAACACCTCCACGACCCCCGTACTATTCAATCCATCCATCAGCACAATGTTTTGAGTGCATTACATTGAGTTCTACCACAAAACATGATTTTCACCCCAAAAAAAAAAGTCGTTTCCCAGCAATAATTTTTGCGTAAAGTTTCATAATTTGATGTACAGAATGCTTGGTTGACGGCTTCGTGATGAGGTCTTTTACACCCTGCATACTCGGCATTGATTCATTAAATGTAGGAATAATGTCAACAAAATGTTTACAGGGTAATACTTATTAAACATACAATATTAAAATGCATTTGAAATATTACAAGTAAATCCAAATGCGGTAGCGTGGTCTTTAGGTATGTAAATACGTGACATTCAATCACCATCAGATAAACATAAAATAGTTTAAGAGAAAATCGCACGTGACATACAGACACACAGACGTACTTACTTATCAGTTATTAATCATGTGAATCAATTCCGGTTAAAGTAACGGAATGTTAACATTAAAAAAAATATTAGGTAAAGAATTTATGATTAACAAAATATTTATAAAAGCTGCCTTCAAATTTTGAGAAGGCCTGTTGGTTGACATCATGACAGGGTCAAGGAAAATCCGCTGGTTATACCTAATAATGTCTAATTTACATATTATAGAGCGTGAAGAAACTATAGAAATAATTAATCATCACATTAAACAAAAGTTGATGTGTGCATAATGTCTACTATCTTCAACTTTTTATCTTCGTAAATACGCACGTCAGTGCCCTACCACTACCAGACCCCATTTTTCCTCTCCTTTTTAGGGTTCCGTAGTCAACTAGGAACCCTTATAGTTTCGCCCTGTCTGTCCGTCCGTCCGTCTGTCTGTCCGTCCTCGCTTAATCTCTGTGACCGTTAGCACTAGAAAGCTGAAATTTGGTACCAATAGGTATGTATATCAATCACGCCGACAATGTGGTAAAATAAAAATTGGAAAAAAATGTTTTATTAGGGTAGCCCCCCTATATGTAAAGTGGGAAGTGATTTTTTTTTTAATTTCAACCCTAACGTGTGATATATTGTTGGAAAGGTATTTAAAAATGAATAGGGGTTTTTTTTTAAATCATTTTTTGATAATGTCAATAATTTCGGAAATAATCGCTCCAAAAGTAAAAAACAATGTGTAACTTCTAACTTTTGAACCATAAGTTTAGAAAATATGAAAAAAATCTGAAAAGTAGAACTTTATAAGGACTTTCTAGGAAAATCATTTTGAACTTGATGGAAACTACAGTTTTAGTACAAAAAAGACAAAAAGTTGTACAAAATAATTTCTGGACTAAGTTTGTAGTATATTTGTATATGCAAGCATTTTTACATAATGGATACCCACCTTTAAACTCATAAGTGGGAACACTTATTGTGACGGACGGGAAACTACGGAACCCTACACTGAGCGTGGCCCGACACGCTCTTGGCCGGTTTTTTTATTTAGCCAACAAAATAAATAACTTTCCAGAATACAGGAAACTTTTCAGGATCATAATACGTGGCACCCAGTTTTTTTACACCTAAAGAGGTGTAAGAAACAAGCATTACTTGTGTTCAGAATTATGTTTATTTGCATTTTCTTGACAAAAACGATCTTTTCTTCTCAAATGTTCTCGTGTAAATATGGGCTTTAATTTCATAATAATCAAGTTTGATGAGTAAAAAAATACGAATAGTTTATGTAATTTATTTTGTAGTTTATTTGTTTAAGTTTAACAGTTAAAGTTCAATAACTTATGTATTATTTATCATCTCATTAACATTGGTCGTTGAAACCGACTAGGTACTTCAGTATTAAATAGCATTTACACTAGAAACCAGTTTTTACGAAATAATGGTTTATCTGATGTTTACAATCACTCTCTTTTCTAACGAAACTACATAGAGACCTTCAACTTTGGCATTTAAATAGAATAAATGGCGAAGCATATAATATGCAATCGGCTGGTGAAATGAATATATTAGTGAACCATGCTCGCGAGCTGTTACTTAATCAGGTTACGACAAGACAAACTATGAGGATAAACATCGTGTGCGCACAATAATAGTGACGCATTTTCGTAATGAAGTAAGTAAAATGGACATTTTTTTTTTCAAATTATTGATATGAAAAGTTTAAAAAAATATAATATACTAGCTGACGTCCCGCGGTTTCTCCCACGTCGTTCCCGTTCCCGTGGGAGTACGGGAATAAAATATAGCCTATAGCACTCACGAATAATGTAGCTTTCTACCAGTGAAACAATTTTTTAAATTGGTTCATTACTTCCGGATTACCCCCTACATACAAACTTACAAACAAATGTTACCTCTTTATAATATTAGTATAGATAATTTATTGTGAATAATTATTTATTAATTTAATGTTGTTATTATACACATGTAAACGGGTATTTATCACGAATTTTACCTTTAATATAAGCCCGACGTTTCGACCGGATTGCACCAGCCGTGGTCGCAGGCATAGATAATACACTACATAATACAAGTCGCAGGAAGACTGAAGTATTGGAGGTACCGCCACAGCAAAGCGAAGGTGTTTATTCAACTACCCTCACTTGATCTTCATATATGTTAACCTCTCCGACGCCAAGCGCGCGGATTTGCAAATACCGTAACCGCTCACATGCAAAAATTTTTGCAAGTTTTCAAAACATTTTCTGCCCGTTCCGATAAAAACACCTGTAGCTCAAAAACTACAAGTCCTAGAGCAATTACAAAAATACTGTTGTCAAGCTGATTAGATAAGGAATCTACTTATCTAGAAATCAAAATGAAATACTTTAATTATATACTCCAAGTCATAATGTATAGCAAAAAATAGTTACAAAAACTGATATTTCACTAGAAATATCAGTTTTCTCTTAGTTTTTTATCCATTTTAACATTAAAGAAATAAACTAGACTATATTTCCTTTCCAACAAGACCACAATCTCATTTATAGCTCAATAGCATCATATCTAAATATACTTATGAAACTAGATACTCACTGTTTGTTTACATCTGGGAACTAATTTTTGGCAGCCGGTGTTGGATGAAAAAACACACAAACCCACATGTTTTTTGGTGTAGATAGTTGAACAATCTAATCACCTCACTAATTAAGCACTGCTTTTCCCATTTCACACACGTTTTAGTCACTAAATCACGTATTTCTTCACACAACACAATCACTATAGGTACATATAATAACTACTTTTTCACGGGCGAAATATTGCAACTTCGAGATTCCAAAACGAATTTACGTTGACAAAATAATGAAGCACGGTTCTCAAGGATAATTTTGATATATAATAGTATCAGCTACCATTAAAAATACCAGAGTTATCAACGACATTTGCTGCGAAGGGAAATTCGAGTGTTCACCGTCTGTCAAATGAAAGTTTTTTTTTTTTTCGGCAAATTGTCTATGGAGTAGTGTTGCGATGTTCGATTTTATTATTGAGGAATTTAGTAACGAATTGAACACAGAGGTATAAGCTCTAGAGGAGACAGTTTTAGACGGTTTTTAATGCAGTTTTTTGGGAGGCGGGTGCGCGTAGTAATATCGTGACAGATAGCGTTTATGTATAGGACAGCGATATACAATGTGTGACAGATAGCGCGGAAGTGGTTAATTAGGGCCGGTTCATACCCTAGTGTGAACCTCATCCTGGACACTGTTAGTGTAGTGTGCAGCACACTACACTAACAGTGTCCAGGAGTCAGGTCAGTGGTCAGGTGTCAGTGTGTCAGGAGGTTCTAAAACGAAACGGGTACAAGACTAATGGGTGGCATCCAGATAGCAGACGCAAGCAAAAGCAAAAACACATTGATGTAACAAGACAGCCAGCATTCATGCCTTATGTGAAAGGGGTTACGGACAAAATTGGGAACCTTTTCAAGAAGTTTTCAATAAAGTCGATTTATACTCCATTCAACAAAGTGGCTAAGCGTCTGCGTACACTGAAAGATGTAGTACCTTTCCAGGTTCCTGGTGTTTATAAAATCGATTGCAGCTGCGGCCGCCGTTCCTACAAAGGCCAAACAAAAGGAACACATAGCAGCGGTCAAAAATGACGAATAAACAAGTCCGCTATAGCAGAGCATGTAGTAGACTCAGGACCCAACCACTGGATGGAGTTACATAACCCAACAATCCTTGCCAATGAGAAGCACTACTATAAGATAATGGTTCGGGAAGCGATTGAGATCAAGAAGTACCTATCCTAATTTCAATAGCGAAGACGGCTTCAGACTCTCTCCCGCTTGGAATCCAGTGATCACTAAGTGTAGGTACTCGTCAAGTGAAATTATCTCAGTATGCGGACACTGTTAGTGTAGCGTGTTGTCCTAGTGTGAACAGGCCCTAATTAACATTTATGAAGATCAAGTGAGGGTAGTTGAATAAACTCCTTCGCTTTGCTGTGGCGGTACCTCCAATGCAATAAATACCCGTTTACATGTGTATTATAATGTGTTTTAATATTGTTAGTTTTTAATATTTATCGCAAAAAGAACAAAACTTCGCCTTCATAGTGAAGTTTGTTAAAAAATCTTATATCCAAGAAAATACTTTGTCCACTATCAAATGACAAAATTAATTTCCTATTCTAACCCAGGGCAGGCGTATTTCTTTCTACAATTAATTTTATTCACCATCGTCTCTCATAGAGAGGACGCCTGTATTCCCAGCAGTGAAAACATTATGCTGATCATGTGTGTAATAAAAACTACTGTAGCTCCAATCAACTCTTCAGTATATTCAAATCCAAGTATTTCATTCCACATAGGCCTGGATGGGCACTTAAGAACGTCGACAAGGGTGCACGGTTCGGTTGGTGGCTTCCATGGAGAAGAACCGGCAAGAAACTCCATGGTTACTCTTTTCAAATTATTTGGTATTACACAATTCTACATTACTTCACGTTTTATACAAAATGCAATAATTACAACACTTATCAGACATAGATTCGACTGTTAGTCTTAACACCACAATTTCTCCCAATGAACAGCACTCTCTCGGTCGAGTGTCATGTTTTATAAACTACCCCTTCCCGCTTCAACATTAACGGCTAGGCAGTGTTGTCATTTCTCAAATATAAAACGAATTATTAAAATCTTTGAAACCCTGCATAATATTTTTGAAAATCATGACATTCGGCCATCCGACACAGTGTGGCCTCCTGGCACACACAACAATCATAGAAATAAAATCATGACATTCTTAAAAGTTAAAAATTAAGAGAGAAAAACAAAAAATACAAACAACAAAAAAAAAAAATTCTATACATTACAAATATATATAAAATTTTAAAACTTGACAACATATTTAACTAGAGCTTCTGAGCTTGTACATTTAAAGAAAATGTTTTGCAATAAAATAGACAGTAAGAGGAAATATTTTAAGTTAGCTTTACTCAGTTACTTTTGCCAGCATCCTCTAAGCTACTGGACATCGGAGCTATGCAGTTCCAAAATGTATCCATGATCGGATTCTATCAGCTGCAACTTCAGTGATCTTGTATGGACCCGCAAACTTCGACAGAGGCTTTGTACTTTTCTTATCATATCAAAATTAAGCTTTTCGACTTATGGCAACTCTAAATTAGTACTTAGACTTATCGGCGCTAAGCTTATTTGACAAAATGTCATGTAATTTATCTCGTGTATTTATAAATCCCAAACATAGCCTCTGCCGCAGTTTTCTGTGTTGAGGCATTAACAGGACTTCTATATAAAGAACGAACTCTGTTTTAAGCTTTCACGGTTTAAAACTAAACTTATCACAACTAACTAACTTTCTTATAAACTAACTATCTAATTAACTAACTTAACTTAATATTGGGAGCTCAAAATAATGAACAATCACGGAAGATATCCCGTAAGTGACAATATAACTTAAGAACGAACTCTTTTAATGTGTGGACTAATTTACAATTATTATTATTTAAAAACGATTTAATTTTATTAAAGAATTTATAAATAATGTTAATAATTAATGTATTCTAAAATCGAAATTATGGTAACGTTATTGAACGTATTGCTTAAATAATGAATGATAAAAATGGATGTTTAAAGACTAATACTAAAGAATGGTATTGTGTAACTTGTAAAATATGCATGTGATGATATATGAAATATATCTGACTATGTATTACGCTCAACTTATTTTAAGACCAATAATTGTATATGTACCAATATACAGTAATATGTACCAATAATTATTTTACTTTACTAATTATTTTATATTTATTATTAATAATAATTATTTTACTTTACTAATTATTTTATATTAATTATTAATAATAATTATTTTACTTTACTTAATAAGTACATGTTAAATTTCACATAGATACGCATTATACAATAATGTAAAATTATATTTGCATGCGCTAAAAAGCCAAAATATCGTTTGTGCCTAAACCACCAACTTTAACATCTGGTAACACCTGTATTTTAAGCAAATAAATAATTCTTATTCTTAACATTACAAATAAATGATTATGATTACGAACAGTGTTGATAGTGCCCTATTGTATGTTTCCCAGACACTTGTCTCAGTCACGTTTATGCTTGATAGGTTTTAAGATGATCATGAATTGTAAGATGGTTTGATTAAATCTCTCTGCTGACCATTAACTCTGAGACAAGCTACTGCGTTTAAAATATGTTCTAATACCATGTGTATTACAAAAGGTTTTTAAAGTCTTTCAACGTAAAGCTTGTGTCACGGTCAGACACAATCTTAGTTGGAACACCGATGACCGAAGACATAAACTATTTTCTCAAAGACCTTAACCGTGGTTTTGAGTCGTATGTTCACGTAATTTATTATTAAACTGCGGTTGAGGTCTCTGAGATGCAAGAAAGTTAAGTAAATCTTCGGGATCCAAACTATTCCGAGTCTGTGACCTATTCCTAATCGAACAGTTAGTCAGCCAGCCAGCCAACAGCTACCAGTAATTTAACATCTATTTAATAATCCTAATTAATTTATCATAAAATACCCACGAAGACTTTCATCAACAGGTAAAGTACGATTCAACATCTCTTCCAACGGAAGTCCGTAACTTTCTTCACTAGGGAAAGTCTTTTCGCTGGAACTATGTAGATATCAATGGGCTTCTCTGCCTTAGCCTTCATTTTCATGGACTTACGCCGGCGCCTCAGAGGTATACCAGACGGGGTACCAAGCTCAACATCAGACGACATCGTCACGGCTCACTGAAACATTGTACATCATTTGAGAAGTAATCCGTTCACACTCGCATAAAAAACGATGAAAAAAAACGATGTCATGTGAATGATCGATCACAATAAGCTTAATTATCATTAATTTTAATTAATTTAATTCTCTATGACAGAAATATCCATATTTTGGGTACTATGCCACACAATACTATTTACCAAATCAAGTCAAATAAGACGTTGGTCTTGGTCAAACAAACAAATAAGAAATTGAACTAAAATATCAATATAAATTAATTAATCAATCAATAAGTGAGCAATCCAACAATGTAAAACACAAAAATGTCATTTGTTTGCTAGGCATTTACAGGCTGTTAGCAACACAACATTTAGTTTGATTAATTATTTGTATGGCACAAAGGCCCAGAGGGTATTCCAAAAATGTTGTTTAATTTATTATTATTTATTTATTTATTTAAACTTCATGTACAATAGTGGTACACTCGAATTCAAATTGCCTTTATTTCTGGTATTTTTTTTTACATTTGCCTATTTTATAAGACATCGTTTTATAATTTTGTTGTGCATGCTATACTATCACTTTAGTGATTTAAAGTGAGTAAGAAGACTTATGAAATTATGTAGTGATACATAGGCGGACTTAATGCCACAAGGCATTCACTACCAGTCAACCTTTGGGTTAAATAGGAAAACATTGTGATAGGGTACAAAATAATATCTAAAAAAAACTAGTTTTTTGGGAACGTGAATACCAATACTTATATTGATTTTAATACACATATATTATACAGATAAAATTAACTAATATATTATATTCTATCAAATACCAAAAATTGAAAAGATAATATCGAGAAAACTAATAATAATTATTATGACTAGACTTCGAATTAAGAGCTATTTAGTCTGACTTAAATAGTAGTTACGAACTTTTCTTTAGAAAGTGAATTTGCTTTGCTTTTTGCTTTTATCCGTCAATGTCAATAATTGTCAGACGTCAGTCTATACCAAGATTATTAAAGAGGAAAGATCTGTATCTTTGTATGTAACGAATAAACTTAAAAACTGCTGGACATTTTTCTTTCAGCAATGGATAGCTACATTACCAGCGAGCAACAAAAGCTATATTTTATCCCCGTACTCGAAACTGTGACGTCCGCTAGTACTTCTACATAAAAGTACAGCTTAGCAGTCAAGTTCCTCAACAATAACCGCCTATTGATTTCTGAAATGTGTACAATATTCATCGACATAATCTGTCTCTTATTTATTTAATTAAAAATCATTCGAATTCAATATATTTATTGCGCTTCATCTAAACGTTGTAAGAGTCATTAACCAGTAAGCAAATATAGTTTGCTCAAATCCGACGAATGTATGCAGCTCACCCAATAATCCATTGAGAAAATATCCATCGCCCCTAACGCATCCAGCGAGCAACTCACGGGCTCCATTAAAAGAAAAGATAACCCGTAACATTGATAGGGAATAAACAACTACTATAATTCACTGCTCACTATAATTCATTGCTCACCATTATTAATTAATTTAAAGTTAAAAAAATGACGTGTAAGTGTTTGTAAAAACCTACTTGCAAAATAAACATCATTTAACATTTATCATCTATCATCTATCATCTATCAATTATCATTTATCATTTATCATTTATTATTTATCATTTACAAAAATCCAGCGAACACACTAAGTCGCATAACATAGGCCCTGTGAACACATTTAGTTCACTGGGTTAACATCTGCCTGACGACCGATTCACTGTGATAAATCAGTAGGACACACCTGCATAAAATCAAGTGAACTAACCAAGTCGCCTAACATGGATCCGACGACCGATTCACTGTGATAAATCAACAGGACAAACCTGCATAAAATCAAGTGAACTAACCAAGTCGCCTGTGAACACACTTAGTTCACGTTATCATTATCATCATCATTATCCCATGATAATGATCCCATCGGATCCATATCCGACGACCGATTCACTGTGATAAATCAGTAGGTCATACCTACCTAAAATCAAGTGAACTAACCAAGTCGCCTAACATGGATCCGACGACCGACTCACTGTGATAAATCAACAGGACAAACCTGCATAAAATCAAGTGAACTAACCAAGTCGCCTGTGAACACACTTAGTTCACATTATCATTATCATCATCATCATCATGGATCCGACGACCGATTCACTGTGATAAATCAGTAGGTCATACCTACCTAAAATCAAGTGAACTAACCAAGTCGCCTAACATGGATCCGACGACCGACTCACTGTGATAAATCAACAGGACAAACCTGCATAAAATCAAGTGAACTAACCAAGTCGCCTGTGAACACACTTAGTTCACATTATCATTATCATCATCATTATCATGGATCTGACGACCGATTCACTGTGATAAATCAGCAGGAACAAGTACCCACTGAAATATCCAGCGAAATCACTAGGTACGTCTCTTGACAAAGACCCTATGAACCAACATAGTTCACTGGGTATCCATTTAGGAAATTACCATGGCCAGAATAATAATTTATTGACATTTACCTCTGGATGCTTGTAAATAATCATAAATAAAGCATGTTACACTGGCACTACCAATGTTGCTCATTTAAATCCCGGTGCAGAGGCCTATGACGGCATAGCTATGTACATAATAGCAAAAACAATTTAGAATTTTATAATAAACATTGTTGTGGTGGCATTCTCATAAATGCCTCATGTTAAATTCTTCAAAATACTTCAAAACGTGTAACAATCTAGCAAATATTAATAGTTTAACGACTACGAGTATCCCTATCTCTACCTACATGGCATGACACTACATGTAAACCTACATGGTTTATTAACAACACTCACACATGGTTCTTTAGAATGGATGTTAACATGTAAAATCAACACATCTTCATGGCTGCATTGTTAAACTCATATATTAAATGCCATAATTATTTTAATTTTATTTATTTAACTAACCAACAGCGATACATAAAAATATTTTACAAAATATGCTTGTGACAGTTATTATGGCCAATTATAGCATTCCCTGTGTAACTGGGATATATATATATAATACATGCGAACGGACTAATGCCAGATATTTTCAAAAAATAAAAATACAATACAAAAATACGATACAACATAATTTTTAAGTTATTTTTAGAACTGGATTACAATTTTGAAAAATTTTAAACAAAAAACGGTTGAATAAAAGATAGTACAAGAAGAAGAAGATTGTTTTTTTTTTAATGTCGGTTTATTAGAGTTAAATAAATCAACTTCAGAGAATTCCGAGTAATAAATTCGAGCAATGCGAGACAGAACACAGTTATTAATAATTATGTATACTTTCTGCATAGTTGAATCACGTGAGCTTTTTAGCGGGGTAGAAATCTTTCTCTATTTCGTGTTATAACAATAATCTCCATGGTGTAAAACACTGTGCATACGTGAAAGTTTATTTGTTAAATTTCCACCCGCCCTTTTTTTTTTTTTTTTTTCAGAAATTTAAAAGTAAGTATACATCTAATTAGGGTAAAGAAAAGGAAACAAATTACTTACTATTTCGCTGAGAGATGGCTCGTGGTTCTTGTCACTTCTGAACTGTAATAAAAACTACTGTAGCTCCAATCAACTCTTCAGTATATTCAAATCCAAGTATTTCATTCCACATAGGCCTGGATGGGCACTTAAGAACGTCGACAAGGGTGCACGGTTCGGTTGGTGGCTTCCATGGAGAAGAACCGGCAAGAAACTCCATGGTTACTCTTTTCAAATTATTTGGTATTACACAATTCTACATTACTTCACGTTTTATACAAAATGCAATAATTACAACACTTATCAGACATAGATTCGACTGTTAGTCTTAACACCACAATTTCTCCCAATGAACAGCACTCTCTCGGTCGAGTGTCATGTTTTATAAACTACCCCTTCCCGCTTCAACATTAACGGCTAGGCAGTGTTGTCATTTCTCAAATATAAAACGAATTATTAAAATCTTTGAAACCCTGCATAATATTTTTGAAAATCATGACATGTGTTATTAGTGATTATGCTTATGTCATTTGCGGTAATCTATAATTTGTGGTTTTATACCTTCCTTAATCATTGTATATAGTACGTAAGGGTTTTTATGCAACCTCATAAATTTAAGAGATTGTCGATGTAACACGATAAATTGCCCCCGACTACACAACGTTCGCTCACCTTAACCTACTGCGACAGAGTTTGGTCAATAGATAGGCAGCTACAATCACCAGCACCAATATGTATGTATAGGTATCTATTACGTAGTTACGCTTTTCTTAATTCTAAAGAGATTTTTTTTTCTCATGGAACAACGATTGCAACTTTGAAATTATTCCAATTTCATAATAATGTGGGTTCAAAGATACTATGTTCGTAAAAATATGAAACTGCAATAAATGTAGTTGGAGGAAATTACTTTTAAATGTCTATACATATTGATGCTCGTGACTGTACCTACCTACTAAAATCGTATTAAGTATTTACATAACGCTAAAAGCTGAATGAAGGACACTCAATAGTGCGATAAACAGACAAATCAGCACGTGTACACTCGACACGTGCTTCGCCCCTCCATGGCACATCCTCGGGAGATGCTAACTCGGCGACCTCATGCATGCATGCTAATTGTTTCACTCCCATCAGGCGGGAGGCTGGTGCTGCATCCTACATCCAAGACAAGGATCTTTTTCGCGGAAATAAATATTATTCGTTGGTCTAGTGGTCTGCTGCTGAGCGTGATGAGGTCTAAGGTTATATTCCCAGTTCGAGATTTTTTTTTCCGTCACTTTGGAATTTCTCAGTGGCAGTAAACATTACTTTCGAATGTGAGTGTAGCTACTAAGACACAATAAATTCTGTTTAGCCCTTTTGGGGATTTCAGAATTTGAATTTGAGTCAGTGATCCTGATTTTAAATTAAATTCATACATACTTTCTAATTTTGCCACTAAAATGATTATCAAGGATATTTTTATTATATCAATGCTCTTTAATAATAACGTACAAGGTAAGAGCTCTTAATGAGTCAATTTACTCATCATTAAGAACAACTTTTACAACGGGACCAACCCTGAAATCGTTATCGAGAAACCCTCTTATAACCCAACCAATTGTCAATTCTCAGTATAAACCGATCAAATTATAAAACTCAGGTTAGCCCACAAAACAAGTTTTTAAAAGTATCTACTAAATAAACTTACAACCTTTGTCTTAAATCACAAAATGCAGTAACCACAGCCGCTACAGTTAACTTTGTTTTACGGTTATTAGTTAGTTATGTACTAGTTAATTAAACCACTTTAATAAGTCATGATAAAAATCCGACTAGCCGATTAGCCGACTGGCCGACTAATATCTTGGAAAAACGCCCACTAATCGGCCGACTAGCTGATCATTGCTTCCGGTGTATTTCAGGGAGCATCGACTCTGTCGCATTTAATACGCACTTGCTCGCACCTGCTGTGCAGTCATCGAAATCCTAAATTATTATTTTCTGTTAGAAGTTATAATTTTAATTTCTTGATTTAAGTCCAATTATTGACTACTAAAGGAAGAGTTCCAATCCCTAAATTATAACAAACCGTAATGCTAATTATATAATGATAATTATTAACTATAAAGGTTATAATTTCATTTCAATCACTCAAGCCGATTAGCCAGCGCTTTTTGCCGACTAGTCACGACTACAAATATTGCCTGAATCTTCTGCTGACAGCAGCGGTACATCCCTAGTATCGATCAATGACAATGAGCAAGAATGAGTTCCTTGCCAAATACAAGTATGCGTGCTGTGATTATAAATGAGGAGAATTTACGGGATAATGTATAAAAAGATATAGTAGGTAAGTCACGAAAATTTAAAAAGGTATGTTTCGTTGGTATGGTGTTGCATGTCGAGAGGATGAATGTAACTATAAAAGGCTACTAGCAAACGATATTTACAAGGCAGATGTGAGTGGAAACGCTGGGGACGCCCTCGGGCCATACACTGACCTTATTGGTGACATTCTCGAAAACGGTCAAGAGCGTACGAAGAACTTGCAACCGGCCAAGTATGACGTTATTTATGTAATCGAAGCAAAAGGACGAAAAGGAATATGTAAAGGAGTTGATACAAAAAGTAAATTAATCTATAGGTACTTAGTTACTTCATAAGTTCTAATATTAGAAATACAAATGTTTGATAATTATGTTGGATGGATGTAGATGTAATACATATACTTAATAATGTAACAAACATTGCATAACGAACAACATAACTGTTTCACGCAAACACTATTGAACGGATTTGGCATTTTTGGCATATAGTTTACAACCAGGATTAACACAGAATACTAAGTTATGGAATAAGGTGTTAAGTAGGTACTTTGCGGAAATCCAAGACATTAAATGCTATGCTAAATGTATCTGTTTGGTTGTATGACATGCTTATTGTCGCTTTTCCTACAATGTGCAAATTTTTGCGGACGGAAGGGGTGGAGCTGCATCCTGCATCCTAACTTGGATCTTTTTCCCGGAATGAACACTATTAACTATTCATAGCTAGGTAGAGTAGGGTAGGGTGTAGGTCATAACATCGTATTATCCAGTACACTAACTGGGTGCAGTGGTGAGTAGCGGTGGCCCAGTGGTGGCGGCCCCGACTTACGAACAGCAAGTCGTGGACCCAGGCAGGCGCATTACTTTGTGTAATTTATTTCATCACCACTGCTCTCAAAACGGTGAAGGAAAACATCGTGAGGAAACCGGCATGTCCTAGAACCAAACATTCGAATACATGTGACATCTACCAATCCGCACTGGGCCGGCGTGGTGGATTATAGCCCATTCCCTCTCATAGAGAGGAGGCCTGTGTCCCAGCAGTGGGAACATTAATAACACTAACTGGGTAGTTAGTAGTACTGGATAATACGATGTTTTGACCAGTAAGGGGCAGTATTATTTTTATTACAATATGGGCCTTCTCTTGACCTCGATCACGCCTGATGGAAAGCGATTCATCTTTCTCTTGCCTTTAATCCAATTCATTTGTGGTCGGCGCAGCATATCTTCTTCTTCCACACTTCTCTATTACTCGTAATCTCATCAGATAACTCCTTTTGTGCCATATCATCCTTCACACATTCCATCCCAGTCACTCGTAAATCTCGTAATATAAAATCCGCATAAAAACGTGTGTCAATCAGAAGATTAAACACGCATATTGTTAGTAGCGTCGAAGAACACATAGTTTATTCTAAGCATGTGTTGCTGATGGGGTATCGTAGGGTACGTATCAAAATCCCGAAAGTTCATAATACTTACCTATGATTGAAATACCAACGTCTAAAACTTCGGGATTTTAAACTTTCGACCAAACGACCATTTACCAACGTCTAAAACTTCGGGATTTTAAACTTTCGACCAAACGACCATTTACCAACGTCTAAAACTTCGGGATTTTAAACTTTCGACCAAACGACCATTTACCAACGTCTAAAACTTCGGGATTTTAAACTTTCGACCAAACGACCATTTACCAACGTCTAAAACTTCGGGATTTTAAACTTTCGACCAAACGACCATTTACCAACGTCTAAAACTTCGGGATTTTAAACTTTCGACCAAACGACCATTTACCAACGTCTAAAACTTCGGGATTTTAAACTTTCGACCAAACGACCATTTACCAACGTCTAAAACTTCGGGATTTTAAACTTTCGACCAAACGACCATTCGGCGTTTAAATTTTCGGGATTTCGTCCATCGGTATTTTAAAATTCAGGATTTTGATACGTACCCTTATCGTATGTACAATTATTAGCACTTATGGTAGGCATATTTATTTTATCGTTCAAAACATATTTAATTTTAATGAGCATAATATTATGTTACTTTGTTTGCTAGTTTATTATCTGTGTGAATTTTTTCCTACCTTAATGCGAACAAAGCCGCGATCAAAAACCAATCAATAAGTAAAATCCAAACTCATCATTAAAATCAAAGAACACATGTTTCAAAATCAAATTAAAATTATCACTGATAACGGGATATTTACTAAGTTTACTGTTTGTTTTGAGTGGCCGATAATATTTCATATAATTCGGCGCTGATGCAAACGCCATGATCACGGATAGACTGAATCTATTGCGGGAGGTTTCTGGGTTAACATGGTAGATATTCCACATGTTAAAAGTTAAACTAATAATACCAGCCTATTACTGTCCCACTGCTGGGCAAAGGCCTCTTCTGACACAGAGAAGGTACGAGCATTGATCACCACGCTTGCTCAAGACGGGTTGGTGATTTCTGACTTATAAGTCCAGGTTTCCTCACGATGTTTTCCTTCACCGATGTCTGTGATGTCCAAGATAAACATAGAAAGTACATATGGATTAAAAAACACACATTAGTACTTGCCCGGATTTGAACTCACAACCTCATGCATGGAGAGGCGAGGCCATCACGACGTCATCAAACTAACATTACTTATATGATTAAATCAAATTCAAATAATCAATCCTTAAGTGTCATTAAATCACGGAAGAAAAAAACATTGTTTTATTAAGTTAGGTACAGTTTGAAGGCATGACTTGCGTCGCTGGCCAGTATCTCAGATACAGGTCTAGGTCAGATATTGTATCTGACCTAGACCTGCTTGACCTTCCGCGTTGGTGCCGCTGTGACCAAGAGACTGTTGTTTTACTAACTTTTTAAGAAAAAAAATAATATTGAGATAAAATACAGAATGTAAAACCTCCTAATGTAGACCTCATCACGAAGCCGTCAACCAAGCATTCTGTACATCAAACTAAGTAACTTTACGCAAAAATTATTGCTGGGAAACGACTTCTTTTTTGGGGTGAAAAATCATGTTTTGTGGTAGAACTCAATGTAACGCACTCAAAACATTGTGCTGATGGATGGATTGAATAGTACGGGGGTCGTGGAGGTGTTTATAATAAAAATCTTAATTTGTATTAAAAAAAAACTTGTCAAAAAGTTGAAACTTTGACCCCCAATATATCCGTAACTAGAAGGTGCCCAGGTATGAAGTAGAGCAAAAAAAAAACTAAATATAATAAAATAAATAAATATCGCTGGACATTACACACAGCGCCATCTAGTGCCACACTAAGCACTGAGGCTTGAGTCGTGGACACTTAAATATTTTTTTTGTAAATACATACATATATTTAAACATCCATCAAAATCAAAATAAAAGCATTTATTTCAAGTAAGCCAATTACAGGCACTTTTGAACTGTCGAAACAAAGATGACTCGGAAACAAATGTCCATGCTAACCCCACAAACATTTGCGCCGACCGGGATTCAACCCAGGACTTCAAGAACGTAAGGCAGCCTCACTACCGCTGCGCCATTCGGGTCATCAACTCGGGTGTAAAAAACCTCTTAACGAAGCCGAAAGGCACTTGTTCTCCCCGTTTTTTTTTTTTTTTTTTTCCGATGGGATATCATCAAATAACCCCTCCCGCTCTGGGCGGAGCAGGAGGGAGTGTCAGACTTTTACTGACTAAAACCCATCCATGTTCCTTCATCGCCCTTTGTGTTCCGGGGCCACGGTATCTCTTTCGAATAGTCCCGCAACCCCGGATTGTTCTCCCCGTCATGTGATCATTCTTTTGTTCTACACCATACCTGGGAACGTTCTAGTTACGGAGATATTGGGGGTCAACCCCGTACTATTCAACACATCCATCAGCACAATGTTTTGAGAGAAGGAGTGTTTGAGGCTATCTGAGGATCAATCAGCACAATGTTTTGAGTCGCGTAAAGTTAGGTACTTAGTTTGATGTTCAGAATACTTGGTTGACGACTTCGTGATGAGGTTGTTCCCTTGTTGTAACAACCCTTGTTGTTGTTGTGGTTGTTGTTGTTGGTTGGTTGTTGTGGTTATTGTGATGTTGTTGTTGTTGTTGTTGTGAAACCCTGTGCCACCTCATTTAAATAGAAATCTAAAGAACATTGTTTTGAGGATTTGAATAACCACTAAATCTAATCTATACTAATATTATAAAGAGGTAACATTTGTTTGTAAGTTTGTATGTAGGGGGTAATCTCCGGAAGTAATGAACCGATTTCAAAAATTCTTTCACCATTAGAAAGTTATTATTTTATCCCCGTACTCCCACGGGAACGGGAACTACGCGGGTGAAACCGCGGGACGTCCGCTAGTTGTAAATAACTAACATGCAAGATCTTGTAAAAGATTCCTTTAATCACCTCGTAGAAGATGGCAGGATCAGCTGGACCTAACCTACAACCACTGGTCCTCATTAGCCTTAGATCGAAAAACCTGGAAGAGATGGAGAGAGGCCTTTGCCCAGTAGTGTGATGACGTAAGCTATCAGTAACCTGAACGAGGGCTAGTGACACTTCGTCATTAAGTATCTTCTGTCAGTAACAACAACAACTTTATCCAAAACATTGTATTTATCTAAAAAATAGTAATTAGTTTAACGTTCACACTAATCTTTCTCATTTCTCTCCTTCTCTATAAATATTCAGTTCTCAGTTCATCCATTCTAGATAACAACAACATCCGCCCACAAAAGACCACAATCCACAACTAGAGAGAAAGAGATAAGGCCATAATTTTACATTTTTTATTTAAATATTGTTTTATTCCTATTATTATATGCAGGGTACTTATAGCTTCTCTACTTTTCTTCCAATTCTCTATGATGGACTTTAATCTCATCATCTGCCTAGCCTTTTCCCAACTATGTTGGGGTTGGCTTCCAGTCTAACCGGATGCAGCTGAATACTAGTATTTTACATGGAGCGACTGCCTATCTGACCTCCACAACCCAGTCAGTACTGGGTAATACGATACCCCTTGGGCTACTGATTACCTGTAACGACTGTCAAGCAAAGCTCTACAAATGACAGCTGGGGCCGGGACCAAATGCTTAAAGTGCTTTCCGAGGCACGGAGAAAACTCGGTATGTAAGGGTGGTCACCCATCCACAGACCAACCTCGGCAAGCACGGCTTAACCCAAAGATCGATCCGAGAGGCTGTTATTAAAGCTCCCAAGCCGAGCTTTTATGATGGACTTTAATCTACTTACTTCATAAAATCTTAAATTCACTGTTAGAAGTGGCATGGCAAAACCTCTGGGAATCATGTTAAGCTTATAATTTATAGTTATGAGTATAATGAAGGTTAACAACCAGAAATTCTAAAAAAAATATATCTCATCCCCTATAAAAAGGGGATGAAATTTTATTTAATTGTTACAATAAAATACCTTCCCACATTCTTCAACTGAATGAGACGAAATTTAAATCTTGTATAAAACGCACACTATGTAGGCAAGCATATTATAAGTTGGGGGATTACATTGATGATAAAAATGCTTGGCTAAATGCTGGTCCTGCTCCACAACCATAGGTGGGGGGGCAAACTAATTGTTTGTACTGGTCGGGCATTATTTGAGTCCATCGACACGTAAAGAAGAAGATGAAGAATTGATTCCCATGTTAATGTATTGTGGAAGCTGCAGAAGATTGTAAAAATATACTTGCATTGTATAGATTCCAGTTCTTAGTATTATATAATTGCATAGCACATGTGTGAGTACTTTGTACTGTTCAGCCACCATTTACATTTATTTATCTTTCATTGACTTGAATATGCCTTGGTGACTGAGAGAATGTCATGCTCACTTAAATGTCTCGCTGATGGTGGCGGGTGTGTCGGGTCATTTAGTTCCCTTCAATATGGTTGAGTTGAATGGCGCCGGTACATGCGTCATGTCTGTGAACGGGCGCTGTCAGTTGGGACTGGTCATCTCTTAGCTGCCAAGGTTCATTTTAATTACTTTATTCATACATTTTTAATCTAATCTTTCACTCTGGATGCTCTTAGTGTGCACGTCTTTCTACATCGTTCTCACATATATGTATAATCTCAAAATTAATGATGTAACCAAGATTTTGTAACAATATTTTGATTTTAAAAGAGTGTCCATGGAGTTTCTTGCCCATTCTTCTCCATAGAGATCTACGCTAGGGAATGGGCAACTACAGTACTTTCTCAAGTTATTATGCCTTGTGACTGGGACTGTAGCTTTGATTTTCTTTTTTGTATTTTTGACTTTCAAAAGTGCCGTAATGGTCTAATTGAAATAAATGGTTTGAGTTTTTTGAGTTTTTATCAAGGGGTGTACGTTACTACGTTTGTCAAGTATGGAATTTCATAATTTTTGAAGATTGTTTTTGAAAAAAACCGGCCAAGTGCGAGTCGGACTTGACACGAAGGGTTCCGTACCATTGACTATATTTAGTATTTGTTGTTATAGCGGCAACAGAAATACATCATCTGTGAAAATTTCAACTGTCTAGCTGTCACGGTTCATGAGATACAGCCTGGTGACAGACAGACGGACAGACGAACAGACGGACAGACGGACAGACGGACAGACAGACGGACAGACAGCTAAATCTTAGTAAAAAGAAACCGCTAAAAAGTTAACAATTTACTTAGAAGTCTACTTCTAAGTATTTTTTTAACATTTTTGAAAACCACCTCCTGAACGGTTGCCCTTGAAAAAATCCTTATCTTATTTATTTAAACTTCATGTACAATAGTGGTACATAGGCGGAGTTAATGCCACAAGGCATTCTCTACCAGTCAACCTTTGGGTTTAATAGGAGGTTTGGGTTTTTTGGGTTTTGGGTTTATCTTCTTTACATAGTATAAAACAAAGTCGCTCTCACTGTCTTGTACGCTTCGATATTTTAAACTACGCAAGCACGCTTTACTGCAATTTTCAGCAAAAACTGAGTAATTCAAGAGGTTTATAATTATGTATAAATTATCCCACATTACCCGGGGCGACTCCCTATAGTTAACAATAAAATAAAATAAGTAAAAAATAAAAATACCTACCTCAAAACAACCATAATATTACGTTGCTACAACAGTCACACACAGACACCAATAACCGCACAGTTCTATTGAGCAACCAGCACGGACGTTAGTCTTTGGGCAACCACGCGCGCCCGCTTAGCATCGCGCAACTCTATCACCACAACTGATCCGAGGCCAGACTTACACCGATATATATAAAACCTGCTATTTCGTTATCACTTGGTTAGAAGCACGACTGCTGCTTACCCCCTAACGGTAAACAATAAATAATGGAAAACGGGGAACACAAAGTGATATTTGTTTCGATTATAGGTCAACTTTTCAACCCTGTAATATAAACTTGTCATAACATCACGACCGTAACCTAGGTGTAACCTATAGTAGCTTGACCCAAATTTCGCCAGTTATGTTTCAGTCCCATGTAATTGGGGGTGAGCCTATTGCCATCAACCGGGCACAAATCCCGACTCCGGGTTGCTACTGAGAAATTCCTGATTGAAAAACCCAATAACACTTTACCCGACCTGGGAATCGAACCCAGGATCTCGGCAGTTGTGCTTGCGACCAGAAGACCAACGAGTCAGCCACAACTACAACACAGTACAATTATTACATAGTTGGAGAAGGCTAGACTAATATCTACAAATTACAATTTGCTTTTACGGGATAATCTTCTGTGGACCTCCCGATATTTCGAAGTTGTTGCAAGCGCTATGATGGCGGGTTGACTGGAGAATGTGGGTGGATGGAATAAAAATGTTAGGAAAAGACAAATTTGTCTACCCCCTTTCTTTGTCTTTTGCTACGCGCACTACTGGAACTCGACACTAAGTCACGGCAAAACACACTCACAGTATCACCAGGTTTTGTGGAGTCCTTATTATGTTGCTGGCTGCTATTTTTGAGCATACTCAGCGTCGCAATATCGGGAGCTCAAAAATAATCAATAATCACGGATGATATCCCGTAAGTGACATTTTAAGTTAAGAAGTAGAAGATCTGTTACCAATACCAGGTAGAAACCTGTAGGTATTTCGGTCTTGAGAGCCAATCTCCTCAAATAATCAATGGTAGCCACCAAGCAGAAATGTTAACCTTTAGTGGGCTTTTACTTCTAAAATTTAGCAATAGCTAAGTTTAAATAGGGCACAAATTCAGACTTAATTCTACTAAAGACATTGCCAAACATGAAGGATCGAACCTAAGACCCAGGATCGCGTTTGGTGACCACTACCACTCAACTACACTAAGGTGTGACGTAGGTCGTCGGGTATGCGTTTCTTCCCATTGTGCTTTGTTCTGATCTGGATATCTTTATATTAATTGTTTCGACTCATCACAACTCCATTCTCATAGTTTCTTTTCATTTCATCATAGTTACATAGGTATTTTTTTATAGTATTTATATTGCACGTTGCTTATTGTATGTTGCACAAATATTTTGTCTTTGTATTTTATTGTATGTATGTATTGTATATTCTTACTAGCTTCTGCCAGCGGCTTCGCCCGCGTGAAGTTTGATAATTGTTCCATGGGATCTTACTACCGGGTTAAAAATGGTATCATATGTGTTAATCCAGGTTATAAACTTTCTTTGGGCAAAATTTCATCCAAATCTGTTCTGTAGTTTTTGCGTGAAAGAGTAACAAACATCCATACTCACAAACTTTCGCATTTATAATATACTAGCTGACGTCCCGCGGTTTCACCAGCAAGTTCCCGTTCCCGTGGGAGTACGGGAATAAAATATAGCCTATAGCACTCACGAATAATGTAGCTTTCTACCAGTAAAACAATTTTTAAAATTGGTTTATTACTTCCGGAGATTACCCCCTACATACAAACTTACAAACATACAAACTTACAGACAAATGTTACCTCTTTATAATATTAGTATAGAAGTATAGATTAGTATAGACTAGCGGACGTCACGCGGTTTCACCCGCGTAGTTCCCGTTCCCGAGGGAGTACGGGGATAAAATATAGCCTATGTTACTTAGAGTGAATGTAGCTTTGTAATGGTCAATGAATTTTTGAAATCGGCGCAGGAGTTTTTGAGTTTATTCATTACAAACATACATACACACACACAAAAATACAAAAATCTTTTCTCTTTATAATATTAGTAAAAAGTAATAATAATAATAGGAAGTTGGAAGGAGAGCAGCGGTGGCCCAGTGGTGGCGGCCCCGACTAACAAACAGTAAGTGGTGGGTTCGAACCCAGACAGGCGTATTACTTTGTGTAATTTATTTCATCACCACTGCTCACAAAACGGTGAAGGAAAACAGCGTGAGGAAACCGGCATGTCCTAGAACCAAAAAATTCGAAGACATTGTGACATCTACCAATCCGCACTGGGCCCGCGTGATGGATTAAAGCCCATTCCACTCACAAATACTCTTTTAGCTAATTTACTCGTTATATATTTATTTGTAACCATTTATCTATACATTTTGTTTAAAACTGTTTTCCGTTACTTACATACCCTTCAAGGTTCATTGGAAGACCAGCGTCAGACAGAATCACCATCACCTGTCTGGCACGAAGGCTGAAATGAACCTTTTTGGCGCAGCCGTGAGGCACACAGCTGTTTTTCCTCCTTATTTTGTTTTTTTTTTTATATGTGTGTGTGCTTTTATCTGACGTCAAATAAACTTTTTTCTTTCTTTCATTCCCTCTCATAGAGAGGAGACCTGTGTCCCAGCAGTGGGAACATTAAGAGGCTGATGATGAGGCCGGCATCGCCCGCGTGCAGTTTGGGAATTCCTCACGAGATCGTATTTTCGGGGTAAAAATATGTGTAATTCTAGCCGCAAGCAGCAGCAGCAGTTTGCAGTGTCTCTGTGCCAAATTTCATCCAAGTCCGTTCAGCCATTCTGTCGTGATTGAGTCACAAACATCCATCCATCCAATCTGGATAACAGTTTTTTTTTTTCTGAACTGATTTAATTTAATTAGTTATTTGATTTACGTATTTATTGTCCTTCTTCTCTTGCACACTGTGTCTACATCTTTTTTTTTCTATAGGTACTCTTCTTTCGCAGGTATGTTGGAAATATTTCTTTAGAAATAAGCATCTAGTAATTAGTCTTTCCGTAATAGGCTTGTGTCCTGAAAAATTCTAATTCACCCGTCAGTTATACTGTTTTGCACCATTTTCGGAGAGAATACGTTAAGCCAATGGTCCTGCGCATGTCCCCTTGGTGTCCCATTGGGTAGTTGCACTGTTTGCACCCCATTAACCAATAATTCCAAACACAACTTTTCTCTAGAACTTAAAGCCGATTAACTATAAATGAGTCTAAGATTCGATTTATATTTGCTATGAAATCAATCATTTATAATCGAGTAATTTATAAGTTGGTAAATTAGTGAGATCACAGGTTGATATTGTTGTTTTCGGCTCATAAAAATACGTTACGTCTGTTTAGTCCGTCAGATTATCGAAAAATGTTGGATACGAGTTTTTTGTTTTATCAAATAAATAAAAATTGACGAAGAGAAAACGTGTCAAAGATCATGAGTGGGGCTTGTGACGTCACATTTGAGTAAAAATGTACTCAAATGTGACGTCACGCGGGTTTTCGACGCACTGTATCGTCTTCATTTTTTGTTTACGTGAAAAAAAGAAAAAATACGTGTCCAATATTTTTTGAAAATCTATCTGATGGACTAATTAGATTTTTTTTTGTTATCTACCCTATTATTGAATCAATAGGTTGACTGGTGCGACTGGTGTTACAACAACACTATTGCGCCCCTTCGAACATTATGAGGCAGGGTGCATCTGTGTTTGCGCACTAACATAACCACTATGCTGTGTCCTTTTCTTTCTTTTCGTGTGGTGTAAAGACCCCTCCTCCCCTAACCCTGGTGTCAGTGCTTTTATACCTCCCATAAGCCTCTGACTTGGCTTAACATGCCGTCGAGTAATATCCCTCAAACATGCTGGTTTCCTCACGATGTTTCCCTTCACCGAAGCAAGTGCTAATAGGCTAGTTTCCACCATCAATAAATTTCAAATCTATTTAGTCCGTCAGTTAGAGTATTGGAAAATAATGGACACGTATTTTTTGTTTTTGTAAATCAATGAATATTGACAAAGATAAAACGCAAAACTCGAGAGTGGGGGTTCGTGACGTCACAACGCACTAAAAATTATAGCACGGCGTGACGTATTGAGAATTTTAAAAGCGTCGTATCTTCGTCAATTTTGGTTTACGTAACAAAAGAAAAAATACGTGTCAAATATTTTTTGATAATCTAACTGACGGACTAATTAGATTTATTTCAGGACACAAGCCTATTATACAATACGTACATAAATCCGCAAAATCAGAGGTGCGATGACTTGGCAGCCCAACTGTCGCACCACTAGGCCACCAACCACCACTAGTACCTACTACTACTACAGCCCATTACGCCCACTGCTGGACATAAGCCTCTCCCATGATGGGAGGAATTTGCCGTAATCTCCACGCTTGGCAGGCGGATTGGAGATCGCAGTGATGAAAGACTAACAGAAAACGCTGCTGCCCATTCTCAGGTCTACGGAGGCGCAAGGTGTTCTGCCTCAGACATTAGTCGCCTTATACGACACCCGTGAGTGTAATGGGTTGGTTTTATTCTACTCTGCCGGATACCACACGGCCACTAGTACTAGCACGGTACTAATGTTATCAATTGTTTTTAAATACGGTTAACCACCTTTTGGCATCAGTGTAACTCCAAGGTTCATAAATTATAATTATTATTTACAGAACTGACTGATTATACAGACTGCGTCATTAGTCTAGTATAGTCATGAGATATTGGGTTCGATTCCCAGGTCGAACCAAGTGTTATTAGATTATTTCATATGGATTTTTCTGTAGCTGCCATGGAGTCTGGATTTGAGTTTTTTACATGAGACAAATGTGGGTATACTATTAGGTTAGGTACACCTCTGCCTACCCCTTCGGGGATAGGCGTGATGTATGTTATGATTATTATACAGGGTGTAAAAGACCTCATCACAAAGCCGGCAACCAAGCATTCTGTACATCAAACTAAGTAACTTTACGCTAAAATTGTTATTGCTGGGAAACGACTTTTTTTGGGTGAAAAATCATGTTTTGTCGTAGAACTCAATGTAACGCAAACGAAACATTGTGCTGATGGATTGATTAAATAGTACGTGGGTCGTGGAGGTGTTTAAAGTAAAAATCTTACTTTAAAAACTTGTATTTAAAAAAATTGTCAAAAAGTTGGAACTTTGACCCCCAATATCTCCGTAACTAGAAGATATGGTGTAGAACAAAAAAATGATAGCAATGACGGGGAGAAAAAGTGCCTTTCGGCTTCGTTAAGAGGTGTTTTACACCCTTTATATAGAAGCTATTACAAAAACCTGTGTAGAGTAAATTAATTAATTCACTATATAACGGAAGTTCCGAACTCTTCACTTTTGTCACGTAGTCTCATAAGTGATGAATCAGATGCAACGCAGATACATCAGCAACATGTAATCACGTCTTTAAAACGGCGTCAGGCCATCATGTATGACAGGAACAAAGTATCCATTGTTATTAATTACTTAACTGTTCTAATCGATACTGCAGCTAAATTAGTATTAGATGAACCACGAGCCTATGACGTCATAACGGGAAGTCCACCGACTGTGGATGGTGAGCAATGGGCTAGCTCGTCCGTCTTATGACGACAGCACAGTATAAAGAAAACCAGTAGGTCGGCTTCAAAGAAACACCCGAAACGTTGACGTAATTAACCGCGGGCTCCTTCCCCGCCCCTAAGGATACTTCAAGGTGCAAACAGACTGGTTGTCGCGCACAGTCGCGCGGGCCGGCACTGGAATTTGCCGTGTGTCGTCGCTGTTAGTTCTAGTTGTACCTACCTCGCGACGACTTCATAAATTACATAGAAAAATCTGAAGAAAGACTCCAAATTACTTTAAAAAATAAGTTCAATAACAATATTTTTTTTACATCATTTTCTTTATAAATTGATGAAAAAAAAATGAGCCAACGTGTCTTTGTTTCTCCAAACGGTATTTGTTAAAACTTTCATAAGAATGAGGACATTTTTATATTAGAATTCAACAACAAGGAATTTCGAACGTGTCGAAACAGACAGAAATATTTTTCAGTTTCTAATAATTCTAATAGACATACAGGGTGTAAAGAACCTCACCACGTAGCTGACAACCAAGCATTCTGTACATCGAACTAAGTAACTTTACGTAAAAATTATTGCTGGGAAAGGACTTTTATTTGGGGTGAAATATCATATTTTGTGGTAAAACTCAATATAACGCACTCAAAACATTGTGCTGATGGATGGATTGAATAATACGGGGGTCGTGGAAGTGTTTAAAGTAAAAATCTTCATTAAAAACTTGTATTAAAAAAAAAAAAAAAAAAAAGTTGGAACTTTGACCCCCAATATCTCCGTAACTAGAAGGTTCCCAGGTATGGTGTAAAACAAAAAAATATTGCAATGACGATGACGGGGAGAACAAGTGTCTTCCGGCTTCGTTAAAAGGTTTTTTACACCATTTATAAATACAAGCCTGCAAGCCAATACATAATTAAGATGATTTGTATTTTACTTCCTTTTATTTTCCACACAGTATTCCCTGATTGTAGTAACCTTAGCCATCTGATCGACATTAGGCATTCGTCGTTCGTGTTCCACGTGCGCCTCAAAGAGATGTCAGCAAAAGGAAAGAGTCCGCAAGGGCCGATGCCTGCCGGGGCTGCGGGACTGTTCGAAAGAGATACCATGGCCCTAGAACACAAAGGGCAATAAAGGAACATGGATGGGTTTGAGTCAGTAAAAGTCTGACACTCTTGATGATTTCCAATCAGGAAAAAAACACAGTATTTATTTTACCAGCCGCAAAAATAATGGAGATGTTTTAAATCGTCTAGGTTTGTGTACAGTGACGACCACAAAAAATATATGTATGTATATAGTATATAAAATATGAGTTACAGAATACTATGCTCGTAATAACATGGAATTTTAATCAGAACAGTGGGAGAAAAACACTTTTAAAAGTTGTCATCGAAAAATCGAGAACAACCCGTGGAATTCGGGAAAAACAGATAAATAGCTTAAATGCATACTTTTGTCATGCATACGTTTAAGAGCAGCGGCGGCCCAGTGGTGGCGGCCGCGACTTACGAACAGTAAGTCGTGGGTTCGAACCCAGGCAGGCGCATTACTTTGTGTAATTTATTTCATCACCACTGCTCTTAAAACGGTGAAGGAAAACATCGTGAGGATACCGGCATGTCCTAGAACCACAAAATTCGAAGACATGTGACATCTACCAATCCGCACTGGGCCCGCGTGGTGGATTATAGCCCGTTCCCTCTCTAAGAGAGGAGGCCTGTGTCTCAGCAGTAACATAGTAATAGGCTGATGATGTTGATGATACTTTTGTCATAATCAGTTAATAATCATCAATTATTTGATCGACTTTCAACATGGCGTCTCGCCAATTTAGGTAGGTACTTTGTGCTTAAAAACAAGCTACTTCTGAAAAAATCCTGAAGGAAAACCCATTATTAGGGTATTGGGTTGGGGTGGCTGAGGGTTGAGGTTGCTTCTCAATGTTTCCAATTTCTCTGAATAAATGAATTATAAAACATAATTTGCTGTTTTCAACCAACTTCCAAAAAAAGGAGGTTCTCAATTCGACTGTATATTTTTTTTTTTTTTTTTTTTTTTTGTGTTTGTTACCTCAGAACTTCCGACTGGGTGAACCGATTTTGATAATTCTTTTTTTATTTAAAAACTGGCGCTTCCCGTGTGGTCCGATTTAAATTTTGTGAACATCTGATGCTGATCTTTGGAGATATACAATGGAACTCTTCAAAAATACACGGCAAAAGTGCCGTGAATGTTGCAATCGCTTGGATGCTTATTGTTTATACAATATCATGACGTAACATCACGCCTGTATGCTCTGAGGGAGTAGGTAGATGTGTACAATACACCCAGATTTCGACAATTAGGTATGTTAAGTTGGTGCGATCGTGTTCCGCGTGCGCCTCAAATGACGTAACATCACGCCTGTATGCTCTGAGGGGATACGCAGATGTGTACAATACACCTAGATCTCGACAGTTTGTTCGTGTTCCGCGCGCGCCTCAAAGTGATGTCAGCAAAAGGGACTGTTCTAAAGAGATACCGACCCTGGAACACAAAGGGCTAAGAAGGATAATGGATGGGTTTTAGTCAGTAAAAGTCTGACACTCCCTTCCGGTCCGCCCAGAGCGGGAGGGGTAATTTGATGATTTCCCATCCGAAAAAAAAAGGTATGCTAAGTTCCATATATTGGGGATACGCCTATTCATCATCAGCCTATTAATGTTCCCACTACTGGGACACAGGCCTCCTCTCTATAAGAGAGAATGGGCTATAATCCAGCACGCGGGCCCACAGATTGGTAGATGTCACATGTCTTTTTCCTCACGATGTTTTCCTTCACCGTTTTGAGAGCAGTGGTGATGAAATAAATTACACAAAGTGATACGCCTGTCTGGGTTCGAACCCACGACTTGCTGTTCGTAAGTCGGGGCCGCCACCACTGGGCCACCGCTGCTCACGCCTATTACCAGTCAAATAAATTCATAGCAAATATTTGTTTGGGAACAACTAAAAATGGTAAAATAAAAAACTTTGTTACAAAAAATAAAACCGACTTCAAAAAACACATAAAAGTGAAAAATAACTTTAGCTTCAGAAGTCGGTGACAAAAAAATATCAATCAAACAAAAGTCACCGACTTCTGAAGCTAAAGTTATTTTTCACTTTTATGTGTTTTTTGAAGTCGGTTTTATTTTTTGTAAAAAAGTTTTTTTAATGGTACCTATAGTTGTTTGTTTACATTAGTAAAAAACTAACGACCCGCCCCGGCTTCGCACGGGTGCAATGTAGGTATAAACCTCATCAAAATTCGTTGCGTAGTTTTAAACATCTGAGCATACATAGGAACAGACAGACAGCGGGAAGCGACTTTGTTTTATACTATGTAGAGATAAAGAATCTGTTTATTGGACAGTCGAATTAAAAGATCGCTACATTATTTTGTCTAAGTTAATATTCCGAATAATGTAATATGATAACCTTATGGGGGTTAACGCGCATGAATTCGCCACCAGAGGCGCTCGTGTAGAGTAAGGTTAAGGTCTTCAACAATGTCAGAAGTCATAGAGTTCGTTTTTTAGGGTTCCGTACCCAAAGGGTAAAAACGGAACCCTATTACTAAGACTTCGCTGTCTGTCCGTCTGTCTGTCCGTCTGTCCGTCTGTCTGTCACCAGGCTGTATCTCATGAACCGTGACAGCTAGACAATTGAAATCTTCACAGATCATGTATTTCTGTTGCCGCTATAACAACAAATACTAAAAACAGAATAAAATTAATATTTAAGGGGGGGGCTCCCATACAACAAACGTGATTTTTTTGCCCTTTTTTTTTTGATAATAATGGTACGGAACCCTTCGTGCGCGAGTCCAACTCGCACTTGGCCGTTTTTTTTTATTAAGTATTTTTACTAATATTCACGATTGTGGTCAAGATTGAGCCATTACTGATTATTTATATCTTCAACAGTATACACGTGTTCCGTTTTTGCCATTTACCTACAAATAACATCACGCTTGTAATCCTTAAGGGTTAGGCAGAGGTCTACCTAATAGTACACCCACCTTTTCGCCAGTGATGTTTTAAATCGCATGTAATACGGGGCGCATCTATTACCATCAATGGGGAGACACACTGTGGAATTAATGGCGCTAGCATAGCTGGTTCCCACCCAACATCGACATTAGTTGAAAATGTGGTAATGGTGCCGATTCCCTTGTTCACAAACTAAACTAAATTTAAGTTGAATGCATCTTTTTCTTTCTATTTCATTATGAAAAGGACAGAAGATAAATATTAGTTTAATCCTGTCAAATTAGTCGGCACCTGACGTAATTTGATGTAATTTTAGTAGTCAACTTTTTAATCGCGTCTAAAACTTGTATGGCGCTGATTAATTTGACAGAACATAACTAAAATTTATTTTCTGTCCTTTTCTTAATGAAACAGAAAGAAAAAGATGCACTGAACTTAAATTTGGTTTAGTTTGTAAACAAGGGAATCGGCACCAATGTCATTTTATATTTCAAAATAGGTTAAGGTGAATGCTGCAGGGTAGCCCGCGAAATTCAAATTTTCTTACGTTTTTTGCAATTTGTAGGCCAGTGCTAGGTTGTATGAACTTTGAGGGTTGTATTGATGATTTTGATGAATATAATTCTGTAACTACATACTTACGTCTTATAACCGCGAATAATATTTTAATCAAGGTGGAACAATTACTTTTCCAAGGTCAAAATCATTCTTGCACCTTTATGAACTTGGAGGGTTGTATTGATGATTATAATTCTGTAACTACATACGTCTTACAGTCGCAAATAATATTTTAATCAACATACAACATAGCACTGGCCTGCAAATTGCAAAAAACGTAAGAAAATTTGAATTTCGCGGGCTACCCTGGAGCATCAGCCTTAACCTCATTGGTCAGATTGAGACCAATGATGGTGGCGCCATCATAGATTATCTTTGCCTTCGCCACCCCATTGAGCGGCTCCGTTTTTGCTACTGATCAATTCCAGTTTCAAATACGCAACAACACTTTTCCCGACCCGGGAATGGGTTCGCCCATTGCAGGACTTCATGCTGAGCAGTGGCGCTTGCGACCACTCGACCAATGAGGCTGTTTTTATATAACCCTAATAAAACCGTCCAAGTGCGAGTCGGACTCGCGCTCGAAGGGTTCCGTACCATTGTCAAAAATTCACGTTTGTTGTATGGGAGCCCCACTTATTATTTTTTTTTTTCTGTTTTTAGGGTTCCGTACCCCAAGGGGTAAAAACGGAACCCTATTACTAAGACTTCGCTGTCTGTCCGTCTGTCCGTCTGTCCGTCTGTCTGTCACCAGGCTGTATCTCATGAACCGTGACAGCTAGACAGTTGAAATTTTCACAGATGATGTATTTCTGTTGCCGCTATAACAACAAATACTAAAAACAGAATAAAATTAATACTTAAGGGGGCTCCCATACAATAAACGTTATTTTTATACGTTTTGTCTAATTTTGTATAGATAAGGTACGGAACCCTTCGTGCGCGAGTCCAACTCGCACTTGGCCGGTTTTTAGTGTTTGTTGTTACTCGTATAGCGGCAACAGAAATTATACCTTATCTGTGAAAATTCGAACTGTCTAACTACCACGGTTCATGAGATACCTACAGCCTGGTGACAGACAGACGGACAGTGGAGTTTTAGTAATAGGGTTGCGTTTTTAGTACCCTTTGGGTACGGAACCCTAAAAATGAGTCGCTACGCTACCCATATGCCAAGTAGTACTGGCGCCAAACTGCGTCGGTAGCCAAGTAGTTGCAAGCGCAAGTCCCACTCAGCAATTCAGCATATTCAGAGTTATGTTGGGACTACCGCGCTTTTGCAGTGCATCGGGGATGTTCGCGGAGTACGGCGTGCCTGATTTTTATGCTCGGACACGAATAGCATCCCTGATGCGGATTGACCCATTAATGTTAATATTATTATCCGTGGTTCTAGGCAACTGGGCCTATCCCAGTTGTAAACGTCCCTTTGTGCCTATTGGCCTTGTTTCGTTCTGTCTCCTGCTGATATGGAGGGATGTGGAAATTACGGTTTTTTCCTACTCCTCCACTATACTTTTCTGATTGGTTTCGTTGCGGGATCCAAGACAGTTAAATTCATTCTCTGGGACTTCGTCGAGCTTCATTGTCTCGGCGCTTTTCTGGTGGTCGCCACTGTTGATTCTGGCTTTCAGGAGTTACAGTGGTTTGGGAATATCGTGTCCCATAAAAAAAAATCCCTTTATGTATAAGGGCAATTAGACACACCCATGCTTCAGTTGATAGGTACCTTAGCTATAAAGATTGAGTATCGCGTGATAGCAAATAATGATAGGAGTGTAAGGCCACTTGGCTCCTGAATTGTCATTTAGGTGTATTGATCGATAGATCGAAAGTGTCATAAAATTTCAAAAATACAAAGATGAACATGATTCTAAAATTTAAATTGTTTATCTGGGACTTCGTCGAGCTTCATTGTCTCGGCGCTTTTCTGGTGGTCGCCACTGTTGATTCTGGCTTTCAGGAGTTACAGTGGTTTGGGAATATCGTGTCCCATAAAAAAAAATCCCTGATGTATACGCGGTAGCTCTAACAGCTTGGTGGCTATCATGGCCGACAGAATAGATAGTCAAATGATGTGGCACTGGATGACCACTCATCGAGCGTCATATAAATATATAAGATCCATAACTATCTATATCTGTATTTCATTTCATTTTATGTATGTTTTTGTGTATTTTCATTTTATGTTTTGTTAATGTTTCTTTTTTGTGTGTTGTATGTGTATATGGACTTTTGGTCTGAAATAAATTTTATTATTATTATTATATAAATAGGATCATGTCTTTCCCACGTCAAAACGTTTTTTTTTTTTTTTTGGTTTTTGCATTAGCTTTCTCGGTACCCGGTACTCCGTGCAGAGTCCATGGCAATAGTCCGTTTTACATGAGAATAAACATAGATTTACGAGTTTACTTAAGAACTCTGTCTACCTCTTTGGAGGCTACAGGCGTGGTGGTGAAAGCACGCGCAAACCGAGCAGGGTTACCGCGTGATTTAAGGTATGTTAGATTATCATGTTGTCAGTGATTAGTTATCACGTACAGTTTTAGTCGATTAAGCATATCGTCCGCGAATAACGGGTTATCAAACCCTATAATCTGGTTGCGTGGTATACAGACCGAGATTGAAATACATACTTATGTGCCGCAACATTATGGCTATTCGTTGTTGACTTACGTTTTCTTGTAGCTCGTTACTTTTTAACCGACTTCAAAAAAGGAGGAGGTTATAGGTTCGTGTGTATGTATTTTTTGTAAAAAAAAAGCTCAAGCAAGCAAGCAATAGGTCAACAAAAAACAAAAAAAAAACACAAAAACTGAAAAATAACTAGCTTCAGAAGCCGGTGACAAAAACACCAAATCAATCAAACAAAGGAAAAGCTTCAGAAGTCGGTGACCTTTGTTTGATTGATTTAGTGTTTTTGTCGTCACCGACTTCTGAAGCTAAAGTAATTTTTCACTTTTTGTGTTTTTTTTTGCTTGTTGTTTTTGAAGTCAGTTTTATTTTATACAAAAAAGTTTTTTGATTCGTATCGTCGTTGATGGTTGTTCCAAATAATCCTTCGCTTTCTGCGAAAAGAGCGTTATAATATAGTTCGGGCACCAAAACAATGGTTTTGTGGTCGGCTGGAAATGTCGATAATTACTTAAATGCAATAAAATTTCTCTTCCTCCAAGTCATACAAATGGAAAATGTTTAAAGTACTGGTTAGTGTTGGGGTCCCTAATTTTGGAGACGCCAAATTATCACCATCTTATCCCAATTTAAATGTGACATGCATGCCTTGCCATTTGATGGACCGATGGAAGTACAGGACCAGCCGATGTGGCGACTCCTTGAAAGGCCTAAGTCTGCAGTGTATTTCAGTTAAAATGAGGATGATGACGCTTGCTTGATTTCCCGATGATGATTTCCTGTATATTTATTTCTATACTTACTCGATAAATACATTTTAAATATAAAAAAACTTAGCTGCACTAATGTTATTTTGTGATTATTTATAATGTGCTTGTGTTGTATATATTGTGTATATGTGCTTATACAGATTTTGTACCTTCTTATTTTGTCTATGATCAAAAATAGAATTAATAACTACTTTGGTTTTTCTATTAGTAACAGGATAATTAATATCAATAAATAAAAACATCACGCTCGCATCAATTGACCGTCACAAAGTTATTTCTCTTTTTAATTAATCATAAAGTTAATCTTATTTCTTACTAATATTATATATGCGAAAGTTTGTGAGGATGTATGTTTGTTACTCTTTCACGCCAAAACTACTGAACGGATTTTTAGTTTATAGCCTGGATTACCACATAGAATACTTTAGTACCGGTAGTATGATCCTGTGTGACAGTTTCCGAACTTCACGTGGGGGAAGCCGCGAACACAGGCTAGTTAATCATAATAAATTAATTTTAGGGGACCTAGCCAAAACCGCATAGGACAAATGGACCAGTTTTTATTTGCAGAAATTCGAAGAAACGGTCATGCAATCAACTTTATTATTATGTTAATATATTAATAAGCTGGGAATACCATTACATACCAAATTGATGCTTAAACTATTAATAGATAGGTCAGTGATAAAAATACGGAAAGTTTTATGAAAACAACCCGAGACTTAGATCATGTCTCGCCCGTCACTCTTGTCCAAGTCTGTAAGGCCCAAGTGGAGGTTCTATGAGCAATAACGATGATAGAAAAGTAACAAAAAATGTGAGATTAACGTTACCTACCGAAAAGCTTACGTCAGACCTGTTGGAAGTCGTAAAAATGGTTCCCTATCCATTTGCATAAAATTTTAAGACGCCTCGTCCCTCCGCGCCCGCGCCTGAGATACGCGGGCTTAGATTACACTCTAGGGGTAGGGCAGACAAGACTACGTGGAGTCGGTTTTGCAGCGATTCGTTTCTGTCACTAACTTTTGTTGCACAACTCAATGAATTTTTAATTCAAAATAAATACGTAAAAATAACTCAAATTTGATTCCGGTATTTCTATTAATTTGTATGCCTAATTAAAACTATTATGCTAATAGTCATTATGCCTAGTACCATTATGCGAATTCAATTTATGCCAAAACAAATTAGCTTTCAAGATGATTATGCCAACATAAACTGAATGCCAAAACCAAAATTGACGAAGTATTATTAGGGCAAAACAAATTACGCCAAAACAGTTATGCCAAAGTATATTAGGAACAAGAACATTATGCAAAAAGAAGGGATCCCCCTAAAAATGTGTACATTACATGTGCACAGTGAGTGCCGTGTGGCAGAGTAGAATAGAACCAACCCATTACACTCACGGGTGTCGTATAAGGCGACTAATGTCTGAGGCAGAAAACCTTGCGCCTCCGTAGACCAGAGAATGGGCAGCAGCGTTTTCTGTTAGTCTTTCATCACTGCGATCTCCAATCCGCCTGACAAGCGTGGAGATTACGGCAAATTCCTCCCATCATGGCTTATGTCCAGCAGTGGACGTTATGGGCTGTTGTTGTTGTTGTTGTGAGTGCGATCACCACTAGTGTAGGCACCAGGCCCGAAGGCGCCTAAGTAGCCGATTCCTTGTCTTGTTTACCTTCTTCTTTTCTTTATTTAAGTCTGGACACACAATTTCTTTTGAAGCAACAGCACAGAGCAAAAACCCAGGCTTGCGAATGGACGTAGCTTATAGGTAAATATTGACTACATTGAAAATGACGGCTGTAAATGTTTAAAAAAAAAATACAATAATAAATATGTAATTCTACGTATTATATAAATTTTTAGTAATAGGAACGGTTTCCACGACATAAAATTACGTCAGAGTTGTTTCATAAGCTCGCAAAGATGGCGTTGTGATCGAATTAGATCGCGCTATGGTTTCGTTACAGCGCAGCGGGTTAAACGTCGGCGCTCCAGTTGCCTGTTACAACGACGGTCACTTTTCTGTTACAACAGAAAGTAAATTTTTGAAAAGATTGGGCCCTTTCTAGTCCAATCTTGTATTTACCTATATTATAAAAACAACGAACTAATCAAAAATAAATTTGGCGACCACCAAGCGTCACAAAATAAAAGTTTATAAGGTGTTTTTTGAATAAAAATAAATTAATAAAAAACTTTTTTACAAAAAATAAAACCGACTTCAAAAAACACATAAAAGTGAAAAATAACTTTAGCTTCAGAAGTCGGTGACTTTTGTTTGATTGATTTTTTTTTTGTCACCGACTTCTGAAGCTAAAGTTATTTTTCACTTTTATGTGTTTTTTGAAGTCGGTTTTATTTTTTGTAAAAAAGTTTTTTATTTTACCATTTTTAGTTGTTCCCAAACAAATATTTGCTATGAATTTATTTGACTGGTAATAGGCGTGAGCAGCGGTGGCCCAGTGGTGGCGGCCCTGACTTACAGCAAGTCGTGGGTTCGAACCCAGGCAGGCGTATCACTTTGTGTAATTTATTTCATCACCACTGCTCTCAAAACGGTGAAGGAAAACATCGTGAGGAAACCAGCATGTCCTAGAACCAAAAAATTCTAAGACATGTGACATCTACCAATCCGTGGGCCCCGAAATTCTCTCTTATAGAGTCCCAGTAGTGGGAACATTAATAGGCTGGTGATGAATAGGCGTATCCCCAATATATGGAACTTAGCATACCTTTTTTTTTCGGATGGGATATCATCAAATTACCCCCTCCCGCTCTGGGCGGAGCGAAAAGGAGTGTCAGACTTTTACTGACTAAAACCCATCCATTATCCTTCTTAGCCCTTTGTGTTCCAGGGTCGCAGTATCCCTTAAGAACAGTCCCTTTTGCTGACATCTCTTTGAGGCGCGCGCAGAACACGAACGAACTGTCAAGATCTAGGTGTATTGTACACATCTGCGTATCCCCTCAGAGCATACAGGCGTGATGTTATGTCATTTGAGGCGCACGCGGAACACGATCGCACCAACTTAACATACCTAATTGTCGAAATCTGGGTGTATTGTACACATCTACCTACTCCCTCAGAGCATACAGGCGTGATGTTACGTCATGATGTTGTATAAACAATAAGCATCCAAGCGATTGCAACATTCACGGCACTTTTGCCGTCTATTTTTGAAGAGTTCCATTGTATATCTCCGAAGATCAGCATCAGATGTTCACAAAATTTAAACGGGACCACACGGGAAGCACCAGCTTTCAAATAAAAAAAGAATCATCAAAATCGGTTCACCCAGTCGGAAGTTCTGAGGTAACAAACACAAAAAAAAAAAAAAAAAAAAAAAAAAATACAGTCGAATTGAGAACCTCCTTTTTTTGGAAGTCGGTTGAAAAGGGGTATCATTGAATTGAATAGGTAACAGCCGCTCGGGTCGATCGTTAGGTTAAGCAGCGCTTGCTTAGGTTGGTCTGTGGATGGGTGGCTGCCCATTACATATCGAGTTTCCTCCGTGCCTCGGAAAGCACGTTAAGCTGTTGGTCCCGGCTGTCATTTGTAGATCTTTGACAGTCGTTAGCTAGTCAGTGGCCCAAAAAGTCTGACAACCAGTCTTACCAAGTGGTACCGTATTACTCGGTACTAACTGGGTTGTGGAGGTCAGATAGGCAGTCGCTCCATGTAAAATACTGGTATTCAGCTGCATCCGGTTAGACTGGAAGCCGACCTCAACATAGTTGGGAAAAGGCTAGGCAGATGATGATGATCATTGAATAGGTAGATATTTGAAAATGATATCTAAGTTTCTCTTATCATTTTTCATTTCGTTTTTTTCGATTTCGATTTTTTATTTTATTTGTAATTTTACATCACTTTTGTGTAGCCGTTGATAGAAGGCAGCTGCTATCCAAATTTCAACTGTGTAGTGCCTACAGTTTCAGAGCAAAGTGGCTGTGACATACGGACGGACAGACAGACGGACAGGACGAATATGAGGGTTCCGTTTTTGTTATTTGGCAACGAAACCCTAAAAAACAGTTACACTTATCGTATCAATTAAAATTTTATTTTATCACTAGCGGATGTCACGCGGTTTCACCCGTGTAGTTCCCGTTCCCGTGGGATTACGGGGATAAAATATAGCCTATGTTACTCAGGGTGAATGTAGCTTTCTAATGGTGAAAGAATACTTATTTGAAATTGGTTCATTACTTCCGGAGATTACCCCCTACATACAAACTTACAAACAAATGTTACCTCTTTATAACATTAGTATAGATTAACATAAATAGGCTACATGCTTTAAAAGCCAAATAATTAAAACCAATTAATAAAACAGTGAGTTAGTAAACAAAACTTATTATTAAAAACAATACAAACTACGTCATACTTAGTTCACATTTTTTTCAGGGTTAGGTAAATAAAAACACTTTTTTATCTTCTAAATGATTATATTTTAGCACTAAGTACGTACAAGTAACTTAAGTTGAATAACTTGTCCTATCACGAGGGTATTGAACTGTCTGATGGTAAGAAAAACGCTGCCACGGCGCCACCTGGACAAAGAAAAAGGTTTTTTATGACTGAAATATTAGTAATATTGTTCTCCTTCGGTAGCCTTGATGGTCTTATGATTGATCTCCGGATTAGGGGCCGTCTATTAATCACGTGAGGCTCGAAAGGGGGGGAGTGCTTTGGCAAAAATCACGAAAAGGGGGGAGGGGTTTGTAGTAAGATATCACGTGTATTTATTTTTTCGCCATACGCGTGATTTCTAAACCGAAAAGCGGTGTGTAGTGTGAACTTGACTGGCCGTTGCTAGGCAACGACCGATACTTTGTAAGTACTAAAATACACTTTATTTGGGTAGGGGAGGGGGGTTAGTCTTAAACCTTACCACGTTGTTACGTAACCCCCCTCTCCCCCTTGGTGATCCAAGGGGAGGGGGGGAGGTTAAAATACTAAAAAAACATCACGTGATTAATGGACGGTCCTTTAGGTAAAATATAATTCCAGAAGGTTATTCCCAAATGCGATCCTGAGTCGACATTTAGAGGGTTACAAGTAATACCAATATCTGCTTTTAGCAATGCCAATCCGTTCGTTATTAGTGGTAAGTAATGAATTCAATTTAAATGTATAGAAATAAATTGACATTAAACATTGATAAAGATGAATTTGATGCCAATACATTAAACGATGCTAGGTACACTATTACTCCTTCTATAGGGAGTGTGTTTACCAGCACATACCTCACGTATTCGTAAATCAATCTGTACGGTGCGGGAGTCGACCCCACGACCAGCGGCGGCGGACGACTCAGTGCAGTAGCTGATTGCTGAGCCACTGTGCTAACTAGGTCAATATTCTTACTTTAGTGTAAGACTTATAAAGTTTGTGAGAGTTCAAGAAAATTTTAAGCCATGCTAAGCCTTTTTTATTTCATGAAATTTTACAAGCTGATACATTTGGGTAAACTATAACAATACGTGAAAAAAGGTCAATTACTGAAACTGTCACTGTCATTCTTGTAGAATAATGACAATGACAGTTGGCCTTTGCCAGCAGCAGTAGTACTGGGCAATACAAAAAGAACTTCGCCAAGTATCGCAACAACGACTGGTTCTAAGTTTCCCATGAATTACTCCGACCTTCATCCAAGTCATTCGTCCATCTTTTGTTTTACTGAGTATACTATACTTACTGAGTACAATACCAGCTCCCGAATACAATGCCGCTGAGCAGTGGTCTGTCATGGCACCACTTAATATGTTGGTGCCGGCGAATGCACTCAATCGAGCCACCATCATGCCAAGGCAGGCGATCATACCCCTGGGAACCAGAAACGTTATCAATGCGTGATTAGATCATCAGGTCAATACTTATTACGACTAGCTTACAGGACGTCCTTGGATTTTGTAGACAAAGGCACTAATCTTAGAAGCAAACAGATACTGAATAGACTATGTGGCAGCCACATCGCAGAGTGATTTTATTACAAGTGAATTTAAATTCCAAGTTAAATCATTCAATATAATTAGAACCTATTAGATCATTGACAAGAAATTTTGAAGGACAAAGCAAAATAAACCGACCGTATATAAAAATTGTCTACGTGTCAATGGCCCGGTGATGAAAAAAAAACAAATTCATAAACCACATCAATTACGGTCGACCAAGCTATTTGGTTTACATTTTACAAAATAATTTGCATGTTAAAACCTTTAGGGTCCCAGCCGTGCCCAAACGGGCACGGTGCATTGTTATTTTAATTGTGTCTGTAATAAAATTGCGGGTATTGAAGTATTAAAAATGTAAACCAAATAGCTTGGTCGACCGTACCTACATTTGGGTGCAAGAGTAAAAAAGTTGAAATAAAATAGCATTTTTTTTTTCTTAGATTTGTATTTATTTTATTGTGGTTAGGAACAGCTTGTTTCATCATCCCCGGGGGCGTTGGCGTTTAAAGAGTTGAATGATGAGGGCTTTCAAAGAGTTCCGTGACAGAAGTTGTGCGTTTAGCGACACGAATAAATGACTTTTGCCTTTTCCAGATGCTGCAGGCGAAATTCGTGGTCTGTGGAAAGCACCCATGCACCAGGCCTGGTTTGGTTCCGATGATTAAAGGGAATGAGGAAAATAGGTAGGCGAATAACCAGCTTACCTATAAGACGTCGGATACAAATCCACGAAGTACGAGGAGATGACTCCGAAGACCATGGCCGTGGTGAGGAATATGTAGAAGAGGATCAGCCCCGAGATCGCTTCACCGGTGTTGTTGATGCCGACGCCCGCCGCCGCTGCTATCACCAGGATTATGATCGTCAGAGGCTGCGGAAGGACAGATTATAAAAAAAAGAAAAATATACTACGTATATAAAAATCTTTCCAGTAGTTTTTGAGATACATGGTAACAAAATTAACCCCCACAAGCTTTCGCAAGATTTGGTGATGTCCGGCGTGCGGTTATGGCTTTATGGCCTCCGATCCGTCATTTTAATATAGTAATTTTTGACATTTACAAAATCGAGATTAATTAAGTAGATCAAAACTAGAATGTAACGTTTTTTTAAGAATGATGAGGAACACCGTTTTTCAAATTTATTTTATTGCTTTTTGTTTCTCGATCCGACGGTTGAACTAATGAGAAAAAACATATCTCACTAGTTCAACAATCAACAATCAAACATAATTATTATGAATCGAACTAGTGATAACAATCGAAGTATTTTTTTTTTATGTTACAGCCACATTGTTTGCTAGATAAGTTAAGATAAGTCTTTTTTTGCCTTAAACGTGGTATAAAGTTGTTACAGTCAGATATTAATCACCAGTAAGGCAGGCCAGGCCAGGCAGCCAGGCCAGGCTATAAGTACACCAGTTTTCAATATATTTTAGGGAAGAGGCTTTTGCGCATGATGCAGGCTAATATTGCTATAGTAATAGAAACCAACTCGTTCATCAACTGTCACATATTGAGCAAATCCGCTCAATAAGTAGTGTAACCTACAAAATAATTACCTAATAACCAAACTGTTAGGTAACATCATAGAACCTTTTTTTCTTTTCTTTTTTCGGATTGTAAATCATCAAATGACTCCTCCCGCTCTGGGCGGAGCAGGCAAAGTCTGACACTCCCTGTCAGACTTTTACTGACTAAAACCCATCCATGCTCCTTCATCGCTCTTTGTGTTCCGGGGCCACGGTATCTCTTTCGAACAGTCCTGCAACCCCGGAACATCATAGAACCTTGATCTGTGTGATATCTATTGTTACTATTTTAAGACATAATTAAAAATGTGATCTTGTAAGTAAGTACTTCAACCCGGATGGCAAACGTACTTGATAATAATACATAACAATAATACAGTTTTTTTAATTTACTTATTGATTATCATAAATACTTATTATAATAATATACGAGATAATAAATTGTTACATACGTAAATTCTGAGCACAAATGAAGCAATTACCTACAAATTGTTTGTAGGTAGTAGTACCTGGTGTAAATATTTTTTTTTATATCGTTGATTGTCCTGGGCTAAGGCCTGCCCCCATTCCTTTCACTATTCTCGATGCTGTGCCTTTTCTCGCCAAGAAAGCCATCTAAGGTGTCCCCCTATCATCTCCTCGGCCTGCCGCGACCCCACATAGCTGTCTCAGGGCTCCAGCCTTGCGATATACGGGTCCACAGCTTTGCTTTATCGCCGGCATACATGACCTGCCCGGCCCCGTTTTATTTAGGCAGCTTTATGAGCTACGTCAGCAATTTCAGTTCTAAGTTAAGTTGAAATAGTAAGTTATATAAAAATACACTTTCCCTTAATTGAAAAGAAAACAATAAGTAATTTAATTAATAACTACATGTCATGATGAATGTCTGTTACAATAGAACAAAAAGGCTTGAATTGCTGAATTCTTGACGCGTCGACCCCAATTAGAGGGTTGAAAGATGATGATGTCATAACATCACGCATGTAATCCCAGAGGGGCCGAGTTGTAAGTATCCAAAACTGCACCGACATTTCGCCAGTAATGTTAAATAAAGTCCATCCAGTTTTGTTGGTCAAGCGTTTAGTGTGTTACTTAATAAGCAACTTCAAAGATTGGCTGTTTGACAAACAATAACATACCAAATAGTAAAATCCGTCATAAGAACCTTATATATTTATGTGCATAAAGTATTACTTATTAAAACACGACATTGGAATAGAGATAGGTATGTGTCTTGGACCCATAACTTAAGCCAGGGCCCCAAATGGCCATTTTTGGTTTAGAACGTTGCATAATTCCAAGTTAATTGATTCATAGTACTATGCAATTTGATGGCCGTTATTAGCTAAGCTTTAAATGAGTTGTAAACCTGTTTCAAGGTAACTTACGAATATGGGGTCAGTAGATCTAGCCGCATGTTGTTGGACCTGATTGCTTAATAGTATAATTTGGTATATAATTTATTCTATGATTTGATTTACGTTGGTCAATGTGTCGTTTGCGCCATCTAGTTGAGACAATTAACAACTTTTGTTTTTAAACTATTATTATTTATTTTTCGCAATTGTTTTTTTTTTAAATGAATGGTTTAGTTTTCTGTGGTTGTTGTAAGTAACGAATTATCGTTACTTACAACAACCACAGAAAACTAAGTGGAAGCTTTTAAGGCTGATTTACATATTAATGTAAATCAGCCTAAAATGCTTCCACTCCTGAAACGCAGACTGCACAACTCTATGAGCTGAATCATCTGCTTAGCCTTTACCCAACTATATTGGGGTCGACCTCCAGTCTAACCGGATGCAGCTGAATACCAGTATTTTACATGGAGCAACTGCCTATTTGACCTCCACAACCCAGTTCATACAGGGTAATACGATACCACTTTGGTAAGACTGGTTGTCAGACTTTTCGGGCCCCTGACTACCTGTAACGACTGTCAAAGATGGTCAAATGACAGCCGGGACCAACAGCTTAACGTGCTTTTCGAGGCACGGAGGAAACTCGGTATGTAAGGGTGGTCACCCATCCACAGACCAACCTAGGCAAACACGGCTTAACCTAAAGATCGACCCGAGCGGCTGTTATTATTTAGCCACGAGCTCCTCTCCCTCTGTGAGCTGATATGAGTCGTAAACTACTACTTGGATCTATTGTTGCTGGAAGTAAATAAATATAAATCAATAAATATCGCTGGACATTACACACAGCGCCATCTAGTGCCACACTAACCAACGAGGCTTGTGTCGTGGACATCAGATAGTTGATATTCTACATAGCTAGGTACTTTTTTGTTTGTAATTACATATTTATTATACACATAAACATCCATGACGAATAATTAGAAGTCACAAAATATAACATCACGCCTGTAATCCCGGAAGGGATAGGCAGAGGTTTACAGCTACCTAAGAGTACACCCACATTTCGCCATTTGTGTTTAAGTGTTATGTTAATAGGAGCGATCCTATTGCCATCAAGTCACGGGCACAAATCCAGACTCCGTGGCTGCTACTGAGAAATTCCTGATAGATAGACGCAATAACACTTTGCCCGACCCGGGAACCCAATCCAGGAGTTGCGCTTACGACTACCAACGAGGCCAACGATGTTTAATCACATGTCTTAGAATTTTTTCATTTAATTCTTGCTTAACCAGTTTTAAAGGAACAATTCCGGACACGACGGCGGACTGCAAACGGTGGCTTGATTTACACTAAAGGTGGGCGACATCGACAGTGCTGCAGCAGTTTTGATTTTCACTTCTACTTCTTCACTCGCGGCTTCACGAGACTCATAATTATGCGAAACAAATAAATGTGTTTTGTTGTTGTGTTAGTGACAGCCATTGATAGCACTCTTGTATTCCGTCTGCAGTTGCCACTTGGTCGCACCACCAGGCGTCACTGTCGCCATCCGCGATAGTTTTTTTTTTCAACTCATTCAGTTAAGGGCCTATACTACTTCAAATGGCTTAGCATGATCTTCCGTTACGCCTAAAATACTGCAGAATTAATTTATATTTATTATTTATGAAATAAATCATGGTCGCATCACCAGGCGTCACTGTCGCCATCCGCGATAGTTTTTTTTTCAACTCATTCAGTTAAGGGCCTATACTACTTCAAATGGCTTAGCATGATCTTCCGTTACGCCTAAAATACTGCAGAATTAATTTATATTTATTATTTATGAAATAAATATATGGTAAAGTTGAGGATTAATGCTAAGTACTATGTGTGAAAAACACGATTCCATAAACTTTTATCGATAGAAAAAAAATCTAAAGTTACCTCTAAATCGGACAATAAACCGCTGGTATTCACAAAAGTACTTCAAATTAGATCATGAAACTTTGCATACCTACTAACTGAACTAACTATAAAGCAGGTCTTATGTGTTTTATTTTTTCCAAAAGACGAAAATTTGATTTTATAAAGAATAAAAACCACTCATTTTGCACTATTCGGCCCGCAGTGATTGACGTAACAACCATTTTGTAGTGCAAGCTGATTAGAACGTTATTCTAACATGATTTCAAACGAAGTTTGAATCACCACAAATAGAGTTGCTGAGGATAATTATAATGATCAAAATCATCAGTAAACCCTCCAAGTCCATAAAGGTGCAGGAATGATTTTGACCTTGATAAAGTAATTTTTACACCTTTATGATCTTTCAGGGTTGTATTGATGATTTTGATTAATACAAATCTGTAACTACATACGTCTTACAACCGCGAATAATATTTTAATCAACATACAACCTAGCCTGTAAATTGCAAAAAACGTAAGAAAAATTGAATTTCGCGGGCTACCCTTGATCATCAGCCTTAAATTAACCTTACGTGAAAAAGAGTCAAACGGCATGAAAAAATATTTTTAATTTGCACTTGTAGCATCGGCTCAGGCGCAAAATGTCGCTTTCGCGGCTCACTGCAGTCTGCCATTGCAGTTAAGTGACACTGCCGGTGCGCCCGCTACAGATAGCAGTCTGCCGTCACCTTCGCAATTGTTCTTCACTCCCAGTAAATTGGACGTTAAGGGACTGATAGGTATACATACCTTTCTCCTGCCGGCACACTGCGAGATGAGCGCGTTCAGAATGAAGAACGACATCCCGTGCGCGCATCCCGCCCAGATGGTGTTGTCCTCTATGCTGTTTTTGCATTCTGACGGTTCCTGTAACAAGCTTCACTTGTTAGTGTTTATGAAAATAACTGTGATGATGCATTCAATTAAGATCATTGATCGTCTCGTTGACAGGAAATCGCAGATAAGTTAAAATTAGTTAAATCAACAAATATCGACTTACTCTTACTTATTCTACTTCCTTTCACTTCCTTTTACTTATTTTCTTATTCTTACTTACTACCTTCGCCCTTCTTCTTCCTTGTCTACTTCTACTACTATTTTTACCCGACTGCGGCGAAGCCAAAAGGAAGGGTTATGATTTTAGAGTCCATATAAGTATGTATGTATTTAGGTACAGAGGCGTCTCTAGTCCATGTAGCGCCCGTGTGCAAACATTACCCAAGCGCCCCCTAGTAAGCACGAAAATGGAATGGAACCCATTCCATTTTGACCACAAACTGCAAACAAGTAGTAACTACAAACTGACAAATTTCCCCAATAGATAATAAACTCTGTTGTTTGGAGATGAAGAAGAAATTTGTCGGTTTTAGATCCATGAGTGTTGACTGTATTTAGAATTATACAGAATGTTCTGGTGTTTACCCTAACAAGCCAAAACCTACCCATGTTAGACATGTATAATAGATGTTACATCATCAGTGTCCAAATTTTGATTTTTCCTCATTCTAATTACGACCTCATATAAACATACAAAGTTCAATATCAATTTCAAGCTTACCTTCCCAAAGTCAAATGTTTCCAACATTTGACTTTGGGAAGGTAAGCTTACTGCGAGCGAGACCCACTGTACACGGGTAAAAACATTTTAGGGAAGGCGCGCCGTGTGGGGCCCCGTAGCGAGCGGCGCTCGGCGCCCCCTAGGACTGTAGCGCTCGTGTGCAACGTAGGTACACCCTGCACACTAGGTAAGACGGCCCAGCACCCCTAACCAAGTTGACAATCTACAATCGTAAGGCTAGTAGGAAACTATTCAAATGAATGGGAATGACATCATCTCAACGTTAAATCAGGTGATCAACACAAACGAATAGAAATTCGTAGACAAGTTTACATCGTTCAAAATGATAGAATAGAATTTTATCGTTTCTACAATGTTGATCGCTAAACTCTTTGGTAGAAACGCTCACCATAGACTAAAGTGTAGTTTTTTTCAACAGACATTAGAGAACGAGCGATCGACTCAGTCATGTCAACTTGGCTACCAATTTAGCGCTTTCTACAATCACTCACGCCGAGGCGTTTACGATTGTAGAAAGAGAATCGATACGAAACGTTTGTACCTTGGCTAGGGGTGCTGTTCACGTATGTTCCTCCGTAGCACCTAAAGTCATCATCTGATTTTGATGAATAAGATGTCAATCCATTCGTTATTACGGGCCGGGTAACATAGGCAACATTTTAACCGAATTCAACAAAAGGAGTAATCGATTTTACCTTGTAAACTTCGAATTTATAATCGGGTTTTTTAATAGAAGTAGGTCCTGTATACCACACAAATTCTTGTTAGGTACCTAATGTTGCTTAGTTTCTTGGCAAGTATTTATTAATAAAATCTTTAAACCCTTAATGACTGTTGACATAAAATGTTGTACTTTTTCTTTTTTTCGGATGGTAAATCATCAAATGACTCCTCCTGCTCTGCCCAGAGCGGGAGGGAGTGTCAGACTTTTACTGACTAAAACTCATCCATGTTCCTTCATCGCCCTTTGTGTTCCGGGGCCACGGTATCTCTTACGAACAGTCCCACAGCCCCGGCAGGAAAATGTTGTACCTAAGGTTAGGAGTAAGGTGTTTGCATACCTACCAAGTCTATGTCGTATCGCGATTCATGATCACTTAGTAACACATAACTCTGATCCAACTACTGTTCGTATACCTGTTTAACTTCAACGGCGGTGGTGTTACTGAGATGGAAGAGATCACAGAAGGAGGCGTCCGCAGAGCTGGACGCGTAGGACGTGAAGAAGATGTTGAAGATCGTTGGCAGGATGATCGCGAAGCTGTTGTTACTGTTGTGGAAGACAAAGTTGTTAGTTTAGTACTGTTAGTAATGAATGAATGAATGAATGATTCATTTATTTGCAAGAATATAGGTAGTTAACATAGGTAAGTTCTTAATATCTATTGGTTTCACTATATTCGGCATTTCGGCCATACAAATATTGAGATTTTACATCTTGGTATACTAATAGCATGCAGTACACATTTAGTAATTAGCAATTACATATAAATACTTATCATAATTAAAATTAAAATTACAAATCAATTAATAAAATTAAATAAAAATTAGATTCAATTAAAATAATAATTTATACATATTAAAATAGCGATCAATAATAATTATGTCATGTCAATAAAAATATTATTTGATGAATCCAAAGAAATAATCATTAAAATAGCATTGTCGAATAGAAAATAGTAAGCTACGAGTTTGGCGCTATTACTAGCAATTTTGACCTATCTACACTAATATTATAAAGAGGAAAGATTTGTATTTTGTAATGAATAAACTCAAAAACTTTTTTTTATAAATAATAACTGCGCCGATTTCAAAAATTCTTTCACCATTAGAAAGCTACATTCACCTTGACTAACATAGGCTATATTTTATCCCCGTACTCCCACGGGAACGGGAACTACGCGGGTGAAACCGCGTGACGTCCGCTAGTCATCAATATTTTGACGACACAGTTTGCGCAGTGGCTGAGTGATTGACTGCTGCGCTGCGTGTCGGGGGTTCGATCCCCGCACGGAACAAATAATTGTATAGCCTACAGGTAGTTGTTCCGGGTCCGCCTGTTTGTGTGAGTTTAAATGTTTGTAAACGCACCCATCGTTTACAAACATTTAAACTCACACAAACAGGCGGAACCGGAACAACAGGAGAAATTCTTAGTGTGGGGCAACGTTTTTATATAAAAAAAAAAACATAACGCCTGTAATCCTTGAGGGGTTAGGTAAAGGTATACCTTATACTAGGTACACCCACATTTCACTAGTTATGTTTTAAGTCCCATGTAATAGGGGGCTAGACCCTATTGCCATCAATCGGGCACAAATTCAGACACCGTGGTTACAACTGAGAAATTCCTGATGGAAAAAACCAATAAAACTTTGCCCGACCCGGGAATCGAACCTAGGACCTCATCTCAGCAGCAGCTTGCAACCACTCGACCAACGAGGTCTTATCTCAATATCTTAAATTATTTTGTACAAATTAAGTTAAAATTGTTAACAGCTTTCAAACGTTAGATAGCAAGACTCATTTCCACGTTTCATAATTAAGTATAACTTGCTCTTGCAAATCTTTGCCATTGGAGTGTGAAAGGCGTATTTCAATTTTTAAAATGACAGAAAGACAAATTACGGACGCAGTGACTGAAATATCTACCTTCTAGGGCCCTTTTAGGGCCAAGTTCACCGAAAAGATAACAGTCTGATTATCTAAAAACAGCTGTTTAAAACACATTTTCATGTACAAAAATGTATTTTAAACAAAAATTGAAAAGTATTTGTGTTTTTTTTTTTGTTTTTAGATAATCAGACTGTTATCTTTTCGATGAACTTGGCCTTTAGCCTATTCATAAATACTGTAAGAAACTAATCAAGTATTGTATTGGTATTAACAACGATACCGAGTTGATTGCACGCAAACGAGGAATGTGTGGATTAGGCGCACAATGCCACATTCGCAAAATGACATTTTGTAACTTCGTAAAATGTCACATGATCAAATTTTCATATTCCGAAAACGCCACATCGCAAAACGTCACATTATCAAAATGCCATTTTCGCAAAATGTCCTTTTGCGCAAAATGCCTTTATTACATTTGCATCTAATAATTATTAATATTTAAATTGTTAAAAATAAAAATGAGCGAAATATTAGTTTACTCACAAGGAAAATAAAATCAGTGTAGTGACAGAAGTCACTAAGTGGCTTTAACTTTTAAGAACGTGTCTATTTGAGAATGTGTCATTTTGAGAAATGACATTTTGCGAATGTGTCATTTTGCTAATGTGGCATTTTGCTAATGTGGCATATTGAGAAATGACATTTTGCGAATGAGTCATTTTGCGTCAATATGTCATTTTGCGAATGTGGCATTGTGCGCCTAATCCGAATGTGGATGTGTTACGGTAGACGTAAATCTATACAATATTATGGCGATTACAGGAGTTAAATTAGTAACTCTATTAATTTGTGGTGGTTCAAACTTCGTTTGAAATACTGTTAAAATAAAGTTTTAATCAGCTTGCACTACAAAGTGGTTGTTACGTCACGCGTCAGTCACTGCGGGCCGAATAGTGCGAAATGAGTGGTTTTTTTGCGAATCTATTGATTGGACTAAAAAAGTAAAACACTATGATGCTAATAATTGTGATTGTTGTGTAATTGTAAATGTTTGTGTGATGAGCATGGACATTTGTTTGTGTTTTTTGTTTCCGAGTTATGGATGTTTATTATGTATAATAAGTATGTATTTACAAACAAAAAGTATCTATGTAGTATATCAACTATCTGGTGTCCACGACACAAGCCTCGTTGCTTAGTGTGGTACTAGATGGCACTGTGTGTAATGTCCAGCAATATTTATTTATTTATTTTATTTTTAATAATTATGTTGCTTGTTGAATTATTTGCCAAAAAAACAGAATGATCGCATGTATTTTAGTATAGTTTTTACTCGTTAAAAGAAATTTTTAGAGATAAGTTCGTGATTTTTTTCTATCGAATAAAATTAGTTGTATTATGTTTTCAAAACACTATCGTACTATTTATTTATTTATTTATTATAGGTCTACCAACAATTGTTCACACTGAATAAAGCGACATAATTCATTCTTAAAATTAAATAACAGCGCAACAATTACATATAGGTAAACACCACATGCACAAAACAATAAATTCGGATGATAAGCTAACTTAGTAATACTAAGCGCCAACATTCAATTAAATTAAATTAAACTTGAAACAGTAAAAACAGAATTATGACAAAATCGATTAATTTTTCAAACTAGCATATAAATATCCTGAAGAATATCATATATATTTCTAGTTTTATTTATTGCAGTGAATCATATGCTTTTTTGCATTATAAAACTCGCGTTTAGCTCCTGTAGTCGCCTTAACCACAGAATAATAACTAGTAACTAGCCTTAACTAATTATTTTACAAAGTTAGCCTACTCATCTCATTCATATTGGTGTCGATTCTGTTGTGCACAAACTAAACTTAATTAAGGCTATTGCTATCTTTTACTAAAAGGCAGTGCGAGAAAAGGACGGCTATTGCTATGAACCAAGTTAGAGATGTCAAACTAATATGCCTTGCGCTTCACCGTGTTTTTAGTCGACATGTTTTTATGTGCACCCTTCATTTGTATAGAAATATTGGTTCCAACTAAATTTGACAGCTCTAAATTATGTCCATCTCTTTCTCGTTTTATTAGACAGATAAAGATAGCAATAGCCTAAATTAAGTTTAGTTTGTGCATAACAGAATCGACACCATTATCATTCGTCACAGATTAATCTATCCATATTTTCCGGCTCTATTTTATTCAATGCCCATTTTTGTAATAGTCTCAGAATTCATTAACGATAAAGTAAAACTCACGCGATGTAAGTGACGAACGTAAGGTAGTACAAGAGAGCCGTCTTCCCTAAGAGGGGCGGCTTGAACAGAGGAGCGATCTGCGTCCACAGAGAGCGGAGGGAGAACTCTCCCACCTCTTCCTTGTTACTGTCCTCCAGGTAGATCTGTTTCACCTGTTTGTAGAAGAAGAAATGGGTTTTTTTTAAATTCACAGCTTGCAAAGGCCGTCTATCTGAAGAGCATATGATGAACCAGCTTTTACTAAGGATACACAGTTTAAATAAAGGGTGTAAAAAAACTTAACGAAGCCGAAAGGCACTTGTTTTCCCCGTCTTTGCGATTGTTTTTTTGTTCTAGACCGTACCTGGGAACCTTCTAGTTACGGAGATATTGGGGGTCAAAGTTCTAACTTTTCCACAAGTTTTTTTTTCTAATACATGTTTTTAATGTAAGATTTTTACTTTAAACACCTCCACGACCCCCGTACTATTCAATCCATCCACCAGTACAATAATTTGAGTGCAGTACATTGAGTTTTACCGTAAAACGTGATTTTTCACCCCAAAAAAAAAGTAGTTTCCCAGCAATAATTTTTGCGTAAAGTTACTTAGCATGATGTACAGAATGCTTGGTTGACGGCTTCGTGTTGAGTGTGTTTACACCCCGTATTACAATAGCATACATTTTACGGCAACTAAATATATTGAAGAGACTTAGGGCCAATTTAAGTTCACCAACCAGATAACAGTCTGATTATCTAAAAACAGCTGTTTAAAACACATTTTTGAACATAAAAATGTGTTTTAAACAGCTGTTTTTAGATAATCAGACTGTTATCTTTTCGGTGAACTTGGCCCTTAATTTGATATAAAATACTTTTCATCCATTAACCAGCTCGGTGAAGGTCGTTCTTCAAGGGATCTTAGACTAATAAGGATGAAGTATGAACCATCAACCTAAACAACTTTCTCCATGGGACCATCTTCATAATCGCGAAAAAACATTTAGGTGTTCTTTACAAAATTTCAAGACTTATAGCACATTCATGGTACCAACGGCCAAGTTCACCGAAAAGATCACAGTCTGATTATCTAAAAATAGCTGTTTAAAACACATTTTCATGTACAAAAATGTGTTTTAAACAGCTGTTTTTAGATAATCAGACTGTTATCTTGTCGGTGAACTTGGCCCTTAGGTACAGTAAGACTTTGATTCAATAGAATCAGATGACAGCTTGTACTGAGTTTGTTACCACCAACTTGTAGGCTGAATGTCAAAGTAATTAATAGTTTGACAGCAGTTCCATCTAGGTATACACTAAAATCTAATGAAGTCTTCAATCATTGGGTATATCTGTTGAGACTTATTGCTCTTATCAAGTACATTATTGTATCTACATGCATTAAGTCAACGCCTATTGTGGCAAAAATAGAAAAGGCTCGGATACAACACATTGCTATGATAATTCTTGACGTTATTATGATTCGCGGCTGAAAGACGTATACGTAGTTACAGAATTATAATCATCAAAATCATCAATACAACCCTCCAAGTTCATAAAAGTCTAGGAATGACTTAGACATTCGCATACACCACAAAACATAACCAAGAACTTCAAAAACTCACAGGAAACTCCTCCCCATCATATCCATTAGCCACATACATCCTCTTCAGAACCTTCACAGCTTCCTCCCCCCGGCCCACGTTGGCGAGGAACTTGGGGCTCTCGCTGTAGAAGTGCAGCATCAGCGCTGCCAGCCCCAGGGGTAGCGCCATGATGAGGGTCAGCAGCCGCCAAGGTCGGTAGATGATGCCGAGGAGGTACAACGAGAAGTCTAGCTTCATTATGAGGTAGGCGGTTACTGGGAAAAGAAGAGTTATGTAATTAACTTCTGGTCTTTTCAAGACAAGCTTTCAACCTACCCGGTACTATTGTATACCTACTTTTATAAGTATAGATAATCGAGTAGATTATAGTCTATGGTAGTGACGACTACATGCATCCCTATAGATATAGAGCGATAGATCTATGGATATAGCATCAAGGACTCATGATGTACTGATATAATCTTCACTGTTCAATTTAATATTTTGTTATACTTGAAGACCATTTATTATGTTTTATTAAAATGATGATCAACATGTACAACAACACCTACATGGTATTTGGTACCCGGAATTTGGTTTCAATATTAGCGATATGAGGAACTCGTGGCTAATTTAGTTTATAACAGGCGTTCGGGTCGATCTTTTGGCTAAGTCGCGTTTGTCTAGGTTGGTCCGTGGATGGGTGGCCACCCATTACATATCGAGTTTCCTGCGTACCTCGGAAAGTACGTTAGTCCCGGCTATCATTTTGTAGATCTTTGACAGTCGTTACAGATCTTTAAGAGATCTTCGAAAGTCTGTCAATCAGTCTTACAAAAGGTATTGTGTTACCCAGTACTAACTGGGTTGTGGCGATTAGATAGGCAGTTGTTCCATGTAAAATACTACTGGTACCATTCAGCTGCATCTGGTAAGACTGGAAGCCAACTACAATATACATAGTTGGTAAAAGGCTAGGCAGATAATGATGATTGCGATATGAGGATCATACATCACATTGTTATAAACAAAGACAGTTCTTTTTTAAAAGTCGCCGGAGAATATTGCAGTCCGTATACTCCGTATTTCCATCACTGAACTTCACGAAATGCACCAAGTGCAAAGCCATACTCGAAGTTTAAAACTTGTTAGTTTCAGTATTCTCTTACTATAATACAGTGTAGGGGTGATCATCAGCGCACTGGTGATGAGTAGCATGTACTTGGCGCGAACCTTGGTGCCGCAGCACTCTCCGATCAGCGCGTACGTCGCTGACTCGGCAGCACTTGACCTGGAAGGTGAGATGGGGAGTTATTATAATAAGTTATTGAATATGGAAGTTTAGTAAGTTAAAGGAAAACGTTAAATTATTAAACGAAAGTAGGAATTTTGGTCTATTTTTTTTTTACTTCTAAGAATTTAATCATCTAATCCTGCTAACGGCCATTTTCAATAACCTACCAACAGGTATCGGTAGGTTGCAATCTCTGTCTGTTTGATTTACATTTTGTTTACCGACTGATAAAAACAAAATTTCACAGAAAGCTTTCCTTAGACTAGGGAAAAAAGAATTTTTCTATGAATCAAGTGACAGGTAGGTGACGCGGATAGGACCAACTTTGCTAATAGAAACACCGACAGCTACGAGAGGTGTGACTGATACTGGCTTGGCCATCATTAGAGATTTTAATATACATAACACAAAAAAATTGTCGCTAATTAGTCGAAATTTGTCGCTAAATATCAGAATTTGTCGGTCATTGGTTCAAAAGATATAAGGGCCAAGTCACAGCTTTAATCAGGCCTTAGTTTAGAAGATATAATGCGTTCAATTAGTAAGTATAGTCCAAGAGCTAGATGTAATGAACTCTCTAAATTCTTACGATCTATCTCTTGAACTATACCATACTGATTAAACTATCGAAACTAAGACCCGATTAAATCTGTGACTTGGCGACAAATTCCCAAGTACCAAACTTCTGAGGTCCTCTCTGTCCGTCAATTGTACATACTGCACACTATCTTGAAGCAACATACGAAAGTGAACTTTAAAAGACGAGATATACCATCCAGACGACGAAAACCTATAGCCAGCACCGACAGATCCATGTTTAAACACCCGTTCGTTGATAGATATTTCTGCTTTTTAGGTCCGTATCTTTATAGCTGTATTGATGAAATTGTCGATATACAAGCTTTAAATATCAGAAGGTGTAAGAATGAAGTGTTTGAGTACATTCGTAAATTGACATATGACGAAACCGAAAACCTCTTAAAGGTACAACATTAAATTTTACATACACACCCTCCTACACACACTCACTCATCTACATCATACACAAAAGGAGGTCACCACAACACTCCGATATTTTTATGTTTTTTATTTTTACTTTTATTTTTTATTTTATTTGCTCCTATAGGAATAAAACCTTTTGTAATATAATATATAATTAAAGCCAATTTGAACCTCTAGCTTATAAATAAATGTATATTTTAAAGGAAGAGCGCTGTTGTCTGAGATACAGATATTCATTTATCTAGTTCAGACACAGATGTCTTGTCGAATTTCTGTTTATATAAGCTCATATAAGATAGTTTTTATGTAATGTATGCACTTGTATTGAGTTGAATAAACATATATTATTATTATTATTATAATTGCAACTAATTGGCGACAAAATATGGGAGAAAACAGATCTTCGCTAGGTGCCCTACTTTTTGAGATATAAATGTGGCCAAGCTGGGGAGACTCTCTCCAGATTGGCCACCTATAAACCCTTATATCTTTTGAACCAGTGACCGACAAATTCTGATATTTGGCGACAAATTTCGACTAATTAGCGTCAATATTTTTGTGATTATCAAAATAAGTAATCAAAATTAAAATCCCTGATGGTGGCCAAGCCAGTATCAGTCACACAGCCTACGAGAGTGCCTCATATTAACTGACAGTTAGTGGCAATAATAGAATGGTAAAAGAAACAATGAATTTCGATCAAGATGATGACGATGATGAGTGAAAGTGAACGCACAGTTCCATAACTGTGTGATCAGCATCGCCTCAACTCGCCGTTCGGGATTCCTATAAAACCCTATACTGCAACATTAGCTCATCACCTCGGATCGGAAACAGCTAGCAACAAGAAGCTGATTATAATGTTATCCTATGCAGTGTCTATGAGTATACGTTGATCTTTAGTATTTATACTCTCTAAGATTTAATTAATGTTTATGCGGGTAAAGGTACAACATCATAACATTTTTTTGGTCAGTTACCACAAAGCTCCAAAATGTCACACTTACAATGCTGAGCTGATAAACCTCAAGGCAGCCAGCACCTGCCAGGTCGGAGACAGGCTGCTGACGGCGGAGCTGATGAAGCTGCCGCACATGGCCCACATGAGCACCAGCTTCCTGCCCCGGGTGTCGGACAGGTAGCCCCAGGGGTACGACATTACTATTATACCTGGAAATAGGAGAAAATAATCGAGTTAATTGAGCTGCATTTTATCGTTGTAGATCTAATAATGAAATGGTATGTAGTTAATTTGGATTGCAATAGAGAATCTGGATGTATCTGCAGAGATTACGATATGTTTGTCTCTATTAAATGATTCAGAAGTGGCTCTAGATCTACAAGGTACCTACTTATGGCGCTTCTTCGACATTGGCAGCGAGGCTCTTTTAAAAAATTGATTTTAAAAACAAGATGGCAACGTTAGTTACTATTTAAGCCATGCACCAAAAGAGCCATGCAGCACTAGTTCAATTCATATCCATTTGATATAATTATCAATTACTTGAATAAAGTATTCAACATTATGAAACCTAGACTGAGCAAAGTTACCTATGTTTTAGATTTTGCTATTATGTTTATAACAGGCTGATAAATGTGTATGGGTTTATTTTTTGACTAATACAAGCAAACCACAAGTAAAACCAACTTGAAAAATCTCACATTTCTGCAAAATCACCTGTGAAATACCTATTTACAAGCATTTCTTACTAACTTACCCGCAAAAGACATAGAGGAAAGGATGCCAATCTGGCTGAGGGTGAGGTCCAGGTCACAGGTGGCAGCCGTCACGATGATGCCGAGCCCGAAGATATCTATCCCCATGGCGATGATCAGCATGAAGCAGGTCAGGAGAAGACCGTAGTTGTACTTGCCGTGACCTGCACGTTAGATGGTTTTGGTGAGTTTTGGAATCAAGCACACAGTATCAATGGATACAACTCGCTGTGATCCGTGGCTAATTCAATCTGACAACGTGACCGGTAGAGACAAACCCTTTACATCATCATCATCATCATTTCAGCCGAAAGACGTCCACTTGGACACTATAGGCTTCTCCCAAGTTTCGCCACATTGATCGTCATTGTCCCGTGTCTCGCACCCAGCGGATCCCCGCAACCTTCACCAGGTCATCGGTCCACCTAGTGGGAGGCCTTCCAACGCAACGTCTTCAGGTTCGCGGTCAGCAGTTATTATAGTAGATATTTATTATTTAATGATGGGACACAGGCATCCTTTTTGTGACAATGAGCGACGATGAATGAGTGATGAAGTAAATTCCACAAAGTAAGCGTCTCATCATCATCATATCAGCCGAAAGACGTCCACTGCTGGACATGGGCTTTCCCCAAAGATGGGTTTTTTCCATAATCGCCACGCTTGGCAGGCGGGTTGGCGATCGCAGTGCGGTTGTAACAAAAGCACAGAGAACGCTGCTGCCCATTCTCTGGTAATCCCTTCGTCACCTCTTATGACACCCACGGGAAGATATGGGATGGTGCTATTCCTTACATCCGACACCATACTGAATTTTAACTAACGACCTTCGACCACGATTCGTAAGTCTCGTAAGGCTGGTCTTGGCTTTACTGGGCATACGTTGGTAGATAGACAGAAACAAGTAAATGAATTGGATTGCGTATGTAATATAAACCAGTTCCTTGAAAGAAAAATAAGCGATAGGCTTAGGCAGAACAGCGAGTGGTACAATATATCGTATAGTCGTCTTAAAAAATGCTTATCTTTTTAGTGCTAGTAAGTAGGTTATGGCAACACTAATAATTTAAATGAAACCCACCAAAAACATTCTGTAAAAAACTAGCCAAGTCTCGATGGAGTTGCTTGTTTATCTCTAAAAAGTAATGAAATCTAGACAAAGTCGTGCCAAGTCTAAGGTTCCTTACTGCGATTTCTTTATTATTATAGTTAATGTTGTGTGACTTGACCGTTGAACATTCTTTATACGTTAGTGGGTACAAGTTAATTTTGTTTACACGTAATGTTATATCTGTTGTAATTGTAACTACCTATGTTTGTTAAGCGAGATAATAGCCCATACTGGTATTGGTAATTGGACTCTAGTGTCTCATTTTAGGCTGTTGTTGATTGTGCAACACATGCATTCAGCATTGACAATGCTGACTTCTGCTCTCTTCTTTTTGGAGCGTCTAATCGACCACCGATCTAACATAAAATAGACGTACAGACGGACTTCTATCAATGATTAGAAGTCCGTCTGTACTGGATTTTTTTTTATACTGTTTGTTTCGGGCTCGCCTATACATAAGTATTATTGAAATAAGCAGCTTTATCAAGCCTACAATTGACTGGTTATTGAATCAACGTTTTCCAAGTGGCAATTTTCCATCGTCAGTGGGTAGCGGTTCTGGCGACAGTTTGGTGCAATGGTGTCATGGAGCACCTGGTTTTGTACCCTTGTGAGGGCCAAGTCACACAACATTAACTATAATAATAAAGAAATCGCAGTAAGAAATCTTAGACTTGGCACGCCTTTGTCTAGTTTTCATTACTTTTTAGAGATAAACAAGCAGCTCCATCGAGACTTGGCTAGTTTTTTACAGAAGGTTTTTGGTGGGATTTCACTTCTTTTTGTAGTATCGTGGGCCATATTGATTTATTTTATTAGATTTTCTTATTTGACACAGTTTTTTTTTCTTTTTAGGAGTAGTTTTTTTTTACAAATCTATCTTTTCTTTTTTTCTGGTTCTGATTCTTGTACAGTAGCAACAGTTTTTCGTATTGTCCATTCGCGTTCATTATTTCTGAAAGATCGGCGCGGTATTTAATTAATATTTTAGTGTAATTTGTTTATTTATTTTGTGTAATGTTCGAGTAGAATAAAGTTAATCGTTCGACTATTTCTTCTTGTAAAATCAAAATCAAAATCATCAATCATCTTCTTGTAAACTTGTAAGTATAAGTATAAAAGCCAGTCTAGTCTTATCCAGAGTTTTCCTTTAATTTTATTTATATGAGTATTAAAAGCAGAAAGGGAGGCATTCACCCAGCAATGGGACGCTATAGGCTAGATTAAATTAGATTAGAAGATGTGTCCCACTACGCTGGATTTTTGCAATGACAGTCGATTTTTTATGCACCAATAGTAGAAGGGAGCATTACCATATCTCTAATACAGCTGAGACCAGCTGAGGGTTCTTTATCAGATACTTCAGATCTTCGATTTTTGACATCAAATGAAGCGGCCCACCAAGTTGAATATTTTTTGTAAAGGCGGTATGTCGATCTCTAATAGTTTGGTTGGGCTCTTGTGTTTTCTAATCAGGGTCACCAGGTCCAGATCTTCGATTATCCTAGTTTTTTCCTTTATGTGGCCATTAAACCCTAACTCTGTACCAAATTTCAGCTCTCTGAGTTTATGGGAAGTACTAGTTCTACGTATATTCTGATGATCATGAGTGGGTGAGTGTCATAAATGCGAAACTTTGCTTTCGCTTAACTTCGGAACTAAATGACCTACAGACTTGAAATTTTGGATTTTAAGTATGTGACAAAAGCTTGCTGGATGACGAAAATATCTGCTTTCTGGTCTTATCCAGAGGTTCTCAAATAGGGGCCTGAAAAAGCAGGCGAAATGGTTCCAGTAAATGATGGTACGGCAGTATTTGCTTGACTTGGCGGGGGCACTACCGTGCCCGATATTTTATTAAAATGTGTTTCCAAGATTATTCCTCCAAACAAGAAATCTGAATAAAATCTGGCCACTTTTATAATCTTATTTAGATTATAAATAAACCATATTGTCCATAATGATTTACCCTACTCTGTGTACGTATAGTTAAAACATGTTGGCGATAAACTTAAGATTATGATTAGTATGCGTCAGAGATCATTTGAAAATATCGTGATACCATCTAATATTTTCATCTATTGTTTTGAGATAAAAGTATACTTTAAAGTTGATAACCTCTTTAGATCACATGGAAGATAATCATCACCTTACATAAATCACGTTATCTTTACGTGAAGTACCGTTGGTTTTTATCGAAAGATCTCCTGCTTAGGCCGTAGAAATATTATTACACAATAGAAAAGTAAGTAGGTATGGAAGAAGACATGCTGCGCCTACCCCAAAGAAATTATAATCTTAATACTTATATATAATTACGTGTCACGTTGTTTGTCCGCGATGGACTCCTAAACTACTTAACCGATTTTAATCAAATTTGCACACCGTGTGCAGTTTGATCCAACTTAAAAGATAGGATAGATAGATAGGATAGAATAGAAAAAATAAAATGTCCACCCGTGCGAAGCCGGGACGGGCAGCTAGTAAATTATATGTTGTCACAGCTAGTTTGGTATCAGTAGAAACATTATTGTAGGTAACAGGACATCGATTGTATTTCCAGAATTTTCGAATTCATGTGACATCCACCAATCCGCACTGGGCCCGCGTCGTGGATTACAGCCCACTCCCTCTCAAAGAGAGAAGAACGTTATGATTATGCTAAATTCTAAAAGAGGCGGCCCGGGCCACATACCCACATACATTTTACCAAAGCTGCTTAAAAAAATAGAAAATCCAATAAAAGTTTTCTCAATCCAGGAATTGAGCACTGAACTATGTACTTCAAAAAGAAGAAGTACTTTCAATTAAACAACGGCGCAGTTTAAGAACAAGAACAACCCATAGGTGAACACATTGGTGAACACTGCTAGTTTCGTGCGAAATAAACCTGCAATCGCAGGCATTGCAGCGATTGACCCATCAAATTATAATATTAATCGTTTATTCTCATCATGATACATTCTGTCTCCCAAGTCACAGGTGAAAACCTAGTTTGGGAGCCAGGGGACCTATCTGTAGGACATAATCTGTATGTTATATCTTTAAGATCATTCATATTTATAAGATCATTTATTCATTTATATACATATTTTTAACATTTTTAAATATTTCTTAATAAAACTACATAAAAAACGATAGCGATCATTATTATTGTCATCATATTCTGCCATTAATAATGACGTTCCCATTGCTGGGGAACTGGTCTTCTCCGAGCATACGGGAATAGAGGAAGTGTGGGTTGGTGGTTGGAAGATGACACAATTATCTTCAAACGACACAATGTCCTCTTCCACCATTTTCAATTAATAATAAAGAAGGAATAAATCACAAAACAAATCATTGTTTGGCAGTAAACAACAAAGTATGTAGATAGATATACGTATACATATCAAGCGGTTACTAATTATTTCAACTATAAACTTGAGACTAATTAGTGTTTCTGCTCAACGACAAGACTTACTTTGCTCAAAGACGTAAGTAAGGTTTCACTTATAAACAGGTAATGTAGCTTACTTTGTTTATTTTTTAAGGAAAAGGTGAAGTTTTACCACTGCTCTTGCAATTTATCACCGTGAAATATCTACCTTATTCATAAACTTGCTGACAGACCGTAACGTAACATACCGAATTAATCGCTGGATCTAGAAAAATGCCTCACGAGTTCAAAGAAGGAATGATGCTTGAAAACTCATCTACTATAAGAAATAAAAAATGGGATGATGGATGAAATTTGTATCAATGGGAAATCTTATCTGGATTTGTAATCTGAAAAAGATTTAAACACTAATATTCAGGTGCATCCGACCAAGCCGACTCTAACATAGTTGGGAAAAGTCTAGCAGAATGATGATTTTCTCAGTCATTCTTATATGATAAAGAAAAGAAGATCTTATAGTCAATTTGAAGGATATAAAACCTGTAGCGAATTGTTAAATTGTCCTCACTGTTTATTATATACGTAGATTCCGACCTTGCCACTTAATGTACTCGTAATACCGACCTACTTTATTTTATTATACATACGTATTTAGCATTACAAAGTAGCCGAAACAAATGTTTTGTTTGTAATAGAAACTATAAAAACGGCTTAATCTAAATATATAAAAGAAGAAACTGACTGACTGACTGACTGACTGACTGACTGACTGACTGACTCATCTATCAACGCACAGCCCAAACCGCTGGGTCTACAGATTCCAAATTTGGCAAGTAGGTTCCTTATGTGGTCTAGGGGTGCACTAAGAAAGGATTTTTCAAAATTCATCCCCTAAGGGGGTTAAACGGGGCTCCAAAGTTTGTATGGGGAAACAAGATTAGTTAGACTATTTTATTCGAAACTTTACAGGAGTGCTCCTATTAATAAATGAGTAGAAACGGGTTTCAGGGTTTTTCAGAATTCAACCCCTAAGAGGGGGAAATGGGGTGGCAAAGTATAAAAATCAATGCACAGCCCAAACCGCTGAGTCTAGAGATTCCAAATTTGGCAAGTAGGTTCCTTATGTGGTCTAGGGGTGCACTAAGAAAGGATTTTTCAAAATTCAACCCCTAAGAGGGTTAAACGGGAATCCAAAGTTTGTATGGGTAAAACAAGATTAGTTAAGACTATTTTATTCGAAACTTCACAGGAGTGCTCCCATTGATAAATGAGTAGAAACGGGTTTCAGGTTTTTTCAGAATTCAACCCCTAAGAGGGGGAAATGGGGTGGCAAAGTATAAAAATCAATGCACAGCCCAAACCGCTGAGTCTAGAGATTCCAAATTTAGCACAAAGGTTCTTTATGAGGTTTAGGGGTGCATTAAGAAAGGATTTTTCAAAATTCACCCCCTTAGGGGTTGGAACGGGAGTCCAAAGATTACGTGGGGAAATAAGATTAGTTAGACTACTTTATTCGAAACTTAACAGGAGTACTCCTATCGATAAATGAGTTAACGTTTGTGTTTCAGTTTTTTGGGTAACAAAGCCTGAACTTCAACATAGGTATTGTTTTTATGGTGAATTGGGTCGGGTGTATTACAAAAACAACTATTTTAAGATTTGATGTGGCAGACCTGAAATACTACCACTCCCTGTTGGGGTGCGACGGGGTTGAAATGTCTAAAAATCAATATGGGTGTCGATACCGAGATTATCAGGGGTGCTGATTACGAAAATGGCATTTATTTTGAGATCTAGATGATAATGATTGTGATTACGATGATGATGATTGTGATAATGATGATTGTGATAACGATGATAATGATTGTGATTACAATGATAATAAGTGTGATAACGATGATGGTGATTGTGATAGTGATTGTGATTGTAATGGTGATTGTGATTGTAATGGTGATTGTGACAGTGACGGTGATTGTGATAGTGTCGGTGATTGTGATGGTGATAGCGATGGTTTTGATTACGAGGACGGAGATTGTGATGATGATGATTGTGATTAAGATGATAATGGTTGTGATTACGATGAAAATGATTGTGATAACGATGATGGTGATTGTGATAGTGATTTTGATGGTGATTGTAATGGTGATGGTGATTGTGAAAGTAGCAGTGATTGTGATGGTGATAGCGATGGTGATAGCGATGGTGATAGTGATTGTGATTGTGACAGTGATGGTGATTGTAATAATGATGTAGATTATTGTGATTACTATGATAATGATTGTGATAACGAGGGTAGTGATTGTGTTGGTGATTGTGATGGTGATGGTGATTGTGATGGTGATGGTGATTGTGATGGTGATGGTGATTGTGATGGTGATGGTGATTGTGATGGTGATGGTGATTGTGATTTTGATTGAGATAGTGTTGGTGATTGTGATAATGATGGTGATTGTGATAATGATTGTGGTTGAGATAGTGATGGCGATTGTGATTAAGATGATAGTGATTGTGATTACGATGATAATGATTGTGATTACGATTATAATGATTGTGATGACGAGGATGGAGATTGTGATGATGATGATTGTGAATACGATGATAATGGTTGAGATTACGATGATAGTGATTGTGATAATGATGATAGCGATTGTGATTACGATGATAATGATTGTGATAACGATGAAGGTGATTGTGATACTGATTTTGATGGTGATTGTGATGGTGATGATGATTGTGATAGTTATTCTGAGAGTGGTGGTGATTGTGATGGTGATAGCGATGGTGATTGTGATGGTGATTGTGATGGTAATTGTGACGGTGATTGTGATGGTGATTGTGATGGTCATTGTGATGGTGATTGTGATGGTGATTGTGACGTTGATTGTGATGGTGATTGTGATGGTGATTGTGATTATGATGGTGATTGTGATGGTGATTGTGATGGTGACTGTGATGATGATGGTGATTGTGATGGTGACTGTGATTGTGATGGTGATTGTGATGGTGATTGTGATTGTGATGGTGATTGTGATGGTGATTGTGATGGTGATTGTGATGGTGATTGTGATGGTGATGGTGATGGTGATTGTGATGTTGATTGTGATGGTGATTGTGATGGTGATTGTGATGGTGATTGTGATGGTGATTGAGATAGTGATGGTGAGTGTGATAATGACTGTGATTACGATGATAATTATTGTGATAACGATGATGGTGATTGTGATAGTTATTTTGATGGTGATTGAGATGGTGATGGTGATTATGATAGTGATTGTGATAGCGATAGTGATGGGGATTGTGATGGTGATTGTGATTCTGATCGTGATGGTGATTGTGGTTGTTATGGTGATTGTGATGGTGATTGAGATAGTGATGGTGATGGTGAGTGTGATAATGACTGTGATTACGGTGGTAATTATTGTGATAATGATGATGGTGATTGTGATAGTGATTGTGATAGCGATAGTAATGGGGATTGTGATGGTGATTGTGATGGTGATTGTGATACTGATTGTGGTAATTATGGTGGTTGTGTTAATGATGATAATTGGTGATAATGATGGTGACTGTGATAGTGATGGTGATGGGGATTGTGATGGTGATTGTGATTGTGATAGTGATAGTGATGGTGATTGTGATAATGATGGCGGTTGTGATAGTGATGGTGATTGTGATAATAATAATTGTGATGATTATGAAATGTGGCACATAGATAGTTTATAACCTGGATTAACATGGAGGACACTATTATCCCTTTAGTGTGATCCAGTGGGACAGTTACCGAACTTCACGCGGGCGAAGCCACGGGCAACAGCTAGTAATACATATGTCTGTATGGTGTCGGACGCAAAGAATAGCACCATCCCATATCTTCCCGTGGGTGTCGTAAGAGGCGACTAAGGGACTTATCAGAGAATGGGCAGCAGCGTTCTCTGTGCTTTTGTAACAACCGTACTGCGATCGCCAACCCGCTTGCCAAGCGTGGTGATTATGGCAAACCCCCCCCCCTTTGGGGGAGGCCCATGTCCAGCAGTGGACGTATTTCGGCTGAAATGATGAATGAATGATGATGATGAATACATTTATGTAAATAGACCTAAAGAAAGTTCTTCATTTTGAGCAAGTATGTACATTTTTGGTATTTATTTGCATCCGGTTAGACTGGAAGCCGACCCGTCATAGTTGGTAGAAGATTAGGCGGATGATGAAGATGGTGTATGACATTTTTGGCAGCCTAGTTGAAACTGTGCTTTTTAGAGCACATATAAAGAGCCATATAACCAGTGCCACAACGGTGAAGAAACAAAAGTGTCCCGGTATCCCAAAACCGAAAATTCGAAGACCTGTGACATCTACTAGCATGAACTGGGCCCACCTGGTATTTATACCGTTATAGGAATTGACTCAATACTGGTGTTATCAATTAATCAATTGTGAAAACATCTAACCCCAATACAACTTCACAGGTCCCAAGTCAAAATCTCAGACCAAGTAAAAAACCTACTTTTTTATTTGGTCTGAGGTCACAATAGGTAAGATTTTGTTATTCAGAACCTCGTTAGTCTCATTCACAACGAGGTCAGATAGGCAGCGTGAGACATGGAGATCCATGTAAAATACTGGTATTCAGTGTTGTATTGGAAACTCATCCTAACATCGATCGTTGGGAAAGCCTCGACATCTCCTCGTAAGTGTCTCCGTATAAAACGCCAAGTTTGGTTTAAGACAAAATACAATGTTCTCTGCATTTAATCATATTTAAATATGAGATGAAACTGAACTAGTAATATGGAAGTGTGGCGGACGTGTTTTGTTGTTTTTTTATTATTTTATTAACAGGTTTATTTGCATTATGAATACTTGTTTTGTACAGGTAGTTTCTCTTAGTTAGGTAGAACACGGGTGTATCATAATAATCCTAACGTTAATCTCCTTACTGACCAAACACGATGTTCTTATGCATTTCTCACACAAGTACCGTGGTCTTCGTCACCAGGCATACAGCTTGAAATAAAATTGTTAGTCAAATTGAACAAGTTTTAACATCGGAAAAATTACGAATTTTCATAGAAACTTTCATCCCTATTTCTAGGGGAGGATTTCTTCAAAAAATCTTATCTATTCATAAAATTTTACACAAGTTACATTTTACGCAATTTTGCAAAATTTCATGCGTCTATGTTATAGAGTCAGCTAATCAGTCTGTGTGTTGTCAGTCGTAGAATATTTCTTCATTTCTTCTTATAAAGGGTGTAAATAAACCCTTATCGAAGCCGGAAGGCTGTTCTCTCGTCATTGCGATATTTTTTTTGTTCTGGACCATACCAGGGAACCTACTAGTTACGGAGATATCGGAGGTCAAAGTTACAACATTTTCACAAGTTTTTTTTTTCAAATACTATGTTTTTTTTTTTTAAGACGGACCACTCGCAGACACAACACGTTAAGGTTGTCAAACTGCTTAACCGGACTATCCTGTGGTGGCCAAAAATTACTTTAAGGCCCCCAGCCAGGGCTTACAAACTAGGATTTTCAATTAAATGAACAACACTAAGGGCACTGATCCCTGCGGAGTTCGGGCCTCGGCTTAGTGAGTCATTGAGGGAGGGCAGCAAGGGTGGCTGGGTCGGATTATTATTTAGGGAATTTAAAGCTACCTGCTCAGTGGCGCGGGCTGGCTCGTCGAGCAGGTCGGTCGGTGATGTTACAGGGGGGTCGCGCTCGCGGTACGTCACGGTGGCGGGGTCGGTTTCGAGTTCGCGGTTTGTATCTGTGTTTGTTGTTTTTACGTAGAGTGCTACTTTCCATACAGCTTTCTTGAATGAGGGTGGTACGGTCATCGGGAATGAGTAGTGTATGCCTGGGACGGCAAATCTTGGAGATTTTAGATGGGGCATAATGGGCGGCTGAACAGATCAAGGGGTTGGTATGCTTCTCAGCCTTATCAAAGAAACTTTTAGAGAGACGTTTCATGAACTGTTGAATGGTTGGGATTTTAAGATCTACTTGAAGTTGCTCGTTCCCACGGTGAGCCCGTGGCCCTTCGGAGAAAACGGTTTTGTAGGGTCTGCATCCTATGGATTAGGTAGGGTTTTGCATGCGCGAACACAGGGCACGCGTATGTCATGATAGGCCGAATGCACGCAGTGTAAATACGCAATTTGCACTTAAGTGACAATTTGCTGCGTGCATTCAGAATATAGTGGAGCCTACTGAGAGCAAAGGCGGCACGCGGGCGTACCGTCCCTATGTGCTTTCGGAAGTTTAGGCGTTGATCTAAGATGCTCCCCAAGTATTTGGCTTGCGTCTCCCAAGGGATCGGCTTGTCAAACATGGTGATCGGACTAGGGTTCGGGGGAATAGTGCGGTGGGGCCTGGTGAAAAGTACCGCCTGGCTCTTGTCGGGATTGACTTCTATTCTCCATCTCCGGAACCAATCGCCTAAGGCGTTTGCGGAGGTTTGTAGAGTGCTGGCGATTTTTGAGGGACTCCTTCCAGAGCAATAAATGGCCGTGTCGTCAGCAAAAAGGGCTAACTGGGCTGTATTACTCTTTGGGATATCGCTAGTGAACAGCGTGAATATTAATGGGGATAGCACCGAGCCCTGAGGGACACCGGCGCGAATCGGATGAGGGGCGGAAAGCGCACCCTCGATGCGGTATTGGAAGGTGCGATTCGACAAGAAGTCTTCCAAATACTAGTTTCAACTTTACTTTAAATACTTCCAAACCCGTTTTCTGTTAAATGCGTCCATCAGCACTATGTTTTGAGTGCGTTATATTGAGTTTTATCGTACAACGTGTTTCTTCACCTAAAAAAAAAAGTCGTTTCGTAGCAATAATTGTTACGTAGAGTGACTTAGTTTGATGTACAGAATGCTTGGTTGACGGCTTCGTGATGAGGTCTTTTACACCTTGTATAACTGGTAACTTATACCTTTGGTGTACCTACAGAATCTATTATTATTTTCCAATCTATTACTGTGACAACAAGATGTACCATCTAATTACTGCTCAGCATTTTCCTTCATTCCGGATTCTTGTAGAAGCGGAAAACTGATCACAATTTGAATCGACAACCTTGAAACAGTCATTAAAAAATGCTAAATAATGACATTTATAACCTCGATTAACTTGAAATAAATTAGAAAAACTGGATGCTAATATATCTTGCTGATATAACGGAGAAAAAAAAAACTTATAATGGGCCTACTTCTAATTGCGTTACAAACTTCTCTTGTGTTGGTACGAGTTATAAAAGAATTTATCTTGAACTGGTCTAAGTAAAGCGATTTTCGGGCGAACATGTGACCGTCACGTTCATTTTGTTCGTCGAAAATGTGATTGCACCAACGGTTGACACTTTTCTGTTCCAGTTTGATCGCTTGATTAGGGTGTGGGGTTATTGCCCTGTACCCTGTTCCCTGTGTAGGTACCGGGGCTGATTTTCTAGAATCCAATATAAGTATTATTTTTCCGCGATCACAATCATGATGCTTGCAACAGCGTCGAAATATCGGGAGCTCATAAAATCAAAAGAAAATCACGGATATTATCCCGAAGGATCATTTTGTCACAGGCGAATAACAAGGTTAATGCGAGCTACCCAACTGTCTCGTTTAGTGGTTGTGTCCGAACCGTGTTCTTCAGTTTAAATATCTAGGGCATATTGTTACGGAGGATTTGAAGGACAATCTAGATGTGGACCGGGAGCGAAGAGCATTGGCGGTGAGATGTAATATGTTGATTAGAAGGTTCTCACGCTGCACGGGTTCAGTTAAAATAACTCTTTTCAAAGCTTACTGTCAAGTACACGTGTAGCCTCTGGACTAGCTTTACTCAAAAGGCCGTTAATGCTCTTCGCGTCCAGTACAATAATGCATTCAGGATGCTGTTGGGGCTGCCACGCTTCAGTAGTGCCTCAGGGATGTTCGCGGACGCCCAGACTGACAGCTTCGCTGCAATCATGCAGACGCAAGCGAGCAGCGTCCTTATTGCACAGGGTGCGTGCCAGTACCAACAGTCTCCTGAATGTCATTGCCAACAAACTGGATTGTCCTTTCATCTGATATTTAAGTCAGCTTCATGCTCCCGTTGCTATTATTACTAACATAGCTGTGAAGTTTTTATGTTACTAACATCTTTGTATTTAACTTATAATTATGGAATTTTATTCTGAAATAAAGAGATTATTATGATTATTGTTAAGAGCTGCTGAGCATGAGGGCCAGGGTTCGATTCCCAGGTCGGGCAAATTATTATTGGGGTTTTTGCATCAGGAATTTCTCAGTAGGAGCCACAGAGTCTGGATTTGTGCCCTTTTGCATGGGACTTAAAACAAAACTGGCGAAATGTGGGTGTACTATTAGGTGGTCTGCCTAGCCCTTGGAGGTTGTAGGCGTGATGTTATGTAAGAGAGCGCTAATGTCAGTTAATTTTTGTATTAAATTTTATCTCACGAGTCTCTCTCGAATTCAGCGCAGACACTTTACTTATAAAGGGTGTAAAACACCTCTTAACGAAGCCGAAAGGCACTTGTTCTCCCCGAAATTGTGATCATTTTTTTGCTCTCTTTTGCGCTCTCGTTTCTCTGCTCTCTCCTGGGAACCTTCTAGTTACGGACATATTGGGAGTCAAAGTTCCAACATTTTGACATTTTTTTTTAAATACAAGTTTTTAATGTAAGATTTTTACTTTAAACACCTCCATGACGCTCGTACTATTCAATCCATCCCTCAGCACAATGTTATGAGTGCGTTAAATTGAGTTCAACCACAAAACATGATTTTTCGCCCCCAAAAAAAAAGTCGTTTCCCAGCAATTTAAGTTTGCGTAAAGTTACTTAGTTTGATGTACAGACACTAGACAGAATGCTTGGTTGACGGCTTCGTGATGAGGTTGTTTACACCCTGTATACTGCTATTAAAGTATGTTTCTACATTTATAAATATGTATGTATGTGCAAAATTGCCAAAGTCAGCAGCTGGTGTGCATACTAATATATTGATGTAAGTAGATCCATGTCATTTCTGAAGGAAGATGTTGACACCTAGCGACTGAGAAGTTAGGCTCAGTTACTAGGTGTAGTAGTAGGACCTTTGTAGGCAGATTATGTACCTATAGGGGTCTTGATTTTATTTCTTATAGCGGACACCCGCGTAGTTCCCGTTTCCGTGGGAGTACGGGGATAAAATATAGCCTATGTTACTCAGGGTGAATGTAGCTTTCTAATGGTGAAATAATTTTTAGGGTTCCGTACCCAAAGGGTAAAAACGGAACCCTATTACTAAGACTTCGCTGTCTGTCCGTCTGTCTGTCACCAGGCTGTATCTCATGAACCGTGACAGCTAGACAGTTGAAATTTTCACAGATGATGTATTTCTGTTGCCGCTATAATAACAAATACTAAATATAGTCAATGGTACGGAACCCTTCGTGTGCGAGTCCGACTCGCACTTGGCCGGTTTTTGAAATCGGCGCAGTAGTTTTTGAGTTTATTAATTACAAACATACACACACACACAAAAATACAAATCTTTCCTCTTTATAATATTAGTGTATAGATGTACATAGTGTAGACTAGCACATCACACGCGACTTCGTCCGCAAAAATTGTGATAGCTCAGCTATATGCATGATATAAATATAATATATAGCCTAATATAGCACCCGCAAATAATGTAGGTTTCTGCCAGTGAAATAATTTTTAGAATTGGATCATTAGTCCGTTCTGGACGGAGCGGAAGGGAGTGTCAGACTTTCACTGACTATAACCCATCTATGTTCCTTCCAAGCACTTTATGTTCCAGGGTCGCGGTATCTCTTTAGAACAGTCCCGCAGCCCCGGCAGGCATCGACCCTTGCAGACCCCTCCCTGTGACATCTCTTCCAGGCGCGCGTGGAAAGAGTTTGAAACCAAATTAGGCAATCACAAAATGTTTAATAAAAAAAATAAAAAAACAGTATAATGCAAGTCAGACCTTAGGCTCAATATACGTGAGCGATGACAACAACAACAATGTATGCGACTGTCCCTTTAAAGTTATTATTGTTTAAGTATTCATTTGTTTTTTTTGACACCGGTCCGTTCGGACGTAAACATTTTTTGTCTACGTCTGAACGGACCAAAATGAATTGACAGCGGTCCGTTGAGACTAAACACCCAATGTTTTGACAATTAACCCGCGAAAATGCTCTCAGTAATATTTGAATTTCTTATTTTAGGTTTGAGGTCAGGTGTTTGCACTTCGCACTTCCCACAATCATTGACATCCGTATTACCTACTACTCAGATCTATTACCATTTAATCTTCAAGGACTGTGCAGTTCATTGGTCACTTTTATCCGCGGTGTGACCGTTGGACTATCAAGTTCGAACCCAAGACATGCACCTCTGATCTTTCGGAATCATTTGCGTATTGTATAATATCACTTGCTTCGGTGAATAAGAATAAGAATAATCTTTATTTACGTGAAATATGGTGCATTGAGATGTTATAGATGAATAGGTTCTACATATTCCGCTTACTATAATTCAGCATGTAAATATTGTTAAATAAAAACTAAACTAAAACAACGCAATAAGTATTATAGCTGGGCTTAATTAAGGGCTAAAAACTCACAAAATGTTTATTGTAAAACAATTACCACTTGATGATAGACAAAAAAAAACAAATATAATATATTAGGTTAGTACGTGCAGTGAAACCATTAGGTACAGTTGGGTTTAAAGGCTAAAAACTCACTAATTGTGTAAAATACATTTATACAGCCATTTTTTAAGTTTTTTCTTAAAATAATGAAATGGAAGTTCTCTTATTTGTTTAGGTATTTTGTTGTAAATTTTGACAGACATACTATAGCAGTTATTTTGAACAAGTGTGCTTCTGCATCTTGTTACAGCAAGACGAGTGGGATCCCGGGACCCGATGGCTTGCCTGGCAAAGCCTGGGTCCTGGCCTCGGAGGCTCTCGGGCCCCGACTGGAGGGGCTCCTAAGCGCATGCTTGGAGAGAGGCCAGTTCCCGCTTCGTTGGAAGACGGGAAGCTGGTCCTCATCCGGAAGCCGAGGCGCCCTGCGGACTCTCCGTCCGCATACCGGCCCGTGGTGCTGCTCGACGAGGTGGGCAAGCTCTTTGAAAGAGTTATTGCAAACCGCCTCGCCGAGCACCTTGCGGGGACTGGGCCGGACCTTGCGGAACACCAGTTTGGTTACCGCAAGGGGCGCTCTACGGTGGACGCCATCATGCGCGTGAGAGCCCTCACGACGGGGGATGCGGTGTCCAGGGGTGGGGTTGTCTTGGCGGTGTCTCTCGACATCGCCAACGCCTTCAACTCCATGCCCTGGAGCTGCATTAGGGAGGCACTCCGGTATCACCGGGTGCCGACCTACCTCCGTCGAGTAGTCGGGGACTATCTGACGGACAGAGCCGTCATCTACCCCGGTCGCAGCGGAGAATGGAACCGGCGAGAGATGTCGTGCGGTGTTCCGCAGGGATCGGTCCTAGGGCCGCCCTTGTGGAACATCGGTTACGACTGGGTGCTGCGCGCCGACCTTCCTAGTGGTGTCAGCGTAGTTTGCTACGCTGACGACACGCTGGTGCTGGTCCAGGGGAGGTCGCACGAGGCGGCGGCCGAAGCGATGACACGCGGGGTTGCGACAGTCGTTGAGAGGATCCGGCAACTGGGTCTCGAGGTGGCATTGCACAAGTCCGAGGCCATGTGCTTTCATGGGCCTCGGAATGCGCCACCTCCGGGATCCTTACTCACGGTAGGAGGGGTATCCATCGGTGTCGAGTCAACTTTGAAGTACCTAGGACTCGTCCTCGACAGCCGGTGGAACTTCGTGGAGCACTTCCGACGTTTGGCCCCCAAACTGGAACGGACTGGGGCTGCCTTCAGGCGGCTCCTGCCCAACCTGGGGGGGCCGAACGCCTCCTGCCGGAGGCTCTACGCGGGAGTCGTGCGGTCCATGGCCCTTTACGGGGCCCCGGTGTGGGCGCGTTCTTTGAGGCGGCGTGCCGCCCACTACCTGAACGCGCCCCAAAAGGTGGTAGCCGTAAGGCTGGCCCGGGGCTACCGCACGATTGCCCGCGAGGCGGCGAGCCTCCTTGCCAGATTGCCGCCATGGGATCTGGAGGCGATAGTCCTCGCGCGCCTACACGAATGGCGCGCGGAGGCGCTGTGCCGGGGGGAAACTCCGCTGCCGCGACAAATTGTCGCTCAGCGGACAGACTTCCGGCGGGATCTCATGGCGACATGGAGAGAGCGACTGTCGCAACCCCGTGCAGGGCACGCCACGACAGTGGCGATAAGTCCCCTCTTTGAGGAGTGGCTTGAGAGACGCCACGGCGTCCTCACCTTCCGCCTGACGCAGGTCCTCACCGGACACGGAGTGTTCGGGAGGTTCCTGCACCGAATCGGGCGGGAGGAAACGCCCGGGTGCTTCCATTGTGAGGATCGTCCGGAGGACACGGTGGAACACACGGTGGAGGTGTGCCCCGCGTGGGCGGAGCACCGCCGTGTCCTCGAAGTGGCGATCGGCGGCGGCGACCTCTCGCGTCCGGCCCTGGTGCAAGCCATGGTCCGGAGCGAGAGGGAATGGGACGCCGTCACCTGCTTCTGCGAAGCAGTAATGCTAGAGAAGGAGGTGGCGGAACGTGAGAGGGAGAGAACCTCTCAACGTCCCGGCCGCCGCGGGAGACGCCCCGGGCGTCGGGGGCCACCACCACGTGGCCCCCGGCCGCCGTAGGCGCGGGCCTGTGGACGGTGAGCTATGGGCTAGCTCGCCGTCCGTCCGTCTCATGACGACAGGCCGTGTCGACGGCGCGTTCGTGTTCCACGCGCGCCTCAAAGAGAGTCAGCAAAAAGGAAGGGGTCCGTAAGGACCGATGCCTGCCGGGGTTGCGGGACTATTCGAAAGAGATACCGTGGCCCCGGAACACAAAGGGCGATGAAGGAACATGTATGGGTTTTAGTCAGTAAAAGTCTGACACTCCCTCCAGCTCCGCCCAGAGCGGGAGGGGTTATTTAATGATTTCCCATCCGAAAAAAAAAAAAAAAAAAAAGACGAGTGGGATCTCTTGAGATAAATCTTTTATTTTCTGATGCTTTAGTATAGAGATCTAGGTGTTTTCTTACAAATATTCCCACTTCTAGTATATATACACTAGTGAGAGTGAGTGAACCTAATTTTTTAAATAGAGGTCTGCATGATTCGAACGGCCAAACTCCACATATGGCTCTTATACATTTTTTTTGGGTTATAAAAACCCTTTTGGCGAACGATGAGTTACCCCATATGAGCAGACCGTACCTGATGATAGAAGGAAGGAAAACATCGTGAGGAAACTAGCATGCCTGAGAAATGAAGGAAAACATCGTGAGGAAACTAGCATGCCTGAGAAGTGAAGGAAAACATCGTGAGGAAACTAGCATGCCTGAGAAATGAAGGAAAACATCGTGAGGAAACTAGCATGCCTGAGAAGTGAAGGAAAACATCGTGAGGAAACTAGTATGCCTGAGAAGTGAAGGAAAACATCGTGAGGAAACTAGCATGCCTGAGAAATGAAGGAAAACATCGTGAGGAAACTAGCATGCCTGAGAAGTGAAGGAAAACATCGTGAGGAAACTAGCATGCCTGAGAAGTGAAGGAAAACATCGTGAGGAAACTAGCATGCCTGAGAAGTGAAGGAAAAAATCGTGAGGAAACTAGCATGCCTGAGAAGTGAAGGAAACCATCGTGAGGAAACTAGCATGCCTGAGAAGTGGAGGAAAACATCGTGAGGAAACTAGCATGCCTGAGAAATGAAGGAAAACATCGTGAGGAAACTAGCATGCCTGAGAAGTGAAGGAAAACATCGTGAGGAAACTAGCATGCCTGAGAAGTGAAGGAAAACATCGTGAGGAAACTAGCATGCCTGAGAAGTGAAGGAAAACATCGTGAGGAAACTAGCATGCCTGAGAAATGAAGGAAAACATCGTGAGGAAACTAGCATGCTGAGAAGTGAAGGAAAACATCGTGAGGAAACTAGCATGCCTGAGAGATATTTCTCGCTGGCATGTAAAGCCAAGCCCATTTAAGGGCGGCATAGAAACTGACACACGATAAAGAAGGAAGTACTACTTTTCCTTATTGTTGAAACATTCCCCTTCTTTTAGTTCTAAAGTAAGTACAGACGATCAAACTATGTATTATTATCACAGCATAACTTCCAGTCCAGAGACGTCCACTGCTAGACATCCCCATGTCTAGCAGTGGACGTCTCTGGACTGGAAGTGGAGGAACGACCGACGGAACGACACTTGTGGGGTCCCCACCCCACAAGTGTCGTTCCGTCGGTCGGTCGTTCCTGTGCTTTTACTCCCATTGGATTTCACCATCGGTCAGCAATTTTGTATGCAACTAGCAACTGCTTGTAAAGAATGTTGTGTATGTGTCGTGTAGTCATTTGTTTTACATCACTCTCTGAAATATGTCATTGTGAAGCTCACAGTAAACAACTGTAAAGGTTATTATGCACACAATATGATTAATATTTATGCCTGTATACCGTATAGTTGATTCGTATTACCTAGTACTAACTGAGTTGTGGAGGTCAGATAGGGAACGTGCAGGAACTATAGGTGGCAGCACTAAACGACAAAAGAGACACTATGCGGACAGTAAAGGAAACTTATGCTGTCACCTGTCACGCAAATCTCTTCAAAAGTATTATTTTTGATTATGATAAAAGGTATAAAACATGGGTTCCGGTCTATCAATAATGTTCGTCAGCGTAACATGAATGTTGACCAATATGAATTTTGTATGTTTCGTTTATTTTCTCTGATGAAAATTGTGGTGCATGAAGAAACGGTGGCCTAAACAACTTTCTTATTTTCAACACATGTTTTAATGGAAGGGAATCCTTTATCAGCGAGAACCGTATCTCCAGGCTAAGTATAACAAATCAATCCACAATCATTTGTTATAAGCAATCACTATAACGCCCTCCGTAGCATTTAGATACAAAACTTAGGAAACTACAAGGAGTGCAGCCAATTAAAAACTTTATTGTATAACTATGTTTATAATCTGAGTTCATGTGGAGACTGTTGAGGAATATTCGGTGTGAACTTCAGTGCAGTCTGGAACGCCCTACGTAGCATTTAGATACACAACTTATGAAACCACAAGGAGTGCGGCCAACTAAAAACTTTATTGTATACCAATGTTTATAATCTGAGCACATGTGGACTCTTTGTTCAACTGTTGAGGGATATTCGGTGTGAACTTCAGTGCAGTCTAATCCATAATCATTTGTTATAACTAAGCAATCACTAGAACGCCCTCCATAGCATTTAGATACAAAACTTATGAAACCACAAGGAGTGCGGCCAACTAAAAACTTTATTGTATACCAATGTTTATAATCTGAGCACATGTGGACTCTTTGTTCAACTGTTGAGGAATATTCGGTGTGAACTTCAGTGCAGTCTAATCCATAATCATTTGTTATAAATAAGCAATCACTAGAACGCCCTCCGTAGCATTTAGATACAAAACTTATGAAACCACAAGGAGTGCAGCCAACTAAAAACTTTATTTTATAACCATGTTTATAATCTGAGTGCATGTGGACTCTTTGTTTAACTGTTGAGGAATATTCGGTGTGAACTTCAGTGCAACATATGTGTGTTCGCTGAAGTTTAAATGGTACGCCAGTACCATTTAATGTTTGCTTGGACGGTTGATTTTGAAGGCTATTGAACTTTTTCAATGCAGAGTGTAACAAAAACAAATTGTGTTCAAATATTTTTGTTACTGCATTTATCCATTTTTTGCGTTTTTCACATAAACATGGTATGAGAGTACTATTCTTTGGAAAGTAATAGAATTTTATTATTTTACGCTATTTGATTAATTTTCATTTTTGTGAATGTATTGGTACATCCAGAAATGCAACAATGGATTATGATTAGCTAGAATAATCATTTTCAATAATAAAATTAATTCTGTTTACTTGTTTTACATGTCAATGTCGAGTATTAATTTGGTACAAGATTCGGATTGGTGACGCCAGTTGGCACCACCGTCGTTGTGCACGTTCCCTATAGGCAGTTGCTTCATCTATACTAATATTATAAAGCTGAAGAGTTTGTTTGTTTGTTTGTTTGAACGCGCTAATCTCTGGAACTACTGGTCCGATTTGAATGATTTTTTCAGTGTTGGGTAGTCCATTTATCGAGGAAGGCTATAGGCTATATAACATCACGCTACGACTAATAGGAGCATAAGTGAAAAATGTTGCAAAAACGGGGAAAATTTTTCTCTCTTATGTGACGCAGACGAAGTTGCGTGGGTCAGCTAGTGTAAAATACTGGTATTCAGCTGGATCCATTTAGACTGGAAGCCGACCCCAATATAATTTGGAAAAGGCTAGGCAGATGATGATGACCGTATAGTTGATTCGACTGTATATCATCATCATCATCATCTTCCTACCCTTTCCATTCTATTTGAGGTCGGCGCAACACGTTTTTTTCTCCCATTCTCCCTTATTAGATGTTTTTTGATTCGACTATACACAAAGAAGACAATAATAGGTTTAGCTTTATCTATTTCACTATGTTAAACTTCTTTATCTAAGTGTGTAGTCGCTAAGCCGCCTGACCTCTGCGTCTATATGTCTGTCTATTATCAATTGAAGTGGATGCTGCTCATCATTTAGATTGAATTCCTTGATCTGGATTTATTGTTATCTAGATTTGCTATTGAGAACAATCTTATCTTGGTGTGTCTACCTGAAGTGGTCGTGTACGGCCTATCTAACGGATCTAATAGACAACATCAGAGGGTTCAAATAAGCGTTATGCGTAATGCCACACCCAATAATAAAAATACTGCTGTCCGTAGGTTTCGCTGTTTCTTTCGTTGAAGCTATTGTTGAGCATAAGTTCCTGAGCCTGGGGTACGTTTCCTAGATTGGGAAATTTATCATCGGAGAATTTTAATGAAGCAGTTCGTAGTTTTGTTTTTTGTTTTCTGTTCTCGGTTGATGGCAATAGGATCGTCCTCTATTTCATAGGTTTTAAAATAACTGGTGAAATGTGGGTGTACACTTCTGACTCACCCTTCGTGGAAACAGGCATGATATTAAGTCCTGGTATATCATACTTGTAATGTGTATGTCTTTTACATGTTTTTTTACTTACATTTTTGGATATTATTAACCTGAAAATTGCATTCGTCCTCCCTAGGTAGCTTCATGGTCATTTCTTGGAGGCTTAGCAACGGCTTTGGCCTTTTTACCTTGTAATTTATGTTATTTAAGTTTTTATCTTTATTAAATCTTTGTTTACTTTTGTGATGTCAGTTAGTGGCAACCCTAGTTTTAATTTATTGCTGGAGCTAGTTTTAGGTTGTATAGGTAAATCACATCGACCTCATTCGATTTTCTTTTTAATAATTTTCTAATTTTAAAATGTAAATATCTGGAGTTGACAGGAGCCTGGTGGTGGAATGGGCAGTCTACGTTCAGAGCTGAGAGCAGGAACACCACTGAGAAGCTCCATAAAAGTATATTTAAAAGGGCAGTTCCCCTTATTCTTCTGTTTTAAGTCGGCCTCTCTCCGTGCCGCACCCTCACCTATAACACCTGGAAACCTTGATGCTTGAGCTGCACAAGCCTGATGATGAACATTTGATGCTCCTCGGCCCTCCTCCACGGTCGGAAGACAGATGTCCTCGGCCCTCCTCCTACGGCCTGAGGATTGACGGTCCTCGGCCGTCCACCACCGTCTGAAGACGGATGCCCTCGGCCCTTCTATACGGCCTGAGAGTTGATGGTTCCTCGGTCCTCCTCCACAGTCTAAAGACGGACGTTCTTCAGTTATTTATTCCATTCTGCGTTCATCTTCAGTATTTTCCGCCAGCTTCACTGGCATTAGTGATTTAAGTAGCTCCAGCTTTTAGGTTAGGATCTTTGTTAATAAATTCTTATAACTCGTCCCCTTATCTATTTCTTTTAATAGTGCTCCCCTCCAGACTGAAAGTTAGGTAGGTGAGTGCTCAGAGTGACCTTACAGTTTTGTGGATCCTATCCAGGAAATTGTAACGTTACATACTTCAGACAGATTGGTATCTGAAGGCAGACTTGCATTGCTGCTTATCTTCTTGGCGTGATTCCTCCTAGACCCACGTGCAAAAGAACTAATAACCTTTCGAAAATGTTAAAAACAACATTTTGGTAAATTGTGCCGAATCCTGCTTGAAACCAGTTTTCTGTATTTATTTAGTTGTGCCACTTTCCTTATACGGTTATAAAAAAAAATCCTTGTAAGTTTATCTCGACAATAAAAACATCTTGAAAATTATAATGCCATGTTCAACAGACCTGACTTTTCCAAGTCAGGCCTAGCCATAATATATCTATCAATGATATCGATGATGGAGAAGTAAACAATGTATTGGATTCACACGAGCTACAAGAAAACTTATGACAAGCCTATTAGAAAACGTTGAAGAAATACCGATATTTAAAAAAAAAACTATGAAAATATAAATATCTCTGTCCAGTTAGGTCTTGCTCTATCAGGGATCACCTACCTAACCTACCTAGGGACCTAACGTTATACCCTTTTTTATTGTCTTTTTTTTCCGATGGAAATCATCAAATGACTCCTCCGCTCCGGGAGCAGGAGAGAGTCAGACTTTTACTGACTGAAACTCATCCATGTTCCTTCATCTCCTTCATTCCCTTTGTGTTCCCCCGGGGCCACGGTATCTCTTTCGAACAGTCCTGCAGCCCCGGCAGGTAACGTTACACCTTCAGGTGGAACCGCTGTCACATCAATAACAACTTAATATAAAGTGAACAGTTGATATAAATATAAATGCTTTGATAAGAAAACAAACAATCGGTTGACTATTAGGTACGAGTAGGCTTTTTATTCGGTCAACTATTACGTGATATACAGATGATTGCTAATACCTTCTGTTTGTCTATAAATTATTGACATTGTCATTAACACGAAGCTACAATGGGCGAATATTTTTCTCAATCTGGATAACCTCTCGGCAATATTTCTCGACTCCTTTTGCAAAACGATTTATATAGTGCCTGCCTCTTCTATTAATACAACGAAAGAGGCAGAGCATTGGTCATTATTTTATTTGATTGTAAGTCAACTTATGTCTGCTAGATAAGTTTTTGAAAGCGGGTCTATTAACCTCCAAAAGACAGAATTTTAAACACTTCCTTATTAAACCCGCATTAACACATGTCAATTAATGTCCGTTGCTTCTGTAGGTACCTAAACGTGAACAACATCATCATTCACTACAACATCAACATTAACATCATATCCCTGTCTTTGTCTTTGTTATTGTTGTACTTTGTTATTGGGGTACATGCTACAAGATTTCTTCTTTCATCCTTATATATCATTGTCATATTATGTTTCTCTCATATCATTACTCACACTCAACCATCTTGTACCTATTTGGCATTCCTCTCCCTGTCCATCCATCCATCCACATTTTATATTCATCACTTTTGTAGTCACATGCCTTTCAGCCAGGTCTCGATCACATGGCCATACCAAAACATACGATGTCCTCTCTACTTTTCTGTAACTGGTGCCACTTTCAAAATTCCCCCCATATACTCTCTCTTTAAGATATTGCTCATAACTTATAATATCTATAGTTTTCAAAATGAGCTGAATGTGTCAAGTTATTAGGTAGGATTTAATTTGTTTTCAATCCTGTCAGTAACTGTTATCTATAATGTTATTTATTTATTATTTACTTACCGGTGATTTCCAACGCCTCTTCATAACTATACTGTAATTTACTAGGTTTGGCTGGAGTCATTTCTATATCGTCTTTTCTTTTATTTATACTATAACTATTCTTTTTTGATGGCGCCATTTTTATTTACTGTTAATTATGTTTTGTTTAATAATTATAATTATTATGGTTTTTATCTAAGTTTTTACTTGAGTATAGCTATGTTTATCATCTTCTGGTCACCATGTTTGTTTTTTTGTGTCACAAAATGTTGATCGTTTTCCAATATTTTTCACAAAACACTTCGATCAGGTACACTACCGTCTTAAAACAAACTTAGTTTATTAAACTCATCTTTAGACAACTTTTTATCATAATCACTTTGACACAATTCTATGGCCTTTTACGGTTGTAACAATGGGATGTTTTTTACGATATTATTATTATACGATATTCATCACTTGAAGGAAAATGAGTGTTTCTACCACAGCACCGTACGGTCGACTGATCAGAACCTAGTATCGGCTGGAAGGTCAGCTTATCTTAGCGTTACGATACCACGTTCTTTTTTACAATAATGTTGCAATTTTCTTGTTTTATATTTGTTTATTTATACAGTGTGTTTAATTAAATGGAGATGACGCTTAATTTAATATGGACTTCAATTACAAATGAGTGGAAATGACCTTGACTATTAACCTTTTAAGTTTAAGACAATATCTAAAGCAGATCAATTGTTCTAGTGGTTGTCTAATCAACGAAAAATTATTGGAGCTACTTATAGACTAAATCTAGGAGGTTTAGTGAACTATTCCCAAATTGTGTTACATGACTGTAAGGAAAATATTTTATTTATTTAAAAATATCGTTATTTTTATCATAATTTAGAATATACAGAAATGAAGCTGTCTTAAGACAAAATAAAGTATTCATCAGATAAGCAGACATTATGGTGTCAGTAGTTGAACCGGTCAAGAGGAAAGTCATATTTATATTTCTCGAGGAGAATGCAAAAATGGTCCAGATAGATAAATTCTATTATTTTCTATCTAGATTATATTGTCTGCTCTAGAAGAATAAGTGGCTAGATACTGACATGACTAGCATTTCAGTTTCATTTCTTCTTCTTCAACCTTTGGCGGTTTTGTGTCATGGCTATCCAGTTTCTTCCGGTTTCATTTCATCATCATCATCATCATTTCAGCCGAAAGACGTCTACTGCTGGACATAGGCCTCCCCCAAGTGTCACCACATTGACCGGTCCCGTGCGACTCGCATCCAGCGGATTCCTGCAATCTTCACCAGGTCATCGGTCCACTACTTAGTGGGAGGCCTTCTAACGCAACGTCTTCCGGTTCGCGGTCGCCACTCCAGAACTTTTCGGCCCCATCGGCCATCTGTTCTGCGAGCAATGAGCCCTGCCCACTGCCACTCGGTTTCATTTATTAACTCTCTATTCCGTAAAAGTCTTAAAGTGAGTCTCATTTTCTTGTCCTTCTACCAATTTATTTGGGGTCGTTATTGTTATGTTTGTTGGAATGAAAGACACCGTTGAGTAGACTTGGTTTATTAAGACGAGGAACACATTATATTATACAAAGACAGTTTAGTAGGAGTATCACAGACGGGATCCAACATAGCAGTGCTGGAGTGACAGGTATAAACCGGAACCATAGATATTATATCTAGTGGTGTACACACTAATAACTAACTAATTAGTGATGTTACAACATCCCCCTTGTTGAGTTCAAATTAGACCCCTGACTAACAATTAATAAGGTGTACTATGACAAGCGACTTTACTTATGACAACATACTCTATGATACTTAGAGTTATATTAAAACTAGACAACATTCTTAATACTACTTAGTTAATAGTTACATAGTTAATCCATTTCCTCTATTAACCTTCTTGTAGGTTTTACAATTCGACCTGACCTGGTTGTTACGCTTGAGGATTTTTGAGATGAGGATTCTTGAAGTCTAGACTCCTGTCTGTCACCTTCCTCTCTCCCCTGTGACGAGTTGGATTGCATAGGAGGGTTTGCATAGTTATGTGAATACTTATGTCTTAAGTGTATTCTATTTCTCCTATACTGTACACCATTGACATCCTCAACAACGTACGACCTATTGTTCATCATTCTTTGTTTGACAATAGCTTGTTCCCAGTTACTTTTAGGATTTCTTTTAAAATAGACATGGTCATTGTGATGTAGCATTGACATAGACTTAGTATTTCTATCATAATTTCTAGATTTGTTTTCATCATTTTTCTTGACTGACTCTTTATAATCCTGAAATGTTACTACTTTTGGCCTTAATTTCTTATATGACACTGGAATATTATCTCTCAAGTTTCTAGACATTAACAATTGAGCTGGTGATGACAAATTATTTTTAGGTGTATTTCTATACTGTAATAAAGCTATGTATGGATCTGTTTTGTTTTCTTTACATTTCCTTAACATGTTTTTTATTATTTTTACTGAACTTTCAGCTTGACCATTTGGCTGTGAATGATATGGGCTAGTAACAACATGTTCTATGTCCCATTCTTGTAAGAAATTTTTGAAATCAATTGACTGAAAAGGAGGTCCACCATCTGACACCGGTGACAATGGTATTCCATGACGAGCAAAAATAGATTTTAAATGAGTAATTACATTTTGAGAGGTACTGTTTTTATTTAATAATGCTATCTCTATGTATTTTGAGTAATAATCTGTGACAATTAAATAAACTAAACTTTCAAAATACATTAAATCAATACCGACTTGTTGCCATGGATATTTACATATTTCAAAATTTTGTAGTGGTTCCTTTTGATTACATGGTTTGAATTTTGCACATATTAGACATTGTTCTACTAAATTCTTAATTTCACTTGACATATTTGGCCAATACAAAGATTCTTTAGCTAATTTCAGACATTTATTTATACCTTGGTGACCTTTGTGTATTTTTTCTAACATTTCTTTATACATTGACTGTGGTACTATTAATTTTGAACCTTTGAACACTAAATCTTTGATTACATGTATTTCACCTTGAATATTCCAAAATGGTTTCACCAATGAACTGACATTGTTCTTGTTTTTTGGCCATCCTTCATTATAATATTTTTTTAATAATTGTAAGGATTCATCATTTTTGGTTTCCTGTGCCAATTTTGTGCTATATTCCTTTGTTATTGCTAGATTGGCATACATTAAATTGACATGACAAGACATTTCTGACTCATTTTCAGGTGTGTAATGGTCTTTCAAAGCTGCTCTTGACAAAGTGTCTGATATAAACATTTCTTTACCTGGTACATGTATTACTTCTAAATCATACTTTTGTACAGTTAACATCATACGCTGTAATCTAGCGGGGACATCATGCAATGGCTTTTTAAATAAATAGACTAATGGCTTGTGATCAGTATGAACTGTGACTCTATTACCATATATATATTGGTGAAATTTTTCACAACCAAATTGAATTGCTAGTAGCTCTTTTTCTATCTGCGCGTATCTTTCCTGGGTTTCAGTTAAAGTTTTTGAACTATATGCGATAGGTTTGTTTTTCTGTAAAATGACTGCACCTAACGCTGATTTTGACGAATCGACTGACAAGACTAATGGAATCTTAGGATTAAAATGAGCTAAAACTGGTGAGTTTGTAATCTCATCTTTCAATTTTTTGAGACATTGACTATGATTCTCATCCCAAGCCCAGACTGAATCTTTTTTCAAAAGATTTCTTAATATTTGTGTTTTTTCCGACAAGTTACTAATAAAAGGTCCTAAATAATTAATCATACCTAATATTCTCTGTAACTCTTTGACATTTTTTGGTGTGGGCATATTGACAATGGCTTTGACTTTTTCTTCATCTGCCCTGGCACCATCTTTACTGAAGACATAACCCAAAAAACATACTTCTGTGACCAAAAATTTACATTTTGACTTGTTAAATTTTAGATTGACTTGACGAGCTCTTTGCATGACCTTATGTAATCTTTCATTGTGAACTGACTCATTTGGTCCATAAACTAAAATATCATCTATGAATATTAAGACTCCTTCAATATCACCGAATAGATTCATCATGACTCTTTGAAAGATTTCAGACGAGGCATTTATGCCATATGGTAATCTTAAATACTTATATCTACCAAATGGTGTTTGAAAGGTACATAATTCAGAACTGTATTCATCCAGACGTAGCATCCAAAAACCCGAAAATGCATCTAAATGAGAAAAACATACAGCCCCTTCGAGCTGAGACCTAATCTCATCAATTGACTTAAGTGGATAGAATTCTCTCATGATGTTTTTATTCAAATTTCTTGGATCTAGACAAATTCTTAACTGACCTGAACTTTTTACGGTTATGACGACTGAGTTAACCCACTCTGTAGGTTTTGTAACTTTCTCAATAACTTGCATCTCCATCATGCGATCCAACTCCTCGCGTAATCTCCCTTGTAACGCAAATGGAACTTTCCTGGGCGGGTCGACACATGGTACTGCATCTGGCTTGAGTTTAAGATGACAGACTGGAGGTAGACATCCAAGTCCCTGAAAGACATCATTATATTGTGTAAGAATTTGTTTACAAAAATCTTGTTTTGATACTGAAAAGACACGTTTTATTATTCCTAACCTTTCACATGTTGGTAGACCAAGAACATTTGGACAATCTAAATCTGCTACTAAAAACATTATAGATTCGACGACATTATTACTATTTATACTCAATTTACAATTTATGTTTATTTTGCCTAAAATTGGAATGGATTTTCCACCAAATCCTGTGACATTTATTTGACATTTGACAAGTGACACTTTTGACAGGTTATAAAATGTTTGTTTTGACATTATGTTGACATCTGCACCAGAGTCTATGATGCATTTAATTTGTTTATTTCCTACTGATAAGTTAATTTCCCATGACTGTTTTGAATGATTACTTTCCAAAGTGTTGACATTATTTACTTTATGACTGTTGTCTGAGTGACTGACTAATGATCCTTTGTATGACTGGTCTGTATTTGACCATTCTGACGGTGACTGTTCTGTCTGTGTGCTCTTGTTCTGACGTTGTGACTGTGACTGACTGTGTGTGTTCTGACAATTTGACTGACTACTATGTGCAGTATGATCCACATACTTTTTTGAATGACTTTTACTCGACTTTAATTGACTATTCAACATGCCAACAAAATATTCTTGACTAATATTGTCTGAATTAAACGATTGCAACTGACTAACTTTTTTATTTTTGAGACAATATTTAGCAAAATGACCAAAAGATTTACATGACCTGCATTGAACGCCTTTAGCTGGGCATTTGTAGCGATGAGACTGCCCACAGCGGCTGCATGTCTTCGAGTTGCTGTTGTGGTCGCTGTTTGATGCTGATGCTGACTTGCGACTGCTCGAAGCTGACTGGTGACTGTTCGAAGCTGACCTGCGACTGGAAGCTCGCTGTTGACCATCTTGTCGACTACGGCTCCTCCGACTGAGATGCATGACGTTTTCACTGGCGACACTGGTACCTTTGACGATTTTTTCAGCATCTTGCTGAGCGATTATGAGTGTCCTCGCCAGCTCTTGCATTCTCTGATATGTCAAATCAGGTTCTTGCAGTAACCTCTGACGTACATGTGACAAATCTATATTGAGGTTTGCTAGACGTGTGAAGAATAGGTATCTACACATCGTCACATTTCTTCTTGGCTCGAAGAATTTGTCGAATTTGGACTTGACTTCGTTGAGTGTGCTCCCATCAATTTTGAGGTTAAATGTGTTAAATATGTTGAGACCACGTTCTCCAATTAAATGCAGTAGAATCGCAATTTTCCGCTTCTCGCTTGACTTGTCTAGGCCTGTGGCTAGCAAATATAATTCCAGCTGCTGCCACCATCTCTTCCACGCCTCCGCATTATTATTTGCTGGATCCGACGAAATATGGAGTTGTTTTAAGTGCGTGCGTAGGCTTTGGTCATGCCCACCATCATTGTCGGCGACGACGGCACTCGTGGCTGGATTTGGCATTTTTTGGACCGATCTTGTTTATTTCTTCCAGACGACTTCTGACACCATGTTATGTTTGTTGGAATGAAAGACACCGTTGAGTAGACTTGGTTTATTAAGACGAGGAACACATTATATTATACAAAGACAGTTTAGTAGGAGTATCACAGACGGGATCCAACATAGCAGTGCTGGAGTGACAGGTATAAACCGGAACCATAGATATTATATCTAGTGGTGTACACACTAATAACTAACTAATTAGTGATGTTACAACAGTTATAGCATGGTTCCTTCTTCCATACTTCTCTATTACTCCTCATCTAGCAGTCACCTCCTTTCAAGCCATATCATCTCTCGCACAGTATGTCCATCGTTTGTTTGACCTCCCCCTAATCTTATAGTCATTCAAATTCCTACTTACTACAATGGCTTACAATAATTTGCGATCCCCTATCCGGTAGCTAACACAAAATGTCAGATTAGCCCATTCTGAATTGGATTCCTGATAATCTGTCATTTTTGAGAATCCAGGTTTGTAACATTACAATTTACACCTGTTAAATATTAAATTGTCTTTCTTTATTTCCTAATCCGGAACAACGAACAATAAAATGAACCCTTAGTTCTTTAGCCCCGGACCGGTCTTTGATGGACCTTTTTTTTTTTCTGATGCGAAATCATCAAATGACTCCTCCCGCTCTGGGCGGAGCAGGAGGGAGTGTCAGACATCTACTGACTAAACCCATCCATGTTCCTTCATCGCCCTTTGTGATCCGGGGCCACGATATCTCTTTCGAAGAGTCCCGCAACCCCGTCTTTGATGGACCTACAAAATTCATCCTAAACACTACCTAAGAATGGTGTCGATTCTGTTGTGCACAAACTAAACTTAATTTAGGCTATTGCTATCTTTTTCTCTCTAATAAAACGAGAAAAAGACGTAGGTACGTAATTTAGAGCTGTCAAATTTAGTTGAAACTAATATTTCCATACAAATGAAGGGTGCACGTAAAAACATGTCGACTAAAAACACGGTGAAGCGCAAGGCATAAACTAGTTTGACATCTCTAACTTAGTTCATAGCTATAGCCGTCCTTTTCTCGCACTGCCTTTTAGTAAAAGATAGCAATAGCCTAAATTAAGTTTACTTTGTGCACAACAGAATCAACACCATTATTTCATTATAATGATTAGGTAAGTATAGGTTTTAGTCAGTAAAAGTTTGACACTCTCTTCTGCTCCGCCCAGAGCGGGAGGAGTTATTTGATGATTTCCCATCCGAAAAAAAAAGTATAGAATTATATTGAGAACAAGACATTTTTCTGCCAAATAGTAACCATGAAATTATGTAAATTTTCTGGTTCTTGAATATTTCTTATCATATTTGGCTCGCTACGTTTAATTTACATTTTAATTTTCAACGACAGTGACAAACAACATGGTAGTGTTTTGCTTCACAGCTAGGTATTGTTCTAAGTAATGACGTATATTTTGACAAAGATGTTTAGATTTGTTATGATTTTTTCCCTGAAACCTTTACAGCTAAAAATATAGCTGAATGAGCCTACTGGTAGCGTGCGTCACCTGCAATTTAGTTGAATAATTTATTGTAAATGTTCTTCGCCTTAGATTAGAATATGAAAGAAACAATAGTTTTAGTGTCGTGTTTATTTTAAAAACTTACAAATAAAAAATACTAAGACCTTATTCTCTATATGTCCATGTAGTTATTTTTTCCGTATATCTGGCGGTAATAAGCATGCAAACGCTGCGGCGACTGAAACAAAAGAACACAAATTAAGTTATTAGATACTCCTTGACCTATGTGTAATGGTGAATTGGTGATACGAACGGCATACTGACATATGAGAATACTAGACACTGGCAGGCAACAATGTCAATATGAATGATTGCCAATAATAAATAAGTCTACCTAAGCAATTTCCGCCTCCTTCTAGCTTTTCGAGGCTGCATAACTTCAAGCCTTTATTTGAGTTTGTGGTCTACCACATTTTATATTACATTTTACACTTTTTTTTTTGGGTTTTGTAGATCACAAAGACGGTCGCTCTATGTAAAATACTGATATTCAGCTGCCTCTGTCTAGACTGGAAGTCGGCCCCAAATATAGCTGGTAGAAGACTAGACAGATGATAAGAATATATTACTTATACATTTTTCTAAATCCGTAGCTAATTGCAATTATCCTCTCCCAACTACCTAGCTTAATAGCTGCTGTATTGAGCATACCATCTAATAGTAAATCTAAAATTGTTATAACAGTGGTCCATCGTGATCTTTTGCTTTTTGATGACGAGTAGGAACAGTGACGAGCCGGGTCCGTGGCTTAGGCCGGAGTGGTCGACGCACCCGTGGCCAACGCCCTCGATTCGATAAATTTTAGGGCATGACTCCATAAGAACACACTCACCTAACATCAGTCCCCCGCAGACGTAGAACATGGAGGTACAGTGCGACATGATGAAGGCTCCTAGGACGTTGACCCCGCCCAGGGCACTGAGACGGGCTACCATCACACCTATACACGCTGCCATGCCCCTGAACCAAATAAAACATGATAAGAAAATGGAGTGGTTACGCTGAGAATTAAAAAGTTAAGAGCAATGTGTTGCTCAGAGGCAATTTAAATGTGTGAAGATATAAGAGCAATGAAGCTTCTTCTGACGTAAAATACGGGGATGCGGAAAAATAAATGTGAGGCATAATATAACGCCGTGTCGACGGCGCGTTCGTGTTCCACGCGCTCCTCAAAGAGATGTCAGCAAAAAGAAGAGGTCTGCAAGGGCCGATGCCTGCCGGGCTTGCGGGACTGTTCGAAAGAGATACCGTGGCGACGGAACACAAAGGGCGATGAAGGAACATGGATGGGTTTTAGTCAGTAAAAGTCTGACACTCCTTTCTGCTTCGCCCAGAGCGGGAGGAGTCATTTGATGATTTACCATCCGAAAAAAAAGGCATAATATGACTGTTGCTCTAGGGTGCAATTTCTGTATCCTTGAAAATGCCATAAAATGTAGTAAAATAAAAACATAAAAACAGGAATTAATTTCTAGACAAGAAACGTTCCTCTAGGTTAAAACAAAAGCGATTATTTGTTTGTCATCTAATTGCTACAACGGTCGTTGTGACTTAAATGTTCTGAAGAACTCTTGTAGTCTTGTTGCGAAGATACAGTTAATTTTAGCGAGATTTTGATTATCTTTAAAATCGAGAAGGGCTCTTATGTCTATGAATCGATCACTTTTCCTTAAGAATTTTACCCTTCCAAATCATTCATAGTCATAGTAGTTTCTATAGCTAATTTGACCCTGTGTAGGTATACCTAAATAACAAAAGTCTAATCAAACTAAATAACCACCACTTACCGATAAGACGTTGGATACATATCAACGAAGTACGTATAAATGATTCCTATACAAAACTCATTCGTTAGAAGCCCGAAAAACATAATGAAGCTGGTCAAGTTATCCTTGATGAGGACAGCTCCAACTGCTGAGATGGCGGAGAAGGTCATGATGATGATCATCAGCGCCTTCTTCCTGTGCGCCAGTTTGGTGATGACTAGCATGATCATCACGAAGGACACGCCTTGGGCGAGGCTGGCCCAAACCAAGCTGATCCCCATTGTGGATTTGCATTCGAACTGAAAAAAGAAACTCCACGTTTATAATCCCCGAAGAGTTAAGCTAGGTGGTAGGTTTACAACGAGTCTACATTTCTTTAGAAATGTTTAACTCCCATGTATAAGGCCTATTGTCATCAACCGGACCCAAATCTTGACTACCAGTTCCTACTGAAAACACCTAATAACACATTGCCTTGCGGATTGAACCCAGGAACTCATGCTGAAGAGCAATGCTTGCTTTTACTAGATCCACGAGACGGAGTAACCGGCTTGTTTTAAAATGTGGTTATCGATTGTGAAGTCCTATAATCTATGACTCTAGGTTAAATGTTACCCACGTAAAACACATAGCACGTGCCGCTCTGACACTTTTACACGTTATTTTGCTATTTACAATGAAAGTCGTGTTACCGAAATAGAAGACTTTGATTTAACATTGCGTTGTTACTATTTCTGTTCTTTATCTGGCAGACAAAATTCTAATTTCTGCTATTTGTCTAAATATTTTTGAAAGAACTTGCATGCGTAGTTTTACTTTTAAAACATTAGCCATCATGTCGTAAAACTTGGTCCACAAATTATATTGACTATAATAATATTTATCTTCGTCTTGCAAATGATTGGTCCATAAGGCCCCCAACGACTTTCCACTGCGTTGAACAAAGCTTTTCAGGAGTTTATGTCAACACAATATAATATTTATGTAGAATGTCACTTTGCACGTCCTTCTGAATACATGAACTAAGAACTAAACCATCTGACTATTCCAAAAATACCAAAATCCCTTACGTCTTCAGCCGTGACATTAGTGTTGCCGACGATCATCTTGCACAGTCCGGTCTCATCATCAGCTTCCATGGCGTTGAGGCCGGCGGAGAACTTCTCCGCTAGGTAGGGGAACCAGATGAAGAAGCTGTTGTTTCTGTAATAAATGTGGTAAATGGTTATGTGTGGCTGTATGAAAGTGTCTCCGAGATAAAAGCAAAGCGTAGTAGTTTGATATCATTTGGAAAGAACGATTAATCAGATGGCTGGGTGTGACTGGATGCAAAAGGTACAGGGCAGGGTGTTGTAACGCAATTCAGGCTGGCCTATGACCAGCAGTGGACTGCTATAGGCTAGCTAGGCTGCTCAAGATCGCAATGTAAGCAATCTAATGGTTGAAAAAGCTATTGTACGAGGATAACAAGGGTTGTCCTCGTATATCCTTGCCTTATTAGAGATGAATCAGTTAGAAAAAGCGGTAGCGGTGTGACGGCTTAGATAGCACACGGTATTTTCAAGATACGAATTCAGGCATTCAGGTTTGCTTAGCATCTGAAAATAGATTATATTGATTTTGCCAAAAACTAAGTTACGCGTCTGTCACTATCTCTAGCATCCATCAATTTCATAACGTGCAGGCATTTGTACGCGCAAGACATGTTACCAAGTGTCCCATCGTTTATGGAACAGTACTGCATTTACACACTAGGCTGGGATTGTCTATAAGTGATGCCCACTCATACTCACGTGCTAAAAATGACGGCCGTAAAGAAGTAAAGCATGATACTCTTCCCGAGCAGAGGCGGCTTGAACAGAGGCACGATTTGCTCCCACAGAGACTGCATCAAGGAAGCATCCTTGCGGCGCTCGTTACCTACCTCGTTCAGGATTATCTTCTTTACCTGAATGACAGAGAAAGAAAACATGCCTTACAGAATTTTAGTTATTAGTTTTAAACATTTATCATTCAAATCAGACTAATACTACTATTTGAATGTTTCTTAAAGGTAAGCGTCCACCTGTCCGCATCGTAGGCATCGAACGCATCGCATCAAACGGATCGTAGTATTATTGAACAGATTCAAGCGATCCGTACGGTGCGGATCAGTGACTTTCTATACAAACAATACTACGATCCGTTTGATGCGATGCGTCTGATGCGTATGATGCGGCCAGGTGGATGCTTGCCTTTTACGACTTAATGATTACAACGTTCATGACAATGAAATTTAATGATGACATTTATAATTATTTCAGTCAGCAGGTTGTTAACAGTTAATAAGGTTGGAGCTTCCACCTGACCACTCTGAGCATAAACACTAAAAGAAACTGAAAGATCCAGCTATTGTCTTGGGCAAATCGCGGGATTGGGCTGGGATTGGGCAAATCGCCTTTGAGGAACAAACCACACAGACTTGAGTGGACCTGTCCAGTCATGTCACTTTTAAGAAAACCATACTAACCGGATACTTCTCCCCCTTCCCATTGTTTCTTCTCCAAATCTTCCTCAGGTTCTCCACGGCCTCATCATCCCGCTGCACATTGACCAGGAACTTGGGGCTCTCGTAAAAGAACTGCGTGCCGAAGGCTCCGAAGCCCAGGGGAAGAGCCAGCGCCAAGGCCAGGAGACGCCAGGGGGTGAACGTGATCGCACCCAGGTTGTACGTGAAGCCGAGGTTTAGGATGAAGTAGGCTACAACTAGAATTATGTTTAAAAACAGGTCCTACTAATCATCAGCTAAGAAGCAACCCACGACTACTCTTCTCACAAAGATTATGATTATTTAGTATGTTGATGTCATAACACTCGATTTATAGAAATTCTGTATAGGCAAACAAGGAACGAAAGGCTGCAAGATGTGGTAGAAGTGTGGATGGATGACATGGATAGAAGGGCAATGTCGGCTGATAGACGTATTGACGACGAGTAAGGGTCTGTTTCCACCAAGCGGAAAATTCTTCACGCACTATTTTCATATCACTGAATAAATAGTCCATCCAACAAAGAGATTGTAGAGTGCGTGAGCAAGGCCCTAAGCAATTACTTCAGAAAATTGTTCAGGGTGCTTAGAGAGTTAACATACTAAAAGTCCTGACATCTAGGGGGTGAGGCGGAGTGGGGGGATGGGGTTAAAGTTCCCATTTTTCAGTTTTTCGCTAATATCTTTTAAACGGTGCGTCATGGAGATAAGAAGTCTTCTACGCAATGAAAGCTTATAAAATTATGTACAACTTTTATCTTATACACTTTTTCACATTCCTACCTATTTTCGGACTACACATTCCGGAAAAGTGAAAATTGAAAAAAAAAACTATTTGAATTGAACACTACCTTTTGTATACTACTTCCTTCACGTTATTTGGGTATAAAAAGTATATTATATCTTAAATCAACTCCTACTATATCAATTTACTAAATTTTATCCAAATCTGTACAGCCGTTGGGATATCAAAACTTTTATCTACACTTGTCATATACACTTTTTCCAAATTTTCACCAGTGTTCGAGTATCGTGCATCATGCGTGTATCACACACAGGACACTTAATATTATTAGCACTCATGATGGATAATCCAATTGCGTAACTAATGACGATTACAAAGCAAAGAACTGTTCTGGCTGCTCCCCTGCGTTACCGGGTAGGCTACCGTGCCAAAGAGGTTGAAATCATAAACGACAACAATAACATAAGCCCGAAGGCATGGATGATTATGGGAGTTTTAGCCAGTGAGATCTCGTTTTCTACGACAGGAAATATGGAATGAAAAGTGACGACCCGCTTCTGCTCCATTACCACCTGGTAGAAAACGAGATCTCAAACTGTTACCGCCTTCACCGCTTGGAGGTACTCCCAGCTTATGTTATCAATAAAATACCTAATTTATATACTAGGTCATATTTAACATTCGGTAATGGTGTCACATCACACTAAATTAACTCCATTTTCGCTTTCTTCGGAGCACGATACTCGAACACTGGTGAACATTTGGAAAAAGTATATAAGACAAGTGTAGATAAAAGTTATGATATCCAACGGCTGTACAGATTTGGATAAAATTTAGTAAATTGATATAGTAGGAGTTGATTTAAGATATAATATACTTTTTATACCCAAATAACGTGAAGGAAGTAGTATATACAAAAGGTAGTGTTCAATTCAAGTAGTTTTTTTTTCAATTTTTACATTTCCGGAATGTGTAGTTCGAAAATAGGTAGGAATGTGAAAAAGTGTATAAGATAAAAGTTGTACATAATTTTATAAGCTTTCATTGCGTAGAAGACTTCTTATCTCCATGACGTACCGTTTAAAAGATATTAGCGAAAAACTGAAAAATGGGAACTTTAACCCCCTCCCCCCACTCCGCCTCACCCCCTAGACGTCAGGATTTTTAGTATGTTTATTCCCTAAGTACCCTGAACAATTTTCTGAAGAAATCACTTAGGGCCTAACTCACGCACTCTACAACTCCATAGGGGTGATTTATTGGGTGAACTAAAAGGACTGATCAGTATTGCCTTAAAGTATAAAATTGGTCGCTCGCTCATCCTCAAGCACGCACGGGGAGACGCTTTGTCTGCGACGAATTTGATTTGACATAGATGAACTGCCTATCTGGCCTTCATAACCCTAGTAACTGGATAACACAAGGCCTTGTTAAGTACAAGATTTGGGTTGCAGGCCGGAGAACAAAAGTGAAGCTTACCAACATAAGCCGCTAAGCTGAAGTCCAACACGCTGGTCATGATCAACATGTAGGAGTCTCTCACTCTCTCCGCACACGATTCTCCCAGCAGTGTATAAGACGCTGATTGCGCGCAGCTGCAACTGTGGACACACATTTTGTTTTATTAGTTCATGTGACTATTTTTTCAGATTTTAGAGTTGTAATTGAATTAAAAAGTGCACGCCATGTTGATACCATGCCGCCATGTCAATCACAGTTCTTGCATCGATTTGAATAGTATGGTTTATGGTGGCATTTACTGGTGAATTATGGATGAACTGTAAAACACGTCTGCCAAACTCTTGAGAGATTATAGGCGTGATTTTGTGTCGTATGAGTTCCGTACTGTCACATGTGATATTTAATTTAAACCTTGTCTCTAAAATGGCAACACTCTTGAAAGAGTCTTATTTAACGTAGATTTATACTTACAGACTTGTACTAATAAACTTGAGGACGGCCATCACCACCCAGTTGGGGCTGAAGGCGCCGATCGTGGCTACCACGAAGCTGACCCACATGGCGATAAGCAGGCTCCTCCGCCGACCCTGGGTGTCAGAGATGTAGCCCCAGGGGTATGCCATCACTATTGGACCTGAAATTTTGAGCAGATGGTTGAGTTCAAATGGGTGGTATTTTTTACCAATGGAAAAAGTACAGTCTTATAGGTACCCTCCGATGCAATATGGGTTTGAGCTCGGTTCATGTTAATAGTTCCTTATTCCATGGGACATGGACTTACTTGGTGACATGTGGGTGGACTATCATTATGGTAGGCCTTTGCCTAATCCTATGACTACTCGACTATGGGATCCTTGAAGGATCACATAGTCGAGTGTAATTCAAAATATTTTATTTCACATACGCCTAGATGGGCACTAATAAAACATCGAAAAAGGTTCACGGTTCGGGTTGGTCGTTTCCTATGGAGACGAACCGGCAAGAAACTCCATGGTTACTCTTTTCAAACATTTGGTATTACAATATTATCATGTTACAGCAATTAGTACTTAATTAAGTATGGGGGGACAGCGTAGGCCCGACAATAGGTCATTGCTTTACTACACAAAAAACGTAAAACAAGATAAAAAGTTAACAAGCATCTGGGAATCTACAAAGCCAACACAAATAATAGGTATCACGTTTATAAAAAAGAATCTACAAAAAGGTAAGAAAATGATATATAAAAAAAAAACTAAATTAAATAAAAAAATTACTCAAAAATTATGATCAGTGCTGTAATTATAGTGATTTGAAAACTATTGTAAAAGTCTGATTAAAAAGAAAAACAAAATTAGATTGAGGAGAGGGTATCCACATGCCGTTTATGAGCTACCAGGGAAGCCGCGTGCGCAGAAGGAACTAACGCCAAACTTCTTTATTTTCAACGTAGTCCTTGATTTTGTAATATGCTTTTTTTATTTACATGTGATGTAGTTATTGAACTTTCCGGTCAGTTCTATAACTGACTTTGGCAACTTATAAAAGCGTATACGGTTTATAATGTTATTCTGAATTTAATGAATTTAATTTAATTTAATGGCTATAAGCCATAAAATTGTAAAAAGTTGGAACGAAGTATAAAGTAGTCGATAAACTTCGTTCCACCTTTTTACAATTTTATGGCTTATCGCACTCGGCTTATAGGCGGATTTTACAGAAGTATGTTATTGTATGGTTTAGGTCTCTGGTTATGTGAGGTAGATATGGGATAAACCCCAACAACTTTGACCAGGTATTGATTAATAAATTAGAGCTGTCATAGCTAATATCTTAAAAAACCATTCGATTAATCGTTCGTTAGTGCGATTGATTTTAGTTTACAAAAAAATAATATGTAAACGCAATAAGAATTATAATATTTTTGTTCGATAATTAGCGTCAATAATTCAATTTAATATGCATACACGCATAATTCTATCGTTTAGTTTCACTACAGTTGCTTTTGCGATGCATATAGTAGATTTGAAGGGTTAAGTAAATAAATCATATTGGTGGCTCAAGTGTAACGAAAGACAAATGTACATAAGGGGGACAATGGTAAGGAATTATATGACGTTCTGTTGTCCACGTGACGGGGACACAGATTACGGGGACAACGGGAATACAGGAATAGTACGAACACTTTATTTTTATTTTTTATGACACAACATATTGAACATTGGAACACTATAATCCTCACTATCCTGGCGCCTCCCCGAGCAAACGACCTTGAGCGAGCAGTTTTTTGAACTCCTCTTTATCCAAAAGAAATATCAACTAATAACAAATACATTAAATTTCTACATATTCTTGACTCCAAAATAGTCGTTTAATTTTTTTTTTAAGTTGCGTAGTATTTAATAAATCCCCTCACAACGAAACCACAGAAATGAGAAACAGTGATTTATAAAATGCTACTCCTCGTAAAGTAACCATTATTTTGATTTGCTACTTATACTAATGGATAGGCAATTTAATAATGAACATAATTGTCGTTTTATTTTTTCCAAAAGACGTAAATTTGATTTTATAAAGAATAAAAATCACTCATTTCGCACTATTCGGCCTGCAGTGACTAACGTAACAACCACTTCGTAGTGCAAGCTGTTTAGAACTTTATTCTAACAGTATTTCAAACGAAGTTTGAACCACCACAAATAGAGTTGTTAATTTGAACCGCCTTAATAACGTCACGCCTGTAATCCCCAAAGGGTCGGGCTGAGGTTTACCTTATCATGCACCCACATTTCGCCAGAACAGTTATGTCAAAATCTCGTGTAATAGGGTCTTCTTGCCATCAACCGGGCACAAACCCAGACTCCATGGCTTATGAGATTCGACACTGTGATTCGGATTCATTAATGACTCTACCCTGGAGTGTAAATGAACCAATGTGTGACTGCGGTACCTAACACAAACTATGACTCGCCAACCGTCTAGCTCTATGTGTAATTCCACCTGCACTTTGAGGGCCCTGGTCAAAGAACTGGTGGTGGTTTTGGCCGAAGGGTGTAGTCTACCGACGTTTTCGCGGCAGGCTACGTGACAACGCGCAGAGCGTAACAAAACGCCGCCATCATAGTTCATCTATACTAATATTATAAAGAGGTAACATTTGTTTGTAAGTTTGTATGTAGGGGGTAATCTCTGGAAGTAATGAACCAATTTTAAAAATTGTTTCACTGGTAGAAAGCTACATTATTCGTGAGTGCTATAGGCTATATTTTATTCCAGTACTCCCAAGGGAACGGGAACTACGCGGGTGAAACCGCCGGACGTCAGCTAGTAGTTTATAAGTTTAATTTTGTATTGATGCCTGATAATAAAATGATTGATTGATTGATTAAAAGCCACCAACCTCGTCGAGATGGCAGAGTTCTGGTCAAAACTAATTTGATTGTAAATAACTCTTCCATGGCAGTCAGGTAAAAAGGGAATCATCGACACGACGAATATGTAAGTCTGATTCAATGCGTGAAACTGATTCATATTCAGACATTCTCAGTTGTTAAGCCTATTGAGCAATTATTGGCAATTGTATCGCGTATTGAAGATTTGTTTATTTTGTATTTTGATTCGACTCTCAAAATAACAGTATTTTTAAATACATTACTTTAATCTGCTCAAATTAGACAAACTTTTCCACCAGGACCTGAACAACTTTGGATAGATTTGTCAAAACCAGATATATGTTCATAGATGACAAACATCACGCCTGTAATACCCGAAAGGATAGGCAGAGGTGTACCTTATAGTACACCTACATATCGCCAGTTATGTTTCCAGTCCCATGTAATAAGGGGCGAGCCTATTGCCATCATCCGTGTCTAAATTCAGATGGGTCTGACAGGAGAGTCTAATCTAAAAAACACAAAAACACTGTACCCGACCTGGGAATCGACCCCATTCAGGACCTAGAATATTGTAAATGTGCTGTTTTACAAACAACGGAGCACTCACAATCGTGTCCAAGGCTGGCAGTCTCGACAAACATAGCGACAAAATCGCTAACTTTCGATTGCCAATTACTAACGAATAAATTCGGTTGCAATAATGATGCTTGCCAGTAACGCAAGTCTTTACATCCAAGATGCGATTTTCATAAAAATAATTATTGCAACCGATTTTATTCGATCTGAATGAAATCGATTGCAACAATGATGCTTGTGAGAATCGCATCTTGGATATAAAGACTAGCGGTACTCGCAAGCATCTTCCCTGGAAACGAATTTATTTGTTAGTAATCAGCGATTGAAAGTTAGCGAATTTGTCGCTATCTCTGTCGAGACTGCCGGCCCTGGACCCGGCAGTCTCGACAGAGATAACGACAAAATCGGTAACTTTAAATCACTGATTACTAACGAATAAATTCGGTTACAATAACTATGCTTGCGAGTAACGCAAGTCTCTACATCCAAGATGCGTTTCTCGCAAGCATAGTTATTGTAACCGAATTTATTCGTTAGTAATCAGTGATTTAATGTTACCGATTTTGTCGTTATCTCTGTCGAGACTGCCGGCTCTACACGCTACTGAAGTCTAACCTAACCAACTCGAAGCCTAATTCTGGGGTGACTCAATGTAGGGTAGGCAAACTTATTGCCTCCGACACCATAAGAAAAAGATTATAATATAACTTAATTACTACTCACCAACAAAAGGCATAGATAATAATATACTGGTCTGACTGATGTCCAGTCCGAAGTCGCAGGTACATCCGCTGACGATCACGGAGAACCCGAACATGTCCACACCCATGGCCAGGGTACAGATACTCAGGGTCACCAGCAGACCTATACTGTAGCTGCCATTACCTAAAACAGAGTTAGGGTAAACCATTACCTAATATCTAAGTTTCAGTACATGTCAAATGCGATCCTCTATTCATGATTCAAATTTCGATTGATAATAGGCTTGTCAACTAAAAAAAATTATCAAAAAATATTTGACGCGTATTTTTTCTTTTGTTACGTAAACCAAAATTGACGAAGGTACGACGCTTTTAAAATTCTCAACACGTCACGCCGCGCCGTGGTATAATTTTTCGTGCGTTCGAAGTTACGAGCCTCCACTCCCGAGTTTTGAAGAAAATACGTGTCCATTATTTTCCAATACTTTAACTGACGGACTAAATATATTTGCAATTTATTGATGGTGGAAACTAGCCTATTATCAAGGGTTGCAGATTTGATGCAAAAGAAATACTAAGTATGTAGTAAAACACTCTTTGCCCGCTTGATTCGAACCTTGTAAAGAGGTTAAAGAGAGGTTTTTGAGGTTTTCCCCTGGCTGGAGTTAGGCATGAAACCAGACTCATCCGAAAAAATGATGAGTTTATGACTTCATTATGTTACTTTTTGCAACAGCAGCGAAAATTCTGCCTTGATACGCATCCTAGCCTCCTAGGCCCAGATCGACAACTGACTGTTTGATAAATCATTTAATTACGCCATTGTACGAGTATTAGGAATTCACGAGTAGTTCTTGTTCGATATAACTAATTAAAACAGGTTTTCTTATACTGAATAATTAATGAAGAGGACTCACCAGCTAAATTGATGGCTTCAGCATAAGTGTATATTCTATCTTCTTGACTATTACTATTTATATTTACAACGCTAATATTTAAGCTACTATTAATACTGTCTCCGTGTCCATTTCGCTTGGTTTCCATTTTCACCGTCATTTTCGCTCCAATTGTACCCTCCCTGGAACAATTAAAAGGTAATTTAGAACTTCTTCTTCTTTTAATTCTGTCCTCGACGTTACGTCCATATTATACAGTTTGGGTCTAGGAAGTGGCCACGTTTATTGCATCATCAGAGGCGTTGTTCAAATCGTCAAGGGTGCTAGTACATGGACACCTGAGGCACTCAAGCAGGTGGGACGTAGTCCGATCGGGGGCGCCGCGCCGCACTTATACTTGCTGTTGGCGAAATCAATGATACCTCAAACACGCATTCACGGTTTAAACTAAACTTATACTGTCACAAACTGTACTGTGTGTGTCGTATCCCGTCATTGTCTGTGTGTCTTATCCCGTAAGTGTAACTTAGTATATGTTCAATGATAGGTACCTCATTCTTCCAGATTACGTTTGCAGCGGCTCACCGGAGTACGCAATCGATTCAGTTCATTACTAAGCAAGTGTTTTTGGTGTTTCAAGAAGTTGTGCTAGCAAACTGCATAATTATTTAGAATGTACTATAAACTTGCTATGTTGACAGGAAAATAATTACTTTCTTATTTGCAATTTCGTTTTGATAGTGAGAATGTATTAGTGTGTAAGGAACCTTGGAAAGGTTGATGACACTTCACTTACTTCGTACCAATCCTTTTTCTTAAATAAAGTTACCCCTTATAATAAATATGAAATATTGGGAACTCAAAACAAACAGTAAACATGGTAAATATCCCGTTTTCAGTGTTAATAGTACCTAGTGTGGATTCAAAGTAACCTTAAAATGAGACGGAAAATAATCCAGAATGACCCTAAAATTCGCCGGTTCCCAAAGGTCAAAATGACAAGAAGACGATAATTGTGAATGTTGGTTTCATAATGGGACTTTTACACCATTTAAACCCTGCAGCTACCTGCTGGCTGCAGAGTTTCATTTGTTAAAGTGACCCTTCACACAATGTCGTGCGAAAACGGCCGGAGGGGTCGTAAACACCTTTCTTTTTTTCGGATGGGAAATCTTCAAATGACTTCTCCCGCTCAGGAACAGGAGGGAGTGTCAGACTTTTACTGACTAAAAATCCATGTTCAAAACGGTGAAGGAAAACATCGTGAGGAAACCGGCATGTCCTAGAACCAAAAATTCGAAGATATGTGACATCTACCAACCCGCACTGGGCCCGCGTGGTGGATTATAGTCTCTCTCATAGAGAAGAGGCCTGTGTCCCAGCAGTGGGAACATTAATAGGCTGATGATGATGATGATGAAAGGGTACAGGGCCGGTATCGGCAGTCTCGACAGAGATAACGACAAAATCGATTCGAATCGAACCGATTTTACTTAGAAACTTAGCGATTGTTAGCGTTACTCGAAAGTTAGTGATTTGACCGGCCCTAGTACCCTTTCATCATCATCATCATCAGCCTATTAATGTTCCCACTGCTGGGACACAGGCCTCTTCTCTATGAGAGGGAATGGACTATAATCCACCACGTAAGCCCAGCCGGGTTGGTAGATGTCACATGTCTTCGAATTTTTGGTTCTAGGACATGCCGGTTTCCTCACGATGTTTTCCTTCACCGTTTTGAGAGCAGCTAGTACCCTTTAGTAAGGCTAATATTAGTGACTCAACAGATGAATAGATCTTATGGAATTTGTTGAACATTTTGACAACAACCTTTAGCTTACTGTCGTACTCTATATAACCTCGTTTGTTTAAATAATAACAGCGCACTACTGAGGTGTATTTGTTATCATATTCATTGTGACATTTTGTTTATTTTTTATCACCTGTTCTTGTATGCAACGGCGGATTAAACTTATTATTCAGAGCGTTTGTAAAGCCTGAGATTCTTAAATTAAGACGTAGGTATGTATATATTCAGCAGAATTCTGTACTTAATAGATACTTCTTTACAGGAAATGATCTCCAATAGAAAAGCAACGTACAACCTAATTATTAATTATTTTTAACCCAAAATACAAACAGGAATACGAAAAGCATTTCAGTCTAAATTTTTGACACATTTTATATGTACCTATAAAGTCTAGTCTTTTTGTGCAATGCGTATTTTATTTCCATGCGCTCGTACTAGGCCCACAGATCAGTCAAAGTTTAAACTAGCTTTGACGGCTTAAACATAAGTTAAATAGCAAAAAACACTAATTGATAATATATTTAATATGTTAAATCACATAGATAAAACGATTATTTTAAAAAAAGACACGTTTAACCAGTATTTAAATGACTACAGAATTAGAAGTTCTTGTTTTCTAAAAATATTTTATAATGTTTTAATTGCCAATAAATTGTAGAACACATTCTAGAAAACTTATAAAATTAACTACTGGTTTACATTAGTTTCATATCCTAGGAATACGAAATATTGTGAAATTAGTGATACTCGTTCATTCTGTTTTGTTTGATCACTTATTAAGGATCTTTATAGAATAAATGTTGATGGATAGAGAGGGAGAGGAAGACCAAGGAAACGATGGATGGATCGTGTGAGGAATGATATGAGACAAAAGGTGTACATCAAAGTAAGCAATCTCTACGCAAAAATTATTACTGGGAATCGATTTTTTTTTGGAGTGAAAAATCACGTTTTACGGAAAAACTCAATGTAACGCACTCAAAACATTGTGCTTATGGACGGATTTAATAGTAAACGCGTTATGGAGGTATTTAAAGTAAAGTTATGACTTAAAAACTAGTATTTGAAAAAAAAATGTGTGAATGTTGGAACTGCCCCACTAAATCTCCGTAACTAGAAGGTTCCCAGGTATGGTCTATAACAAAAAAAATATCGGATGGCTAATGCTGATTCTTTGGCCAAAAAATAGGTGATTAGGTATTTAAAAAAATAACTTTTATGTCAAAAACTCTTCAAAGTTAATTAAACTCTAAAATAAATTCCCTGTTCATCAAAAACCCATTAAATTATACAAAACAAACTTTGATAACGATAATATCTATTATCTATAGACTCATTAATTACGAAACCAATTTATCTGTGGTGTATTTACTTATAAGAAAATTCCTTAAAATTTTGAACCTATCAAAGGTTCAAAATTTTAAGGAATTTTCTTATAAGTTTAACCCGCCTGCCAAGATGGGTTTAAATGTTTTTAGGAGTATACCTACCTTGTGAACGGGTGCATTCAATATTAAAAGGATATTATAGGCTATAGCGGGCTACTTCGCCCATACAATGTCTATACTTAACAATATTAAGCTGAAGAGTTCGTTTGTTTGGTTAAACGCGCTAATCTCAGGAACCACTGGTTGGAATTGAAAAAATATTTTTGTGTTGGATATAAGTCCATTTATCGAGGAAGGTTATAAGCTATATTATGTGACGCAGACGAAGTTGCACGGGTCAACTAGTTTAAAATATGGAAAAAATACGGAACAGAAGTGTTGCCCTAAACGCCTCTGTTACGTTTTTTTGGATGGATATAAATTAATTCAGTAAAAAATATTTGAGGAAACGGGAATACGTTTGTATGCCTTTCCTCTTAAGGATGTTAAATATAAAGCATTGTTAAAAACCTTTTTTCATTAACAGTTTTAAATTACTGCAAATTTTCAACGATACGATTTATTTTTAACGTTCTTATTTATTAGTCTCCATCTCTTTTTTTTTCGATCTTTGGCCACCCAATGCTGAATGTAGTACTCTTCCAAATCTCTCCATTTTTGGCGGTTTATTATATATTATTTACTATATTATTTACGCCTAAATATATATATTATATAAATAAATAACAGTTACCTGTTTAATAATTTGTAATCCTAATACTTATTAATCAGAAACCATTTTCCATAAAGCAACGAGATAGTCCACTGAATAAATTAAATCACAGTTTCAAAATTAAAAAAAAACACACATCAATAATTATCTAGAACCAATTTCAGCAAAAAGTAATTATATGGAACTCCAAAAAAATAATGTCACTCATTCTAAATTTGAAAAAGTCTGCACATTTTGGGAAACGACTCGCACGCACTGTGTTGAGAGTTCGACTGCGAATCGAAGAGAAAATTGTTATTTATTTAGTTGTTTTCTATGGTTGAACTGCACTGCCAGATATTTATTATTTAGCCTAGGTTTTTGAAGGCATATTGTTCTTGGTTTGATAAATAATTCGGTTACTTAGTTCTTTCGCCATTGAAGCCTTTTCGTTTTTCGAGAGAATATTGCAACGTTGACAGTGATTAACGAGAGTTCTGATACCTTGAAGGAAGAAGTTTAATAACTCAAGGATGGGTTAACATACTTTTCATTATCAACATTTTAGCCAGTAAAGTGGTGCATTAATTATTAAAATGAGAAGTGAGAGCGAGCGAGCGAGTGAGTGAGTGTGAGTGTTTAAAGTGAGATAGTCCCTCTCCCCGGCTTCTGTCATACTTCTCAATTCTGTGCGTCGTTCATACTCTTAACTTATATTTAAGGTTAGCGTATCATGAGTAATTACTCGTATAACTCATCTAAACATTTTTATTAGCTAATTATCAGGTGCTTCAGCCACATTTTATTTTCACAATTATTTCATCCTTTCTTTGATTTCCCATTAATATTGTGGCAGTACACTCTCAAACTGAGGGCTGTGAGGCACATATATGAGGTTCTTATTGAACCGTTGTGTGCAGTTCAGATGACAGTCGCTGCAAGAAAAGTTAACTTATTTAATAATTATGATCATATCGATTCTAATTGAATGACCCTATACTATGTTATTTAGGTACCTACTTACTATCGTAATTTTATTTATATTAACCGAAGGGATTGTTTACCTAAGAATAATTTTAAATCTTAATTACTTCTTATTGGAATTTAAAATTATTGCCAAGGAAACAATTTGTAAAGTATTCGATTCATAGTTGTGATTCTAGTTTGACTGGAAGTCTATGTTAGCTCAGATGGGGAAGGCGAGGTGCCTAGAGCTAAAATATACATAATTTGGTACAGTTCGTGCCACGAAAGATGAGACCAATCACACAACTTGAAACTTTATGAAATCTTGATTATGCTCGAGGTAAAACATTAAGAAGACAAAGTAGGAAGATGGTTTCCGACACTTAAATGTCAAAAGAAGTATTTCGTTACACAATTATCTCGTATACAAGTGGTGTGACGGGTCTCATCTTTCGTGGCACGAGTTGTACAGTCAAAGGTCAAAATTCCACTTCCACCGCAATGTACATTATCGTTTGCGCTATACGGGCGGCGGCGCCTATACACACATACGCATATTTATCCGTGTGAGTGATGTTCCAACGCTAACAACCAATTTGGCCACCGTATCACTTACACAACTCATTGAAATTTGTAATAACAATCTTAAGCGGGCAACAAGTTGCTAATGTGTAAGTGTTGTCAAACGTTCTTATAGAAGGTCATAAGTACCACCAATATTGCTTTGCCATTGTGTTGCGAGATTGGCAGTCGACTTCTGACTGTTACTGTACATACCATTCGAGTAAAATATAATAATTATGGCGATAGATATAGCAATGGTGAGAAGACGATTATAGAAGAAGAGATGACGCGCCGACCAGAAAAAAATGGCATAAGGACAGCGGAATGAAGAAGATGATATCTACTCATTATTAGTGTAAGTTTAACATAATAGTCATCATCATCATCATCATTTCAGCCGAAAGACGTCCACTGCTGGACATGGGCCTCCCCCAAAGGGGGTTTTTGCCATAATCGCCACGCTTGGCAGGCGGGTTGGCGATCGCAGTACGGTTGTTACAAAAGCACAGAGAACGCCGCTGCCCATTCTCTGGTAAGTCCCTTAGTCGCCTCTTACGACACCCACGGGAGGATATGGGACATAATAGTAGTTAAATAATATTCTTATAAGACTACTGTTTGTTTGTTGTTTATAATCTTATCAGTCGCAGATGACTGAAGCAGATAGTTCTCTACCGTAGGTCATGAGCCAATGACCGCGCGAAAATATACATGATTCACCGTAGTGAACTTGAAAACAAGATAGCTAGTTTAATTATTTGTATAACATCTCATTTTAAGAAATGCTTCTCTTTTTATGAATGTCATAATGAGAGATACATATATATAGTGTGTTTGGCTACCGGTTACCGATACTATAAGGGCATATTATATTCTCATTTATATCAACAAATACTTACACGTCTACAAATACACTAGATTAGCCGATTAAATAAACAAGACTGCTGCCTTTCGAGGGGTGTGGGGTAAGGAGTATGAATAAACGTGTATTTGTTGCAATTTGTAAAGTGTTAAAACTAAGTAAATGACTACCTCTGATGTGCGAAAGTAAGCCCAAAGCCCGTCAAACCCTTTTGATGGGAAATCATCAAATGACTCCTCCCGCTCTGGGCAGAGCAGGAGGGAGTGTCAGACTTTTACTGACTAAAACCCATCCTTTGTGTTCCGGGGCCACGGTATCTCTTCCGAACAGTCCCGCAGCCCCGGCAGGCCCGTCAAGCCCTCAAGCATAGGTTTTTAAAGTTAACTCCCAAAATATTGTAACAATACGTACCTAAAGGTGTAATTTAAGTACCTATAGGTCGTTAGTAAGTTAATTAACTTACTATCGACCTACTTAAATTATACTAACTAACTCACGTGTAACCAGTTGTCAGGTAAAAACAAGTGAACAGCAGAGTTGCGATAACATAATTGATAGGCTGTTAAGGAGTCTGCCCACTACACCGTACCGTACCATGACCGTGCTATCTACGAAACCGGCACTCAAAGAAACGGGTGTGTAACGGTTGATATAATAACAAAAAATCTAACGTTCACTTGACCTAATTTCAGTTAATATACTTTTGTTTAATATAACGATCAGTTGAGATAATGAATTGTTGATATAATTTCATTTTACCTAATTTCTTATGATAAAATAAACATTTCCTATAATGCACATTTGACATAATATTCATGTAGTATAATATTCATTTACTATAATATTCATAATCTCTAATAACTTTTAATATAATTTAGACAATCTCACCCTCAACTATTGTAACCAGTAGAAATTGGATGCAATCTGGACTTTAGAGCACCCCGACTCGGACAGGTTAGGTTAGAAGGGAAGGGATGGCGGGGTCTATTCGCTCGCTTCGCTCGCTCACACGACCCCGCCATCCCCTTCGTGGTTATTTTTTTATAAACCATCCGGAAGTAGGAGCCCCGCGAAGCGGGGCTCCGTCGACCAAGCCCACCCTCAACCATGTATTGAATATTTTAAGATTTGGTTAGGTGCCATTTGAGTTATGTTAGAACTGTGACCATTAAACATGAAAATTAGGTCAAATGAATGTTATATAAAAAGAATATTATACATATTGAAAATTATATAAAATGAACGTTATACTAAATGTTTTATATTAAATGAAAATTATATCATATGAAACATTAGGTCATATGAAATTAGGTTATATGATGTTAGAGCATATGAAAATTATATTAAATGAACGTTATTTCAAGTGAAATTAGAGCATTTGTTATTATATCATACATTACACACCCCAAAGAAACATGACACGGACTAGCATCATACCCATTTATAACGGTTTTAAAACAATTTGTTGGCGAGAATATTTTGCTGGTGCCGATACGCTCCGAGCATTGCACGCGACGGTGTTGGTCAGTGCCGGAACGATCTAATGGGCTCATACTTTTCAATACCTGCAAAGAATAGTTTTTGGGGGAAAATATAATGACCACCAAAAATCACTTTGTGACCACTAACATCTATCACCTAAAATATCAATTGATCACCAAATTTAGTCAATTGAACACCAAATTTTAATAAGATGGTTGATGACAATCTAGTATTGCCTAGGCCGACTAGAACTATTTCTGAAAAGTATCAGGAACTCTAGAACTATGCTGCATGCAAATAGAACTCACGTTTTTTTATGCTCTGCTGGGAAATGATCTGCTAAGTTCACGCACATGACTTAGGTCACCCCGACACGACATTTTTTATAAACCATTCAGGAGTAGGAGCCCCGCGAGGCGGGGCTCCGTCGACCGGGTCTCCCTCGACTCGGATGCAAGTACAGTTCAATTTCTGGTGGTCATAAATAAATTTTTGGTTCTAATTTTACGATAAAAGATTTTGATTGAGAGAGATGAGAGACTTTGGTGATCATTTACTCATTTTGGCAATCAAAAGTTTTATTTTTGCCGTTACATTTTGCTAAATCTGGTGGTTCGTTAATTGTATGCCATAGTTTTTGCCTGACACGTTCCTAGCACGGTCATGGTGTGATACGGTGGAGTGAGCAGACTGCTTTAACATTGAAATGATGCGAGCATACGGTTTGCTGAATTAATTACTTTTAATTGTTATTTTTGTTTTTATCGATAATATTTGATTAATTGTGTTTTAAAAGGTGTTCAACGCCGTCTTCGAGTCATAAGGACTGCCATTTGCAACTGTGCGAATATGTGTGTCCCTACGGTCACCATGGGTGGTCTGATTATCATTATGCTTGGCATAAGGATTGGTCATCACTGTGACGCGTTGGTAAATCCATCCATGTGTGCCTTTAATCCAAATCCATTCAGTAGTTTCCATCCATCCTCACAAACTTTATAATAGTAGTAAGATTTGCAATAGTAGTAAGATGACGTAAGTTTAATAGTAGTAAGATGACAAGGAACATCTACCGCGCGTGAACGTGCATGTAACACGTAAAACACAATGCCTGTTATTAGTTGATACTTAAACAGTCAACGTTGTATCAAGGATATCAATGGCTTTCTTTACAAATATTGAAATATTGAGTATAATGCTGTCACTGCTGAGAATCTGATCTTCTTTGTCCGATAGAGTGCCTGTAATCTATCGAGCTAGCCCAGTGCGTCTTCAAATTCATGGTTCTAGGGTATGTCGGTTCGAAATGAAATGAAATGATTTCTTTTGCAAATAGGATATTAAATCACTTTCACGTCAATATTTTGTTTTAAGGGACCCATGCACACTAGCGCCACTTTAGTAAAAAAAATCTCTCGAGAACTCGTTAAATACACAATTCATATAAAATCTGATTGATAAAATCAAGTCCGCAGGGCACACCCTAAGATGCATGACTCCCTGGGGTCAAATCTACGACCTGAAGTTCGTCACTCGTGGTCTTACCCTATACTAATAGGGTTATTTCACTATATTTGTATTAGAAGGACTATTTATTTGCATATATCAACAATTTACTGCCTCGTTGGTCAAGTGAGTGCGGTCCTGGGTTCAATCCCAGGACAGGCAAAGTGTTATTGGATTTTGTCATCAGGAATTTTTCAGTAGCAGCCACCGAGACCGGATTTGTGACCGGTCGATGGCAATAGGGTTGCCTTCTATTGCATACGCCCCCATTAGGTACACCTCTGCCTTATCCTTCGGGGATTATAGTCTGATGACAACAGCGTTCCTGAACTTTATTTAATGCTAGCACTTCGCCCGCGAAAATTGTGATAGCTTGGCATCAATATAATTTATAGCTTATGTTATTTGGTAAACATGTAGCTAATGGTGAAAGAATGTTTAAAATCGGTTGAGAAGTTTTTGAGTTAAATCGTAACAAACACACAAACGAAAAATGAAATCTTTATAATATTTGTAGTATTAGTACCTATAGGTTTTAAATTGTCTACCTAATTTATAATGTTTCTAAAAAGGTACAAGGCCCTATTATATTATTATTATTATTATTATTTATTTACCAGACTACAAAGAGGTCCACTGTGTTAGTAACAATATAACTTAGCCTATGTTAGTACTTAATAACTAAAACAGATCGGGTGCGATTAGTTAGCGCCCACACTAGCGGGCTGTCTGCCCGGGCGGCTATCGATTGCAGGATAGTGTTGGGACTGCCACGCAGCCTGTGGAGTAGCGAGGCAGATTTTTTACGCCACAACGCATCAAAACTTTCAGTGCGTGCCTCGGCAAACATTGCAGAGGCACTACAGAAGCGTGGCAGTCGCAACAATACCCTGAACGCATTATTGTACTGGATACGCAGAGCATTATAAGCTTTTTGGGTATATGTGAACCACAGGGCTCCCGAGCACAGCGATGTGCAGTATGCCTTAAAAAGGACTATTTTAATTGCAGCTGTACATCGAGAGAACCGGCGTGCCAGCATATATATAGCATATAGGTGTAGCTACCTACTGTAATTCATACAAAACAATAACCTTTTCCAAGTACCCCTGTCTTAATTATTAAACCCTTCTAAAACCGTCAAATTCAAAATAAATGACAATGCGTAGGACGAGATAACTGCGTCCAAAGTCACGTCGCATTCATGAACAGTCTGCTGTTTACTGAGCAATACAAATCATTCACAACTAAATAGAAGAGATTACCTACTGAAGTCTGACCTAGAATAGTGTTCATAAGGTCATGATAGCTTAGAGGTAATCGAACCCGTGTTTAGCTCTCAGCTGTGGGTTCGATTATCTTCCTGTCCTAGTCCCATTTATCTCATAAATATCTACATCTACACTAATATTATTAAGATGAAAGATTTGTATTTTTGTGTGTATGTTTGTAATGAATAAACTCAAAAACTACTGCGCCGATTTCAAATTTTCTTTTACCATTAGAAAGTTTTTATCCCCGTACTCCCACGGGAACGGGAGCTACGCGGGTGAAACCGCGTGACGTCCACTAGTCCAATAAGTAGTTAAGTATAAGTTTAATAACCCACAGATTTGTTAGTCGGTGTTCACAAAGTTCATCCATGTTTCCTTTGCTCTGCCTCTCTCTCACATCCATTTATATTCATCACTCTTTTATTTACAAGCGTTACATTATTGCTCGTGCCTATCTAAACAGCCGCTCGGATCAATCTTCAGGTCAAGCCGCGCATAGCTAGGTTGGTCTGTGGATAGGTGACCACCTATAACATACCTACCGAGTTACCTCCATGCCTCGGATAGCACGTTAAGCTGTTGGTTCCGGCTGTCATTTGTAGATCTTTGACAGTTGTTAGGTAGTCAGAGGCCTAAAAAGTCTGACAACCAGTCTTACCAAGGGATATCGTATTAGCCGGCACTAACTGGGTTGTGGAGGTCAGATAGGCAGTCGCTCCATGTAAAATACTGGTATTCAGCTGCATCCGGTTAGACTGGAAGCCGACCCCAACATAGTTGGGAAAAGGCTAGGCAGATGATGATAACAGGTCGAAACATCTGGAAACTTCCCGCTTTAGAGCTGCGTAAACAGCCAATTTGCACGCCCTGAACTTTACCTTTACAGAGCTTGGCGAATTTAGATCTTTCTTATGCTTATAATAACTGGTATTTTGACACACTATCGACAGTTTGCTTTGAACAAATGTTGGCTTAAATTACTGAAAACTCGTATTTATGGATAAAAGTATTTTAAGCCCATTGACAAGTTAATTGAGCTTATATTGTCACTTACGGGATATCTTCCGTGATTGTTCATTGTTTTGAGCTCCCGATATGAACAATCACGGAAGATATCCCGTAAGTGACAATATAACTTTAGTTTTAAACCGTGAAAGCTTAAATGTTTGAAGTTAATTGAATGTCAATTGAGACTTACTATATTTTTCTTTTGGTTGTATTTCTAGAACTACGGTATACGTCTAATGGTTAAATACAGGGTGTAAACAGACCCCCCTTCACGAATCCATCAACCAAGCATTCTGTACATCAATTATCAAACTAAGTAACTCTACGCAAAAATTATTGATGGGACACGACTTTTTTTTTGGGTGAATAATTACGTTTTACGGTAAAACTCAACGTAACGCACTCAAAACATTGTGTTGATGGGTGCATTGAATAGTAAACGGGTTATGGAGATATTATTCAAAATAAAGTTATGCTTATGACCTTATGAGCTAGCATTTTAAAAAAAAAACTTGTGAAAAAGTTGAAACTTTAACCTTCAATATCTCCGTAACTAGAAGATTCCCAGGTACTCGTATGATCCAAAAACCGGCTTCATTAAGGGTCTACACACTTTATACATAAGTATATCAATGACTTGTTTTTTTCTATAATGCGTGAAAATTGTCGTATTATTTAATAGTATCTACATTATGATATAAGTGCGGTAAGTTGAAAATTACAGCCGAGGCGATATTGCTAGCTCGGGCCGTAGGCGAGGGCTATAATAGAGCAGAGGCTGTAATTATCAAAGCGCACGTATGTCATACGACGTTTTATAACATATTTGCGAGAAAAATAAATAAAACTCGGACTTTCTTAAACGAATATATCTTTTACTTGTTCACAAATTAGCGATGCGCGCGCATCAGCGCTTTTTTTCAAGGCAAAGACACAAAAAACAGCCAGTATTACTAATAAAGTAAATTAATATTTTTGTGTTTTTGTTACAGAAAAATGGTTGTAATTTATTGTCAAAATCAATTAAATTAAAGAATTAAATGTTTATTTATTATATTTCATCTCCCACAGTTAATTTTATTCATAAAATGTTAACCACTTTTTTGACATAAAAACTCTTTGCTAAGATTTAAAAAAGTACCGTTCCCTTTTGACGGAGCATCTTGATAAGCCGTGCGTCTATATAGATACTCTGTGGTTGTACATTACATTACTGCACAAGTACGTAATGAGATACATTACGATATTGAAATGGGTGAAATAAGAGACCCTTTACGAGCAAATGTGTTCTAGATTAATTAAAAGGTTTACTTAGATTATTCGCGTTTTTATAATTAGCATTGCGCTGCCCCATAAATATACCTATGTCACCACTACTCTTTGTATTCTGTCCTTTTTTCCTATTCTTTTTACTCTACTCCACTCGTATTCTATTTTATTACATCCCTTTAAATTAACTGGAGTGGTAACTGAGGACTCGTCAAAATTATAGTAGGGACTCTATTCTTGGACGTTGTTTCAATAAATAACAATTTTACTGTTATTTTAGCATCGTATCAACTTTATCTTCGGTAGCAGTTGAGCAAATAGTTATAATGATAAAATTAATGCTAATATTATTTCCTGTAATCACCTAAACCACTTAATGAACAAGAATAGCAAAAATTATGATAATTGTAGAAAGTGGCATAATAAAAAATAAAAAAATATTTATTTCTCACCACAAACCAAAAAATACAAACAATATTTACATAGAAGAAGTAGCCAACAATTTTTGGTTGTGGATCGCTGGTGCCTGTGGTAGGTAGTAACACCTGTAATATGGCATGTAATATAGGCATGTTTGTCTAGTGGCCGCAAGCGTGATTACTGAGCATGAGGTTCAGGGTTCGATGCCTAGGTCGGGCAAACTATTTTTACATCAGGAATCCGCAGTAGATGCCCGGAGTCAGGATCTTGGTACTTTAGTTTGGTGGTTGGTGGTTGTTGGTGGTATTGGTGGTTTTGTTGGTTGGTTCTTTGTTTGGGAAATTTGATACTTATTTACGCCCAAAGTTGTGTTAAAATTGGCAATAAAAACGAATCTTTGGTAGCTCGTAACTTTTGAATGGCTTTTTATTTTACTATTCTGTTTCCGCACAGACACAATTAATAATGAGACAAAACGATATCATAAGTTTAACTTTAGATTTACAGTGTCAAACGGTGGAGTAATAGCCCCCCGAAATTTGTAAGAAATATATGTTGAGTAGTTCAACCTTAAGTAATAAAATGTAAGTACAACTGTTAATGCACATAATGTAGGTAGGTAGGTATATCCTCTACTGCAAATCTCACAATCGAAATAAGGTTTGCTGTAAGAAAACCCAATTCTAGGTTAAGTTCGCCTTTGTACATATATTTTGTGTGCAATAAAAAATAAGTAAAGTTGATTCACGTTTCACTTTCATTGACGTTACCACAACATCCAACACTATTGATTGTTTGTTACAATTGCTATTGTTGCCAATACATATTGATACCAGTAACAAAAAAAAATACTCACTTAAAAACAGCTGCTGAAAACTACAATCTACATTGGTAATAAATAATTATACAGAAAGATACAACTCTTGGAGACTCGTTTATTTTTTATTTATCAATAAATTATCTTGAGATTTTTTTTACCCTACTTAACCCGTATGCTCCCGGCCGTGCCTCCAGAGGCACGGTGCATTGTTATTTTAATTGTGTCTGTAATTGCGGGTATTGAAGTGTTAAAAATAATTAGATACTAATATAATAAATTCACCATATGTTTATTTTAGGAAATTCTTTGCAGATGTCAACAGATAGGTCCTGCAGTCCATTCTCAGATATTTTACCTAGGATTTAAATATTTGTTCTTGGCTTGCTGCCTTTGTTTAAATTATTGTGAAAAGACTACATACAGTCCGTCCCACGAAAGATGAGACCTGACTTGTCTGCCTGTGACTGTTGACCCTTACTTGTCAATAGTATTCTAAATTGTATCAGCCCAGCGCATTTATTTAAACTTCATGTATGTACAAGTGTGGTACAAGGCGGACCTAATGCCACAAGGCATTTTCTGCCAGTCCACCTTTGGGTCAAATAGGACAGCATGTGATAGAGTACAAAAAATAAATCAGAAAAATACCATTTTATTTACTTATCTAAGAGTATTACTTAAAGTCAGTAGCGTCCTTCAGGCCAGTAGCGTTCAAGTGACGTCTACCTAATTACTGAACATCCTACCTATAGCCTGGTGAGTCCGCGAGCACCTAGGCATAACTGACGAGCAGCTTTACAGTTCAGTTTCATATTCGACTAACTTTACAGTGTATGTGTAACATGACAAGATATTAAACTTCTTTGGCTTTAATATCTGAGGGTAAAAACATCGCCACTCCGACTCCACCTGCGGGAGAAATAAGGTTTTCATAAATTGCTGGATATTTACTTCGAGGATACATTATCCTCGCCGCATCATCATCTGCCCATCAATCGATCAACTCAGCCACACACGGTCCACTGCTGGACATAGGCCTTTCCCAAGCTTGTCCCTCACCTTCTACATCCATCTGACCCAGCCACTATTTTAATGTCGCCGGTCCATCTAACTGGAGGTCATCCTAGTAAAGCGGTTAATGGGGGTCACATAGCCTAGATAGATAGATAGATTATGTATGTGAAATACATTTGTAGTGGGTAAACTGATTGGCAGCCCGTCCATGTAAAATACATTTATATCCGGGTAAACTGGAAGCCAACCCCAACAAAATTTAAAAAAGGCACGTAGATGATAACCAGGAACTTACTCATCAGATACGCGGTGAAGACGTAGAAGGTCATGGTGCAGTGCGTCATCACGAAGCTGCCCAGGAAATTGACTCCAGCCAGCCCGCTGATCCTGGCTACCATCACTCCAAGACATGCCGCCATGCCACTGAAAAAACATACATACATATTGTTGTTTGAAAATGATCAAAATAAGAGCTATGTTTTTATATGTTTGTCTGTATGAGTGATATTTATTTATTTGTGGGAAACTATGTGCGCTTTTATTTAGGCAGTCTTTAAGATGTCGCCTAGTATTAGTGAAAACGGGCATAATACCCATACATTATATAATATTATCCTTTAATTATTTTTCTTTACAATTACTCAGTTTTGTCAAGCCCAAGCTTTACGTTGCAATTTGCCAGTTTGACAACAAATTTAGTAAATTGATGCTTAAATCCGAAATCACCCAGATCATTCGTAAAAATATTCAAAATGACTGTATTTCCTTACCTGTAAGACGTTGGAAACAATTCCACATAATATGAAAACAGCACACCCATACACAAATTCGTCATCGTCATCCCCACAAACAGTATCAGACTCGCTAGGTTATTCTGGTTGAAGATAGCTCCTAAGCTTGACAGAGCTGGTATTAGGAGGAACATGATCATCAGTAACTTCTTCCTAGAAGCTAACCTGGATACCACCAGGGTGATGCCTGCGAAGACCAGGCCGTGGGTTATACCTGACAGTAAGGTGTGGGACTTTATTGAGGATGAGCAGGTCGCCTGGAAGAAAGCGTTAACAGTTATTGTTAAAAATTGGGTTCCATCATGCGGGATACACAGAACTGTGAGGTTGGGTTTAGAGTGGTTTAGAATGGGTGAATCCAGAGAGTGAAATGGCAAAAACTGAAGAAAATTCAAAATGTTAAGGGGACTACAGGAGGTAAACGCGACTTTTATAATGCAAAAAAACATATGATTCACTGCAATAAACAAAACCAGAAACAAATATGATATTCTTCAGGATTTATGCTAGTATGATAGGGTTTTGAAAACATAATACAACTAATTTTACTCGATAAAAAAAAATACGAACTTATCTCTAAAAATTTCTTTTAACGCGTAAAAACTATACTAATATACATGCGATCATTCTGATTATTTGCCAAATAATTCTACAAGCAACATATTAGCCAAAAGATTAAGAAGAAAATAAATCTATTGATTGGACTAAAAAATAAAACACTATCATGTTTTATTTTTTAGTCCAATCAATAGATTTTTGGTAAATCGCAAAAAACTACTCATTTCGCACTATTCGGCCCGCAGTGATTAACGTAACAACCACTTTGTAGTGCAATTTGATTAGAACTTTATTCTAAGGGTATTCTAAACGAAGTTTGAACCACCACAAATTTTAATAGAGTTGCTAATTTAGCTCCTGTAGTTTCCTTAGAGCAAAAAAGTATACCAGTATCATTCTCGTGATAAATGGCGTGCAAAAGTTTCTGCCTATCCCATTGAAACATTGAAAACAATAAAAAAGCATTGTGTGAATGCTCACGTCAAGTTTGTGAATACGTGACATTTATTCACAGACTGCGCATATTTTCATAGCTGCTTATCCTCTATCTTTTAGATGAGGATGTGACTGAATATACTTACCGTATCATAAGAAGTCGATACGTTAGCAGTAGATTTGAGGATGCTGCACAAACTTCTGGAATCGTTCGCATTGGATGAGCTGGTCCCAGCCGTGAAGGCCTCGATGATGTACGGCATCCACATAACCAGGCTATTGTTACTGAGGGAAATCAAGAACATTCATTTAGTAGGTAAATACTATGAGGAAAACTATTTGATCTTTGTTCTAATATGATTTTCTGATTTGCCGTTGACGGAAAACATAGAGAGATCTTTCTACTTTTTATTTACATAAAACACGTTGACTTTGACTTCGATTTCCCCGTTTTTTCACGTAGCGGGGAAATAAATTAAATGGCAAAGGTCATTGTTAGGATGGTAAAGCTACTTAAACTACAAAGGAATACTGACTTATTTAAAAATAGTACCAGTCCCTTTTGAAATGAAATGAAATTATTTATTTTGCAAATACGATATTATATCACTTATACACGTCAATATTCTGTGGCGGCCGGCATTTTGCAAATACGATATTATATCACTTATACACGTCAATATTCTGTGGCGGCCGGCATTTCCTAACTGACTACTCCTGAGAAGAAATACCGAAACAAACTCAGGGATCGTGGTCTCTTTTAAAGTCCAGACACTATTATTTGAAACTAGCTTCTGCCCGCGACTTCGTACGCGGATCCTGTTGCTTATGCCAGCGACAACGGGGTCGTCAAAATCGAAGATCTGAAACGTCTGATGTCGAATTTTAAGAGCCCGGGGACGGGAATACAACGGGATGCGCGAGACGATTCGAGACGTTCCAGATCTTTCATGTTTGTAAGTCAACAGGAAATGCCCATCAGACTAAACATTTTTATAAGTCAACAGGAAATACCCATCAGACCAAACAACACTTGCTAAGACGTCATTCCTATGTGTTATGGTGTAGCTGGGCTCTTGGAGTTCCACAACAGGTGTTCAAGACCTTCGAGGTGTTCCAGATCTTCAAATTTATTCTTACAGCAGAAAATGCTCATCACGTAGAACAATTTTTGCTATGGTACCATTTTTGTATCTCTTATAGTTCAGCCGGTCTGTTGCGGTTCTGCATCAGGTGTTTGTTTCCAAGATAAAAGTCAACAGGAAATGCCCATCAGACCAAACAACACTTGCTAAGACGTCATTCCTATGTGTTATGGTGTAGCTGGGCTCTTGGAGATCCACATCAGGTGTTCCAGATCTTCGATTTTTATTAGTCAACAGAGAGCGCTCTGAACAACTTTTGCTAAAACGTCATTCCTATATATATGTTAGTGTAGCTGGGCTCTTGGAGATCCACATCAGGTGTTCCAGATCTTCGATTTTTATTAGTAAACAGAGAGTGCTCATCAGATTGAACAACTTTTGCTAAAACGTCATTCCTATATATATGTTAGTGTAGCTGGGCTCTTAAAGTTCCACATCAGGTGTTCCAGATCTTCAACAGAAAATGCTCATCACGTGGAACAATTTTTGCTATGGTACCATTTTTGTATCTCTTATAGTTCAGCTGGTCTGTTGCGGTTCTGCATCAGGTGTTTGTTTTCAAGATAAAAGTCAACAGGAAATGCCCATCAGACCGAACAACTTTTGCTAAGACGTCATTCCTATATGTGTTATGGCATAGCTGGGCTCTTGGAGTTCCACAACAGGTGTTCCAGATCTTCGATTTTTATAAGTCAACAGAGAGTGCTCATCAGATTGCACAACTTTTGCTAAAACGTCATTCCTTATATGATAAAGTGTAGCTGGGCTCTTGGAGTTCCACATGAGGTGTTCCAGATCTTCAAATTTATTCTCTCAGCAGAAAATGCTCATCACATGGAACAATTTTTGCTATGGTACCATTTTTGTATCTCTTATAGTTTAGCTGGTCTGTTGCGGCTCTGCAACAGGTGTTCAAGTTTCGAAGATAAATTATAGCCTATATCTTGCCCAGACTTAATACCTATACAACAACAAAAAAATCATTTAAATCCGTCCAGTAGTTACGAAGATTAGCGTGTACAAACAAACAGACAAAAAGACAGATTTTTTTTTGGATTCGTGCTCTATTACTGTTTCTAAACCCCCCTCAATTATTTATTACTAGCTTCTGCCCGCGACTTCGTACGCGGAACCTGTTGCTTATGCAAGCGACAACGGGGTCGTCAAAATCGAAGATCTGATACGTCTGATGTCGAAGTGCAATTCTCTATCCGTGAACGTCTTCGACTCGCGAGACAATGCGTGAAGTTCACGATCAGCAGTCAGTCGCGCATCACGGTCCCCACTTGTCTCTAGATACCTAGAAGTCGATGTGTAGATACGCTGAGAACTCAAGCGTAATTCTCTTTACGTGAACGTCTCCAACTCGCGAGACAATGCAGACGTTCACGATCAGCGGTCAGTTGCGCATCATATTCTTCACTGGTCTCTAGAGACCTTGATGTAGATGCATAAATACGCTGAGAACGCAGGCGTGCTTCGCGATCTGAAGAGGTTTCCACGGAGCGAGTTGAAGCCTGATGTTCTCGAGCAGCATCAAATCTCTCCTGACACTCTTCGGTAGATTCTTGGAATCTTATGATCCTTAATCTTTTAGCTCCTTTGGAACATTGGGAAAGATTTGACCTCTTTCTAGGCTTATAGTTTTATTACAATCTAAGTGACTGCTCCACTGTATTACCGGGTAGGCTACTGTGTCACGAAGATAAATGGATAAGGAAATTAAACACTGAAATAAAATGAGCCGGAAGGCATATTTAAAAAACTAAAAGGGAGTTTTGGCCACGTCAAATTTTAAATGATATACCATCGTCATCGAAAATCAGTCCTAAACTGTTACCACCTTGACCGCGTGTAGGTACTCCCAGCTTATGTTATTTTATAATTATACATTGAAATTAGTGATAGCTTTGATTTCCACATCAGATGTTTATGATCTTCGATTTTTATAAGTCAACAGGAAATGCCCATCAGACCGAACAACTTTTGCTAAGACGTCATTCCTATATGTGTTATGGTGTAGCTGGGCTCTCGGAGTTCCACATCAGGGGTTCCAGATCTTGAAATTTATTCTCTCAGCAGAAAATGCCATCACGTGGAACAATTTTTGCTATGGCACCATTTTTGTATCTCTTATAGTTTAGGTGGTCTGTTGCGGTTCTGCATCAGGTGTTTATGTTTTTTCCAAGATAAAAGTCAACAGGAAATGCCCATCAGACCGATCAACTTTTGCTAAGACGTCATTCCTATATGTGTCATGTTGTAGCTGGGCTCTTGGAGTTCCACAACAGCTGTTCCAGATCTTCGATTTTTTGTAAGTCAACAGAGAGTGCTCATCAGATTGAACAACTTTTGCTAAAACGTCATTCCTATATATGTTATATTGTAGCTGGGCTCTTGGAGTTCCACATCAGGTGTTCCAGATCTTCAAATTTATTCTCTCAGCAGAAAATGCCCATCACGTGGAACAATTTTTGCTATGGTACCAATTTTGTATCTCTTATAGTTCAGCTGGTCTGTTGTGGTTCTGCATCAGGTGTTCAAGTTTCCAAGATAAATTATAGCCTATATCTTGCCCAGACTTAATACCTATACAACAACAAAAAAATCATTCAAATCCGTCCAGTAGTTCCGAAGATTAGCGTGTACAAACAAACAGACAAACAGACAAACAGACAAACAGACAAACAGACATAATTTTTTTTTTGATTCGTGTTCTTTTCCTGTTTCTAAACCTTCCTCAATTTTTTTTTTTTTAATATATTCAATGTACAGACACAGTTTTTCTACTGTTTTATTATATGTATAGATTACATATAATAAAACAGTAAAAAAACTGTGTCTGTACATTGAATATAATAAAAAAAAAAATTGAGGGGGGTTTAGAAACAGTAATAGAGCACGAATCCAAAAAAAAAGTTCTGTCTGTTTGTCTGTTTGTCTGTTTGTCTGTTTGTTTGTACACGCTAATCTTCGGAACTACTGGACGGATTTGAATGATTTTTTTGTTGTTGTATAGGTATTAAGTCTGGGCAAGATATAGGCTATAATTTATCTTGGAAACTTGAACACCTGATGCAGAACCACAACAGACCAGCTGAACTATAAGAGATACAAAAATGGTACCATAGCAAAAATTGTTCCACGTGATGGGCCTTTTCTGCTGAGAGAATAAATTTGAAGATCTGGAACACCTGATGTGGAACTGCAAGAGCCCAGCTACACTTACATATATAGGAATGACGTTTTAGCAAAAGTTGTTCAATCTGATGAGCACTCTCTGTTGACTTATAAAAATCGAAGATCTGGAACACCTGTTATGGAACTCCGAGAGCCCAGCTACACCATAACACATATTGGAATGACGTCTTAGCAAAAGTTGTTCGGTCTGATGGGCATTTCCTAAAAACATAAACACCTGATGCAGAACCGCAACAGACCAGCTAAACTATAAGAGATACAAAAATGGTACCATAGCAAAAATTGTTCCACGTGATGGGCATTTTCTGCTGAGAGAATAAATTTGAAGATCTGGAACACCTGTTGTGGAACTCCAAGAGCCCAGCTACACCATAACACATAGGAATGACGTCTCAGCATGTTTTTAGTCTGATGGGCATTTCCTGTCGACTTATAAAAATATTTAGTCTGATGGGCATTTCCTGTTGACTTACAAAAATGAAAGATCTGGAACGTCTCGAATCGTCTCGCGCATCCCGTTGTATTCCCATCCCCGGGCTCTTAAAATTCGACATCAGACGGTTCAGGTCTTCGATTTTGACGACCCCGTTGTCGCTGGCATAAGCAACAGGTTCCGCGTACGAAGTCGCGGGCAGAAGCTAGTTTTTTAATATATTCAATGTACAGACACAATTTTTTTACTGTTTTATTATATGTATATAGATATAGATATAGATAGATGTGAGTGTGATCATGTAGTCATTGGCTCTTTCCTCAAAAGACCATACCAGGTTTGAATTGACTGTTTTAGACTTTCATAAAGAAAATCAATAAATAAAAAAATCACAAAAAACCATACTAGACAATCTTCTGGATCTTCTTTTTCTTTTAATAAAAACATCACGGATATTATCCCGTAAGTACTTTAAGTTGAGTTGACCTGTCCCGACAGACGGCACGCATGCATCAGTCATCGTGTAACTCAACCACATTTTAGGGAGCTCAACGACCTGTCACACGACCCTACCAGATCTGCAGAATACGACTCGCTTCGTTCTGTCGCGACGTTCTATACGAGAGCTCAGACCAAGTAAAAAACCAAGACATAGCGCTGCGAATAATAAAGTGAGGCCAGCGCAAATTACGTCTCGCTCTGTTCATACACACTCACGCGCACACATTTACATCAAACTACAATAAACTACGCCTCAATAAATGCACAACATGTATACGAAACCGGCCTTTTTTTTGGTCTGAGTGTACACGGTACACGGCAAGACGTAAGTTTGACGTTTTGAGTTCCCACCTTTACCTTTTTATTTGGTCTGAGCCAGTCCGTTGAATGTAGATTTTGCAATCCAGACTAACAATATTAACAAATTGTTTTGAGTTCCCGATATTTCACGGCGCTGTTGCAAGCACGGATAAATAAACATCCCGTTTTTAGTGTTAATGATAATGTTAGTGAGTTTATAAGTTGATGTTTATAAGTTTTAAAAGTGACATGGTCACCATGTCACTTTTAAAACTTATAAACATTATTTTCTTGCTGGTTACTACACTATGTTGTGCTACTTTTTCTTAGCCGAAACACAAGGAAGCGGCGGATGTTTTGGGGGACTGTCATATGTAATTTTTACTTTGAAATTGAATTAAAATTTAGATTTTGAATAGGTAGAGAGCAGGACAATAATGATGAAGTCGACATGCTGTCAAACAAGGATATGACTAAACCCTTCGGTCAATCAACTTACATGCAATAAATGACAGCAGTCAAGTAGAAGAGCTGCAAGGTCCTCCAGATAAGAGGTGGCTGGAACAGTGGTATGGTCTGCAGCCACAGAGACTTCAAGATGTGGATATCGCGTTTTTTGGAACTTCGGTCCTCATGCAAGACTACTTTACGAACCTGGAAGTGAAGAATATTGGTATAATTATGTCAGTTTAGCCATAGTTTTGAGCAAAATCAGTTACATTTCGGAATTAACCACATGATAGATGAGTAAGTCGAGAACCTTTTGAACCGATGGACTATGCAATACTTTAAAAGTCCATTTAACTGATATAGAAACTTGTGGTCATCATAGGTTTTACACTTTTAAATAGCCATGCGCAACAGAATAACTGATTCCATATTATCAGTTATTGCCCGTTCTTCTCTTTAAAGATTTACGGTTTGAATTTTTTTTAAAAACAACGGCTTTCTGGCTAACTGACCGTTTGTTTCCTTGCCTATTCAAAACTGCCTGTAAATTATTTAATATACGTTTGAGTTCGGGTACATACTGGATACTCATTCTTCCCTCCATTCCTGGTCCAGATCTTGGCAAGATACTCCAAAGCCAGCTCCTCACGACCAGCATTCACGAGGAACTTGGGGCTCTCGTAGTAGAAGTGCAGTAGAAAAGCGCTGATGCCCAGAGGGGCAGCCATGAGGATGATCAGCAGCCTCCAAGGTGTGAAGATGAGGAGGCCCAGGTTATAGGCGAAGTTTAGCTGGAGTATGAAGTAGGCTGGCACTGTAGGCAAAAAAACAACAGCTATTCATGTGAACGTTTTTAAAAATATTTACCTTAACATAAACTGACAACCAAAAGCAGTTTGCAGTTGATATAATTGAAATCGAAATGCAATTTGTATGGTCTTCAAAAAGTTACTGCGAGTCTATTAGATTATAAACACAGTTATGATGAGAATTTTTTTCCTTTTTTACAGGTATGATAAAAATAAATAAGAACTAATGAGAATTAATAGGAGAGTGAACTTTTGAGAATTATTAAGAGTAGGTACTTTATCTATCTAGTCATCGGGGTTCCTGTGTTTGAGGTACTAATTCCAGCTAGTAGTTTTAAATAGCAAGTAACTTGACGAAATAATAAACAGACAACTCACCAACATAAGACAGCACGAACAGCATGAGTGCACTCGTCATGATCATCATGTAGACGCCCCGCACTGCGCTCGCGCACGACTCATTGAGAAGCGCGTATGCGCCTGATTGGACTGCGCTGCAACTGTTCACACAAACTATTGCTATAGCTCATTCAGTAGAGTCTACAACTATCTACAGATATAGTATACAAGGACCAGGAACCGATTGGTCGGGTTGTAATGTTAACTGGTTTGACTTATAACCCATATTATGTTTTATTAACCATTATAAGGGTTAACCTTTTATAATAGATGGGTTGGGGACTGACCTGAATAAAAGAGACTAAGCACCAAGCGCGGGCTAACTGCGCCACTTTCTTGCTTATTTTTTATGTACAAAAATGAACACTGTGCGTGAACCGTCTACTATTTAGCGGGTTGATTAACCCTGTAGTACAGGTTAAACTATACTCTACGGTTTGGTACTAGGGTAACTTTTTCGGTCCCTGATGTTTTACCGGTCGTTTCATTTAGTTCATCTGAAGCAACTCAAAGTGATGATCTAATATAACTGAAGATGACGTTACTAAGGCTTACTCACAAGCTTGAACTGAAAACTTTCAGGACTGCCAGCATGATCCAGTTGGCGGAGAAGGCGCTGATGAAGGATGATAAGAAACTCCCCCAAAGCGCTATCAGCAAGGCCTTCCGTCGTCCTTGCGTGTCTGATATGTAGCCCCATGTCAGTGACATGAGGATTGGTCCTGCAAGGAAAATAATAATAATGATCACATTTTGGAATAGAGTAAAGATTGCCATAAAACATACACACAATAAGATACTACATGTACAATTCTGAAGGCCATGGAAACTCGAACCAAATCGGCAAAGCCGTTAAAGAAAATAGTCAGACTTAGCTGGCTACTATGCCGCCTGTTAGAATTGGGTACTCACACTGCTCGTACATAGAAACCAGTCTAGCCGCTGAGGTCTATAATTACGAGTATGATTGGGCAGCTCTGCTGGTTAGCAGTTTCAACGAGAAGCAGTTCAGATATTTTCATCCGGTTAAGAGAACAATTTTAATTAAGACGAAGCTACTACAAACACAATAAATGGTTCATGTCTATCTAAAACACGTACCAACAAAAGGCATGGACAGCATAACACTCCTCTGCCAGTGCTCAAGCTGGAAGTCGCAGGCGCTGCCGGTGACGACCACGGAGAAGCCGAAGATGTCGATTCCCATCCCCAGCAGGCCCAGACTGAGGACAGCGAGAAGACCACAGTTGTAGTAGCCGTTACCTGAAGAGAAGACAGTAAGTTGCTAACCATAAGAATGTCTTTGAAATTAAAAGGGATAGGAAAATTAAATGTAAAGATAGCTTTATAGATAGATCTTCAGCTGCACGTAAATTTTACAACGCAACATACATCGGAACTGTGTTAACAAAACTGAGCAAAAGATTTATTGCGTTCAAATCCTGTGCAAATTGCACCATTAAACGTACTACTAATTATTTGTATTCTGCTTCCCGAGGCACTTAGAGGCATTTGTGAATCGAATTTGCTGTATTTCGGACAGAATCGCTATTTGTCCACACTATTCTTTTATCAGAAATGCTAAAAGATTTTGTTCTATTATTCTTTCTATGCTATCTCTTCCAGCTTTGTGTGTAGTCTTGAATTAGTTTGAGTACTAGACTTTATTCAATAATCAAAATAATAGTAGTTACCTGTTAAATTAATAGCCTCTTCATAATCATACACCTTATCTGCAGTGGTACCAGTACAACAAGTAGGATCCTTAAAATCAACAGCACCGTGGTATGAATATTTCTCACTTTTGTCGCCGACTCCTGCGACGTTTACAATGTATATCCCACTACGGACCATTGTGTGGTTGTCACTTCAAGTTCTGTAATAAATTAATATAATCTTGACTATAGGTTGGTGATAAATGATGTTGATTTTGAAAAAGTTTAACATGCCAAAAAATAAAATGTTTTGGAAACTAGATAAAATCTGGGTACTCTGATCAGAAACACCGAAACAAGCACTCAGAGGTCACACACAGTCTCTTTTAAAGTCCAGACTGAATTTGGTCAAGTCATAATATACGGACCTTGGAGATTAATGTCTGAGACGGTCTTTTGTTGAAAGGACCCAGACAGATTTGAGTGGACCTGATGCTCAAATACACTTGTCCCTTCGTAGAGTTTTTTTTTTAAATTAAAGACACTCACTTCACTGTATTGTTAATTCACAAATTCGATGATAATTTATGGATGATAATGTGTATAAATTCATTGAATGTTGAAATATACAGACAAGATGAGTAAACATAAACAACAACTACCTAGAGTAACTTTATCACTGAAATTAGTTAATGACTATAGACAGGCGGCTGCGTACATCAAGCTTAAAATTTTAAGACAAAATCTGAACTGAGTTTATCAAGCGATGGTTCTGTATAATAACAGATTTGCGCTTAACATTGTGTTGATTACTTATTGAGATACTTTTACGTTTTAGTCTCGTAATCGCAAACTGTGCGACTGCTGAGCGTGGGATAGTTTTTTTATTTTATTTTTTTCAGATGGGAAATCATCATTTGACTCCTCCCGCTCTGGGCGGAGTGTCAGACTTTTACTGACTAAAACCCATCTATGTTCCTTCATCGCCCTTTGTGCTTCGGGGCTACATTATCTCTTTCGAACAGTCCCGCAGCCCCGGCAGGTATCGGCCCTTGCGGACCCCTTCCTTTTGCTGACATCCTTTTGAGGCGCGCGTGGAACACAAACGCGCCCTCGACACGGCCTGTCGTCATAAGACGGACGGACGGCGAGCTAGCCCATAACTCACCGTCCACAGGCCCGACGCCCGGGGCGTCTCCCGCAGCGGCCGGGACGTGAGGTTGCGGACGTGCATGATTGCTTCGCAGAAGGAAGTGACGGCGTCCCATTACGTCTCGTTTCGGACCATGAACCAGGGCCGGATGCGAGAGGTCGCCGCCGCCAATCGCCGCTTCAAGGACAGAGCGTGGGGTCCGGTGTGAAGCTGGAAGCAGTGTCCTTCCCATCAGGAATTTCTCAGTAGCAGCCCGCAGTTTGGAAGCTGGCGGTATACTCAATACTCAATTGTTTATTGCGTTCCATAAGGTATTACAAGGATGGTGTTATAAAATAAAATAAAATAAAAGATCATTATGGACCCTGTCGGGCACAGCAACATTAGGAGAGAGGAAGACAGAGGAAGAGGGCTTAGTAGCAATTCAATACGTAGTTTTATTATAAATTATTAGATGTATTAAATCGGGTGTATAGTTATGAATATTTATACATATTTAAATAATTAATTAGATCTGTGTTTATAGGTATAATATATTATATTAGTATTTATTATTTATGTAATGCAGTAATGTAGAATAATCAAGACAATTATTTAAACTATTATCATTATTATTAAATTATATTATTGTTTATGTATTTATATTTTTATATTTATATTTGGTTTCCTACATTCTATATTATAATTATTATGTATAATTGAGAGTGAATAACTTTATTTTGCAAACGATTTGTCATCTAAAAACTCCTTTACTGAGTAATATGCCTTTGTTTCTAGAAATTGTTTCAATTTATTTAAAAATATATTTGTCTTTTCTACTTCTCGAATGTCGTTTGGCAATTTCTTATAAATTTTTGTGGACATAACTAAAGGGCCGGTTGAGTCAAACTCAAACTCAAAGCATTTATTTCAATTAGACCATTACGGCACTTTTGAAAGTCAAAAATACAAAAAAGAAAATCAAAGCTACAGTCCCAGTCATGAGTGCATTTTAAGTCGGGATTGGGGTATATTTATTTTGTTTTTGTTGTGTCGAAAAGTATATTTTGTTTGTGTTTCTTCACAAGTGGTGTAAAAATATGGGTGTTTTCTGACAAATTTACATAGTTCAAAAATATATAAACAGGGAAGTGTGAGTATTTTGTGTTTTCTGAAGTGTGGTTTGCAGCTATCTGTTTGTTCTATGTTGGTTAAAATTCGAATTAACTTATTTTGTAAGATGAATATCGTCTGCGAGTCGGTACTGTTTCCCCACAGCATGACCCCATAGCTGAGCCATGCCTGAGCATAGTAAGTCACAAGTGCAGTTTGCAGGTTGGTAGTTTTTTTAATTTCGCGTAGGGCGTAGGAAAATTTTGATAGCTTTGCTCTTATTTTCTGTATAAGGGATTTCCAATTTATGTGGGTATCTATAGACAAACCGAGGAGAGTTAATTTCTTTTACTTGTTCTAGTTCTGCATGATTAAAAATGAAATTTAGTTTTAAAGGGGGTTTTTGATGGGGATGAAATGTAATTATTTTTGTTTTGGTGAAGTTAATTTCTAGATTGTGGTTATCCATCCAGTTTACTGCTACAGAAAGAAGAGAGTTTAATTTGGCATTAATATTGTCGTCTTTCTGGCACGAGGTGAGCAGAGAGATATCGTCAGCAAATAGAACACATGGTCCGTTTATAATTTTAGGAAGGTCGTTTATATAGATAAGGAACATTAAGCAGCCTGCTACACTACCTTGGGGAATTGACGCGTTTACTGCTTTGCAGTGGGATCTCACTTTAATTATTTTATTTGTGTTTCTATCGAAGTATTCAATTTCCACTAGTTGTACCATAGGGTAGGGGCTCACGAGTGGTTTTCATCATATTTAAAGGATAGCCTTTAAATATGATGAAAACCACTCGTGAGCTTTCCCTCGTATCCCTATGTATGATACCTCGTGCCCCGGAAAGCACGTTAAGCCGTTGGTCCTGCGCCTGATCTCTGTCTGGTCGTGTTTGTCGGCAGATTGCCATCCTATCGGACTATATTCTCATAAAGTCCGATAGGATGGCAATCTGCCGACAAACCCGACCGAGTCCCTCTTCTCTTACTCTCGTAAGAGAAGAGGGACTGCACCTGTGCCTGCTCACACACTTGTGCACTATGCCGTCAGGAGGACTATAATTATTAGATAATTTTATGACTCTCATAATCATCATCTGCCTAGCCTTTTCCCAAGTTTTATTGGGGTCGGCTTCCAGTCCAACCGGATGCAGCTGAATACCAGTATTTTACATGGAGTGACTGCCTATCTGACCTCAAAAACCCAGATAGTACTGGGTAACACGATACCCCTTGGTAAGACTGGTTGTCAGACTTTTTGGGCCACTGACTCCCTGTTACGACTGTCAATGATCTACAAATGACAGCCGGGACCAACGGCTTAACGTGCTTGCCGAGGCACGGAGGAAACTCGGTATGTAATGGGTGGTCACCCATCCACAGACCAACCTAGGCAAGCACGGCTTAACCTTAAGATCGACCCGAGCGGCTGTTATTATTTAGCCACGACACGACTCGTGACTCTATAAACTACACAATGTGTTAGAAAAAAGAGTCTACTATCAAGGCCTATGTCCAGCAGTGGACGTCTTTCGGCTGAAATGATGATAATTAGAAAGTAAGTATCAGATATATTAGAAAAAAAACCGATCCTATGTGTTAAAATACAAATGTTGAGACAGAAATTCGTAACACCGTTATTTTTTAAACGGTACCCTGAAACGCAATTGTCTTGTAATGTAACTGTGAAAACCAATTTAATGCAAAGTAATTAAAGTAGTTAAGAGTGATTAAGTTAGTTAATCTAAATCTTAAAATAGCTGTGATAAGTACAATTTACATGTAGGTAATCATTCGGTACTTTTTTGGCAAATAAAAAAGGTGTTTAAATCTTAAAAATTGGTACTCGTTTTTTGACCTCAAGTTAAAATTTTAGTTTGTTAAAATAGAGTGATAATTACTTCTCATACACGCTGACTAGGTGATTAATAAAACGTATGCAATATGTTAAGGTCGTGAAGTACTCATGAAAATTGACAATTACTGGACTTTTACTGTTGGACCGACCACGAAAAAGCATAAAAAAATATTAGCTGCTCCACACATTTTTCGTACCACTCGAAAAATTGTATGCAACAGCAGATTTTTTTAAAGATATTTCACAGTATTATAGTAACAGTGTTGCTCATATTTATAAGTATTTCTTTCCCTTAAAGTAAAGCCCACGTTTAATCAATTATCCTGTAGTAGTTGATGGCAAAGTGATTCGTCTTTTTACAACCTGTACACGAATCAGGTTCACATGAGCACAAATCAAATTGTTGCTGTGGTCCACACTCACATAGCACAGTCACAGTGCAAGCAGACCCAGAGGACACAATAACCCTTAAAATATCTTTACAAAAAACCCGCGTACAATCCAGTTCGCCGATCGCACACTTCACAACAACTGGTTTAATTTTCAATTGGCTGAAGCGTAGCAAGTAAGTACGGTACTTTATTATTTATTTTTATTAAAACCACAACACATCGTTTATTTTGTCTAACAAATCGTTGTCTTATTAAATGATAAATGATGTTTATTTTGCAAGTAGGTTTTTACAAACACTTTTACACGTCATTTTTTTAAACTAGATGGGGCCGGTGTTTCGTACCTGACTACTCTGAGAAGAAACAGCCGAAACAAACTCAGAGGTCATAGTCTCTTTTAAAGTCCAGACAATCTTGCTCAATTCACATGAGGACTATGCAGATTAGTGTCTGAGATGGTCTTTTGAAGAAAGAACCATACAGATTTGAGTGGACCTGTCCAGTCAGTGCAAGCATTTGTCAGTTAACGTGTAGCTCGACTTATAACTCAAGGAGCTCAACGAAACGACGAACAATACCAAAGAAAGGACATTTGGGTAGGTCGCTTAGAGTACTCAAACTGCCAGACAGTTGTGGGAAAAAATAAACAAAAAATATAAATGTGACCCACATGGTCCCCACATTCACAATAATCATATAAAATTCATAACAAGGTCTTCTCTATTCTTCTTCGTTCTATTCATGTCAAATCAGTAAATGTCAAATAAAATAATAAAAAAAGTAAAAAAATATAAAATACATGTCAAAACATTAAATGTCGGAGTGTATAAAAAATAATAAAATACATAAACAAAGGATAAGAAAGGAATAAATAATAAACAAGCAAAGTCCGAAGCTTCGACATTCACAGAGCTTGTTTGTGTTTGTTCCTCGTATTTATGTTGTGGATATCACTGTATTTTTTAAACAAATTAATATTTTTGTGTGCGTACAAAAGGTTTTCATAAATAAATTGAGAAGGCACAGTAAGAACATTAATCTCTTTAAATTTTTGTCTGAGGGAGTATCTGGGACTTAATTTATAAATTGAACGAATTAAATCTTGAATCTCATTACCTAGGTACTTGTTATGACAAATAGTCGTAAAGCACTTGGGTTCTGTACATGGTTATAATTTTGATTAAAATTGTGTTTTTTTTGGGCTTTTCAACTTTGAGCACACTATTACTTAAATATATAGGGAAACGTTTCGTTTCTAAGAGCTATAGAGCTAATTCAACAATAAAAAAAATACATTAAGCTTTCTAAAAGATGGCAACGTCGTAAATGTGTCAAATATTTCATTAATCTACGAGTATATTTAATCCAGTAATCATCATCATCAATTCAGCTCGGAATCACCCACTATTGGCTATAGGCTGTCTTGGCTATCTCTGTCGTGTGCGTCCCTAATCCATCCGTTTCTCGCGATTTTGACGATATCGTCAACCCAACATGCTTTTCAGTGTGACCATTTGTGGCAGATTTCTGCCATTTTGGCAGATTTGGATCCAAAATTTAAGCTGTGGCATATTATGCTGACGATTTACAAATGTGGCAGATTTCAAAGGTTTTAATGAAAATCATGCTAATTTTAAATTACATTACATTATAAATTAGCAATAAAAAAATTAATTATGGTAAATATAAAAATATTTAGTAGAAAATTTTAAAATTTTAAATTTTAAATTAATTTTAAAATTTTAAATTCAATATTTTCATGTTGGCAGATTTTTGGCATTTTTTAACGTCGAGTGTGGCAGATTTTGGCAGATATTTGGGTCCGTGTGTGGCAGATTCGCCATTTTTGAGATGGTCACACTGGTGCTTTTGAATGGCCCTGGTTTCTTACGACCAACCTTGGCCACCATTCGGTAAAACTTTACCATTGGCCCTCGCCCAAACCCACTTTAGGCGTTTGGCCCTGTCTCCGACGTCGAAGTCTTTTGTCCGTCGACGGATTTCGGTGTTTCTCACTCGGTCTAGCTATTTCTTATTACTTTTCTTTAAAAAAGAAAGCAGGTCTAGTAATTACTTTGAAATGCAAAAAAAAATCGGAAAAACTTTCACAACTTTCACAATTTTCAGCCTTGAGGGTTCTTGATCCAAAAGGTGTCAACGGAATGAGAGGTTTTCCTTTTGAGGTTTTAAAAAAAAACTTAGTTTCCAAGAACTCTATAGATGGCGTTGAACTTACTATGCCAAAGCCAAAACGCTTGAAAAAAAAAACATTGTGTCACGTCACATACTCTCGTTGACTGACACTTTCATTTGCTTAACCTTCCGAATATAACCAACATTTCTCGCGCTTTGTTAAAATCAGTTTTTTTAGGTTCCGTTCCTTGCATTATCATACTTACTCCTAGCGCCATCTATCCAGCGACTAGGGAATAGCTAAAAAGAAAATCCCTCATTCTATTACTGTCTCTACTCAAGCCATCCGTGTGTCAGTTTGTTTTATTTTAAGATAATAAATATCTCCATATCAATTATACACAAAAAAATGTCTTTTTGCACCTGTACATGGTAAGAAATTCGTTGTACGTGTTAGAAACTCTTTCTTCGATAGTCTGATTTCCGGAATCGACTCATTTTTAGTTATTTATACCTGTATTTAAATGTAATAATGTTAGAAACTCTTTCTTCTGTCATGATTTTTAAAAATGTATTAATTAATAAGATCTACTGTGATTTATTTAAACTAATATTATGTAGGGTTTTTAAGATTTTAATGATTCGTTTTATTTTTGAGAAATGACAACACTGCCTAACCGTAAATGTTGTAGCGGGAAGGGATAGTTGATAAAAGTATGGCACTCGGCCAAGAGGGCGCGATTCGTTGGAAGAAATTGTGATGTTAAGATTAATAGTCGAATCTATGTCCGATAACTGCTAGGTGTTGTAATTATTGCATTTTGTATAAAACGTGAAGTAATATAGAATTGTGTAAAACCAAGTAATTTTAAAAGAGTAACCATGGAGTTTCTTGCCGGTTCTTCTCCATGGAATCGACCAACGCGGACCGTGCAACCTAATAAATATTGTGAGTGATATCGTGACAAATTGTCTTAATTTCCCTGGGTTCTAACATACGCTTCTCCAACTCAGACTTGACCGGCTTAATTTTTTTCATTTTGTTTGACAACGCAAGATGTAGATGGACTAAACTGAATATTAGAATAATACTTACCACAAAAAAAAATGATTTCCTTTACTTCTGTTTGTTGATACTTCTATAATACCATTTTGGACGGTGAACTACCCCCCTAAATCTCACAATCAAGGTATTATGTTTTAAATATGTACCCCCTAAAATCAGGTAAAATCCAACAAGCACTCTCTACACTGTTCAGAAAAGTTTTTGATCACACACCAGATTGTATCTACAAACTATTCAAAATAATATTTATACATTTCTTTTTTTTTTTGCAGCAAACGGTCTGTTACAGGACATAACAATTTTATAATGCTGCAAATAATCGATATATAGTAGGTATTTATATCAATGGTGATTTAATTAATACAAGTTTATATAACGGTGGGTTTTCATACTAAACATAAATCTTTCTTACATTTTTCCTTATCAGCCAGAGGACATAGAGGAAGTGATATTCTATCAGCAATATGATAAGTAGCCAGAATGAAAAAGTCTAAAATTCTGACTGACACAAGCTATCGAAAAGTTAATGTCAATCCCGTTCGAAATCGTTATAAAAACAACTTTGAAATCGATTGGCACAACAAACAGTTATTTGAAAAGGCAGAGGTGTACCTTATTATAGTACAACCACATTTCGGCAGTTATTTCGCCTTGCTTTGTCAAAATCAAAGATAATTTCAGTTTCAGTTCAGTAAGCATAATTATGCTTTTTTTTTTGTTATTATAGTTCCTTCAAAAAATCCAGGATCATCCAGCCTAGCCTTTTCCCAACTATGTTGAGGTCGGCTTCCAGTCTTACCGGATGTAACTGAATACCGGTATTTTACATGACTCTGCTGCCTATCTGATCTCCACAACCCAGTTAGTACTGGTACCCTTGGTAAGATTGGTTTTCAGATTTTTGGGAAAAATCTATTCTTATTGAAAAAAAAGATCTACGAGTACTAAGAAAACCATATATCTATTTTTGTAGAACCAGGAAAAAAGATAGGTAATATCTACAGGATATTAAATGAGGAAAATAGTTTTTATCATTTTAACGCAAGACGTTATAAGGAAAATCTTTACAACTGATTTAATAATGTTTTTATAAGTGGATCAATTGAATTTTGAAAAACTGAATGACGTAGTGTGACTGGTTTTTCGCATGTCAAAGACAAATACATTTTTGAACCATATTTAAAAAAAAAAACAAGGAAGTAAACGAGAATAATTTTTGACATATTTTAGTTGAGAGTTGGAGTAAGTTATATACTTTCTACACAACCAAGTTACTATTATTAGCCGTGTGGTATCCGACAGAGTATAATAGAACCAACCCTTCACACTCACGGGTGTCGTATAAGGCGACTAATGTCTGAGGCAGAACACCTTGCGCCTCCGTAGACCAGAGAATGGGCAGCAGCGTTTTCTGTTAGTCTTTCATCACTGCGATCTCCAATCGCCTGCCAAGCGTGGAGATTACGGCAAATTCCTCCCATCGTGGGAGAGGCTTATGTCCAGCAGTGGACGATATGGGCTGTTGTAGTAGTAGTTGTAGTAAGTTACTATTATGGCAAACTTGCACTTAAATTTTATTGCACCTGACCTAAAATACAATGCAATGACCTAAAATAGAGAGTCGAGCCTAAGATTTTACCTCCGAATGCAGGTAGAAGTTAATAACCTTGGCCTTGTTATTCTTAGGAATCCCGTTTATACAAGAGTAAAAACATAAACGAAAAAAAACCAAAGAAATTAAGTTAAAATAAATAAAAAAGTTACCTTTGTCGTTATGCTTTTCAATCCAGTCATCTAAATCATTATAGTGCAGCGATTAATGTTTCACTTTGTCATTACTTTCTGTCATTGAACTTGTTTTCAAATTACATTTAAACTTGAATAAGAACCAGTTACTCACCATAATTTATAATATACACGAAAAACAACACTGAATTTTTCACATATTGTGTACATTAAACACGCAACAAAGCACTACTTAAAAATACCTTGAAGAAAGTATCCATCTGCGAGCAACTAGGCTCTCAGGCCAAACGTGTTTGAGATGCGACTTTAGCTTAGCTTAAGCTAGAAATAGACATAACAGGATAGATACCTGGATACCTAGAACAGCTGGCTTGTTCTTCCTATGCGATAAAAAGTGTGTCCTACTTTATATCAATCAAGTCAATGTTTGAATGACGGCAAGGTAAAGTTTAGGTTTTTTATTTCAAAATATATTTAAGCCTAATAATCAGACCTCTTTTAATATCAGGACAGCTTAATATCAGGAATAAAGAGGTATGATATTAAGCTTTATCTAAATTCTAAAGAACTTTAAAATATTTAATTTAAGAAAAACATTTACATAGGTAGAGGGTCTGCTATGCCTGGTAAGGCAATCTCTAACAGAATAAATAAGCTTTGAAAAACTGACCTAAATTCACTTTACTGGTTCAGTCAGTATTGAGATATAAATACTACACATCTTTAAAAAAAGACACTGGGTAAGCACACGAGGCTGTCTGAGTAACAGAAACTGCTCCACAGTTGCAAGCTGACATGACGAGCTACATTTAAGGCTAGATACTGTCCCATTAAAAAAAAACGGATTAAAAAGAAAACGCAAGAGGTTGGTTCTGAATATAATTATTTAATAGATATAAAAATATAACAGTATCACTAGGACGCTCACGTGGTGGGCCGCTCGGGGCGCGTGCTCTTCGGCAGTATGATACACAGCAACCCGCTCGCTGCAACAAACAGTCGTACTGTTAGGCAACACTCGGAAATATATGGTTTAAAAAGACCCTCAACAAACCCGAAAGGCACTTGTACTTTTCGTCATTGCGATAATTTTTTTTGTATTGGACCATACCTTCTAGTTACGGAAATATTGGAGAAAGCAAGCTTGTAAATGTACTTTAAACACCTCCATTACCCCTGTATTATTGAATGCACCCATTTGATTAGCACAATGTTTTAAGTGCATTACATTGAGTCCTACCGTAAACCATTATTTTTCACCCCAAAAAATACTAGTTTCCCAGCAATGATTGTTAGAGTAGTATTTAGTTTGATGTACAGAATACTTTGTTGACGGCTTCGTCAATGGTACGCTAATACCTCGATATAAGAAAGAAAAGGGTTTTAATTTTGCCCGAACAAGAGACGCACAACAATTTTTAATAACAAACCAAATGATGTAAGTGGTCCTAGTAGAGACTTACTTATTAGCAACGTCCCGAACATGTAGATAGGCACGACACAGTACTGGTCCACCAGCGCGCCAAATATCACGTTACCCACTATGGCACCTATCCGGCCACACATCACTGTCACCGCCATAGCCGTTGCGCTGTAAAGAAAATTACATTTTAATCATCAAAATGGAGGATAGAGAGGCATCTATTTTGACTTCGACGCTTGCAGAAACTATGTGTAGGGCCTTAAACCGCTAAATACGAACTTAAGTGACTTCTTTTGAGCAGAACTCCGCAACAACCGTCTGACAGTAAGTCGTCCACCAGATACAATACCCATCCTATCGGAAGATCTTCCCTTTTAATTGGGGGAAGAGGATTTTACATTCTGTTCCTCATATGTTTAAACACCTGTCAAGAGTCTACCAATGACTGTTTAAGAGCCTATACTACCTCAAATGGCTTAGCATGATCCTCCGTTACGCCTAAAATACTGCAGCATTCATTTTGAAATAAATATATGGTAAAGTTGTGGATTAATGTTAAGTCTTATATTTTGCGAAAACACGATTTCATAAAATTTTCTCGATAGAAAAAATCCCAAAGTTACCTCTAAACGGAACAATAAACCGCTGACAATCATAAAATACTTCAAATTAGATCATGAAACTTTTCATACTAACTGAACTAACTTTAAAGCAGGTCTTATATTATTTATTTTTTTAGTCCAATCAATAGATTTTTTGTAAATCGCAAAAAAACACTAATTTCGCACTATTCGGCCCGCAGCGACTGACGTAACAACCACCTTGTAGTGCAAGCTGATTAGAACTTTATTCTAACAGAATTTCAAACGAAGTTTGAACTACCAAATATAGAGTTGCTAATTTGAGGTAGTATGGGGAATCGTTTTAATTACTATGCCAAAGGTTACAAAATTGTTAACATCTAAGCAGTCTTTTATATCCCAAATGGAATTACAGTGGTATGTTTTTCTGTAGAAATGATACGACGCGACGTTGGAAAATCTTGACCACATTTAGAATCACATGTCATCCAAATAAAAACTACGTATCAAAAACGTTATACAGAAAGTACAACTCGATCAAGTGTCTAATAAGGTGTTCAAAGTCCAAAAGGCAATTGTACAATGTACACACCCACCATGCCAATAACAAACAGCACAGACAAATCTGGTGTGGCATGTTACGATTATGATGAACACTTCTATAATTGATTTATATGCGTCAATGGTCACGCACGTTTGCATGTAAGTAATTAACAAAGCTAATCATGGGACCACCTGATGGATTCTTAGCATTCATTGTACTGATGCCTATATTAAGAACTAAATGACGATGACACACAATTAATTGAAGATGTCTAAACAAATGCTGACGTCAGTCACGTAGTACAGTGTCAGGGGGATGGGCTTGGCTGTTAACCCTGGTACCAGTTTTGTCTGCTGACTAAGCTCTCTACAATCACGTGGGCCATTCAAAAATATCGTCCTGCACGTGATTCCCAGAAAGAATCAGTCACACCCTTTTTAGCGAGTGACGTATAAGGTATAAGAATTATTTCAAGCCAACACATAGTTGGCGAAATGTGTTTGTTTTGTGGGCTGTACACCTCAGCCTTGCCTTTTGAGGGAAACATGTGTATTATGTTGTGTTCAAGACACAGGTGGCTTTACTGTCATGCAAAGCGTAGTGATAATAATAATTACAACAACCCTTTTGAGTCTCGCAAGTCACACTAAAGTCGTTTGAACGACGCAAATATCAACAAGTGGTCAATTACGAACCCATATGTTTCCGGGAATAGTTAGACCACCTTTTCCTTCATTGTCACCTTTAGCATTAGTTTTCATCTTACGCCGGCTAACAGGCGATAGATAGACTGTACATCCTACTTATATCCTGGTTCCTACTACTATCTTACTAATATTATAAATGCGAATGTTTGTGAGGATGTATGGATGGATGTGCTTTGTGCCCGGTTGATGGCAATAGGCTCGCCCCCTATTACATGGGACTTAAACATAACGGCCGAAATGTTAGTTTGCAATTAAGTACACCTCTGCCTTACCAGCTGGGGATTACAGGCGTGATGTTATGTTATGTCTGTTTAGAATCTAAACTTTAGATAGTAGGTACTTCAACATGTCCAAAGATTGCATATCTGGGACACAGACCCCCTCTTCGTAAAAGAAAGCGGACCGCAGGCCACCACACGAAGCCCTAGTGTAGGTTACTGAAGTCGAGGACTTAAAATTTTCCTTCACCATGATTTCCTTCGCCGTTTAAAAAGGTTTGCGATAAAAATAAAGAGATACTCACGCGACTTTAGTTGGGAATATCTCGCAGATGACACAGAACAGCACAGCCTCCGTGCAGCTGACGATGGCTTCAAACACACACGACAGGATCAGGTTCTCCAGGGACGAGCGCACCAGGTTCAGACCCAGGGCCGCTAGTCCAGAGCTGATCAACATCATTACTGCGGCAGAAGACAGGTTTAATTAGCTCGAGGGACCTATGAACATCGAGTAGTGAACTTATTTCAGCAGATAGGAGAAAAGAAAAAGGTGCCTAGAAAATGGTGTTTCCAAAAGTGGCAAAACTAGCCGGAATAGATCAGCAGAAAATTAAAATTGAACCCAAAACGATGGAATCCAGGAAAACATGAAGAAAATCATGAAAGCAATATTTCCATGCTAAGTAGCCTATGTTCATGTCTTGGGCCTTTCTCTATGGAATGCTTAGCGTTAAGCCGCATTCTGTTGGGGGAGAGGGAAGTTCAGATATGACCATTACATCAGTGAGTGAGGAGAACCGAGCATTACAATGCGCCACCTATGATGATACAACTTATAACAACGCTTCTATACAATTGACTGTTTCTGTAGAATTACAGGTGAATGCTCCGGTAACGGAGCATCTTTAAGGCCTTAGGTAAGTTGGGCTGCGGGACTGTTCGAAAGAGATACCGTGGCCCTGGAACACAAAGGCTAAGAAGGAACATGGATGGGTTTTAGTCAGTAAAATTCTGGCTGCACTGCTTTCTGCTTCTCCCAGAGCGGGACGAGTCATTTGATGATTTCCCATCCGAAAAAAGGCCCTAAGTAAGTTTTTGAATCGATATAAAACAGCTCTTCCAAAAACACAACCCAACAAACAAACACTTACCCAACATGAGCTTCTTGCCCACAATGTTGATGGTGAGCCCCACCCATAGCGCCGTGGGGACACAACTTAAAGCTACCACCAGCGTGTGAATGTATACTTTGTCATCCAAGGGCTGCAACTTTTCCTGGAGGAAGAAGAGAGGAGATTTACAACATAAAAAACGAAATTGGTCAATAGTCAGGGGTCTATCCTCTGACAATAGAGTTGTGTTTAGCAGGAACACGTTAGGCTGGAGATCCATATATGTGATTTAGTAAGTAGATTTGGCTGCATTTATATTCAATCAAAATCAAAATCAAAGCATTTATTTCAAGTAAGCCAGTTACAGGCACTTTTGAATTGTCGAAACAAAGATGAAAATTAAATGTAGCTACAGTCCCAGTCACAAGACATAAAAACTGTGAAAGTACTGTAGTTGCCCATTCCCTAGCGTAGCCTAGATCTCTATGGAGAAGAACGGGCAAGAAACTCCATGGACACTCTTTTAAATCAGAATATTGTTACAAAATCTTGGTTACATCATTCACGTTGAGATTGTATATTATGTGAGAACAATGTAGCAAGATGTGCACGGTAAAAGTGTCCACAGCAAAAACACACGAAAAAAAAAAACAATTTAAGTTGGCTGAAGTCAAAAAAGTACTACCCGAAATGTATGGTTTTTTGTGGCAATGTTATGTTTGTTGTAAAGTAATTTAGAAGGGTGCCTACCCTTCTAAATTACTTTACAAGGACAATGTTTTGGAATCTGCAGTTGGTTGCCAAAAAGGTGACCCTCTCGGGCCTGTCATTTTCAGTTTGGCTATTCATCCCATAATTCAACAACTAAATTCAAAATTTAATGTGTGGTATTTAGATGATGGAACGCTAGGAGGTGATGTTGACACGGTTTTGGCTGACCTACAACTCCTCAAAAATCAATTTAAATCTATTGGCTTGGACCTTAATACCTCAAAGTGCGAAATTTATCTTTCTGACATTACCGACAGACAATCGACTATAGATAAATTTAATGCAATAGCCCCAAAAATCAAAATTTTAGAAAAAAGTTCCCTGAATCTCCTAGGTTCCCCTATTTTTGAAGAAAGTTTTTCATCTTTCATCGACGACAAAATTAAACATTTCAATGATATTTCGGATAGACTTTCCAAAATTAATTTGCATTCGGCATTCACCATTATAAGATATTGCTGTTTTGGTCCAAATTTTATGTATTTTCTCCGTTGTTCTCCTCTTTGGAAGAAACCACAACTTTTGGACAAAATTGACCAAATTATTCGCAACACATTAACATCCATTCTTAATGTGGCCCTGGACGACCGAGCGTGGCTGCAAGCCACCCTGCCAATTCGTTTTGGTGGCCTTGGCGTCCGCAAAATTTCTAGTGTTAGCTTACCGGCGTTCCTGTCTTCTGTCCACAGCACTGAAAAGCTAACCAGGAAAATTTTAACTCTTTCCCTGGTTAGCTCGGAAGTGCCGTGCTTGACCGACGCAGAGGACGCCTGGAAAGTGGCTTGCCCGGACACGGATCGGCCCGAGAACCCGTTTTCCCAGAGACAGTGGGATGAGCCGCTCTGCAGGTTGGTACGGAATAAACTTATTAATACGTCTACCAATACTGCTGAGCGTGCCCGCCTGCTGGCTGTGGGTGAATGGGAGTCGGGCCTCTGGCTTCAGGCACTACCGTCACCTAATATAGGCACTATGTTAGGTGACACAACCTTCCGGCTCGCTACATGTTTGCGTTTGGGCGCTCCTTGTGGGGCTCCACATCGCTGTCAATGTGGTGAAGCAGTCGACTGCCTCGGACACCATGGCCTTTCTTGCAGTAAGAGTGCAGGTCGGATAGCGCGGCACGCTAGCATTAATGATCTCATCCGTCGTGCTCTTGCCACCGCCGGGGTGCCAGCTGTATTAGAACCCACTGGCTTGGCACGCGTCGATGGCAAGAGACCAGATGGTATGACCATAATGCCATAGAAGTTGGGTAGGCCTTTGGTGTGGGACGCAACTTGCGTCGACACCCTTGCGCCATCCCATCTTCCTAGCACAGTGTGCTGCGCTGGGGCGGCTGCTGCAGGTGCTGAAAACCTCAAACGGCGCAAATACAATAATTTAATTGGTAATTATGTGTTTGAGCCGTTTGGGGTTGAAACACTAGGGCCATGGGGTCCGAGTGCCCACGTAGTTTTTCGAGAAATCGCCAAGCGGTTGGTCGACTGTTCACGTGACCAGAGGGCGGGCCTATTTTTTGGCCAAAGAATCAGCATTGCCATCCGACGTGGCAATGCTGCCAGCCTTCTGGGCACGTTTCCTGTTGACAGCGATGTGGACGAATTTTTCGACGCCCTGTAACCCTTTTTGATACTTGTAAATATTTTTATTTCTATTATAGAGTTAGTATGTAAATAATGTAAATATTACTGAAAATAAAAAGAGAAAAATTCAAAATAATTGATTCAAATAAGCCATGGCAACCAAGAGATGACCAGTCACAACTGACAGCGCCCGTTCACGAACATGACGCATGGATCAGCACCATTCAACTCAACCATTTTGAAGGGAACTAAATGATCCGACACATGCGCCACCATCAGCGAGACAATTGAGTGATGACAATGATGTTCAAATTGGGACATGCTTATTGTAAAACTGTAACTACAAAGCCTAAACACCAGTCGTGTTGTTTTTAGGCTTTGTAGCTTGTCTTACAAAAGTTGGCTAAGTAGGATAAAGAGGGTGACAACACTTATCGACACTAACATAAGTCCATGCAATAAAAGTGAAGAATTCAACACGGTGTCCGTATCGAGTCAAGTGGCCCGAACCGAAATGAGGCAAATGACGCCTTTTTTGCTTTGACACAAAGCATTTTTGGGCGGACTCAAACTGATACCGCCTCGATGGTTGATGATAGTCTTTTCATACTCACAGCCAATTCAGCAGTATCGTTGGCGAGCGCCAGCGACACCTCACATACGCCGGCCGGCACATCAGGGTACAGCGACGAGAACTGGCTGAACCTCTCGAACAGGTCCGGGAACCACATCATTAGTGTGTAGTAACTGCAACAAGAGATAGATTCCTTCAAACATCCATAACAACCATTCAGTTCCTTTTGAATAAGAATAATGATCAGGTTGATATTCGGGCTGCGTTGAGTAGTCATTATTCCTTAGGAGATGAAAGTACTCATGAATGTGACACACTTATTATGATCAACAGTACAATATTATCAGAGATCGGAATTCCTCTAATTTAACAGCTTTATTTCGAAACTTCGAATCTTATCAGAATTTTATAGGGAGGTTTAATCCACGTGTAACACATTTTCTTAAATTTTTGCACAAATAAACTCTGCCTATTATGATTTCTGATTTTTGCTCCTAAAGAGCAGATCTTGTTAAACTACATTTATCGAACTATTGTATGGCTTAAAATCTTATTGCCATAAAGTAATTACCTGAACATAAGTCCGAAATCGACGAAACAACAGAGTACCAGCAGCCCGATGTAAGGCGGCATGACCAGCATCTTCTTCCGGACCCAGAAGGCATCCCATCTCTGCGACCAGGTCAGGGGCGCTTTGGTCTCGTTGCCATTGTTGTCTGCTGACACCACCTCCTCTTCTTCGTCGCCGTAGGCACTTATCATAGACTCAATCTGGAATAGATGGTTTGGTTATATTTAATTTAATTGCATTTATCCAGGGAAGCTCAGGGAAGTTCTTGAATCTTTTTTCAAAGATGTCACGAAGCTTTGAATACAATACAGGTCATTCCAAAGGTGAATCAAAGCAAACCACATGTTTCTATCTACAGAAACGTGTTCATATATACGTAGTTTTAAAGTACCAGCCATGTCACTGCGGTCTATCTGTTTCAGTTCTGTAATCGCCTTCAGTATAACCTTTATTGTTACCAATGATGTTTGGTAAAACCACATTGATTGTTATCCTTTTAAACACTCAAGGTGCTCTTGACAAGCCATTTTTTTCTGAATAATACATATATATAATATATATATACTTTGATGATGATTGCTAAATTTTGTAGGTTCCAGAACTGTCTCAAGAGTAATAGGATAGAAAAGATTTTTAAAAACCTTCCTCCTTGTCTCATGGGACTAGGGGTCGGCGCAAAACGTTTTAATATTCCATTCTCCCCTGTCAAACGCCACGCTATCACTAACTCCTGTAACCGTCTCAAAAACCAAACCAAACCTCCACCTAACAACAATTCAAAACGCATATAAACTCACCGGAAAGTCCTTCTCACTAAGCTTAGTATTAACAACGAATATCCTCTGCAGCACTTGCAGCGCCTGCTCCGCGCGGTTGGCGTACAGCAGGTACCGCGGGCTCTCGGGGAACGGGATGAGCAGCAGCACCACCAGCATGCTGGGGATGCCGCACGCTGCCACGAACACCCGCCACGACGTGTACTGGAAGTCCGCGCCGGCTGCCGTCAGGTTGAACCGGGAGTCCGGGATGATGAGGAATGCGATACCTGTCGAAATAAGGAATGTAGAGTGTTCATTTATGAAACAGTTTATGGAAATGCACTAGTATACTAGCACCAATAATCGGGACAATTTTACATTACGACCTGTCTCCAGCTGTAGACAAAAAAAAAATCATCTGCCGAGGGTTTTCCCAACTATTTTGGGATCGGATTTCAGTCTAACCGGAAGCAGCTGCATTCCACTAAGCAAGTGCCTACCTGACTTCCACAACTGCGTTGGAAAAACGAAACCGAGGTTTTGACTTCTGACTAAACGTAACGACCGTCATTAGAGGCTCACAAATGACACCTATAGGACTTAACAGCTTAACGTGCTTTCCGAGACACAGAGGGGTCTCGATATGTATATAATGGATGTTCATCTACGGACCTCGGCAAGTAATACAAATGTATTTACTATTTTATTCGACGCCTTTTATGCATTGTTAAACCCAGTTACCGTATGTCATTTTTGTACCGGCTTTCGTGAACTAGCTCTTGAAATACTTAATGAATTGATAATAGTTTTTTAAATCTGTTTTTATTTATGCAGTCTTGTCCACAAACACTTCTCTGGTATGTAATCGGTAGCCATCACAATTGGCAGCCGCTGGCATCACTCCCGTGCCAGCGCCGATATCATTCCGGTTGACCTTAGTCACGGCGCTGACATTCAAATTCCTGCTCGTGCGATAAGCGCGATCATCGATTTTGGCTATTATTGGTGCGTTACTATACATTGTGTGTGTTTTTCTACGGTAATTCCCTTTAGATAATTTATTTTGTCCTCCGCCTCTTATTTTCAAAGGACACACGTGGTTATATTTAACTAAAATATTTTACTGTAAGTATTGTGTTATTCTTGTAATTTTTAACAGGAAGGTCTTTCTTTCTTCCATCTATAAGTGAACCATGAGTACCCATTTACTATAAAAGTTTTCTTACCTGGCAACAAAATGGTGCCGAAAGTCCAGAACACCTCCAGCCTGCACAGCATCACATCCCGGTGCCGGAGTGAGAGGAAGTCCCCGAAGTAAGGGAAGATCAGCCCCGTGGCTCCAATTATACCGAACCCGGAGAAGAATCTGCAAGAGACACAAGTCTACAACGAATAGTTACGCCAAGATTGGTACAAATAAGATGTAAAGTGGTTGTTAAATATTTAGTGAAGAAGATCATCTGCCTAACCTTTCCCCAAATATTTTAAGCTCAGCTTTCAGTGTAACCGGATGCAGCTTAATACCAGTATTTTACATGGAGCTTGTGCCTATCTGACCTCCAGAACTCGCTTACTGGGTACGATACGATACTAAATCCCTTGGTTCAACTGATGGTAAGATTCTCTGGGTTTTGCCTACCCGTTTAGACTGTCAAAGATCTGAAAACAATAACCGGGACTAACAAAGAAACAATGTTCTTCTTTTTGTAGAACTTTTTCTTCTTCTTTGATTTTCTTTTAAGAAGAGTAGATCAGATTCTCGAGATTTCGTGGCAACCAAGAAGTTTCGTTCGTTCTTCGTTCGATCGTTTTGTAGCAGGTAACATTGTTTAGAGAACAGAACACTGTTGCACTAGAACATTGATTGTTTCCCAGGTGTAGTATAGTTCTCTAAAGTATATCATTATGCTATAACTTTTTTTTTAAATTGGTGTTTTTAATCCTATTAAAAACAAATAATACTAAATATACCACCACCAAAAACCACAGAACTAAATATACCTGCCATATTTAATAATCTATCAGTTATGTTCTAGATACCTGCAGGCTAAGAATGCTGGGAATGACTGCACGACACTGGACAGGAAGGCAGCCATCGCGTCCAGCAGTAAGGCACCGATGATGGCTTTCTTGCGACCTCTCGCGTCTGCTAAGTTACCCCAGAAGTAGGAGCCTACGCACATACCTGGGAAAAGAAGCAACAACAATTAGTTAATATTAAATTTAGGATCTTATAAGCTATTATTAACTTGTCCTGTCTGTTATTTATAAATTTTATGAAAAGAAGATTTTAAATCGGCTGACCCAAAAGACTCACATAAAAGACGTACCTACATATAAGAGAAAGAAGATTTTATATTTAAATACTATACACACGTGTGTGCAGAGTCTGGATCTCATGTATAACCAGACTGTCATTCACATATCATAACTTACAACGACCGGAACGTTACATGCTGGTTCTGGTATCAACTGAACTCACCAATAAGTGGCGTGGCAGTAAGCTTGCCCTTATCACTGGAGGATAGGTTGAAATCGTTCTCGGCAGCCGGCAGCACGAAGCTGAGGGTGGTAGTGCTGAGCGCGCACACCGCGTAGATGGCGCCACACGACATCAGCAGCAGCCATTGGAAGCAGCCGTAACCTGGAAGGAGAAAGATATTGATATTATTAATATGACGAGAGTAAAGGATAAGAAAACAATCTAGTTGTCTAGGCTCAACATCGCGGTAGAACAAGGCAACGGTTGACCTTGACGAGGACGAGCATTTGACTAAAACAGCGACAAAATTGGTTCACATTTGCCCAAAATCAGAAGTCACAATAATGGCAGAATGAAGGAAAGAGTATGCCCTTTAATGGACACAGTTAGAACAGTCTTATTTATTTACTAATTCAAAAAAAAAAAAAAAAACTGGATTGAAGAACGCAAGACGTAGGTATCCCAATGACAATCAAAGTATGTTAATGTTAGCACAGTGGTCTGGTAAATGAGTGCTCAAAAGGGGTATGTGGTTGGAAAAGTCGAAAGCAGAAAATCTAACTTATGAACATCGTTTGGACTAGTTAGAAGATAAACATATTAAAAGTCCTGACCCCTCCGAGGTGAGCCCGAGGGGGGGGGGCAAAGAAAGTCCCGTTTTTTTGGTTTTTTGCTTATATCTCGAAAACGATGCGTCGTATTAAATTTTGTTGTACTACATAATAAAACCTCATAAAATTCTCTACAACTTTTGTTTGTCACACTTTTTATCTATCTCCAATATTTAAAAAAAAAAAGTAAAAAAAAAATTTGCTAAGTTGTAGAGAATTTTATCAGATTTCATTGTGTAGTACAACAAGTATTCGTGCGACACACCGTTTTCGAGATACAAACGAACGGGACAGAGAACTAGACATTTTTTTAAAAATTGTTCGTTTTTCGGAGCTCATACCAAAATTTTATACGACGCATCGTTTTCGAGATATAAGCAAAAAACCAAAAAACGGGACCTTCTTTGCCCCCCCCCCCCCCCCTCGGGCTCACCTCGGAGGGGTCAGGACTTTTAATATGTTTATCTTCTAACTAGTCCAAACAAAGTTCATAAGTCACATTTTCTGCTTTCAACTTATCCAACCACAATCATTCATTTACTACCAGACTATTAAAGGTTTCACTTATAATTAATTGATTAATTTTGATCTTATTGATATTATATAGTGAAGAAGGATAATAAACACGCGACTTAGTAGGATACGTCATCATCATCATCTTTATACCCTTGTCCCACTCTACTTGGGGTCGGCGCAACACGTTTTCATGTTCCATTTTCCCCTGTCAGACGTCACGGCATTATTTACTCCTTTCTCTTTCATGTAATTCCTCATACAATCCATCGCTTGTAGGCTACGTGTTGTAGAAAAAACTTTTAGCTAGCCATATTTCTAGTCTCATTTTAACTAAAACACAATTGCAGTCTATTTATTTATAACATCAACACAAATAAAAAGTCACAAATCAAGGACAAAGCAGCCATACATATCTGTCACAGCCTTTTTTAAAATCGATTCTAGACATTAGCTGTGAATTGAATCGATATTGAGATCACTTGAACTAATAGGTTTCAATAGACACGGATGCATTACATTTACGTACTGATGTATATTATTGATCGAAGTGTTTATTTATGCGTATTGTGGTGGCGTTACATAAAGAAGAGAGACTGGGAATCTGTCCGTAGAGGAAGACCAGAGAAACGATGGATGGACTGTATATGAAGGATGATAGGTATGGCAGGAAAGGAGGTGATTGTTAAGATAACGAGTGATAGAGAAGTATGGAAGAAGAAGATATGCTGCGCCGACCACAAATAAATTGGGATAAGGGCCAGAGACTGATGATGATGATGATTAATCTGTCAGATTCAATAATTCACAGTTCAGTTTTCTAGATAATAATAAATCTAACACTGTTTTAAGCTTTCACGGTTCGCGATCGGGAGCTCAAAAATAAACAATAATCACGGAAGATCATTCATCATCATCATTTCATCCGAAAGACGTCCACTGCTGGACATGGGCCTCCCCCAAAGGGGGTGTGCCATAATCGCCACGCTTGGCAGGCGGGTTGGCGATCGCAGTACGGTTGTTACAAAAGCACAGAGAACGCTGCTGCCCATTCTCTGGTAAGTCCCTTAGTCGCCTCTTACGACACCCACGGGAAGATATGGGATGGTGCTATTCTTTACGTCCGACACCATACAGAACTACAGAAATCACGGAAGATATCCCGTAAGTATCATTTTAAGTAATAATGAATATTTAAGCCTATAAGCCTTTTCCCAACTATGTTGGTCATTAACCAGTCTTACCAAGGGGTATCGTCTTACCCAGTACTAACTGGGCTATGGAGGTCAGATAGGCAGTCGCTCCATGTAAAGTACAAGTATTCAGCTGCATCCGGTTAGACTGGAAGCCAACCCCAACATAGTTAGGAAAAGGTTAGTCAGATGATGATGTTGGTCATTAACCAGATTCAGCTGAATACCAGTATTTTAGATAGGGCGACTGTCCATCTGATCACAACCCATGATTGGGTAAGTGATACGACACCCCTTAGTAAGACTGCTTGTCAGTCTTTGGGGCGTCTACCATTCTGTAACGACTGTCAAAGATAAGTGAGTCAAGTTATATCTTATTCAATTTATTAGTATTGGAATGCTGATGCTAATATGCTCGATCATCCGTTGATGGATGGTTTATGGTATGCCTTCTTAAAATAATGTAATCATGAATCATCAATGATTAACGAGACAGATTTTCTTATGGACAATAAATCATGTTTTCTCTCGATAAGCGTTTTTTCCTCAAACAATAAAAAGATCATTAGCACCACTTGTGTATAAGGACCACTTCAAAAATCTATTGTTTTTATATCTCTATCCTTATATCCTTTGACGTTTTCCCTATGTTTAAAAAAAGTTTTGTATCTTGTGCCGTGTGTGGCTTCAAATTTCCTAGAACGAAAAATATCGTGGACGAAGGAAATATCGTGGGGAAACTGGCACGGCAAGAACTTAAAATTCAAAGACATGTGACATCTTATAATTAATGACATCAATAACTTATCATTAGAAAACATGAAGTTAAAACAAGAAATTAAAAATTTAGATGCAAAGCACAAGATAATGAAACAAGCTACAAGTAAATTAACATCTGAGATAACCGTTACCCCAACGAAAAAAAGAAAAAACATACTGTCAAAGTCATGTGCAAAAGTTCCTACTACTCCTCCAGAAATTGACACTACTTCTCAGTCACCAGCAACCAAAGATAAGCACTCTGTACAAAATAGACACTCTGAGGCACTTCAATCCCAAGAAGCTGAACTGCCAATGAAGCCTAAAAACACCAAAGATAAGCTATGTATTGTGAGTGCAAATAAACATAACAAGATTTTGTCTATAGCCGAGAATACATTTCATAAATATGAATTCTGTCATTATGTTTCACCGAATTGTGGCACAGAGCAGCTTATCAACAACTTGGAGAATAAATTAATAAAATATACATTAAGTAAATGATTTTTGCATTATTTTAATTGGAGAAAAATACTTCCATAAAACTGAAAACTATGTGGATATAATTATAAAACTGAGAGAAAAATTGCAGAAAATACAGCACACGAATATTGTAATATCTGTTCCTACTTTCAAATTAACTGATCGAATGATCACTTACAACTTAAATGAACTTATGTTAACTTTGTTTAACTGGCGCATAGAGACCTTTAATAATCTACTTCATTTAGACTTGCAGACGTACAACTATACAACGGCGTTTGATTCTAATTTAGACTTGTGTTACGATTTTACAATGTTCTCTAAGTTAAGCAGGAAAATTAACGATCGTGGTATGCGAAATATGTTTTATAATCTGTCGGTAACTATAGCTGAATATAATTCATTTTCTAAACAAGAAAACATAGCTGACAATCAAACAAGCATGTCGTCTCCACGATGCGATTTTTTTCTTTAATCATTTATATATAATGCATCAAAATATAGCCGGTCTCCTAAGCAAATCCGATTTACTGGTTATTTATATACAGGAACTGTTAAGTAAACAAATTAATTTAGATGTTATATGTATAACCGAGCATTTCATAATGTCGGGCCAAGAGAAACTTTTACATATACCAAATTATAAGCTAGCGGCGTGTTATGCTAGACAAAACATTAAGCGCGGTGGAGCCTGTATTTTAGTTAAAAAAGGCATCGAATTTAAAGACCTGCCTGACATTGTGAGACATTCGGTAACAGGAATTATAGAATGTTGCGCAATTGAATTACCTTCACAAAAACTTACAATCTTATGTGTGTATAGACCACCAAAAATCACTTATCTACACCAATTCTATGAAAACCTAGATATTATACTTAAAAAGATTTCCAAACCAAACAAAAAAATAATTATGTGCGGAGATTTTAATATAGATATTCTGAAAAAGAACAGAATTAGCATGGATTTTGAATGTTTTCTGATGAACTATAATTTGAAGCTAGAAATAAATAAACCGACCAGACCTCGTAGTGGAACTTGCTTAGATAATTTTGCACACAATTCAAAACAAAGCTGCCAAAGCGAAACAATAGACTTCGGATTATTCGATCATACGGCTCAAATATTAACCATGAAAGTTAATAAGTTCAGTCAAATTAAAACATGGAAAACATCAAGACGAGACATTTCTGAGGAAAATTTAATTATCTTTAGAAGTCATCTCCAAAACTTATCGTTTTCAGATATATTAGCACAGAGGATCCAAATGAAGCCTATGACAACTTTTTAGAAATATTTCAACTCTTGTATGATCTGTGCTTCCCCTTCAAAACAGTCATACTAAGATCTGAAAAAAAGATCAAATGGGTATCTAGAGGTATTAGAATCTGCAGTAAAAAACAACGCCAATTACTTTGGAAACAAAGACTTAATCCTACTAGTGAAAATAAAACGACATTTAAAGTGTACTCAAAAAAATTCAAAAAAATTATCAAGCTGACCCAAAAAGCACAAAACAACTTTCTAATTAAAATTTCCAAAAATAAATCTAAAACATCCTGGCAAATAATAAATAGTACAAAATCCATAAGTGAACCCATAACAAGAATAAAAAAAACATGATTTAATATTAACTGACCCTAATGAAATAGCTCAATCATTCAACGATTTCTATATTGATCAAATTTCAGATCCACCCATAAACACTACTAAAAATACTGTAAGAATAACGTATAACCCTCATTCTATTTTTATGGCCCCTGTTGTCCCTCAAGACATTACAAGGGTGATCAAATCATTAAAGAACAAGAAGAGTTATGGATATGACGGCATTTCAACAAACGTTATAAAATTTGTCTGTTCTATTATAGCTAACCCTCTAAGCCACATTATTAACGCAAGCATATTCGCTGGAACATTCCCCGATAGCCTTAAAACCACAATAGTTAAACCACTCCATTAAAAGAACAATAAAGAAGACATGGCTAACTTTAGGCCAGTAGCTTTAATCCCCATATTTTCCAAAATCTTTGAAAAAGTAATTTATGAGTCATTTCTTTCATTTCTGTCATAATATATTATAATACATTATGTGAGGAACAAAAAGGTTTTCGTAAAAGTAAAAATATAAATATGGCCATATAATAATAATAATAATAATATAATAATAATAGCCTTTATTCAGATCAACTTAACCTAATAACAATATTCAAAAGCAAACTTATAACTTATTAAAACTTATTCTAATATTTGCTGCTTTTTTTTTTTTATCTGTTGCAATCTGTTTGCCTATCGGCAAAGGCCTCCTCCAACCTTTTCCATTCTGATCTTTCACATCACTCCTTCCACTTCTCTTAACTCTCTGTATGCTTTTTTAACTTCACCCGTTTTACTTATATATTTTTCTATAATTTCCATTCTGTTTTGTTTTCTGTCCTTTCTAATGCTATCTTTAATTTGTTCACTAATTTCTGTTAAATTTTTCTTCTGTCCTATGTATCTTTAGTGCTGATTAAGTGGTTTCTCGCTTCTAGTAGTTTTGTAGTACCTTTCTGTTGTTAGCCATTTTTTCAGTTCAGTTTTGGTATTTTTGCAATACTTGTTTTTGGGTTTTTAAAGTATTCTCTATCCAATTGTATCTTTCTTGTGTTCCAATTCTTTTGTTAACACACAATTTTTTTTCTGTTTAGTTTTAAGTTTCTTTTTTTTTATTGTATAGTTTTAAGATTTTTATTTTATTCTTATTTTTATTTTGTTGTATGCAGTCCCGGGGTCTCTTATACGGTAAAATATGTAATCTGGATAGGATATATATTTTCACCCATTCTTCTCACTTCGCTGATGCCAACAATATCCCATTTGATGTGGGTTACAGCATGTTATGAGTTCTTTATGGTCTTTTCTTCACTTTTCAGGGTAAGAACTTCGAGTGCTGCGCTAAAGATTTTAGATTTTTGCTGTTATTGTTGTCACTTATTGTTGGAGGGTTGTGGTCTCTTTCCCCCACGAGGACCAGTCGGCTTGGGGGAGGTTGGTGTATTCTTTTTCCTTGTTGCCAGTTTCTTCGGTTGGTTTTGGTTTCCGTTTGCCGATTATTAATTGTTATTGTTTTTCTGAAGTAGATATATTTGAAAGAGAGTTTGACCTACCCCTCATCATATCGAAAGCATTTATCCTGTTTGCTTTGATTGAAGCTACAATCTGTTGTTTTTTGGGTTGGTTAATGGGTGATAAGGGGTGATAAGCAGTTGGTGAGGTGGATGATTCTCTTTTTCGTTTTTCTTGGTTCTTTTTAATCTGTATAACGATTAGTTTGTCATATTTCAAATACGCTATATTGCCTTTTTCCTTTTCTTCAGCTAGCTTGGCTTGTAGCGTTTTTCGCTTTTCCAACACTTCCTTTGAGTAATCTTCACTGATATTAATTTTGCTCAGGTTCTTTTTGTTTTTAATAATTTCGTTTTTTTTCCAATTGTTTATAAACGAACATAGTACCGGCCTTGGTTTGTTAGTTTCTCTATTTTTAGTACTTAAGCGATAAATTTTGTTGATTTCATAATCTTCTATAATAATATTTAGATCTTGTTTCAGATGTTCTTTAAATTCCTGTAGTAATTCGAGAGTTGATGTTTCTTTTTCTTCCAGGCCAAACACTATGATATTATTTTTCTTCTCCAATCTTTTCATAAACTCAATTTCTTTTTCTAATTTTTCTACTTTTATTTTCAGGTTTTTGTTTTCTTCCATCAAAGGGATTAACTTTTCATCAATTTTGTCCATAATAGAGTTTGTGATAGAATCCTTCAATTCAGCCGTTTGGCTTTGCATCTCAATTTTCATTTTGTCGAATAATATTTGAAATTGACCTTCCATTATATAGTTATGAAGTTGTATTTGCGTATGTTGGAACGTAATAGTAAATTTTATTTTGGTGGTTGGCAACACTGGTTGTACTGTCAGTGTCACAAACGTCAGTCTTGTTGACGTTGTATGTCAGATGACGATGGATAATGTCTGTCGTGTATATAACCTCAAATCAATAACTATATATAATTATTCTGATTTATCAGCGATCACCAACAATCACACTAAATCTATTTTCTATGGACACTTCACAGATATTTTGCCTGTGTTTTGTGGCGAAGTTTAAACTAAAAGCCCACTTTAACTATTTTTATTCACTTAATTTCTTCAGTGGTTGTCACTATGGTGTTGACAGTTCTAACGCCGGAAACGGAAAAAACGGAAATATGGCCATATACGACCTAATAAATAAAATAATGGTTAATGTGGATAAAAAAATACCAATTTGTGCGATTTTTACCGATATGACCAAAGCTTTTGATTACGTTAACCATGAAACGCTTTTGGTCAAACTTGATGCTTACGGCATACGAGGGAATGCTCTACTTCTAATAAAATCGTATCTAAGTGGACGTCTTCAATATACAGAAATCTCTAAAATATGTGTCAAATCTAAACGTGAGGTTAAATATTTATCTGGTCCTAGGAAAATAAAATATGGCGTTCCGCAGGGCAGCGTTCTAGGGCCACTATTATTCTTGCTGTATATAAATGATCTGCCCCGACACATCCCTTACCCTTGTGTGTTATTTGCCGATGATAGTACGATCCTAATAGACTGCCTCAAGAAAGAGCTATATGAAGATGAAATAAATAATTCTCTAAAATTAATAATAAACTGGCTCAACGATAATAATCTTATCATAAACCTCAATAAAACAAATATAATGCATTTCTATCAAAAAAATCTCCCTTTAAATCTAAAAAATAATTATGAAGGACAAACTATTGATAGCGTTAGTGTGGCTAAATTCCTGGGTATATTGATTGACAGTAAATTAACTTGGAAACCGCAGGCTGAAGAAGTCTGCAAAAGATTAAGCACGTCTGCGTATGCTCTCTACAATCTGTCCAAGAAAGTAAAAATTGATACATTAATGGTTGCATATCACGGTTTGGTGGTCTCTGTTCTAAGGTTTAGTGTAGTGTTCTGGGGTAATTGTTCCGAAATTATATATTTAAAGCCCAAAAACGGTGAATAAGATCCATTTTCAATCTCAAGGTTACAGATAGTTGCATTCCTTTTTTCAAGAAACACAAAATACTAACATTTCCTAGTCTTTACATTCTCGAAGTATCTATATTCGTTAGAACTAACAAGCATATATTTCCTGCATTAAATGATACGAGGATGCGATCTACTGCCATGAGATCAAAATATCAGAGTCTGTTGTGTACTGGTAGATATAACACTGCTTTGCTTAAAAAAAACGTTATGGGTATGGCACCTATTATCTTTAACAAATTGCCAAATTGTATTAAAGATCAGCCCTTAATAAAATTCAAGAAACTACTGTCGTTGTTGCTGACAGAGAAATGTTATTACTCTGTTACCCATTTTCTAAATGATGAATTGTAATATTGCTTCACTTTAACTCATATATTATGTAAATAATCTTAGACTTAGCTGATCCATGTTTCTCATTTTGAATTTAAGTAAACTTGTACTTACCTAGTTTCTAAATTATCTGTAAGTTAACCACTATATTTTTGTATGCCAACAGGCAGAATGTACTGGGAATATTTCTGAAACTAACACCATTATTATAACACCTGCATTCTATACAAATAAAGATATTATTATTATTATTATTATTATCTACCATCCCGTACTAGACCCGCGTGGTGGACTACAGCTAACTTCCCAAAGAATGCCTGTCCCAGCGATGGAAACTTTATAGGCTGATTATTTATAATGTGGTCAAACTAATGATGTATTTGAAAGCCCAGATAGCCCACTAATAATCAAACTAATACACTAACGACGAAAATCTGTTACATAAACAGTTCGCTAAGCCGGTAAGTAAGCTAGCTAAGCACGGCCACAAATTAGATTTGTGTCTGACGAAACCGAATCCAATTAATCGGGCAGGCGTCGGGAGGGCGGGACTGGGGACGAAGCAACCGCTGAGCTATGGAGGATGCCTATATACGCATTGTATTAATACTCATGGAATTTTAAAATGGTACTTAGTTTGTTTTTTTGTACTAGCTGAAAGTTTAAGAGCTATGGTTAAAGGAGTGGCTTTGGAAATTTTTGTTTGAAACCAAAAAGTCTAATCTTAGTAACACATTCACACAGTCGGCCATAAAATGGAAGAAATCAAATCAAATCAAAAAACTTTATTTCGAACAAGAGTCCATATGGGTTAGTAGCGAATACTTAGGAGCTATGTTAGTACGACATTAAGAGAAAAGATCAATTCAAATTAATTAATTAATACAATTAAACCTAATTTAATATAATCCAATTCATTTCATCATTAAATTTAATCTAATATAATTTAATCTAAATTTAATTTACCCTAAACTTAACTACTACAGAACACAATAAAAAAAACTACTTTACTTTTCTTCTACTTCAGGTTTATCAGCTGTGATGTTATGTTGTTTGTCTATGGATGAGTAAGCAAGTGGAAGGCAGTACATAGACTTCGACCTCGAGAAGGAGTAAGAGAGTAAGAGGAAGGTCCCTGCAAGAACAACTTTGACCTTGAAAAAGTAATTTTCCACCTTTATGAACTTGGAGGGTTGTATTGATGATTATCATTAATATAATTCTGTAACTACATACGTCTTACAGCCGCGAATAATATTTTAATCAACATACAACCTAGCACTGGTCTGCAAATTGCAAAAAACGTAAGAAAATTTGAATTTCGCGGGCTACCCTTGAGCATCCACCTTAAGCAGTTTGACAATATACACTGATAGATTCCGACGAAAAAACTATCAAAATATTGAATGAAAACAAAGTAGCACTACATGCTGAAAACGTAACCTTGCAACAGCGTTATCATTGAAAACAACTACAGCCTTGAACACTCCATGAAATATATTTGTTTGTAGGTATTGTAACACATACAGGTACCTACTTTCACTTACAAATACGAAGGGTATACCTGTCAAAACATTATAGTACGTAACTGCTACGGTACCTGCCAAGGTCACAGTGTAAAAACTATCCTTCAATGACTATTGACTCACTGGAAAATTGTTACGTTAATATTCTGTGGTTTGTTAAACTGTGGTTAAAAATAGACGCAACAATTTAACGGTTAAACCGCGAGTGTCTGTAAATGAAATTGGTAATAGACACGTAAATAGGTAGTTTATCTATTCTAATAGTATTGTTACAGACTTAATGGAAGTGAGTATGGAATAACCAATGATTGGAAACAGAGAAAATTATTTTACTGTTGAAAGGAAAAACGCGTAGGCAATACGACGAATATGATTTTGGATAAAACGTTGAAGATGAGTCTTCAACGTATTATCCAAAATTATTTTCGATATTTTGGTCTCTATCTAAAAGTTTAAGGAAATGGTAAATGCAAGACTGTCTGCTATACCTCTCATGAAAGATCATCTAGGTTTTTTGTCTGTTCATTACAGTCCACAGATAGACATAGGTCTCCCCCGAGTTGCGCTATGACACCCGATTCTCCACCTCCAATGTTATACAGTTGGTCCAAATCACCTTTATCTTAATGATTGACTTTCTAGACATCTTTTGGTAACGGTTTAAGTTATAATTCCTTTAAAAAATCTTTTTTAGAGACCCCAAAACTTAGTCAATGGTTTTCCTTATTATTCCAGAGTATCATAATGGCATACTCTCTGAGAGAGGAACTACATAGTTAGTGGACTGTTATCCAACATGAGGGCCCAGTGCGTGATTATGGATGTCATCTGTCTTTGAATTCTAGGTATTTTATTACTCCAAAGCATAGGTCTCCGATATTCCGATAATTTTCGGGGTTACAAACGTTGTAATTGTCATTGGACCGCGGAATGAAATAGTAAATAAATAGCCCGTTGTATCTACGTCAGCGCTCTATTAATGCCATCGCGATGTCACAAGGGACTGTGCACTTTGGACTGCGCCCTTCTCCGCTATTTTGAAGCGTAAACATCAGCTCTAAAAATAATTTTCATTAATGATTATTTGTTTTGTAATGTATTGGTGTTTTGATTGCTATTTTTCCTTGTTGTCATTAAGGGCTTCGACCACCATAATGATATAGGTTGTACAAGAAGACACTTGGCTTATTGGTTGAAAACCCCTTGTTTTTCAAATGTTTTTGTTATATCGGTCTCCTACCAACCATAGAGGCGACGGCTTGCGTCAACCTTGCTCGATCATCCCGTAAATCGTTAAATAAATAAATAAATTCCTGCCCTTCAGGATCGGACTACAGACGTAGGTTTGCTTTATGTATATTAATGGAACTCTGGAAGTTGAACTAGGTAGTTTGTTGCACCATCTCTCCTCAGGCAAAAACTTCTTCTTCTTCTTCTTTGCGTGTCGATAAACTCAAATAATACCCGACCAGTATGTTGCCACCTGCACAGCTCTGTCATTGGCTTCGTTTAAATCCTGGAAGGTGCAGGTGGCTGCGCAGGATGGGCAACAAAGGAGGTGGGGCATATCCTGTAGAGGGGCTCCACACAGACATTGTATTTGGGACGGTTCTCTATTGTATTACCTAACTTTTTTACACATAATTTAAAGTGCCATAACTTTTTTTGTCCTAATCATCATTTGTCCGAATGATAACTTACCCGAACTTAATATCACATAATATCACATGCCATAAAATTGAAATCCCTAAATACAATATGCTCTAAACCCGTTTGTCATAAATATTACAATCAATAATATACAAAACACTTAAAATCGTTTTCAATAATAGTTATAAATCCTAAATTAAAAAAAAATGTTTAGATCTTAATAATATTTTTAAAACAAACCGGTATGTTCCCAGACGTTCCCAAAAGGGAACAGAACATTGTTATTTTAATTGTGTCTGTAATTACGGGTACCTACAGTAAAGTAAGTATTACTTAGCTTTTGCTATGCTATGAACTTCTCTCAACACAACACATTTTTATACAATACTAGCGGACGTCCCGCGGTTTCACCCGCGTAGTTCCCGTTCCAGTGGGAGTACGGGGATAAAATATAGCCTATGTTACTTGTGGATAATGTAGCTTTCAAATGGTGAAAGAATTTTTTAAATCGGTCCAGTAGTTTTTGAGCCTATTCATTACAACCAAACAAACAACCAAACAAACAGAGTTTTCCTCTTTATAATATTAGTATAGATAATATTAGTATAGAAGTATAGATTGCTCTTATGAAATTTGTAAGAATTAAAAAGTAGAACCATCATATCGCAGAAAGTTCACAGTTAGAATCTTCTTTTGTTTTGGCATACATTTCATATAAGTAGTCACTAAATGGCAGAAAATAAATCAATCAAACCGTCAGTCATTATAAAACAGTTGAGTGTGAACATAATTATGTGGATTTTATTTTTCCCTGTAATAAGTATGCAAACATGCAAACAAACATGCAGCAAGCATGCAGCAAGCATTCAGCAAGCATGCAGCAAGCATGCAAGCACGCATACAGTATGCAAGCAACCATGCAAGCGAGCAAGCAGCATGCAGCAAGCATGCAACAAGCTTGCAGCAACCATGCAAGCACGCATACAGTATGCAAGCAAGCATGCAGCATGCAAGCGAGCAAGCAACATGCAGCAGGCATGGTTTCTGTCAAGGCTCCGGCGCTGCGGAGCTCCGGCGGTCCCACGCGAGCTTATCGTCGCAGATGTGTTTAACGCTCACCACCGCAGCTTCGGCTTGCTGGCCGGCTTCGCCGGCCAGCCTCAGCAGCGGCGGCGAGTGTTACAACCACCTGCTCCTCAACTCGCGGGCCGCCTCGCCCCTCCACGCCTACGCGATTTTAAATTACACTCTCGGGGTAGGGCAGACAAGACTACGTGGGGTCGGATTTACAGCGATTCGTTTCTGTCACTAAAACCTAATTTTTAGCAAATGTTTTAGGACCAAAAAATTTATTACACTTATATGGGCATTAGGAATAATACACATTATATAATATAATACTTAGGATATTTGACTTTATGGCACATACAATTAGAAGATTCAATTATTATAGTATTTGATATTATGACAGAACAGTTTTAGAAATAAAGATAATTATGTAAAACAAAATTTCGGGATTTTGAACATTATGGTAACTGAAGTTTATAGCAAACGTTTTATGGATAATGATTTTCGGACAAAAATTTTTAGGAGATATAAGGGAGTACCATTTGGGACAGGTCGATGATACCCCATTTGGCCAGATTATTTCTACAGCGGCCAACCTGGGCCCGCAAACGGTTAAGAGATTTCCAGATTGGCCACTGCAGTTCCTGTCCAGGGGGAAGATGTTCTGTTGGATTGATGAAGTGAGGAGGGGTGGGATGTCTGTTCCTCCACAATTCGCATCTTTCGTCTGACGCACTGTCCTTTGAGGAAATTGTGTGTCTCACGAAGCTTTTACGGCTTTTTAAGCGTGAAGGTGGCATTTGGTGCCCGTACAGGGGGTGGCGGTTATCTCGTTCCTGTTTTCCTTTCTCGATGCGACTAGCTATTTCGCGCCGAACGTCTGGTGGGGCTATACCTGCCAACGGATACAACATCGCAAGAGGGGTGGGTTTTAAGCACCCCGTTATAATGCGGCAAGTATCGTTCAGCGCTATGTCCACTTCTCTAGCGTGGGCCGAACGGTGCCACACTGGGCATGCAAACTCCCCAGCAGAAAAAGCAAGACATAGGCCGGTCGTGCGGAGAACTTCTGGCGATGCTCCCCAGCTGGTGGATGTTAGGCGGCGAAGAACGTTATTTCTAGTCCCGACTTTTTGTTTTGTTTTAAGGCAGTGGTACTTGTAAGTCAGAGATCTGTCTAGGGTGACGCCCAAGTAGCGTGGTTGAGAGCAATGCTCCACGTCAACGCCCCGCCACGAGACACTGAGAGTTCTGTTTGCCTGACGGTTGCGGAGATGGAAAGCACAGGACTGGGTCTTGGACGGATTTGGCCGTAGGGCATTTTCATCATAGAATTTCCCCAGTGTTTCCAGAGCTTCCGTCAGTTTACCTTCTGCCTCTTCAAATGTAAGTGTCTGGGCGGCCAAAGCAAGGTCGTCTGCATATAAAAAGCGTTTCGTTGGTGGAGAACAAGGCTGGTCGTTTGTGTAGATGTTAAAAAGAGCCGGGGCTAGCACGCTACCTTGAGGGAGCCCGTTTTTCTGGCAGCGCCACCTACTCTTGCTATTGTCGAGATGAACTTGAAAGCGGCGGTTATTTAAAATAGCGCTAAGAATTTGCACGAAACCGACATCCTTGGTGAGCTCGCTGACTTTTCGTAAAAGTCTTTTGATGTTGACTGTATCATAGGCTGCCGAAAGATCAACGAATACAACACCTGAGACTTTATTCGCCTCAAACCCATCTTCTATGTATTGCGTTAGGTTAAGGGTCTGATTGGTACATGACTTTCCTGGCCTAAAGCCAGCTTGCTCAGCGATAAGGTTTGGTTCGATAACTGGCGTTAGGCGGTTGAGTAGAAGCCTTTCAAAGAGCTTAAATGTGTGACAGAGAAGAGATATAGGTCGGTAACTCTTTGGTTCTTTCGGACATTTACCAGGCTTAAGAAGAGCAATTACTTTAGCTTGCCTCCAGAGTTTAGGGATCTTGCAGTCGTTAAGGCACGAGTTGAAAAGCGATTGAATCCAGGAAACCGCTACTGGTCCGAGGTGTTTTAATTGGTCGACTGTAATGTCATCAAAACCAGGAGCTTTGCCATTTTTTAAGTTTTTAATCCCGTATATAACGTCGGATAATGTAAAAGGCCTGCTGATATTGTGTGTGATATTATCGTTTACCGCTTCAGACAACTTTTCGATTTTGGGTAAGCGATGGGGTGGTTTTCCATTAAGGAGCAGCTGGTAGGCAACTTGATTGGCGGTTACCTGGCCCGGGTTCGAAGCTTGAGGGGGGTTATCAGTTAGTTTTTGAATCGTACTCCAAGCTTTTTTACTATTGTGTGTCATATCTATTTCGGTGACTAGTGACATCCATTTTTTTCTGCGGCTATCGCTTACTTCACGCATGAGTTCCTCACCGAGTTCTAAAGTTTGTTCAGAAAAGGGGTCTGTGTTGTATAAGTTTTCATAATCTGCAAGTAGTGAGGCGGAATCCTTGCTTAGGCCTGGAATATAAGCAGTGCGGCAATCTCTTGGAATGTACTTTCGAGATATGGCCCATACAACTTCGACAAACTTATCGTAGTTGTTTGGGTCTGGTTCTAAGTCGATTAGCTTTGAGTCAATGCCATCAGAAAACATCTGCCAGTTAGCCTTCGAAAAGTTGAATCGTCGCCTAAAAGGCACAATCTGAGGTTTTACTGCTGATTCAACGCAACATCCAATTGGTCTATGTTGAGTTCTTGGAATAGGCTGATGCACTGTCTTTATGCAGAGAGGGCTAATATTCCCACTGGCAAATATTAAATCAGGATTATAGCCACGCCGCCACCGGCCACTGTTGAAGGATGCTTGGAGTTTGGCATTGTGTATTAAGATGAGATTCTGTGCCTCCGCCCATTCTTCCACTGCATCACCATCTGTATTACTGACAGTATAGCCCCATGTGGTGCTGTGGCTGTTGAAATCGCCTACAATGATTTTAATAGGCCTGTCGTGAAAGTTGCTCGTGCATTTAAACTGGAACGGTTGACTAGGAGGTTTGTATAATGAGGTTATTGTGCAGGAAAAACTGTAACTGTGGAAATGGTGAAGAATGGTTGGAGCGCCTTGGAGCGTCTCTCTCAACAGCTAAAACACTAGTTTTTGACGTTCAAAAACTGCTGATTGCCAACCTAATTAAAAACATATTTTTAATTTGATTTGGTTGCTACTTGTTACTTCAACGAACAAGTCTCTTATTTCCCACATCCAAACAGAGATTCGCCCTGTCCTGAGGCCCTACTCCCTAACGCTTTGTCCGTATATTCAGATCTATCCGTCTCTCTCACTCGCACTCATCTGCAGACGTGCACGAGAGAGACGGATAGATCCGAATATACGGACGAAACGTTAGAAAGTAGGGCCTCAGGACAGGGCGAATCCCTGGCCTTAACTGAGGCCACTAAAGTTACCTTCACAAATCAGCTTCCAAAGTAAATTCTTGGCACCAGTATCCGCCCTGATAACTCACACCAGTTCCTACTCATACCGACGTCACATGGCCTCTCACCTTTCTACTAGTTATATAACGAGTTCGCTGGCACTGTTCAATGCCAAGTGCTGGGGTTTGAAGCTGATGGATGTACTAATATTATTTGCAAAGTAATTGAGTTTGATGTTGACATGTCTGAAGATATAGTTGCTGATGTTGGGCATATGATTTTCATTGATGCATCATTTTATTAACATTGTCTGTCAGAAGGACAAGAGTTCCTTAAATTACTATTTTTTTTTAAGATTTCTTAGATACGCTTTTTCCGAGGACTGCTTCTTGCTTGAGCTTGCAGATTTGATTCGTTTTCGAGGTCCTGCCAAGGTTTTATTGAGGTTTTTCATCAGGAATGTTTCAGGAACAGCCCAGAGAGCACATATCAGCTCACAAATTGAGTGAACGTAGAGAAATATTCGGTTTACTACATTCCATCATTTCAACCACGCTCAAGAAATACTGTCAAAAACTAAGTAAACTACCCATCTATTTTTAGGAGACCTTGACATATCGTGAATATCTTAGCAACTAGATCTAGTATATTACGGCTATGACTCACTTAAAGCACAGCATGAATAATTCCTAGGATATTGTTTAATTTAAACAATGCTTTTAAACAAAAGGCAGAAAGTCTTATTTATGTGGTCACGTATGTTAGTAGTTACAGCTATTGTAAACTAAGCTACATTCTTTACAAATACTTTGTCAAGACACTACAGATTCTCAACGATTACGAATACTATTGTTATCTTTGAAAATCTGAAGTAATTCGTCGCCATGTAAATAGGAAGTAATAGGTCTCTTTTGTTGGTCCTATAGAAACTTAGGTCAAGATGGGGAAATATAAAAGGTGGATACAAATTGCTGCTTAATAAATCATGAAGAAACTGTAAGCATAGTAACTATGGCATACCAAGATGCTTTGATTGGGATACAAGCACAGAATTTCATTGTAACTTTGCATCTTACTGGCTTTGCGCGCAGTTTCGTTCTCTTATTGGTCAAATATTATCAGGCGGAGACGTTTTAAATATAGCCTATGACACTCGGGGATTATGTAGATTCCCGATAATGATAGAATTTTCGGAATCGGATCAGCAGTTTCGGAGATTACTACCTACATTTAAACTTGCAAACTTTACCTCCTTAAAAGGTTTTTATAATATTAAAGCATGGATAAGCTAAACCTCATCAAACCTTTTGAAATTGATATTGTTGGTGGCATTTTTTACTAGAAATCTAGATATTTCATACAATTAGTCTGTTTCACAAAATATAGAGATTGCTAGCGTACATTGACCCAATAAAAATAGTACAACAATCGTTAAAAATAAGAAAAATAAAATTCTAAAAGAAATTGACATCCCACATAAACAACGACATTTGTCTAGACTTTTAAAAAACTATCTCCGAAAGACATAAATAAACACTGAACATTTTAATTTATTAGCTCATCCTCAAAACTTCGAGACTCCCGAAGTCGTACGGAAATAGCCGAGCGTTAAAATGACCAAGACTAGGTCGTATCTGATAGATACGGGGGGTTTTGGCACCTTGTCAACTTGTACAACGAGAAATGACCAAAACGTTATATAAAAAGTAAATAATGAAGATCATTACTAGATTGTTAGTTCTTTTTATTCGCAAGAGAAATGTTTTGTGTCTGGATTTTTGACATTGAGTTTGAATGATCTATCTAGGTACAGTGGTAATTTTATGAGCACCCGTTACTCAAATTGTTTTAAATTATTTTTGACTGTTTGGTACTTTGAGTAGAAGGGTGTTTAGGCTGCGGTTCCACCAGAGATGAGCGAGGATGCGTAGCGAGGGATGTGTGTGGAACTAACCAATCACATAGCTAGAATAGCTAGAGCTGTGAAAAAGAAGCGACATTATTGGTTGGTTCCACACACATCCCTCGCTACGCATCCTCGCTCATCTCTGGTGGAAACGTAGCCTTACTCTAATACATTATTGCTTCCATATTACAAGTATCCGCTTCTAAGACGACCCACGGACCTTTTTTAAAAAAAATATGTCTGTTTTTGCTATAAGGTATAAAAGTGTAATGAGGAGGTATGAAACGCATGTTAAAAAAGAGATGGATATTAATATATATTAATATGTTTATATATATGGATATTATAAATTATTTTGGAGAGGCTAAAAAGATGGATGGATTGTGTGAGGAATGATATTATGAAAGAGAAAGTAGTAAATGATGCCGTGACGTCTGACAGGGGAGAACGGAAGAAGAAAACGTGTTGCGACGACCCCGAGTAGAATGTGACAAGGGCTGGGAGATGTCTGCTTTTACCCCTATTATGTTTAATCCACCTTTGCGACACTTTTACACCGAAAGGTAACAAAGCATCATCACCTGGAAACCAACTACAGGACAGCAACCCTGAAAGAGACGTTTAACCATAGCACCAAATTGTCCTCCAAAACATAACCTTGAAGTTAGAAATCTATTTACATTTTAGACATCTGTCTTTCAATATTGATTCAGACAGCAAATATGTATAAATTCATTATCTTAGGTATCAAGTCATAAAGTAAAGACCATTAATTTCTGAAGTAAATAGAGCTCTCCATAGGACAGTTAACGGAGTCGTTAAAATCAACGAAGTCATAAACTGAGTTTATGATCGTATACAAATGACAACGTACTCCATCTGGATGTATTTACTTGTTTGTGTTAGCAGGTTTTAATTGGGTTGGATATTTAAGAGATATTTTAGATTTTAAGTCACTTTTTCTTTCTTCACGAACAATTAAAAACATTTTACGTGCTTTTAAGAAACTTTCAAAATGGTGAAGGAAAACATAGTGAAGATACACCTACTGGGCCTCATTATGGATTATGTTTCACTGCCTCTGAGAGATTCTGAGAGTCTGTAAATCAAAACAGAGACGACCTCTATGAGAGCTGACACAAAAGTCAATTGCAAAAGATTTTCTTGTATCGTAACCGGCTGTAGTGTACTACAACCTTACGATACAAGAAAATCTGATAAAGATGAGTACAACAACCTTTTACCCCAATAGACGTTTTATTTACCCAAAATGATGGGTATCTGAAACATTTATACATTTTTTTTAACATTCAACATGGGTTCGAATCCCGGTCGGAGCAAATGTTTGTGTGATGAGCATGGACATTTGTTTCCGAGTCATGAATGTTTATATGTATAATAAGTATGTATTTACAAACAATAAGTATCTATGTAGTATATCAACTATCTGGTGTCCACGCCTCGTTGCTTAGTGTGGCATTAGATGGCGCTGTGTGTAATGTCTAGCAATATTTATTTATTTATTTATTATTTCAGCGTTTCAGATTGTCCATTACATTACAGTATTTATTTATCCAATTCCCCTTGATTTGCAGACTTCGTATAAATTCTTTGCAAAACAAAATGAATTATCTATTCGTCTAGTAGGAATTTGGTACGTTTAATTCGTGTAAATTTAGAGCAATAAACCTGAAAATTGTATAAACTTTCATTGTAATGAATTTGGCAGCGAATTTAATTGTTTTTCGTCAATATCTTTGAGATAGTAAACATTTTTGCTTTCATCTTCGAAGGAGGACAATTTATTTTGATGATTAAACTTTGCAATTGCATTAAACTTTTCAGAAAACTTGGCATACCTATAGGTTTAATGTTCTCAGTGAACGTAATCTCTCTGCAGTGTTTATTTTCGTATTACTTTCCCCAGTACTAATAATTACATACAATTATTTTGTATTTAATTGCATCCGTTCGCCTAGACTCGGGCTGAATCTAAAAATAAAACAAATTAGGGCTAATGATACGTAGGTTAATGATCCTAGAATTCGGTTTCATTCATAATTTTCTGAGCCCATCTATAATCTATCTCTATTCTATTCTGAGTTCAACTTAGAGTTACAGGCTTACCGAATGCAGCCGAATACCAGTAATTTACAGGGAGAGGCTGCCTATCTGACCGCTTTATAACCTAGTTACTGGGTTATATGATATTCCTTGATAAGAGTGGTCTGTCAGTGTAAGGTAAAAACGACCTTGCGTTTTCCTTACCCCAATATCAGCCAATTATTTTGTGAAACTTATTGTCATGCAAAACTAACGGAAGTCATTATTGTTAAGACATGACTCTGCCCGTAAACTGTCTGAAAATATTAGAATTGGCAATTAACATATCTATGAGTGTTCCAATTAGTTAACGTCACTTCAAGGAAACAAAGAAATTCAAGAAGTTTCATTTTATTTTTCCATAGAACGCTAGCAACGAGCCGAGTTTAAAGAAAAATTGTGCTATATTTCTGTTAACAATTGCGTCCAAAATATTATGCTTTTGTCTAAAAAATAATAATAATAATAGTGTAAGGTAATTTTTAAGTAGATATATAATGCGATCATATCGTATGACAGTTTGAGTTTTACGTCTCGAAGTTCGATGTCTATTCAAAGACATTCCTTGCGACCGTCCACCAAATAATTCTCAACATCAACGAAGTTGTCTGCTGACAATGGAAACTATCATGAATCATCATTTTTACACACAGAAAATTGTTTTGTATCTTCTTTTTGGTATCTTCTTCTTTACTTGTCGATGGACTCAAATAACACCCGACCAGCATATCTTCCTTCGTATCGTATCTACCTTCGTTCAAATTCTGGAAGGTGCAGGTCTAGGGTGGGCAAGAAAGGACGTGACTCATATCTTGCAGAGGGGCTCCACACTGCCATTGTATTTGGGACGGTCGAGGATACTCCATTTGGCCAGGTTATTTCCAGATTGGAAACTGCAGTTCCTGTCCTTGTTTTATACAATTACGCCTGTAATCTACGAAGTGTGTGGCAGAACACCCAAATTTCACCAGTTCTGAATAGTTTTAAGTAGTAGGATATGTTGCCATAGACCAGGTATCCAAATCCACACTCCGGACTGCTAGTGAAAAATTCCTAGCTTTTATCTACTTAAAAATGTTAAAATGCCTAATAATAATAAACAAATCGTCGCATGTACGTAAGCTGTTAACATTTTCACCTGACTAAGCCCGTATCCCGGCCAATAACGACAGGTTTAGCTCAATGAACCAAAATATTTACAAAACTGAAATGAGATTGATTTCTTACAAAATATTGATGTTTTTAATATTCAAAATATTTTTGTGGAAGAACAAGTCTTGACATTTTGATAGACTTATTTATTTGGCTAAAGAAAGGTGAAATAATTTTAGAGGTTTTTTGACCCTAGCTCTACTAACCTTGTGTAAACTTTATATTAGACTAGCTGTTGCCCACGACTTCGTCTAGGTGTATTTTGTTTTTTTTTTTTTTATCATTCCCTATGGAAAACAGGAAAATATTAAAGAGGAAAAGTTGCCAATATCCTTCTCCAGGTCACGGGCTGTTCTCAACTGGTTTGAGTCGCGCTACTACTAAAGAGTAACTATTTAATATAAAGGTCTAAACTTGAGTAACATAATAGGATAGTCACAATTATAGCTATGACTACAGCTCAGTCGTACGTCGCGCCGTAAACGGAGCCATCTAACGTAAATTGAACGACCGACTCCCTGGGGACTTTCCATACTTTGAGGACGAGGAAAATGGTTCAGCTTTTAGTTTTGTTCTAACGTGCTGCGTAGCCCTGGTTGTGCCTCTTAAATATATACCTCTTTAATACATTATTAGTTTCATATATACATGTGAGTTGTCTTCTAATCTTAAAAGTAAAATTTTCTGTTGGTTATACTTCTTCAATTGATTTGCAAACAAGATGCCAAACACGGCAGTCTGTTTCGGGGGTACTATGGAAAATTACTGAAAGGAATGGTGCGGTCAACGCGGCGGAACTCATGTTTGTTTGGGTGTTTGTTAGGAATTTTATTCTTGATTTCTAGACTGAGAGAAAGAGAGAGTGTTTAAAAAAAAACATTTTTGTGTGAAATTGGTGATCACTTTACAGATGCAGTGATCACCAATTTCAGCCAATAATGTTTTTTTAATCTAGTCAGTCAATTGTGTACGTAAGTAAACAATGTTTAGATGATAATAGTCTGGGTTAGGTTAGGGCAGAGACGTAACACCTACATTATTAAAATATTCCCACTTTTCTCCATTAAGTGATCGATATTAATTCTCATGTAATTCTCATAGGGATCAAGCCTATTGCCATCAAACGGACAAAAATCAAATCAATCCGACTCGGCTGGGCAGCGTTCGGAAAGCTGCGCGGTATCTTTTCGTCCAACTTACCGCAGTGTCTCAAGACGAAAGTCTATAACCAGTGTGTTACATACGGGACCGAATCGTTGTCGCTCACAATGGGCCTTATCAGAAGGCTTAAAGTCACCCAAAGGGCAATGGAGAGGGCTATGCTCGGAGTTTCATTGCGTAATCGAATCAGAAATGAAGACATCCGCAAGAGAACCAAGATCACCGACGTAGCCCGAAGAATTGCCAACCTTAAGTGGTAGTGGGCAGGGCACATTGCTGGCAGAACGGATGGCCGATGAGGCCGAAAAGTTCTGGAGTGGCGACCGCGAACCAGAAGGCGATGCGTTGGAAGACCTCCCACTAGGTGGACCGATGACCTGGTGAAGGTTGCGGGAATCCGTTGAATGCGAGTCGCACGGGACCGGTCAATGTGGCGATACTTGGGGGAGGCCTATGTCCAGCAGTGGATGTCTTTCGGCTGAAATGATGATGATGATGGACAAAAATCCCGACTCCAAAGTATTACTGGGAAATTCATGATGACTGGTAGCCCAAAAATATAATCCAAGAAGCTTCATAAGTACGTAAGCACTAAAGCTCTGACTATCGTACGTCTGCTATCAGCACGTGTATTGTAGATACGACGATTATCTGATATCGGTCAGACAGTAAAGCTATCAAAGTACTTATGCAATCTATTTTTATGTAGACAAATTGTTGTATGGTTTCATATATTGTGAATTAAGTAGGGTTGATTATCGAAAGTTGAGTCATTTATGTAGTTTGGGAAATTAAAAAAGGTAAATATTCCTAATGTTAACATAACATCACGAAATCGATCGGAATCGATTTGTAATTCTTGGTAATTATTAATAAATAAACTAAACTAAACTGAACATGGACGAAGATCATTAGAACACCCACATTTCACCAGTTGTTTAAGTCAAATTTTATAGGGGGCGCTAGCTTTTGCAGCTATTGCCATTAACCGCGCACAGAACTAGACTCCGTGACTCATCTGCCTAGCCTTTTCCCAACTTAGTTGGGGTCGGCTTCCAGTTTTACCGGATGCAGCTGAATACCAGTATTTTATATGGAGCGACTGCCTATCTGACCTCCACAACCCAGTTAGTACCGGGAAATACGATACCCCTTGGTAAGACTGGTTATCAGACTTTTTTGGGCCTCTGAACTAGACTCCGTGGCTGCTACCGGGAAATTCCTGATGGAAAACCCCAATAACACTTTGCCTGATCTATAGTTATGACAAAATATTGTCACGTGACGACCGTGTTCCGACAATATTTTCAATTAAATCCAAATTGCGGTACAATGAATATTGTCCTAAGTTATTGGTTACATTACGTTTTCTAGGAAAATTAAGGTTGTCTGGAAGATATTGCTATCGATGGTAAGACCGCCGTTATACCCATCGAATTAGCAATATTGTAAAAGAACTATGTAGGTAACAACTTTGTAGCATATTACGGAAGATACATTCTACATATTATATTTTATTACAAATATCAGAAATCTGATAACCCTCACATTTTACCATAAAAATCTTGGAATAATGTTTTTTTTTTATTAGGACAAGCCCCCTACTCTATTTCTAAACCACTGCAACTCCTGAAAGCCAGAATCAACAGTGGCGACCACCAGAAAAGCGCCGAGACAATGAAGCTCGACGAAGTCCCAGATAAACAATTAAATTTTAGAATCATGTTCATCTTTGTATTTTTTAAATTTTATGACACATTCGATCTATCGATCAATACACCTAAATGACAATTCAGGAGCCAAATGGACTTACACTCCTATCATTATTTGCTATCACGCGATACTCAATCTTTATAGCAAAGGTACCCATCAACTGAAGCATGGGTGTGTCTAATTGCCCTTATACATAATGGTTGCCGTTAGAAATATTGCTACATTCATCACTTTATGAGCTCTCAAGAGGTCGCTAGTGGCTGTTGTGTACAGTGGCTTTGGCCATCATGGCCCATGTATGACATAGGGCTGAAAGCTACGGAATTTGTTACGGGTTTGGGACCAATGATGTAGATTATACAGAAAGAATTACTTAAGTTTCGAGACAGACGAATTCAAACATTTAGTCTTGTTGCTAAATTCATATTTATTGCTTTATTGATATTTATTATTGAGGAGCTCGTGGGCAAATAATAACAGCCGCTCGGGTCGATCTTTAGGTTAAACCGTGCGTAGTCAGTGGCCCAAAAAGTCTGACAACCAGTCTTACCAAGGGGAATCGTATTACCCAGTACTAACTGGGTTGTGGAGGTCAGATAGGCAGTCACTCCATGTAAAATACTGGTATTCAGCTGCATCCGGTTAGACTGGAAGCCGACACCAATAAAACTTGGGAATAGGCTAGGCTGATGATGATGATATTTATTATTGTAAAGAAGTAGAGCTCATTGCTAGAAATCTCAGCCAGGGTTCGAACACACAACATCCTCAATCCCCTCCACTTGACCTAATTTCCTCCTCCTAATTATTTTTTTTATTTAAGTGTTCCGTCGCTTCTGTGGACAAGTTCCACTGGTCTGTGAAAGTGAAGTGTTAACAAGGGAAGTGCTACTAACATAGTCTTAAGTCTTATTTATTAACACAAGTTTTGAATATAAGGGACAATGGTGTCGATTCTGTTGTGCACAGACTAAACTTAATTTAGGCTATTGCTATTTTTTACTAAAAGGCAGTGCGAGAAAAGTAGTGCAAACTAGTTTATGCCTTGCGCTTCACCGTGTTTTTAGTCGACATGTTTTTACGTGCACCCTTCATTTGTATGGAAATATTAGTTCCAACTAAATTTGACAGCTCTAAATTACGTCCGTCTTTTTCTCGTTTTATTAGAGAGAAAAAGATAGCAATAGCCTAAATTAAGTTTAGTTTGTGCACAGCAGAATCGACACCATTGTATCCTGAAATAAATGATGTTATGTTATGTTAAATTATTTGGGGCCGACGCACGCCTCATGTCATCTTCTTCCATCGACGACGTTTCAAATAACATTACTTAAATACTATTATATAGATTTATTTTTCTGCCAACAAGGGAGCTAGATTCAGTGACCCTCAGGAACATTAGTCATTTGACTTCAGCAAGATGGCCGACTATATAGGCTTTATATCTAATAGGCAGCACTATCCCCCAGCCAGGTCAATAATAAAAGTCTACCTACATAAAACGAATGAGGGCAACTTTCACGTTAGTAGGTAGGCAGTTATCTACACACGTCATAACGTGTTACCCTAGTTTTTGACACGTTTTTATTACCTAAACGGTTTCAATGTTCATTCATGTTTCATTTTTGTGAAATTAGATCATGGAAAACCTGGCTTTATAACTTTATGTTTTTTATTGGGGCCATATTAACACGCATTTAAACATTTCATCGAGCTATCTATTACAGTTACAAAGATACAGCCTGTGACAGACGAACAGTCACACAGACAGGACTGAAATGTGACGGAAACAAGACCACTTAGAAAACAATCAGTCAAAGTATTATCTGCCACTTGCTGCATCAAATTGCGCTGACACCCCAATAGAAATTCTTACCGAACTGTCAGTGTCCGGTACTCAACCGGTCAGCAGTTGGTCCGTATCAGTTTGTTTGCTTCTTTATAAAATGGCCGTGTTAGGTACGGAACCCTAAAAAAGGGACTATTTTAAAACTCCATATATTACACCTAAAAAAACATAATTACTATCACATAACACTTAATTACTAACGTCATAGTAATAAACTAAACACCCGAGTGAACCAAAAACGTATTCTTCAAAAGAAATGGTACAATAAAAGTTCCACTTTGATCGCCATGGCAGCGTTTGTTTTGGCGGCAAAACGTATTTTCGGTGACGTTTGGAGGCCATCTTGGATTGCGAACATTCAGCCTGACTACCACAGAGTAAGTATGTGTAGAGCCTTGGGATTTGCGTGCTTTAGTTATAGGTACACGCACGATATTCCTGATTTTAGGTTTTGGGTGTTAGGGTTTTAGGTGTTTTACAGAGCCTTTAGCAAGCGTGGTGAACAATGCCTTCACTGTATGAGAAGAGTCCTGTGCCCGGCTGTGGGACAATAATATACTAAACACAATAAAAAGCTCCTACAAGTTACGAATATTGAAAGCAACAAGTAGAATAGGCGCAACAGGCTTATCAAGATTTTCAAGGGTTTTCACAACAACGCAACGGCTACAAAATTTTACGAGTTCTTATAAATAATAGTTAATAGGTAATAGGTATGTGTTTATTAAGTTTGTAAAGAAGTTAGGTGCAAAAAGCTCCTGCTTACAAGACTTTTTTCGATACATCCTTGTCTTATCTATATTTGGAATCTTCTTTTTTTTTTCGTATGGGAAATCATCAAATGACTCCTCCCGCTCTGGGCGGAGCAGGAGGGAGTGTCAGACTTTTACTGACTAAAACCCATCCATGTTCCTTCATCGCCCTTTGTGTTCCGGGGCCACGGTATCTCTTACGAACAGTCCCGCAACCCCGGCTATATTTGGAACCTCTAAATTATCACTCCTGTAATCCCCAGAGAGTTAGGCAGAGGCTAACCAATTAACAGCCACCACATATCGTTAGTCTGACTAAATGTCCGTAACGTAATTACGTACAAATATGAGTCTGTGTGGTTCTTTCTTGGAAAAACCATCTCAGTCACTAATTTGCATAGTCCTTATGTGAGTTAAACAAGAGTGAGGTATTTAGGATATGTCTGGAACTTAAAATCCCCTCCTTAAAACCTCTGATTTTGTTTCGACTGTTTCTTCTCACAGTAGACAGGTACGGTCCCATCTGGTTTTAAAAAATACGCATAAAGTGTTTGTAAAAACCTATTTGCAAAATAAACATCATTTACATATTGTAGCAGTTCTAGTGTCTAGCCACTGCCATGGGAAAAACGCGTGACTATATGTCTGTATGTAACCACAGTTTCAGCCTCCAATCTGACCTTATAAACCAAACCCCATAAAAGACACCCACCATCTATATTTATCAACCGAGCACACTAATAGCCCGGCCTTGCCCCGCAACCTTGATGACGTCACGCCGTGTCCCACCCCTAGTTAACTAAAAGCTTGCCACTAATGTAACGACGCTTGTTATGACCACCTCTGGCTAATGATGGTGGATGATTGAAGGTTGGGACCTTGAGGAGAAGGTTCTACCTGATATCTGATGCGAGTTGTTTGGCCCTTGAGTTTGATGAAGTGGTTGTTTAATTAGAATGATAAATAGAGACAAAAATTGACTAATTAAGGGCCTTTATATCCCCTCAAATGGCTTAGCATGATCCTCCGTTACGCCTAAAATACTGCAGCATTAATTTTGAAATAAATATATAGTAAAGTTGAGGATTAATGCTAAGTCCTATGTGTAACGAAAACACGTTTCCATAAACTTTTCTCGATAGAAAAAAAATCCAAAGTTACCTCCAAATCGAAAAATAAACCGCTGGTATTCAAAAAGTACTTCAAATTAGATCATGAAACTTTGCATACTAACTGAACTATAAAGCAGGTCTTGTGTGTTTTATTATTTTAGTCCAATCAATAGATTTTTTGTAAATCGCAAAAAACCACTCATTTCTCACTATTCGGCCGCAGTGACTGTCGTAACAACCGCTTTGTAGTGCAAGCTGATTAGAACTTTATTCTAACAGAATTTCAAACGAAGTTTGAACCACCACAAATAGAGTTGCTAATTTTAGGGTTAGAAGGGCCTTAACGTGCTTTCAGAGACACGGGGGTATCTAACCGCCAACTTACAAACTCTGGGCCAAAAACCCAATGGCCCTTTGTCCCGACCCGGGAATCGAACCCAGGACCCGTCGCATAATGGACTAATTAAACAGTGGAAGACAACCCTTGTTTTTCATTTGTTATTAAAAAAAACAGAGTGACTGTAGAGTTCAAAGCTTAAACTAAAACATTTATTGCGATTTAAAGTGTTACACGTCGTCGCGCCTGCCGATGAGAAACGTTTTCGCGCTCATTAAGTTACACGTGTTCTGTCAAGGTCAATTGGGTTCTCCTAACCCGACAGATGGTGTGTTGCTGGGGAGTTTGTTCTGACACTTCTTCTGCCTCGCTAAATACTAGGAGAAGCTGAAGGGTTTTGTGGACGGTGGGCTATGGGCTAGCTCGCCGTCCGTCCGTCTTATGACGACAGACCGTGTCGACGGCGCGTTCGAGTGCCACGCGCGCCTCAAAGAGAGTCAGCAATAGAAAGGGGGACCCCTTTCTATTGCTGACTCTCTAGGGGGGACGCGCAAGGGCCGATGCCTGCCGGGGTTGCGGGACTCAAACTCAAACTCAAACTCAAAGCATTTATTTCAATTAGACCATTACGGCACTTTTGAAAGTCAAAAATACAAAAAAGAAAATCAAAGCTACAGTCCCAGTCACAAGGCATAATAACTTGAGAAAGTACTGTAGTTGCCCATTCCCTAGCGTAGATCTCTATGGAGAAGAATGGGCAAGAAACTCCATGGACACTCTTTTAAAATCAAAATATTGTTACAAAATCTTGGTTACATCATTAATTTTGAGATTATACATAAATGTGAGAACGATGTAGAAAGACGTGCACACTAAGAGCATCCAGAGTGAAAGATTAGATTAAAAATGTATGAATAAAGTAATTAAAATGAACCTTGGCAGCCAAGAGATGACCAGTCCCAACTAACAGCGCCCGTTCACAGACATGACGCATGTACCGGCGCCATTCAACTCAACCATATTGAAGGGAACTAAATGACCCGACACACCCGCCACCATCAGCGAGACATTTAAGTGAGCATGACATTCTCTCAGTCACCAAGGCATATTCAAGTCAATGAAAGATAAATAAATGTAAATGGTGGCTGAACAGTACAAAGTACTCACACATGTGCTATGCAATTATATAATACTAAGAACTGGAATCTATACAATGCAAGTATATTTTTACAATCTTCTGCAGCTTCCACAATACATTAACATGGGAATCAATTCTTCATCTTCTTCTTTACGTGTCGATGGACTCAAATAATGCCCGTCCAGTACAAACAATTAGTTTGTTTTGTCTCATACACAAACAATTAGTTTGTTTTGTCATTGTCTTTGACTGTTCGAAAGAGATACCGTGGCCCCGGAACACAAAGGGCGATGAAGGAACATGGATGGGTTTTAGTCAGTAAAAGTCTGACACTCCCTGCTCCGCCCAGAGCGGGAGGAGTCATTTGATGATTTTCCATCCTAAAAAAAAAAAAAAAAAATTGGTGGGCGTTTTGGGGACTGTCTTATGTATTTTTGACTATCGTAAAGTGCTGATTTTATCAACCTAATTAGAATAACTGGTTGATGATTTTTCTTTACTAATATTATAAGGAGGTAAAATTTGTTTGTATGTAGAGGGTAATCTTCGGAACTACTTAACCGATAGGTTGGTAGTTGGGTAGGTAGGAGGTTTTTACTTACGGGAAGCTACATTATTCTCGAGTGTCATAGGCTACATTTAAAATGTTCCCGTGATTTCGGGAGCGAAGCCGCGAGCAATTTTTCATAATTTTATAGTATGTCCAATCTACGATAAATGTGGTTGTGTAGAAAAAATGCCAATCTTTTCTTCATTGTTGTTCAAAGCTCCACCCATAGTACCTCTCCATTATCATTGGCGCTGTAAGCCGAAATACAGGTTCTTCCTAGTTCGGCTACAGATGCTAAAACTTTTGTGTACAATTACAGCTGTTCAAAGCATTTTATTTGTAATTTATAATAAGTACTTTTTGTGAAAGAATTAAAATAAATTATCACAATAAACAATATGTTAATAATAGTTATATAGGATATATGCCATACTCACACAAGGCTCTAAACTGATCTTATAATCAACCCTTGTAACAATCCTCAAATTCCTGCCAAACGACAACTACATACATATCTTCCCATAGACTCCGCCATAGCACCAAGCTGTCACGCACGGGTTTCCCAAACACCCAACAACTATGGTGGATGGATGGAAAATCCCATCGGTTGTGGCGATCATTACTTACGGGACGCTGGCGCCCTCTACTAGATCGAAACTAAGGCGACACTGTAGTATTTATGTTTTTGTCGTACAGGAACATGTTGTAATGTTAGTTTAGTTCTTTTTGGTCCACTTTACCGCTTTATCTTGTGAATATTAATAAAAGTTTTTTCTTGGCTGTCAAAATTAAGAAAAAAAAATGGGTCTGACTGAATGTTTTTACTGCAAATATTTGAACTAAACATTTCTTTAAGTTACGCCATTTAATTCTAAAAGAAATCTGTTTCAGACATTATCAAATCATTTAAAAAGAAGACCTTTTACCTTGGCCAAAGGCTTAGAGTTGCCATACAGCGTGATAACGCCGCCAGTCTCTTGGGGACATTACCAGTTGATAGCGTCGAGGAGTTTTTTGATGCCATTTCTTAAGTTTTTAGTTTAAGGCCCTTCTAACCCTAAAATTAGCAACTCTATTTGTGGTGGTTCAAATTCGTTTGAAATACTATTAGAATAAAGTTCTAATCAGCTTGCACTACAAAGCGGTAGTTACGTCAGTCACTGCGGCCGAATAGTGCGAAATGGGTGGTTTTTTGCGATTTACAAAAAATCTATTGATTGGACTAAAAAAATAAAACACATAAGACCTGCTTTATAGTTAGTTCAGTTAGTATGCAAAGTTTCATGATCTAATTTGAAGAGCTTTTTGAATACCAGCGGTTTATTGTTCGATTTGGAGGTAACTTTGGATTTTTTTTCTATCGAGAAAAGTTTATGGAATCGTATTTTCGTCACACATAGTACCTAGCATTAATCCTCAACTTTACCATATATTTATTTCAAAATTAATGCTGCAGTATTTTAGGCGTAACGGAGGATCATGCTAAGCCATTTGAGGCATATATGGCCCTTAAGATAGTTTATTTTAATAGATTTGTAAATTGTAAATAATGTACATAGTGAATTCAAATAAATGACACTAAAAGAAGACCAGTTATAAATCCACATATAAACTCACGCCTTTTTCCCATGGAGGTAGGCAGAACCCTCAGACCGCCACCTGCTACGATCCATACATACTCCTTTCGCCTCATCCACGGTCATATATCTGGTCATACACGCTCGCTGGTGCGAGTACTACGCTCCTGATTTTATTTTCTGAAGGACCTCACCATAAGGTCAGTGTATGCCTTCTAGGGCGCCCCCTCCCGGCATTGCCACTCACATCTATAAATCTCCAGTTATAAATCTTTCAGAAAACCTCTGTACGACCAGTATCCCTGTTACCGTTTAACTCAAAAATTTTAGTACGTAGACTCTTCTATTGACACTCCTCCCCCGTTTTTTTATTGACAAGAATATCTATTTTTTTCCTCAACCATACCATCACGTATCGTAATAACTAGTAATAAAAACAATTACGCCACAGCAGAGCCATTCTCGGTTCAACTCCGGACAATATGGCGGCCACCACAGAACGGTTAAAAAGATTTACAATGAGAATAACAAAGAAATATAAACAGTTGCCGAATGATTGGCAGTAGCGGTTGTAGGCTGGTTACCATCAACGGTTATAACTTACGATTTATGTACTATTAAATGTGGTTAACTGGGGGTTTTGTTTGTCGAGGATGGAATTGATTTAAAATTAGCGGTGTAAAGTTACAGACAGTTTGCATAAAAAAATCGGGGCAGTGTTTGGGGACTGCAGATAGAAGTGAAAACAAAAAGTACACAGGCCCCACCCCAGTCGTAGCACTGGTTATGCACCGCGCATGCCTATGTGGTGCTACGCCGTAGCGGATGCTACGAGTGCTACGAATGGCTAGGAAGCGTGACCGCACGTTACGTTACGTGACGATGAGTGCAATGTATTTCCTTCACCCAAAAAGTGCTCAACGCGCCTAAAGAAGTTTTTACTTCAAAAACTTTTTAATAATAAAAGGAAAAGAAGCATCTTTTAGCCTCAATCATTATCATCATCCACAGCCCAACTTGACCCACTGAGGGGTATAAGCTCTCTTTGCTTGAGACAAGCTCCACATTCTTGTGCATAAATAAAATCAGCCTAAATCAGCTCCGGACTATTTAAATGTTAGTAACCAAACTAACAAATTAATTACAAAACTATAGTTCGCTATTCTTACGTAATTAGTTTTAAATGATGGTAGCTTGATTGAGTTTCATTGATATTCTTTGCCTTAAAATTTGTTAAGGGTCTAATATGCCTCAAATGGCATGATCATCCGTTACGCTTAAAATACTGCAGCAATAATTTTGAAATAAATAAATGGTAAAGTTGAGGATTAATGCTAGGTACTATGTGTGACAAAAATACGATTCCATAAACTTTTCTCGATAGAAAATAATTCCAAAGTTACCTCCAAATCGAACAATAAACCGCTGGTATTCAAAAAGCTCTTCAAATTAGATCATGAAACTTTGCATACTAACTGAAATAACTATAAAGCAGGTCTTATGGGTTTTATTTTTTAGTCCAATCAATAGATTTTTTGTAAATCGCAAAAAACTACTCATTTCGCACTATGTGGCCGCAGTGACTGACGTAACAACCGCTTTGTAGTGCAAGCTGAATATAACTTTATTCTAACGGTATTTCAAACGAAGTTTGAACCACCACAAATAGAGTTGCTAATTTTAGGGTTAGAAGGGCCATAATAGAGATTTTCACTTACCTAAACCCCCGAGAGCACAATACATATATGGGTCCGAAATGACATCGGGTATCTCCTGCTAAAGATTCTATCTATTACTAAAATCCAGGTACTAAAACTACAAAACTATTAAGTAACAGAAGGATTTAATACGCACGGTTCGGTCTTGACCGAATTCTTTATATAGCGCACATAACAATCGCACGCACGTAAAACGCGCAAAATGTATGTTTATATCTTTAAATGTTTAGCTTTGTCGAAAACACAAGTCTACTGTAATTATACTATTAAACGGTTTCTTATTTGTGAATTATAAAACAGCTTGGTTTTATCATACGAGTTCTGTGCAACTCCAGGCAGATGATAGGATGCATAGCTTTACTATTAGGTACATAATCTAAGATAAGTGACCTATTTGGAGATAGTCGGGTTGGAGCTTTTTCCAATCTTCAGAACAATAAATATCACTCCTGTGGTTGGAAAATTTGAGGTGTTGTCATTGTCAACATCTCACCAAATGTGTTTGAGTCTAACGTCACACACCTTCACTCCGGGCTACTACTGAGGAATACCCGGTGGAAAAACCCCACAATAAATTTGACCATCCTGGGAATCGAACACAGAACCTTTTGCATAGTAGCGCCTTTACGAGACAGTTTTATTTTTAGTTTCCATCAAATATTATTCATAGAGACATTGTTGACTTTGGTTGGCGATAAATCTTGGCTTATTCACATAATTAGTTAATATTAACAGTCGAACTGTCCCTAAGCAAACGCCTTTTCTCATTCCAAGAAGGAACGACCATTCCTCATTAGCACAATTTAACGATTTTAGAGTTCAGACTAATAAGTCCAGATTCCCTCATAATATTTTCATTCACCCATGCGTCACGAACCCCTAAAATACTTCTGTTTACCTGTAAGTCTGCTCACCCACAAACCGTGACACTGCCGGTACAATGAAACAAGGTTAATTACGAGCGAGCGACCGAATTAGACGCAGACAGACTAACAGAACGCCCCGCGATATGCTTTGGAGATCGTGGAAAGTTGGGGAAATGGATGAAAAGTTATTTAGGAAAATTGGACTTAATGTCAAGATTATTTCAGATTGTAATACACATGTAAACGGGTATTTTCGCGAATTTTTACCTTTAATATAAGCCCGACGTTTCGACCGGATTGCACCAGCCGTGGTCGCGGGAAGACTGAAGTATTGGAGGTACCGCCACAGAAAAGCGAAGGTGTTCATTCAACTACCCTCACTTGATCTTCACAAATGTTAATTAGGGCCGATTCACACTACACTAACAGTGTCCGCATACTGAGATGATTTCACTTGACGAGTACACGGGTATTATAATGTGTTTTGATCGTGGAAGTTTAAAAAAGACTATTTCAGATTGGTAATTATTTAAACTGATTTTAGTTCTACAAATCTGGGAGCACAACATTAACACAACATACCATACCAACACGACTGTAATCTCCTGGGGGTTAAGCAGAAGAACATAATGCCAGTTATGTTTGAATAATTATGGCCTGGTAATATAAGTGAGTCAAATGGTTATTATTTCACAGCTTAGGAATATATTCCTCTTCATGAAGTAAAAGCTTACTCTATGTTAGCTATTTCAGGATTAAAAGTTCATGGTTCTCTACACAGATGTTTAGTTTGACTTTACCATGTGACAGCATTGAAGGAGAGTTTTCGACACCATTTTTTAGTTTATTGTTAAGTTTAGGTTATTTTAATTTACAAATGTGGGTATATAATTTTGTTATGACTTAATAAACGTAAAGAATATAAAAAAATGGTTTAACATATACACATACTTATCTCCAAATAACTGTCAAAATGTGAGTATAAGTACTATACGTACACCTCTGCGGACTCTTTAGGGAAGCAGGTGTGAAGTTATTTAGAGACATGAAAAATGAAAGAAAACATAAAATATCGCTACAGAAACTACACCGGGAAATTTCTCAGCCCAAAAATAAGCCCAAAATATGTTTCACTCGTTTAGGTAAAAATGCCAAATCATTACTTCCAAGGTTCCCTTTGTATGCGCAGGAGTCCCGCGCAGTATTGTCGCGTGTGTGGGCGCAGGTCAATGAACCCTATCAGATCCCGATTTAAAACAAAGTGAGAAATGTGCTGAAAGTATTATTGTGAACTGAAAATAATTTATTTTACCTACAGTAAAAAATATAGATTTTTTTTGTTGTAAGATAAGGTGGTGACATTTTTATTAAGTAGACGCAATTTGGCCTATTTCATTTTGCAATAAATTACAGTTTATTTCACTATTATTTAACAATTGTGTGGAAACCATAAAATTACTTTTATGCTAGTGTAGTACATATTTTAAATACACATTTGATAAATATCCGCTTCTTAATTTGACGTGAATTTTCTTCGACGTTAATACGCAATAAAATATTCAATCTTGTTGATTAATAAGTAGGTAGACAGAGTCAGTTATAAAAGGATCCATAACGCGTGATGTTTCTCTTTAACTAAGTGACCTTCATTGCTTCTTACAGCTCCTAATTTATACGTATATGGTATGGTTTGTATATTTAGTAATGAATCCTTTTTTGCTTAACTTTGCGCTACGTTATTATATTTTCAAAATACCACACATAATACTTATATTAATCAATAGCTGGCATAAATGAAAACAAGTAGTGTACGTGGTAATATAAAAATCCGTCAATTGTACTAATTACCCCATCAGTTAATACATTTTATGTTGGAAAAGCGAAAAATAAGTCGGACCAGGCCTGATACTGTGTGTGCCGTCATGGCAGTGTGACCGATCCATAGTCACACCAAACTGCCACACCGGTGTGACTACGGTTCATTTTATTTATCTGTAGTCACATTGGTGTGACTACGGATAATTTAAACTGATCCGTAGTCATACCGGTGTGACTACCGCTGATCCGTAGTCACACTGGTGTGAGTATGGATAATTTAACCTGACCCGCAGTCACACTGGTGTGACTACGGCTGATCCGTAGCCACACCGGTGTGAATACGGATAATTTAACCTGATCCGTAGTCACACTGGTGTGACTACGGCTGATCCTTATTCACACTGGTACGGACAATTAAACCTGCACGCGTCACACCATCACACCATTGACCCAATTTGTGTCTTATTTGGGTTGCTTTTTTTATTTCCCCGTACCGTATTTGTGTCAATTTGTGTCAAACCCCTTTAAAAAGTGGTAACAATTAAACGTACATTGACACTATTGATTTTAAACCATTGATGTCAACCTTCGATTCGATTTTCGTTTCTTAAAACCTCAAACACAAATCGAATAGTTACTAATGCGCTAGACAAGTCAACCTCAAAAGCCACAGATATCCCAGACATAAACAACAGACGGATCCGCGAGACATTGTTGTTTTATTAGACATTGTTTAGCGATATGACGCTAGTCCCGCGTCTGCCCCACCTTGATCGACTGCCTGAGTTATTGGCAGGAATTATGAGTAAATCACAAGTAATGATATGGTGTAAACTTGTATCTTTTCTGTAGTTGTCGATTTGAGTTCCCAAATTTTCAGTGCTGTAGGTTCAACAACGCCTAAACTGTATTAGATCACTCTTGGAAAATGAATTGGTGACCACAGAGAGTTATTATTTTTTAAGGAATTACTTAGTGTCCCGTTTAATAACACAATTCACTCTTTCATCAACTCCTGACTTCACCCATTGCTGGGTAGGACTCATGTAGGACTCGTGCCGCGTTGTTGCGAGTTCCTATCTCTCTAATCTTAAATTCTCTAACAGACAAGACAACGCTGACCTCAACGTTCCCTATCTATAATGGGGTTTAGGTTTTCGCACTTAGTCCCTAGAGTGGACCATTGTGCGTGAACTGTTCCCGAATATGTACAACAAAAGTGAACATTTCAGGTTGACATTGACTGATCAATGTGGCGACACTTGGGGGAGACCTATGTCTAGCAGTGAACGTATTTCGGCTGAAATGATGATGATGATGAACACTTCGGGCAGGATTTTCATATAAAAAATTATTCCCTGAGTTTTAAAGAAACTTTGTATGACACAACATTTTTGCCGATGAGAAACCCAAAACCACATTAGTTACAATCACATTTTTTTTTTCGTTTTCAGTGGAACATTCTTTTAAAACAGTCATAGCTTTAAAACACTTCAAAGCCAGGTCCCCCACTGCGTAGGCAGGGAAAACCCATCGCTAATAGGTTCAATCGATCCATTCCTCTAGCCATCGACGGCGTGCGTCTGGACCGGCAACCGAATATCCCAGAAATTTCATTTTCCCCTTCATTGTGTCAAATGTAATTGTACGAGAAATGGGAATGGAAGGCCTACAACAACTAAATAGCTACAGGGGAGAATGTGCTTACCATATGATATTTTTGAAAACAGAAGCTTGATAAGAAGTAAACTTCCTGAACTCGGTAAACGTTGGCCGAAACTGCACCCCTAGCCAAGTTACAATCGTTTCGTATCGATTCTCTTTCTTCAATCGTAAACGCCTGCCGCATAAGCGATTGTAGAAAGCGCTAAATTGGTAGCCAAGTTGACACGACTGAGTCGATCGCTCGTTCTCTAATGTCTGTAGAAAAAAACCTACACTTTAGGTATGGTGAGCGTTCCTACCAAAGAGTTTAGCGATCAACATTGTAGAAACGATAACATTCTATTCAATCATTTTGAACGATGTAAACTTGTCTACCAATTTTCTATACGTTTGTGTTGATCACGTGGTTTAACGTTGAGATGATGTCATTCCCATTCATTTGAATAGTTTTCTACTAGCGTTAACGATTGTAGATTGTCAACTTGGCTAGGGGTGCTGAACTGTCACATAGATAAGCTCTACAGTTATCACTTAAATCATGTTTTTCAGTGAGAACTGTTAGAGACCTTCATTTGGACTGAAAATCATGTTCTTCAGTCCTATTGAAGGTGGGTGTTGCCTCGTCATAATTATAAGTGCTGGCCAAAAAAAAATTATCAAATTGATCTAGTGCGAAGTCTGCAGCTATCATGCAAAATTACACAAACATCTTCATGGCATCAATCTATGCTGGGAAAATAGTCTACAGTTATCAAAGTAAAGTACAAAAAGTTTATGTGTTGCAATATGAAAAAAATGTCATAAGTGTGACATTCTATTTGGTGGCTGAAAGAAAAAACTTACATCTAATAAAGAAAGATTGTTTTGGTCACTCACCAGCGTGATGCAGCGCCGTCTCGAAGGGCGCCCTCTGCACTCGCTCCTTAGTCTCTGCCAACAAAGTATAAATACATGAGACCCAGTGCCAACAGCTGATTGGACACAACACAATACGGTAGCTGAAGTGTGCGACGGATAAGGAATATTGGAGTTTTCATTTGGGATATATTGTTATACTTTACTCTGACCGAAGGTAATGGTAGTCTATAAAATAACTTGTGGAATAAACGCGCTTTTGGATCTTTAAATTGTATATTTTATTTTAATTTATCCCATTGCATTGTATTAAGTTGTCTATCGGACTCAATTCTTAATAACTTTGCAAGTAAAGTGGGTTTAGTATCGTCATGAAATTTATTTGAATAACTTAACTTCATAAAAACACAAACAAAATCCCCTAAAGTTTATAACAGTATCCGTAAATCAGCTGTTATGCAATTACATTTCATATTGAGTGCTATTTTATTTTGAAAGTGTAAAGCTAGCAGCCACTCTTCCGAAATGGTCCGTCAGTCATAACTATACTCGTACAATCCTAACGTACCTTTATGCACTGCAAATATCTAAAAAGATTCAATACTATTGGAGGTCGCATATTTTATGTATGCACTGGCCTGTGAGAATAATCATATTTACCACAAGACATGTCTGCCACTGATTTTGAATTAGCTTGGTTACGGTTTGTTTTTGTTCTAATACAATTGTAACTTACGTGTTAAATATTGTACCACGAATGAATATTATACTCTACCATCCCACTGCTGGTCATATCTTTATTCCAATAAATAGAACCTTATCAGCTAGCACAGGAACACGAAATCATATAGTAATCAAAACAGAACGAAAGTTACAGGCAAACATAGAGCTACTTTTTTCAATTTTATTTATTAGTATTAAATCATCATCATTTTAGTCGAAAGACGTCAACTGCTGGACATAGGCCTAAATAAAATAATAAAATTGTTTTAAATACACAATATAAAATACCAAGTGTTGAAAGAGTTCTAGCCTATCGTCTATTAATCTAAAATAGCCCACTCCTCTCCCGTAAATTGTACGATTTCACACAATTCATGAGAGTTCAAGAAACTCTTGAAAGTTATTTATTTATAAATCTCCACTTTTTCTCGATGTTGAGAATTTCTTTTAAAAGTGCATAAATTGTTTTCATGTCGAATTGAGAGGTAAACAAAGAGTATTTTATTTTAGACAATTAAGTATCTTGTGAGGGAATAGGACGTTACCTTTCACTACTGAATATCACTGAAATAAGTGGTGAAGACATAACGTCATCTATTAACAAGAGAATAAAAAAAAAACCGGCCAAGAGCGTGTCGGGCCACGCTCAGTGTAGGGTTCCGTAGTTTCCCGTCCGTCACAATAAGTGTTCCCACTTATGAGTTTAAAGGTGGGTATCCATTATGTAAAAATGCTTGCATATACGAATATACTACAAACTTAGTCCAGAAATTATTTTGTACAACTTTTTGTCTTTTTTGTACAAAAACTGTTGTTTCCATCAAGTTCAAAATGATTTTCCTAGAAAGTCCTTATAAAGTTCTACTTTTCAGATTTTTTTCATATTTTCTAAACTTATGGTTCAAAAGTTAGAGGGGGGGGGACACATTGTTTTTTACTTTTGGAGCGATTATTTCCGAAATTATTAACATTAACAAAAAATTATATTAGAAAACCCCTATTCATTTTTAAATACCTTTCCAACAATATATCACACATTAGGGTTGAAATTAAAAAAAAATCACTTCGCACTTTACATATAGGGGGGCTACCCTAATAAAACATTTTTTTCCAATTTTTATTTTACCACTTTGTCGGCGTGATTGATATACATATTGGTACCAAATTTCAGCTTTCTAGTGCTAACGGTCACAGAGATTAAGCGAGGACGGACAGACGGACGGACAGACATGGCGAAACTATAGGGAACGTGCAGGAACTATAGGTGGCAGCACTAATCGACAAAAGAGACACTATGCGGACAGAAAAGGAAACTTATCACTTCTCATCGTGCTTTCAATTTACTTAGACAAAATTGTCTCTTCAATTATATTATTTTTGAATATGCTAAAAGGTATAAAAATATGAATTCCGGTCTATCAATAACGATCGTCAGCGTAATATAAATGTTTAATAATATGAATTTTATATCTTTCGTTTACTTTCTGATGAAAATAAATTGTGGTGTATGAAGACATGGTGGCTGGCATAACTAAGATAGCTTTCTTATTTTCAACACATGTTATAATGGAAGGGCATCCTTTATCAGCGAGAACAGTATCTCCAGGCTCTAATAAATCAATTAGTTCACAATTATTTGATGAAGCAATCAATAAAATGCAGTCCGTAGCATTTAGATACAAAACTACAAAACTTAAAAAACCAAAGGAGTGCAGCCAACTAAAAACATTATTGTGGGTATAACCATGTTTATATTCTGAGTACATGTGGAGTCTTTGATTAACTGTTGAGGGATTATGTTTGCATGGACGGTTGATTTTGAGGGCCTTTTCAATGCAGAGTGTAACAAAAACAAGTTGTTTTCAAATATTTTTCTTTACTGCGTTTATCCATTTTTTGCGTTTTTCACCAAAACATGGTATGATATAACTTTGGAAAGTAATAGAATTTTACGCTAATTGATTTATTTTCATTTTTGTGGATGTATTGGTACCTACATCCAGAAATGTAACAATGCATTATGATTAGTTAATTAATTTTCACTATAAAATTAACTCTGTTTACTTGTTAGAAAAGTCAATGTCAAGCATTAATAGAGCACAAGATTCGGATTGGCGACGCCAGTTGGCAGCACCGTCGTTGTGCACGTTCCCTATAAGGGTTCCTAGTTGACTACGGAACCCTAAAAACTGTTTATTTTACAACAATAACAAAATTTGAGATCCTCATAACGAGCCCTTTCAATTGATATAATTATGACACAGTAAGGTTTGTAAAACTTTTTTTTTTAATTTCCTAATTTGTCCCCCGAAAATAAACCTTATTTAAAAAAAAAAATATTTACTTTGCATATCTGTGTTTAGGTCATAGGATACACCATCCACCAAATTTCACCTGATTTGGTCCAGTACGCTCGTAAAACCATTCCCACTAGTCTACTACACAGCTCCACAGTAGAACTAGTGGGAATTTTTTTTCCCACTAGGACCCAGAGGAAGCTTCCAAAATATGCTTATTGTTTATGATTTGTTAAAAAGAACCTTATAGTATACAGAGAGCATCAATATTTCAGAATTTCGTTAAGAATTAATGAAAGAGTTGTCCAGTGAGCCTCTCCAGGCTGGATAAAATTTTAGATGTAGTCAATGAACACGAAAAAATAATAGAAGAAAAACCACCATTTTCATTCATCACCAAGCTTCGTGGACAATTTGGTTATCAGTCTTCGTTTGATGTAGCACATTTTAAACTTTTCAGCAATGCCCTAACAATATCATCACCCTTACTTGTCCATAAGAAGTAGATATAACCCTCCTTCAGTCGCAGTCGGGTAATAAGTATGTTAGTACCTAATTGTGAAGCCACACAATCTTCAATGTTATTAATTGCTTAATATTGTGAAACAAAAGTAATATTCAGTTAATTAGTAACATACATATTTACGTATTATTTCATGAATAGTTCCAGTGTTTTTGTATGACACCTGATAATTATCGGTTCAAGTTATCGGCCTGGCAGAGAAAACAGTTACCTACTCACATATTTTACTATTATTACACAAGCAGCAAGAACAATCGATATAATAATATTATGAGAGGTGGCGTCGTGAATGGGTGACCACACACCGAGTTTCTTTCGTGCCTTGGAAAGCACGTTACGTCTTTGGTCCCGGCTTTCAATTGAAGATATTTGACATTCGTCAAGTTACCAATGGCCGAAAGTCTGACAACCAGTCTTGTCAAGGGGTATTTACATAAATACCCCTTGACAAGACTGGTTGTCAGACTTTTTGACTTTTTTTTGATTTTTTGACTTTTTGACTCTGTCCTTTGTGCTTGAAGTGTTAAATACATATTTAACACTTCAAGCACAAAGGACAGAGTACTTAATGCCATGGGCATTTCCTACCAGTCAACCTGGGTATCGTATTACCAAGTACTAACTGGGTTGTGGAGGCAGTGGCTCCATGTAAAATACTGGTATTCAGATGCATCCGGTTAGACTGGAAGCCGACTCCAACAAAGTTGGGAAAAGGCTGATGATGATCCTAAATCCTGCCCCATATACCACACCCAGTCTTTGCCGGAACGTTCTAGAACTTGTAACCTTTAGCCTATAATTAAGATATTTGTCACTGCACCCTAGTGATTACAGTAGTACAGGTACTATTTTGAAACGCGGTCTTTATCAATGACAGTTAGTCTAGATTGCAAGATGCGTCACAGAGTTCATTGAACTATTTCGCTGAAAATTTTGAGCTTTTTATCAATCTATACTAATATTACAAAGAGGTAACATTTGTTTGTATGTTTGTAAGTTTGTATGTAGGGGGTAATCTCCGGAAGTAATGAACCAATTTTAAAAATTGTTTTACTGGTAGAAAGCTACATTATTCGTGAGTGTTATAAGCTATATTTTATTCCCGTACACCCACGGGAACGGGAACTACGCGGGTGAAACTGCGGGACGTCAGCTAGTGTTAGATACATTGTTTAGTTTGTTACTGACTGAATTATCACTTTATGTCATACACAAATGAATCTCTTTTGTTTTTAATGTTATTTTTTTATCTTTATCGATATAGATTTTATGCAATAAATAAACAGCAGAAGAAAACTATTAATGTTTGAATAAAATTATCGTAACGTAACTTTTTTATAACCTATTTTGTTACACTGCTGGCCCTCTCCTAAAAAGTCTCCCTCATAATGCAACTACAACAGTTTGTATTTAAAATAGTTACCAAATATTTTATTACTTTTTTAAAGACAGTGTGATTCAATTTCAAGTAGCTTGACTTGAGAACTATGCCTGAAGATTTAAATCGTATGTAAAGATTTACAAGAGTGTCTTCCGATGAGCTAATTAGTATGCAAGCTGTCATCGCCAATCGGTTTACCAAACTGTGGCCTAATTGTCTGAAAACTGCTCATTATTTCGTGATCTATGAGACGATATTCAGTAGTTTTTGGTTTGACAAAAAAGTTTGGTCAAGGTCATGTTAGTTGTAAAATTAGGTAAATAAGAATAAAATTGAGAATAGTCAACAGTTTTCACCGTAGCGCGTTTCACTACGCAGAGCCTACACAATTACTAACAATCGCTTTATATGTATCTTCAGTCGTAAAGGTTCTCTCATTGATATTACTATAAATGCACTGAATACTTTATAATTTTCATATAATACTTATGTAATCACGGTCGTTGCTAAGAAAAAATAAAGATAAGAACACAATAAAACTCAAGAAAGGAAACATTTAATTAGAAAACAATATTTTACGATTGTTTTCAATTTAATAGTTATACATATGGAGGTGTTTTTATGTAGTATATTTTGCTATCCCAACTTTACGTATGTATTTTATTTATTAGTAAATTGAACTTATGCGAAGCCGAGGCGAATTGCATAATATCTAAGTACAACTGTAACAGGAAACAATGCTGTAATGCCATTCTTTACACACATCTTATCAGGCTTTATTTGTGAGGCTGTAATCGATGCTTTGACTGAACATTATGTACCACGAACTTTTGTCTGACACTATTCATGTGTCACGCTTTATCTGGGTAACTAACTAACCTGAATGGTTCAGTTTATGAAAGGTCTGCCAATTCTGGGATTTTTGTTACACATACCAACATAGGAGACTTTAAAGTAGGTAGGTATATAACGCTAATATCTTACACGGGAATCTATGAGTTTTTGATAGCTAGACTACCAGTGTGACTCAGACTGCAATAAGGATTAGCATTTCAATGTGATTAACATTTTTTTGGGACGGGAGTTTTGGAAGGGCAGCTTAAGGGCAGGTAGTCCCAATTTTCCCAATTTTACATAACTTTGATTCAATAGTAATCAAAGAAATAGTGATTTTTTAAAGCCAAAAAAATAGATGTTATAGTTGACTATATTTACTAAGATAATTTGTGGTACAAAACATAATATCAAAAACTTCACTCGATGAAAAAAAAATCCGAACAGGAGCCTAATTCGAATATTTTTTTATGTTTTTCTTATTTTACTTGGAGAATATGAAAGTTTTACTTCCAAAAAAAATATCTAAGCAAAGTTAATAACATATAGAACAATTATTTGTGGTTAATTTTTTCAAAACAATTTAATCCTTTTAATAATAAATTATTATATAAGAAAACGGCTTGCGCACGTGGATTCAGTCGCCCGCCAGGCCTTGACGAGGTAGGACCTATGTCCCTTTTGCTGGCGCACGGCTGTCCCGTCGATTTATCGAACAATTTATTTAAAGAACGTAGTGTAATTATAACAGTACAGTCTTTTTTAACCGACTTAAAAAAAGGAGGAGGTTTCACAATTTGACCGTAGGATAACTTCGTCGTTTATGAACCGATTTAGATAATTCTTTTTTTGTTGGAAAGAAGATATTCCAAGAGTAGTACCATGACCATGAAACTGGGATCTGATGATGGCATCTCAGAGAAATCGAGGGGAACCTTTGAACATCGTAGTGCGACTAGTACGTTTGTTTTTTTGTTCATTGAGTATTTTAGAGCACTACTATTTAAAGAAAGTCTGGACTCGATCTGATGATGGAACCCGAAGACAGTCGAGGGCACTCCTCAACGATTCACAATAATTACCTGGTGTTTGGGCTTGATTAATTTGTATTGATGAGAACTTTACACCTACATGGGTTGTGGTCATCTTTAGGGGTCTGATGATAAAGACGAAGGACAGTCAAAGGAACTCCTCAACGTTTTACAGTAGCTACCTTGTGTTTGGATTTAATTCATTTCTATTGATGAGAACTTTGCACCCATATGGGTTGTAAGTGCCATTGGTCTGATGATGGAGACCATAGACAGTCGAGGGAATTCCTCAACGAACGAGTTTACAATCTCACGAGATAGATTATAATCTAACGGTATTTACAATTTTACGGTGACACATACAACAAATAAAGCATGTGTCTCTTCGTGAGATAAAAACAATGTAAGAAACCTAGTCAAATTGTTCGCGACAAGTGTCTCAAACAGTGTTTTTATATAGTCTATAGAAAGAACGTTCGAGAAGGTACGCTATTGCCGTGTTTGTGATTCTTTGTCGAGTACTTTCTGTTATTATTAGTTTTAAAAGTAAGTAGGTGCAAATTCCCTCGAGAATAGTCTCGTCACAGGTGCGCGTACGCAAACTACTTATAAAAAACACCGAGAAATGTTAATTTAATTTCGACCGTACGCCGAGAGCGTAAAGTACCTACTTCCTTCTTCCGTTCGAGTTATTTATTATCCTTTTGTTTATAGTTTCCTTTGTATTTTTTTGTTAATGTTTTTTGTTCATGCTTTTTGTATGAATTAAAAGATTGTCTAGCGAACAAATACTACACACCGCTAGAGGATTCGCGAATATTTTTTGTGTGTCTGCTAATAGTATGAAAGCACAGCGCAGGCACCGCATAGTAAGTTTTGTTTTCGACATTGGAACAGTCAGTTTTGTTTACGATATTCAAGCAGTCAGTTTCGTTTCGATATCCGAATAGTTAACAGTTCTTTCCGATTATAGTTTCAGCTCAGTTTTTCCAGTATTGTCTGCTTGTAGTGTCTTACCATAGTCAAATAGTGTTTCATTTCTTCTCCATCTACAATAATAGTGCAGTATTTTCCAAACCCACTTCTCCGTTCCACGAAGCTAACGTTTACACCCGGAACTTTCGGTACAGGGCGGTTAGTGGCTCAGATTTGGTTCCGTTATAGTTTTTGAATTTCCAAACACGAGTCCACCCGTCTGGTACACAAATAATTGAATAAATTACGACTTGCAGCAATTTGCATTTACAATATCTATTCAAATTAATGTATTACATTTAAATGTTAGGTTTTCGCAATTACTACCTATTATAATAAATCAAGCTGACAATTTAATAAAATAAGTTGACCTACTGCCTACACGACACGCTTACCTATACTGTGACACTTCGCTCAGCTTTGGGTTCAAGTCGGCGACGCGTGTGCACGACTCGTTTCGCGTAAAGGGTGGTAGCGTTAAATACCTACTTTGCTTGGCGTAGACGGCCTTAATAATCTGACCTTGACAATCCAAAGGTGTTATTCCTTTTGTTAAACATACTCTCCTGAACATTAGCAACCGCAAGAATAAACCTCACATTGAACAAACAAGACAGTTGATATCACCTTCAGTATGTCCCAATAATTACAATTAATAAAAACCAACTCCCTAAACCTTCACGGATTACAGATGTGACGCAAAACACCGATATCAACGTTATCATTAATCCCGACTTCACTAACAAGGCGCAAGTAGCAAATCATCCCGCAATAAAGCTCTCACGAAACAACACATAAATTAAAAACAAACCAACGAGTTAATTATGAAATATTTGCACCACAAAGTCAAGTATTTGTCCAGAGCGGCATTCGTTTAATCTTAAATTAATCCTCTGACGAACATAATCAACACCAATCAAGTTTAATTGAAATTTATCCACAGTCACTGCACTACTTGCACCACCGAGGAACCGAAAAAATCCTGCAAGAACTGGTGAAATCCAGTTTCGCCCGGTTCAAAGTGGTTGCAACAAGATTGCGTGCACGAATTGCTTTTATGTATGATTGATTGATAAACAGATGATGATTGGTGATATCTGGTAATGATTAAATGTTATCAGAATGAATTGGTGTTGTCTGCTTGTTATGGGAACTGATAATATTGCTGATGGGTCAATTAACAGACAGGGAAAAGTGCAATGTTGTTGTTGAGTTGCGTAAGGATCGTTTTATGCGAATAAAAAATTATCACCCCGCGATTTTGATAACATCGTCAGATGTTATCAAAATCGCGGGGAACACTTGAATGAGGAACGCGTAGGACCAAAAAGAATAACAGAAGAGAGGAAAAGTTTAAAGCCAGCATTAGGTCATTCCGAGCTGAAGTGATGATGACTCTGTATTGCGTGAAGTGAAGGTTGTATAGCCCACCCTCCCTCACAGGGAGGAGGTATCCCAGCTGTGGGAACTATATAGGCAAGTTATGCTAAATAATACATTTTCTCCATCGTCCTATTTTCTACAGAAATGCAACAGAATTTCTAAATTAGTAAAGCTGGACAGCAATTCAATCAATATCAATCCGACGAGCAAGGCACTGCATCAATTAAAACGTCTTTTATCTTAATGAACCATATCCTAAGGCAATATCGTCATCAGAACACAATAGGTAGGTGATTCAGTAGTTCTTAAAATAATGAACTTCATGTCAATGCAGAAAACAAAGAGACAATTAATAAATCTTTCCACTTAGTGTAACTAGAAACTGTAGCAAAAACTTATGATGCAGGTTTTTTTGCGTAATAACTATGCATAGTTCCGTGAGTTAATGATTGACAGGCAATGCGTGCATACAAACATTATTATTGTGGTATGATTTTAGAAGAGACATTTCACAAAAATCTACGGTAACTAAAATACTCTTTATACTACACCTGCTTGGAAAGTACCTTGATACTTTATCAAATTTACGGTAGAAAGTACGTCATTGCATATCGAACAAATATGCGGGGAGAAAACGCTTCTGAGCGGGAGAGGAAAGTGTATGAAAATCCATTTCTTACGTGGTTTTTCTTTTATAATTTTGGGTAAGACTATGCGCCGGTAACCTAAATATCAAAAGCCAAAAAGTTTTTACAGTGAGTTTTTATCTCCAAGTACGCAAAATGACACTGGCCACTAGCTGTGTGTTGGATGGTGTCGGGCTGGCAGTGAGTGTGACCCTGCGGCGGCAGGATACGACAATTTGAAAAAAGAACATGTGAAAATTGCTGACGCCATTGGCGCCATTTCCAATTTGTGTGTTATTTGAGGATTCATCGTTTTTAATTTTCCTCGTAGGTGTAGTATAAAGCACTATTTATCACTCGAGAGAAAGTGCGATTCCCGATCTCGGGTGTTTTAAAGCCCTCGCCTAGGGCTCGGGCTTCAAACGACACCCTCGACGGTAATCGGTCACTTTATCCTCTCGGTGAACAATGTACTATTGCATGTTTCTATTAAAAAATTTGGTAACAAAAAATATGCCTCGTTGATCTCGGGCGGTTTTCGCACGACACCGGTCGAACGCACGGACGAGCGGCGCGGCGCTTACCGCTTCTTAACGCGGCGGCGCACAGGTGGCCTACCATGTCGTCTTAATGCAGGATATCGTTTTAATTTTATTCCAGTGAGGGAAAAAGATGGCGCTAGACGCCCTCTATAGCTCGGTCTCTTACCCACACTGGAACAAGAATAAAACGATCCTGCTTAAAGACGTCATGGTAGGCCACCTGGCCTCAAAATCTTCACCGCCTACGCCAGACCGCGCGGAAGAGCGATATTGTGTGACAACTAAAGACTGCGGTCTTGGGGAACACGCGCACTACACGACCACAATCACGACTTTTGGCCGCAGAAGTTTCGACCAGGAAGGAAGTTTGGTTGCACAATCGGGCGTCTGACCAATTTTGTTCAAGATCCCTTAGAATTGATTTAGTATAGCAATCTAGCACCCCTAGCCAAGTTACAAACGTTTAGTATCGATTCTCTTTCTACTATAGTAAACGCCTCGGCGTGAGCGATTGAAGAAAGCGCTAAATTGGTAGCCAAGTTGAAACGACTGAGTCGATCGCTCGTACTCTAATGTCTGTAGAAAAAAACCTACACTTTAGTTTATGGTGAGCGTTCCTATCTAAAAGCACGGTAATATTACTAAAAGTTTAGCGATCAACACTGTAGAAACGATAACATTCTATTCTATCATTTTGAACGATGTAAACTTGTCTATGAATTTTCTATTCGTTTGTGTTGATCACGTGATTTAACGATGTAATGATGTCATTCCCATTCATTTGAATAGTTTTCTACTAGCGTTAACGATTGTAGATTGTCAACTTGGCTAGGGGTGCAGATTCTTTAGCTTGCCATGGCATATTTCTGGCAAAATGTATGCCAGACACACAAACTGGTGTGATGATAATATATTGCTAACATTATGTTATATTATTATGTCCAAACATGGGCAGATATGGTGAGAAAAAAACTAGAAACCCAGTTTTGTCTGCATAATACCAGTATTTAGGAAGATATTATCGTATCGTGAGGCGGTCGAGTGCCCGCGTTATTAACTGATAAGTCTCGGGCCTGTACTGTGGCAATCACCTTGATACTGACATCCACGCACTAATATGGTTTTACTTCCTTTTTCCCTAACATAATCAGCCCACTGCTGGGACTTAGGCTTTCGATGTATTAGCGGTTTTTTTTTTAAATTATCAAGAAGGATGTTTTCCATCATTGCATCGACGGCATTGCGATTTTATGCCTACTACGTTTTTTAGGTCGCTTTTGGGCGTATACTAGAATTATAGTAAGTCAGTTTGATTACGTAAACTTACGAGTACCCAAAAAATTTGCTCTAACAGCCGTTGAAAACTTATATCATTTTATAAAAAGTGGTGGCCCCAGCCCCGCTACTCTTATTGGAGATGAGCAATAGATACACATACAAAACATCTTGCACAAGCACCCATACATTTCAAACCATAACATACTGATTGCAAAAACGGAACCATCGATGGTTTCAGAGCTCAATTGTTTCACAGTCATAAAAGCTATGTGAGCACTTGGAGTTATTCCATGGAGTAGAGACCGTGTAACAAGCGTAGAGTGAGTTACCCCAGCTAGGGGTAACACACTCTACGCTTCGAAGATGGCTGAGACTGCTGTGGCGGAGGACTGGGGGTCATGACGCAGCTTGAGAAAGGCCTATGTGCAACAGTGGACGAGCGAATACTGCGATAGGCAAAGAAATATTCAATTAGACCACTCAGCTTACCTCTACCCAAATCTATCACCGTTTCTACAATCACCCGACCTTTTCATTATGTCATTCGGTGCTTCAACTTTTGTTTTTATTAATTAGCGAGGGGTTACATAAATATTATTATTTTGTTTATTTATTAAGAGTCGATGATCGGGGCACTTTCAGATAGACGGACGGTTTAACGACACTGTCATCAGTAGGTATTATGTTATAATTGAGTCATGAGGTCAGTAGACTGATCTATCTGCGTTTCGTCTTTATCTGCAGTTTTGGGATTTTATCTTCAAGCTGGTATAGTATTTCTTATATTGCCAATCTCAGTACAGTTATAAGGTAATTAAATGAAAGTAATGAGCTTAGCTGTCTGTTATTCCCAAAATATTAACTGAATAGTAAGTTATTCTCGTATTATTTAAGTTTAACCACTATCAAAACGTTTTATCGATATAACATCACAAGTCATTAAACTAATCCTTTGCCGCCTTTATGTCTACCTTTAAAACTTCCTAGAATAAAATAGATAAAGCTGAAAATAATGCATTTACATAGCGACTTGCAGTAATCAATGTGTAAATTGTTATCAAGAATGTTTAGTCATACCTTATTAGGTAATTAAGGCATATCAATAGGCTAACAATAAGAATCAAAACCGCTTCGAAATATAATAAAACTTTAGGCTATTTCTTCGAAACTACGTAAGTGAAGCATGAAGCATGACCACAAAAATATTTCTTTCGGTTAAGATTTTTGAAAAACTGACACCAAAACTAAAACGAAACTTCCACCTGTAAATCAATATGTCTCCCATCGGGAAACAATTCTTCACAACAAGAACTCGTAGATCTAAAGGTCGGGTTCAAAGCACATCACCGTCCGAATCCATCAACAAATAAACCGCGAGTAAAATGCCTGTGAAACTGGGCCGTCTGTCGGCACCTTAACTAGACGATTACCAGCTGAGACGACCTATTTTTATTCCCATTTCCGTAACAGCATGAAAACAATTATAGCCTCTCAGCTCTTCTTACAATAAAGGAGGTTGATAAACCAATAGGCAGCTATGCGGCATTAAAATTTGAAGAACTCTGAAAGTACTAAAATTCATTTAAGTAGTTGAATTTACACATTGATATGACAAGCTTTAAAAAGTTGAGTCAAAGTGCAGATGCACTAAAACTGATAAATATTACGTTGTTTGTAAGCTGTTACTCTATTAAGTTTAGGGGCATTTGAATATGTGAAGCAAAAGTGAATTTGTGAGCATTCTAAGAGAACAGCCTCATGAGGTATTAACCTGCACTAGTTGTTCTTGTTAGCTGGTAGAAAGCTCGTTGCTAAATGATAACAACCACTCGGGTCGATTTTTAGGTTAAGCCAAAAATAAAAAAACAAAAAAAACATTTATTTGCGTAAATATAAGGTACAGAAGGATGATGGATATGAAATTGTTCTCTTATTCTGCCTTTAATTTCGCGGCTTAACCTGGATTGGTCCTTCGAGTTTCCTCCGTGCCTCGGAAAGTACGATAAGCCGTTGGTTCCGGCTGTTATTTGTAGATCTTTCACAGCCGTTACAGGTAGTCAATTGCCCGAAACGCCGCCGACCGCAACATGTTGGTTGAGTTGTTAGCTGGTAAAATTATACTAACTACATAGTCGTTTTAGAACAACCCATAATCAGCCAATACAAGTCCTAATACTGGGACATCGTCTTTGTAAGACGGAGTGGGCAATCAATCCATAATCCATCACCCGGGCCCAGTTGATGATGATGATGTTGTTGATGTTATAATAGGGTAAATGACAATAAAAAATTAAAAAAACTAATTGATCCGTCAGATAGATTTCCAAAAAATATTCAACAGTATATTTTTTTCTTTTTTCACGTAAACAAAAAATTAAGACGATACAGCTTGCATCGAAAACTCGTGTGACATCACATTTTTGAGTACATTTTTTACTCAAATGTGACGTCACAAGCTGGGATCCCACTCATGATCTTTGACACGTTATATTTTCGTCAATTTTTATTAATTTGGTAAAACAAAAAACACTTATCAAATATTTTTCTATAAACTAACTGACGGAGTAAACAGATACATATTTTTTTTAGTTAGTAATCATCCCTATTGTAAAGACCTACCCGATACTTTTAAAACTTCAGAAACATTCAACTTCAGCCAGTTACAAAACATTCTACACGACCAACCTGTTGATATAATTACGTTATATTTTCATCCCAATTCCCAGAACAGCGTGAAAGCAATCAATTAGAAACACGGTTCAATAAAGAAAGCGGTGCGGCGGCCATGACAGTGTGCTGTCTATTTATATAACTAACGACCCTCGAGGAGGGCTCACTCGTGTTTATTTACTTGGATGATATAATGTGCTTTTGTACCTGTTAGTGGGAATTATAGGAATATTTGTATTGGAGTGATTTGATCCATTTGTATATGTCCGTCTTTGGTTATCCCTACGGCCTTGACAAGTATCAATCGCTTTTAGAGCGTTTTCCATTCCTCCATTTTAGCTGTCACGCCTTCATTGACTTCCTTTTCTACCATATCACATTGTCATTTTAGTGACATGCGTGTAATCCCTCTTCATCACATACACATACCATTGACTTCCTATTCTTCCATATCACACTGTCCGTGCATCTTTTCATTGGCCTCTGTCCCTCTCTATCGATCATCTTTTTAGTGACATGCGTGTCATCCCTCTTCATCCCATACACATACCATTGACTTCCTATTCTTCCATATCACACTGTTTGTGCATCTTTTCATTGGCCTCTGTCCCTCTCTATCGATCATCTTTTTAGTGACATGCGTGTCATCCCTCTTCATCACATACACATACCATTGACTTCCCATTCTTCCATATCACACTGTCCGTGCATCTTTTCATTGGCCTCTGTCCCTCTCTATCGATCATCTTTTTATTGACATGCGTGTCATCCCTCTTCATCACATACACATACCATTGACTTCCCATTCTTCCATATCACACTGTCCGTGCATCTTTTCATTGGCCTCTGTCCCTCTCTATCGATCATCTTTTTAGTGACATGCGTGTCATCCCTCTTCATCCCATACACATACCATTGACTTCCTATTCTTCCATATCACACTGTTCGTGCATCTTTTCATTGGCCTCTGTCCCTCTCTATCGATCATCTTTTTAGTTACATGCGTGTCATCCCTCTTCATCACATACACATACCATTGACTTCCCATTCTTCCATATCACACTGTCCGTGCATCTTTTCATTGGCTTCTGTCCCTCTCTATCAATCATCTTTTTAGTGACATGCGTGTCATCCCTCTTCATCACATACACATACCATTGACTTCCCATTCTTCCATATCACACTGTCCGTGCATCTTTTCATTGGCCTCTGTCCCTCTCTATCGATCATCTTTTTTGTGACATGCGTGTCATCCCTCTTCATCCCATACACATACCATTGACTTCCTATTCTTCCATATCACACTGTTCGTGCATCTTTTCATTGGCCTCTGTCCCTCTCTATCGATCATCTTTTTAGTGACATGCGTGTCATCCCTCTTCATCACATACACATACCATTGACTTCCCATTCTTCCATATCACACTGTCCGTGCATCTTTTCATTGGCTTCTGTCGCTCTCTATCGATCATCTTTTTAGTGACATGCGTGTCATCCCTCTTTATCACATACACATACCATTGACTTCCTATTCTTCCATATCACACTGTCCGTGCATCTTTTCATTGGCCTCTGTCCCTCTCTATCGATCATCTTTTTAGTGACATGCGTGTCATCCCTCTTCATCACATACACATACCATTGACTTCCCATTCTTCCATATCACACTGTCCGTGCATCTTTTCATTGGCCTCTGTCCCTCTCTATCGATCATCTTTTTAGTGACATGCGTGTCATCCCTCTTTATCCCATACACATACCATTGACTTCCTATTCTTCCATATCACACTGTTTGTGCATCTTTTCATTGGCCTCTGTCCCTCTCTATCGATCATCTTTTTAGTGACATGCGTATCATCCCTCTTCATCACATACACATACCATTGACTTCCCATTCTTCCATATCACACTGTCCGTGCATCTTTTCATTGGCCTCTGTCCCTCTCTATCGATCATCTTTTTATTGACATGCGTGTCATCCCTCTTCATCACATACACATACCATTGACTTCCCATTCTTCCATATCACACTGTCCGTGCATCTTTTCATTGGCCTCTGTCCCTCTCTATCGATCATCTTTTTAGTGACATGCGTGTCATCCCTCTTCATCCCATACACATACCATTGACTTCCTATTCTTCCATATCACACTGTTCGTGCATCTTTTCATTGGCCTCTGTCCCTCTCTATCGATCATCTTTTTAGTGACATGCGTGTCATCCCTCTTCATCACATACACATACCATTGACTTCCCATTCTTCCATATCACACTGTCCGTGCATCTTTTCATTGGCTTCTGTCCCTCTCTATCGATCATCTTTTTAGTGACATGCGTATCATCCCTCTTCATCACATACACATACCATTGACTTCCCATTCTTCCATATCACACTGTCCGTGCATCTTTTCATTGGCCTCTGTCCCTCTCTATCGATCATCTTTTTAGTGACATGCGTGTCATCCCTCTTCATCCCATACACATACCATTGACTTCCTATTCTTCCATATCACACTGTTCGTGCATCTTTTCATTGGCCTCTGTCCCTCTCTATCGATCATCTTTTTAGTGATATGCGTGTCATCCCTCTTCATCACATACACATACCATTGACTTCCCATTCTTCCATATCACACTGTCCGTGCATCTTTTCATTGGCTTCTGTCGCTCTCTATCGATCATCTTTTTAGTGACATGCGTGTCATCCCTCTTTATCACATACACATACCATTGACTTCCTATTCTTCCATATCACACTGTCCGTGCATCTTTTCATTGGCTTCTGTCCCTCCCTATCGATCATCTCTTTAGTGACATGCGTGTCATCCCTCTCTGTCACTTAGGTACACATACCAAGATAAACGATTCCCTTTCATCTTTTCTCTCTCTGGTTCCTCTTCCTAATTTCTTCTTACTTCCTTCTTTCTATTCATTTCTTACTATACGAGTATCTCTTTATCCATTCTGGTCACTCTACATATTCATCTCAACATACATGGCAATCGTTTTTAATCAAGTTTACAACTACTACTACTACAACAGCCCATAACGTCCACTGCTGGACATAAGCCTCTCCCATTATGGGAGGAGTTTGCCGTAATCTCCACGCTTGGCAGGCGGATTGGAGATCGCAGTGATGAAAAGCTAACAGAAAACGCTGCTGCCCATTCTCTGGTCTACGGAGGCGCAAGGTGTTCTGCCTCAAACATTAGACGCCTTATACGACACCCGTGAGTGTAATGGGTTGGTTCTATTCTACTCTGCCGGATACCACATGGCTAAGTTTACAACTGCAAACTGGAATACCAGCACCCCATAAGGCACATTCTCACGTACGCAAGTCCATTTCCTGTTCCAGTCTAAATATTTGTATGATCTACTAATATTATGTATTTCCGATTGAGTCTGTTTGTGTATGTTGGCACTTGAGCCAGGTAGCCCTTACTGAGAAGTATTTATTTATTTGCTTATTTAGAGTATCAATCTTTCGAAGTGACGTCACTATGAAACTATTAAGACTTGCGTTTGCGCTGGTTTTCCTCGATTGTGGTGGTTATTATTGATTAATTTGTGGTTGTTTTTGTGTTATAACTAGTTGACCTGCACAACTTCGTCTGCGTCACTTATTATAGCTTTTAACATTTCATTTTGTGCATTCAATTACGAACAAAAACCTTTTAAAATCAATATTGCTTACATCCCATAACATACGGCGTGATAATATGTAGCCTAAAGCCTTCCTTGCTTTACAAAGAACATTTTTGCTGAATTTCAATTCAATCTATCCAGTAATTTTGGCGTGAAGCCGTACCATACACACAGACAAACAGACAAAAATTCTAAAAAGTCACTTTTTGTCATCAATTACGTTTTTCTAACAAAAGCCACTTATTTTTTCTCGAAAATTCTCAATGTACTGTTTTTCTTTCGTTACTGTTTTATTATATGTATAGATAATGTCAGTATCTGCTAAAATGTGGGTTTAACAGAAAATATGTGTCTAGTTAACATACTGATGCGTTATTCACTTAAACCACGGAATATTTTATTTTTACTAGCGACCCGCCCTGTGCAACATTACTTATAAACCTTCCTCTTGAATCACTCAATCTATTGCTGAAAACTGTATTAAAATACGTTGCGTAGTTTAAAAGATCGAAGCGTACAGACAGCAGGAACGACTTTGTTTTATACTATGTAAAAAAGATGGTGAAAACCACATCGAAATACATAGTGGAGTTAAAAAGATCTAAACTGGTACACAGACAGGCACCGAAAACCGAAATTTGCTGTTTAAATCGTTAAGATTTAAAAGCCCGGCTGATTAAAAATGCATCAGATCAGCCTCTAAACGACCAGAGTAACTGATAGGTACCTAATCAAAAGTCACTGTATCGTCTTTACATACAAATCCAGAAACATGCTTTTACCGAATGTGTCCGGACAAAAGGGATCGATGCCCGAACGAAAACTGCGTACGTCCGGCTATTATGAGCTATGCGGTGACGAAAGTCACATGTCAAAGTGATAAGCTGTTTTCGAGGTAAAAAGTAGTAGAAGACAAACAAAATCTTTCTTTAGTTACTAACTATTATATTAATAACATGTTTACCTAATTAGTCACGTGATTCATGCATAACAAGAAAGATTATATTTTAATACAATTATTTTTCTATCTCCTATCTCTTTAAGAATGTAATTGCAGTAAATTCGAGTAAAATAACGCAGGTTTTAAAAATAGATACAAAATATCCCAACTATGTTGGGGTCGGCTTTCAGTCTAACCGGATGCAGCTGAATACCAGTATTTTACATGGAGTGGCTGCCTATCTGACCTCCGCAACACAGTACTGGGTAATACGATACCCCTTGGTAAGACTCGTTATCAGACTTTCAGGCCACTGACTACCTCTTACGACTGTCAAAGATCTACCAATGACAGCCGGGACTGGGGAGCCCGACAAATTAGTATAAAATATAATACGTAAATCAATGGTAACAAAACCAAAACCACCTGGAATCTTATTAGGTAGAGTCGTTCAACAACTGGTCCCACATGCCTACGGCCCATTTGGGACGAGTTGATGAAAATAAAAAAAACTCCGTACAGGTCAAATCTACCACCGACATGCAGTCGATTCTACGGTAGGTATAGTCGACTTTCAGATGCGAAGTCTGTACTGTAACTTCAACAAAAACTCTGAAAGTTTTCTCTCTGTCTCTATCAGGCATGAAGCCCTTACAACTTCAATATCATGCATGATTTTCAATGTCAATGTTTGTTAAGCATAATCTTGTGTTTACGTTATGTAGTTTAACACACTTCGTCTGATACGATTTCATAACAATGTGAAAAATACGTCTGTACTGACATACTTACGTCTTTTAACTTTGCATGAAATATGTATTAAGTGAAGCGCAAATTATACTGAAACTGTTGTCGTTATTACATTTAAGTATTTTGTTTTCCTTAAACTTCGAATATTAATGTTTATAGAACACTAAACTCAAGGATAACAATATAACATAACCATAACATCACGTCTGTAGTCGCTGAATGGTTATGCAGAGATTTATCTAACACAGTACCGGCTTATTCCTGAAATCCCCCCCAAAAGCTAAATGGTTATGCAGAGATTTATCTAACACAGTACCGGCTTATTCCTGAAATCCCCACTAAAAGCTAAATGGTTATGCAGAGATTTATCTAACACAGTACCGGCTTATTCCTGAAATCCCCACTAAAAGCTAAATGGTTATGCAGAGATTTATCTAACACAGTACCGGCTTATTCCTGAAATCCGCCCTAAAAGCTAAATGGTTATGCAGACATTTATATAACACAGTACCGGCTTATTCCTGAAATCTCCCCCAAAAGTCCCCCTAAGGGGAAAAGTGGCCATATTTCGCCAGTTAAATTTAAATCCCATCTAATAGGGGGAACTTATTGCCATCAACCAAGCACAAATCTAAACCTTAGGCTATTACTGAGACATTCCTTGTTATAAAACCCAATAACACTTTGCCTTACCTGGGCATCGGACCCAGGACCTCGAAGATTAGAGCAACGAGTCAGTTACTAGATTAGAATATCTACACAATTATTGTACCCATTTACCTAATAGCCTTCAATAAACACCATAACGGATCGTCACGACATAACTTTTCATTTTCTCGTAGCGAATCAATTAGGAAATTAGGTTTAAATAAACAAGGAAATACAGATTGGAAAGGGGTATTCCATCCATAATTTATATTCGTTTTTTTATTATTTATGGGGGAAGATATATAACTATGGTCCACTCGGGAAATACGTGGATTGGTAAACAAGGTGTAAATGGACTCTTCACTATGCCGTCAACCAAGCATTCTGTACATAAAATAAGTGACTCTACGCAAAAACTTCTCCATAGACATTTGGGAATTTGTTTTGAATGGGCCACTAAAGTCTTTTCGAAGTCACAAAATCACCGTGGACATTGAGTTTCGGATGACAAACATCGAATTGATTCCATGGATGTCATACATTGATGATTTCATAGATGGATGTTTAACATTACTTTTTAACTCAGTTACTTTTTATTTATGTATGAGTAAGATATTTATTCCTTTATCTATGTCAAGCAAGACAAACAGATCGGTGCGCAATGTAATTAATAATATTTTATTTATAAAATGTAATATGCGTCCATTTGTTTGCAATGCACTAATTAAATGTAGTCTCTAGCTTTCATAAAACCTTCCTACAGAATCTCTTCCTTGTTATTACGGAAGCACGTGCTTTTAAGCACAATTTAAATAGGTCTGAGTGGTATTTAATACCTACCTACTTTCCTAGTCGTACTTTTTCAAATTCTAAGAGAAAACGCGATATTTTGTTATGAATTGGAGGGTCATGAGTATCGATGAAAATTACGTTGTAGACGTTAGACTTTAGATTCTGAAATTGTATTTTTGCCAATTACCAACTGCATTATTAGGACACCCGTAAAGGTTTTCCTATCTCTTAATCAACGTTCTAAGGAAAAACGATGAAAATCACCATATATGGCAAAATGGATGGTGATTAAAAACTTTGTTTGTATGAAGGCCATCCTGTTATCGCTCTTTTGCACATAAGCCTATAGTAACCAGTTTTTCACAGGTTTTTACATACATAAGCCAAATATATACATTTAATCAAACATAATATATATCAGAAACAAACAACATTACTATTACGAACGAGCATAGTCGCCTAATGCTAACGTGCCAAAGGTTAATATTACTTGGATCTCTGCCCACCCCACCAGGAAAAAAACAGAGCACGCGATAAATAAACAACAAACAATAAAATAATACAGAAGAAATTTAAAAATAAAACTTCACCAGTGTTGAGATATAACTGTCAGCATTTTTTATTATTTTGTTCTTCAATACTTATGTTACTCTAAAGTTATTAAAACCATAATGCTCCATGTCTAGAACATTTAGCGGGGTATAGAAATAACTCTATTATGAAAATATCCAGAACTAGACATTATAATAATAACACGTAAGCGTCTTCGAGAACAAAACAAAATACACTAGAACATTCTAAAACGATTAATATGAAAATTACTGAAAACATTACCAAATTTTGTGTAGTAATTTAGGAGGTCAAAACCAACATTTACACAAACGCTACCCAGTAAAAATAAATATAAATAAATATTTTATAAAAAAAAACTTTGGTAATTGAAGCTATCTTACTAAAAGCTACCGTCATGGTGGTAGGTATACCGTAGATATTGACCTTTATACCTATTAAGACAAAAGGCTATTACACTAAAAGATTGCTAAGGGAGTGTCCCTTGGACTCCTTAATCAATTTACTAATCTATGACGTCAGAATCCCACAACCATTTTCAAGACGTTTGCCATGATCTTTTAGAAATTGTAGGTAATATAATCCAGGGAGACCAGTGTGGAATGAATTAATGATGAAAAAATAATGTTTTTTTGTTAAAAATATCCGAATGGAAAATTTTCTCTGAGGAAATCTACGCATCGTAATCCGAAAAAAAATATTGTACAGTTTTACAGGCGACTGCTCTGCTTCCTAAAAGGTTTAATACCATGGTCAAGGTTCAAACTGTTCGAATTAAATAATTTTAAAATTGTTCCCCTATACCAAAAAATTAAAAAAAGAACGAAACTTACCTCCGTGCTCCTCCATTTTTAAAACTATCCACTAACACTAAGAAAAAGTTCCTAAAACTAATATCACACGAAGAAAAAATCGTTTATCGACAAAATCACCTACTGCAATCACCACTCAATGTTTGTATTGATCACCACTCTTTATTAATCACCAGTTTTCGAATTTATCCCATTTGTGGTGGGATATTTAAGTTTATTAATACTGGATTTTTAATTTGACTCGCGTGCGATAGTTCGGCGGCATTTGTTTGAATGCGTGTGTACTTTGCTGCGTTCAGGGCGGTACTGAAGACCGTGCAGACCGTACACTCATACCACTGTGGAACAAACTATTCAGTGCTGAAACACAGTGGCATTGAATCAAGTTCGGCCTTACAGAGCAGCGGCTCGATGGTTGATGAAAATGATGCGCTTTTGTGGTTGTTTATTTCAATTTTGGTTTGTTTTTTGCTTTAGAAGTTGTAAAGCAAAATTAAGTAAAAAAGGTGATAAAAATTAAACTCAGTGCAAGGCAGATTTAAAACCAGATTCTTGACAAAAAAAAATAGAAAAAAATAATAATAATATTCTAGAAAATAATACCCTGCGAGACTTAGACGAACAGGTTTTACTTGTTTTTCTTTGAAATACTTTTGAAAAACAAAAGGCACAATTTCAATAATATGAAAATCTGAAATTTTATTTCCTATGGGTACAGCAATTATTATGTTATTGTTGCTAAAGTGAAGCAATAAGTAAGTATATGTACAATTAAAGTGTATAAAATTAGTAGTAAATTAAGCCTTTCTTAACATTGAATCTATTGGAAAATGTTGTGCAACTAGCACGAAACAAAATAACAAAAGACAAAATAAATGCCATTGAAACTGAATCGTTTTCTGTGCGGTTAACGTTTCAGAAATCGGAGATCATGACATCATAGCATGTTAACAATTTTCCCTACTTTCCATAATTCGTAGAGCTCTCTCCACGTGTCCCACCAAGACGACCTCAGCTCACTAATTATACGACCTTCACCTATTTATCAGCTGATAATAACTCCCTTTGCGAAATATTTTCAGCACTTTCCTTGTATAAGTTACTAGCCATGCCCGCGGCGTTACCTGCGTGGCCTTCAGGAAACAAACGACATTTTTTTTCAGAAATATACATTATAATGCGCTCTCACTCCTACTGCTACTAACTGACTATGTTAGTTTGTATATTCAATTGAGTAAATGTAATAAAATACACCTCAGTTTTTCTATAAACAATATTTTTTGTTTTTCATTCAGAAGCTAGAATCACCACGCGGCTTACTCTGGGAGCAGGCCACGTATGTTTGTCTTGAGCATTGAGATTTTTTTTATAAAGTTATGGCAGAGCAGATTTTGAGGGGAAACACTGGCAAAATGACAACAGGCACTAATTGCCATAACGAATAATGTACATAGACATTGCACAAATGCACAATCCATTAGTAATTTTACCAGTCCATGGTGTCCATGCCTTGCACTTATATTTCCAGTATTTCCTAAAGCGTTCAGTCGGTCAAGTGTATTGAAAAACGTCGTATTATACGCAAGTGCTTTTGCCATTGCAGTCACGGCTCCATTAAACTCTCGTCTTAGGATCGGGTTGCAATCCCGTCTCGAGAGGGATGACAAACTTTGCACACTTGCATAAAAATGTATTATTCCTACATACTCAAAGGACAACAATAGACTGAAAGCACGGTTGGCTCAGTGGCTGAGTGATTGTCTGACACGCTGCGAGTCGTGGGTTCGATTTACACACGGAACAAATAGTTCTATGGCCTACAGGTAGTTGTTCCAGGTCTGGCTGTCTATGTAAGTTTAAATGCTTGTAAACACACCCAGGATACAAGAGAAATTCCTAGAGTGGGGCAAAGTTTAAAAAACAAGGATTTCGTCGTTTTATCCATTTATCAAGGCCCCCATAATATAACATCTCCATTCAAAAAACTAAGAAGATTATACACAAATAGAGTAACTACTTTGCTCTTTAGTTTCACCTGTTGCAACAGCTACAACCACCGAAGAGCGAACATTGAACTCTCCCAAATGCTGGCGGCTTGCCAAACCGTAACGTAGTAAGTAACACTTAACCTACAACCCTGAGATGACCTTCTCAACTTGTTGCTCTCTAACTTTGATAGCTACGGGGGTAGGCAGATACTACAGAAGGTCACTTGCTACGATGCCAACATACTCCTTTTGCTTCGTCCACGTTCATAGATCTATACACGCACGTCGCGTCGGTTGCAACTACTATATATACCCCTGATCTTTCTGCAGAACATCACTTTTAGGTTCACTGTAGAATAAGAATAAGAATAAGAATAAGAATAAGAGTAAGAATAAGAGTAAGAGTAAGAATAAGAATAAAAATAAGAATAAGAATGAGAATAAGAATAAGATTAGAATAAGAATAAGAATAATAAATTTATTGAATCATTGTTACAATCAATTTCTTAACCTAACTTAGCACTATGACAAAATCGTAACGAGTAAAATTTTAACATTAATATTTAGAAAACAGAGGTCCCCAAACTAGGCTGCGCCTGTATCTCGGGGGCCGGAGCAGCCGGAGTTGCATTTACTTAAAATTAAAACACAATCATATAATTTGTTGATGTGATAAATGCGAGGTAAGTAGGTAAATGAGAAATACCTTTTTACAAAAATAAAATGATATTAGAAGAATGATATTAGTTGATATTAGAAGCCCCACTGATCATATTATCACAGCATGAGTGTGTAAGTATATGTTAAATAACCGGGTGCGCCAAAGTTCACCTAAATTTTCAACTCCGATAATTGGAAATCCGAAAATGTTCTTCCTAAAATTTTTCATCCTAACAATCACAATTCCTAACTACTCTGTCTCTAATGTTCATAATTCCGAAGCATTCAACTTCATAATGTCAGTAGCAATAAACATCTATTATACTTTTATTTGTTTTCCTGTATTTTCTCAACATAACCATTTTTTACACTATTATTCAAAGTCATATCTTTTTTGTTTAGATTGCTTTTTATTCATAATAATCAGTATTATATACATTAATTTTGCGTAACTTTATTTTCACCTAGCATGTATAACATATAAGAATAATAGTACCATACAAAATAATAGGGGGGGAAATATAATGACCACCAAATTTTAATGAGGTGGTTGATGAAAAACTAGTTTTGCCTAGGCCGACTTGGGGCACCCCGACACGGATAGATTAGGTTAGAAGGGTATGGCGGGGTCGAATGAGCGAGCGAAGCGAGCGAATAGACCCCGCCATACCCTTCGTGGTTATTTTTTTCTAAACCATTCAGAAGTAGGAGCCCCGCTTAGCGGGGCTCCGTCGACCGGGTCTCCCTCGACTTGGATGCAAGAGAGACACTCTGACCTGAATTTCATTTATTTAAGACAAAAATCAGTGAAACGACATTTAGTCATTCTAAACAGTTGGTTTTTTAGACATAATTATCTCAGGTATAGTTATAGTAATAAGTACGTTATGTAAAGCATACCCCCAAATAATAATCATACCCTCAAATTAAAACTATAAATATCATCTTCTACCCACATATATTTTTATTACACTTGGTGAATGTTTCTTTCTGAGTATGAGTGAAAATATTATGGTAATTATGTTTAGGGATAAAAGCATTAGGATAAAAAAACAGTAGGAGATTAAATATATTCACATTAATGATATTATTAATTACAATTTTCGGAAACATAAGTGTTATGAACATCGCCGGTAGCACTACAAATAGTATGAATGAAAACTTTAGGATGAAAAATTTTAGGAAGAGTGATCATTCGAATTACAAATCATTAGCAAGAACAATTTCGGGTAAAGAACTTTAGGTGAGCCAATATGGACCCTAAATAACCATTACATTTACAATACTTGTGGCTTATCTTGAATCTTAAAGGACTATTCTTACATCTGTGATTTTCGTGAATAGGTAGCCGAAATTGTAATCACATGAGGCTGGTCCACATAGATAGTTTTACCTTAAACATAAATTAGACATGCATTACGAAGGCTGGTTCGAGGTGGCTTAGGATAAGATTACCTGGATGGATATGGGGAGGCTTTTGCACAGCACTGGGACATACAAGGCCCTTAAAAAAACATAAATAGTCACTAATGGACTGCCTCGTTGCTCTAGCGGTCGCAAGCACGACTGCTGAGCGTGAGGTCCTGGATTCGATTCCTAGGTCGGTTAACTGTTATTGGATTTTTCCATACGGAATTTCTCAGTAGTAGTCACAGAGTGTGGATTTGCGCCCGGTTGATGGCAATAGGCTTGCACCCTAATACATGGGACTTACACATAACTGGCAAAAAGTGGGTGTTCTATTATATACACTTCCTCCCTCCCAATCGTTCGGGGATTACAGCACCCCTAGCCAAGTTACAAACGTTTCGTGTCGATTCTCTTTCTACAATCGTAAACGCCTCGGCGTAAGCGATTGTAGAAGGCGCTAAATTGGTAGCCAAGTTGACACGACTGAGTCAATCGCTCGTTCTTTATTGTCTGTAGAAAAAACCTACACTTTAGTCTACGGTGAGCGTTCCTACCAAAGAGTTTAGCGATCAAATTTGTAGAAACGATAACATTCTATTCTATCATTTTGAACGATGTAAACTTGTCTACGAATTTTCTATTCGTTGATCACGTGATTTAACGTTGAGATGGTGTCATTCCCATTCATTTGAATAGTTTTCTACTAGCGTTAACGATTGTAGATTGTCAACTTGGCTAGGGGTGCAGGTGTGATGTTATGTTATAAATGGTCACCTCACTAGATAAAGCCAGCCTGTGAGTATCTGTGAATCACTGCCCATCTTAGTGGCATCATTATATCTTATGGCGAATATCACTGATGAAAGTGAACGCGCATTTAAACTACATACTATAGCTATCAGAATCATCAATGCTATAACTGATATAGCATATGATGAACTCCTTCTTCAAAAAGCGTGAGCACAGGAAGTGGACCTGGCAAAGCCCCGATGGTGCAACTAGAAATGAGATTGACTTCATCATGTCAACCAAGAAGCAAATGTTCAATGATGTCTCGGTGATCAATTCGGTGAAAACCGGGAGCGATCACCGCATGGTAAGAGGCACATTGAACATCAATATTAAGCTTGAAAGGTCTCGACTGATGAAGTCTACGCTCCGTCCAGCACAGATCCAAATCCAAAACCCCGAGAGCTTTCAGCTTGAACTCCAGAACCGTTTCGAGTGCCTAGGAAGCTCAGTGGACGAATACAACGATGGGTTCGTGGAAACTGTCCATACGACCGGGTCTAAGTTCTTCAAGGCACGTCGTACACATCAGAACAAGAGACTCTCCGATCACACTCTCAAGCTCATGAAGGAGCGGCGTGAGATGATCCTGCAGTCTTCAGACGAGGCGTGCAAATACCGGCAGCTCAATAGACGGATCTCTAAATCCTTGAAGAGCGACCTCCGCCGCTTTAATACCGAGCGTATTAAAGACGCGATTGAGCGGAATAAAGGCTCCAAGGTATTTGCAAGAGATCTGGCTATTGGGCAGAGCCAGCTCACGAAACTGAAGACCGACGATGGTAGGATCTTATCCGCCAAACCGGAGCTTCTGAGGGAGATCGAGAGCTTCTATGGACAGTTGTACACGTCAACCAGTAAACCCGTCGTAGATCTAGCAAACGACCCAAGAGCTAGACTGACCCGACACTATACCGAAGACATCCCGGACGTCAGCCTGTACGAGATTAGGATGGCTCTGAAGCAGCTCAAAAACAACAAGGCACCGGGTGATGACGGAATTACGGCCGAACTTCTGAAGGCGGGTGGAAAACCGGTACTTAAGGCCCTTCAGAAGCTGTTTAATTCCGTCATACTTGAGGGAAAAACGCCACAGGCATGGTGCAGGGGTGTGGTGGTACTCTTCTTCAAGAAGGGTGACAATGCCCGGTTGAAGAATTATAGGCCCATCTCACTTCTAAGCCATGTCTACAAGTTGTTTTCTAGAGTCATCACGAATCGTCTCGCGCGCAGGTTTGACGATTTCCAGCCACCCGAACAAGCCGGTTTCCGAAAAGGCTTTAGCACCGTGGACCACATACATACGCTGCGGCAAGTTATACAGAAGACCGAAGAGTATAACCTGCCCCTCTGTTTAGCGTTTGTGGACTACGAGAAAGCCTTCGATTCGATCGAGACCTGGGCTGTACTGCAGTCTCTCCAACGGTGCCAAATCGACTATCGGTACATCGAGGTGTTGAAGTGTTTGTACAAAAATGCCACCATGTCAGTCCGACTTCAGGACCAAGCCTCGGAACCTATCCTCCTGCAGCGAGGTGTGAGACAGGGAGACGTCATTTCTCCGAAACTGTTCACCGCTGCACTGGAGGATGTCTTCAAGGTTCTGGACTGGAGAGGGCTAGGCATCAACGTCAATGGCGAGTACATCACTCACCTTCGGTTTGCCGACGATATAGTGGTCATGGCTGAGACCATGGAGGACCTCAGTACAATGCTCGATGACCTCAGTGGAGCTTCCGGAAGAGTGGGTCTTAAAATGAACATGGACAAAACCAAGGTCATGTTGAATGCCCATGTCACACCCACTCCTATCAAGATCGGAGACTCCACACTCGAAGTTGTAGACGATTATGTGTACCTAGGACAAACGGTCCAGTTAGGTAGGTCTAACTTCGAGAAAGAGGTCAATCGTCGAATCCGACTAGGCTGGGCAGCGTTCGGGAAGTTGCGCGGTATCTTCTCGTCCAACTTACCGCAGTGTCTCAAGACGAAAGTCTATGACCAGTGTGTGTTGCCAGTGATTACATACGGGACCGAAACGTGGTCGCTCACAATGGGCCTCATCAGAAGGCTTAAAGTCACCCAAAGGGCAATGGAGAGGGCTATGCTCGGAGTTTCCTTGCGCGATCGAATCAGAAATGAAGACATCCGCAAGAGAACCAAGGTTACCGACGTAGCCCGAAGAATTGCCAAACTTAAGTGGCAGTGGGCAGGGCACATTGCTCGCAGAACGGATGGCCGATGGGGCCGAAAAGTTCTGGAGTGGCGACCGCGAACCGGAAGACGTTGCGTTGGAAGGCCTCCCACTAGGTGGACTGATGACCTGGTGAAGGTTGCGGGAATCCGCTGGATGCGAGTCGCACGGGACCGGTCAATGTGGCGACACTTGGGGGAGGCCTATGTCCAGCAGTGGACGTCTTTCGGCTGAAATGATGATGATGAATGATGATGATAACTATGAAATAGTCAGATAAAAATATTTCATAGTTATAGAATTGATGATTCTACCTAAAACGCCGTTTAGACGTAAGTACTGATCACGTTCAATTTCATTGGTGAAATAAGCTCTTAGTCGCTCGACTTAGGGACATAAAATATCTAATCTAATTAATTATCATTAACTATCCAATCATGATAACCATAACGGCTATCTTCCATCCCATAAACCTTACTACAATGTTCTATATCGGTATACCACGTCCAAAGCCAAGGTCACAGTGCCAGGGCCTGGCGATGGTGGGGCGGGACAGCGGGGTGCGGGGGGAGAGGTAGAGTCAACAGTCATAGCTATGTCATCTGACCTCACCACCCCCTGGGGTAGCTACATAAAGCATTTACCCTTTAAACTGGGTACGATAAATCTATCTTGGATTTTTTGTAAAGAGGAACTACAATGGCCTGCAAAACTAGGTATCACACTTTTAAAATTGCAATAACTTTTTAAATACACAAGATATACTTTCGAAACAAAAAGGACTCGAAAAATAGTTTAATTTTGTACATAAAAACTAATAAAGCTGATAAAAAATAGATATAAAACGTTTTTTTTATTTTTAATCTCTAAGTTCTTTATTTTAGAAAAAATAATAATTTTAAAAGTACTTAGTCTTGCAGGCCAGTGTATAATAGGAAAAATTTAGAAGGAGGCTTCAGTAGATTATAAACGTCAAAGTCCTGTAAGCTTGTATTCGTAAACTTTAATGTTTTATTTGTAAGTCGGGCAAGCCGCATATTGGTGGCCCAGTGGTTATAAACCCCACTTCGAGTTGTAGGTCGTCTGTTCGAACTCATGCAAACATTTTATGATAAAGGAAAACATTGTGAAGAAACCAGCATGTCACAGAACCAAAAAAAATTAAGACATCTGACATCTAACAACCCGCATTGGGTTCGCGTGATGTATTGTATCACAGTCCTCTAATCGGCAATGAGCCCTATGTCGAGCAGTGGGAATGATAGGCTGATTATGCAGTGGTGACGACAGATAACGAGGTCCCCTTACGTCATTAGGGTCCCGGGGTCGAATCCCAGTTGGAGCAAATGTTTGTGTGATGAGCCTGGACATCTGTTTCCGAGTCATGGATGTTTATATGCATAATAAGTATGTATTTACAAACAAAAAGTATCTATGTAGTATATCAACTACCTGGTGTCCACGACACAAGCCTCCTCCTTAGTGTGGCACTAGATGGCGCTGTGTGTTAATGTCCAGCGATATTTATTTATTTATTTAATAAATAAAATAAAAAACGTTTTTACAAAAAAATAAAACCGACTTCAAAAAACACAAAAAAGTGAAAAATAACTTTAGCTTCAGAAGTCGGTGACCTTTGTTTGATTCATTTAGTTTTTTTTGTCACCGACTTCTGAAGCTAAAGTTATTTTTCACTTTTTTGTGTTTTTTGAAGTCGGTTTTATTTTTTTGTAAAAACGTTTTTTTATTTTTCCATTTTTAGTTGTAATATCCTATACAAATATTTGCTATGCATTTATTTTACATTGTTAAAAATACATGTCATGGTAATAGACTTATCCCCAATAAATGGAACTTAACATACCTAAACTGTCGAAATTTGGGTGTATTGTACACATCTGCGTACCCCTCAGAGCATACAGGCGTGATGTTACGTCATGATGTTGTGTAAACAATAAACATCCAAGCGATTGCAGCTATCACGACCGATTTACCATCTAGTTTTGAAGAGTTCCATTTTATATATCCGAAGATCAGCATCAGATCTTCACCAAATTTAAATGCGGCCATCTCAGGAGTATATTCTTTCAAACAAAAAAAGAATTTTGAGAATCGCTCCACAAATCGAGGAGAAATCGGTGAACATACATGAAATTATACCACACAACTGAAGTAAAAATGTTCATAAAATGAAAACTACTGGGCCAAACCATGTTAAATTTTTATGGGACCAAATGGCAACTATTCCGCATCAAACTAAAAATGAATCACGTAAATCGGATCATAAACGGCAGAGTAATCGGTGTACATACATAAAAAAAATAAAAAAATACCAGCCGAATTGAGAACCTCCTCCTTTCGGAAGTCGGTTAAAAAAGCCTTTTATTTCAAACCTAATAACTAACTAATACATTTTACATTGATCAGTTTCTTATTGTGGGTATAGTATACAAATATTATAATTAATCAATATACTTAAATGTGGATCTAAATCCTCATGCATTGTAATTATACATTTTAAATATTTTTAGATTATTTTTATTTATAAATTATTATTATTGTATTATTATTATGATTGAATTGATTTGGTTTTCTTTTTTTCTTTTAATTAGCGTGAACCCCTCTATTTGAGGGTAAAGGCCTCCTCCAACGATACCCAGTAGTCTCTATCTGTGGCGTTTTCTTTCCACAGTTTACCAGCCGTCCCTTCAATGTCGTCAGCCCATCTGCTTCTAGGTCTTCCTCTTTTTCTTTTTTATTTATAGTGGTAAAATTCAGTACCACTCCTGGCAACTCCCTTACCGAGCCTCTGTTTGTCCAGCTCGTTTGGGTGACTCCGATGCCATCCACCACCACTGTGATCTTTACGAGTTCCGGCGACCTTCCTGGAACATCTACTAGCTAGGTCTAGGTTTACTAGTCACTAATAAGGCTTACCAGGGCAACAAAATCATCGGCGCTTTTTAACGCGGCGTTTTCAAATCTTAATTTACTTAAGGCGATTACAGGAGCTAAATTAGCAACTCTATTTGTGGTGGTTCAAACTTCATTTGAAATACTGTTAGAATAAGGTTCTAATCAGCTTGCACTACAAAGTGGTTGTTACGTCGGTCACTGCGGGCGGAATAGTGCGAAATGAGTGGTTTTTTGCGATTTACAAAAAATCTATTAAATGGCTATGATACTACGTTGCTTGTAGAATAATTTGCCAAAAAATCAGAATGATCGCATGTATTTTAATATGTTTTTTACTCGATAAAAGAATTTTTTAGAGACAAGTTCGTGATTTTTTTTGTTTTTTTTTTTTCAAAAATATAAAATAAATCTATTTTTTAATATTAGGCTGTGTAACGGCTTCATACCTTTGCCTCTCCTTCAACCTGGCGAAAGCAGAGCGCGAAAAAAAAAAGAAAATTAAAATGATAGTTTCTTAGTTCGTGACAAAATTTTTTTTGTTATATTTTATTTTATTTCTTCAAAAGTGTATTGAAAAACGTCGTTTGATACACGTGGACATTTGTTATTGCAGTTCTCGGCTCAATAATACTTATAATACCGCCTCGAATGCAATAACAAACTTTCTCCACATGTATCAAAATGTACTATTTCTGGTTTTGTTTATTGCAGGGAATCATATGCTTTTTTGCATTATAAAACTCGCGTTTAGCTCATGTAGTCGCCTAATGACCCTCGTTGGTCTAGTGGTCACAAGCGGACTGCCGAGAGAGAGGTCTTGGGTTCCATTCCCGGGTCGGGTAAAATGTTATTGGGTTTTTCCATCAGGAATTTCTCAGTAGCAGCCTTACAACACAACTCGCGAAATATGGGTGTACTATTAGGTACACCTCTGCTAACCCATTGGGGATTACAGGCGTGATTTTATGTAATTCACTTACTTCTGATTTCAACAATCAATTGCCGTATTTATTTTTATTGGGTTTGTAGACATCGAGTTCTTATTATTATAATTCGGATAATTTGGTTGTAATGGTTTGAATATGGATTGCATGCATGATGTTTGATGTGTTGTTTGCTGTTCTTATATAATTTGAATATGGATTGCATGCATGATGTTTGATGTGTTGTTTGCTGTTCTTATATAATTTAGTTATAGACATTCAAACACGATGTAAAAATCGTTATGAATAAATGAATTGAATTGAGTAACAGGAATATTCGCTGCCATATTGATATTTTATGAGAAAGACGCTCTCCCAAACACCGAATGTTTGGGTTGAGGTGAACATCCACATTCCAATTATGTTTATGGCATAGGCAAACCCATTTCCACCAACTAGTCTTAAACTAGACTCTAACTAGAGTCTAGCTAGACACACAAATTCCCGGTGGAAAACACCACACCGTACCTACTTTGCCAAATCTAGGAATCGAACGCAGGACCTCTGCTCAGTAGAAGCGGTGGCGGCTACAAGATCAGCGAGGCAGTTATTTTACTAAGAACAACTAATATCAACCACATGGTGTGTGACATCACACACAGTGGGACTTTACCATTAGAATGGCCGAATTTGAAATCAATCAACATATTCTTCCGCTCTAAACATAGTAATCTGTTTGTTTGTTGTCCGTACAAATATATGTGTGAAATTTCGGACTTCGCTTATTTATTATTGATTCCTTTCTTTTATACACTCTGACATTGAATTTTTTTTTTGACATGTATTTTATTATTTTACTTTTATTTTTTTATTTTTTACTGTTTTATGTGACATTTACTGATTTGACATGAATACTTATTTTTTTAAGTATTTTACTTTTTTATTTTATTATCATTGCGACATTTAATGATTTTTGTGTTTTTTTTTTTTTTACTTACATTCATTTGAAAAGAATTTGTTATTAATTTTATTTTGATTATTGTGAATGTGGGGACCATGTGGGTCACATTTTTATTTTTTGTTTGTTTTTTTTTTCCCACAACTGTCTGGCAGTTTGAGTACTATAAGCGACCTTCCCACATGTCCTTTCTTTGGTATTGTTCGTCGTTTCGTTGAGCTCCTTGAGTTATAAGTCGAGCTACACGTTAACTGACAAATGCTTGCACTGACTGGACAGGTCCACTCAAATCTGTATGGTTCTTTCTTCAAAAGACCATCTCAGACACTAATCTGCATAGTCCTCATGTGAATTGAGCAAGATTGTCTGGACTTTAAAAGAGACTATGACCTCTGAGTTTGTTTCGGCTGTTTCTTCTCAGAGTAGTCAGGTACGAAACACCGGCCCCATCTAGTTTTAAAAAATGACGTGTAAAAGTGTTTGTAAAAACCTACTTGCAAAATAAACATCATTTATCATTTATCATTTATCATGTGAAGCCAGATGAACTCACATCTTTGTTTACTTAAAAACTTTACACAATACTTATTGGTTACATATTTGTTCCATCACGATTTTTGATTTACGATACATAACACATTAGGTACCTAAGTATAACTTACCTGCATTTACAAACTAACTATTTATTTCACTACCTAAAGTCTTGGTCTGGATGTATGCTTGATTGTCATTGCCATCAAATCAAATGCAACAATCACACTCATCTACCGCTCCATATTCAATACAATAGGTTCAGGCTTAGGGGCCTATAAAAAGTGAAATTCTATCTGCAACAATTACGATAAAAATACAATAAAGTTGTGTTTGACACAAGCTAGGGAAATAGTACATTTTGATACAAGTGGAGAAAGTTTGTTATTACATTCGAGGCGGAATTATAACACCTGAGCCGTAGGCGAGGGTGTTTTTGAGCCGAGAATTGCAATAACAAATGTCCACGTGTATCAAAGGACGTTTTTCAATACACTTTTAAAGAAATAAAATAAAATAACGAATAATATTTTTGTCACGAACTATGAAACTATGATTTTAATTTTCTATTTTTTCGCACTTTGGTTTCGCCAGGTTGAAGGAGAGGCAATGGTATGAAGCCGTTAAACAGCCTAATATAAAAAATAGATTTATTTTATATTTTTGAATATTCAGAACACAAATAAATGTTAATGTGTGTATAAAAGTAACTATTAGTTTTAAATAATCATGTTTATCTATGATATTCTATTTATAAACACAATTTGAATATTCAAAAAATATTTATGCCGTAAAGACGCGTAGTGCTTTGCAAAAGTTAAAAAAAAACATTCACCTCAGACTATAGGCATTGAACCAATTATCTACCTTATAATTATCTGTGGCAATTTTCATTCCCGCACACGTGCGGGAAAGCGGAAAAAATCGCACGCGTGTGAAATACATTGCATGTTGTACCTAATCGTAGTGAGTTAAGGACCAGTTTTCGAGGAAGTGTATTGAAAAAAATTATGTTTATAAATTTGTTTTGAAAATATTTATAGAAATGCGAAACGCTTGGAAAAGTCATTTCCACAGTGACAAGGCCGTCTTAAGGTTGAGCATCACCTATCATCAGCACAGAATCGCATTTTCCCATGTTCCTATCCTTTTTCGTCGCTCAGAACGGCCATTTGCTAGAGCGAGGAATAGAGCGAAAGTGCTATCGCACGCGGCAGCATCAACACGATGATACAAAGATTAGCCTTATTTTTTTCAAATAAAATAAGGAGATAAAGGTTTCCAGAAATTCAAGAATCCCAAAGAATTCCATTCTTCATTTCCCGGTTTAGTCCAGTAGTTACGTAAAATATTTAAACTGTGATAAACGAACAGTACAATGGTTATTTTTAGGGTTCCGTACCCAAAGGGTAAAAACGGAACCCTATTACTAAGACTTCGCTGTCTGTCCGTCTGTCCGTCTGTCTGTCACCAGGCTGTATCTCATGAACCGTGACAGCTAGACAGTTGAAATTTTCACAGATGATGTATTTCTGTTGCCGCTATAACAACAAATACCAAAAACAAAATTAAATCAGTATTTAAGGGGGGCTCCCATACAACAAACGTGATTTTGTTGCAGTTTTGTCTAATGTTTTTAAATAATGGTACGGAACCCTTCGTGCGCGAGTCCGACTCGCACTTGGCCGGTTTTTTTTTGCTTTGAGTCGTTCATCAACTGGACCCACATGCCTACGGCCCATTTGGAACGAGTTGATGAAAATCAAAATAAATAATATTTTCATTCTGCAACTCGTTCCACGTTATTACCAAAATGAAAAAGGTATAATCAGCAGTAAAAGTGTTAGTGTGGAAAAACTAGTTATAGTAAACCTTACGTAAAGTACTAGGTGGGCATGAATTCAAGAAGGTATTATTTTATTGCATTCCACCTGAGTAATAGAAATAATGTGATTTAATCTTGACGATTCCATTGAATGAATCACTAACTAATAGCAATCCATTGTTTGATCATAACCATAACAGCATCGTGTTATTAGCGGACATCTTTAGCGTGCCGATGCCGGCGCCACTTCCATAGGTATAGCTTCTCATGGGTTGCTGTGAATATCTCGTTGTAATAAATTGTTTAAACAAGACACATTACACAAACCTTTGAGGTAGGCCCTTGTGTACGATCGTTTAATACGGATGGTAATTAAACCGAATTATATTTATTTGCATTTTTCTCCTCCAAAAACACTCCCTTGTCGTCTAAATTACTAGGTCAGCTACCATCAACGTGTGTCTAAAAAGAACTACCTCAGCTACTAGAACAGCTCTAGAACGCAGTTTAGACATGTGCTGATCTCGTTCAGTTTCGGAAAATTCGTCTCTAATAGATGAAGTCCTGTAGCCACTTTTAACCTTCACCGGTAGACAGTTAAAAAAGAACCGCTGCCGATTGGGACCCGACATCGTGGTGGACCAAGTTGAAGATGACGAGAAGAGCTTGACTCCTACCGAAACTACTCAACCGCAATACCAGAAAACAGAACGGTATGAAGAAGAGAAAGGGATATACTTTTACCCGGTACAATAGGGTAATACAGACAAGTTAGATTAGGTTAGTTATATTACTTCTACCTGTTAAGTATTACTTATTTCCAATCTGATTGATAACATATTGAGGCGCCTACTAACCTTTTCTTAGCAACTTGTTACTTATAATCTTACATTACCTTAGCTTTTCATTCGAAACCCTACCTTGCCAAAAGGATAACCCCATAAACAATACGTTTGACTCAATGACCCCAACATTTATCTGTTCTTGGGAAAAAGGACTTGAATAAATAAAAAAATACATATGTTTAATTTTGCAATAACAAAATTACAGTGGCACTAAAATAATGTTTTGGCACTCGGGAGTAGAGCAGCGGTCGGTGGCCCAGTGGTGGCGGCCCCGATGCACGAATAGTAAATCGTGGGTTCGAACCCAGGCAGGCGCATTACTTTGTGTATTTTATTTCATCACCTCTTCTCTCAAAACGGTGAAGAAAACATCGTGAGGAAACCGGCATGTACTAGAACCAAAAATTCGAAGACTTGTGACATCTACCAACCCGCACTGTGGGCCCGCGAGGTGGATTATAGCCCATTCCCTCTCATAGAGAGGAGGCCTGTGTCCCAGCAGTGGGAACATTAATAGGCTGATGATGATGATGATGACTGGGGAGCTGTTGATAAATACATATTTGAAATAATAATATTGAAATAAAAAGATGATACCATACCTAGACACATCAAAAAGATAGTCAAGGCTATCGAATCCTAGAATATGCTAGTATTAAAGGAATAACAAGCAGGAATGTTTTGCAAGTACAATATTATTGTAGAACATGTGTGGAAGTGTCAGCATGCGCGCCTCGCGTGGCGCTAACAATCAACTTTGTTCGGCTTCTCTGTCACAAATGTCTATAGTGATTTGTTGTACGGTCAGCAGATAAAAAAATAAAATAAAAACTATATTATCTTTTTCGCTTGCCTTCTCTTTCAGTGATGATATTTAATATGCCCGAGTTGTGGAGAATCAGAATCAGAACAGCTGGCCTACCATGACGTCTTAAAGCAGGATTGTTTTAATTTTATTCCAGTGTGGGAAAGAGATGGCGCTAGACGTTCTCTATAGCTCCTTTTCTTACCCACACTGGAACAAGAATAAAACGATCCTGCTACCAGAATTTGGTCAATGTAGCAACAGTGTGTTCGAGCTAACGCCCAGTGTAACCTCGGGTGCGATTTGCGACAGCCGCGCGAGTTGCGTCAAGCGGCACGTGGTATAAACTGAGAATGGGTTCATATGGAAAACATTTTATTTTTCGAACTGGTTGAAATCTGTTTTCAAAAGACTGTCGTCAGTTAACCACTGTTAGCGGGCCATTTCAAATGCGTTGGCGGGCCATATTGTGGCCCGCGGGCCTGGGCTTGGGCAGCCTTGTCCGAAAGCAATAATAGCTGATATTTGAAGTGCTTTTTTAAAATATTCGAATAATATTCGAACAGCACTGAAAAAATATTCGAAAATCAGAACTATCGAATTTTTTCAACCTCTAGTGGTATTACACTTGTTTCTTTTTTCGTGATTACGGTCACGTTGTAAGTCGCGTCGCGGTGAGGTCTGCCATAATGTGCTGTAAGCAATTTCGTCTAATTGAGGACACATACTTCAGCTAATAATAAATACGAGTTAAAAAGAGAGAGTTATTCCAGGTTTATAGAAATGGAGGCTCTGTCGCAAAATGACCACTTCTCAAAATGACTACAGGTAGCAAAATGTCCCAATGTCTCTTTCGCAAAATGTCCCTTTGGGCTAAATGAACTGTTACAGGTATGACAGTCGGGTCGAAGACAACTTCCTACAATGCTGAGCTTTTCCTAAATTCGATTTTATCTTGAAAAAAAGGGAAGGGGCACAAAATTGCGATATAAACTTTTGTGCTATCCGTACGAATGGACTTTACCCGCGAGTCCAAAGGTTGTCACAGTGATGTGTTTATTGAAGGGCGAAGTCCAAGGAGACCCCAACCCCTATCATTATGGTTTCACTGTTAGTGGTATTTCCGTTCAATATCGTTTGCAGTCGGTTTATTAATAGATGTATCTTGTTTACGTTGACTTTTATTGAGTTTGAATAAATTTTAATACATTTGAATCAAGTTGAAAGGGACAAGGAGTCCTTGTGCGTCCTTGTCAAGTACGCACAAACGATTACCACGTAGGTACTCAATACATCATTCAGAACCGCCCCCCATTCGTTAGGTATTCAGTTAGGTGTCACTAAGTGTTGGTGAAAACGGGCTTTAGGCATTATGAAGTGTCAATTATGTGTTGGTAAAAAAGGGGCATTGGCATTCAGCTAGGTATCAATTAGTGTTGGTGAAAACGGGCATTAGGCATTCAGTTAAGTGTCACTAAGTGTTGGAGAAAACGGGCTGTAGGTATTAAGTTAGGTGTCACTTAATGTTGGTGAAAACGGCCACTAGGCATTAGTTAGGTGTCCCTTTTTTGGGTGAATTAAAAAAAAAACGAAAAAAACGTGCTGTAGGTATTGCACTTTTGTAGGAAGCAGCTTGTTTTAGATAGACTTCGTCAGAAAAAATCTACCTATTGGTCTTGCACCTAAAGTTGAGTTTTCCGAAAATTTCACCATCGGGAGTTATTACCACTAGAGCCCAAATCAACCACCAGTTAAAAAGTATATATTAATATGTAGGTATATATGTTTACGTATGTATGTGGGGCGCCAAGCAAAATTTACCTCTACAGGTCGCAATTATGCACCGATTGCTTTCAAACTTGGCCAAAAAATCGAAAGGGTCAAAACTTAGGTTAAGTTCGTGAAAGGGCGGAATTCGTCCATAGGGGGCGGCGAGGGGGCGGTTTTTTGAAAATCTGTTTTTGTAAGAATACAGACTACTTTAAATTTTAACTTCTTTGATGTAACCCCTAACTTGGGGAGGGGGTTGAAATTTCCAAAATTTTTGGAAAAGTAAAATATCTCCGAAACGGTATACCGTAACGGTACATTTTTACCGTCGCAATATTTTTTTGAAAGCAAATTGTTTACTCTACAATTTAAAAGTTTTTTTTTTCCACGCTCTTATGAGAGGATTTTAACAAGGGGTTGAAATAAATATGGGTGGAACCTTCTTCGAAATCTACCTCCTGCGGCTTGCCGAATGGATTTTTTTTAATGATTACCCTATATAAAGACAGTTAGGTTCTGAGTGAACTTTATAAAATAGAATTACCGTACATCAATGAAGAAGAGGAAAGCCAGATGGAGCAGGGCAGCCGGTTTCAGCTGAATAAAAGTCAAAACAACAACAATAACAACAGCCCATAACGTCCACTGCTGGACATAAGCCTCTCCCATGCTGGGAGGAATTTGCCGTAATCTCCACGCTTGGCTGGCGGATTGGAGATCGCAGTGATGAAAGACTAACAGAAAACGCTGCTGCCCATTCTCTGGTATACGGAAGCGCAAGGTGTTCTGCCTCAGACATTAGTCGCCTTATACGACACCCGTGAGGCTGAAAACGATGAATACTCCAAAATAACTTCCAGCATCTTATTTAACTCCTTACAATGTAAGACGGTGACATTGTGAAGGGTTAAAATAGGCGGTCATTGTCCGTTATCTGCGTGATACGTAACTGTTTGTGTGGAGCGCTTGCGCAGCACGTGGGTGTGTGTGTAATAGTGTACTTATCTGCATTTCGAACGAAGAAGTAATCGCCCGTTTTTGGTATTTTGTCTACGAGATTTTTTTGACTAGGCTGTGGCGATGTTAACAGTAACAATCTAATAAGCCCTTCTATAACACTTTCATCCGCAAGAGAACCAAGGTTACCGACGTAGCCCGAAGAATTGCCAAACTTAAGTGGCAGTGGGCAAGGCACATTGCTCGCAGGACGGATGGCCGATGGGGCCGAAAAGTTCTGGAGTGGCGACCGCGAACCGAAAGAGTTGCATTGGAAGGCCTCCCACTAGGTGGACCGATGACCTGGTGAAGGTTGCAGGAATCCGCTGGGTGCGAGTCGCACGGGACCGGTCAATGTGGCGACACTTGGGGGAGGCCTGTGTCCAGCAGTGGACGTCTTTCGGCTGAAATGATGATGATGATAACACTTTGAAGTTGGTCGTCCACTGTTACGTTGGGTCATGTACTCAGAGTGGATTGACACAAGTTAAGTAGTATCTTTGTTTGCCAGCTATCTCCTCCTACGCAGCTTAGTCGTGGGCTAGATATAACGATATACATATAGGGAGAGCGAGGAGCTCGTGGCTAAATAATAACAGCCGCTCGGGTCGATCGTTAGGTTAAGCCGTGCTTGCCTAGGTTGGTCTGTGGATGGGTGACCACCCATTACATACCGAGTTTCCTCCGTGCCTCGGAAAGCACGCTAAGCCGTTGGTCCCGGCTGTCATTTGTAGATCTTTGACAGTCGTTAGGTAGTCAGAGGCCCAAATAGTCTGACAACCAGTCTTACCAAGGGGTATCGTATTACCTGGTACTAACTGGGTTGTGGAGGTCAGATAGGCAGTCGCTCCATGTAAAATACTGGTATTCAGCTGCATCCGGTAAAACTGGAAGCCGACCCCAACATTGTTGGGAAAAGGCTAGGCAGATGATGTTAAAGGGAGAGCGAGAAATAAACCCAATCGCTTGCATGATTCCTTTTTTGTTTCTTCTTCAGATTCATCTGTAGTCCATTTGGATCGACGACTCCCTCACACAGAGGTCTGTGCGGCAAGTGTTATAGGCTGCTTATCACGCTTGCTTATGCCAATTTCTTCCAAATGACGCCAAAATCATTTTAACCGTAGCAGGTACTAAGCCGAATGAACACTTCCACCAATTCTTAGTACTTAGAAGTCTTCATTCAATTTGTTCTTCCATTTTAACGGTTCATAATTTTCAGCTTTTGTCCACAAAATATCCGAATATAAGCTGCTCCTCAAATAAAATTGTTTACAGTAATAAATCACATCTAGTTTGGATACAAATATCTTTATCTAAAGGTACAGGCCTCACATATTTTCGCCGTGACGCGGGAATCGAGCCCACGACCCTGACGACAAAGTCGCGTCTGCAAAGATAAATGATGAAATTTTCTTGTCATTATGGCAAGATATTTTTTTGGTACAATAAACGGAGAATAACATGTTTATTTTGAGGGTTCCGTGACATTAAAATTTATTTTTAGCATCTCATAAAATACTGCCATAGTGAAATAAAAGGACATCCATGCAGCTAGTTACTTCCCGATATCTACTTAATTTCTACACAATATAACATCACGCCTGTAATCCTCGAAGTATTAGGCTGAATTGGACATTTTGCGAATTGGGTCATTTTTCGGATTGGACATTTTGCGAATTGGACATTTTTCGAAATGGACATTTTGCGAATTGGACATTTTTCGAAATGGACATTTTGCGAATTGGACATTTTTCGACCGCTGGTCATTTTGCAAATTGGACATTCTGCGCCTAAACGATCTATACGTATAGTATACGGCCTACATTTCGACAGTTATCATAAAATGCAGGTTATAGATAACTAGTCTAATGCTATCAACCGGGTGCACATTCTACGAGTAACTTCGGGCTGCTACTGAGAAATATCTGATAGAAAAACCCCTATAACACTTTGCCCGGCCTTAGAATCGAACCCAAAACCACATACTCAGCAGTATAAAGCGGTTGGAATATCTCGATCAACGAGGTGGTGTCTAGGTAATTCATTTCTATGTAGTTTTACTCACTTGATTATCTTAGTAAGCCAAAATTATTGACACAAGTACAAAACACTATTTAAATTTGACTTTTAAGGAACCACACAACTTTTATGGTTGTTTACATTTCATCAGTTTGACACGACATGAAATAATGCAAATGATTATTTCCATCAGCCAGCAATATTTGCTCGTGACAGGATGTCAACAAGCACTATCAGAGTCATCAAACGTAACGATGTGGTGCGAATGAAGTAGGTAACTAAGTACCTACACGAAAAAGAATAAAAGAACAATGGTACTGCAAGAAAGAAGCTACAAGTATCCCTAACTACTTCCATCAGTTGTATTGTTATCGCTGAGGATAGCTCCTAAACAAATCAAAATCATGCGTCATTGAATACTACTAAAACTAAATGTGCAAGCAGGCAATAGTGTCGATTCTGTTGAGCACAAACTAAACTTAATTTAGGCTATTGCTAACTTTTTATCTCTACTAAAACGAGAAAGAGACGGACGTAATTTAGAGCTGTCAAATTTAATTGGAACTAATATTTCCATACAAATGAAGGGTGCACGTAAAACATGTCGACGAAAAACACGGTGAAGCGCAAGGCATAAACTAGTTTGACATCTCTAACTTAGTTCATAGCTATAGCCGTCCTTTTCTCGCACTGCCTTTTAGAAAAAGATAGCAATAGCCTAAATTAAGTTTAGTTTGTGCACAACAGAATCGACACCAATAACGCGGTATTCACAACGTGGTTAAACAGGAGACATGAATTTTTTGAACTCAAGTGGATATTGTAGATCTGAAGGAGGAAATTTGTAAGACTAAGAAGGTATTCCGAAAGACTACGAAACTAGGGTGACAGTGGGAGCGGCACATTGCTGAAAGGTACTAAGAGTAGGATAAGCCAACAACACAAGGTGACGTATTGACGATAAATGAAGAGCTCGGGAATCGGTAAGCGCAGGTCCTGGACCAGGATAGCCTATGTCTAGAAGTGGACAAGCTGAGAAGACGATGCCCCATCTCAGTAAGAAGGAATAAAAGGCCTGACTTTTATCTACGAACTATTGTATTAAAGTCTTAAAGACATTTAATAATAGGTTGATCTTTGCGTGTGATAAGTTAGTCTCGTGTATGGGTTGCTTCCACTTTCATTCTGTTTACATTTCCCGACATTGTGTGTGACGTCATTAACGCGTCGTGTTTTGTTCAGCAGCACGTTTTTGGATTCCAGTTATTTTACTATATAAAAGAAAACAAAAATAGTTAATTATAATGTAAAGGTGTGTGGTAAAACCGACTGCAATAAAAAAAAAAAACAAAACCGACTGCGAAGTTTTTTTTTTTTTTTTTTACTTTTTCTCTTATTGTTAATTGCTTATTTATTTTGTATCTTTAAGATGTAAGGGAGAGCAGAGTCCTCAATTACGCATTTTCTATGCTTAAATGGAGACTCCTTGACATGCTTGCATGCATGTAACCCAAATTGATACGTAATATATATTTTTTTAAATTAGAACCCACCACGGTGTGGCTCGACCCATAGGTAGCCAGTCAGTGCGGTTAGTTGGTGTTTAAACCGACACTGTTGTTTAATAAACCCAACTTATAAATCGCCAAACTATTAATCCCTTCAAAATCCAAGGCCTACCAAACCACGGTCTATAAACCAATTATAAACAGCCAAAACCGAAGATAAAACCTAGTATTATCGCCAAACATACATATTAACTAAGAAACTGTTAGCATAACAAGATATAAACGCTACTATATTTGTTGTGCAAACCGAGCAAATCCTTTGCAAACGATTTGATACATAATATAAAACACTATCATTTTGATATTACCTCATTACTCCAAGAATGGTCTTTTGGTACAGTCATAACAATTATAACTACCGACAATTAGATATTCGGTATATTAAAGTAGTTATTATTTAAATTTACTTTAAAAATATTAAAATGGTGACGGCGGGGAGTGAGGCGGGGATGACCAGGGCTGCGGAGGAGATCCCTCATGATCATCTTTTCAAGGTGACTGGATTATCTTCCACTAATTTGGAGAAGTTGGCTCAAGGTAAGTGCTTTTATTTGTCTAGTAAAAGTTACGAAGTTATAATCCCATGCACACCGATATTCTAAGGAATTTCCTTCACTCCTCTTCGACTTATGACGCCGATGTCATGACGACTGGAGTCAAGTCTGAGTCGATGAATTTCCTCCAAAATGACTATTTTTTTTCCGGATGGGAAATCATCAAATGACGTCCTGCTCTGGGCGGAGCGGAAGGGAGTGTCAGACTTTTACTGACTAAAACCTACCCATGTTCCTTCTTAGCCCTTTGTGTTCCAGGGCCGCGGTATCTCTTTCGAACAATCCTGCAGCCCAATGACATAGAATACCCGCGTTTAGTTTTCATAATCAACTCGTGGTTACTTTAATTAGATCAGTTTAAAATTAATAGTGTTTTGTTTTGCACAAATTATTTAGAAAATTAATATTTGTTTGCTATATTTTGATCCCTGCATTAACATAAGCAAAAGGCGAATGTGCACATGTCCATTACAATTAGAATGAGCTACCAGGGAATGCAGTAGGGTGGTTACTGCATCTCGAGTGAGTTATTTATAAGCTTACTTACTACTGCATTTTGTTTTTATTATTTGACTTGAATGAAACCTAGTAGTAACTGCGTTGTGGAGGCATAGGCAGTCACTCCATGTAAAAAACTGGTGTTCGGCTGCATCCGGTTGGACTGGAAACTGGTCTCAACATAGTTGGGAAAAAAGACTAGGCAGATAAAGACGTGCTTTCAACGTGGGTCGTATAGTATGAACTCAAACTCAACACAACCCAAACCATTTATTTCAAATAGACCCGTGACAGGCTCAGTGGCTAGATGCCCATTCCAAAATCGTAGAACTCATAGAGAACAATAAATACGTACATAAGGAGCCTGAAAATTACCTAAATAAGTAGGTTTAGGTTTTCACACAATAGGAAATTAGCAAGCATTTTATTGTAGACTTAAATACTAACTACTTGAATCGAAAAATTATTATCTAAATATTCAGAACCATATCCTTCATCAATTGGAAACTCATTTGCGCAACCTTCAATACTTGAAACTGCCACATAAATAGTGTCATAATATATTAAAATTAGCCAGCAGTAATAACGCCGAAGTGAGTGACATTTATTAGTTGAAGACGAAGAGACCAGGGGTGCTGGCAGAGTGCCAAGCGTTCGGGTTATAACCAGACTTGTTTCAGACGAATTTGTTTTGATCGTCACGTATATGTGGCATATTTTACCGAGATATATTTTGTTTTGTTCTGCAATAGTACTGATTTTTTAAGTTTAGTTTTTGGGTTGACTTTGGCAAAGAAAAGCTCGTAGTATGTTACTTCTGTTGCTGCCGTATGAGGCGATAGAAATTGACAAATGCCTAGTATCAAATATTTCTGCTAAAACCATAAAGAAGATTGAATGGTAATTGTGCATTAACATCTACCAAAGTAGTAACGTAGGCAGAACAGTCAAACGGAATCATTATCATGATAGTGATGACCGTAGCCGAGGCGAAAGAGCATGTAAGGAACGATAATAGCTCTTTCGCCTCGGCTACGAAGCAGGAGGTAATCCTGTAGTTGTTGCCTGACCCCAAAGCAAAAGGGTTGAATGTAGGAGTAGCGTCATGAATGTACGAGTATGTATAATAAATAGGTAATGAACAAATCAGACAGATTGGAATTGACTTTTTACCTTTCGGTTTTAGTCACTCCCACAGCATATATAAAAGTTAGCCTAGTCTTTACGACAAAATTCTATGTTTTCATACCAGGTACCTGTTCTACTAAAAACCACTTCATCATCCTTCCAGAACCTGAGCCCTCAGACTTCGAAGAAGCGATAGCGGCGACAAGATACGGCCGGTTCAACATAGCACTGATGATGTGCATCCTCCCAGCGTTCTGGAGCGCGGTCTCCGTCACCAGCTCTGCCAGCTACATCTTCACGAGGGCGCAGTGCGACATGGGGCTGAGCTTGTTGGACATGGGGACTATCTCCGCCATGACTTATGGAGGTAAGATTTACTATTAACCACAGAACTTTAAGTGAAAAGCTGGTGATGGTTATTTGGCCCTGAGAAGGGCTGTTAGTCGTGGCTCTGAAGACAGCCGTTTGAGTGTACCATCGCGGTGAAAGGATTGGTCAGTTAGTCTCTGCGTTACTGAGTGCTAGCCGTCGGCCGGCAGTCTGAAATGCAAGTCTCTACATCCAAGATTCATCCGATTCTCGCAAGCATCATTATTGCAAACGAATTTATTCGTTAGTAATTGGCAATCGAAAGTTAGCGATTTTGTCGTTATCTCTGTCGAGACTGAGAGCAGGGCCGGCAGTCTCGACAGAGATAACGACCAAATCGTTAACTTTCAATCGCTGATTACTAACGAATAAAATCAGTTGCAATAATTATTTTGGTGAAAATCGCATCTTGGATGTAAAGACTTGCGTTACTGGCAAGCATCATTATTGCAACCGAATTAATTTGTTAGTAATTAGCAATCAAAAGTTAGCGAATTTGTCGCTATCTATGTCGAGACTGCCTGCCCAGGACGTTTGGAATCACAGAACGAATTGTGTTAACGCTGCTCGGGGAAGCTTCTTTCATGGCTCCTTTCTTTTCAACACCATAACATTAGGTGCATTCATATACATAATTTCACTCCCTTTTCCCATGGGGGTATGCAGAAACCACAGATCACCACCTCCTACGATCCTTATATACGCACACCGGTTGCGAGTGCTACACACCAGACAATACAAGATCAGACGTTTTTCTAACAACAATTACGGTATTAACGATGATTTTCACCAAACGGCTCACATCGCATCGGATCGGAACGTATTTTAATCAGTGTCGGAAAGATCTAGTGGGCATATAGTCTCATCTTTTCATTGAAACTATTTTTTTTGCCCGACGCGTTCCTAGCACGGTCTTGATATGATACGGTGTAGTGGCCACTGGGCAGACTCCTTAAGTTGGTAATTCATAATCGAAGAGCAGTAATAGTTTGGTGTACAATACAGGTGTTATTAGTACTAGTACCGGACAAAACTTACTATTACTATATTATCTTTGTAACTTTGTGTGGCATACCCCAGAAAAACAGTTTGCAACATGCGGGCCGTCCCCAGTCACGGGGGTGTGTCACTGCACTGAAGAATGGTAATCACGACACACCTTCGCTACGGCTAATAAATGTAATCTTATCATACTAATTACAGTTGAGTACACATTGAGTTTTCCGTTTCGTTTGAATACGAGAAAAACAGTCAAGCATTCTTATGCCTAGTGACAAGCTAACTGCAGTTAAATCGTTCACCAATTATATAAGTGCTGATTATAGCAACCGGGGACCTATTGCTGTAGGCTTAGCAGAAAACAAACAGAAAAATCATGCAATATTCCTCACTCGGGAATCAAACCCAGTACCCAGCAGACGTACCTGCTACCACTAGACGGTCTAGTCTAGACCGACGACGTAATCAATACCAAACATTCCAGTCTATGCTACTAAATGATGCCCTAAAAACCGTATTGATAAAATCAACAAAAATAAAAAGGAAAAAGGACCTTTCATATTTTTTTTTTATCGGTACAAGCCCGCCACACTATTCCCAATCCACTGTAACTCCTGAAAGCCAGAATCAACAGTGGCGACCACCAGAAAAGCGCCGAGACAATGAAGCTCAACGAAGTTCCAGAGAATGAATTCAACTGTCTTGGATCTCGCAACGAAATTAATCAGAAAAGTATAGTGGAGGAGTAGGAAAAACCCTTTCATGACCTATTACAATGTTACGCAGTTACTACTTAACTGATTAGACAACGCATCACCTTTTGTCAATTTACCCATCTTCAACGTGATTCCCACGGCAAATATTGTATTTTTCACTAAAACAAAGAAATATATCAATAACATTCAGTTATAAATCTTTCGTACACAATATGGTGTGATTTGCATCATGTACCTACGTAAACATGTACAGTAAGATCACTCTTGTCAATCTGTGATAGTATCAAGCTCTTGCATAGCATAGCCACCATAATTCTGAAACAAACAATAATAAAGCTTACAAATAAAGGAAGTCTATTTTTAGCTTGTTTAAATGATAATAAGAATTAATTGACTGCCGCCTTGGTGTTATTGGGATTTTCTATCAGGAATTTCTCAGTAGCAGCCACGGAGTCTGAATTTGTGCCCGGTTTATGGTAATAGGCTCGCCCCCAATTAAATGGGACTTAAAACGGAACTATAGCAACATATTAGGTATACCTGTGCCTAATCTTTTGGGGATTACAGGCGTGATGTAATGTTAAGTTAAATTTTCCTTTTTTATACACTCTGACATTTAATGTTTTGACATGTATTTTATTATTTTTATACACTCTGACATTTATTGTTTTGACATGTATTTTATTATTTTTATACACTCTGACATTTAATGTTTTGACATGTATTTTATTATTTTTATACACTCTGACATTTATTGTTTTGACATGTATTTTATTATTTTTATACACTCTGACATTTAATGTTTTGACATGTATTTTAATCTTTTTTACTTTATTATTTTTTTATTTGTCATTTACTGATTTGACATGAATACGTATTTTGTTAAGTATTTTACTTTTTTTTTTATCATCATTGTGACTTTTAATGATTTTTGTGATTTTTATTTACATTATTTTTGAATAGAACTTGTTATTAATTTTATATGATTATTGTGAATGTGGGGACCATGTGGGTCACATTTATATTTTTTGTCTCTTTTTTCCCACAACTGTCTGGCAGTTTGAGTACTATAAGCGACCTACCCAAATGTCTTTTCTTTGGTATTGTTCGTCGTTCGTAACGAAAAAAAAAACGAAGAACAATAGCAGCGAGCGAGCGAGCGAGTAATAGTAGCTACGTTAACTGCCAAATGCTTGCACTGACTGGACAGGTCCACTCAAATCTGTATCGTTCTTTCTTCAAAAGCCCATCTCAGACACTAATCTGCATAGTCTTCATGTGAATTGAGCAAGATTGTCTGGACTTTAAAAGAGACTATGACCTCTGAGTTTGTTTCGGCTGTTTCTTCTCAGAGTAGTCAGGTACGAAACACCGGCCCCATCTAGTTTTAAAAAATGACGTGTAAAAGTGTTTGTAAAAACCTACTTGCAAAATAAACATCATTTATCATTTAAGAATTCTTGCAATTTGCAGCTGTTGTTGCTTTTGGCATTTTAACTTGCATTTAACCATGTGGATTTTGTTAAATATTACTATAGACACACGATAGTAATCGGATATTATATGAGGCGTCTATTTTTATGCTAATGGCCTATTAATTAATTTGTCATTGCAAACTTAAATCGCTTCAAAGCTAACTACGACATTGATACAGATTTTCACTCATTACGGAACTAACAAAACCTAATTTCATAAACCACGTTCTTGCTATTGTGCCTTCTGAACGTTTTCTCCGCTATCACCGCTTGATAAACACAGTCTATGTTTATTGTTTATTAAACAAACTCCGTGTGATGTGGAGACATGGCGTGCGTGGCTAATTTCATAACAGATACATAGATTTTGGACAGATTCTGGTTGCGCGGGCGCACGAGAAAAACGGTTTATAAATATAACTCCTGTGGCGTAACAACATCATTTCCTAACGAGATTCTTTAACACGTTAAGCCATTGGTTCCGAGTGTCATTTGTAAATCTTTAACAGTTAGGATGGGGAGTCAGTGGCCTGAAAGTCTGACAACCGATCTTGCCAAGGGGGTTTGTATTACACAGTACTAACTGGGTTGTGGAGGTCAGATAGGTAGTCGCTCCATGTAAAGTATTGGTATTCAGTTGCATCTGGTTAGTCTGAAAGCCAACCCCAATATATGTACTTGAGAAAAATTTAGTTATTTTCCAACAGACAGAAGGCATGTGTCTCTAGTTTATCTTCTGTCGAATTCTGTGAGATTTAGAAACGATTACGAATTATTTACTGCGATTTCAGTTTCAAATAGTTTATTAATTATCATAATGAATCATTTTTAAAGCCAAGAATTAATTACTTTCGTCTAACCTTCACATCCTATATTATAAAAAATATAGTATTCGTTGCATTTAAAGATACAATGAAGAATTCTGACGTAATATGGACAGTAATTACAGTCCAGACAGACTATGGACCACATCTTAATCGATTTCAAATCATTTGTGTTTCTTACGAGTATCGCTCTCTACAACTTCTTTAAACTAGATTAAGTTATGATAATTATCGAAATGATCACAGACCAAATGAAACAACTAAGACATAGCGCTGCGAACAATAAAGTGAAGCCAGCGCAAAACTAAGCTCCGCTCTGTGCGTACACGCTCACACGCACACATCTACATCAAACTACAATTAAACTAAGCTCTAAAACTGCACACATGTTTACGAAACCGGCTTCACTTTATTGTTCACAGCGCTATGTCTTGGTTTTTTATTTGGTCTGAAGAATTGATATAGACTGTTCGGAAGTTTCTACATTTTCGCCTTTTCCATAGGTAATCGTTCACTCATAGAATGTTGTTTTGTCAAAGCCCACACAGAAACATCTATTTTCATTTAAACGTCATCATCAGCTGACTTACTAAACCTAGTTTATTGAGTCAACGAACAAACATATCATCAGCATTTAAATTTCTAGACATTATGTACAAACTGATAAATACATTATGTACCAACATCACCTGTTTATATCACTATCACAGAATTAAACAAACAATGTGAAACTGTGCAGTTTCCACTCAAATATTTAATTTATGACGACACTGTATGTTATGTAAAATTAGTATGTGATTAATTTCTTGTGTGTATTGCTAATTTTGTACTGTTTTCGTGATACGATTGTGTATTGAGAGAAAACATGGTGGAAATACGGAAATTATATTTCATTAGTAATTTATGGATGACACATTCACAAAACCCCGACTTTGTTACCAAGGTAAAAAAGTGCCCAGTTTAATAATAGGGGAAAGCTATTGTTTCCATAAACCAGACGCAAATGTGGACTCGGGGTTGTTACTCAGAAATTATTTACGTCAAAACCTAATTAATGATAGTTCTAACTTATTTATAATAGAGAAGGGTTTGCAACCATTAGAAGATTAAACCAATGAGTTACTTAATTTATAACGAAACTCTAGTAAAATTACAATCAGGCAGTGAAGCGTAAATCTTGTGCGAGTTCAAACAATAATATGGCGAGCTTAATACACTGTACACGACTTAGAGTCGGATTTCGGGCCAAAGTAGATCTCTTTGTGAAAATCTGTTACAGTTTTGAGTAATACTGAAAAGCACTTAATAGTTCGACTTAAACTTAAACCGAATCTCCAATTCAAACGGCAAACATATTGTTTCGCTTTACTGAACTCCATGTCCGAAAAATACGCTGTATAGGGAACCTAGCTACGAATTATCAAAAACAACTTAATAAAACCAAATAACCCTCTTGTTTGCCAATTACACCTGGCCTGTTTTGTATGACTCACAAATTCTTGCACAATAATAGCCAAAAGATACACAGAATTGCTCTCAAAAACAAAGATGAAGTAAATAACATGTTTTGTTAGCATTCATTACGCACTTTCTCTAGAATATGGGCAGAGAGCCAGCTTCAGTTAATGTTGTTGTCAATCCAAGAGAAATGGGGCAAATAAATTGGGTTATGCTCATATGCATTCCTTCCTTGGACGATATATTTAATAGTATGGTTCAGCTACGGCGTAGCGATGGGACCAATGACGTAGCTGCTACGTCAGGGGTCGTGTTGCTACGGCGTAGGCCTCGTAGCTCGTAGCAACAGCGAAGCATTTTTTGTGAAGCTGGGCTAACTTCATTTGTATAAAAGAGTCCTCAAAAATGTTGGTGCTTTCTTCTATTTGGAAGTTCCTTGGTAGTAAAGTGTGCCTGAAAAATAAATATAGACACGGCATGAGAATTGAACTCAAATTAGTGCACTAGTTGAAAAGGCTTAAGCAATATCCGTCAAGGATATTTATTTTCCTCCAGATCGTTTTGCATCCAGCTAACAGCCCATGAAATGAAAGTAAAAGTTAATGACTTCCTTGTCTTCAAGAACCCATAATAATTTAAAAGAAAACTTTTCCATAAATAAATCAGAATCAGCAGTCAAGAGTTTACAACCACGCGTACAAATGTTTAGGAAATAAATCAGGAACAGCAAGTCGTTAATTAGATGTAACATTACATCCTACAACAGTGGTGACGTCCCCACCATGTGTGTGTGGATTCGAACCCAGTTTGGTACTTAACTTTCTGTTATTTATTTAGAAGAAACCGTGAAGTAATATTTCTAGAATCAAAATGTGACATACCAATCCGCATTGGTGATTGGTTGACCGCGTGGTGGATGACAAACCACTCCCTCTCACGAGAGAGAGAGGAGAGAGTCTGTGTCCCAGCAATGGTAAGGTAGGCTGATGATGCTAATGCTTGCATATTATCCTGTTCCAGGCATGATCTCCTCAGCGATGCTGTGGGGCTTTCTCTCGGACACCCTGGGGCGGAGACAGATCATGGTGTGGGGGTTCTTCTGCTCCGGGCTGGTGGAGATGACGGCTGCCATGAGCCAGAACTTTGCTATGCTGCTGGTCATGAGGTTCGCCAGTGGGTTCCTGTGAGTATTACTGAAACAAATCATTATTTTATTGTAACACTCTTGTGTCATATTTGGGGCTAAGGTCCAAATCGCCAAGTCAAGCGACTGCAGTCGCTTTTTTACAACAACTTGCAACAAAATTAACATAAATGACATATTTAATACATTTTTGGCATTTGCATTGTAGTTATTGCTAATGGATAAAAAGGAACAAATCACCTATTCTTAGCAGTCTAAAGTCATCATAATTCAGTCACCAACTGGTGTAATTAGGTATAATATGACACTATAACTTTTTTCTTGACGCAGATGATTCCATTACCTACAAACTTGAATTATCATAGCCTGATATTCATTGGGAATATAAGTTTGCTTATTGTTGCCCGAAGAAAGATATGACCACATAAATCGATTTCCTACCTTTTCTGACGTCAATAGTGTAGTGCTTAAAGCGATGGCACCGGCTTTTATGAGGCACGTTAGTAGAGGTTATTAGTTATAATAAATCTATATTAGAAACAGCTTTTAGTGTCCCATTGTGCCAAGTACGTGGCAGACACTGTTGGACGTCAATGACAATAAGTAGTATCTAGAAAATTGATACTACCATAGCCTTTAGTTATGTAAACACTAATGGGTGAATATAACAAAATGAGGGACAATAGGCTAGTTTCCACCATCAATAAATTGCAAATCTATTTAGTCCGTTAGTTAGAGTATTGAAAAATAATGGACACGTACTGTTTGTTTTTGTAAATCAATGAATATTGACAAAGATAAAACGCAACAAAACTCGAGAGTAGGGGCTCGTGACGTCACTACACACTAAAATTTATAGCAGGGCGTGACGTGTTGAGAATTTTAAAAGCGTCGTATCATCGTCAATTTTGGTTTACGTAACAAAAGAAATAATACGTGTCAAATATTTTTTGATAATCTAACTGACGGACTAATTAGATTTTTTCAGGACACAAGCCTATTATTAAAAAAACTGACTCACAATGTCACAAACTGTTTGTTAAGAACTATTGTCAAAAATCATCTGAATTTAGTCATTATCATCTGCCTAGCCTTTTCCCAACTTTGTTGGAGTCAGCTTCCAGTCCATCCGGATGTAACTGAATACCATTATTTTACACTAGCGGACTTCACACGGTTTCACCCGCGTTGTGCCCGTTCCCGTAGGAGTACGGGGATAAAATATAGCTTATGTTACTCAGAAAAGACGTAGCTTTCTAATGGTGAAAGAGTTTTTAAAATCGGCGCAGGAGATTTTTAGTTTATTCATTACAAACATACGCACTTAAATACAAATCTTTCCTCTTCATAATATTAGTGTAGATGGAGCGACTGCCTATCTGTCGGTGACAGCCCATTACTATCACTTGACTGTTGATACTGCTGTCTATCATCAAAATTTCCTAGTCATGTTTTCGAAAACTCAGGTGTTACAAAGGCACGTTCCTGCGCCCACGTCACAAGGTCATTCGATCAATAAGCACTGTTTACTCTCTGATTACCGTACAAGTGTCTACCATGTGCGCTGTTTGATTAATAGTACACATAATTACTAATCACTGTCGACTAATCAGTGTGTAAACAGTATTATCTGTTTATAGGATTCTGATTATCGTTCGCGGAAATGAAGCCTCCTACGTTTATGGGGGTCGTTTGTTTCTGCTGCTATAAATATTTATATGCGAAAGAGATATCCATTCTAATATTCTAAATGCGAAAGTAACTCTGTCTGTCGGTCTACCTGTTAACTTTTTACGTCTAAACAACTGAGCATATTTCGATAGGGACTCAAATGGACCATAATAATATCTTGGGTTAGGACTTCACATTTTTATCCCGTTAGAACCTACCCGTGCGTATCATGCATCGTGCATCCTATTCGAACGTCATGCGGGTTTTTACCCGGGGTTTTGGTTTTCCACGGGTAGAAGCTAGACAATAATAATAATAAAAAACCGGCCAAGAGCGTGTCGGGCCACGCTCAGTGTAGGGTTCCGTAGTTTCCCGTCCGTCACAATAAGTGTTCCCACTTATAAGTTTAAAGGTGGGTTTCCATTATGTAAAAATGCTTCCTTATACGAATATACTACAAACTTAGTCCAGATATTATTTTGTACAACTTTTTGTCTTTTTTGTACAAAAACTGTTGTTTCCATCAAGTTCAAAATGATTTTCCTAGAAAGTCCTTATAAAGTTCTACTTTTCAGATTTTTTTCATATTTTCTAAACTTATGGTTCAAAAGTTAGAGGGGGGGGGGACACATTGGTTTTTACTTTTGGAGCGATTATTTCCGAAATTATTGACATTATCAAAAAATGATATTAGGAAACCCCTATTCATTTTTAAATACCTTTCCAACAATATATCACACGTTAGGGTTGAAATTAAAAAAAAAAAACACTTCCCACTTTACATATAGGGGGGCTACCCTAATAAAACATTTTTTTCCAATTTTTATTTTACCACTTTGTCGGCGTGATTGATATACATATTGGTACCAAATTTCAGCTTTCTAGTGCTAACGGTCACAGAGATTAAGCGAGGACGGACGGACGGACAGACATGGCGAAACTATAAGGGTCCCTAGTTGACTACGGAAACCTAAAAAGACGTGACTGAGGCTCTACTCCCTCCCTCACTCGCACTCATCTGCAAATGTGCGCGAGAGAGACGGATAGATCCGAATACACGGACGAAGCGTTAGAGAATAGGGCCCCTGTTCCTATAACATAATTATGCATGTATGGGGTAGTCTGGGATTTTAAAATATAACCCTCCTTTTTCTGCTATGCTTAGCCCTATGTCTGTAAATGTACATTAACCGGACAGGAATCCAGTTTTTTATTGATAGAAGTCTCTTTCAACCTTATTTTGTTTAATCCTCATAAAAACAACATCTCATAAAATACTAAATTAAATTATCTCTCTTTTATCCTTCCAGTTTCAACGGTCCCTTCGCAGTTTTGATCTCGTATTTAGCCGAGCTGCACCGGACCGAGCTGCGGGCGCGGGTCATCTTGCTCACTAGTTTGTTCTACACGTTCGCTAACACCACCCTGCCTCTGTTGGCCTGGGCTATCCTCACCAAAGACTGGGAGTTCCGTTTCTTTGGAGATTATGTTGGTAAGTAGTACCTAAGTGTGTATGAAATAGTATAAAAAGCTTAATACGAGGTACCTGAAGCCAGGAGCCACCAGCTTCTGGCTCGAACGAACGTAGTGACCATAGTGCGACCCTCATTCAGTTCAGGTCAGCATAATGGTACATTGAAGTTTGCAATCATCTGGTTAGACTGAGCTGCAGAGTACTTGAAAGTACGATAACATGTACACACATCAAAAAAAGTTTGTGAACATTATGCTGATATAATTTTTTAAATTGAACTTAATCAAGAAAAATTCCGTGTCGTGTGTGTTCTTTACTGTGTTATTGTTTTGTATTCTAAATCTATATTCTTAAATAAAGAATCTAAAAAGAAGAAGAAATAATAATATCATCTACTGTATTAACAAAAAAGATTTCGATTTTTCAAAGTGATCGCAAACTTTTTTTGATGTGTGTATTTAAAACTTTTGCTAATATGCGTACACCGAGTGGCCTGTCCAATTAATAGTAATTACTTGCCAAACAAAATAATATTTTGCCTCATTTTTCCAGTAATCCATTCCTGGAACCTGTTCCTCTTCGCCACTGCCCTGATGCCGCTCATCACCGGAGTATCATTCATCTGCCTGCCGGAGAGCCCCAAGTTCCTCATGTCCAGGGGTCGGAATGAGGAAGCCATGGCTGTCTTCAGACTCATTTACAAATTGAACACTGGGAGACCAGCTGAGGATTATCCGGTAAGTGAACTACAAGAATGTTTTTTGTTCATGTTTTAGGAAGTTATCATATTATGGACGTCTCGTAATTAAGATGATATCATCACCAAACCTTATAAAAAGCATGTTTACAAACGCAACTGTGGGAAATAAATAGCAAAATTACCAAAGCGAATCCTTAGAAATTGTTTCCAGGATCAACCTTGACACCAAAATGCAAAACATAAAAATTAAATTTACGACCGTAACTGTGGAAATTAAACATTGCTACATGAACTAAGGGAAATCTAAATCTTTTAGTGTCAAATGTGTCCATTATCATAATCTGCCTAGCCCTTCCCCAACTATTTTAGGGTCAGCTTCCAGTCTAACCGGATGTACCTAAATACCAGTATTTTACATGGAGCGACTTTGTACTAATTTTTAATGCATTTTTTTCTAAATAGTTTTATTTTTGTGGCTTTCAGGTAAAAGTCCTAGTAGAAGAGAAGCACGAGCAACAAGGCAAAGGCGTCGCAGCCCTGAGGGGGGGCTTCGCACAGCTGACACCACTGTTCAGGCCGCCACACGCCAAGTGGCTGTTCCTCATGTGTACCATCCACATGGGAATCATGTTTGGGTAAGCAACCTTTTCTAATACTCTTACGAAAATGGTAGTTATTCTTCGTCTGAGGGTTTCGACTAGTGGTTATCGGTTTTATAGTTTATCGTACTGGTACTGCTACAATAACTTTAAACAGGATAGACTTGCTTCTAGGTTACATACAATGTGTAAATTCACTTTGTCTAAATCCCTTGCATTGTTGTTGCATCTTCAATTCACCACAATACTTACTTTCTTTTGATATAAGACTTAAAATCTAACAGATGGTTAAAATTGGTGATAGCTAAATCATTAACGATAGCTGTCATATTCATCATCGCTACTATAAATCGAAAGCAAGACAGTGTCTGAAGATTCGACATACCACATCAGCACATTGAACTAATTCGTCGAGAGCTTTGAGCAGTTATAGGCAGAATAACCTGACTGTTACCAAACACTATTGATAATGTTGGGTCAATGTGCCTTCATGGATTTGCATGGTTCCAAGTGGTTTGTTTGGGATTGTTGGAGTAGTATCCAGCTTGTAATTGTTATTGTCAACTAATTTTTAAAGCGATAGTGTAGCCTACACTATCGCTACAAAATACGTAAATTGAATTTAATAGTGTCACTTATGACACTATTAAATTCAATCTAAGTTATTTTGTTGATATAGATGAATTTGGCTCTTAATCACCCTTTTTTTGACCATCAGATACTTATCAACAGCTATGTTTAGATCAACATCCATTTTTTCATTAATGCGAGACTTGATTCTATCATCTCACCTGAAGGCTTCGTCGACATATCCTTCAAGCACATTACTTAACCAAGGAACTCGTAATAAATCAAATTCATCTTAATTTCCAGCTCCAACACCATCCGCCTCTGGTATCCTCAACTGGCGGCCATGATCAGCAAAGACGCAAAGGGTCTGTGCTCCGCCATCGCTCCGTCCACCACGCCAGTGGCCGTGGATGACGTCTGCGTTCCAATAGTGGCTGATATGCTGACGTATCTGCAGAGCGCGTTAGTTGGTGCCGGGTCCATAATAACGTATGGGATTGGAGGAGCGCTGGTTAATAAGTAAGTTATGACGATTACTATTTTAGAAAGGATTTTGATAAAATAAAGTTAAGTCAGAGAGTCAGAGATAAGAGGTCATCCTTGGGTTTGGAATATTAAAAATGGTAGTATGCGAATTTAAAATCGAATTTATCAACAAAAGCAAAACACATGACCGGTTGATGTCACGATGCTTGGGGAAAACCTCAGTCTTAATGTGGAAGTATTTTAAATTAATAATGGTGATGATTACTTATACTTTTGAACATAACATGACTGACTCCTGTATTCTTTTCTATACGTATCTTTACTTAGGTTCAAAATATTCCGTAACTTCCTATATTTTTAGACCTATATGGCACCAAGATAGCTTTAATAAAATAAGTATGTACGAGAATCTTCACAGGTCACCACAACCACTCTATTCTTCCAGATGTGGCAAGCGGTTAGTATCAGGGTTCTGCGGCGTCACCAGCGCGTTCCTGATCGTGCTGCTTCCATTCCTGGGCACCAACGCGATCGCTGTGGTTGCCACGGTAACCACCGCCCTTGCTTTCACCTCGCTATGTGGTGCTTCACTCTCCAGCATCACTGTTGACTTGTTCCCGACTTCACTCAGGTAAGAAAGTCTATCACTGTTTTTGAATGTTGGTTTCTGTTTAATAAGATGTTTCACCTGTATCATTCTGGTAGTACTTTCTGGATATAAATTCTACTTGATTGTATTGAAAAGTCACTCATTTGGCGATCAGTGAGTTAATTTAAACCTATAATGTTTCCACTGTGAACTGTAAGCCCATAAGCGGGTCCCTGTGAGAGGGAAATAACGACAATCCACTAGTCGGGTTCAACACTCGCTCGGGAGCCAGCTAAAGTAGACGGTTCTTAGTGCAAAGTTAACATGGGTATCAGACCTCTTCCTGTTCAAGCCAACTCTCTAGATAATCTTTTAATTTGTTTGCTTCCAAACTTACCAAAACTTTCAGAATCTTAATCAAATCTAATAACAATGGTGTCGATTCTGTTGTGCACAAACTAAACTTAATTTAGGCTATTGCTATCTTTTACTAAAAGGCAGTGCGAGAAAAGGACGACTATAGCTATGAACTAAGTCAGAGATGTCAAACTAGTTTATGCCTTGCGCTTCACCGTGTTTTTAATCGACATGTTTTTACGTACGTCATTTGTATAGAAATATTAGTTCCAATTAAATTTGACAGCTCTAAATTACGTCCGTCTCTTTCTCGTTTTATTAGAGAGAAAAAGATAGCAATAGCCTAAATTAAGTTTAGTTTGTGCACAACAGAATCGACAACAATGTATCTTTTCAGGGTAATGGCGATGTCTACGTTCCTCATGAGCGGTCGTTTGGGAACCATCACGGGTACCGTCATCTTCCCCGCACTCATGAACTACGGATGCCTACCGCCTTTTATTACTATAGGTGCCGTTTTGGCAGGTAAACTTTATTTTTCAACTTTTTATTTCTTCGGTGTTCTTTACAAATTATTTTCTTTACGTGCCCCCCTACTGATTTGGACTTAACCATAACTTGCAAAATGTGGGTCTAGTTTTGGTATAACTCTGGAATGTCTTTGTTGCGGGATCTAAGTGAGTTGAATCGTTTTTTTGCGACTCGTCGAGCTTCATTGCTATTGCTCTACCCAGTTTGGTGGTCGCCATTCTGGTTTTCAGGAGTTACGGTGGAGTTATTATTATTATATTGTATAGCTTTATTAAAATATAATAATAATAACAATGAAATCACTTATTGCCCGTATTGTCCCACTGCTGGGCAAAGGCCTCCCTCCACCTCTTCCAACGGTCACTATTCTGTGCTATTTCTTTGAAAAGAATTGGAAAGATTTTATTGTAATTAGATCAAAATGTACTGTCAGCAAAAAAAATAAGCTTTAATTTTGCGATGTAAGAAAAAGTATCACTTAACGCCCTCTAGCAGAACTTAATAGTATTAACGACTTCAAATCTAACCGACCAATAGCAAAGCTTGTACAATGAAGTAGCCATAATAGTTCAGGTAGCTTTCACAAGATGGCGCTGTTCTCAATTTCGTTAACCTTTTTATTTTGTTGCAGTGTGTGGAATGGCGTGTTTCCTCTTACCAAATACTACTCTCAAGAAATTAGCGTAATTTATTAGCTTTAAGAAAACCTCGAATGATTGTAAATATTTATGTTTTGCTTGTATTTGTGTTAACTGTGCGTCTATAGAATTGTGTATGTTTTTTTTATTCGTAAATCAAATTAACTTTCCTTTCCTTTTTAAGGTGCCGCATCCATTTTTGTGTAATCGATGCCGAACTTATATTATTATTTTTATATTGTCCTGTGTATTGAATGTGACTTGTAAATGTGGTGTTATTTATCTTTGTGTATATAAATTGTTATATTTCAAGGATCGAATGAAACGGCGAAAGTTTTTAAAAATATTTCTCTTTTATTTATAATTTATCATAACCTAATCTCATCCATCTTCTCAGTCAAACTCACAACAATTTACCGGCGAATCAGGGAGAACAATTACTATCTACATTATTAAATTTTATATTATTTTAGCTTTTGACATATTTTTAATTATTTACAAATGAAAAAGAACTGATTATAAAATTTCACAAAGTTAAAAAAAATATATGAATTAAAAAATAATAGCAATCAATTTGATTGAAACTAAATTATGAAACAAAACATTGATCCCCATGCTAATTAGTGTACAAATATTTAAAAATATGTCAAAATATATTTCGTTTAAGGCGCTACATCAGTCTAATGCAATGACTAAACAGTTTTTACCCAAAACATTAATAAATAAATCATAATTATGCTTTTGTGACTGCATAAAATACATTTTACTGTGAACAAGCTGCCATTCGCATTATGTACATGAATTCGAAATTTTCTATAGCCTTTTGAGCATAGTGTGGCTTTTAGCACTATTATATAGCTCTACTTAATATGTAAAGCAGAGTTTTAGATTTTACCAAAATATGTCCTGGTTTAATTTGGACTTATTAAGTACATTTTCAAAGTTAAAAATGGGGAAAACCTTTAAAAGTTCTTTGGGGATTTTTTACCAAAAAAAACTGAACGATATCAGCACACTGATCAGGGTCATCGTTGCTAAGGAATATTGACAACGACAGCTCTTGAACGCAGTTTAGTCAAAGGTGTTTAATGGCGTTCAGTTTCCGTGGTGATATCCTGCTCTTTGTAAATAAATATTGTTAGTTAGCCACATTGTACTCAAAATTCTAGTAGAGGAAATATTTTGAACGTCCGACATCGTCCGAACCGGCCCGACTCGCGGCGACAACTCAACGACAAAGCACAGTTGCTACGTAGACTAGATTTTACTTCTTATTGTCCAATCACTTTGTCTAAGCGATTATACACTTAAATTCGAGGATTTTTTGCTTGCTAACGACTAGAGCGTAACATAGGATTATTTGAACTATGTGAAATTTAAGACTGTATTGAACAAAACGCAATGCTATTAAGATGACTATCTTTTTACTATTTTTCGTAATTCATATTTTACACTATAATTGTCAAAAAGTGTAATTCTTTTTTGCAAACCTTACGTTACGCTGTAGAAGGCAGCAGGCTTCACAATAAAAAAATCATATTATGTATGTATATAAATGTATAGAATTCTTATAGGCCAGTGAAATTGACTGTTACTTACATACGACACAGGATAACCCCCATTAATTATTATATTATTATTTCATTATAACGCAAGGCACATTTTTATCTGTTATTAAAACTATTTAATTCAATAAGATTGCACTTTTACAAAAGTATTATATCGGCAGATCTTTTTTTTAAACTTAAAATTGTTTAAAACTCTAAGCGATTCCATGTTGCTCCCATAACTCACAAAAACTGAGATAATTAATTAGAATTATTTTTGAGAGAATGTTAATCATCTTTGTTCTTTTTTAATCTACCAGTTCTCTGACTATGTCTAAGGTACATTGAGTGAGTTTTTCAACTCCCTGTTATTTGTTTTAAGATTCAAAACCAAGACCATTAAAATTCTCTCAACTTTGATTTTTTTTTCAATTTGAAGTCAATAAAAATGCTTTTCACACAGCCTTCTTCACTTTTAAACGAATTCTCCAATACAAAATATTGTGTCAAATTATATTTCAATAATGTATATTTTTTGTAAAAAAAATTGTTGAAATTATACACTAACACTTAAATAATTTACTTGCTAAGGTAAGGCATATTTCATAATTATAAATAATTAATTACAAATATTTATAGTACATATATGTAACATTATATATACAGTCTCGCATGTCTTAAAGCCGAGTTTATACAATATGTACAATTTTAGAAAACTTGTATAGTTGTCTATACACCACTTGTTAAGGCCTCAAAACCAGTTTTAATACAAATGAAAAATGTGGGGGTAAGTAGAAATAGGTACTCCACAACTAAATTGGCTAGCTCCAATCTAAGAGAGTAGCTAAAATGGCACTTTGATAAAAGATTAATGATTTTAATGACGTTAATGAATAAAATGACCCAATGAGTGGAGAATGATGAAACGAAGTAATGGAATTAAATCTTACGCTGTCCCCAGATTTATCAATTGTGCCAAAAAGTGTTGAATCAACCAACAAACCGGTCTTTCCAGAAACAAGGCCCCTTTAAATATAACGCACATTAGCCATATTTACATTATTATGGTAATTGTCAAAAATGACTGTTTAAAAAAGTACACATTTTGCCGTCCCGATACTTTTATACTCAATATGGTGTAAAAGTATCAAGATTAGTATCAAGTAGACTAGTCTATTAAGTCTCTAAGAAGTTAATAACGGCACAATGAGTAATAGTTTAAGTAACAAATCCATAATGATAACAAAACATTAATGTACCATTATTCTCAACAAGATGTAAAAAATCACCCAGTTCTGGGTTCTACTGGCGTGCAAAGCACTGGGTACACACAAGGCCACGGAAAACTGGTCAGCTAGAAATCACTATTATTTATTCTATGTGTTAGCTACTTCATAAGTATGTATATTTTATGCTCTACTTTTTAAAGGGAATGAGCAGATCCCCTATTGCTTTTGTTAACTATATTTCTAGAAGAACACTTTTCCGTGGCGATGAGTGTACAACATATTGTAATATTGTCCAATAAACAAAACTTCACTGAGTTCATTAGAAAATGTTCACTTCACTTTGTGGTCCGTTTTCCACTGTTTTTAGTTCAAAATAAGTTTGTGTTACTATTTGTCTTGGGAGAGATGGATTCTTACTTGGTCCTTTAATTTAGCTGCTGGTATAATAAAATCAGTTTGAATATAACAGAAATGGCCTTCTATCACACTTCACCCAAGCATTATCAACATTTTACAGTCAACTGCAAAATCTTGACAACACTCAGCCATTTATTAGCCAAAAAAATCTCCAAATGATCCCAAGTACAAATAAGCACACAAAGTCCACATCACTCTATTTGCGTCAGCTCGGGGGGGCCAGCAGGACCTCCAACCAGCACGGACACGCCGTCACATCCCGCCTCGAGTACTTCGGACCCCAGCCCTTCGCGAACGAGATCCTCACCGACCTGGGGTCTACGGGGCCGATGTGGGGCAGCGAGACTGCAGGAGGGGGGCAAGAGGGGTCGAAGATGCAGAGACAGTGGCCTGGAGCTACCCTCCAAACAAGGAGGGCCTTGGCAGCCGCAGCGTCCAAGGCGGGGGAGCTGACGAAGACAGGTTCCTGGCTTCGGTTGTAAAGCCACACTCCGTCCGATTCTAAGGACAGGGTGACTCCTAGGCCGATTTTCGCTCTTGTTTTTCGCACCTGAAATAAAAGAAAGGAACATTATTAAACTTACAGTGTCAAAATGTGATGGGTGATTGTTATTGCATTACAGTGTACTGTTGTCTTATTTTTCTTTAATCTTATCAAATAGATTACATGTCAAAAGAAAGGTGAACACTGTGTGGTAATCATATTAAAAGAAGGTGACATGTATGTTACTATAGTAATTATCCGCTATCGAGCCTCGCCTAATTTTAGAGCCAACCAGATAAAATTTGACTCGTCATCTACCTATCTTAAAAAACGTTATACTTCTAAAAAAAACGCTACTTATTTTAACAGTATGGCTAAATTTACAAATACATACTTGAAATATTATTCAATGTCTACAACAAATTGTTTACTGATCCATAAATCGTGTTCTGAACATGATTGTACTTTAAACTCTTCGCTAAAATCGTTGAAAATCACTTATAATATCGCATTAAGTCCAACAAAGATCCAGTGTTCGCGTAGAGGTTATCGTGGGTTATCGCTTCGCCTTCCTACTCTCAATCAATGTAGCTATCTACTGTCATTGTAATCGCCAACACTTTCGAGCTTTTGGCTTTAATTACTAATAACAATCTGAATTAAAAACATTTTAAGTTATTTCATTTCTGGCGTAGACTTGGTAAAAGCAGTTCTTCCAATACCGTTTGGTCATAATGTCCATCTTTAGAGCGAGATCCGAGAGACATACGAGTACTGTCTTCAAATTCTGTACTTTAATCTATTCACCAAAACATAATTTTAACTTTGTCTATTAATACATCCAGCCGATAACTATCCTACTGCAGGGCAAAGACCTCTTCTCAGAGATGGCATGATCATTAATCACCATGCTTGCTCAAGGCGGGTTGCTGATTTTAGCCCTATGGTCATGAAAACTCCCTAAGAAAAATAAAATTCTTGCTTTTCAATATTTAACACTAATATTTTGACAGGTACAACAACAACAACAACTTCATAAGACAAAATTATAAAACTAACCTGTTCAACTTGTGGTGCATCCCCCCTCTGGTCAAGAGCATCCAAGCACAGCCCATGTCTCCCTGAGCCACACGCCCCTCCACCCCCTCCGAACACGTCCACTGCCCTGACTCGGACACCGAACTGGCGACCCACGCGCTGGGTCAGCTCCCAGTACGCGAGCCGACACCACTCTGACTCCCAGCTCTGGCGTTCTAGAAAGAAGATAAGTTGAAGGTTAATAGGAGAAAAAGACATTAAATAAATTACTTACTAAGTGTTTTATAAGCCGAGGTTTTCCGGGAAATCGTTCACGAGAAGTTATAGTAAACGGAAACCATGAAAAATCAAATGGAATTTTATGGAATCGTGTTTCCGAAACAGATGAACCTTAGAAGTACTCATAAATAATTATGAATGCTTCAGTAATATTAAAACGAGAGCCATTCAAAAATGACAATTAGGGCTTTCTAGCCCTTAACTTTACGCAATGCAACCGCGCTGTGTTTTTCATTTTGCACAAGAGTTTAAAGCGAAGGTGAGCACTAATGTAGTAATTTCGAAAACGCTTAATGTTTTCATACTTTTCGTTAAAAAAGCTTCTCAGAGGATAGATAAGAAATTAGTTTTCTGAAGATAACCCATCAAATCAAATTCAAGTATTGTTTCCCAGAAATACGAACTATCAATGCTTCTCACAAAATTAAAAATATCATCCGGACAGTTCCATTCATTTCGGTACCCTGACATCACATCTCCAAATCTTGGCTCAGTCAGCCCCCCGTTACCACTCGATGCCAGATGAGACCATCGATACATCCGCACAGTTCAGTTAAACTGGTAACGTGACGCCAGTGCTGATGGAAAACTATTGTTTTTAAACTATTGTTACGACCTATGCCAAAAGTTGACGAAATAACGTTGAAACTGGAAGTGATGATTTCTGCATCCGATCCTATGAAGTCATTGTTGGTTTTGAAATAGATGTTGATGTATTGTTTTGATTTTTTCATGGTGGTTAATTTTTCTTGAACTTTGCTGAAACCCCGTTTGAAAGGCAAGAAGACGAAGAAGATGACACTAATGATTCCAATGTAATCTTGGTTACAGAAGAAGTAATCATAATTTTAACTGCTGGACAATTATTTCAAGAAGTCTAATACATAGAAATCGATGAGTCTACTCGCATTGCCCTTGATATAATTGAATAAATTATATATTGTAACAAATCGATATTTTTATTCATGGATACAATGCTGACCACACCTCCCTGTCTGTCAATCGTCTATTCATATTGCATTTCAGTTTAAATGCTCTAATAGTTCTTTTAGAAATTCTTATAATTGAAGAACACATTCAGCAGACATGTTGACAAAATCATTTTAAATCCCCCCAGCTTATGCGAAACCTACTTTGGTATTCGCAAAAAAGTCTCAAAATCCTTCATTATAGATGCTTGTACCAAAAACGGCACGAGGCTTCGAAAACCCATCCAAAAATCAAGCCAAAAATCCTTGCGAAAAAGTGTATTACGATAAACCCATCGAAATCCCATCATATACCGAAGACAATACCATCACGGTTCGATCCCACGGCGGTGTACTGGCGCCGCGGTGGGGTGGCGCCGACGAGGCGCGCGCGATCGATCGTCAAGGTTACCGCCATCAGACATGGGTTTGGGACACCACTTAGCTAACTGGTGGTGTTTGCATGGTGGATGGATGTAAATACAGGAGAATGTGGGATTTTCTTTTTTGGTGTTTTGGTAAATAGTTTTAGGGCATCAGTTTAAATACCACCACTGTATGTTAGCCATACTTATTGAGAAGTGCTAGAACTTTCGCTTTATTTTCCTAGCTTGTGTCTAAAGTGTTGCAACTTCCTTCGTTTTTTACAAAGAAGGTTTATTCTCATTATTAGATTCCCAGTCTTTGGTGAGAAGAATATGTGGGCCAGCGAGTGTATTGCAGACACAAAATCTTTCAAATTTGGTGGCATCATTTATAATGCAGGACGCAGCCTAGAGTCTAGGCTAAAACTGCCAGCCTGGTCTTGTTTGTCTAGGCCCTAGACAAACAAGACCAGGCTGGCAGTTTTAATGGGCACATGCTTCACCTAACTTCAGGTCAACCAATTCTAAGTCTCTTTATGTAGATAGTGGGACAGTGAATATCCTCTGGGATAGAGAATATGCTATAACCCATCACACGAGCCCAGTGCGGGTTGGTAGAGGACACTCATGTTAGAAGTTTTGGCTCCAGAACCTGCCTGTTTTCTCACAATATTTATTCCTTTACCATCTTCGTACTCAACTTCAGATGGAAAATCAACCAATTCTGTATCTATCTCTATACCATCTAGGAAACCAAGATATTTACCTTCACCGTCAGTAGCCAGGGAGCCGGAGACAAGCCGCTCGTGGTCCGTCCTCCTAGCATCCTCTGTACTCTCACCATGCTCTGGGGACAACAGACACCATGATATTAATGTGATGCCTCGCGTTTGTAGGCTGGAAGAGAAGGTGGTACAAGATTTTGGTTAGACAGTGGAAAAAGTAAGATTGTTGAATGTTTTTTGGACCTCATACTTGTGTCTAACTGTTTTTTCTTGATTTATGATTCAGGAGTCGCATCATTTATTAAACAGCTCTTAAAAAGACAGTATGTTAAATACTTCTTAAAATAGAGATAAGAACAAGACTGTTTTTTCGTCGTTATCATAGTGACTACATCTTTAGGAAATAATTAGTGTTGATGCAAAGCGAGTAGAATCTGTTGAAAGTGGGGAGGTGACTTTAATGTAGATCAAGTTTTGACTTGGATTACGCAACAACACTTTTCATCACATGTCTTTCAAAAGAACAGCTTTTCACAATCGCGGAAAATAGATCGTCGGATCATCATTAAAAACTTATTTTCCCACCAGAGAACATGTTTGGACAAGCTTCTAAACTATTAAAAAATAATATAATGGCGATCTTTCTGACAGGTTTCGGAGTGACATCACAGATTGCACTAACACATAGACAGAAACACATAAGTATCTATCATAATTTATTACATACATGTAGAGACATATAGTGTTTTAAATGTGTGTGACAATTCAATTTAGTTTTTAGGGTCCTTGGGTGGAGCGCAAAACTTTATTCCAGTATTTTGGTGAGTTTTCTTCTTTTTGTTTTAAGATTTTGACTGTCTATTTGATTTAGCTTATTATGATATCATTGACGTTGCTTTAATTAATACCCTACCGAGGCCTCTTAATACCACGAACGGGGACTTAGGTAAATCAGTTGGTGGTTAAGTAATCTAGGCAAGTTAGTGCTTACCAGTAAGTAGTTAGTGGTCAATGCAGATCCAGTCACAACATTATTAATTAATCAAATATTCACCACATTAAACCCTACACTTATAAGAAGGCGCGCCATAAATTATTGTGCATACATTTATATTTATAAAGCAGTACTTATTTAAATTTTAATAGTCCGCTATAGAGTGGACCATGGCGCCTAGCGCTTATCTCCTGTCTCGTACAGAATTATTAATAGTTATTACAATTATAGATTTTATTTAAGTCTGTACTGTCACGCACGCTATGTGCTGGGAGGTGAGCAGGTCTCAAGGGTAGGTGTTGGCGCCATCGCGTAATATGCGGAAACCTACGTAAATGGTTTGAGATGGTGATAATATTTGCTTCCGACAGGCGTAAAGGGCGATTCTCTTGGCAGGTTTGGCATTAGGAAGGTCAATTTAGTATTTCTGTCTTAATTAGGCATTTAGAATTGCCAAGACATAGCGAATGTTTAACTGAACATTGAGCTACGCCGCGCTACGCGTTAAAAGGAGTTTAGTCGAAGCATATTCTCGCAGTCAGGTCACTGAGCCGGGTCTTAAGAAAACTATTTTTTACCAAATGATAGATACTTGATGTGCTGTTTTTCTATTAATACAATTCACAGACCATCTCTAGGTAGCAACAAGCGTTCACAAGTTCAAAAACCATGAAACATAATCTTCAATTTGGTCAAGTATATAAATAATGTAAAGGCATGTAAATATAGTTGTGTATGTAGCGTGGCCGTAGTGCGTAAGATAGCATACATTAGCATATTGCCGATCAAATCAAGGTCGTATACCAGCCGTGTACACATACATATTTATGTATACCACTCACTAAAGAATTGAGTGTAGAAGGCAAATGTACAAAGAGGTCGTTATTATTGGAACAGCACTAGAAGAACATCTGCAAGAAAACCTGGAGCTCTAAATGCTCTCTAGAAAACTTTATTCTGGTCTCTATTCTCAGAAACAGTAGACTTATTTTATCGGCAGCCTCAAATGTAACCCAATTAGAGTTACATTTAAGGGTACTTGCATTTCAAGTAGACTCAATGATCTCTAACGACAAGTACTAGTTTTATCAACAATTTCATAGGTGTAGTAGTCTGCAGTCTACACTTGTGAAGTTATGGCCCTTCGTGGATTACAGGCCTGATGTTATATGCCAAAGATCTCAGCATCTTGTTCTTAGATGTGGATCTTCTGCTCAACATTACGCTATAGCCAGGCCCACACTCGTCGAGAAAGATATCCTATTAAATGAAATTTAATACTTTGTTTCTGAAGAGATGAATGTTACTGTTTGTCTGTCTGTAACTTTGTATTTGTATCTACGGAGTTTCGAAGTGGTACCTTTTAATCTTTCCTTTTAACAATTTGACTTTTTGGCTACCGTCACTATCAGATTTACAATACCTTTTTAAAAATCTGAGTGGAATTACAATTCCATTGTTTGTTACTAGTTAGTGAAGCAACATTGGGCCCAGTATAGTGCCTAGAGGCATGAGTGATCTTGAACTAGTGTCCTTGCTGTAGTATTTATAAAACTTATAATCACCGGCCTATCTGCCGACAAAACTAGTCAACCACATTCTAAGTTTCTCGTCATATCACCCTTCACACAGTCCATCCATCGTTTCTTTAGTCTTCAGTTGTCTTACAGCCACTCACATTCATACTAAACACTGTACCTGTCCTGTCCTGTGTGTGTGTGTGTGTGTACTGTGTGTCTGTGCCTGTACGGCTTAAGCCAAATAAATATGTTTTCTTTCTTTTTTCTTTTCTTTCTTTTACCTATGACATTTACCTCATTCCTACTGCATTTCCCCATACCATAAAAGCCAATTCTCGCAACTTTTCATTCACTACACAAAGATTTCATACTGAAAAGACTTTTCAATAACTACCACTAGTTGTTATAATGAATTCTCGGTTAGCAACCACCATTCAAGTCATAGTATAACAGCTACAGACATGTTCGCAGCACTATGTTTGTCTATTGAGAGGCTCCTCCACGTGTAATGGAAGTTTACAACAAATCGCGCGTTCCTCAACCACAATATTTAATATTAGTACTTATTGTGTCAGGTCCTCGTGTGAGATTGTGTTGCTAAGAGGGTAAGCAGAGTTATTTGTAATGAAAACATGAATGGAGGATGCTTCTGTAGCATAAGTTTAATGATGAATGAAGTTTCTTTAAACTAAACAAATCTAGGGATCATTCATATTCGCAGTACCTATCGTTATTTCAGTTTTTTTATATACCTACACATCCACTGTTGAACATGGATCATTTAATGAGTATTGATGAGCTCTACTTACGCCCATTACAAACACAGGCGACATCTTAAAGAATATCTAAATAAAAGGGCACTGTTCGATGATTTATATATCGGTAAGATTATTTAAAATAGACATTATAGGTAGCAACTATGTATGTAAGTATTTAATTTGGGATAATTAAAATATGAGGTTATTTAAACCACAAAAATTACTAAACTTTTCACGGCAGATTTTGACTAAAAGCCAATGAATTAGGACAGGTCCATAATAGATCATAAATCCAGCTATAACAATGACAAAAACACAATAAAATTCTCCTCACATACTGTATATAAACGCTAACCACTACTTAGCAGTAGAAATATCTTCTAAACATTGTAAGTAATCTGTTCTTAAGAAAAAGCGCAGGAATTCGTCAGCAATGCGGCTTGATAGGCAAGCTTCCCGCCGAATAGTTGAAAGCTCAATGACACCGCTTTGAGCTGCTTTAGTGCTTACGACACTGACACGACAGGTTTCCATATATTTTTTGGTTAATTATGAAGGAGAGGCTTTTAACAGTTTGTCTTTTGAGTATTTCAATGCAGAGTGAAGGTGGTGTTGGGTATATCGACCTGATGCTTTTGCACTTTGCTGAAGTAAGCAATGTAGGACGATTTGATAGTCTTATTGAACTGAAAATGGCTTGGAACTTAAAAATTGGAAGGAAATGCAGCTTCGTATGCGTTTCATTCTTCTACAATGAATTTCAACAGGATTAGCACAAGCTTTACCAATAACTTGTTAATTCTATTTTTTTTTTTAACGTACATACGAGTGAATCACTTTATTCAGGCCCTCAAGTTCTTTCAACAATCTTTTGAGTTCATCCAAAAATAAAACCAACTACAAAAACAGAATAATCCAGTACCTTACTCGACATCACTCTTTTCCCAACTCTCGATATCCCGAGTCGATCCCGTCCAGTCCCCGTGCCGTGCCGTCTAAGCTGCGTGCGCGCATGACACAGAAACGCGAGCGTTTTATACGGCTTGTTTACAAGCCGACGCTGCACGGTTCTCGAGCTCGGCGCAGATGATACAAACATACAAGTACTTGTGTGAGATGGTGCAGTGATGCTGCACTGTATCTGTGGTTTGTACTTAACGAGTTGTTTGTGAGAATGTTGGTAAATTAGGATCAAGTTATGGTAATGTGTTTTTTTTTTAATGGCCGAATAATTAAAAGAAAACAAGGAATAACAAAAAACTAGGCTAGAAAGGCGAGCGACGATGGACTTGACGAATAATTGAGAAATAATGAAGAAGAGGCTATATCCAACAGTCTGTGAAGTCTAGCTGTGTATGATGATGATTATGATATACATGATGATGATGACGATGATAGAGGAAGCAGACATACTGCACAAACCTCACACAAATTGGCAGAAGTTGGTGATCATTTGGAATATAATCATTGAAAGTCGAAGTTTTAAGGCAATGTACACATATCGTTAAAACTTAATCCGATACTCATTGACATCATTAACAACAATCAATAAATAGTCTTTTAGAACACTTTACACATTACGAGCACACCATATTCTCTGCCGTTACCCCTGTGGTACAACCGTTAAAAAACCAAAAATCACTTAAAAATACCACTCTCTGTAAGATAAAATTGAACACTGATAGAGCACCGATATCAAACTAAAATAGCCCTTGTTTAAAGGGCCGAAATTTTAAAGTTACATGAAGAGAAATCGATCGTAGGTGGAAGAAATACGATCCTTTAAAACAGCCATCGATTTACAACTAGCTCTTTCACGTGGCTCTGTTTGGTTCCAGGTTTTCTTTTTCATTAGTTTTATTGAGTGACACTACTTTGCTAATAGGTGAATTTATTGGAGCCCTTGCTCAGCCAAGGCTAACGAGATCAGTAAATGGACTAAAAAGATGATTTCCAGTTAAGAAATCTGTTTTTATGGAGTCGAACTTCAAACCGTAGCAAGACTTTCTATGAATCATAACTAATCATAACTTCCAGGATCCAGGACTCGAGTATTAAACCAAAAGATCATCCTATCAATAAAATAACGTCCACTACTCAACAAAACGCTAATGATGCTACTTTTAAAGACGATGGGTCAGAAAACTCAACCAAAACCACTTCGTACCACCAAAAAGATCCCAGTAAAGACGTTTCTAATTCTATCCATAATCAGCTGATCATCAAAGATAATAAAAGTGAAGGGGGTGTTAACGATAGGCACTTGCGTCTATTACCAGCTGATTGTCATTATCACACTATTTTTATGAACACCAACGTCACAGATGCACTTAACTTCGAGTACATATCACTTATTGTCATGCTGTCAGCCTATCTGGCTATTAATGTACTTTTGGGAAAAGGCTCTTAACTTGTGAAGGATGATTCACCTGGTTGGGAGGCAGAGGCATAATCAGCCTATAGCGAGTCCTGTCCTCTACTGAGGAACCTCCTCTATTAGAGGGCCGCGAGCCCAGTGTGGCTTGGTTGGATGTCCCATAGTCAATAGTTGACATATTGTTGATTATATAAAGACCTGCGGTGGATACAGTTCTTCATACAAGCAAGCCAAAAGTGAAAAGGGTGGTTACAGTACTAGTAAGTAACCTCATGAAAAGCAAAGGAACTAGAGAAGGTGGTGTTTTAAAAGCCATAGATGGATTCAAATAATTGAAAGATAATACAGCGATTGTAAATTTTCAATGAAATGGATATGATTCAGAAATTAAGTAATGTTTTCTCACACAACTGAACACACGCAACTGTTTATGCACGAACAATTTATAGATATGACAAATTATGAAATTACATAACACGATAAGATCAGTTCGATATGAAATTCAAAACAATTTAAAGTCAGAGGTTAAAATTAAATGTGATTTTCCATACAAAAAAAAAGAACCTAATCGAAATTAAAATGTTTAATGAGGCACTTGAACTTTTGCTCTCCTCAGAACGGCAAGTAAGAAGGCACTCACACAGACTAACTGCATATTATAAGAAAAAGACAAATACTAGCAGTATATTTGTGTCACCCGAGCGGCGCCGGCGCCTCGATAAACGCAACGATACCGACACGATAACGTTAATGGACACACTCTTTATCACCGCACGCACACAACGACAAAATCACCATTAAACCTACCAAAAATAACTTCCTCGCAAACCAAGAACGCACTTCAGACTCCAAAAACAAAGTCGAAAATTGAGGACCCTAAATTTTGGGCACGTATAATTTTTTACACCACTCAAAAAGGAACTTAAAACCCAATAACTAAGGTTCAAAATTAAGTAAAATGCAGTCAGATGATTTTAAGGTATGAATGGATTCGGGGAAGTGCGGTAATGGGTCCAATCGGAATGTCAATGTCAGTCCTATCTGGAAAAAGGATGGGTAGAGGTCCCATTCAAAAACAGGATATAAAGGTCCGAGCCGTAAGTGGTCTGATATAGCTAATGTATGCCAGAGCTGTTGTCACATTTGTCTTAAAATGTAGTGTGAGGAGTATTCCGCTTCTCGACCAACATCCCCTTTATTGAGAAGAGATTTGAGTCATCAAATACGTGGGACGGTGGGAACTCGGATTTTTAAACAAAGCACTATCGCCAGAACTCATCAATGTAATTAGAATATGCATAAACTGGTTCTAAAGTCTTATTCTTTGCTCTCACACTAACATTACTTCTAGATTTAATAAAATTATCAAATCTCTAGGTTATAATAATTTTGAGCCGCCTTCTTCTCTTATATTTCCTGAAACAATAGCCCAAGAAGACCACAATGTAAGTCTATTTCTCCATTGCATTGTATTCCCAAGTTATCGCTCTTTATTGTAGATATCGAACATAATTTATTAAGATTCGTAGATGAACCTACGCAGTAGTTTGGTTATCCATCAATGGATTAAGTACAACAACCACGGTCCCACCGTACAAGTATTATAAGGTTATGTTAAAGATCACACTGCGTAGGTAGTAACAGGTCGCGAACATCGAACCTAAACGATAAAAGTGAAGATACAAATTCGAAAACTTCGGAAAATCCCGCAAAATTCGCTCCCCAAAACGTAAATCAAAATCCCGAACATGTCACTATTAGCAAAACGAATCTTAACCCTAACAACGCAAGCAAACACAACACAGGGGATTATGGCGCGACAGGCGCCGAAAGCAATGAAAAACGAGGGTTAAGCCGGGAATCATGGGAAATCCTATGATGAACTGGCTGAGGGAATCCCGGCGATAAACAGTGAATTTCGCACCCCTATGCTTACATGCGTTGATTGCGCAGGGATTTCCGGGATGACAGTGTTTAAGGGGTTTCGAATTTGCCTACAATTAACGATATAGAAAATGTGGCAAGAAATATTTGGGAGTGTAATTATGGAGATTACGGTTTTCTCTGCGGGTTTAACAAGCAAGCAAGCTTGAAGGGAAATACCATGGTAATGGATGATATTTAGACAATTTTAGTTCTAAGCAGTGCTCTTAACTTCGAACATTTTCAGTTCAGGACAAGGCTGTGAGAACCTTACTTAGCCATTTCGGTCTAAATTACCTCCCCGACCACTGCAAAAAAGAATGTTCCATACGCGAAGTAAAGAAGCTAGAACTTGAACCGTATTCTAAAGAAATTACAGAGACATTTGGAAATTAACTCTTGCTTGAACTGGAGACTAAACATTACGAAGAGGTCTTAAGGAACAGGTTCAAAAACGAATCCTTCCTAATCACAATTCATTGACCAATCGAAGTTCTGAAGCACGTGCCTCCCTCATTATTCAAGCCCAAATCCCTATTACTAAAAATAATGCGGTACCATCATCGCTGGGGTCTTTATTATAAACAAATACCCGCACCGCGTGGTGCCTTCAAAGGGACGTGGAAAAAACTCCCAAGACCGTTTGTTGAGCGGCGCAAGCATTAATAATGTAGTTTAAAGATGGCGCTGGAATGCGCGCGCAGGCTGCGACGGTGGGGATGCGCGGGAGTCGATAGTGATGTGCGCTTTGGAATTGTGTTGATTTTTTTCTTACGCAAAGGAATTTTGAGGAAATTGTGTTTGAGAGATTTTCTTGCAGAACAACAAAAGATCGCGGAGTATAATAGTATGGTAAAATTGGATAACAAGCAAAAATTGATCATCAACAAAACAATTATGATAACGAGGAAAGTGATCACGTCATACCACAATATAATTAATAACAAGCAATTAAAATACACTAGTTCATAGACAATCACCGAAATCATAGAGCATTATCTTAGAAGCGCAGGCGCACGACCGCTGCAGACCCCGTGCCTATTAATTATTATAGTATTTAATTAGAAGCGATAAGTGTGTTTGCGAACTTCGTGGTTATCGCGGCCATTATCTGTTTGTATGACAGAAATTACGTAAACATGTGATTTTTTGTTACAAAGATACAGTTAATTGGCTACAGTGAATGAAGCGGTGATTTTTTCTCTGATATTGGGATTTGAATGAAGTTTTGCCGAATTACTATCTGGTGCTTGATGATAAGGCTCTCAGTGTTAAAATATTTATTGGAGTTTTTGAGGATTTTTTGCGGTTGTTTGACTTTGATAAGCAGTGAATTTTTGTACTGAATGAGAATAATTTTAAAACGGTTGCTTTATTACTTTTTAAACTTAATTCAGTTTTCGTTCTTTTGAAATTTAGATCTTTGTTCTTAATAAACAAGCCACAAAATCCTATCGATAAAGTCAAAAATTCCCTGCAGGTACAACACTATGCATCCCTAATTTCCAGGAAGCTGCGCGGGCGCCGATGCGGTTGGATTCCACGATCTACCGACTTTTGTCAGTGACCATCTATGATCTATGATTTTATAGTGCCTGCACTTTATTTCTATTATGAAACTGGATTAAAATGTTGACGTAATAAAGCTTAATAGGAATTAATATATCATCCCAGTACTCTTGGCAAGACTGGAAGTTTACCCCAATAAAGTTGGGAAAAGGCTATGATGAATCTTGGTCAGAAAATAAGCCATTGTGGAGCATCAAATTCTTATCAATCTTTGACCATAATTTGTTTTACCCATAAGGAGTATTTTACGACAAATATATTTATTTATGTACACACAAAATACTTTACAGGATAATAGATTATCATAGACGAGCTCAAAGGTATTCAGTATAATCTGTTTTTCCTTAAAATAAAAATTAGAATTAAGTTATCAATCAATCGTCCTAATTAACTCGATTTGATAGTATCCCAACTTAAAATCCAAGATTTTAAGGTCTGAAACATCAGTTAATTGTGAATTTGTACATATTTTTAGATGCAACAAGGAGTTTTGATTTTCCTTTATGATTATAAGGAATAATATTGATGGCGTCATTTGCACTAATGGAACTTGTAATAATGTGAGAAAGAACAGATTGAAAATGTCAATCATAAATTAGTTAAGGACCGGAATGCCCTGAGGGACTCCTTAAAACGAAATTGAATTTGCAGGTAAATCTACCATATTGCTGTTTAATAGGGAAATGTATAGAATGAAGTTGTTCATTAAAATGAAATAAATTCTTACCTTTTGGTTTGAGGTCTTCCATTGCGTATCGACTGTAAGGTGGAGGAGGGGTTTCTGTAAAGAGAGACAAAATATCGTTATTAAACATATTTAATCCACTTTTGGTTTTCGTACTAAAAAGGGACATTAGCTCTACATTCTTCAATAGAAATTTCCAAAAGATCAGGCTAAACAGTTGATTGCATTTTGATGTAACTTGCAAAGTAATACTTCTTTGAACTCTTCTATTTCTTAAACCTCAATTAAAACAGACTCGAATCACCATTTAAGTAACCTACGTGATTAAGTTACACATCAGGTTTCCAAGTTGATTCAACGGAAAAATTAAAAGAGGAATGCAAAAAATCGCTCAAAACTTTTTTCAATCGCCACTAATCACCTGCGTTACCCGCCTCGACCGAAAAATAAAAGAAATCCAACTTAAAACAAACAACACGTAACCGGATCAGGTAAAAACGATCCCAGACCGCCCGCAATTATGTCCAACCGTGGAATCGAACCTTGATCACCGGCTAAATAATGACTAACCTATATTTTGACCTCATAACGACAGTTTTATGCGCCCTTTTGGAACGAACGCCGCTGTCATTTGTAACGAATATGTAATTTTCTTCAATCAAAATAGTTTTCGACTTAAAATTACGATGCCGCATCAGAGTTTTGTGGGGGATCGTAACGACTGAATAATAATTCACCAATTTCAATAAGTAGGCTTCGAGAAACAACCAGGAAAAGAATACAAACACCAAAGACCAAAGTAACGTTAAATAATGTCGTTTGAATCCGGAGCGCGATCTATTCCATTTACGAGCGGACAGGCACGCGCTATTGGTCATTTAGAATTTCGAACGCCATTAGTATTTTCGAATTCCGAATGTGAATTGCGCTGATTGTGCAATTGTCATTTGCAATTCAGCGCCAGGCGGCGGTGGACGTGTCAACATTGTTTTTCAACTGAATCGATGCCGCTGGACATTTTGAATACAAATTATACGACCATTATTATCACTGAATTCAATATGATTTTATGATGTACAGTGTGCGCGCCGTTCCCAGAAGTGTTTAACGGCGTTTGCACAAGAAATTTCAAAACAATCGTCAGCGCATGCACCTGCATATCGAATGAATGATAAAACTTGGAATTTTGGAAGATGCCACATAAATCATGTGAGAATTTTATTAGCGTTTTATTGCGTGGTACAATCGTTAAGTGCGCTTAAATTCATTTTATTATATCAAAACGGTACGATTTTGTTGACAGCTACATAGATTCTAAATGTTAGTCGACAGCATTTCAAAAGATATTTAAGACTAGCTTTCAGTGTTATGAATATGAAAGTGTGAGTCATATGTTTTCGCCGCGCTCCCATTGCAGCTGAAAAAAAGAGTAAGCGATGCAAGAGTAAATGACCCTAAACGCCTAGCGTAGCATCTAGCAGATATAAATAATATCGTTGTTGAACTTTATGTCCATTCGAGTGCGCGCGCGGACAACCTTGCCTACGACGAACAGCCAAAACAAACTCTAATCTGTCGTGATAAAACTGATATTTAAATCACCGACGCCAGTGATATCTCACCTTTTTGCAACAACAAACTATCACATATAAATACATAGTGGCGTGACTGAAATTACTTTTACAACTGTTACGTCATAAACACCATACATTATTAATGTAAAAAAGACTTTGTCATGACTGATATAGAGTGCATTTTCCTAACCGCTTTAATTAGAAATCATTAGTTCATTTGCTTCGAAGCTTAAACTTGCAACGAGTGCAAATTGATTTGTATCGAATGTCGAGGGGCGAGGGTTTAGATTTCAGTGTGACGTGGTGGTATATCGTGTTTCAATTATTGAAGGGATCCGTCAATAAAGAATGGATCCTGTACAAATTTAGATAGAGTTTAATTTTGATGTGCTCATGATGGAATGCCGTCTGATGAGGTAGATAAGTATTACGGTAGGCGCGTATGGAGGCCCGGCATGTGTAATTAATCTAAACATTCAATCTATAGCAATAAATACCGTAGGTTGTCAGTTTGTCCTTCGATTACTATGTAACTGGCGAACCGGTCAGCCTGGCCGGCTCCCTCGGCGTCTATTGCTCTATTCATACTCTTATTACATTCTGCAACCAGTATGGCGGCGATAATAAATATCAAAAAATTTATTCAATTGCTTTGATCAGTGCAGGACAGTTAACCTATTAAATGGTACAGTTATTGATAAGCCTGTTTTCTTGGTTTATTGCAATGGCTTACAACTTTATGTTGGTAGACAGCAATGTGAAGTGATGTTTATTTCTACACCTAGTCGAGTCATAAAATCTAGGTAATCTAATGTTGCCGCAACAGTATTTGGTCCTGTTAGTTTAAATATAATAAAATCGAGGATAGATTAGACAATGTTGTAGTGACAATTTTAGTGCACAAACATTTCATATTAATCAAAGCTTCCATAAAAGCAAAAACTGTGCAAGCAAATAAATCAGAACCGGGTATAGAAATAGAGTAGAACGATTTATAAGTGTTGTACAATCGAGTAGCGTAGATGGGCTGCCAACGCGGCGCCAGCGCAGGCAGCGCTCCACCAAATTGTAAATATGCACTGATTCATAGTTATGTTTAGAAAATTATTGACTTTGTTATATTGTGGAATTCAAGATATTTCTACATTTGTTTTAGGAGAATTACCTTCTGGTATTGTGATTTTGTGTAACTGCATGTGGAAATATATTTTGTGTTTTATTTTCATTGTATAAATCTCTTGATTTAGGACACCAGACCTACACTACTTTTGATTACCGAATCCAGTTCGACAACAAATATTTCAACAATTTTAACATCACAAGTTCCGTTAGCCTCTCTTCATTTTATTCTCTTCCAGATCTTATGTTGTCCGTCTAACGTTTCATTCTTCTTTAAAACCAAAAAGGTTAGTAGGGATCCAATGTTGCATTTTTCTTTTCTAATCACCAGACCTTCAGACATATTCATTTCATTTTACTTTTACAATTATATTAGCTGTACCATAGTCACATGCATGGCCTAAATATTCTATTAAACATTATAAGTATGCTAAATGAACATTTCCTGCGTTGAACACATCTTATAATAGTTATCTGAGTCGTAAGAAGTCTCGATGAAGTTCTTCGTAATCACTGGATCTTTATGAAGAAACTTGCTTCTGTCAGGACTAGTGTTGGGCAATGATAATAATCCGGCTAATAATCACTTGGCTAATAATCGATTAAAAGCAGTTAGTAGCCATTAATAGCAATTATGGATGATAACCCCGCTATTAATGTTATGTTAGTGATTGAAAATTTCCGTTCATAGTTTTCAGGCTTAGGACTGTCAGATTAGACTTCATTTTCATCATCTTTCTTTGTAGTAAATAAATGTGCAATTTAAAACTTTTTTATCAGCTATTTACATTGATTTTTGAAAATTAGATTTTTTTTTGTACTTAGTTTTTTTTTAAATCCTTCATCATCATCATCATTTCAGCCGAAAGACGTCCACTGCTGGACATGGGCCTCCCCCAAGTGTCGCCACATTGACCGGTCCCTTGCGACTCGCATCCAGCGGATTCCCGCAACCTTCACCAGGTCATCGGTCCACCTAGTGGGAGGCCTTCCAATGCAACGTCTTCCGGTTCGCGGTCGCCACTCCAGAACTTTTCGGCCCCATCGGCCATCCGTTCTGCGAGCGTGCCCTGCCCACTGCCACTTATGTTTGGCAATTCTTCGGGCTACGTCGGTAACCCTGGTTCTCTTGCGGATATCTTTCATTTCTGATTCGATCAAGCAAGGAAACTCTGAGCATAGCCCTCTCCATTGCCCTTTGGGTGACTTTAAGCCTTCTGATGAGGCCCATTGTGAGCGACCACGTTTCGGTCCCGTATGTAATCACTAGCAACACACACTGGTCATAGACTTTCGTCTTGAGACACTCCGGTAAGTTGGACGAGAAGATACCGCGCAACTTCCCGAACGCTGCCCAGCCGAGTCGGATTCGACGATTGACCTCTTTCTCGAAGTTAGACCTACCTAACTGGACCGTTTGTCCCAGGTACAGATAATCGTCTACAACTTCGAGTGTAGTCTCCGATCTTGATAGGAGTGGGTGTGACATGGGCATTCAACATGACCTGGGTTTTGTCCATGTTCATTTTACGACCCACTCTTCCGCAGGCTCTACTGAGGTCATCGAGCATTATACTGAGGTCCTCCATGGTCTCAGCCATGACCACTATATCCTCGACAAACCGAAGGTGAGTGATGTACTCGCCATTGACGTTGATGCTTAGCCCTCTCCAGTCCAGAACCTTGAATACATCCTCCAGTGCAGCGGTAAACAGCTTCGGAGATATGACGTCTCCCTGTCTCACACCTCGCTGCAGATAGGTTCCGAGGCTTGGTCCTGAAGTCGGACTGACATGGTGGCGTTTTTGTACAAGCACTTCAACACCTCGATGTACCGATAGTCGATTTGGCACTGTGTTGGAGAGACTGCAGTACAACCCAGGTCTCGATCGAATCGAAGGCTTTCTCGTAGTCCACAAACGCTAAACAGAGGGGCAGGTTATACTCTTCGGTTGTCTGTATAACTTGCCGCAGTGTATGTATGTGGTCCACGGCGTTAAAGCCTTTTCGGAAACCGGCTTGTTCGGGAGGCTCGAAATCGTCAAACCTGCGTGCGAGACGATTCGTTATGACTCTAAAAAACAACTTGTAGACATGGCCTAGATAGAAGTGAGATGGGCCTATAATTCTTCAACCGGGCATTGTCACCCTTCTTGAAATAGAGCACCACCACACCCCTGCACCATGCCTATGGCGTTTTTCCCTCAAGTATGACGGAATTAAACAGCTTCTGAAGGGCCTTAATTCTTAATCAGTCATTTATTTGGGATATTTTTTTGTTTTTTTTTTTTAAGTTTTTTTAATTTCGTTTTTTTTTTTTGTTTTTTTTTTTGTGTTGCTCAAAAATATTTTTCAGCCTAATTACTGCTAGAAACACTGGATTCTTCAAAATCTCCTAAGTTTGGTACATCGATTGGATCGGACGCTAATGGATCTATTTCTGGTGTATTAAGAAGTACAGGTTGTTTGATTGTTCTTTGGTCTAACCATTATATGATTATACACACAAACCAGGAACACACGGAAAAGGTCTTCTTCACCGAATCATATCAGACGACGTACTGATTTCGGATTCGGTTGGCGTCGCTGTAGTGCAGTGCATGCATCTCTTTCTGGCACAAATAAATATTAGCGCCAGAAAGATATAGCACGAGAAACGGGGGTGCGGGGATGCATGTTACCTACTAACCGCTCGGGTATTTTCCATTGTTTATAATTTACTTACGTCGTATTCACAGAAAAGAGCTAATAAGTAACTTACAATTTTATTATGTAAGTTACTTATTAGCTCTTTTCTGTTGTACCTTACATTTTTACGTATCGGTTAAAATTTATTTGTAGGTATATATACACCTACATATTTAGCTAGCTTAGATAAGTCAAGTAATTAATTAGGTAGATGGTTTTACAAAGCGATGTGTCAATAGTAATTATGGTTTTATTGGATCTCTAAATTAATAAACTGAATTTCCCGAAAGATGTGTATTTATTTTATTATCAACACTTTTTCACATACAAAAAGTGAAAATAAATAAAAAGAATAACCATACATTGAATCACACTGCGTACACGCACCCAATATATGTTAACACCCACAGATTTTACAATAAAACAAAAAAAAGCATTTATTTTTTTAACAATACATTAATAGCAGGGTTATCATCCATTGCAAGGCTATTAATGGCTATTAATGGATTATAATCGATAATAACTCAAAGCATCCGGCTATTAACCCAACACTAGTCAGGACAATGTGCCGATTGCAAATTCACAAAAAAATTTGCAGATAAGAACAGGAAAATGAAAGTACAAGAAATCTCTTACTGCAGTATTTGCAGTGATCTGCCGCAGATTCCTAAAATAAGGAAACGATATTTTCGAAAGAATAGATTTGGAAATGGCAAGTAATAAGCAATACCCATCTTCGTCATAATATTTACTGGTGGCAATATTTTGTCAGAAGTAGGAAGCGCGTACACTATTTTAAATCAAAGCTGTAGTTTCAAACAAATAAGAAGCAGTACACTTTGCCAACATGCGGTCGGTAGAAAGGTGTGTGACAATGTCCCCTGAGCAGAGAGTACGCCCATATTGTTGACTGAATATTTTCTACATCACATTGCGTATCAAATGACGTCGGTCGTCGTACCACTGACGTGCCGTTTGGCTCACCACCGCATGTCGTTGCTAAAATAATTACATCTATTTGTTTTTCTCTTTCAAACTTTTAAATTCCGTTTTAAACTTTAAACGTTCCATCACACTTGTTTTGTTTTAAAAACCACTCATTTCGCACAATTCGGCCTGCAGTGACTGACGTAACAACCATTTCGTAGTGCAAGCTGATTAGAACTTTATTCTAACAGTATTTCAAACGAAGTTTGAACCAGCACAAATGGAGTTGCTAATCTTGCTCGGGGAAGCTACACGACGTCACAGCCCGAATTATGTCAGCGATAAGTGCCTATCGCATTGAGATGCAATACGTGGTTCCGCCTCAGTTTTCATCCATCCTTCATAAATATTTTCATCTAACACTATCATAGAAAAATAAACATTGTTTACATTGATAAACAGACTGAACTACAAATCTCAGTCTATTACTTGAGAAATCTAAATCGAAAACAATAAACAATCAATAAATCCACTTTAATACACCATAAATCTGCCAGAAAACTGTGGAAACGCGTCAGCGCACCATCACGTAGCCGTCTCAAGGACGATGCCACGCGCGTGAACATTCCCGGGACACATCATTGTAAACTCAACTCTACTAAGATTGTTCATAATACTGAAGATTTAGATAACTATTACGCAAAAAATATCAACGAGGAACTTACAGATATTTTCGGAACAAACGTTGATCATCAGGACGCAAATCATTGCCAAATGGGACAAGCCTACAACAACAAAAATTGTCAAAGACGTAGTAAACCAATTAGAGAATGAGCGACTAAATTTTCGACAAGAAGCTTGATGATTAGGAGCACTCTAAAAATAAAACAGGAGTTTTGTGATGAACAAAGGACTAAATGCGATTGATTTTGCGAAGACAGTGCCAAAGAATTTAGGGTCCTAACCTAGCAACAAAAGTCTAAAATTCAAAAAAAAAGTCGGTTATACGCACGGAACGTGGCGCGCGCGCGTGTGAATCGACGAAAATAGCCCGCCCGAATTATAACAAGTCGGATGGCGCCTCCGACGGCGCCCGGCGGCCGCACGTCGGCAGCTCCCACGCGGACGCTATCGCTAGGATAAACCCTAGATACCATTGCTTATTCACCAAGGTTTTTCTGGTTATCTCTATCCATGCACATAGGACCATGATTCAAAATGTTTGATTTAAGACTTTAAGATTAAAAGAGCCTGGTGCTCAATGATCTTTTGGTCTAGTAACCTTGTCCATATGTTATTATTTGTTCGATTTTTATTGTGATGTTTTGTATTTAATTTGATTGAGTCCTTGAAATCAACTTAGCTGTTTAAAACATTCACATATGACTACTAAGCAAGGACAGTGATTTTGAAATTCAAATGGTCTAATTGAAAGACAATAGTCCTTATTGCATTGTTAAATGAGAGTTAACGAAAAGAATTAACTACAACATAGTTAAGAAAATTAAAACTAGATGGCGTTGTAGTCGATTGACGTAAGATGTCATCGTGGACCTTGCTTGTCGGCGCTAGGCAGCACCGGAAGGCAATGACGTACAAACAATACGAGGTGAATTTATATGATGCAAATAGTCGGGCGTTGATTGATCGATAAAATTAAATGCAGGTACAGCCAATTGTAGAATGGACACGTGCAAAGCTTAATAATTAAGGTACCAAGACAGAATAGAGAAGACTACAATAACTTGGTAACGAAGTGAAACATTAGATACCTACTAACAGCTATAAATCTAGCCACTGTTGACGTCAATACTGAAATTTGAATTTGACAAGTTGGAAATTAACCAAAATTAAATAAATTTTGATTTGAATAACGAAACTGTTTAAATTGACAATGATGATTGTTGTTTTCGTAAATAAGATATAATTTATGAAAAACAAGGCCGGACCTACGTACATAATTTGTAAATATTAAAGTCACCGTAAAAGACACTGGAGAATCTCATAAACTAGGTATCTAAAAATAATTCACTAGAACTAGTTCCAATAGACATCGATATGACTTGTCAACCAAAACAAACATAATAAACAACACTTTTAAGTGTATAAAAGTTTGATAGGAAACTTAAAGTTCAAAGGGCTCTGATTGGTCCAAAAACAAATTATACCCAATTATAGTGATCGAAGCTATAGCTATCATCTCAGTTAGTTTACATATTAAAGCACCGGCACTCTTGATGATATAATTAACGCTCATTAGTGAAACATAAAACATAAAGTTAAGCATTCATTGAAATGGTAACGTGAGAGAACTTCCAAGGTTCGTGCTGTTTCATAATCATCGTGTTCATGGGATGCTCATGTTTCTTCAAATACTTCAGCCACACTTTGTAGGTAGGTATGTCTTTGACTGGAGATCAAGCTTGGGGAAAACCGAAAAGTTACAATGATGACTTGATTCCAAATCACCATTCAAAACAGAATCGGAAGATCAAACAGGTGTTTGGACAAAAAATATGGACACTTTATAAGCATTATTTAAGAATAATTTGATTTCAATATATTATACTCAATTGGTAACGGTTCATCTAATCCCCAAAAAGGCCTCTCCTAAGCGATAACCTGCCGCATGCCGTGCCGCCGGAATACTTGTAGCATTACGGAAAAATTTATTAGTGTGACTCAAGTAGCTATCACCAACTGTTTAGAATTATCTTCTAGGTATATCGAGTCTTCACCTGCCTAGGAATTGATTCATGGACGAAATTAAGTCTTTGAAGGACCGATAAATTTTCAAGTAACTGCACGTTGAATATAACGTGACTGCGACGTCTGGCAACATTTCTTCCTAAATTGCGCTTGGAAGCTTATAATTTATTCAGAGTATCAATTTGCCAAAATAATTATGACATGTCTTCAAAGCATTCAATTAATTATGTGCGACATTATTAAAGAAGGTAAAACATTAAGTAGCCGAGAAGTTACTAAAAAATCGGCACTGAAACAATCATGTGATTTGGTCAAGAGACCTCCTAACAAGCAGTGAAATGAGCGATCGGCAACACGTCGCGTCGGCTCGCTGCGGTACGTGTAGGTAATAAAAGACGACAATTTTTCCAGTTTCGCAAGAGCCGCCACCGGGAGCGACCGGTTCTGTCACAGGTGCCGCCAGTCAATGGGCTATTTTGTGACACAGTCTGCGACCAGTACTTAACTCGATTATATCAAATCTGAAAGTAAACTCGCCCGAGATTAATCACGTTTGTCGATCGTTTATCTGAAAAATGTTAAATGTGAACGCCTCACGCCACTCACCCACTAAAAGCTTCGTTGTATTATCGTACTACCGAATAAACAAGCATCGATAAGCAACTACAAAAACGTTAGCTGTAAACGACTTCTTTTAATGCAAGACTATTCTCGGGCGGGCATAATAAGAGAACCATTCACAAATTCAACAAAGCAACCCAAAAACATGACCAGACTACAATAAAACGAGAAAAAAACCGATCACGAAAATCGAGTTGAGCTTACGCAGTGCGGCGGGCGTACCTGCGACGGCGCAGGCGCGCCCCGCCTCCCCCTCCCCCTGCGCGCCTCCCGCCGACCCCCGCCTGCGCGGCGCGACACGGCGCCGGCGCCAGTCAGCCGACAAGCAATTATGGCTAAATAAATATCGGCCATGCCGCCGCCGCCGCCTCCGACGCGTCGCTAACATCAACAGATGGATTCTCATACTGCTATCTAGACGACATCATTAAATTTTGTACCCCACTTGTAATGGCCCGGTGAAATGGCGTGTGGGCACCAAATTACTTGTAAATGGTAGTTAGAATTCTTCGTTAATGTTTGTCCGTCGTGGATGTGGGTTTAATTGCCGGATGTGGGTGACTGATTTCCGTAATGGGTATGAGATGACAGACTGGTGGATGGTCGCGAACGTGCCGAAGCGCCGCGAGTTCGTGGCAATCTTTGATCCTGTGAGTCGGCGGCGTCGCGTCGACGCCTGCGCTCGATAAGATAAGACCCCTCTCCTCCCACCAGCAGCGTTCGAAAAGAGCCGGCTCGCATAAAAACATTCACAAATAGAGGCCCGCGCGACTTGATTGCCGGTGATTGGCGACCACGCGCCCCAAACTCGCTATGCGATTGATCTGCGTGAATAAATTGGATGCTTGCAATCTAGACTGGACAAGGATTTCCTGTTCATCTTGTTCGTCCAAAAAAAGAACACGTCTCGAGTCTCGACGAAACAAAAAAGTGATGAATCAAACCGAGCAGGTGTACGACAATAAACATATCGATGATTAAATTTACGATGAGCCGTATTACGATCCACAAGATCGTAAAACTGAAAGCATTACCCGTATCACTGGAGTTTATAAAAGAGGTTCAGTGCAAAACTGCCTAGAAAATGTTAATGAAATGTTTGCTTGGACTAAAACGCGTTAATTAGCAGTAGAATCGAATTAGAACCAGACCAAAACACCAGTACTGTTGATTGTTGCGTCGGTTGGCAATGTGCACACAAATCAAAATGTATGACGAATAATGGAGACTATATTTAGTAAGCGCGCTGTGGGAACAAGACGGGAAAGTTCACAAAAACAGTGGCGTCGCGAACTTGTCGCGACAGAAGACGGAAAAAAAAGTTCACCTGCATTCGTGCTGTCTGCGGGAACAACCTAATGGAGCCAGTCGAGCCAGGTGGCGTTAAGAAGTTACTGATCATTATCTCTTCATTAGTTCAATAAGAAATGAAAACAAACGAAGCCGAAATTAGGAATGCAACCGAAACACTTTCAAACAAACAGAATTTCGCGGATGTTAGTGAAATAGGAGACAATGGTGTCGATTCTGTTGTGCACAAACTAAATTAATTTAGGCTATTGCTATTTTTTACTAAAAGGCAGTGCGAAAAAAGGACGGCTATAGCTATGAACTAAGTTAGAGATGTCAAACTAGTTTATCATTATGCCTTGCGATTCACCGTGTTTTTAGTCGACATGTTTTTACGTGCACGTGCACCCTTCATTTGTATAGAAATATTAGTTCCAACTTTTGACAGCTCTAAATTACGTCCGTCTCTTTCTCGTTTTATTAGAGAGAAAAAGATAGCCTAAATTAAGTTAAGGTTGGGCACAACAGAATCGACACCAATAGCAATAACATTGTTTTTGTTATGATTCCAAATTATACTATTAACTTTTCAAGACTGAACCATTAGCATTCAGCACATAAACACCTTGGTTTGTTTTGAGCTTTTCATGGTTTGAATATCTAGTTTTGGGCAGATAAGTGAAGTAGAAATCAAGAATAAGCCATGGTGCGATGGCAGGCTTGTGCAATGGAATAATTTAACAAATTGCGCAACCTGTAATGCCCGTGCGAAACTGATTTGACCAATTTGATGTCCATTTAAGGCGATTCCGTGGCGAAAGTGAACGGCAAAAGGACTAGACGCTCAGATATCGCGTTAGTCATGTTTTCGATGTAACTTCAGGTACCATTTCTTAGTCACTACTATAGATTTTGATGATTGCAAATGACTAACAAGAAAATGGTGTACCTAGGCAAGAAAAACTGTTTCATAGGAAAATTGTATTAATACTCGGTTTCACAAAGTAATTGAAGTTCAGAGCAAAATGGACTTCCGAAGAGACAATTTGAGAAATGAAAGTCAGAGTAAGAACACATTCAAACACCTATAAACATAGGATCATTGAATAATTTTCGAATAATAGGACATCCATTACTACTACTAAAGCCATACCACTAGGGTCACACACTCACACATACAAGCTCCCAGCCACTAGCCCGTCCTTTCCTCATAAGGAAACATAAATATTCATATTTTTACTTGGCTTTCTTCTTAATTAATATGCTAACAGGCATTGTCAGCACACCCACGGGTAGTGAGAAGTATAAAGTGGGCGTCGTCGATCTCAAGTAGGCGATGCGGCTTGCGCGTGAGTCGATGTCATGGTCACTCATTAGTTTGGAAACATGAGTGAATCTCTGTTACTTCACTTGCCCGTTATGGTGTAGTTTTATTTGAACGTTTTTGGGGAAATTTGTGGGTTGTGACTGTTGTGAGTATGGAAATGATATGAGATTTTTGATAGTTGAGATTTGGTGTTGAATAGGATGGTGATGGTATAAATATTGGAAGATGTTTATAGGTAGATAGTGACACAGGCAACAATCACAATCCATGAAGTGACTATGATATTGATAAAGAGACAGCAAGAGCAGGTGGCCAAACACCTTTACCTGATAATACCCGATTACGAATCAAATTAGGTAATTTAGCAAACCATTAGGTAACGATTAATTTTGAATTACAATTTGTCAGCTTTGTAAATTCTAAAGAGAACAAAACCAATCAAGACCAAGTTGATCTCAACAAAAGGAAGAAAAATCACAAAATAAAAGGTAAGAGAAGCCCCAGAAACAAGTTTTGGTCACATCTAAATTAAGACGCGATTAGGTAAAAGAAAATTTACATAAATTATAACTAAAGTGACATCACAGAAGTGATTGTCAGTCTCGGTGTAGAGACGAGCCGAAAACATGAACACGCCCAAGTATCTGCGATGATATCATGTAAGGGTCATTTGTACGACCTCAGGAAGCGCCGGGCGGCAGAATGTAACTATTTACCTAACAAAGGCTGACGGCGGTAGCGCCATTGCCTGACGAATTAAAAAGTTAACGGGCTGCGCGCGCCGAGCGTCGCGGCAAGCCGGCGCCGGCGACTCGACCTTGTCTAGTTATCGCGAACGGGTGACCCTCGCCACGGCAGATTAGGCGAGCCGCTTTTTACACACCCCGACTACGCAACTCACGCCTGAGGGAATCTTAATCACTGCTCAATATAATTGTAGCACTTTTACTTTCCGACTCAACTCCGAAAGAGCAAACACCTTCAGTCAATCAATCAAAATACCAATCCAAACAGTGTAATAATTATTAATGTAGCAAAGCAAATGTTTAATGCTTTAAAGTCGAAGTAAAGTGTTGACCTTTGAAATTTCATACAACAAATCCAAGAAACTACTGCTGATGTCACAGCTATAAATAGATCGCCGAAGTCTAATGTTTACACTAACAATCTAATGTAGGGATGGTGTTATATATCGTACTTGTGTCAAATGCCGGTGGAGTATGTGACCGGAGCAGCCTGACGTCACTGGTAACGTAACTATAGATACAGAAACAAACAGTAGCGATAATACATTGATAAGGAATCGCACTGATAAATAGGTGCAACCCGCGTGAACGAATCTACGTAAGTATGTACGAGTAGCACATGCATAATAAGACAATCAGAACTTTAGGAACCAGGATACACATCCATGAATGTTGCTATATCTTCCAGAACACTTAACGAACAAGTAAAGACACTTAAATCAGAATTAATGCAAGACTATCTAGGTTATGTTAGGTTAGAAGAGGTTAGGTCGAATTAGAAACGTTTCGATGGCCGAAAATATCCAATAAACTCGTCCCCAGCGACGTTCTTGATTCAAATCACAATCGACGGTGACCATTCATTCGTTTGATCATCCATTCACATAAACTGTACGAGCGAACACGTTCAAAACACGGCATAGGAACACTGAGCCCGAGATTCGTACGACATCGATGTTTACTTGATGCACTTGTTGCGCGGGTCAACGTCCTGATCACGTCACACATACCGGGCTTGCAGAGGCGACTCCAGTGGTACGGGTTGCAGCACTGCTGGTCAGCGCAGAGGGGCAGGCGGCGGAGTTCGCTGGAGTCTCTTAGGTCGGGGAACCTGAAGGCGCGGGTGACAGCGAGCCGGAGTTGTGAGGCGGCGTGACCGGCCGGCACGCACTCCCCGCCGGCGGCGCCCGCGTCCAACGCCCTGGCGAGCCGCCGCAGCTGGTCGTCCGGCAAGGAAGGCGCGCCGGCCGCCACCAGCCGCCGCCGCAGCGCGCGTCTCCGGAACATCACATGCCGACGACGGGGTCACAAGTCGCGCGGCCGTTCGCGCCACGCGACACACTCACGCAGGCGGCACGACATCGCTCGCCGCGTGCGGGCACTCGACTGACGGACACAACGTTCCGCCGGCTAGTGCAGTGACGCGGCCCGGTGTGCAACACCTGAACACAATTTACCCTGAATCTAGTACCCTGCTCATTTATTTTGAAACAATGAAATAATTTTCATGCTCATTTGGATCATTGAATACCTAGTATGGATATTGCTTCCTCAATAGTAATTAAATCTAGTCAATAATAATCCTCTGCCATACATACATTCCTTTCAAGATACTTCCTTCCTGTATCAGTATCATCACACTTGATTTTCGCTTTTCGCATTCTTATTTCGACTTTAACTTTAACTGTACATTTACCTCTACCTTAATCTCTACCTTTACCTCTACCTCTAGCTCTACCTTTATCTCTAGCTTTATCTCTACCTGGACCTACCTTGACCTCTACCTTTATCTCTACCGTTACCTGTATCTTAAACTACAATTTTGACTCTATCTTTAACTTTGTCTTTCTTCACTTTATTTTCTTTTACTTTGATTAATTGTAAAGTGCTACTGTGAAATAATAATATGTAATAGCAAATTGGATACCGTTACATATCTAATCGCAGTAACCACACACGTTAAAACAAATAATCTTATCAGATTCGCGACAGTGAAAAAATATAAAAATCCATAAACATTCAAATAGCAGAAAAATAGATAAAAACACCACCAAAAAGATAGCGAGCGAAGAATATAATAATATACTTTTGAAAAAATATAATAAATAAGGAAATAACAACTTAAAACATGTGCATACATTCACCAAACAACAGCACGCAAATCTAAAACAACAGAGCACTCATTAAAAATCTCCCCTGTTTCCTTACCACCAGGATAAATCTCCCATAAACCAGGCAGTCGGTTGCCAACGTCTATCATGCGCGGTGTGCGGGACGCGGGGGCGGCGGCGCGCGGCTGGCGCCACCGGCGGCGTCAGGTGCGCGCGCCTGTGTGCGTGCGGCGCCACCGAACACAGACGAGCGCCTACCCGACCGTGTAGATACGACAAGGAATGTGAAGAAGGTGGAGAATGGGATTGAGCATCTGTGAGGATGAGAATGGGGCATTCGAGTAGTTTTAATAATGCACACAAAAGTAGATAGGACCATAAAATTAAAATTCCGTTAACATTTGACTTTAGATAGGCGTTTGATACAGTCGACTACTACTAATATTCATCATCTGGTTATCTGTATGAGCGGTTAGTCTCCTAGCACCAGTTTTGAGCTAAACTATGTAATTAATCTGAAAAAAAATTCCTCTTACAGAGCTTTGCTGAATCTTTTCGTATATTTTAGAAGTCAGGGATACCACAAGGGCCTCACTTGGGACTCCTCGGACCCTCGGATTAATTAAAATGACTAAAACCTTATTTTTTAATATCCTCGTAGTTAGCTTCTGGGAGATTCTGAAGTCATTTTGATTTGACTCAAAAAGTCTGAACTTGAATAGACTTTTTTTAACTCAAGACGAAGAAACTTCCCCATCTACACCATTCAACTAATCTATGACCGCTCATGGTTCGGAATGCGCAGAGCTAAAAGACACATCAACAAAATAAACGTACAAGATAACTAGCAGCGTGCCGCGGCGCCGCTCACCTTCACGCTGGGGCAACTGCGAGATAGGCAGAGACAGATGTAAAGAGCATGGCGCCTAGCATTTAACTTCCTAGAATGTCAACCTCACCTGCAGGCTGTGAACTCGGCCAATGATCGAGGTATGTATGTAAATGAGAAGTAGGTACCTACATGTAGGAATACTTTGTTCAGTCTCCTACACATCAGCTTCACCTGCTTGTGCCTGACGAGGCTCGGACGATTAACAGATGGGTTTTACTGTGATAAATAGACAGCTGTGTGTCTGAGATACTTTGAGATGAGCTTGCTTGCTGAGAGAGTTTACTGGTTTCGGTGAACTTGGTATATTATGAGGCCTATGCTTTTGGGAAACTCTTGAGTTTAGAAAATATATAATTTTATAAAGAGGTAAAATTTGTTTGTAACTTTGCATGTAGGGGTAATCTCCGGAACTAATGATCCAATTCTAAGTATTCTTTCACTGGCAGAAAGATACATTATTCGTGGATGCAGTAGGCTATAAATTATATTTATATCATACATTTTAACCGAGCTATCACAATGATTGCGGACGAAGTCCCGGGTGAAGTGCTAGTCCCTTCTATCTCGCAGGGCGTGCTGGAGGGTCTTTAGTGAATTTGACTGTATGTTCGATCGAATAACTCATTGGTCCGATGTCCGATTTTATAATGTGTTAGTGGTCTCTTTAACGAGTACCGCATCAATCAAAATGAAATGCAGTCCACAAACACAACAGTGCTACTTATTTGCAATTTTAACTTTGTCAGTTCTAATTGCAAAATAATATAGATACCAAGAGACCTCCATCACCTGTGATACAGGTGACTGCTTACCGAAAAAAAATTATCTCAAGTCAAAAAGCATTGTCACCTTTGTCGCTTACTGATTTGTAGCTGGTACCACACGTCATTTTGTAGCTGGTACCACACGTCATTTTGTTGCTGGTACCACACGTCATTTTGTAGCTGGTACCACACGTCATTCTGTAGCTGGTACCACACGTCATTTTGTAGCTGGTACCACACGTCATTTTGTAGCTGGTACCACACGTCATTTTGTAGCTGGTACCACACGTCATTTTGTAGCTGGTACCACACGTCATTTTCATGAAGAAGAGAGCAAGTTTTTGCACCATTTAAGTAATACAATTCCGGATAGCACTTGGTTGATACAATGATGTCCTAACATACTTTACTTTACGAGTAACATTCATACATGCTTTCATGTTTTCAAGAGAGTTAAAACATTATGAGGAGAATGCTTCGAAAGTTGGAACTATGTATTTGTAAGCAATGTCTACAGTTTCTGTTAGATGGCGCTATCTGTCTATATCCGGGAAAGGTAGTATTTACCTAACTTAGTGGAAAGAGGGTAGTTGTAAGTTTGTTGAGTAATCGCATAATCGGTCAGGTGAATACAGTTATAGTTTACACAGTTTTACGTTCGCCTTTTTTAAATAAACTGTACTGAATTCGGGGAAATTATGATAAACAGGTATCAACTTTAAAAAGATTTAGATTTTTCATTCTTTAGTTTAAAAAACGATTTCATATGAATAAATTCTGAAGCTTTAATCTTATTGGTGTAGACAATATTCTAGTATTCCTTAGCTACTTGCCGCAAATCTTCTTGCACCTATCTCAGAATACAAGAACGACATTTACTCGTTATGTAAGTGATCGGTTGCATCAATATTGGAAAATGAACCATCATCCATCTCCTGAACATGGCTTTCATGAAAGCGAATGCGGTATCAATGAAGCAAGTTAATACCACGTTAGTAACGAGTTATAGAAGAAAAAAGACATGATGCGCCGCCGCGCCGGCCCCAGTTAAATTGGGATAAGCGCAGGAGAATGTTAACTAGGTATAACAATTCTAATAAGTGAAAAGTTTTCTTTGTTTGTATTTCTACAACTATCTTTACGACACCAAGGAAACTTACCTATTCGTCTACAGGGTGTAAAAGACCTCATCCCGAAGCCGTTAACCAAGCAATCTGTACATCAAACTAAGTAACTTTATGCAAAAATTATTGCTGGGAAATTTGGGGTGAAATGTCATGTTTTGTGGTAGAAATCAATGTAACGCACTCAAAACATTGTGCTGATGGATGATGGCTGATGGATTGAATAGTACGGGGGTCGTGAAGGTTTTCAAAGTAAAAATATTACTTAAAAACCTTGTATTTAAAAAAAAAAAATTCAAAAAGTTGGAACTTTGACCCCCAATATCTCCGTAACTAGAAGGTTCCCAGGTATGGTGTAGAACAAAAAAATGGCAATGACGAGGAGAACAAGTGCCTTTCGGCTTCGTTAAGAGGTGTTTTACACCCTATATACGTATAATCAACCGCTTTGTAAATATTGTGATGATCTCGTGATACACAAAAAAAGTTAGTCATGTCTTTTTAGGGTTCTGTACCCAAAGGGTAAAAACGGAACCCTATTACTAAGACTTCGCTGTCTGTCCGTCTGTCCATCTGTCTGTCACCAGGCTGTATCTCATGAACCGTGACAGCTAGACAGTTAAAATTTTCACAGACGGTGTATTTCTGTTGCCGCTATAACAAAAAATACTAAAAACAGAATTAACTCAATATTTAAGGGGGGCTCCCATACAACAAACGTGATTTTTTTGCAGTTTTGTCTAATGTTTTTAAATAATGGTACGGAACCCTTCGTGCGCGAGTCCGACTCGCACTTGGCCGGTTTTTTATTGCCAGCCATGCTTGAATGGAGTTTCTATCTGTTTGTTTTTTCTCTATTGTATTTGTGAAGTTCTCGTTTTTCTTTATTTTGTTTTCGGTACTTTGATAAAACTTAATTGCAATGGAGCTCTATCAAAGCAAAAAAGATTAAATTAAAATAAGCAGTGTGTGAACGACATTTTTCCGCAATCATTTTAATTACTGCCATCATATTCTTCGTACCCTTGTCCCTAATATAGTATATATATATAGTAAGTTATATATAATATAGTATAGTAAATAATAACTTACATACACGTTATTATAGTAATGTAATAAAATAGAGCTTTCTTATTACATTGAGCTTCACAAGTAAAGCTCGCTTTCAAAAACTTTTCTGCCATGACTGAAATGAGTTTTCCGTATTTCATTATCATCACCATACACAGCACGACTTCACCCACTCCAGGTTATAGGCTTCTCTTTGCTTGTACCAAGCTCAACGTTGAAAATAACCGACTTTGTATTTTCTCCCCAGTCTTTATTATTCTGTGGGGACAACTTGTGCTATACTCCTCAACTCTATGATTTGAGACCTACATCAAACAGTACTACGACAAAAAAGGTACACAAAACATCTGACTTACTCTCAACACATCCGTAACAGCCCTAATATTTCTTAATAGACCTCAAAAACTCGATCATGGAGATGTTTTTAAAAACACCTATAATACAGATACTCATATTAAAAGTTAAATGTCAACGTGTTATTGCGTATCAGTACAAAACACGGAACTGGTCACTGGCGCTTATGCGGTTCTGCTTCTAACCAGATCTGACGTCAGAATGTAGACAGCCGGTTGTGGATGACGAAATGTCTTAAGAAGATGAGAGATAATTGCAAATTACGCTTTGAAGGGGTAAATATTGAACTTGATGTTTGATTTGTGTTAAAACATGTTTGTTTAATAGAAAATGGTTGAATTTTAAGTTGGAAAGGAGAAACTAGTGGTCCTGGGGTTTTTGGAGTGACAATTTGAATTACCTAGTTTACTTCGTGTCTCGGAAAGCACTATAAGCAGTTGGTCTCGGCTGTCATTTGTAGATCTTTGACAGAAGTTACAGGTAGTCAGTGGTCCAAAAAGTCAGACAACAAGTCTTACCAAGGGGTATCGTATTACCCAATACTAACTGGGTTGTGGAGGTCAGATAGGTAGTCGCTCCATGTAAAATACTGGTATTCAGCTGCATCCGGTTAGACTGGAAGCTGACCCAAATATAGTTAGGAAAAGGCTAGGCAGATGATGATAATGAATTTGAAATTATAGATTTACCCATGGCTTTCTGGGTGAAGGATGCGTTATGGTATGGGCGAGGACCGAGCCCTGTAATTACGCTATTGTTGAGCAGTAGGCTGCTTCAAGCGAGTTGATGAAGTGATGAAGTATCACTAAAAATATCTAGATACTGATACTGTTCTCCTGCATCGTCCCACTGCTGGGCAAAGTCCTCTCCCCATTACTTCCATTCTAGATAGTGTTGAGTTAATTGAAGAAACGGTAAAGGCACTAGCTGCCTTATGGGAATTGTCTTTGAATAAATAAGTGTACTCCAGCCTAAATAGTGGACATGTTCACAATGCATAGATATTCTAAAACAATGGCAAACAGTAAAATCTACATTGACAAGTTTGCATCGTATTGTATTTCTAAACACGCAGAAACTATCAAATAAACAACGTTTAACAATTTTGTTGGCGCCTCCCGAGTTAGAATGTAAACATCTTCATTTCTGAGCTTCACTTTGAAATTGAAATAAAACTTGTTTACATCTATTACCAAAAACAAGATTTTCAACAATTACGCCTGAGGATATTTTAATTTGCCAATGGGAAGGCGCCAAAACTAACATAAAGGAAATATTAGCATAAGCTAAGAGATTTATGTCAACATTGCATTTAAAATAGCGGTGGGCGCCATCTTTTATTATACAAGCTGTAATAAAATTAATATAAACGCAACGACAAGGCTGAACATCGGTTCAAAATAAATTAAATTACTATACATTTAATACCTTGCTATATTCTTTCATTTTTTAGTTCCTTCACTAACTTAGATTTTTTTCAAAAGTAGGTACCTAGGTGTAAAATAGGTGCAGTAAAAATAAACAAATGTAATAAAATATTTAAAATTAAAGCATATAAAATAAGCGCAACTCAGGAAAATAAAACGTAAAAATGATTTAGTAAGTATTTATTTTGTTTTGATAACTTCTAATTTTTTTTTAAGAAATTAGGAATAATAATAATTTACTTACCCTTGCAATGCATAAATGAAGCAGTCCCAAGTCTTGTATGTAAAGCCAATAAAAAAACTTTCCGACAACATACAATAATTTTCATGAAAAACTTACCTCATAAAATCTCATATATCCTTAAAATCATCCTTAACGTACACATAAAATTTCCACTAATCCAAATATAACAATTATCTAACATTAAAAATATATTAATTACATTAAAACTTCTAGGTATTGTCGTGAACAAATTCGTATGGTTTTCAATATGGCTACGCGTGTCATGGCTGCCGGTCGGCGCGGGAATGGCGCGAAAACTCGGAAAATCGCGCTATTTATGCATCCACGAACGGGACCAGTGAATGAAACTGAATGAGATTGTAAACCCCGCGGTTTGAGTGAGTAAGCACGTAGGCAGCGCAGCGTCGTCGGGAAGTAGGGGAATGGCTTGTAAGTATCAATTTCCCGTGCCTGAAAAAACAAACTTCACAGTATTTCTTGTTTTTTTTCAGGCTTGTGTTCAGGTTTTTAATTAAGTATTATGGGCTGGCATTTCGTTTAGCTTCATACTTCTATTTTTTTTTTTTGTAGTCTTGACTTGACTACATTATCTGTTAGGATTTTGACTAGCTTCACACTAAACTAAGAATACTGTGAAGTAAATCTGTCGAATTGTCGATGGGTTCGACAAATTTACTGTACCTACTATAAAGAAAACTGCCCCATTTTGTATAATTTTCAATTAATTGCCAGTATAGGTATCATCGGAAGCGCGCCACAGCGTGCGTTTTTTATCCTGGCAATATATGTTTCTCGTTTTTCAAATTCCCGTAGCCATTATGGTAATATTGAAACCTTGAGCCAAGTATACACGGGTACTCAATCCCAATCTCCCTCTATCGCCTTTTATTGTACCAAAGCCAAACTTTATCCTCACCTCAATGTTCATTGCTGTACTAGTAGGAAACTGACCTGAATAAATGAAATCCTGTTCTAATCGAAGCATCATCACACTAAAGTCCTATTTTCATATCACCCCAAAGGTTACAAAGGGGAGGTGCGCTATTGAACTAGTAACAGCTGATAGGCTGGCGTAATGCCAATATAGTACAACTTCAGGAACTGTTTACTCCCGTTTCTATATTGCTATAACGGTACCTATAATCGGCCTTTAATGTTCCCACTGCTGGGACACCCACCAGGCCTCCTTTCTATGAGAGTGAGTCGACTAGTATCTACCACGCTAGCCCTGTGCGGGCTGGTAGATTTAACTGGTCATTACTATCATACTGATGGGCTCATACCTCGTCAAAATACTCAAAATCCTTCCAGATGCTGTCATCAGGTCTCAAACCAACCCTCATGGTAAGCGTCCAAGTCATTCTGGGCCGGCCTCGCCCGGCGATTTCCACCTTTAAGAACCCACTGGATGCCACCAAAAATATAAAACGTAAAACTACTTTTTATCTGTCTACCCTTTTCCCAACTATGTATGTTGAGGTCTGCTTCCAGTCTAACCGGAGTCTGCTAAACAACAGTATTAAATAAAAAAAAACATAAGTAGGTACAAGTAAAATTTTCATGAAGTGCATTTCGGCAATTGAAACTACTTCATCTGATTTAGTACATAAAAAAACTACAACAGTACTCAGTATAAGTAGAACGTTATGTAGCAAATAACATTTTCTCAACACTAAGAGACGACTGATATTAATATAAAAAGCCAACAACAGACTAATTTGTCAGTTTCACGGTCGAATGCGCCCTGGAGCAATGGAGCAATGTAGCATCATCTTGGATAACGAATAATAAAGTAACGAACTGTAGATTGGCAGCGATCTTAGTGTTGCTAGCTCTTTCGTGGAATTCGTATTTGGTTTTTCGTACAGAGGTACAAAAACTCGTAAAAGAAAAGTTTTATACGTATCTGTTACTAAAATTGGTGATCAGTGGTTATTCAGTACTAGTAAAGTGTTAGGTCGTGGCATCGAAACCCACGCAGCCTTGAAGAAACGTCTCAGAAACAAAAAAATCGAAGATATCCTTCTACCAGGAAGGACGCCTGTGTCCCAGGAACCCAGGAGTGGATGATTGACTGATTATGTCTTTTATGACCACATCCCATGACACGGCGTTTATCTACAACCATCCCAAAGCATATTGATTCCATATAAGTAGTAGACCTTATTTGATGGGTCCTAGAACCTACTGAGGAATTTATTTTCAAAAGTTATTTCAGCTTACACTGACTTTAACATAACATTTATGTTTAAGTCCCATGCAATAGGGGTTGAGCCTATTGCCATCAACCGAGCATAAGCACTGATTTTAGTTATACTAAAACTGCTTCCACGACGATTTTAGGGAGACAAATGTAAGCCTTGCTTTTCATCAACATCACCAGCCCCAGCTGGACAGAGGCCTCTTCAAATTCTTCTCATCTAGCTCCTAGCCGCCCTGCGAAGATCGACGCTTCACTAAGCTTGGGGCAAGCCTTCCCACTTTAAGCTTGGCGATTTACGCTCTCCACTCAAGACCACGTCTACCCTTACAGTCATCAGTTCTTTGCTAAAATGGTCGACCCATCTGGAAGTGGCTGAAGTGGCCTTCAGTTTACTTATTCTGTGAGCTATTTCGACCACATTGGCTCTCTGCTGGATCCCCTCGATCCATCAGGGAGACTCCAAGCATAACCCGTTCCTTATCATGCTGAGTGACCTTGCCCTTACCCATGACTAATAACTATTCTATTTTTTGTCTCGAGAGGATTTGTCATTCTGAGGAAGAAACATTATTCGAACAATTTAGGGCATTAAAAATCCGATTTCTCAAGAGAGAAATGCCATTGATAAGACTTTATAACAATTGCAATTGCAGCTCGTACGAAAAGTCATTCCCACGTCTGATAAAAACTACTAAGTATATTATAATTATTTCTTTGTAGTTTACCGACAATGCCTCCGAAACCCCTGACAACAAACCCAGTTAACAAGTTTATTTTTAATAACCGACCTCCTTAAACTCAGTAGGTGGCTAGAGATGTTATCTGGCAACCCTCGGCATAGGTGACCGGCGCGGCGGCGGCGCACAGTCGGCCCCGCGCGCCATGCCGACGCGTCCCCGCGCCGCCACATGCGACCCATCCTGCCAGTGCTATCCGTGGGGGATGCGTAAGCTTTTGGGGTAAGCAGAGATCTAAGTTGCTTCAGAATTTGGAAGAGACTTGTGTCTGAATAGATAGGTGGACGTTTGGGATTCATGATGCAAACGTAGCTTGAAGTATGTTAAGATAGGCCTCAATGGGTTTTTACAATGGTGGTAAGGTACTTAGCGATTTTCAAGTAGTTAAACAAATCATGTAGTATTTATTACCTTTGTTGCGAACATAGTCTTATGTAAAAATTGGCTAAAAAGCCACCAACTCTATCATTGTATGTCTCTACCTGAGTCGTAAAATATTTACTGTCAGGAAATTGTAAACAGAAAATTCAACGTTTGAATGAATGTTGAGATAAAGTTAGCTACATTGAATGCTCAATTTAGTGTTGAAATCCATCTAAAGTATTCAAGTGACCAGGAACAGGACAGGGTCTACTAAACTAACCTTGTGGAAAGCCTATCTGAATATCACATGCGGGTATACCCACGGGGTAGACAGAAACGAGTTACGTATGTTTGAAGTTTGATTCAAAACATAACCCATCTTATACCTATCCCATAATACTTCTCAATTATCACAAAATCACAGCATCTCAGTGCACTTTGCCCACGAATTCTTATCTCGTGCTGCCCCATAGGTCATCCCATCGGCCAGGCGACACGGAGTCGACGTCGCGCGTCGTCGGCTTGTCGCGCCGCACCGACGCGTCTCTTCGCCGCCTCGCCGCCGCGCTGCGCCCGCCGGCCTGTTTATCTTCACGCTTTATGTCTTGGGGAGAAGGCAGTATTGGCCGGTAATTAGATGCATGGGGTAGTTGAGGGTTTAATGGAAATATAGATGGGGGTTCGTATGCAACTTCTGCCTGTAACTTTGAGTTTTTTTTTCCTCTTCTTAGCGTCTACCCATGGTAATATTATGACAGATTTGGCACTTTAAGTAAAATCCATCAGCTCCTCTAGGTAATTGTCAAACAGCAGAACAGACAGGACACGATATTTACCTTACTCCAGGGCAGAGTCCTCAATGAATGTCCACCTGAACAGGTTTCCTAACCAACAACAACTATTTTCCCTGAGTAGGCAGAGGAAACAGACATAGGTACTACACCACGCTACTAGTGTATTTCACCCGTTTTTAGGGTTCCGTAGTCACTAGGAACCCTTATAGTTTCGCCATGTCTGTCCGTCCGTCTGTCCGTCCTCGCTTAATCTCTGTGCCCGTTAGCACTGGAAAGCTGAAATTTGGTACCAATATGTTTTATTAGGGTAGCCCCCCTATATATAAACTGGGAAGTGTTTTTTTTTAATTTCAACCCTAACGTGTGATATATTGTTGGAAAGGTATTTAAAAATGAATAGGGGTTTCCTAAAATCATTTTTTGATAATGTCAATAATTTCGGAAATAATCGCTCCAAAAGTAAAAAACAATGTGTGTCCCCCCCCCTCTAACTTTTGAACCATAAGTTTAGAAAATATGAAAAAAATCAGAAAAGTAGAACTTTATAAGGACTTTCTAGGAAAATCATTTTGAACTTGATGGAAACAACAGTTTTGACAAAAAGTTGTACAAAATAATTTCTGGACTAAGTTTGTAGTATATTCGTATATGTAAGCATTTTTACATAATGGATACCCACCTTTAAACTCATAAGTGGGAACACTTATTGTGACGGACGGGAAACTACGAAACCCTACACTGAGCGTGGCCCGACACGCTCTTGGCCGGTTTTTTTTAACATCATCATCGTCATCATTTCAGCCGAAAGTAACATAGTTATGTTTAAGTCCCATGTAATAAGAATCGAGCCTATATTGCCAGCCACCAGGCACAAATACCAACTCTGTGCTGCTACTGCGAATTCTTGAGCATTATTTTGACAACCTTCTTCGAGGATAAATCGAAATTGCTGTACTGGCCAGATACATAGGACCAGCGGCCGGCAAAAGATGTATGAAAATCCATATCTGTCGTGTTTAGCGGCTCGATCGTGTTTAAAAATGGAACGATCTTTTATTCTGAAACATGGCAACCATAGACTCCAAACCAATAATACTTTGCTCGACGTCAAAGATGATGGAAGTAGGTACTACCTTAGCTAACAGCTTAATTTTCGGTGAAAATTAAGTTCTGAAAATGCTTGGACCTGGATAGTTTACAACTGCAAATATGCACTGCACTATGGAAGAGACACTATGATTGAAAGTTAGCAAACCAAGCAAGAATCCAGATAAATCTGCTCCACTTTAAGGGTTAGCGTTGTTTACCACTTCGCTCCGATGACCTAGTACCACTTGTCTAGTATCCGCTCGCTCCGCTCCGCTCTCGTCGCTTGTTCTGAAACTGTAGCACTACAGCAACCTGTCAGAACATCGAGGTTGACTGATTATGAAGATGAGAAATTAATACTCACAAGAGTGTTACAGCTTTGTGTCCCGCCACATAAGAGCTTAGAGCGAGTGATTTTGATCGAACAGCGTTTTAAACGAAGTGGTTCCAAGAATTTTGTTGAAAATTGGTTTGAATCTATATGAATTTCGTTGAAAGTTAATCTCATTGGAGATGGCACTTGTTGGTGCAACATTAGTTTTGCAAACAACTAATAGTTTTCATGACAGCTGACGGGGCAGTGTAAGTCTTCTGTTTTAAGTACATAGATTCGTTAGACGTTTTCTAAACACTGTCCACTATACTTAGAAGAAAAAAATCGTTTTAAAGTTTATACAGCGTGTACCAGATGAGGATGGGAATGGGGTCACTATGGGACAGATGATGTTTTTTTCTCGATTTTGATGGTGGTCCCTTGGACACAGTAGTTCAGTCTGATGGACTGAATCACACCCTGAAATATGAGCACACCTTTCTGGTACACGCTGTATACTGCTTGTTACTGTACTGTGTCTATCTAATTATAATTAAACACAGAGTTAGTGTAGGATTAGACATTAAAATTACTAAACAAAAGCTTGTCTCAATATCTTGCTTACTCTACCTACCCACACGTGAAGATCTTGGTAGAGTAATATTTTCAATGTTTTGTTAAATTAATACAAGTACCTGGATCTTCTGACCACTAAAATATCTATCAATATCTACAGGGTGACAGAGCTGGAAGTAAAAACCTGCAGAAGCACCAACACTAAAATAATCAAAAGAGGCTTTCACTATCTTGATCTACCCCAGTATCAATAGTAAAGCTTCTTTGCCCATCTTTAAAATCTAACGGAAAACCTTGCAAAATAGTCTCATTACCAGTGGCTCCAAGACAGTCGTCCGGCGACACACAGTCGCACATCCCGGTGTCGCTGTGTCGCGTCCCGTCGCCGCCACATTACGCATCTGTAGCACGTGGCGCGATGTAAACATCACGGTGTTTACATCATAGGAACAACATGTAAGATGGAGTTAGAGATAGCGAGGTTTTAAAGATTTTGGATAGGTATGGTAGTAAAACTAGTGAAGATATAGATAGAAAACTATACTAATATTACGGAGTAGCAGAGAAGAATGCCGTGTGGTATCCGGCAGATAGCCGTGTGGTGTCCGGCAGAGTAGAATAGAACCAACCCATTACACTCACGGGTGTCGTATAAGGCGACTAATGTCTGAGGCAGAACACCTTGCGCCTCCGTAGACCTGAAAATGGGCAGCAGCGTTTTCTGTTAGTCTGTCATCACTGCAATCTCCAATCCGCCTGCCAAGCGTGGAGATTACGGCAAATTCATCCCATCATGGGAGAGGCTTATGTCCAGCAGTGGACGTTATGGGCTGATGTAGTAGGTAGTAGTAGTCGAGAAGAATGGAAAAAAACCGGCCAAGTGCGAGTCGGACTCGCACACGAAGGGTTCCGTACCATTGACTATATTTAGTATTTGTTGTTATAGCGGCAACAGAAATACATCATCTGTGAAAATTTCAACTGTCTAGCTGTCACGGTTCATGAGATACAGCCTGGTGACAGACAGACGGACAGACGGACAGACAGCGAAGTCTTAGTAATAGGGTTCCGTTTTTACCCTTTGGGTACGGAACCCTAAAAAGGACATACGTTGCTTCTTACTATACTTACTTCTTAAGTTCTTACCATAGACAATTATAGTCTGTAGCGTTGACAAGTGAAGTCGGAACGTTCGGTGTGACCGAGCCGATTATTATTAATATTTCGTTTAATCTTATAGTTTTGTTTGTATACAAATAGTGTTTATTTTATTTAAGTGAGTATAATGTTTTATTTAAGGTGTAAATGATTTTGTGTCCGTAGTTGTGACCGTGACATCACAGTGGGCCCTATCAGAATACCAGCGCTGCGGTATTTGTTTTTCATCTATCGCAGCATCATGCTGAGATAGGAGCCTTTGTTGGCCTCGCACAGGTCTTTTTTAGGGTTCCGTACCCAAAGGGTAAAAACGGAACCCTATTACTAAGACTTCGCTGTCTGTCCGTCTGTCCGTCTGTCCGTCTGTCTGTCACCAGGCTGTATCTCATGAACCGTGACAGCTAGACAGTTGAATTTTTTACAGATGATGTATTTCTGTTGCCGCTATAACAACAAATACTAAAAACAGAATAAAATTAATATTTAAGGGGGGCTCCCATACAACAAACGTGATTTTTTGCCCTTTTTAGGGTTCCGTACCCAAAGGGTAAAAACGGAACCCTATTACTAAGACTTCGCTGTCTGTCCGTCTGTCCGTCTGTCCATCTGTCCGTCTGTCCGTCTGTCCGTCTGTCCATCTGTCTGTCACCAGGCTGTATCTCATGAACCGTGACAGCTAGACAGTTGAAATTTTCACAGATGATGTATTTCTGTTGCCGCTATAACAACAAATACTAAAAACAGAATTCAATCAATATTTAAGGGGGGCTCCCATACAACAAACGTGATTTCATTTGCAGTTTTGTCTAATGTTTTTAAATAATGGTACGGAACCCTTCGTGCGCGAGTCCGACTCGCACTTGGCCGGTTTCTTTTATTATTTAGTTTTAGATTATTTTTTTTGTAGTTCCTGTGCTTGTCCCAAATAAATATTTTTCTTTCTTTCTTCTTTCTTCTGCCCACTCCAAATAAGTTGGGATAATGGCAGGAGAATGGGGATGATGAAGGATGAATGAGATAACCAGTCCTACGCAGTTAGTTACATCTTGGTAGACTGGAAGTTGATTACTGCGATACCCGAATGATGAAATAATAAGAATAATCTACTGTTTCAAAAAGTACATTCAGTGCATTGATTCCTGAAACTCACACTAAAATTCCCTGTGTTGTGACTTTGTGGTGTGAGTTCAAGGCTCCTTCGTTCCGTTTACATTTTATTGTTACACAAATAGTAGTATCCGCTACAATAAATTTCTAAATCTATAGTCTAATCTAAAAAAAAAACCGGCCAAGTGCGAGTCGGACTCGCGCACGAAGGGTTCCGTACCATTATTATCAAAAAAAACCGGCCAAGCGCGAGTCGGACTCGCGCACGAAGGGTTCCGTACCATTATTATCAAAAAAGGGCAAAAAAATCACGTTTGTTGTATGGGAGCCCCCCTTAAATATTAATTTTATTCTGTTTTTAGTATTTGTTGTTAAAGCGGCAACAGAAATACATCATCTGTGAAAATTTCAACTGTCTAGCTGTCACGGTTCATGAGATACAGCCTGGTGACAGACAGACGGACAGACAACGAAGTCTTAGTAATAGGGTTCCGTTTTTACCCTTTGGGTACGGAACCCTAAAAAGGGCAAAAAAATCACGTTTGTTGTATGGGAGCCCCCCTTAAATATTTATTTTATTCTGTTTTTAGTATTTGTTGTTATAGCGGCAGCAGAAATACATCATCTGTGAAAATTTCAACTGTCTAGCTGTCACGGTTCATGAGATACAGCCTAGTGACAGACAGACGGACAGACGGACAGACGGACAGACAGCGAAGTCTTAGTAATAGGGTTCCGTTTTTACCCTTTGGGTACGGAACCCTAAAAACAAAAAAAAGGAATACATAAAGAAAACAGTTATTGGTTACTAATGATATTGATATGTATATTTGTATGAATGTTGTGTGTGCGTGTGTGTTTGTGGTGCGTATGTGTGTGTGTGTGTTGGGAGGGTGAATTAAGAGTTGTGTTGGTGTTGTGACACTGATGTGTCTGAATGAATGTCCTATACCTACCTGTAAGTTGTATATGAAAGTTTGTGATTTAGAGTTGTGTGCGTTTTTTAGGATAAGAGGCTTTCGGTCAAATCATAGTCCAGTTTAAGAAGCCATTTTGTTACCGTACTTTTACATTTATTATGTGTTAGTTGCAGAATTTTGAAAGATCAGGAACGGTAGAAATTTGTTCAGAAGGCCTTAACAAGCGGCAATCGCTTTTTACAAAAGCTTACGTACTTTATAGCTCATGTTAATCTAATGCATATTGACTTTCCATCACCGTTATCACTGATAGAAATCATTACACGGTTTAGATCCTCAGTCGAAAATGACTAATTGGCCCCAAAAATATTCCATGCTAAATATAAACCTCCAAGTACCTGTTACATACAATGTTCAAGCACAAAATGCTACTACGCAATGATTTATTTACTTCTGTAGTTAAAAGGTACCTACATGAATATTCCTAAGTTGTTCATTTCATGGGTGTTTACACCCAACAAACTGTTACACCCCATAGATTCTCATAAAGGACAGAGAGAAGTTTCATAAAGTTGCCTGGAGCCCTGCCCACCGCCGTTGGACGCAGCGTGAGGCAACAAGATCACAAACAGACCGGTCACCTTTGGCTAGAAGCCGCGCCGTGTCGACGCCTCGCTCTATTGATGCAGTTCCATCCATTGTTATAATAGATGTAATTGGAAAAACCGTACGAATTTTGTGGATAGGATATTTTTGATAGGTATTTGTTACGAGGGATTTCTATAATTTATGGAGCGTTGGTAGTTTAATTAACCCAGGAAGTGCAGGCCACAGACCGCATAGCTTTGCATGGTTAACTATTAATCTTAACAATTTCCAACTACCAAGTATTGTAAACTTTACTGGAAAAAGTTAGCTTACAAGTTGGGAGCAATTTTACTAATTTGCGTTTTTTTAGGCCAACACAAGCTAGAAAATCTACCACCTTCAAAGACTTCAACAACTTTTTCTGAATGGTAATTCAAAGACTACAACAACTTTTTATGAATGGTAATTTTTAAATTGCCCCACAATGAGGACTGTTCCACTAAAGTTTATTATGCCACTTACCAACCAGACCACACTGTTCTGATGGTCGCTCAAATAAAGACACAACGCGAGAATCGAACCCGCGTGTCCCTTCTTACCTTCGCACTTAGTAACCTTCAGCTGTTTGTAAGTCTAAGTTCCATGGTCAGCCATAGATTTTACGATCCAAACTAACAAGGATAGAGGAACAAATATGCAGTATTTGTTATTCTTTATATCCTTATTAGCATCGGCGACGAGATGTCGGTGCTGATGGCCAGAAAAGTGCTTATTATGGTAAATAGGAGCTAATTAGATATGCGGAGGAAGGATCGCTATTGTTTTACAATCGATTTGGTTATGTAGTAGATGGTCTCTGCTACAGCTTGAAAAATTTGGATAAGTAATTGAGACGACAACAGCCCATAACGTCCACTGCTGGACATAAGCCTCTCCCATGATGGGAGGAATTTGCCGTAATCTCCACGTTTGGCAGACGGATTGGAGATCGCAGTGATGAAAGACTAACAGAAAACGCTACTGCCCATTCTCTGGTCTACGGAGGCGCAAGGTGTTCTGCCTCAGACATTAGTCGCCTTATACGACACCCGTGAGTGTAATGGGTTACTTCTATTCTACTCTGCCGGATACCACACGCTAAGTAATTGAGAACGAATAAAAAATTGTTTTGCGAAAAATAAAACCGACTTAAAAAAAAACACAATAAAGAGAAAAATAACTTTGGCTTCAGAAGCCGGTGAGAAAAACACCAAATCAATCAAACAAACGTCAAGCTTCGAAGTCGGTGACCTTTGTTTGATTGATTTAGTGTTTTTGTCACCGACTTCTTCTGCATTTTTTTTAATTTATTTTTTTCATTTTTCGTTGTAATATCCTATACAAATATTTATTATGCATTTATTTTACATTTTTAACAATACATGTCATGGCTTATCCCCAATAAATAGAACTTAACATACCTAAACTGTCGAAATTTGGGTGTATTGTACACACTGCAAACTAGTTCGGTTTGCAGGGCACACTAACAAAGTTATTGGTGTGCGTAAAGTCAACGGCTGTCTGGCTTCGCCTATTTATTAGTGTTTGCGCTTTACAATAACCCGTTGTCCACCCACACACTTGCAATTTCTTGTCACTTGATGTTGCATGGAATATGAAGCATAGATTTAGCCAATTTAACAATCTTCTCCGTGGCGCAATGGTCGAGCGTGCGGTAAACAGTATCTTACGCCGCCAGCGCCTAGCGCCGAAGTTCAAATCCGACTGCCAGACACATCGGTGTTTTTGTATGTTTTAATGAAACGTTTTACATTTGTTTTACCAGCCCATTGCTTATACACCTATGCCACAAGACCAGTTAGCAACAACGTGAAATTTATGCTTAATATTCTTTTCCTACAAAATAGTCCTAACCGTTTTCAATCACGGCGGCCAATCTTAGTGAAGACTAGCTAAACACACGCGTGTTTGCTGACTTATTGTGAGACGTGAGGCGAAGTAATACACCAGTTGACTTTACGCACACCAGCATTATATTGGTGTGCTCTGCAAACCTAACTAATTTGCTGTGTGTACACATCTGCGTACCCCTCAGAGCATACAGGCTTAATGTTACGTCATGATTTTGTATAAACAATAAACATCCAAGCGATTGCAGCAATCATGACCGATTTATCGTCTATTTTTGAAGAGTTCCATTGTATATCTCCGAATATCAGCATCAGATCTTCACCAAGTTTAAATGGGACTACCACAGGAGTATACTCTATCGCTCTAGTATACTCTATCTCTCTCTCTACAAATGGGGGAGAAATCGGTGAACATACATAAAATGAAGTACTAAAGTGACACAAAAAACATATCGCGTTGATGTCTTTTTGAAGTCCTTTTCTTGGTTATATACTCTATGTTAGATCCCACGACTGAAATAAAAAAATGTTAATAAAATGAAAACTACTGGGCCAAACTATGTTAAATTATGGGACCAAATGACAACTATTCCGCATCAGACTAAAAAAAAATCACGTAAATCAGATCATAAATCTCAGCGTAATCAGTGTACATACATAAAAAAATAACAATCGAATTGAGAACCTCCTCCTTTTTGAAGTCGGTTAAAATACGTCTTCACGGGAAAATTCATTTCACTAAATATTTTATATATATAACATTATTAAGAGTATTCTACAATTGATTTATTTTAATATTTCTTTACTTATAGATCGTGAATATATTCGGAAAAGACGGACAAGTAAATAGTGTCTTTATCACAATTGTACGAATAATAATTCCTGTTTTTGTAGAGCACCTTAACAGCCCTAAAAATAATGCAGACAATTATAAGGAACCAATTCTGAAATGTTCAGTATGAATGAACTAAAGCCTATAAAACCTATAAAAACTAACCACTTTTTAGCTACATTTACAAGGTGTAAACGGACCCTACACCGAGCACACTCAACCAAGCATTCTGTACATCATAATAAGTGACTCTACGCAAAAAATTTTGCTGGGATTTTGTTTTTGGGCTGAAAAATCTCGTTTTACGTTAAAACTCAATGTAAAGCACTGAAAACATTGTGCTGATATGCATTAACTAGTAAACGTGTCATGGAGGTATTTATAAAGTAAAGCTACTAAGAAAACTTTTAGAAAAGTCGGAGCGGAAAGTCGGTCCGTAACTACGTGGTTACGGAGATATTGGAGGTAGTAGGTTCAGTATGATGATAATGATGACGTGGAGAACAAGTGCCTGTCAGCTTCGTTAAGGTTCTATTTAGGTTAAAGAAACTTTATTCTCAGTAAAGACCAATATCACTCACTTGAGAACAATACTAGAATTTAAAATTACATAAAGTTCGTCGCCATCAGTTACAAACTATACTACACGCATTCAATGCCTTCATTTCTTTAGAAGTGCTCGATCCGCTTTAATATACTGACCAAGTTGAGTTTTGCTATTATAAGAAATTTTGAATGCATTGAAAGAGTGCAGCTCTTTCAATGCATTCAAAATTTCTTATAATAGAGGGTATTCTATTAAAAATTTACACCTTTTATGAGATTCATATACCTTTACCTATATCTTTACTTGAGAGACAACCCAAGAAGTCCCAGGACCTAGGTTCAAGCAGTTTTTAAACTGGGTCATTCACGATCAGTGTGTCAACAACTTTACAAGAGTTTACTAACTTACAAGTTACATGACTACCAACCCTTAATGAAACAGACAAGACAGAAGCTTATTCATATCCATAATTACACACTGACTTTAAAAACTCCTCTCAAAAGGAAGTATGAATGATTCACCAAAGCAACCGGCGACTCAGTCCGAGGTCCGGCGTCTAACTGTCGGGAGCGACGGCCAAACTACACTGTTTTTATGATATCTACTAACTATTCTGTATGTGTCGTTTGTACTTGTAGCGTTATTGTTTGACAGGTAACTAGTAAAACAAATGAATTTAGTTGTGGGATGTTTCGGCAAGTAATTGTGGAGATATTTGATTCGGGGGATTTCCAAAAGGTGATTCTGGACTACATGTGGAGATTAGTGACTTGTGGCGACACTTGAAGGAGGCCTAGCCCAGCAGTGGACGTCTTTCGGCTGTAATGATGACGATGAATGAAGTGACTTGTGACAGCAGAAGGTGGCTCAATGGTAACTGTTCGAATCCATGTCACCTTTTTTTTATTTTATTTTTTTTCGGATGGGAAATCATCAAATTAATAACTCCTCCCGCTCTGGGCGGAGCAGGATAATGTCAGACTTTTACTGACTAAAACCCATCCATTTTCCTTCATCGCCCTTTGTGTTCCGGGGCCACGGTATCTCTTTCGAACAGTCCCGCAACCCCGGAATCCACATGGATTCCGGGGTTGCGGGGTATCGAAGATTAGATACTCAAGGTTACATAACCTTGAGTATCTAATCTAATTCATCATTACTCGCTACACGCTCTCAAAACGGTGGAGGAAAACATCGTGAGTGATCCGGCTAGACATATGAAATGTCATATGTCTAGCCGGATCTCTCACGATGCCACCACTGGGGCCCAGTGTGGGTTGGTGAATGCACTAACCCACACTGGGCCCCAGTGGTGGATTACGGCCCACCTCCGCTTCCAGCGAAGAGAACGATGTTTCAATAAGAACTTTTAAAAGCTGATTATGCTATAATTTGTTTGACGGCGTGGTTGGCAGTGGCTGAGTGATTGGCTGCGGCGCTGCGTGTCGCGGGTTCGACCCCCGCACGGAACAAAGATTTGTATGGCATACAGGTAGTTGTTACGGGTCTGACTGTTTGTGTATGTAAGTTTGAATGTAAACGCACCCACGATACAAGAGAAATTCCTGTGTGGCAACGTAAAAACGCCAAACTAAAAAAATACCTTTTTGCAAAAAACAAAAACCGACTTCAAAAAACACAAACACAAAAAAGTGAAGTCGGTGACCTTTGTTTGATTCATTTAGTTTATTTTTGTCACCTCCTTTTTGAAGTCGGTTAAAAAAACACTGTCGTTAACTTCCAAGAACATAACAACCTGAGCTAAACAAATGGTTGAATATATCCGAAGTACCTACCTTTATATCATTTAATAAACAACATAGAGTGAAGTGATAACACTCTTTGGATAACTTTAATGAAAATCTTGCTTACTCATACTCTTGCAGTAAGTATTGTCAAAACAACTCTTGTTTACTCGACTGCACTACAACAAAGGCGGTGTTATGGCTTATTCAGAACTGGACAAACCTATTTTAAAATGGGTCGGGGGGCTTTCGGGACCAGGACCACGGTCCCGAATTCCCCCTAAATATTTTTGAGTGGTATTTTGGGACCACAAGAAAACAAAACAAAGTTATGTCTTAGGAAAGTACGGTCAACCAAACATATTATTTCGTATTGAGTCGTTCGTCAACTAGTCCCACATGCCTACGGCCCATTTGGGACGAGTTGATGAAAATCGAAATAAGTAATATTTTCGTTCTGCAACTCGTCCCACGTATGAAAAAAGTATAATCAGTAGTAAAAGTGTTAGTGTGGAAAAATTATTGCTTACAAAATATATTATTATTATTACATATTATTTTATTGCATTCCACCTTGAGCTCTGTTTCAGGACACTTGCGCAAAAGGCATTTGAGCGAAGGACACTTGCGCGAATGGGCACTTGCACGACTGGACTTTTGATGGCCACTGGGGTTTACTCTTTATAGAAATATAACATCACGCTTGTTATTACTAAGTAATTACTAAGTTTTGTTATTACTTGTTTTACTAAGTTTGAAAAGTTTTGTTATTACTAAGTAATATAACATCACGCTTGTTATTACTAAGTAATAACAAGCGTGATGTTAAAATATTCGGGTTTTCCATCATGGGTGTCGTTTCCATGGTTCTATGGGTCGCTGATAACGAAAATGATGTCAAACTGAACATCCAAGATGGCGCCGACGAAAGTTTTCGGTTTCTACATCATAGGTGTCGTTTCCATTTCATCCGAAAATTTTCCTCGGCGCCATCTGGGATTTTCATTTTGACCTCATTTTAGTTATCAGCAATTTTAGTTATTAACTCTATTTGCAAAATGTGGGTGTTACTACAGACTACACCTCTGCCTAACCATGTCAAGAAATACAACCGTGATGTTATGTTTCCTTACCCCGCAGATCATCCTCAAAATATAAATATATTCGCACATCAATTAAACATGTTTTATGGTAAACGGTGGCGCTGTTCTGATTTATTCAAAACGTTTCATCGATATTCAGTTAGTTTGATTTACGGCTCGGTTTAAAACAGTCACGGTTTGAGAATCAATCTGTAACTCCACGAACACGTTTCAGGAGACTTCAATCTATCTAGAAACATTTCTATATTACCACGAAGAGAAGAGTGGAAAGCTGTGGTCCGCCTTGGCCCAGCAGTGGGACAACATAGGCTAAAGAAAAAATGCCGTAACGGGGAGGCCTTTGGCTTTGAAAGGGGAGAAGGCTAAAAAAAAAAGCGTATTGCAATGACTGCTGTTTGTCTAACACTGGTGTCGATTCTGTTGTGCACAAACTAAACTTAATTTAGGCTATTACTATATTTTACTAAAAAGCAGTACGAGAAAAGGACGGCTATATCTATGAACTAAATTAGATATGTCAAACTAGTTTATGCCTTGCGCTTCACCGTGTTTTTAGTCGACATGCTTTTACGTGCACCCTTCATTTATATGGAAATATTAGTTCCGACTAAATTTGACAGCTCTAAATTACGTCCGTCTCTTTCTCGTTTTATTAGAGAGAAAAAGGTAGCAATAGCCTAAATTAAGTTTAGTTTGGTGCACAACAGAATCGACACCACTTTAAACAAGTGGTCCTAAGGTCGATTCCCAGGACGGGCGAAGTTGTATATTTAGTTTTCCATTAGGAATTTCTCAGTAGATGACATGTGTGGATTGGTGCTCGGTTGAAGGCAATAGATACGCCCCCTATCACCATAGCCAAATGTGGGTAAACTGTGGGAACACCTCTGCCCTCGGTGATTACAGGTGTAATGTAATGTTGTGTTAAATTGGGATAGGTAAGGTCAAGGGGATGATAATTCTAGCCAGATACCTAAAACTTTTGGCACTTAATGGTTTCATAAATCTGTCCGTAGACTATTGAGAGTAAGATTAATCAAAGGGATTTAAAATTAATCTTTCGATTAACGATTAAAGGGCTCGATAACTAGATCATAAATAGATCAATTGAATGTTACGTACTGCTGAAACCGCAAATGGATCATTGTCCCAAGAAGTCTTATTAGAAACGCTTTAATCATTGAGTCTCTTCAATGATTATGGAGTTCCATTCCATAATTAATTTTGAAACTTTCTATCGAGGAAAAAATATTGTTACGTCGTATGTTTCATCGGTAGTAATTAATGTATACCCAGCTCGTAACAATATCAACATTAAAACATTTTCTTTAAAAATATTGAAACGCGTAAGTTTCAGTTCTACTGCACCTCTGTACCGATTTGGGTTCGCTATCCGAATTGCTAATGAGATCGCTGTAACACCTAGCCGCGATGCGATGTGATCAATCATTATAGGTACCTACACCAATATACGTATATCTGTGTGAAATATTTTCGGACGAAGAAAATAAAGTATCTACTTACTTATATGTTAAATGGAAACTTCCCTATGTTGTTGTAGTTGATCAAAAGTGATGCAGGTAAGTATATGTTTACTAGCTTCTGCCAGCGGCTTTGCCCGCGTGATGTTTGATAATAATTGTCCCATGGGATCTTACTACCGGGATAAAAAATATCCTATGTTTTAAAAAAACTACGTTATAAACTACATGTGTGCAAAATTTCATACAAATCCGTTCAGTTTTTGCGTAAAAGAGTTACAAACATTCATAAAGTAGGATGGCTTTAAAGATAATGACTAGTAGCAAAATGGTGTCTAATTAACTGTCTAATCTTAGGTACACCAAAGTTACGTAAAAGTACTGAAAATCTTTTCATAGAGCTTGTAAATGGCAATTTCGATATCCAATTTAAGAACTATTGTTTATTGGAGACCGTAGTTTTCTACTGCAAATTTTGCAGGTAGGTACTTATGTTTCAGCAGAGTTTTCCACCTAATTTTCATTACAATTTATTGCTTCACAACATCTTCATTTATCAAAGACTACTTGCTAACATTACATCCAAATAATTAATCAATAGTAAAGCATAACAGAATTATTAGCAGTGGCAGAATTGTTTACGTCTTGTGCCCGCGACGACGCGCCGCCGCCGTACCGACGCTACTTTTTGGCGCCAAATTCAGGCGCCACCGCCATTTTGACACATTCACATGATTCTTGACAATAAAAATAATTTGGATCTGTAATGTGCTGCCATTGATATCTCATAAGTAGGTAGGTTGATATCGTTTGATTTTGTCTTAATAAAGTATTTAGATTAGTTTATTTTGGTAAATGCTGTTATTGGGGCTAGGTAAAAGCTATTTTGGTCAATGTCCTATTTGCTTTTGTAACTTATTTTCAGAATTGAGGTAGGCAATTAAGTACCGACTATGTTACTTGAGAATTCCATTAGCTTCGAGTTCGAGTGTCCGACATTGTACTAGAGTACAATGTCGGACACTCGAACTAAGTAGAGAGAAATAAACACTTATTATATTTATTTGTTTATTTATATTGGCACTTCAAAGTCTTACTCACTCAAACATACGAAAACAGAAATTACACACAGTTTTTCTTATTGCACTGCTGAAATTAATTCGTTTTTGATCGCTGGTCCTAAAAGAGTAAATGCAGAATGGATTAGTCCATTTGACATTTTGACTACAGCTCTTGGATCTACTATTAGTAAGAATGTCGTAGAATTCTTAACTTATGTACAAGGAAAACGAAAACTTAGTAGAAGAAGGACATCATCAACGCATCAGTGGTTCTGAGTGATGGGAACGAATGAACGGAAAAGAGACTTTATTATTTACTTCCTTTTTGGACATTGCGGACAAGTTAGAATGAATGAAATATGGAAACATCATTGCTTTGCCACGGTAATTTCGAAGTGTCAGCGAATTTTTCAGTGTTTCAGGTGTCGTGTCGCTGTTGCGACTTGAACTTATGAAGCTCAACGGTCCGATGAACAGATCCAACGTTAACACATTTCTGTAGGCTGCAAGAAATAAGTTCTGTTAAACAATCATAAAAATACTTATGATCTACATAGTCCTCCAGATCCCTATTTGATTTGTCTACTAGGAATTAGACATCTCATTTAACATCCCTTGCGGCGCGGCTAAGTTCAGCGGCATATGCTATTAGAAAAATTCGTCAATTTACTGATGTAGATACCGCTAGACTGGTCTATTTTAGTTACTTTCATAGTATAATGTCTTATGACATTTTGCTATGGGGACGGGCTGCAGATATTGAGTCTATATTTATTCTGCAAAAAAGAGCCATCAGAGCCATATATAATCTTCGTAGGCGCGATTCTCTAAGGGAACTGTTTAAGGATATTGGCATCATGACGGTACATTGTCAGTACATCTACGAAAACATAATGTACGTCAGAAAAAATCTGCACCTTTTTGGTAAAAGAGGTGATAGACATAATTACAGTACTAGAAATAGGGACCAACTCGTTCAGCCAGGCTTCAGACTCGCTAAAGTAGACTCATCTTTCATGGGGTACTGTTTGAGATGCTATAATAAAATTCCACAAAGTATTCTTGAACTGAATGAGACGAAATTTAAAACATGTATCAAACGCACACTATGTAAGCAAGCTTATTACAAGTTGGGCGATTATATCGCTGATAAAAATGCGTGGCTCAATGCTGGTCCTGCTCCACATGGACAGGGGCGCATAAATTGATAGCATTAAATTGTATTGTTGGAGCTGCTGAAGATTGTACAACTATCTTTGCATTGTATAGAATCAATCTCTAGTATTATATAATCGCATAGCCCATATTGTGTGAGTACTATGTACTAGAAAGCTATCATTCACTGAAATCCTACGTTTTTATTTTTATTTCTTGACTTGAATGTGCCCTGGCGGTTGAGAGTATGTCATGCTCACTCTATCTAATGTCTCGCTGATGGTGGCGCGTGTGTTAGATCATTTAGTTCCCTTCGAAATGGTTGAGCTGAATGGTGCTGATCCATGCGTCATGTTCGTGAACGGGCGCTGTCAGTTGCGACTGATCATCTCTTAGTTGCCATGGCTTATTTGAATGTTTATTTTTTAATTGTATTTTATTGTTTTTACTATGGACACTTTTAACGTGCACATCTTGCTACATTGTTCTCACATAATATACCATCTTAACATGAATGATGTAACCAAGATTTTGTAACAACATTTTGATTTAAAAGAGTGTCCATGGAGTTTCTTGCCCGTTCTTCTCCATAGAGATCTACGCTAGGGAATGGGCAACTACAGTACTTTCACAGTTTTTATGTCTTGTGATTGTGACTGTAGCTACATTTAATTTTCATTTTTGTTTCGACAATTCAAAAGTGCCTGGAACTGGCCTACTTGAAATAAATGCTTTGATTTTGATTTTGATTTAGAAAAAGCTTGTAAAATCTTTCAAGGCCTAGTTTTCAAACCAGGGCATAACATTGTTCATTTCCGCTTAAAACTTTTACTTAATAGAATTAAGTATTTCATCATTGGAGACAGAAAAAAGATAAATGTCGTCGGCAGGTCATAAATAAGATAAAACTAACACTTTATGGAGCTATGGTCTGATTTAAATAAATAAATAAAATTAAATAATTAAAAGAAAATCTGTTTGCCAGAGTGACTGCCCAGTGAGCAATGCGGAAACGGGATAAATCCAAATTCTCCGTCAATGAGTTGAAACCTGTCTACCACTACTTATAGCCTACAGTCATTTAGAAATCAAAAAATTTCAATAAAATAGCAAAAGATTGTGCAATTTAGTCATGTGTTAATTTTGTTTAAAAGGGTGTAACTTACTGAAATTGCATTTGATAGAGAGAGATGCATAGCAGAAGACGTGCAATGCATGATCTACTCTTCAGGTCTTCTGAGGTGGTTAAATAGTGAATAGCGAAGCGAACCCCATAAAGAACATACCATTTTTTTATGTGGTGGTACAACCCTATGTGGAGTGTAAGGCATGTGATCGTCTGTATATCGTCAAGTGCATAGAGTAGTTTTAGAATCAGCTAAGAGATACTATTGTTAACAGATAGGTAATTCTTGCCTCATTAGTCTTTATAGTCGTCTGCATTTACATTTATGCTAGTACATAGCATGGTCGGACAAAGTATAGCCACTGGCCCTGGTCACAAATAAATTGGGTTAAAAAGGGCAGAAGGATGACCTTATCAATTTCATAGACCAAAACCTGTGGAGCTATCATATTATAAGTGGCTGCAGTGAGGTCCCAGAGTCGATTCCTTTGGTGTAATACGTAAAAAATTGAATTCAATTTTTCAGTGAAAAGATACATCATCTGATGAAAGAAACGGCGATGGGTATAAGCAAAACGTAATTAAGTAGAAATATTTAAAGTTGCAACATTGTCTTACCTAACTTTTGCAGGTCTTGATAGTTTAACCTAGTTTCCAATGAACCTCAGCCTAAGTTCAAAGCAGTTTGTCAGACACTAAGTTAACAAAGTTATTACACGATTCCAATACGTTCAGTTCAAAGGTTCTCGATGACTATCAAACAATAACTTAACTGTCTTATTATACAATTAAACTGATACCAGAAAACATTACATCTATCATACATTAAACGATCGGCTAGATCAAGAAGAAATCGCCGATGGAACAATAAGCTAAGCAAATGAAGTGATTTCTATTTTTAGTAATGACATTCGTTCTAGTCGAGTGTGCTCCGCGGATGTCCTCAGGGGATGACTTCCATCCCCCTGGCGGCACGTCAAAGGATCAATAAATCCCCCCTCTTCCTCCTAATTTATATAATAGTGTCACAATGCAATGCAAACATTCAAAAACTGTTGGACAGAAATGCGGAGGCTATGAAGTAAGCGGGGAGGCAATACGTGGCGGGAAGTTATTGTTGGCACTCTTTTGTGCAAGGTCTCCTCTGCGAAAGGGAGATTTTGCGAAAGGGACATTTTGCGAAAGGGACATTTTGCGAAAGCGGCATTTTGCGAAAGGGACATTCTGAGAAAGGGACATTTTGCTACCTGTAGTCATTTTGAGAAGTAGTCATTTTGCGACTGAGCCCTTTTTACATTCACAATAGGCGACACGTAAGTGAATGCATTCGGGCATACGCTTAGGTGTAGCGAAAAGCGCGTTGTTGTTGTTGCCATTGAGTCTGTCAGTCTGCAATAACGGATGTTAGTTCAATCGTACATTAATCTTGTGTCTTTTGATTACTATTAGCTCATACCTTAATTTAAAAAGCTTCGTATTTTATAGGTTTCGCAAAAAAAAAATGCTAGGTGGATGGATACCAAAAAAACAATGCAACAAACAACACAAAAACAATGACTATAAAAATCACAATGTATCATAAACGAACGTACTAACGTACGTACGAACGTACTACTAATAACTACTAAACGTTTATTGCATTAGTACAATAAACGTTTACCGCCAATCGTCACCACTCACCACACACGAACCCCTTAATTGAATTCCACGAAGCATTTACTCAGTTTACTTCATGATCCGTACCCAGAAATCGTGCTACATCCGGTAGCTCAGTCATCAGTTCATCACCACATATCAGTAGCTGGAAAACCGCTTTTAAGCCTCGTCCACAGCCTAGCGCGATGCGACTTGTGCCAAGTGACACTTTTCTTCTTGCGAAAATACGATTATCGATTTAAAAGCCACTCATTTCTCAAGAAAACTGGAAGGTACTTCGTATCGCCAATTTCAGGTTTGCCAAAAAAAAAAGAACGCGACGATCGCGTATACGCGTGAAGATCGTACCTAAACGATGGGTTTGGGCGATGGACTTGGCGAAGTCCGTCGTCTAAGCAAATAGGCCCGAGTTGGCGTCGCGTGGTGTTTCCGCGCGCCTCACACATAGAATGACAGGGACAGACTAGCTCACTCCTCCCCTTAACCTGATACAGGGTTTGTCGCAAGCAACGTTCGGCCGCATCCGGTTAGACTGGACCCCAAAATCGTCAGATGATGATGATGACAGAAGCATGCACATTGGTTGTATGCAAAAGATGTTGTACGAGGATAGGTACAAGGCGCATCCCGAGGTCGTGAATACAGCCGCTATCAGTGTCAGATAGTTCCCATAGTTGGTTGTCCGCTCCCCGCCGGTTTCCTGGCCGACTCTCAAAGCGCCGCCGCGGCACTACGCAGCCGGCGCCGGCGGCGGCGCCAGCGCGACGCTGCGATCGCTCGCCGTTTATTATAAACAACTACACTCACCTAATATTGATTATTTTGGTACATTAGCCATTGGGAACATGTGTGACAGCAGATGAGAGGGGTGCGACAACATTTTGGAGGAAGTTAGATGGTGTCGGATGGGTTGAAAGAAATTCAGGAGAGGTGAATTTCTATTAAATGTATTTCAGGACTTTTTCTTTACTTTTAATTAAAAATCTACAATTAATTACTTCAATAATGAAAACCACCTTATTGGACACTATTAACTCTTCACTCAGATGATTAAAAACTGATTATCAATGGATATAATCAGTTTTGAAGTGTTTGAGGAAGATTGAAAAGCCATTATCCACGCTGACCAACTCCTATAATATTTCCAAGAATTTAGGAAACTACGTAGATTCGGGAATCGACAGTATTGAGACATTTCCTTAAAAATAAAAACGATGAAGACAATTTTACTTTTCTATCCGCCGTTTTTTGCTGTTTTTTACCTACGAATAAAAATTTGTAGTCTATTATCCAGGTAACAGGTAAACAGAACTTGGATTTAAATTACAGAACGACACCTAAATCATAAAAATTGTTATTTGCTAATGAGTCCTAAACTAGACAGTTAGTCTGTACCTTACCTAGGTACAGACTAACTGTCTAGTTTGGTCTTGGGTCTAGTCTTGGGGCTCGAAATAAAAGATTGATCAACTATAGAGCTAATTATTAATAAATTATGCACCTGCAATTAACAAAACACAAAGCCCCACAACACTGGGGCCGTAAGTGGAGTATCATCATTTAGTCGCAATAGACCGTTTGGCACGACACCACGTCCGCATTCCCGGCAGTCTTACACCCCGGACAGACGGACGGACAGACGGCGCATTTACATTGTGTTGCTTCCTAGACATGTTTATTAAGACTGCCTGCGATTGCGCATGCGACTGCTAATGAAGTAATGTGAACAGTTAGCCTTACTTCAGTGCCCTTTTGGCCTGCTACAGTTTTTTTTTAGTTGTTTGCAATTATTCATAATTTGTAATAAATATACATCCATCCGTCATCATTAGCCGTGTGGTAGCCGGCAGAGTAGAATAGAACCAACCCATTACACTCACGGGTGTCGTATAAAGCGACTAATGTCTGAGGCAGAACACCTTGCGCCTCCGTAGACCTGAGAATGGGCAGCAGCGTTTTCTGTTAGTCTTTCATCACTGCGATCTCCAATCCGCCTGCTAAGCGTGGAGATTACGGCAAATTCCTCGCATCATGGGAGAGGCTTATGTCCTGCAGTGGACGTTATGGGCTGTTGTTGTTGTTGTTGATGTTGTTGTATACATCCATCATAAAATCCTTGTTTGTCATCATCACCTTAAGTCTTTTCTCACTAAAGTTGGGGTCGATTCCAGTCTAATCGGATGCAATTTGAATAAAAACAGTAATTTACATGGCGACCTGTCTGATCTCTACAACCCCGTTAGTGAGTAACACGGCTAACTTGGCACATTTTTACTTACCCCTTTTTGGACGCAAAATTCGCTCGCCTCACACAAATTCCACAAATACAAACAAATCACGTAATCAATCACGCTAACACTCTACAAAGTGAAATCGTATCGGTCCACGTAGGACGTGGGTGCATCCCCTGGCATGCTGTCGCCTCCGCGCCGCGCCTCCTTGCCGCCGCTCCTCCAAGGTCACTGGCCCACCGCTCATCACTTAACACCATGAAACAGTAGCTTAATTAAGACGTATTTATGTTCTGTTAATAAAGACAATGAAGGGGAAAACATGGGTCTTCTTTATCTTGTCGCTCTGGCACCACAGTATTTTATATTTTGTGGGTCCAAAAAATTGCCACTCTCATGGCGTTGTCAGTGCAAAGGTTAGGTTTGGCTAGATGTTTTGGGGCTCAGAGGAGTATAGTTTGAAACGCAGCTCTACACCCACACACAATACAATAGGGTTCACTTTTGAGTAGCTGTCTTTGAAATCAGCAAATCAATTTGGGTATAATAGGTAAAAGAACAGGCCAATAATCGTTTATGAAACTCTTTCTCTATTTTACTATCTTTTGGAGAGAGAACGTTCTCTCTCCATTCCAAACTGTTACGACACGAAAAGATTTCACGATTTATGAGATTATTTTCATTGTTCCACCTAGTTTGCGATCATCCTCTAAAACAGTGGTTCCCAACCTATGGTCCGCGGACCACCGGTTGTCCACAGGAGCCTCGAATATGGTGCGCGAAAGGTTAAAATGTTATTTGTACTTTTTAACTTGTACAGAAGATGCAAGCGCAACCCGACCTAATTGAACCTATCACAGGCGAGGTACTGTTTATGGATGGCTCAATTTATGGGGTTCCTTCTATCTGGCAGAATCTTGATGCTCCGAAATTTATTTGGCATAACACACTTGGCATAATCTTCTTTAAACGAATATTTTTAAGGCATAAAAAATATTTAACATAAGTAGTTATTGTTTGGCCGAATGTTTGTATGTCCGAATTTACAATGGCATACTTATAAGATGGCAGAATATTATTTGGCATAATTACCTTTGGCAATGTTCAAATTCCGCATAATTTCGTTTAGAATAATGATTATTTAGAGCGACTATTATTTGGTACAATTTCACTTGGCATACTATGAAGATGGCAGAATTCCATTTGGAATTATTGCCATTTCTATAAAATAGCAATTTTAACTTTAAATTAGAATAAAAATAATGTCCTACAAAGACAATATGTTACGCTAAAAAAGTTAGTGACAGAAACGAATCGCTCCAAAACCGACTCCACGTAGTCTTGTCTGCCCTACCCCTAGAGTGTAATTTAAATCCGCGAAGGCGCGGAAGAGTGAGGCGGCCCGTGAGCTGAGGAGCAGGTGGTTTTAACGCTCGCCGCTGCATGCTTGCTTGCATGCTGCATGCTGGCTGCACGCATGGTGTATGCTGGTTTGCATGTTTGCATACTGCATGCTTGTATGCACGTTTGCATGTTTGCATACTGCATGCTTGCTGCATGCATGATGTATGCTGGCCTGATCAGAAATATGCAGCAATTAACATTATCATCGTATGTTTGTGGCGAAAAAAAATAATGTACTATTAATTTTATTGTAAGAAATACAAAATTATTAAAACTATGAATTTTTGGTTATGTGATAGATCAGATGAGGCTTTCCATTATTTTTCATAATGAAATGTATGCCAAAAGATGATTCTGACTGTAAACTTTCTGTAATATGATAGTTCTGCCTTTTAATGACTATCGATATGAAATTTATGCCAAAATATAATTCTGACTGTGAACTTTCTGCCATAAGATGGTTCTACTTTTAATTCTTATGCATATGAAATTTATGCCTAAAGATGATTCTGACTTACAAAATTATGAGTTTTGAATGTATGATAAATGAGTGTCTGCCACACGATTTTCTGCGAAATGAAGTTTATGCCATCTACTGTTATGCAAAGTAATATTATGCCATAAAAAGTTCTGCTATAAAGGGTAGACCCCACAGAACAGAAAAAACAGTAGAAGTCGTATGTGGGCGGGGCGCGCGTACCCCGAGCTTTGCGCTGTTCCGCAAAGTGTTTCCCCCACGCACACGCCACGCACATCAGTCTACATAGAAGCGTCACAGTGACAATAACTCCTACAAAACTTAACTTAACTTTTAAAAAAATACTAAAATGCCTTATTGTGCTGTTCTAGAATGTAAAAACGATAGCAGAACCAAAAATGTATCAAATGGTGGTATATCATACCATCGGTAAGTCTTAATTTGCTTTATTTCGACTAAAATTTGAAAAACATTATTTTATTAGACAAGACAAGTAAAACAGACTTTATTGTTTACACTTTAGGGTCTACTTTTTTTTAACTCAAACATTATTCTCGCAGATTCCAACTACGCACATGTCACAGTCCGCTACTCAATTAGAGATTGACGTTATCGATAATGAGTTATCGATAATTTAAACTTCAATGTTCTATGGTGTATCGGCGAAAAATTAACCCTGTGTGCGTTTTTTTTTTTTATGATTCTGAATTAATAATAGGTAGTACATATTTCCATATCAGGTTTGAAATAAGTTTAAAATATGGATATGGGAAATCTATTCGAAATATTCAAACGAGAAAACATTTATCTCACCTCAGGTCATTCGCAAAGTCTCGAGTTGGTCAAGTCAATTCGGGAGTCGCAGGGCGATTTCCGGCCACCGTAGGACGGCGAGCGATGTTGGGTGGCTCGCCGTCAGATAGGTGGCCCGTATTAGTTTAATAAGTGGCCTATGTGTTAGTCTGAAATTTCATCAAAGTTTGCTAAGGAGTTCGTCGAGCTAAAACATACTTAAAACGAGTGTAGCTACCGGCGAAATCGCAGGGTTTCATGTAAATAGAACGTAGGTACTAGGTACCCGTAGTAACAAAATATCGTGTAGTTTAATCTGTTACCTTTCCATCAAATAGTATCATTTTCGAAATCAATCAGTTGTATATTAACATAACAATACATTCTTAATTATTCTTTCTAGAAATCATAAGCATTATTATAAATTTATAACACTTGATTTCAAACTTATGTAACATTCATTTTGAAATTTAAAAATATTTATCGACTCTTGTATTATATTTGAAAATAAAACGCAATGTCGATAAAAAGGCAACGACAGTGGTACAACCCTAGAAAAAGACGAATAGCACAAAAATAGTAATGAGCTCGTTACGGAAATATCAATCTTATTGCAAAAGTAATAAAGGTTTATTAAATGCATTTAGTGTAGTGACATCTAGCGGCGAGTAGCAGAACTTGCTCGTGAAACTATTCTCTAAGAGCTAATACGTAAATAGAGGAGATAATAAACCACTCTATTTGCATGGGATTATGGTTTATTTTCAAATAAACGAAAATTGATATATTACTTACTTTCATTTAATATTAAATTACCAATCACACCACGCTTTTCTTAGTGTTACGAAATACAATTAACCTGTTTATGTGTTAGTTTGGGGTACGCTGGTTCCGATACTAATAAAGCGCTATGCTGTTTCTACTGTTTTTTTCTTTTCTGTGGTAGACCCCAATTTATGTTGCAAGTTTTATTATCTGTATTTTGATCTATGATGAAGGGTCGATATAGTCTATGGCCACGCCAATGATGGCGCACGTATTTACCTGTGAAGCTAATTAATTAAAAGTAATATTAATACAACAAAAGTGTATTATTATAAATTAACCATGGAGACGGGAAGTGATAAACCCACAAAGGAAACAAACAGGTACTAACATTTTTTGAGAATCTACTAACTTATCCCTATTTCTGTATGAATGATTGCTAAATTTTTCGAGCTAACTTCGATTGCTTTTATATTCTTCACTATATTAATTATAAAGATTTTTCAAATTTTTGTATTGTGTGAGTTAAAGATTTACCCCCCTACAATAAATATAATCCTGTCGGTATCCATGTTTATTTAGCTAGGACTTTAAGTATAGTACCTGCTAACAATAAAGACACCAACAAAGTGGTCCCTGGTCCAAGAAAGGTTGGGAACCACTGCTCCAAAATCCATTAACCACATAGAAATAGAAAGCGGTAAGAAAAACCAATAGGAATTTTCATATACCTCCTACTCATCATAATTAGTTGCATATAATGACACGTGGAGTCAAGCTGTGACTGAGTCACGTCCAAGAAATGGAATAAGAAGTCTTTGTCGTCCGTCGGCGAGATGGGCAGATGACATTGTTGCCATTACGGGAATATCCTGGATGAGGCTAGGTCAAGAACGTGTAGGCTGGCACAATCAAAGAGAGGCCTATACCCTGCAGTGGTTAGTCGATGCATAATGAATGATGTAACTGATATAACCTTCTTTAGCACCTAAATATCCACCATTGTAAACTTTTGTTTAATTACTAACCCAATAACAGTAGGAAAGCTCAAAAGTAGTGAGGCCTAACATGCCTCAAATGGCTTAGCATGATCATCCGTTACGCTAAAATCCTGCAGCATTAATTTTGAAATAAATATAATGGTAAAGTTGAGGATTAATGCTAAGTACTATGTGTGACGAAAACACGATTCCATAAACTTTTCTCGATAGAAAAAAATTCCAAAGTAACCTCCAAATCGAACAATAAACCGCTGGTACCTACTCAAAAAGTACTTCAAATTAGATCATGAAACTTTGCATACTAACTGAACTAATTATAAAGCAGGTCTTATTTGTTTTATTTTTTAGTCCAATCAATAGATTTTTTGTAAATCGCAAAAAAAACACTCGTTTCGCACTATTCGGCCGCAGTGGCTGACGTACCTAACAACCGCTTTAAAGTGCAAGCTAATTAGAACTTTATTCTAACAGGATTTCAAACGAAGTTTGAACCACCACAAATAGAGTTGCTAATTTTAGGGTTAGAAAGGCCTTAATACTCTAACTCTAGCCTTATCTGCTAAAGTTTTTTACACCCTTTACAGCAAACCTAATAGCATAACTTCACAACGCATGACGTATTCCATAAAACACAAAGAGCATTCACGAGTGCCAAATCTAATTATTTTAAAGTAAAGTAAAACAGAATAGAAAACGCTTTACTGCACATCAGATTTATGTTTGTGAGTCACAAATTATTTTTATGAGGTTCTATCTCAATGTGTAATCTTTTACAGACAAAATTATAGCTCATAGTTCTGATACGACAAGAAATCGTAGATGGTGTTTTGAAACGTTAATCTTACAATATATTACATAACCTAAAAAATGAACACACATCACTCTAAAATATCTTTTGTCTAGGTATGCAAATATTTCATTCCACAGGAATTAAACGCGTGACTAACGCTAATCGTTCGGCCACTGCACCATCGTTCCTTGTTGTTTGTCTGTCTGATCTTTTTAACTAGCAATACCGTTGTCGTACTGTGTCAATACGTTTACAAAAAGTAAGCTCCATCTATGACACAAATTAAGAACTATCAATAAAATTCTTCTCGCTAAAAGTTATACAAGTATATAAAACCCGACAATATCTGTGGAGCATCCTCTTCTATGTATAGGGGATGCAGGACTTACCTAGCACTCTGTTCTTTCTTATAAGAATAAAAAATGCATTTTTACCCGACTGCGCCAGAATGAGGGTTATGTTTTTCGAGAGTATTTATGTATGTACGTGTCATATTATGTATGTATTTATAATTGTTTGGCACGCTCTGTGGCTTGAACGGCTCGATGGATTTTAGCTTGAGAGGTGTCGTTAGATTCGTATTTACTGTGGAAGTGACACTGGATACATCAAAATAAAAAAAAAAACAAAATGGCGGATTTTTGACTCCAAATTCAAATGTTTGGCACGCTCTACAGCCTGAACAGCTCGATGGATTTTAGATTGAGAGGTGTCGTTAGATTTGTATTTACTGTGAAAGTGACACTGGGTATATCAAAATAAAAAAATAAGGCAGATTTCTGGCGCCAAATTCAAACTTTTAGCACGCTCTGCAGCCTGAACGGCTTGATAAAGGGCTCATCATGAGGATTTTAATATGGTTTATCTAAGTAACTAAAAAGTGTAAAATAAAAAAAAAATAAGTAATAAAAAAAATGAAAAAACCCGACTGCGTAAAAAGTAACTAATCATTTTAATTAAAAACTCAAAAAACAAGTTTAGGAGACAGGACATATTGACTGCAACAGTCGGGACCCATTAAATAATGTAGACTAAAATCATTACATCCAATATGTGTCCCGACCACAGAAATGTTTTATTCTTTTCAGTGTTTATTTAAAGATACTTAATAGTTATTTTTTGCGCAGTCGGGTTTTTTTTTTTAAACTTACTTATTAAATGTTTGAGACAGGTCTAAGTTCAACAGTGGACATCAATTGGCCGTCCTACATAACGTATGCAGGAATGTAAATAGTATCAGCTGCTTACAATTTCTGCTCGAGTTTGGCTCGTAAAGGGAGGGTGACAGGGTGACGCCGAGCGCCCGAACTATCTGCTACCGCTGTGTTATCGTTATCTTTAGCCTATGACGACATGGAAAATGTACTAATTATGGACTTAAGTAGCCTACAACTTATTCTAGTGCAGTTAAAACTTTTATTTTATACTCTCTGTGTAGGCTCTACCATAGCTCTTTTTAGGGTTCCGTAGTCAACTAGGAACCCTTATAGTTTCGCCATGTCTGTCCGTCCGTCTGTCCGTCCTCGCTTAATCTCTGTGACTGTTAGCACTAGAAAGCTGAAATTTGGTACCAATATGTATATCAATCACGCCGACAAAGTGGTAAAATAAAAATTGGAAAAAAAATGTTTTATTAGGGTAGCCCCCTATATGTAAAGTGGGAAGTGATTTTTTTTTTAATTTCAACCCTAACGTGTGATATATTGTTGGAAAGGTATTTAAAAATGAATAGCGGTTTCCTAAAATCATTTTTTGATAATGTCAATAATTTCGGAAATAATCGCTCCATAAGTAAAAAACAATGTGTCCCCCCCCTCTAACTTTTGAACCATAAGTTTAGAAAATATGAAAAAAATCTGAAAAGTAGAACTTTATAAGGACTTTCTAGGAAAATCATTTTGAACTTGATGGAAACAACAGTTTTTGTACAAAAAAGACAAAAAGTTGTACAAAATAATTTCTGGACTAAGTTTGTAGTATATTCGTATATGCAAGCATTTTTACATAATGGATACCCACCTTTAAACTCATAAGTGGGAACACTTATTGTGACGGACGGGAAACTACGGAACCCTACACTGAGCGTGGCCCGACACGCTCTTGGCCGGTTTTTAAATAGATAATTTGGTGGCTAAGTGCACCAACGAATAGGTACTAACGCTAAGAGCTAATAAGTTTAAAGCTGTGAAAGAAACCTAGTAAGTAAGAGTGGTGGTTAAGACTTATGATTTGAAGGTCGTATGAGTTCAAAGCCAGAGCCACTAACTTTGTAGCCTTTTTTCATTACCACTGCTCCCAAAACGGTGAAGGTTTCGATAGCACGGTTGGAGCCGTTTCTGCGCAATTCGCTGCTGCACTGTGTGTCGCGGGCGGGTTCGATTACCGCACGGAAAAAGCCTAGTATAGCCTACAGGTAGTTGTTCCGGGTCGGTCTGTTTGTGTATGTGAGTTTAAATGTTTGTAAACGCATCCACAATACAGGAGAAGTTCTTAGTACGGGGCAAATAAAAAGCAAAAGGAAAACATTGTGAGAAAATCGGCAAGTCCTAGAACCAACAATCTCCGAATGTAAACTAAAAAAACCGGCCAAGTGCGAGTCGGACTCGCGCACGAAGGGTTCCGTACCATTATTATCAAAAAAAGGGCAAAAAAATCACGTTTGTTGTATGGGAGCCCCCCTTAAATATTAATTTTATTCTGTTTTTAGTATTTGTTGTTATAGCGGCAACAGAAATACATCATCTGTGAAAATTTTAACTGTCTAGCTGTCACGGTTCATGACATACAGCCTGGTGACAGACAGACGGACAGACGGACAGACGGACAGACAGACGGACAGACAGCGAAGTCTTAGTAATAGGGTTCCGTTTTTACCCTTTGGGTACGGAACCCTAAAAACGAAACCTCTACAATAAAAAATCGGAGCAGTCTGGAGACTGCCGATAGAAGTGAAAACAAAAAGTACACAGGCCCCGCCCCAGTCGTAGCACTGGTTATGCCCCGCGCATGCCTATGTGGTGCTACGCCGTAGCGGATGCTACGAGTGCTACGAACGGCTACGAAGCGTGACCGCACGTTACGTTACGTGACGATGAATTCTATGTTTTTCCTTCACCCAAAAAGTGCTCAACGCGCCTAAAGAAGTTTTCACTTCAAAAATGTGACACACACACAAACAAAAAATCCAAATCCATTTACCTAATTTGCGGTTAGTAGCTATTTGTCCTACCAGTATGTTGTGTTATTTGTTTTATCTACACCCATGCTATAAAACCTCTATTAAGGTATCTGAAACAGTTAGCTTATGGCCAACATTAAAACAGCCAGTGTCATAATAACCATTATAACACCCAAACGGGTGTTATAATGTTGTACTGAATTTCATTATGCAACTCGTTTTAAAAAAAGAACATCGAATGTGGTAGTGAATCGAACGTCTAGCACGTGCGATTCACTACCACAGCGCCGTAATAAAAAAAAAAAAAATAGGTTAATTCGAATTCACGTCGTATCCCGCCATTTTTGTTCGACATTTGGATATTAGTATTGCATTATGTACTTTGTTGTTTACAAAAATGAGTGACACAAGCTTTGTGAATTTTGATAATTGAACAATCCAAAATGTAAATAATTATATTACTACTTATACACGGTTTGTTTGTATTAAATACAAGCAATTAAACTTTCCATGAATTTACATAGACTTCTTAGAACACTGCAACACCCTATGGTTTCAGAACCTTTTATGGAGGATTCATATCATGGATGTAGATAAAGTCTTGTATGCAACTGTACATAATTAGGTATTAAAACACTCATGTGATACTATTATCACACTCGGCTTCGCCTCGTGTGATAAACCCACATTCGTGTTTTAATACCCCTCATTATACAACAGTTGCATAAATAACTATTAGCTAATTCCATCTTAAAATAAACTTATTATTCTTCATCACACAGACTCATTCATGCAGTATTTAAATGCTGCACTTCTGAGAACAAGGCAGCAGGTTGGGTCTGGTCGTAATTATCTTTGTTTTGTTTTTAAAGCCGCGGTCGCTTAGGGTCAATCAAAACTTTTGCAACTTGTTTTTTTTTTTACAAAAAAACGATAATTTCGCTAATTAGTAATATTTATTTTTAGTGCCTTCATCTGTTCCGAAGGTGACGGTGAGCTGACCCGAATCTGCTACAGCTCTGATTTGAGAAATTACTCCTTTGAACTGTCCGATTTAGTGTTGTTGCTGGCAGCAGTTATCTACTTAGCTATCTAAATACTTACCTGTAGGTAGTTATGAACTTTAAAAACAGTTGAAATGAGGAGCTGTCATGCGTAAAATAATCTCCAGCACTCTGTTGACAGCTCGAAATGATAGTAACTGGGCTCAGTGTCCATCAAATAGGTAACTGTCAAAAGGTTAGTTTCGTATTATGTATGACCAGTCGCGAACAAATATGACGTCATTGGTGCTCATCGTGGCTGATAGTCACCGTAAATCATTTTGACAGACGCTTTCGTATCGATACTTCTAATATTGCCATTATGTAAGCATAGTGCGGACATCAAATTGATGATAACTGAGTTTGAAGTGGCTTTCGTGAAAGACGTTACACCGTACCCGGGCTGTTAGTCACCGTAAAGTGATATCCACTCTGTGCAATAGGTAGATACTTAATACCAATATTATGACATTCTCGGTTGTCATCAAAGTTCGGTGTACAATGGAAGCTTGATAGTCACTAGATATCAGAAAGATACGTAATAGCCCTACACTGGTCATCTTCATTTCAACAAAAGACGTCTTTTGCTGGACTCTGAAATGAATTACAAAAACTGAAATGATTTCTTTCATTCCAAGCATATCCCTGGATTCGAACCAACAACTAGCGCGCATTAGTGTCTGCCGAAATTTAATCACAATTTGTATTCAAAAGTGAACAATTCAGCAGTGAGTGACAACAACTGAAAAACAGTGCGTGGCGCCTACCTTCCACTTTCCAAGATTCAAACCACGACCAACCAGGTCGTTATAAAGCTACAAGCACAATCTTGCGTGCAAATAAATGTAGCCATTATCTTTATTTTTCTTCGTTAGTATAGGTAGGAAGATACTGAACAGAGGTAGCAAGTAGTGACTGCGGTGTCCGAAGTGCAGGAACAACACTAGCGAGTAACAACAGTGCGTGGCGCCTACTTATTTGTGCGCGCCGGTGCCGGCTTGCCGCGCCAGGCCGCCGCCGACGCCGCCGGCGCCCCGCGGTCCACGCGAATGTCAGGATGCTGTGTTGGAGATGAGAGGTAGCGGGATTTTGGGGGTGTAATTTACATCTTCATTTGTATATTATGTAATGTTGCAGTTTTGATGTTTTCTTAAGGAGCAGGGTTTAAAGTTTATCATTTTTGCTTCAGTTCACTATCTGTAACTAGGCTGAACTGAAGCAATTGTTAGTGCTTTTCAATTTTAGGTCTCAATAGCCAACAAGCGACCATGCCTACATGTTCAGGGCTTGCACCTACCAATAGAACAAGTCTTCTGCTGTCCTGCACTAAGATGGCCCAAAAATATTCTAAACATCTGCTTACAAGTCAGATAATGGTGTCGATTCTGTTGTGCACAAAATAAACTTAATTTAGGCTATTGCTATCTTTTACTAAAAGGCAGTGCGAGAAAAGGACGGCTATAGCTATGAACTAAGTTAGAGATGTCAAACTAGTTTATGCCTTGCGCTTCACCGTGTTTTTAGTCGACATGTTTTTACGTGCACCCTTCATTTCGATAGTCATAGAAATATTAGTTCCAACTAAATTTGACAGCTCTAAATTACGTCCGTCTCTTTCTCGTTTTATTAGAGAAGAAGATAGCAATACCCTAAATTAAGTTTAGTTTGTGCACAACAGAATCGACACCACTAAGTTGAACAAAGGTATTTTGCTTTACAGGTTATTAATAAAGATTTAAGTAGGTACAAGTTCTGTTTTTCTTAATTATTTTATTGAACAGACGCCAGGACATCAATCAAACTACCCGAAATTGACAAATTTTCGCGTACAACTTTGAACCTCGACCCAAATGCTTTAGCGATAGAGTTGAAAATCTATTAAAAAAAAATACAGATTGTAGTAGGCTGGCCTCTATAGGTAGGTACCTACATATATGGCAGGAAGTCAGGTTAGGTAGTCACACTCTCAAAAATCAGGTTACATTTTTATATATCCCCCGCGCCCGCTCCGCTCGTTCCCCAATCTCTCCCTTCCCAGAGCCCCACTAATGATTGCTCATGATTTATTTGCCCAGCTTATTTTTATAGTCGCCTGATTCCACGCGATGATGGAAAGGTGAACGTCTCCATTCCTTTTTACTTGTCTTCAGACGATTGTGGACGTATTTAGTGGAGACGATTGTGGACGTGGTACCTATATAGCGTTTTGTCGAACAACATCATTATTTTGTTGTAAGTTGGTACTAAGTAAGAGGGTAATATTCTTGTGTTATTTGGGAACGGAATGTATTTTTTAGTTTGGTCCCCCACGTGGTGTGTTTGTAAACGTTTTGTCTTTTTTGATTATTTTGGGAATTTGGAGGTCGGGGGCATTGCAGTGGTAGGTGGTAACTTGGTACGTTTTTCAGAATATAACACAAAACGTAACCCCTGTAATCCCCGAAGAGTAAGGCAGAGGTGTAGGGTACACCATCACGAAGCCGTCAACCAAGCATTCTGTACATCAAACTAAGTAAGTAACTTTACGCAAAAATTATTGCTGGGAAACGACTTTTTTTTTTGGGGTGAAAAATCATGTTTTGTGGTCGAACTCATGTAATCAAAACATTGTGCTGATGCATGGATTGAATAGTACGGGGGTCGTGGAGTTGCTTAAAGTAAAAATCTTACATTAAAAACTTGTACCTATATAAAAAAAAATTGTCAAACAGTTGGAACTTTGACAACCAATATCTCCGTAACTAGAAGGTTCCCAGGTATGGTGTAGAACAAAAAAATTATCGCAATGACGAGGAGAACAAGTGCCTTTCGGCTTTTTTAAAGGTGTTTTACACCCTCTAATAGTAGATACAATTCACCAGTTATGTTTTAAGTCCCATTAATAGAGGGGATAATCTATTGCCATCAACAGGACACAAATATAGGCTCTGTGGCTCCAACTGAGAAATTCCGGAAAGACCCCAGCCCGCTTAGCATGACCACCGAAGAAAAGAAAGAGAATCGAAAAATCTTTTGTTCATCTGTCATTTTGTCGATTCAATGACAGGAAAATGACAGATGAACAAAAGATTTGTCGATTCTCTTTCTTTTCTTCGGTGGGCATGCTAAGCTGGCAGAATCGAACCCAGAACCTTCATGCTCAGCACTCGCGAATGCCACCAGACAACCAACGAGGCAGTTATTGTAGGTAGATAAGAGAAAAACAACAAGATAGAGAGAATGTCCAAGGTACCACTAACACATTACAACGGTCTGTTCAGGGCAGCGTTGAAATTAGAACAATGCAATAACATTTAGGTGTCGCCTTTGTTACTAACTTGATAGTACCAACCCTTATCCGAGATGATATACCTAGGTAGGTACCAGGGATTTAATTTAAGTAGTTGAATTAGGTACCAATTGTAACTGTCGTCCGAAAGGCAATATGCCATGATGATAAGCCAGACGGCAAGGTCGATCAAGGTGTTCCTCAAGGTGCGCCAAACTTACGTCAATGGTGGGCTTTATTGCTCAGAGCGCCTGGCAAGTTCGATTCCGTCTATTCGTGTATTACTTCGGGCGGCAAAAAAACAACGGCTTGTTGTTAAGCTGCCAGTCGAATGGGGCTTCCAGAATATATAAACGAAATAAAGATAGGTCGAGTAAACAAAGCTGCAGCGATAACTTTGTTTTAACTCATCGCGAAAGCAAATGAAAAACAAAATAGAAATAAAGGGTGTAAAACACCTCTTAACGAAGCCGCAAGGCACTTGTTATCCTCGTCATTGCGATCATTTTTATGGTATACACCAGACCTGGGAACCTTCTAGTTACGGAGATATTGGGGGTCAAAGTTCCAACTTTGTGACAAGATTTTTTTTTTTAATACAAGTTTTTAATGTTAGATTTTTACGTGTGCATAACCCTGGCAAAATGTTGTGCATTTGAGAGATGAGACCATAAAAAATAATTAGTGTATCATGAGAAGCAATTTGTTTAATAGTAGCAAAATTTGTGTGAATTGTAGTTTTAAAGTTATTTGAGAAAAACATATTTTGCTGGAGTAACGTTTGAAACGTAATCCTGGCAAAATCGATTTTCAAAAATTCGTTCAGCCCGGAACCAACTACATGATTAGATAGCTTTTGTTGCGTAGTAAATGTTTGTAAATAGCAAAATTTGTGTGTGGTATGGTTCTTGATTTATTTAAGATTTTGCTGCGGTAACGTTTTGGGATTTCCCAGATCTCGAAAAAGGCTCAACGCAGAAGATTGAAAAAAAATACCAATAAGAGACCTTAATTTGTTTAAATTAGTTTAAACATTAGCTTTTGATTTGGTATTCGTAAACCAATGGAATTAAATGGTTTCAAAAATCAGATAAAAACGGATTTGCAAGTAAACCAAAACACTTCTAATCAAATAAACAGCTGTAAAAAATACCCATGGTAGGCACTTATCACGTCAAGTAAAATAGATTATGTAACTTTATACGATATGAAGATAAAAACAAAATTGATTAATTTTATACTGGTCGTACTTTAGCGATGAAATACACAGTTCCCAAAACATTAAGAAACGTGGCATACTTTAAAATGATTCATGAACATTAATTCCTGTTAATTTCAGCTTTCAATTGACAACATTTCATATTTTTAACTTGTGTGTATTATAACGTTAAATAAAAGTAAATCCAAAACTAGGGCACCCGTATTTTTCTGTTTTTCGAAATTAAGTACTTTTCATCCATAATTTTAGGTTTGAAATTCGGCGTATTCTAAAAAGACGTAAGCGCCAAATGACGTCATTCTTACGGTGGAATGGCGATTTATCCTTCGCTTTACTGATTACCCGACAAAAAAAATTGATGTGTCACTGTCTTAAATAACTTGTCTTGTCGTTGTCACTTTGTCAGCTTGTCAAACTCGTTGGCGCCTAAACTCGTGTTTGTTTTCATTATTTTACATTCGTATTTTTTCTTATTTTCAAGTGTTATTATATCCTTATTCTGTTTTTATTAAGTCACCATGAAAGTTTCGGAAGGATTTCTAGTTGCCGATAGCAGAAATTTGCCGAAAGTAGACTATTTAATGCTATTGCAATACATGCACGAAAATGAATGCTACAATATAGCGGAAACACGTAGTGCCAAGGCATTACTAGCATCACGGGAAGCATATGTTGACACAGCTGTAGGATATGTAGAAGTCAAGCGAGAAGGAAACTCATGCACCGTTAAATGCAGGGTAACACCCGAACATAAAATAAAATCAAAGTTGTATCAGGTTACAGCTGTAATCGATGAATCTGTCGAGAAGATTATCATAGTAGAATGCAACGACTGTGCAGCTTCTGCAGGAGGATGCAAACACGCTATATGCTTTGCCATTTGGCTGATAAAACGATCAGACGAACCTTCAACTACGTCAACTAAATGTTATTGGAGTAAACCAAAACTTGCTGGAGCTGTAGGTGACCAGAAGTTCATCTTGGCAAAAAACATTGGCAAAATGAAGAGAACCCCAGTTAATGTCGACATGAGCGTCAATATTTCTATGTTTGCCGAAGAATGCAAGAGGCGTAAAGTTTCAACAGGAATGATTTTAAATTACTGTGGGAATCACCAGCCCCGTTTAAATGACTTTAGTGTGTTTAATTTAGTGCTGCAGTTTGTACATCAAGTAGATGATCACTGCTACAACAGTTTTAAATCATTTTCTGCAACAACTATTACAGTAGATGTAGTTGAAACTATTGCTGAAGCTACAAAAGCTCAAGCAGACTCAAAACTGTGGCATTCTATGCGTCAAGGGAGAGTCACAGGGTCCAGGATCTATGAAGCTATTCACTGTAAAACAGAGAATGGTGCTTTAGTGCAAAGCATTCTAGGAGGTTATAAGGTGCCAGAAACTAAAGCTATTAAAAGGGGCAAGGCATTAGAAATAGAAGTACTCAAGGAGATAGAAAAAGAATTTGGAGCAATTCAACACACAGGGTTGATTTTAATATCCCCTATCATTGGAGTTTCACCTGATGGGATTTGTATGGACTTTGTGATTGAAATAAAATGCCCTATAAGTGATAAAACAATGAAAAGTTATGTGAGAGACAGTGAACTGTGTGAAAAATATAAAGCTCAGATAATGGTACAAATGCATGCTGCAAAAAAATTAAAAGGACTGTTTTGTGTTGCTGATCCTAATTTTGAACAGACAAAACTCCTACACAAGTACTGGGTGGAGTATGATGAAACTTATGTGAAAGGTTTATTAGATGCCGCAGAAGAATTTTGGAAACAATTTATTTTTAAGACCGTTTTAGATAGTGCAAAATAAAAATCAATATACCTAGTATTTATGTCTTTTATTCATTCTTAATAATAGTACTATGTAGATTTATCAACCCGCATGCCACAATAACTGCATCATCTGCATGTTGAATTAATTTATTATTTATTACAGAGTGTGGTTTCAAAAATTTGAATAGCCTTACTCTTCTTATTACCCTCTCGACATGGATCCGCAGACTGGCAATGACCTTGCTTTTGATAGCATCCTGCTTTGTTAATTTTTGATCTTTTTGAACACTGGGTGGGCGAAGCAGATTATTCTGATTTCTACTTAGTAAAGTATCAACATATTTAAATCCTCTGTCTGCCAATACAGTACAATTTGGTGGCAGCACATCCAGAAAACCACTGTTTTCTACTATACTGGCATCAGATGTACGACCCCCAAAACCAACAGATACAAAGTTGACAAAACCATCAGGTGTTGTAGCTATCAAGTATTTTATAGTATTAGCATTTTTATACTGTGACCATGATAGAGACTGGATAATAGGATTTGATGGTTTTTCAATTTCTATCTCAAAACAGTCAATAATGCAAAACACATTTGAATATTCTTTATTGGTTTTGAAGGAGGCTGGCAAGTTTCTTTTGACATCACAAACACGGGGAGAAAAAATTAATTGTTTGAAGAACTTGGATAGAATACACAAAGTCTTGAAAAATATTCTCCATAATGTGGTTAATGACACCTCAAACATATCTGAAATTTGGTAGAAGGGGGTATTATTTTTAATTTTATACAAAGTTACTATTATATTAAAGGATTTTACATTCAGATTACTTTCTAAATAGTTAATCAACCAATAATAATTCTTTGGTAAGCCTATATAATTTTGTGGTTTTTTTTTAATAAGTTCAAGCATAAAGCTTCTGCCCTGTATAACAGTTTTAATTTGGATTTCTGATGAGATTTCCGAGATTTCAGCAGAAGTAGAACTTCCTTGTGTTGAAGGTAACAACACTTCTTCCATCTCATCATCTTCTTCGAACAAAGGTTTCTTGGTCTTCTTCTTGTAAATGGCACAATAAGTAGTTCGATCCGATGTTGTTGGCTTCACTTGTACACCTTTACTGGCTTTTGTAGTGAATGCATTTTTACAAAGTGTGTCCTCCATATCAATTTGCATAAATGATGAAGTTGTTGAAGATGTGCTGGGTCTAGGTTCAATAATTTGTTGATGATCAGTTGAAAGTGGTATCCTGACAAGAGATTGTGGTAGCCGAGACTTCAACTTTGGGCGCACTTTCATTGTTATCCAATACCGATAGTTCTCCACATCTGCCTCCAACTAAAAGATAAATTAAAATTTATATTTTATGTGAGTGTCTCAAAAACAACCTTCATCATAATTTAAAATCATTAAGATCAAAATATTTAACCTTTTACAAAATAGTACCTTTAATGAAATATTGCTGCAAAGTGATAGTGATTTATTAGGTTTGGTTACAGATACTAGATATTGCTTAATATACAAACGGGTAATGTGTTGTTAAAATTTAGAACAAGATAAACACTACAATCATGCAGTATGCATTGTGTTGTGGTATGTGGTTTAAAAAATCAATGTCATTTAAGTACTTACATTGAGATGGTCTTCGCATATATATATAACGCGTTTAGGACATGATATACCCACAGCATTGCACCACTCTTGTTTTGCTGAGCTAGGCACCACAAAAAATGATCTTTAGGTATCTCTAGAATTGTTTTTGCAGGCTGGTACAAAACAATATTTTGGTTCCTTTATTGGCGTATGTGTTTCATAGGGATCCATTTTATTGGCGAAAGATCAAACAAAAGTTGATAATATTAACAGTAAGCGTGTCGAGTTGTTAGGAAAAATAAATTGTTCAATTATTATGAAAAATTTATACTTCCGTGACATAAAACATTGACAATTTGACGTCTTGTTTGACATTAATATTTTCATCTAAAACATCAGAATGCTTAGGCAAAGGTAACTACACCATTCAACCGTATAAGTGACGTCATCGCATGTTTTTTGGTTTTCATTTTTTTTCTCAGAAATGAAGAAATCAAAAAATATAAAAAATATATATTTGAACTCAGGATAAGAAAATAAAGAAATGGTATTTTTGTTTTAAGGTGGTGTCAGTTTTGAAATGTTGTGAATTACGGCTGTAATGAAAGTTATATCAAAAACAGGAAAATGTCAGCAATTCTCTAATAAGCCGACCGAAATCGAAAAGGTCACGAAAAAGCGACCGCACCATACGTACGAGTAGTCTTCGCAAATTAGCAACTTAGTGCCCGATGTTTTGTACAGTTAAGCAGAAAAACGTTTTACGTGTAACCGATTTTTTAATGTTCGAAGTGCAGGTACCATATTACACATTTTCTACTAGTTTTCTATTTTATAAATGAAAATCATGTTAATTAACAGTAGTTTAACAATTTAATTTGACCTAGCACTGGCCTGCAAATTGCAAAAAACGTAAGAAAATTCGAATTTCGCGGGCTACCCTGGAGCATTCACCTTAACAGGGTTGAACTAGTTAGGCCGGTCATAATGTGTTGGCGCCATTGATATCTTTTAAGCACTGTGGTTTGTGCATACCAATGTAACACAACCGCAATAAAACAGATAATAATGTAAGTAGGTAGTAAATAAAACATCGAAATACATCTGTTTAATTTATTAAAAGTAAAAATTACTTATCTAGTATGCTAAAACACAAATTTATTCTCCTTTCCTTTTTTATGTTCCACAAAAATAAAACAAATTCCTTTCGGTAGGTATGCAGACACTGCGACGAACGATTACTATTGATACACACTTGCGTATACAGCCACTTGATAGCACTATACCAGCTTTATTTTAAAAAGAATAAAGTTGTTACACTGTTACATTGACAGATCTGGCAATAGGGTAGATGATACCATAAAACAATAATTTCAAGACACCAATCTCTAAAAAACACACTTTATTTTGGGCCTGAAAACCAGATTTATTTTCAAATAATTGCCAAATTCGATTTTTAGTTGTGTTGAAATTAATAGTGGAGTCAATGAGTTGAATAAACAGTGACGTCACAGTTTGCTATTGCTATACAAAATCTACGAGAACCGCGTTTTGACAGCTCTTAAAAAGTATCTCAATTGATTGGTGTCATCTACCCCATTGCCGCAAATCAAAAGCAACCTTATTTTAACGAGATTAAAGAATAATGTGTGATTTGGCAGTGATGCAGTCACAGGTTTAATAACCGTGTAAGGACAGTGTTCTTGATTCGGAAGACAAGACAACAATATTCTTTAATAATTCATTGCAATAAAAATGTAATAGTTTTGTTTGTTGTATCGTCTAAGCAAGTGTACAAGTGTGTATTTTAAAACATTGCACTTCAGAGTATTCAGATCTATGCAATAATAACATAACCTATAAATAAGTTGTGTATTGCTGTGATACTTTAGACAGAATTATAGTGCACCCATTTCAATTTGTCAAAATTGTTTGACGGCAGATAACGAACTAGACAACTTTAAAAAATGTTGATAAAAATAAAGTCAATTAATATTAAGAACATCTGTTTAGTACGTTATCTGCCCGTCAATATTTAATTAATTTAGCTTTTAAATTATAGCCGCAGTGTCATTAACTTTTAACATTTTGTGCGGGAAAACAATACGAGATAGGATTTACAGACAAACCAAAAATACATTCGAAAGGTACAAAAATAAGTTTGGACCCAATCCACTCCAACGCACATTTATATAAAGGTTTTACAGTTACACTAATTATAATTTAATTAATATGTAAGTACAACAGCTATGTACTGGGCATTTATTTAATCTAATAAAAAATGGTGCTTCTTGCATTGCTTTTTATATTGCAGTTTCTTCATTTGAAGAGATGAAGAATCTTGGTTTAGTACTCAGTACATAGATGTTGTTTTAAGGTTAAAAAGGTATCGACAAATAATTGGAGTTTTTTTTTATCGATGCTTTTGGCAATTAATTTCAACGTGGGATCTTCTTATAAATCAGAACTTCTTGCTGATGACGAAAAGTATTTTTTCCAACTAATCGTCCTTACTCTCAGCCTTAATTTCAAGTCTCTTGTAAGTTTCTCCAAATTATTTATTTCGTTGTAGATAATTAAAGTTTCGTAAGAAAATATATTTAATTAAGTACAAAATAATACGTTGATATATTGCAGAAATCGGTTATCAAGTCAGTCAGTATTTTGTAAGTCAAGTAATTTGAGTTTTAAAATACTGTTTGTGTAAGGTAAATAAAAACTTATGCAAGAAAAACTCACAAGAGAAACATAACTAAAATAACTATTTGTAATAATATCGTTTCTGAAAAAGCGACATATTCAATTGTCTTTCGTAATAATCGTCACCAATATGGCGTAAAGTATTTTCGTCTAAAAATGAAGTAAATCTATCAAACATGTAATGTAATAAAATTGTGACGTGCGCAATTAAGTAAATGAGTAACTTTCGCAAAATAAATCATGAATAGTCGAACTTCGTTTTCAATACGCCTTTTTAGACAGTCAAATAAAATTACATAAGTAAAGACTTGACGAACTAAATTAAATACAACCTGAGGGTTCGAAGAGATAATTAATTTTTATTGATTGTCACTTCGCGTGTATCCGAACGCGAATTGCCGCTTCCGAATGTACCCAAACGCGATATAAGTCAACTTAAAAATAAAACCTTGACAATCATTGTGTTTACAAGTCGCGACACGAAACTCTAGCGTTGACCGTTATTGCGCAGAAGTAAAATATAAGAATGCCTTGAGTCTTGCGTTGCGCCGATTGGCTCTCCAGTCGTAAAACATGCGCAGCTATCCCCTCCACGTTTCGTTCAGCGCTAGAGTTACGTGCCGCGACAAACAAACTGAATTTCTAGCACGTTTGTGTTTAATTTTGTTTATTACTTTTTTGTTTATCGTACGTGATTATACAGCGTCCCTTCCATCCTGTTTACACCAGTACTACAATAGTTACGCGAAAAGGGCGAAAAAAAAGAACTTTTGGCCTGAATTCGAGAGAAATCAAAGAAAAAATAATTCTCTTGATAATTAAGAACCCCCGCCTGAGGTTGACATATTTGGATATCGATACCAATCACGTTCGCGAAGCTTCCTAGTTAATTAAATTTGACCTTGTATTTACCTTAATAGGTAGTTGAAAGAAACGTGATATTAAAACGAGCGTAATAGTGGTGTCGATTCTGTTGTGCACAAACTAAACTTAATTTAGGCTATTGCTATATTTTACTAAAAGGCAGAGCGAGAAAAGGACGGCTATAGCTATGAACTAAGTTAGAGATGTCTAACTAGTTTATACCTTGCGCTTCACCGTGTTTTTAGTCGACATGTTTTACGTGCACCCTTCATTTGTATGAAAATATTAGTTCCAATTAAATTTGACAGCTCTAAATTACGTCCGTCTCTTTCTCGTTCTATTAGAGAGAAAAAGATAGCAATAGCCTAAATTAAGTTTAGTTTGGGCACAACAGAATCGACACCATTAACGAGATTGTATGAATATGGGCAATTTAATCAATCTAAAAGATCAAGGTAATAATTTATTGACCATGATTAATGAATATGATAGATGAGTGATGTTTGTTCTCTCTTTAGCTCGTCTTTTGTGTTGCCGAATATATACCTTTAGATGCCGTATATACCTAAGCGCACATTACTACCACAACGGATCGTCAGTGCATTGCATTTTATTACAAGCTAAAGGGGTCCTTCGTTTTCTAAGGAACCCTAAAAAACAATGGAGGTTCATACAAAATGTATGAAAGTGGTTTTTTAATGCGGTCCGCTCAAATGTGTTTTGACTTTTGTACTCTATAACCCTATATAGACAGGCACATACAAAATTGCATTAAGGTGATTTACACGAGGTAATGTAAAAACGGCAAAATACATACAGGTATCTATATATAGGTTTAGGTGTATAATAGGTTTTTCTAACGGAAAATGTACTTGGAAATGACTGTCTCGAGTTATCATAATTCAAAGCCAGAAGGTGGGAGAGTAACTGGCAAAATGCTGATAGGAGAAATAAAGTTTCTACTAGACTTAAAATGTCCCATAGGGGGATATCTTCAGTGATTATTATTGATTTTGAGCTCCCGATATTTAGACGCCGCATTCTCTAGTCAACCCGCGATCATGGCGCTTGCCACAGTGTCGAAATATCGGAAGCTCAAAATCAATAGGAAGATATCCCGTAAGTGACATTTAAATTTAGTTATAAACCGTGAAAGCTTAAAACCGTGTTCCTACTAAACATTCGAGCCTTAGTATAATGCAAACTGGTGTTCATACTAGGAACTAGGCGATTGTAAGTGTGGCCCAAAATTGGTTGGAAAGTTCGATATCAATTCCACACTAGAAAATGAATGCAGCTTTTTACCTGTTCTTAATAGGGTTTAAGCATTTTTTTTTTTTAATAACTCTAAACAAAGCGTATTAACATCAGAAATAGCAAAGTGAAATTATTTTTTTAATATCTATAAAAAATACTAAGTTATAAACATTTGAAACTGCTGATTAGACAGAGAGATCCGATACAGCGAATGACGTCATTCGCTGCAACGACGTACAAAATCCATACTAAATTCAGTTTATCTAGAAAGAGATAGAAACAAAAGTTTAAATGGTTATAACGTTTGTGTTGTTTGGCCGATTTATGTCTTGTTTTCGCCTTTTGTACTTTAACATTCCGTATCGAAATAAAAAAAAGAAAACTTATGCATATTCCCTATTCATCCATCTAAGTTTGAGAACTTTAAAGGATATTTTTTTAACCAACTACACAAGACCTTTTAGTATAATCAAAGCTAGTACTAGTAGGTATACTAATTTTTGGGCCGATTTTTGTTTAATTTATAAAGAAAACACCACCTTCCACCCTAGCTCCTATCAGCATCTCCCCAGCCACCTTCCCTTCCCTGGTGCCCGTTCAGTAGCTGTTCCTGAAGCTCCTGTTGGGCTTGTAGCCGCCGCCGCCACCTCCGGGCGACGAGTTGAGGAACAGCTCAATGTAGCGATGGTCCATGTTGTTCTTGTCACGTCTCATTGCCTGGGACCAATACATGGATTAGTTGTAGGAGGCAAATCGACATGACCCTGAGGTCTATGAAACTGCATTCAGAGCAGTTTCTCGGTTCAAAGCTATCTATGAAATAGCTGTGTTTGTGCAGAATCTCAGGAAAAAAAATCTTTTCTTGATTTTGCGCGTCACTTTTAGGAATACTAGCCGTGTGGTATCCGGCAGAGTGGAATAGAACCAACCCATTACACTGACGGGTGTCGTATAAGGCTCGTAATATCTAAGGCAGAACACCTTGCGCCTCCGTAGACCAGAGAATGGGCAGCAGCGTTTTCTGTTAGTCTTTCATCACTGCGATCTACAATCCGCCTGCCAAGCGTGGAGATTACGGCAAATTCCTCCCATCATGAGAGAGGCTTATGTCTAGCAGTGGATGTTATGGGCTGTTGTAGTAGTTTAGGAATACTGTACGAAAATGCATCCAGTGGAGTAACTTTTTGTGAAGCAACGTTTGCTACAGTTATGCAAGGTGTATCTATTCATACACGTAATATTTTCAGGGAATCATCTAACGGCTATAACAAAGCCATTTCAAGGAAAAAAAATATATCTGCATATTATATTAAAAAAAATATTACATGACCTACATAAAAATACTATCTTTATTTTTCAACATCCATTAGGTATGCTAGTTTACTACGTCGCCGCGTCGTGGACGTCATACTACGTCGTAGTTAAAGGTTTTATGCAAAATGTCTGCAAACATTTTTAGAATTATGTATAATAATTTCGTAAAAACAAAAAAACTTGCATAAAATTTTGTTTTTTCGTTGCTATGGCTTCGTTATAGCCGTTTGTTGATTCTCTGAAAATATTTCGTGTTTGAATAGGTAGACCTTATATAGAGTGCAACAACAGACAGGTAACAAAATATTTACAAAGTTACTTAATATATTCACGATTCTCCCATCCATGGATTCCTTTTCATAGTGTACATATAATTATTATCTAGTTAGATTGTCTACATATTTGCAAGTAAACTCACCCTCATGGCGTCTTCATGACATTCGAATTCAACGTCAGCTTCACCAGACGGCCTGCCGCTGTTGTCGAACAGGATGTTGATGTTCATGGGACGGATCGGCTTGAAGAACTGAAACCAATGTAACGATTTGTATCAGCTTTTGTATAAAGGAACAGTGCGTTAAATTCCATTCCATTGTTGTTACTATGAGTATTTTATGTGTTTGTCGAGATTCGATGGCCGACGGAGGAAACGACCCCTGGAGTGAAAACTGTGTACATCTGGCAAGTGTAATTTTGGACGCGCCCCAGCTAAATCAACATACGACTTTAAAATTATGGCTGGACATACCAGCATAGCTATTCACAACGCTTCGATTCGACAAGTCGTACGTCTGTCTTTTTTTTGGCATTACGAAAGCGAGCGAGATAGACATATTTTTTCCGAATCGAAACCGAATCAAAGCGTTGTGAATAGCCTCCCAGATGCGGAAGGCGGGGAAAGTGTACAGCGACACTCTTGATTAATACTTGTTACATATTGGTGTAACAGGGTGATCGATTATTATGCATCGGTGTAATACATAGAAGGAAATAGCAGAAACGCTGAGTGCAACTGATCCCCATTACACGCACCGCAACCTTCGCCGACATGAGACGCGACTCAGCAAATGCGTCACTAAATCATGCCACCCTAATTTCACAATAGTTTTCATGCATCCGCGTAGTTAATCATCTCATAGAAATATTCATTCTTGGTACATACATCGACCAATTATCACCTCTTTAGAATGTAGTCCATATTGTAATTCTTTTATAATTAAACTATTTTAAGCAAAATAGCTTTCTCCGCATCCTCCGGCTCCAGCTTACATAATTTACCAGAATGTTATTTCTGGCTCTCAAAATTAAATACAACTAAAACAGGTTAGGATAGTGATACATTATTTTGTACATTTCTATGTTGTAATCGCTTTTTTCGCCTCTCAAAGAGATAAATCGTCTCATAGGAGGCTAATAGGGGATGCTTATGATGATATGGGCCAAAATAATGCACTCACGTATGCGATATCTTGAGGGGAAGCTTTGAAGGGCAGTCCGCGCATGTGGACGCAGTGCATCCCGCCGCCGCGACGGAACCCACCCCCACCGCGACCGCCGCCGCCGTACCCGCCACCTAGACAAGAATAGTCAATGGTTTATAATGCCTTCAGAAGACGTCTACAATGGATAAAATGGATTCAGCATAGTTGAATAACAACAACAGACCAATATACAATCCAATATCGGATAGCAAAATTTAGATGGATAGCATCATCTCATGCATGCTTTGATTGATTCGATTCATCCATTTGAATGCAATTTCCTTCAATAACCTCATGCGAAATAAAAGCAGTGATATGATTACCACAAAATATAAGATCCAGGGCGAGTCAACGGGCCTCAAAAGTAGTCTAAAAGCAGTTGCAGTAAGCTTACAAACCTCTATTCTTTAGGCCGTGCTACAGCATTGTTGGGGCGACCAGACTAGGCGGTCGGACGGCAAAATCGAATGAGTAATTTTGTCGCCCGGCTAAGTCAGGCCAACCGAACATTGGTGTAGTACGTACTAGGCCCAGTTCCCACCAAAGCAGAGACGAGACGGGCGGAGCGAAGATGTCTGTTGTCTCATGTGATTGATCGAACCACTCGTTTAGTCTCCGCTTTGGTTTAAGGTGAATGCTTCAGGGTAGCCCGCGAAATTCAAATGTTCTTACGTTTTTTGCAATGTGCAGGCCAGTGCTAGGTTGTATACCCTCAAAGTTCATAAAGGTGGAAAAATTACTTTTCCAAGGTCAAAATCATTCTAGCACCTTCATGAACTTGGAGGGTTGTATTGATGAATTTGATGAATATAATTCTGTAACTACATACGTCTTACAGTCGCAAACAATATTTTAATCAACATACCACCTAGCACTGGCCTGCAAATTGCAAAAAACGTAAGAAAATTTTGAATTTCGCGGGCTACCCTGGAGCATCAGCCTTAAACAGCAATTGAAAGCAAACCACCACCAGCAGACTCACCCCTACCAAAAGATCCCCGACCTCTTCCGCCGAATCTGCCGGAGAAGCGATCATTCCTGTCATACGGGGTCGGTCTGTACCCCCTCGAGGATCGGAAGCCGCTTTCAATACGAGAGGTGTACGCTCGTACCTCGTCCGCTGAGCTCACGAACACTTCTATGTACCTGTTGGGGAGGACAACGGGTTATAAAGGGGTTTTCATGGTTTGGTTTGGAGCATTAGCCTGTCCCAGCAGTGGGAATATTATAGGCTGGTTATGTGTGTACATGCGGCCGACAATATGACATATTGTAAGGGTGCGAAGTTGCCCGAGCCTGAGGATTTGACCGTCGCCTCAAAGTATGTCACGATGTCATCGATCGAGCGTCGTCTGCTACACTGAATATGTTGTGTCAACCACTGTTTATGTAATGTTGGGTTGTTGTGAGTAAAAAAGGCATTAAAATACTTAAAAGATTAAATTTGACTCAAGTTTTTTTGCTTTATAAATATTTTTTGCAATAGTCGGCAAAAATTAAACTACATATATTTACATTTTATTAAACTTATATTGTCACTTACGGGATATCTTCCGTGATTAATAAATAACAATCACGGAAGATATCCTGTAATAATATAAGTTTAGTTTTAAACCGTGAAAGCTTAAAACAGTGTTACATTTTATTGTTGTCTTTTTCTGTTCTCTTTTTATTCAGAATTTCCTGATCACCTACAACAAAATATATCGTTTTTTTTTTTTACTCAAATTCATTTAATTATTTAGCTAAAGTAAAACAAAGCGGATTCATTTTATGCTTAACAGGAAACAGATTTTAATATTGTATTAGGTACTAAATAGGTAAGCGATAATCATTGTAATCAAAGTTGGACAAATACTAATTTCATAAAAGCTGTTGATAAAATATTTGCTATTTGGTTTTTTGTTTGCTCTGCGTGCTGTTTTATATCATTTACAAGTGTTAAACGTACAAACAGGGGGTCTAACCTATAGGGATGTTGTGGGAAATACATAGACAACATTAAAAGTTACTGCTCTGCACTGTAGTGAAGATTTGTCCCTTGGCAAAGGCCTTACCTATTAATTTTTCCGACTTATTTTACATTTTACTGCTAAACAAAATTGTGAGTTATCTATATTTTATTTAATAATAAGAATGCACTAATTTTCTAATTTTTTTTCATATTCTTCACCTAAATATTTACACCTTTCTTGAAGATTTTGTGTTGTAATATGCTCAAAATACCTTGTTCTGATTAGTTAGTTTTATGGTTATATATTATCTATCGTAGTGTGTCTATGATTTGTTTTAAAAAAAAGTACTTAATAAACTTCCTTCCGTCTTTTTTTGTCAGCCAAGCACATTCGTTTTATTTTACCTAGTCTAAACTTAAATAATAATATTTTGAATAGCTGAAAATGCTTAAAAATAAAATACACTTTGGGTAGGTAGTATTGAAGCTATTTTCTTATAAATACATATAACCTGAAAACCCTTATACTAACAAATACCACGTTTATACGTAAGAATATTATAATGTAGTTCCCGAAGTCCATCTTGCCCGCTTCGTCTCTTCTCCCCGCACCCCGCCTCCCCTCGCCCCGCGCTCTCCCAACCTTTGACAACTCAACAACCAATCACTAGTACCACTCCTGAATGCCACCTTTTGGGGATTAGTCGTGAAGATACGGAATTATTTTCAATGCCGAATCTAACGTCGGACTAACCCGGTAGAACACTTTTATGTTTAAGCTGTTGTGGTAGAAAAATAAAATATAACAAAATGAAAATTAAACAAAAAATCTAAAAATTGTTCATACCCAAAAGAAAAGCAGTATTTTGTCAGTTATTTTTTACGACGTTCACTGCTAGTATGAAACTTAAACAAAAAAGTGCGACACAAAGGTAGCATTAAGAAAGTGTGAAAATTGATAATACTTATTTGTTTTATATTTGTACATTTCTTCAATATACAAATAGTCCCATAAATTCAACTATTACACCCACCATTCTGTTACTGGCCATTATGATTTTTACCATTCTCAATTCTCATATTCCATTAAAATGTCAAAAAAATGTGTTTATTTTTTTCACCATAAAATAAAAAATAAAACCATAGAAGTAGACCAATAACATAGGAGGTCCCATACTTAACCCACTACACCAAATATAATATTGCCTTCACGGTTTGTTTTGCTGTGGTGGGCAAAAAGGGCTCTGATCAAACTGACCCTACTGATCATTTTTACCCTTGCACTTACCCGTCTCCTCATGCATAGTAAAAAATCAAACTATTTAAGAAATGTGTTATAAATTACACTATGGATTTGAATAAATATTGACATTGCATCAAAGGCTTTCCACCAACAAAATCTCAGGGAGCTCATAAATACAGGCCAGAATGTGTAGTAATGACTACTAAATGCAATATCATCTAAGCTAAGCAATATATTAAAGGTTTGAAACCATGCGTAACTGACAATGCAGTATTCACACAACACCTTCTTAAACCCTAAATTCCCACCACAGCAGCATATCAAACCGCAGGCACATTGTAAATAACTTTGCCCCCCACCTGTGTCCTATTTTCTCCCTGTCCCTGTTGAGAGCCTCTTGTGCGCTCTCCTTGTCTACGAAGTGTACGAACGCCTCGCCCGAGGCCCGCCCCGTGACGTCGGAGAGCAAGTGGACCCCATCCGTGACGATCGTCAGCCCTGCCCCATCCGACGTGCAAATAAAGATCAGGTTATATGCCTTGGGGTAATGGTAGCCGGCTGGGGGTAATTTCTGACATGTCAAGGGTAAAACTGGTCAGATACTGTGTAACTGTGTACTGATTTATTGACTTAACTTTTGTGCTTATAGTTAACTTTGCCTGCATGCCTATTTGTTGTTTGTTTGTTAAAATGTTGCATCAAGTTTGTTTAATCAAAACAAATTCAAAATGTTCCTTCTGGTATTTGTTAGTTTATTTGCAAAATATTGAGTTTACCCATAGCACAGCTACCAAAAACATGCCTAACAGCCCCATAATGAGTACTTCTCATAAAAATGATGTGTGTTCATCCTTCTTACCGTCGAAGAACTGAACGACTTCTTCCTTGTTGCAGCCGAATGGAAGGCCACGTAGCTTAACAATACCAGTGTCATCAGACATATTGGGTATTGGGCCATCAAAGCCACCATTGTTGTCAGATTGGCGCATTGCACTCATTGCCCACTCCATGTCTGTTCGGTCAGTGGAGAAGACTGTAACAAGGAGGATTATTTTGATCAGAAAGGTAAGTTTGAACATTTCTATCAACTCAATTAAGACTTCTTCCTTCAAGAATGTTCTTGTACAGAGCTATGGATTTTTGAAAGTATTATAAAAGCCGCACTGTCTGTAGAGTGCCATGCCATACTTGAACATGAGCAAAGTTAATAGCATAGACGTATGCAAGGATTGTGGTTGATGATCTGTGTGTGATTTTGTGCCTGCTTCCTGTAGAAAGTTAGTTTTTGGAGTAATTGTTATGTACCATAACTCTTACAACTACATTTATTTTTCCTCAATTAGGTAAATATTTTTTTGTTTTGGTGGTTTTTTAAACTTATTAGGAATTTGCATTGCTATCTAACTAATTAATGAGCAAGCAACTAATGAGTTCAGGGAAAAAGATTATTTAATTAGTCCCTATTAACGGTAACAAAATATTTTAAAGCCTGTTTTACTGTGTTTCCTTCACTATAATTTTGTCTAACCAGTATTCACATGACATTGATGAACATGGTTTTGTTTAAATAAGTTGTTGGCAAGTAGTTTTAAGTAAAACCAGATACTGTTGAAGTTTTTTATCGAGGTCTGTGAAAACTCTACTACTAGTATCTCTGTTATCTGTTATTTTGCTTCATTTAAGTACCTAACTATACAGGATTTGTTCTCCATTAGTACTGGCTAGATTCTATGTGGCTTTGAAAGTATGTAGTTGTATAAAATATTATTTAAATTGAATAGCGAAAGTGATAAGTAAGAAGTAGGTATATTTAATCACAATATTTAGCTGCCCAACGTCGGACCGTCTGCGGTCTGCGTACTGACTGCCATATCTATGGTGCAAAATGACATGAAAAATTGGCAACACGGAATGTACAAAAAAAAAAAGGTAATTTACGTGTGTTACTGTCATTCATTTGTTCATTCCGTTCTCCTCGAGTTGCATGAATGTGTTCCCTGTGTTTTCTGGTGGCTGTATTCGACGATTTTGGAAGTAAGCTGGACTTGGGGCACCACGAGATGGACAGATTAGGTTAGAAGAGCGAGCGAAGCGAGCGAATAGCCCATAGCGAAATACCATACCCTTCGTGGTTATTTTTTTTAAACCATTCAGAAGTTTCGCGGGGCTCCCTCAACCGCACCACGGTGAGTGGTATAGGATACTTTTAGGACTTGGGGCACCCCGACGTTAGGTTCCTTTAAACACTGCAGACATAAATAGGAGCCCCGCGTAGCGGGGCTCCGTCGACTTTGCTTTTTAGGCGAATAATAAAGTGTTTGAGACTAGGTTACAAAAATTGATTTTTCTCAAGAACGGTGCGTTGGCTTTACATTTGACTTGGGAGTGGTGTCAGGGAAGAGGGGCACTTCCCCCACCCCTCCTCCTGCCAATACTAAAGCCAACCCAAATTGAACCCTACTACACCTTTTAAGCAGCTTTAAAGTGTTTTGAGGTTAGGTAGTTTTTCTCAGGAATGGTGCATTACCTTTTCATGGGAGTGGTACCAGGTGCAAAGGGGACCCCCTCTATCTCCCCACCCACCCCTATGCGTGCCGCACGATACTAAATTTTTACCCCTAAATTAAGTTTAGTTTGGGCACTTTGTGTGACTGCTTACATTAAATTGGACACTTACCTTCAATATACCTCTTCCCCATGTTATCCTTGTCTTTCTTGAGAGCTTCTTCCACATCCTGCTGGCTTTCCACTTCCACAAAACATTCACCTGATGGTCGGCCTGGACGAACTTCGGTTAAGTGCACACCTGTAACAAGAGCATTTTAAGAACCAGTTTCCTTAGTACAAAAGGATTTAAAATCATGCAAGAACTCAAATTTGTCCAATATTTGCTAAGATAAAAAACTATGATAATAACAAAATAGAGACAAACATTTGGCAGTAACATTGAATAGGTAATGTGCAGCATATTATCAATACAAATTAGCATTATTAAATTACTAATTGTGTAAGTGAAATAGCTTTGGCATCACCACCATCATAGCTTACAGTCACTCTATTACCATTGTGACTGTGTGACATTGTGGAAGCTATTATTATTTCAAACATACAACACAGTTACAGTAGTAGGTAGGTAACTGTAACTACCATGCAAAAATAGACGTGGGTATGGGTTGAAACGACCGCGCGACCCGCCGACATTCAATGAAAATATAAAATATGGGACTGGCAATAGCAAATCAAATACCAAACCGCTCGTTTCGCATGCCTGAGTACTCGAAACCGGCTGGAATACTTTCAAAACAACGTCATACATTGTAGGTACAGCAGTGAACTTAGAACTTTTGAAATCCTCATTAAAAGTATACTACTACATAATTCAAGCCGACAGTCGAAATATTTTGCTATAGCATTTGTATTCAGTACAAGTATCCGATACTCAAAAAACCGGCCTAATTTAGCAAAAGTCACAAAGGCAAAGAACCATCAAAATTCGGAGTTTCTGACAAAACAAAGCTGCCATCTTGACATGACACGCCAAAGAAAAGAACTGCCCAAGTACAATAAAATAGTTCACCAGATATTAATAGTTCTGCTTACCTTCTTTGCCGTTACACACGTTGACGCCTTTGAGAAAATCGAGGACGTCGTCCACGGTGGTGGTGAAAGGCAAACCGCGCAACTTTATGATGTAGCTACTATCCCCAGAACCCAACATTATTGCGATTTAACACTACCAAAGCACGAAATAATCCTAATGGTGAACTCAATAAACTTTGAGGGACTACTTTACAGTATTTAAAAGAAAATTACGTTTCTTCGTGAAACTGAAAATCGTTTTTTAACGAGAACTCGAGAAGCGTCGATTACCCGCTTCGCTGATCGGCCATTAATATTTTTTTTTGACTTCGCTCGCGTTCGTTCGCAGCAGTGTTGCCAACTTTATTTTTTAGATGATCGTTCATACCATTCTGTCTACGTACCATGGACTAGAAGGGATCGTATTTTGCCAACATTTTAAGGAAAAAAATAGTACGTAATGAAATTAAAAAAAAAAAAACAACGTACTTAAGTAATTTTAAAACGGAATGTAATGAATCAACTTTGACACTCCTTTGAGGAGAAAATTTTACACGAAAGATAAAATTATTTTTTATCAGATGCTACTAGCATACTATAGGGAACGTGCAGGAACTATAGGTGGCAGCACTAATCGACAAAAGAGACACTGTGCGGACAGAAAAGGAAACTTATCACTTCTCATCGTGCTTTCAATATATTCAGACAAAATTGTCTATTCAATTATATTATTTTTGAATATGCTAAAAGGTATAAAATATGAGTTCCGGTCTATCAATAACGATCGTCAGCGTAATATAAATATTTAATAATATGAATTTTATATCTTTCGTTTACTTTCTGATGAAAATTGTGGTGTATGAAGACATGGTGGCTGGCATAACTAAGATAGCTTTCTTATTTTCAACACATGTTCTAATGGAAGGGAATCCTTTAGCAGCGAGAACAGTATCTCCAGGCTCTAATAAATCAATTAGTTCACAATCATTTGATGAAGCAATCAATAAAATGCAGTCCGTAGCATTTAGATACAAAACTTGAAAAACCAAAGGAGTGCAGCCAACTAACATTAGTTAATGTGGGTATAACCATGTTTATATTCTGAGTACATGTGGAGTATTTGATTAACTGTTGAGGGATATTCGGTATGAACTTTATTTAGTGCGGTCTAGTAGAACACGTGTATGGTGAAGTATAAATGGTTCTGGTATGTTTGCATGGACGGTTGATTTTGAGGGCCTTTTCAATGCAGAGTGTAACAAAAACAAGTTGTTTTCAAATATTTTTCTTTACTTCGTTTATCCATTTTTTGCGTTTTTCACCAAAACATGGTATGTTAGTAGTATTCTTTGGAAAGTAATAGAATTTTACGCTAATTGATTTATTTTCATTTTTGTGGATGTATTGGTACCTACATCCAGAAATGCAACAATGCATTATGATTAGTTAATTAATTTTCACTATAAAATTAATTATGTTTACTTGTTAGAAAAGTCAAAGTACAGAGCACAAGATTCGGATTGGCGACGCCAGTTGGCAGCACCGTCGTAATTAGAGTTTGGCGCGATGTCTGACCTGTATTTATTAAGTTTTAAGGCAAACAGTGACGAAGAGGAGCTTTTTGTATCTCCTGCATTACTATTTTGAAAACGGTAACTCGAGAATTCAAACAACAATTATTTGAATATTAGAAAATAATCATTTATTACAGTCTAAATGCAGTCGTTTTGCATAGGCAGTAACATTTAATAATACTTAAAATAAAAGTTACATTGACTTGAACCTCCACTGCGTTACTGTGGACACACTTTAACGCCTAACTTCGAAATAAATCTTTATAGGTAACTGTAGGAAAAATTGTGGACTGTATTAAAAAGCATCAATAAAATTACGAGTCACTGACACAACTGATTTATTTTTAAATCAAAATGTTAAACGAGTACAAAACCATAGATGAATATAAAAAAGGTCGCAACAGTAACAATCAGCATGAAACGCTATAAATATTTGTACGAGATAAACTTTAATACAGTTATCTATGAACATTATTATCGTTAAAGTAAAAGAAAATGTAAAGTGATCTCCTCCAGACTTTGGAAAAACTAAGGGACATTATGGTGACGCAAGAGAAAAAAAATGGTAACGCCTGAGAAAGTAAGCCTTTCGCCTGCATTTTGCCTTCTTTCTCCGGTGCTATTTTTTTTTGACGTGACAACGTCTTATAAATGGTACTCCCTTATATCTCCTAAAAAATTTTGTCCGAAAATCATTATCCATAAAACGTTTGCTATAAACTTCAGTTACCATAATGTTCAAAATCCCGAAATTTTGTTTTACATAATTATCTTTATTTCTAAAACTGTTCTGTCATAATATCGAATACTATAATAATTGAATCTTCTAATTTTATATGCCATAAAGTCAATTATCCTAAGTATTATATTATATAATGTGTATTATTCCTAATGTTCATAAAAGTGTAATAAAATTTTTGGTCCTAAAACATTTGCTAAAAATTAGGTTTTAGTGACAGAAACGAATCGCTGTAAATCCGACCCCACGCAGTCTTGTCTGCCCTACCCCTAGAGTGTAATTTAAAATCGCGTAGGCGCGGAGCCCCGCAGCGCCGGAGCCGTGACAGAAACCATGCCTGCTGCATGTTGCTTGCTCGCTTGCATGCCGCATGCTTGCTTGCATACTGTATGCGTGCTTGCATGTTGCATGCTTGCTGCATGTTGCTTGCTCGCTTGCATGGTTGCTTGCATACTGTATGCGTGCTTGCATGGTTGCTGCAAGCTTGTTGCATGCTTGCTGAATGCTTGCTGCATGCTTGCTGCCTGGTTGCTGCCTGCTTGCTGCATGCTTGCTGCATGTTTGTTTGCATGTTTGCATACTTATTACAGGGAAAAATAAAATCCACATAATTATGTTCACACTCAACTGTTTTATAATGATTGACGGTTCTATTGATTGATTTTCTGCCTTTTAGTGACTACTTATATGAAATGTATGCCAAAACAAAAGAAGATTCTACCAGCTATGAACTTTCTGCGATATGATGGTTCTACTTTTTAATTCTTACAAATTTCATAAGAACAATATTGTATAAAAATGTGTTGTGTTGAGAGAAGTTCATAGCATAGCAAAAGCTAAGTAATACTTACTTTACTGTAGGTACCCGTAATTACAGACACAATTAAAATAACAATGTTCTGTTCCCTTTTGGGAACGTCTGGGAATATACCGGTTTGTTTTAAAATATTATTAAGAAGATCTTAACATTTTTTTTTTTTTAATTTAGGATTTATAACTATTATTGAAAACGATTTTAAGTGTTTTGTATATTATTGATTGTAATATTTATGACAAACGGGTTTAGAGCATATTGTATTTAGGGATTTCAATTTTATGGCATGTGATATTATGTGATATTAAGTTCGGGTAAGTTATCATTCGGACAAATGATGATTAGGACAAAAAAAGTTATGGCACTTTAAATTATGAATAAAAAAGTTAGGTAATACAATAGAGAACCCTTATAAATTGGTTTGCCGGGTGACACTTCAAGAAACTGCGTTACGCTCCGCTCACGTTATGCGCTCACAATGAGAGCGAGTGAGAGGCACACGTCCCTTCCACTCGGGCATGGTTAGCCCGCCTAAGAGCGAGAGAGACAGACATAAAAAGTGAAAGGCACGCGTCCCTTCCACTCGAGCACAGTTAGCCCGCCTAAGAGCGAGAGAGACAGAGCGAGAGAGAGAGAGTGAGAGAGATAGGCATACACACCGGTTCATGTCTTGCGCTTCTATTTCGCTTAGGCGCCTGCATACAAGTTTACACGTTGCCAGTTAATTGTAAAACAATTGTGTAGTGATAATGTGAAGGTAGTTTCGTCCATCGCAACAATTCAAACAGCAAAGGTAAATAATTTCAGACTGATAATATAACATGATGAAATAAATGACTAAGACATAAGTGAATTAAAATTATTTTACCACTCAAAGTCGTTGTCACGTAAAACTTTCGCCCGTATACTGACTTTACAGGCAACCAATTTTTTTTTCAATAATACAATTGTTCTAATGGCATCTTTAAAATAATCAATACTACGGTGAACTTGGCGGTGTATTTTGTAAAATATTTTGAATGGCTTTTTTGCATTTTTCCGATTCCCATTTTCGTTTCATCGGCCATCCGTTCTGCGAGCAAGCCTCCCGAACGCTGCCCAGCCGAGTAAGATTCGATTGACCTCTTTCTCGAAGTTAGACCTACCTAACTGGACCGTTTGTCCCAGGTACACATAATCGTCTACAACTTCGAGTGTAGTGTCTCCGATCTTGATACGAATGGGTGTTATACATGGGCATTCAACATGACCATGGTTTTGTCCATAATCATTTTAAGACCCACTCTTTCGGAAGCTCTACTGAGGTCATCGAGCATTGTACTGAGGTCCTCCATGGTCTCAGCCATGACCACTATATCGTCGGCAAACCGAAGGTGAGTGATGTACTCGCTATTGACGTTGATGCCTAGCCGTCTCCAGCCCATAACCTTGAAGACATCCTCCAGTGCAGCGGTGAACAGTTTCGGAGATGCCATCTACCTGTCTCACACCTCGCTGCAGGAGGAAAGGTTCCGAAGCTTGATCCTGAAGTCGGACTGACATGGTGGCGTTTTTGTACAAACACTTCAACACCTCGATGTACCGGTAGTCGATTTGGCACTGCTGTTGGAGAGACTGCAGTAATACAGCCCAGGTCTTGATCGAATCGAAGGCTTTCTCGTAGTTTACAAACGCTAAACAGAGAGGCAGGCCTCTTCGGTCTTCTGTAAAACCTGCCGCAGCCTATGTATGTGGTCCGTGGTGCTAAAGCTTTTTCGGAACCCGGCTTGTTCGGGAGGCTGACAATCGGGAAACCTGCGCGCGAGACGATTCGTGATGTCTCTTAAAAACAACTTGTAGACATGGCTTAGAAGTGAGATGGGCCTATAATTCTTCAGCTGGGCACTGTCACCCTTCTTGAAAAAGAGTACCACCACACCCCTGCACCATGCCTGTGGCGTTTTTCCCTCGATTATGATGGAATTAAACAGCTTCTGAAGGGCCTTACGTACCGGTTTTCCACCTGCCTTCAGGAGTTCGGCCGTAATTCTGTTGTTTTAAGCTGTTTCAGAGCCATCCTAATCTTGAACAGGCTGACGTCCGGGATGTCTTCAGTATAGTGTCGAGTTAGTCTAGCTCTTGGGTCGTTTGCTAAATCTACATTGGGTTTACTGGTTCACGTGCACAACTGCCCATAGAAGCTCTCGATCTCCCTCAGAAGTTTTCGTTTGGCAGATAAGATCCTGCCATCATCGGTCTTCAGTTTCGTGAGCTGGCTCTGCCCAATAGCCAGATCTCTTATTAATACCTTGGAGCCTTTGATCCGCTCGATCGCGTCTATAATACGCTCGGTACTAAAGCGGCGGAAGTCACTCTTCAAGGATTTAGAGATCCGTCTATTGAGCTGCCGGTATTTCAACGCCTCATTTGAAGACTGCAGGATCATCTCACGCCGCTCCTTCATGAGCTTGAGAGTTTGATCGGAGAGTTTCTTGTTCCGATCTGTACGACGTGTCTTGAAGAACTTAGACCCGGTCGTATGGACAGTTTCCACGAACCCATCGTTGTATTTGTCCACTGAGCTTCCTAGGCTCTCAAAACGATTCTGGAGTTCAAGCTGAAAGCTCACGGGGTTTTGGATTTGGATCTGTGCTGGACGGAGCGTAGACTTCATCAGTAGAGACCTTTCTAGCTTGTTCAAAGTGCCTCTTACCATGCGGTGATCGCTCCTGGTTTTACCGAATTGATCATAAAGCTATTACGTATGTAAAATTTGTAGGTAACTACCTACCTTTGTGCATATGGAAGTGCCTTTACTTTCTCTGGCGTTACTGGTAACGCAGAAGAAGTTTTTTTGAAAATAGCTTATTACTGCATCTACATTGAATTAATATCTATTTTGCGATATCGACCTTGAGTTCAGACCAAAATGGCTTCGATATTTTGTAATAACATTGAAAAAGTAATAATATTTACCAAGATTTTAGCGGTAACGCAGTACACCGACAATAAAACCACGTGCACCCTTCGAGAGCTCACGCCACACTGCTGACGAATCGGAGCGACGTTGACCGTGTCGAATGATAGGTACAAAGAGCTAGACATACGACCTAGTATTGGTAATGCGTAAAACGCCATCTCTGTATAAATTTGTGAATTATATTATCGGTAACGCAGTAGATGTGCTTTTTTACTTAGTGTTAGGGACAAAAAAACAAAAAAATAATAAAAATAACGTGTTTGGACGGTTTAAATAAAAGTGTGATTGATTTTTTTCTAAAAACAATGCAAAAATACAAGCTTCTTGTGTAAATTTTTAAAGTTATGTAGAAAAGTACCATCAATAGTAAAAAATCTCAAGTTCTTTTTTAATTTTTAATCAAAGTTTTTATGGTCTTTTTTTCAATATTATCAATGGGGACATGAAAGGAGCGCTTTAAAAGTTGATTCACCCAGTTATCATTTAAGGAACATGAATCAACAGTTAGCATTAAGATTTGTAACTGAATTTTTATATTTTTAGATATGAGAAAAGTTACTTTTAAGTGTACTCTCAAACTCAAATGAAACCATGATGACAGATTTAAAATCTCGAATTTGTAAATGGATAAAAGTTGTCCTCTACCTTGATTATGTAAGCTCTGATGCTAACAATTCTCAATTTCAGTTGATTGAAACCGTAATTTTTGCGATTATGAATTTACAATTTGACAGATAGTTATAGGATGCATTTATTATTATTCATCATCATTTCAGCCGAAAGACGTCCACTGCTGGACATAGGCCTCCCCCAAGTGTCGCCACATTGACCGGTCCCGTGCGACTCGCATCCAGCGGATTCCTGCAACTTTCACCAGGTCATCGGTCCACCTAGTGGGAGGCCTTCCAACGCAACGTCTTCCGGTTCGCGGTCGCCACTCCAGAACTTTTCGGCCCCATCGGCCATCCGTTCTGCGAGCAATGTGCCCTGCCCACTGCCACTTAATTTTGGCAATTCTTCGGGCTACGTCGGTAACCTTTGTTCTCTTGCGGATGTCTTCATTTCTGATTCGATCGTGCAAGGAAACTCCGAGCATAGCCCTCTCCATTGCCCTTTGGGTGACTTTAAGCTTTCTGATGAGGCCCATTGTGAGCGACCACGTTTCGGTCCCGTATGTAATCACTGGCAACACATACTGGTCATAGACTTTCGTCTTGAGACACTGCGGTAGGTTGGACGAGAAGATACCGCGCAATTTCCCGAACGCTGCCCAACCGAGTCGGATTCGACGATTGACCTCTTTCTCGAAGTTAGACCTACCTAACTGGACCGTTTGTCCCAGGTACACATAATCGTCTACAACTTCGAGAGTAGAGTCTCCGATCTTGATAGGAGTGGGTGTGACATGGGCATTCAACATGACCTTAGTCTTGTCCATGTTCATTTTTAGACCCACTCTTCCGGAAGCTCTACTGAGGTCATCGAGCATTGTACTGAGGTCCTCCATGGTCTCAGCCATTACCACTATATCATCGGCAAACCGAAGGTGAGTGATGTACTCGCCATTGACGTTGATGCCTAGCCCTCTCCAGTCCAGAACCTTGAAGACATCCTCCAGTGCAGCGGTGAACAGTTTCGGAGATATGACGTCTCCCTGTCTCACACCTCACTGCAGGAGGATAGGTTTCGAGGCTTGGTCCTGAAGTCGGACTGATATGGTGGCGTTTTTGTAAAAACACTTCAACACCTCGATGTACCGATAATCGATTTGGCACCGTTGGAGAGACTGCAGTACAGCCCAGGTCTCGATCGAATCGAAGGCTTTCTCGTAGTCCACAAACGCTAAACAGAGAGGCAGGTTATATTCTTCTGTCTTCTGTATAACTTGCCGCAGCGTATGTATGTGGTCCACGGTGCTAAAGCCTTTTCGGAAACCGGCTTGTTCGAGTGGCTGGAAATCGTCAAACCTGCGCGCGAGACGATTCGTGATGACTCTAGAAAACAACTTGTAGACATGGCTTAGAAGTGAGATGGGCCTATAATTCTTCAGCCGGGCATTGTCACCCTTTTTGAAGAAGAGCACCACCACACCCCTGCACCATGCCTGTGGCGATTTTCCCTCAAGTATGACGGAATTAAACAGCTTCTGAAGGGCCTTAAGTACCGGTTTTCTACCCGCCTTCAGGAGTTCGGCCGTAATTCCGTCATCACCCGGTGCCTTGTTGTTTTTGAGCTGCTTCAGAGCCATCCTAATCTCGTACAGGCTGACGTCCGGGATGTCTTCGGTATAGTGTCGGGTCAGTCTAGCTCTTGGGTCGTTGGCTAGATCTACGACGGGTTTACTGGTTGACGTGTACAACTGTCCATAGAAGCTCTCGATCTCCCTCAGAAGCTCCGGTTTGGCGGATAAGATCCTACCATCGTCGGTCTTCAGTTTCGTGAGCTGGCTCTGCCCAATAGCCAGATCCCTTGCAAATACCTTGGAGCCTTTATTCCGCTCAATCGCGTCTTTAATACGCTCGGTATTAAAGCGGCGGAGGTCGCTCTTCAAGGATTTAGAGATCCGTCTATTGAGCTGCCGGTATTTACACGCCTCGTCTGAAGACTGCAGGATCATCTCACGCCACTCCTTCATGAGCTTGAGATTGTGATCGGAGAGCCTCTTGTTCTGATCTGTACGACGCGCCTTGAAGAACTTAGACCCGGTCGTATGGACAGTTTCCACGAACCCATCGTTGTATTCGTCCACTGAGCTTCCTAGGCACTCGAAACGGTTCTGGAGTTCAAGCTGAAAGCTCTCGGGGTTTTGGATTGGGATCTGTGCTGGAAGGAGCGTAGACTTCATCAGTCGATACCTTTCAAGCTTGATATTGATGTTCAATGTGCCTCTTACCATGCGGTGATCGCTCCCGGTTTTCATCGAATTGATCACAGAGACATCATTGAACATTTGCTTCTTGGTTGACATGATGAAGTCGATCTCATTTCTAGTTGCACCATCGGGGCTCTGCCAGGTCCACTTCCTGTGCTCACGCTTTCAGAAGAAGGAGTTCATCATATAGAGGCCCTCCTTCTCCATAAAACTAGCCAGTTGGTGACCCCGGCGATTCCGATGTCCAACTCCAAATTGCCCCACCTGCAGCTCATCCCCGTCTCGTTTGCCCAGTTTTGCGTTGAAGTCCCCCATGACAACTGTGAAGTGAGTTTTGGAACCATGCATGGCTTTAGATATATCCTCATACATGGTCTCCACTTCGTCGTCGGGGTGTGCCGAGGTCGGGGCGTAGACCTGTATGACCTTCAGCGAATATCTTGAGGATATTCTGAGTATAAGGTACGCCACCCTGGTCGACACACTCTCGATCTTCACCACGTTGTTCACAAGGGACTTGTGGACGATAAACCCAACACCACCCTGGGACTGCCGGTCACCCTCTTGAAAATAGAGCAGGTTGCCGGATTTCAGGATTATCGTGTCCTCCCCCTCTCTTCAGACTTCAGATAATCCCACAATACTCCATCGCAGCCTGCTCAATTCCTCTTCTAGTTCCGCTTTCTTCTCGTCAGTCCGGAGTGTGCGCGTGTTATATGTTGCCAGGTCCAGTCGTTGGTATTGGCAGCCGGATCCCTTCCGGAGATTCTTCGCACCCCTTGCCACGCCGTAGCCTCGACCGCTGCCGTAGTCAAGGGTAGACGGGCTGCCGGGCACTAGGGGCCATTTCTTTGTTGCGCTATTCATGGGGGGGTTTTGCCATAATCGCCACGCTTGGCAAGTGGGTTGGCGATCGCAGTGAGTGCAGTTCTTACATAAGACACAGAGAGCGCTGCTGCCCATTCTCTGGTAAGTCCCTTAGTCGCCTCTTACGACACCCACGGGAAGATATGGGATGGTGTTATTCTTTACGTCCGACACCACACGGACGTGCGTGATGCATTCATAAAAATACAAAAAAGTTTAGCTCGTTCATGTCTTGTAGTTGTTTATTTTTTATAATTTAAAAAAATAATTTTATTATTTTGTCATCTATTTTTACTTCGTTATGATGATGGGTATATGATGATTTGAAAAGATCGAATATTTTGCGTTATTTCGATGATTTCGATTACTCGATCGTACATCGTACAAGACCCAAAAAGTCATATAAATACGATTTAAATCGTACGGTTGGCAACACTGGTTCACAGATTAGTCTATGGTTCGCAGTTCGATATTCGGCCTATTCGCTATGGTTGCCACTTGCCAGTATAATTATTGAAGAAAGGATGAAAATCGCTTCGAGAATCATTATTTATTTTCGTATTTTTTGTATTTCTAAAACACACATGAGACGATAAATATTATTATTAGATTGCAACCTGCAACCAAGCACAAAAATGACAAAACGCTGCCTGCGATAAAAAATCATTCAGCAAGGGATATTGCGACTGGCAGTGGCAACACCATACATAATTTGACAGATTTTTATTTCTGTTCTGCGTTCTGTGCTGTCGCCGATCGTCGATGTTTCGGTTTCGGAAAAATAACGAAATTGCCAGCGTTAACGTATGTGTTTTAGCGTGTACTCTTTTCAGGAATAAACGTTGAACTAAATCTTATTTTAATTTCGCGTGTGAGTGATTAAAAGTGTTAAAATGACGGTGGACGGTGACGAGAAAGCGGTTCGGTCTCGCGTGTTCATGGACATTTCAATAGGTGGCTTGCCTTCTGGCCGATTGGTTTTTGAGTTATTCGATGATGTCGCACCGAAAACTGCGGAGAATTTTCGGGCATTATGTGCTGGCGACATGGGCATCGGGAAAGTTACGGAGAAACCGTTGACATATAAGGTTAGACGACGAAGGTTTCATTTACTTTTCAGGGCTCCTTAAAGGCTTTATTTCTTCAACCACGTCACTATTGTCTGTACAGTTTTGTTAGCAAACTAATGAGGGCAAGTTCAACATAGCTAAGAATTGAACTGTTTATCATAGTTCTTGAACCTTAGTGCTATGCAGAAGAAGGGATTTTTTAGGACTGTTTAGTGGCAACAGGACTTGCATCCTATCAAAAAATCCGCCCATAAGACGAACCTGGATTAACTGTACTCACCTACAGAAACATGTACCTAGTATTTTCTGTAGATCTCTTAATAGTCTTGACCACAGGTGGATTTGCATAGTAAACAGGTGTCCAAATGACTGATACTTCTTTTTATACATAGAAAGCACACAACCTTTAATCTCCACATATGCTCAAGCAAGACTAATTGCTGGTTTTGGACATTTCCATGTATTTCTTCACTGATGTCTAAAATAAACAGTACATTAGGAAATGAAGAAGTCATTCATACTTACCTGGGCTGGGGGCCTAAAATGTCCGCTTTAACTTCTGTTAAAGTGGACATTTTAGGTTAATAACATGAATTACATTACTGTCTGTAAAATGGTCAGTGACAATTCATAATAACAACTGTGTTTGCTACCATTTTATGAATTGTACTGTGATTCATATTATGGTCTAAATCAACAACTTGTTGCCTAAGCTTGGGTGGGCACTGATGACCCAGTGGTTATGACCACTGGGTCATCAGTACTAACTACATACTATCTGTCATTTCTTATTTCCAATAGTATCTCTTTAATTTTCTTATGGATTATTTTCTGCTACAGGGCATGGTGTTCCATAGAGTGGTGAAAGACTTCATGATCCAGGGAGGGGACTTCACAAATGCTAACGGGACGGGTGGCGAGTCTATCTATGGTGGCACCTTTGAAGGTAAGTCCATGACTAGAAACACTTTTGGATATACATAATTTCATAAGAAGTCTTGTTCAGGTAAAGGTATAGTCTATCAGCACAAACACACTCCTAAAAGCAGAAAATGCTGTGTAGTGCTGCATATAGTTCAATACCAGCTACATCTTACAGCCATTATTTTACATGGAGCGACTGCCTATCTGACGTCCACAACCAGTAAGATGCCCCTTTAAGACTTGTTAAGATTGGTTGTCAGACTTTTGGGGTCACTGACTACCTGTACCAACTCTACAAATGACAGCTGGGACCAACGGCTTAATGTGTTTTCCGAGGTCTGGAGGAAACTCAACATGTAATGATGGTCACCCATCCACAGACCAAACTTGGCAAGAGTGGTGCACAAGCTCCTCTTATCTTACAGCCATATTCCTCTAAGTGTCTTCTCGTCCAACTTTCGGCAGTGTCTCAAGACGAAAGTCTATGACCAGTGTGTGTTGCCAGTGATTACATATGGGACCGAACATGGTCGCTCACAATGGGCGGTGAAGGTTGCTGGAATCCGCTGGATGGAAGTCGCACGGGACCGGTCAATGTGGCGACACTTGGGGGAGCCGAAAGACGTCCACTGCTGGACATAGGTATGTCCAGCAGTGGACGTCTTTCGGCTGAAATGATGATAATGATATTCCTCTAAGGCAGCCTCTAGTGATTGTCGTTTTGTTCTATAATTGGGTAATGCAACCCCGTAGTTCCCCTAGCCTTTTTATAAAAGGGGTGATTTTAGTCTTTTTCCTTTTCACAATGAAATAATTTGTACCTATTTAATCAATTGAACTCTTGTTTTTTTCATTTTCAGATGAGACCTTTGACTTGAAACATGAGCGGCCTTATTTGTTGTCTATGGCAAACAGGGGCAAAGACACAAATGGGTCACAGTTCTTTATGTAAGTTATTGAGGACATGGGTAAGAGGGACTGTCAGACTCATGATTTTAGAGAGAGATCATCTTTTCACTTTAATAACTTCTTTGGCATCTATTAACTTTGTTCATGCATGAATTCTATTAAACTAAGCATCATATAGTTTAGTTTAACATTCATTAAAATGTTGCCTTTTGTTGCCATTAAATATTGTTAAAACTAAATTGTCGACCTCCATTGTTGAAGCATGAAATACTTATTTATACAAGCAAATTCATATAAAATAGTTCAATCAAAGCTATTCAGTAAATGTTCAATTACACACAATAATGACAACATAAACTTCTATTGAGTTATTTCAAATGTGCTGTTTGTTCCGTACATGAAGCATAAAAAAGAGTAATTTTATAACAAAAGTATACGGCGGCACATCTGACGGCACTTTTGGCGCAGTGCGCTGCGCTGCGCTGCGCTGCGCTGACATCAATAACCAAACTACTAATGTGTTCTTAAAAACCTTTACACAGCAGATTTATTAAGAAGAAATTTACGCATTTGGTTTGCTGGCCAATTCTGGTGTTAATCTACCAGTGGCTGAGCAAGCCAGTTCTCTTAGACCAGCAACAGTGTAGCCGAGATTGCTACACCACTTTTTTCCTGAAGAAGATAATATCATAATTTTATCCCCCATGTGTAGACTTATATGCCCATTTATTTCTAGACTGCCTCATGTAGTCTAGCCTAGTGGTTACCGGGTTCGATTCCCAGGACAGGAAAGTGTTACTGGAATTTACCATTAGGAATTTCTCAGCAGCAACCCATCTTTTGTTGGATTTGTACCTGATTTATTTATTTATCAAGTAGCAAAGATACCAAAATCGACAAGCAACTAATACACAATGTTTTTCTCCTAAAGGAACACCTTTAAAGTCGTGTGGCCATATTATTATAGTGCTGCATGGTTCTCTGGCGCGTGAACATTGCCGGTACGCCGCCGCCGCCATCTTGATTGCAATACAACTACTACAGATAATTTCACCAATGTTTTGCCTAGAGAACCATGCTGCACTACTGTCATTTCATTGTTACTTTATCTCTGAGTTTTCACACAGTGAACTTTATTCTCGTTGCCAGAAGGTTCATCTCAGAGGTAAAATAATTGTGGAGGGGCTGTATATGAAATGTGTTGTGTATGCGTTGTGTAGAGGTCGCTGTCGGCGGCCGGCGCGCGCGCAGCTCGCCCGCTATCATTGTTGTTGTGTTCTGTGTGTTGTAGAACCACACAGCCGGCGCCGCATCTCGACAAGTGAGTATTCTCTTTTTATTTTCGTTTAAACAATATGTTAGTGTACTTTTAATTTAGACAAAAGATTACCTCAAAATCAAATAAACTTACAAGTCTAATAAAATCACTTTGATGTTGAAGAAAATGGAGGATCGCCCCTGACTTAGTTGGAAGACTAGAGAAAGTTTGTTTGTTGTGTTGAATAAAATGCAACATGCTGTGCCTTGGGTTGCCAATGGGTAGGTACCGATTAATTAAAAAAAAAAAACGGTTACTTACCCTTCAAAATGGCAAAACCATACCACAACTAATTTATTGTACATCTTCATCACACACTCGAGCCCGAAATCTGACACTGTTTAATGAGGGCTATCGTTTTTGAGCTCACGAGATGGCGCCACTGTCGAGTAAGGTCTTGTCAATAATTCTATTTTATACTTTAAAGTACCTTTAACGTCATAACAAGTTTATTTTATTACGTATAACAACATAGTGTGAACTTCAGATACGTATTTACAATATTCTCCCTAAAATTAGCAAGCATGAAACATTTAAAAATAATTTTACCTCCAAGTACTAACAAATAAGATCTTAAGTTGCTAGATAAAATCTTCAAGTCATAATTAATCGGGAATGGATCAGTCTAGAACACTGTATGACATCTGACATTTCGGAAGACCTTAGTCTACGCGAACGCCTCTAGCGGCGAATTCATGCGCGATAGCCATTCCGTTCACTATAGGTTGTGTCGACTTGTGTATGTTTCTGCAACTTCCGTCTCCTTGTCCTCAGTGTGCACGTAGTGTTCGGCCACGTAATCGGCGGTGCGACGCTGGTGCGGCAGCTGGAGGCACTCCCCGTCGACCGCAACGCGCGCCCCCTGCAGGACGTGAGCGTCACCAACTGCGGCCAGCTGGTGCGCCTCAACGGTGAGTAGGGGCATTGGTAGACCAACCATTGAAGCATACGCATCGTCAAGTGCGTGTTCCGAATCGGGCCATAATCGTTTTCATCATCATCATCCAGAACCTAACATCATAATGGGTGTAAAAATACTCTTAACGATGCCGAAAGGCACAGGAACCTAAAGGTTATACCTAATTTTAATACTCGTCGTCGTCGTCGAGTAGTGGTGGCCCAGTGGTGGCGGCCCCGACTTACGAACAGTAAGTCGTGGGTTCGAACCCAGACAGGCGCATTACTTTGTGTAATTTATTTCATCTCCACTGCTCTCAAAACGGTGAAGGAAAACATCGTGAGGAAACCGGCATGTCCTAGAACCAAAAAAATCGAAGACGTGACATCTACCAATCCGCACTGGGCCCGCGGTATGGATTATAGCCCATTCCTTCTCATAGAGAGAAGGCCTGTGTCCCAGCAGTGGGAACATTAATAGGCTGATGATGATGATGAATACTCGTCCATATGTGTGTTTGCCTCTGAAGTCTTGAATTCGTGAATTTGAAACTTTTCTCATTGCTTCACAGCAAAGAAACGTAAGCAAGAGAAAGAGAAGCAGGATAAAGAAGCAAGCGATGCGGAATCTGAGCAGTCTGATAAGAAGGATAAGAAGAAGAAGAAAGACAAGAAGGAGAAGAAGAAGAAGAGGTATGTTATGTTATGTTCTCTCTTCTCATGATACGAAAAATGGGGACTGACATATTTTATGAAAATAAGTGACATTAACCCAGTGGTTCCCAATCTAGGTGGTACGCAGGAGCTTAAAAATTAAAATGTTATTAGTACTTTTTAACTTGCACAGAAGATGCAAGCTCAACTCAACCAAATTGAAAACCTATCAGAGTCGTGGTGTTAAAATGTTTGAGCTTGTTCCGCTCGCGCTTGCAAGATTCGTGAGTAGTAGTATTCATAAGTAGGTATTTTTGCTAAATTCTACTAACTTATTAACCACTGCATTAACCAGTTGGTTATTAAAATATCACAATATGAGGAGTTCCAAGGTTGTTTGCAATTTTACAACATGTTACATCATTACATCTGCCGATATCTACATCATTATAAACACTACTTAGCTCGTACATCCACAGCTCGACTGCTCCCACTGCTGGATATAGGCCTTTCTTTGCTTGTGCCAAGCGTTACATTCCTTGTGCCAAGCTCTACGTTCCTTGTACGTTGTCCACATGTTATTCTTGTCACTGTACAACTGTCGAACCAAACATGTTTAAGGCTGTTTTGAGTAACTTGTACTTGTATAGGCCTTAGTTTCATGATATTGTTACGAGCTGGGTAATGGGTATGGGATAAATTAATTACTACCGATTAAACAACAAATAACTTTTAAAAATCACAAAACACTTAATCACAAATACACTACTGATCACTATTCGCCTAGATAACGCACTTCTAGTTCACTTCGATTCCCTTCGTTGAGTATCCAAAATCAGACTGCCTCTCTCGCAAACATGTCGGCTATTTATATGGCGACCGATCCTTCGAGAAAGATCCACGACTTACTCGAATTGTTCTACAATACCATAGTGGGTCATTGTCCTTCCACAACTTGTACAAAATATAGAAGTAGGGACTTTATGCCCTCGGCGTACGGTCGAAATTATAATGACAACTACCTGATGTCTTTTATAGGTAGTTTGCGAATTTATAACACAGCATTCGAGACTCGTTCCACCTACCTACTTACCTACTTGTAGGTACTTCCTACCGTAACAAGTAGGTACGGGTACGACATTACAATATTATTATAGCTAACTATACTATACGAACCTGCGGATATAAAAAAACTTACGTCTACAAGAACCCTGTCAAAGGAAACTGTATGAACCTATCATTGAAACAGCATCACCTCAATATCTACCGCTAACCCTTCATCCACAGGAATCAATCCGGACCATCAGGTGACGAGGAGGAGGCTCCCGAAGCACCTTCTCATCCCCTCGTATCTACCTCCAAGATAGACCCTCGGGAGATACCTGATGTGCCTACGAATAGGTTCCTAATGAGAGGTGGGAGGGACCAGGATGATAGGGGTGAACCTAGGAGGGATCGGGAGAGGTAATAGTATTGGCGGAACATGAGGGTTTGTGTTAGAATCAAAGATAATTTACTACACTGTATTCTGAGAATTTTCATGGTTGTGGAGGTCAGATAGGCAGTCGCTCCATGTAAAATACTGGTATTCAGCTGCATCCGGTTAGACTGGAAGCCGACCCTAACATAGTTGGGAAAAGGCTAGGCAGATGATGATTCTGATTTTTTTGTTAATAAAATTACTATTATAACCTGCTTCTAAAATACAATTTTAATCATGTTTGCTTTGAGTTTGAGATGTTATTTAAATTTTGCGTCTATAATATTGATACCAAGGTATATTTTAACATTTAAATTTATTCACAGTTATTGTCGTTTTCTGATGTAAGTTGCCTACCAAGTTTTATTTTAGGCATAATTCAAGACTACATTATGTTATTTTGCTCGCTATGAATCAAGGGTATCTTACTTTTAACAGGATTCTAAGCCCTGCTTGACTTTGGTATCTTCAAAGTATTGACAGAAATAGAAATATTTTGAATATGTTTAGCTCTAGGCACATTTAATATCAGGCGGGCCTATGTTGAAGAGATTAAGTTCTTATAGTCAAAATATGTGGCTTGGCCGTTTCGTTACTAAGGACTTGTACTTATAAGAAATTGTACAACAGAAAAGTGAATAAATTTTTCACGTTACGCCCATTGCATGTGAATGTACCGAAATGGCCAAGCCACATATTTTGACTATAAGGTGTAGAGTTTGTGAAGTTAGACCTTGTAGAGTTAGGGCGTGTAGAGTTAAAAGCTTGGCTCTACATGAGATCTGATAACTTTTCGACAGTGTGAGTCATATGGTCTGGTCTTGGCAACATTTTACAATGATTTTAGTGGGATATTTATTTAACTTAAATTGCCAAGTTCTCAAAAATTGCTTTTTTCTGTCTTATTCTTTCGTTTTTTAGCTTTTCTGTGCATTGCTAGCTTATTATCTTGTGAATAATGTTTGTATCCCTTAGGATGAGGTATCGTGAGAGGGCAGAACATCGTTCTTATACCCGCAGTGGAAGGGTTATCAAAGGCAGGGGTGTGTTTGTAAGTAATTATAATCTCAATTCATCTGTTAGTTTAAAAGCAAAGTTAATGATGGACCTCGTTGGTCACAAACTCTACTGCTGACCAAGTGTTGTTGGGTTTTTCCAAAGCTAACAGCCCAGAGCCATATAAAGCCCATATACAGGGTGAACTTTTCACTTAAGCGTGGATGGTCAAATCCGAAACTATGAGGAATAGCTAAAAACACCCAAAGGATTCTAGGGTCCGTTTTTAATGACAACTAAAACAGCATTATTGGGTTTTTTTAAAAAATCAATATTCCTAGCCAGAAATCGAACCGGTTGATTTTTTTACAAATTATTACACCATTCGGTAGTATCGCTAACAGGATCAAATTCTGGAAAATATAGACATAGGTGTACTTTCGGGGAATACAAATGTGATGTTGTGTGTTAATCTGAATTGCTTCCAGCGTTACCGCACGCCATCTCGCTCGCGGTCTCGTTCTCGCTCAGTGACGCCGCCTCACTGGAGACAGGCGCAGAGGCGTATCATCAAGCTCTCTGAATTTGAGGTGAGAATGAATTTGAATTGGTGGTGGGGTGAATTTGATTTTCAGGTGTCTTGCTGCATCAATTCCAACTATATCTAAACTTTAATTCAGAATCTCAGATAATTATCATGTTTTGGAAACACGAAACGCAATGGCATTAAAAATTAGCGGTATTCAAATTCCATTGCAAACAAACTGTATTTGGTACGGTTTTTATTAGAAAATGTAAATAAAAATCAACTTAGACTACACAACGCTAAGGTACATAGTTGATTTAGCTGCAATAAAAGATTTTTCAAGTGTAAACAATAAACTTACAGCGCGCTGAACAAGAGAGGTCTGAAAAAGAACAAAAGGAGTCTACAAAGAAGAAAGAAATAGAAAGACACGAGAGCCGTGAGTTCATAATCACGATTGAAATTTTCTTTTTAAAATTATTCTTATACAACCAACAAAACTGCATTGAAAAATTATGATTAATGAGTTTTAAGCTTTCACTGTCACGGATATCTTCCGTGATTTTCAATGACAACTGTGAAACTAATGGCGCTGGCATAGTTTATTCCAAGCATCGTCATTGGTAGAAAATCTGGTACTTAATGTCATTTTATATTTCAAAATGCCTTGACCTCATTGGTCAGATTGGGAACAAACTATGCTGGCGCCATCTGCTTTCAGCTTTCACCGGCCAACCCCATTATTAGCTCCCGATATTTCGACGCTGTTGCAAGCGCCATGATCGCAGGGTGACTGGAGAATGTGGGGGGATGGTAAATGAATAGGTGCAGATAAATTGGTCTACCCTCTTTTTTAGTCTTTTGCTAGGTGCACTACTGGGGCTCACAATAATTGAAAACACTGAAGATATCCCATAAGTGACATTGGTGTTGGATCTGCAGTGCAAGTACGTAGGAATCGTTTCGATAAATCTGAAAGTTATTCTCGACAAAATGACTTTTTATCTTTGTTATAAACTCATTTTGTCGAGAATGACTGTCAGATTTATCGAATCGATTCCTACGTACTTGCACGGCTGTTCTGCACAAACTAAACATAATTTAGGCTATTGCTATCTTTTGCTAAAAGGTAGTGCGAGAAAAGGACGCTCTATAGTTATGAATTAAGTTAGAGATGTCAAACTAGTTTATGCCTTGCGCTTCGCCGTGTCATTAGTCGACATGTTTTTACGTGCACCCTCCATTTGTATGGAAATATTAGTTCCAACTAAATTTCACAGCTCTAAATTACGTCCGTCTTTTTCTCGTTTTATTAGAGAGAAAAATATAGCAATAGCCTAAATTAAGTTTAGTTTGTGCACAACAGAATCGACACCAGTGTAAGTTTAGTTTTTGATTAATGAGTTGTTTAAATAATGTGAGTATTAACGTTATTTTTGCAGGCGATGGCAATACTCCTGTTGATCCTCCAGAAGAGAAAGAGGAAGGCGAATGTGATTCTACTCTGGGTTAGTATATGAAGTTTCGTAGTACCCCTTCATTTCTAAATAACATAAACAAAAATTAAATGTAATTTTCAGAGAAATCTCGCCATGAGAAGATTGATTACAACGCGTTGGACTTCGAAGAGGATATCGAACATGACGGTAAATGTTTTACAGAAATTGTTGATGTATATTTTGTTTGTAGTCGAGTTAATGTGGTTGCCAAACTAAGTGGTAGATGGTGGTGGTTCTTTTGACAAAATGGCCCAGCCTCAGGGAGTTATCATGAAAGGCTTTTGTTGCGCATATCGATGACTTAATGCCCACATCTAGAACTACTATGTATACGTGCTCATTTTATTTAATAAATGCTGTAGTCAATGTAAGACTGCTTTTATTTGACTGTATTGTAGAATCTTAAACCTAGCCATTTAGGGCGGGGAATCGTCATTATTTTAATTTTTAAAGAACACTATTTATTAGATAATAAAGTACTACATATTTTCTTGTATATTTTATTAATCTATTTTCTGTTTGTTGTTTTACTTATAATCTACTATATCCTTCTAGTGTTGGTTTTTTTCAGACTCCATTAAAATATTGAGTTACTATTATCAGTTTTTTATTTATTTCAAATTAATGCATGTTTAATTAGTTATTCTTAAGGGCCTGCCCAGACGACAGACTTTTTGTGCGGATAAGTCTGGCGCACAAAATGTCTGCATGACATACAAAAAGTCCGTCGCGGATTTTACGCAGACTCAACGCACACGACGCACATCTTCTATAATTCTATTCGAGTGCAGATTGCATACTAAAAGTGTGCGCCGTCTGCGTTAGCGTGCGTTGAAGCAAACGTTCTATTTTTTTCGCGCTCTTTAGTGCGGCGCGGCGCGGCGTGATCTGCCAGAATGACACGGAAGTTTTGGCCGCCGGACTTTTTGCGCGTCGTATGCGTTACTGCATAGGTTCTATTTTCACAGACTAAAAAGTGCGTCACAGATAGTCTGTCGTCTGCGCAGGCCCTAATAGAGTATTCGTCGTCTCCCTGTCGACAAATAATAATAATGTATTGATATTTTTCTATAGACGAAACGTCCCACAAACGCAAGCCGGCCGACAGGCTTGACAGACGTCGCGACATCCGCAGGGCTACGCCTGAGAACAGAGCTAATATGTTGGCGCTAGCCTTAGGAGTCAACCCGAAACATGATCAGGAAAGGTTAGCAGTAAAATCTTGCGGTGAAAGACCACTAATATCTGGAAAATAAAAGTATAATGAAGAATGCCTGTTGCTTTAGTATTGTTTATTTTAATAAAATTATTTATAATTTGAATGCAATAGGCTAGTTTCCACCATCAAAAAATTGCAAATCTATTTAGTCCGTCAGTTAGAGTATTGGAAAATAATGGACACGTATTTTGTGTTTTTGTAAATGAATGAATATTGACAAAGATAAAACGCATCAAAATTCGGGAGAGCGCACTTAAAATTATACCACGAAGATACGACGATACGATGTATCTTCGTCAATTTTGATTTACGTAACAAAATAAAAAAAATACGGGTCAAATATTTTTTGAAAATCTAAGTGCCGGACTAATTCGATTTTTTCAGTTGACAAGCCTATTGTCTACTTTCATTGTTTGTTAAAATTTCGCATGAAATTTTAGGAAAAACGTCGGAGCGTCATTTTTGTAACTGTTTCCACCAGAGATGCGCAAGGATGCGTACCGAGTGATGTTTGTGAAACTTACCAATAATAATACTTCTTTTCACAGCTTGAGCTAAGCTAGCCATGTCCCCACTACCCCCGGTCCTCAGGTCTCAACTCTTCTACATGTCGATGTGCCATATTCACGACCGGGTGCCGTTGTACCTGAATCCTAACAAACATTCCATTCAAATACCAAATCTCTCCACCAGAGACGAGAGAGCACCCTTTGCTCGTGAGGGCCGAGAAGGCCGCGATGGCAGGGACAATCGCGAACCTAGAGACAACCGTGACGTCAGAGGCCGTCGCGAAGGCCTCTCCTCCACAGTAGGATACGCTCAGCCCAAGCTTTCCTCTGCCATCGCCAATGTTTCTGATGGATTGGCTAAGGGAAACCAAGAGAAGTCTAAGAATGATTATGATCCGTTTAGTCTGTTGAGGAGTACGTTTAAGAAGGATCAGCAAAGGTACGTATAAGTTTTAACTTTAGTTATAATGATTTAGGGCCTACCTATTTCACCAATGAAATTCTAAAGGATCTGTTCACTAAAATTGCATTCAAGAGCTGTTAATGTCACCATCGCTATGGAATATTGACACTGACAGGTCTTGAACGCAGTATAGGTAGTGTGCTGATCGTGATCAGTATTATTGGTGAAATACGTTCGTTTTTTAAAAGAAGCAATACACATGTCACTCGATGTTATGTTGTGTTTAATACTATTTCCTAGCTCTCTTCCACAAGTCAAAACAGAACCTAAGTGAATAGTTCATTAAATAAACCTTTATTTCATCAGAAAAGACGCAGGTCCAGAGCGCCGTGACGCGATCAAAGCTCGCTTAGGCGAGAAAGATAAGGCCAAAGAAAAAGATGATAGACGCGACCGCTTCAGAAACGAAAAAGAAGACCGGGATCGGAAACAATCCGAACAGAGGAACGATAGAGAAGATAGAGGCCGTAGGCCTTTAGAAGTGAGGAATGAAAAGGACGACAGGATTAGAAAACCATCCGAAAGTGATAAACAAGAAAGAATCCGCAAACTATCCGAAGTGTCAGACCACAGGAATAACAAAGAGGAAAGAGTTCGTAAGCATCCCGATGAAGGTCGAGAACGGAAGATATCCGAACACAAGAGTGACGATAAAGACCGCAAACAATCTGAACAGAGAAACGAGAAAGACGACAGGGTTCGCAAACATTCCGAACACAGGAATGAACGCGACGAGAGGGATCGTAAACATTTCGAACACGGAAACGACCGTGATGACAGGGTTCGGAAACCTTCGGATCGAGACGACAGGGATCGGAAACCTTCGGATCGAGACGACAGGGATCGAAAACCTTTGGATCGAGACGATAGGGACCGAAAACCTTCGGATCGAGACGACAGGGATCGAGACGACAGTAATCGGAAACCTTCGGAACGAGACGACAGGGATCGAAAGCCTTTGTTGGATCGAGACGACAGGGATCGAAAACTTTCGGATCGAGACGACAGGGATCGGAAGTATTCGGATTATAGAAGGAATGATCGGAGGAGGGAGAGGTCTGAGCGTCGGGATAGGAGCAAGGATCGCAGCAGGAGTGAGAAGAGTAGAGATAATGATAGGAGTAAGGGGAGGGACGAAGATAAGGACAAGAAGAGGAGGCGGTCGCGTACGCCGTCGCCGGCTAAAGACAGGTAAGATTTTTTTACGAAATATTTTATTTATTTTTATTTATTTATTAAAACTTTATGCACAAGTAAAAAAACTGTACAAAGGCGGACTTAATGCCTTGTGCATTTTCCACCAGTCTATCTTAGGGTGCAATAACAGAAAAAAAGTCTAGAAATTACTTATAAATTTATAACTAAAACATATAAGATCATATTATATAGGTATATATAAAATATATATATATATATATATATATATATTCTAATTGCAGTAAGCTTGTAAAAGCAGAAAATGAGGAAAACAGTAAATAAAAAGGTTAAAATGATGAATGTTTTTCGTCTCCCAAATACAGGATATCTCATAGTCCTCTTCATTTTGTATCAAATTCGGTTTTTAGTTTGCACGTTTTTATAAATTCGTCTTTAATAACCATCTTATAGATCCAAGTCTCGCGACCGCAAGCCTTCTGCGACCGAGACCAGAGAGAAGAGTGGGGAGCGAACCCCCCACGATGATGACAAGAAGAAGGATGGTGTAAGTATTTATTGTGATTTTTATTTCATGCTATTCTTTTTTATCTTTTATTATTAAAAAAACACTGCTACAACAATTTAAAAAAACGTAAAATATAACTCACAAACCATAGTGGGTTTTATCAACGATCCATTTAATTTATTAACCAGTTTATTCCATTTTATTCAGCTATGCCAAAATATGACAAAACATGTCTCAATGATTCAGTTACTTACTTCAAACTATAGAGTATTCCAAATGTGTTGCTATAATCTAGTAAAACCATATAATATACATTTAAATAAACACAGAATTGATTTGAAGTAAGAAAAATCAAAGAGTAGAATAGAACCAACCCTTTACACTCACGGGTGTCGTATAAGGCTCGTAATGTCTGAGGCAGAACACCTTGCGCCTCCGTAGACCAGAGAATGGGCAGCAGCGTTTTCTGTTAGTCTTTCATCACTGCGATCTCCAATCCGCCTGCCAAGCGTGGAGATTACAGCAAATTACTCCCATCATAAGAGAGGGTTATGTCCAGCAGTGGACTTTATGGGCTGGCTGTTGTAGTAGTAGTAAGAAAAATCTTTTCTATCGAATTCAATGGCTTTCATAAATAGGAGGAAAATTATGTGGTATCCATTCCTCGGTGCATCAATGTGTATCAATCGCTTTTATTTCTGGTACAGTGATCTTTACCAGAAATAAAGGCGATTGATACATTATTTAATCCCACTTTAGACGGAAGAGGAGAGAAACGAAGCCCGCAAGGAACTGATGGAGATAGTTCGTCTCATCAAGTCGAGACAACGGGACAGGGAGAATAAGGCCGGTGAGTGATTTTATCATTTATTTAAATCAAAATAATAAAAATCATAAAAAAAAAAAAAAAAAAAAAAATCACTCACTCAAATCATAATAATATTTACTTCAAAATCGATTACCCTTCCAAAGAATGTCAGAGCAGGTAATATATCCGACGAAAAATGAAGATTTTAGTAATTTTGAACTATATGCGTACTAACTTTGGTTTGGTAAAATATGATTATAGTAGAATCTCAGTCAGTGTCATTTAATGAGATTTTTGTTTACAAAACAAAAAAAAATCTGTTAAAAATATATATTTACCTAATAGGTAAATATATATTTTTAACAGATTTTTTTTTGTTTTAGTGAAAACCTCGGATGTCCCATTTCCTCAAAAAAAAAAAAAAAATCTTTGGATTTATAAACTCGGTAAGCACAGATTACTCTAGGAAACTTTCGAATCAGCTACTCCTAGCGCCATCTATGACGTGCTATGAGAACCTTGTATGACAATAAGGTAATATCTTCCCCACTCATACATTTTTTTTCAGTAGACAGTTTTTTCTTCCTCCTGTAAAATTTTGTTATAAACACTTACGTGGTTTTCACTGCTGGGCGACGCTATACGGTTGAATATTGAGAATCCTACTTTTTTGAAGTCGCTTAAAAATACTCTCCTCTCTGTGAAATACTTACCCCACGATCAGAATATCAGAATGAATTAAATCTTAAGTGGGTTAAGTTGTGCTAAAGGCTAAGCTACAGGCTGTGTAAAACCATAATCTGACAAAGGGATTGCATTGTCTCCAGTTCAAGCCAAGAAGAAGCGCGATACGTCTGCCTCGGGCAGTTCTGACTCTGAACACGGCAAGAGACGACGCCGTTCACCCGACAGGGACCGCAGGAGACGGAGTAGCTCGAGGTCTGTAGTTCTTACATTTAATATTGTTCACAGAATAATTGAAAATAGAACTCAAGTTATCATTTCCAAATTTTCTTTTAATTTCTTACCCGTTTGATTGTCAGTTTACAACGTGACAGTTTTATAAAACATCTTTTTTAATTATGGCTGGGATTAGTACTTTTTTGACTTCAAAGTTACGTAAGATAGTCCCCCAAAACTGTACATTCTAGATGGGTTTAGAAACCAAACGAGCGAATACTATTCCATCAAATTATAAAGAGAGATGAAACATTGTTCTATCAATACAAAATTATCAAAAAAATCTATAAAATAAAACATTTTCTTTTGGTCTATCGTTTCGTCTAAATCGAAATTTACAGGAAAAGTGAAGCGTCAAGCCATTTTAGACAAAGTAAACCGAACAAAAACTGTTAACTGCAAATGATTATGATATAATTCCTAAGTTCATTAAGCTAAGAAATACCTAAGATAAATTAGGATATCAGCCATTACTTTGCGGTTTTGCGGTACAGTAAAATGTTAGGCAGACATTTTTGAAGTGAAAACTTCTTTAGGCGCGTGAGCACTTTTTGGGTGAAGGAAAAATATTGAACTCATCGTCACGTAACGTAACGTGCGGTCTCGCTTCGTAGCCGTTCGTAGCACTCGTAGCATCCGCTACGGCGTAGCACCGCGCATGCCTATGTGGTAGAAGGCATAACCAGTGCTACGCCTGGGGCGGGGCCTGTGTGTACTTTTTGTTTTCACTTCTATCGGCAGTCCCCAAAGACTGCTCCGATTTTTCCTAACATCGTATCATTTTAGCTAATACAACATTTCCCGTACAGAGGGCGCCGCTCAAGCTCGGAGCGTCGCACGCGCCGCCGTCGCTCGCGCAGCCCGCGCCGCGACGCCGCCCGCGACCGCCGCGATCGTAGACGTTCCTCATCTTCCCGCTAAACTATGTGTGTCTTAAAACTAGGTTCTATTTTGACAATTTATTATTCATTAATTTAGCCAGGAAATATTTTTGGAGAAAGAAGTTTTTGCTAAATCAAGTGTTTCTTCAAATAGCGCCCGTGATTTTAGCTGATAATGGGCTGTATTTTATGCCATTATTATTCCGTTGCGAAAAAGAGTTGGGGTATAAGTCTTGTAAAGCTGCATCTCTCGCCCACACTGGAAAAATTATGCCTTTAACACAACGGATCCAAGTTCAGTCTTCAATAAATTATGTTATTGTTTAAGTTGTTAGACGCGCTTCTCTGAACTAAGGCTAAAGATTTGTACAAGAATTTTTTTTTAAACAAACACTTGGGCAGGTTTCTAGCCCAAGAATGCAGTAGACTAAAAGGAAGATGGAATGGAGAAGATAGGCTTTTGATATTGCCAAAACTTCTAGTGGAACCAACAACTGCAAGCTTCAGGAGGGTTTTTAAAAAGAAGGAATAATGCTGCATTTGTTCAAGTCATAAGCGAACGTAGGGTAACAGCACCAGTTTAGGGTTAATAACACAATGTCAAATTAGTTCCGCGTAGATGGCGCTAAGTGCCTTGTCAGAAATCTAGCGATGTGACCGTCGGATTGATAAGTCATAGGTCTCGTGAACCCAAGACACGCACCTCTGATTTTTTATTCATTGTAAAATGATCCTTTCTTGGGTAAAGGAAACCAGCATGTCTGAGAGATATTTCGTAAAGCCAGGTCAGGGGCTCATGGGCGAACTACAAACTGCCACCAGGTTAGGCACTAAGCACACGATAAAGAAGGAGTGTCTTGTCGCCGATTGGTCGCTTATAATTCAAGATGATTTTGACAAGCGACTACAGCGCTCTCTTGCGGTGAAGCTTCCAGCAAACAACCCCAAATTAGTGCTTTTGTCCTGCGTGTATACCTAATTTGTAACTTCGTCTTTTATGAGGGTAGGAGCGCTGACACATCGTTTTGTATTCATGATACGTGCAACGCCCGGCGGCGACAGTTCGCCCGTAACCATCGTACTCTATACACGCGCTCCCAATCTGATTAGCTACTCTTTTGTAATATTTCGTAACAAATTTAATAAGTATAGTAATTATAGAGTTCCGCAGCATTTCATTTCTCTCCGTACACACAACCCTATATACACGCACACTAAATTGGTGACCCCGACGTGATCTAAAAGTGGTGTCGTGTTTTAAAAACTGGTAACGTGACTTCACCATCAGTGATTTTTTAAAATATTGTGTGTTCGTGATCGAGAACGAGCAACTCACTTAACATCAGCGTCTATAGAGTACGATGGTTACGGGCGAACTGTCGCCGCCGGGTGCTGCACGTATCATGAATACAAAACGATGTGTCAGCGCTCCTACAAGGTGAAGAGTAAGTTCCGTTAGAATATAGCATTTGTCTTATTAGCAATTAGATTTTTTTTAAACAAGTTTTATCTAAGTATTAAAGGTCGTTTAGAAGGCAGATGAAGTTTTAGACAAACTGTCGTCAGTATGATTGACAGAGACGAGGCTTTACAAAGCTGAACTTTTCCTAAAACTTCGTTTTCCGTCTACGGCCTCTTACTGATATTGTTTTGTGCCACAAAGTTGTATTATTTGTTGTTGTATTGTCGCTTATGAGTGAATTCACATTTAAATGCACAGATCTGCATGTTCTTGCATTTTTCCTTTTTTGTCATTATGATTTAGAATTGCAACTCACTAGAATGACCTCTCATTACAGGGAGTTGCAATTCATAGTGATGTAACTCACGTTAAAGCACCTCCATGCTAATGCTTGCGATCGGACTTCTCGCTCCACCAAACGTCGCCTTTGGCGTAACAAAATGAGATAGAGATACTCGAAAACGCGCATCCGTGCATGCAAATGTAATTTCACCCTACTAAAAAATACACAGTAAAAGTATATGTTAACACAGTTACTGTGTATTTTTTTAGTAATGCCAGTTTTCAGTAGGCGTCACCGTAAATGCACGCCTAAAAATGAGCATTAGGGTCGATTTTTCATTTGTCAGATACATGACATGTTATCGTAGCGGGGGTGGACTTTGTTTTCTATATTTTTTTTTTTAAATTCTTCTGATAAAAGTTAAAATGCAATTTTAAAGATCTGTCTGCCTTCATATAGACCCGATAATTTAATGACGACAAGATAACAATTACGACACAAGTATTTTCTTGTGCTGTTGATTTGTATTTAAGTGAATGGTGAATGTGTGCTTCAGACTTCCAAAAATAATAAAATTATAAAGATGTTTCCTGTATATTAAATAATTGGTGTGTATTAGTTTCTTCTTTTTTTATCTAAGTAATTAGGTAGGTACCTACTTATTTACATAAATATTGAGTAAGATTTGTTTCAAATTATTTTGTATGACATAAGCGTGTGCTATTATCAAATTAAAGGAATGTATTTTTTACGTTTTGACCAAAAATGCTTTTTTTTCTTGAACTTCCACCGGAGCATTCGCCTGTGATGTAACAATCCACGATTCGATTTAGTACAAAAACAAGTCGTTACAAGTTGTATCGTTACAGGTTGCGCACTGTAATGCTTGCTTCTACTCACTTACTGATGTAATACTCGAATCTGAACGATTACATTACAGGCGAATGTTCGCGGTGAGGTAGCGCCTTAACGTCCCTATATTTTTGACGTTGAGTGTACCGTCAAATAAATTTTATTTTCGATATTATTTGACCTTTACTGATACGACAGTGTTTTATATTCAACAATTTCGGTACTGAAAATTTTTGAAACCTCCCGAAATATATCGAAAATTTTAATAGCTCCAAGTTATTTTTTATCTAAGTACCCTTAGTCTTTTCCCTGGACTAGCTGTGTTTCCACAGTGCATTCTTTTCTGGGCAAATGAAGTGTTTAAGTAAATAGAGTCTATTTTATTTAGGTTCAATTTTCATAATTTTTATCACAAAAATAGTCCCATAAAATGTATTAGAAATGTTAACAACAGTCTGAAGGTATGACCTGTACCTTGATGTAATAGTGATAACTGAGTTTATGTCAATAAAATTGTATTTCTCCAGTTTTTTGTGTTTTATTTATCTCTCAAAATAGCTTTATAACCTAAGTACATGTGGTTTATGATGTTAGAAGTCAGTAACTTAGATAACAATCAGCCCATAATGTTCCGCGGGCCTGTTCTTCATGAGATTTTATGATATGATCTACTGCGCAGACCTAGTGCGGGTTGCTAGATGTCACAAAAGTAATCAAATTTTTGGTTCTTACGCGGTTCTCTCGATGTTTTCCTTCATCTCTTGATGTTTTCCTTCATCTCTCGATGTTTTCCTTCATCTCTCGATGTTTACCTTCATCTCTCGATGTTTTCCTTCATCTCTCGATGTTTACCTTCATCTCTCGATGGTTTCCTTCATCTCTCGATGTTTTCCTTCATCTCGATGTTTTCCTTCATCTCGATGTTTTCCTTCATCTCTCGATGTTTTCCTACATCTCTCGATGTTATCCTTCATCTCTCGATGTTATCCTTCATCTCTCGTTGTTTTCCTTCATCTCTCGATGTTTTCCTTCATCTCTCGATGTTTTCTTTCATCTCTCGATGTTATCCTTCATCTTTTGACGTTATCCTTCATCTCTTGATGTTTTCCTTCATCTCTCGATGTTTTCCTTCATCTCTAGATGTTATCCTTCATCTCTCGATGTTTTCCTTTTTCTCTCGATGTTTTCCTTCATCTCTCGATGTTTACCTTCATCTCTCGATTATTTCCTTAATCTCTCGTTGTTTTCCTTCATCTCGATGTTTTCCTTCATCTCGATGTTTTCCTTCATCTCGATGTTTTCCTTCATCTCTCGATGTTTACCTTCATCTCTCGATGGTTTCCTTCATCTCTCGATGTTTTCCTTCATCTGTTGATGTTATCCTTCATATCTCGATGGTTTCCTTCATCTCTCGATGTTATCCTTCATCTGTCGATGTTTTTATTCATCTCTCGATGTTTTCCTTCATCTCTCGATGTTATCCTTCATCTCTTGATGGTTTCCTTCATCTCGATGTTTTCCTTCATCTCGATGTTTTCCTTCATCTCTCGATGTTATCCTTCATCTCTCGATGTTTTTCTTCATCGGTTTTGAGCAGTGAGAGTTACAGTCGCGAATCATAGTTTAATAAACATACAACCTATTATTGACCTTTCGCGTTAACCTGGCGCTTTCACCTTAACACGCGACCACCGCTCGACAGCGACTTGCTGGGACGAATACCCCTTGATGTATCCCTATCGGTGACTTCCCTCTATGAAGACTGAAGTCCCTTCTATGATAAGACATGAGCATTGACCACGATTATGGATATTTATTTATTTTTATTAATTACCACATACATTTGTTTTAACTGGTAAAATACATACCACACGTACACGCGCGATCTAGCCTTTTTCTACATAACGCTTATCTGCAGAGCTGTTATAATATTTTCAATACACTTCCTCGAAAACTGGTCCATAACGCACTAAGATTAGGTACAACATGCAATGTATTTCACACGCGTGCGTTTTTTTCCATTTTGCCGCACGTGTGCGGGAATGAAAATTGTCACCTATACTTAGTCCAAATTGGTTCAATGCCTATAGTCTCAGGTGAATGTTTTTTTTTATTTCGGCAAAGTACTACGCGTCTGGCATAAATATTTTTTGAATATTCATATTGTGTTTATGAATAGAATATCATAGATAAACATGATTATTAAAAACTAATAGTTACTTTTAAACACAAATAAACATTTGTTTTTGCTCTGAATTCAAAAATATAAAAAAAAAACTATTTTTTATATAAGGCTGATTAACGGCTTCATACCTTTGCCTCACCTTCAACCTGGCAAAAGCAAAGCGCGAAAAAAAAGAAAATTAAAATTATAGTTTCTTACTTCGTGACAAAAATATTTACGTTATTTTATTTCTTCAAAAGTGTATTGAAAAACGTCGTTTGATACACGTGGACATATTATTGCATTTCTCGGCTCAAAAACACCGTTATAATTCCGCCTCGAATGCAATAACAAACTTTCTCCACTTGTATCAAAATGTACTATTTTTAAATAAACCATTTATCATTTATTTTTTTGATTTTATTTAAATTTTTATGTTTGTTTAGTCTTTCATGTTTACACTGTCTACATTTCAATTGCATAATAAAACCGGCCAAGTGCGATTCGGACTCGCACACGAAGGGTTCCGTACCATTGACTATATTTAGTAAGTATTTGTTGTTATAGCGGCAACAGAAATACATCATCTGTGAAAATTTCAACTGTCTAGCTGTCACGGTTCATGAGATACAGCCTGGTGACAGACAGACGGACAGACAGCGAAGTCTTAGTAATAGGGTTCCGTTTTTACCCTTTGGGTACGGAACCCTAAAAAACAGTCGAATTGATAACCGCCTCTTTATGGAAGTCGGTTAAAAATAGAATAATAGGCTGAAATGCTGAGCTGCGATTTTGTTATAGAAGAGACTCGAAACTAAAAGAATAGCGACGCTGACAAGGGCGTCGCCAGCTTTTGAGCCAGGAGATAGGGGCTGGCGCAGAAAATTTTTACATCTTGCCTCGAATAAATTCAGATAGGTACAATATGTAATTTGAGGTCGAAATGTCCACATGCTCCATTTTTAGCCTTACGCATAACAAACGTGCATGTTAAGGCCTCGGGGCAAGGGGCTCCTAATTTATTTCAGTCTCTGCCTATACCGGTCTACCATGCGAAAGTCCAATAGGAGTGCCAATCCAGCCAGAGGCAGAAAAAAGGCCGCCAATCGATCACACGGGCCAATCGAGCTTCCGGCCCATCGGGCAGTTGCCCGATTTGCCCGTATGGCCAGTTCAGGCCTGGTAATACGATACCCCTTGGTAAGACTACTGCGGCACACAGCATTATATCTGCGGTTTGCGGTTGTCGTTGTCTTCGGAATTGTACACTACAAAATTCAATCAAATACTTTTATACTTAGCATGTGCTTGCACCATGTGACCGAATCAAATAAGCTACTTACCGTACGTAGGTTCCTAATGTTACGAGGCTATAATTATATCCCTCAAATGGTTTCGCATGATCCTCCGTTACGCCTAAAACACTGCAGCATTAATTTTGAAATAAATATAATGGTAAAGTTGAGGATTAATGCTAAGTCCTATGTGTGACGAAAACACGGTTCCATAAACTTTTCTTGATAGAAAAAAAAACCAAATTACCTCCAAATCGAACAATAAACCGCTGGTATTCAAAAAGCACTTCAAATTAGATCATGAAACTTTGCATACTAACTGAACTAATTATAAAGCAGGTCCTAGGTGTTTTATTTTTTTAAGTCCAATCAATAGATTTTTTGTAAATCGCAAAAAACCACTCATTTCGCACTATTCGGCCGCAGTGACTGACGTATAACAACCGCTTTGTAGTGCAAGCTGATTAGAACTTCATTCTAACAGTGTTTCAAACGAAGTTTGAACCACCACAAATATAGTTGCTTTTTTTAGGGTTAGAAGGGCCTTAATTACTTTTGCAGCGCCTCTGGCTATAACTATCTGCTCACCTACCCTCGGGACGAGTTTTATTCGGCGTAGCTAAGGTGAGGCATCAGTAAGTTCCAGTCTGTCCTACTCAGCCTCCCCTCCATGTGCTGTAGGCAGTGTGCTTGAACCCGCCGGATACCCGCAGAAAAGGACTCCTTGGTAAACTAAAATACATGGAGAAACCAGGTACCTAAGTAAACTAATTGCAAATGTTTTCGAAATTGAATTATAGAAATCGTTTATTTTATTTATAGAGCATGCAATAAACACTTTTGATGATAGGTGTGGTTGTGTGGTGGATATTACAAGTTTTCGTTTTTTTACCGACTCCAAAAAGGAGAAGGTTCTCATTTCGTTGGAACCTTTTTTTGTTTTAAGTATTTATGTTCCCCGATTCTTCGATTACTCGAAGATGGCTGGACTGATTTGATTTTTTTATAGGTTAGATTTCTCCTGTCCGTCTGTCTGTCTGTCTCTCTGTCTGTCCGTCCGTTTGTCACATCAGCTGTTTAACTCCGAGACTTGACACCATTCACACCATACAGTTGGAATTTGGAGAGTAGGTGCCTTCTATGATTTACACAAAAGTAGTGAGAGCAGCGGTGGCGCAGTGGTGGCGGCCCCGACTTACGAACAGTAAGTCGTTGGTTCGAACCCAGACAGGCGCATTACTTTATGTAATTTATTTCATTAACACTGTTCTCAAAAACGGTGAAGGAAAACACATCGTGAGGAAACCGGCATGTCCTAGAACCAAAAATTAGAAGACAAAATGTGACATCTACCAATCCGCACTGGACCCGCGTGGTGGATTATAGCGCATTCCCTCTCATAGAGAGGAGGCCTGTGTCCCAGCAGTGGGAACATTAATAGGCTGATGATGATGATGATTTACACAAAAGTATTGTGATATTACGAACAAAACAAAAATAAGAACAGACAGTAACTGCAGGTTTATTTTTTTTTCTACTACCTATATTAATTTATTGTGTGGGGCAGGTGCGGATAAAGGGGGGCAATTCCCCCCCCCCCCGAACCGGTGCAAATACGTCATTAGCCAAGCTTGAACTAAACTAACTAAATATACTAACTAAATATACTAACTAAATATACTAGAGGCTCAGGATTTTTAAAAGTTATAGCTTTTCCTGCCTCCTGATGTAATAGAATGGTATTATACGTAATAAATTGTAGCGTAAAATGGAATCACTTAAATTAAGATATTGTTTAACCCTGCGAAAAACCTTTTATCAAAAAGGCTCCTTTTTTCTACCTCCTGGATTGGCACTCCTATTGGATTTTTGAATGATCGATCTCAATAGACAGAGCCTGAAATAAATTAGGAGCCCCTTGCCCCGAAGCCCTAAATATATATGCAAATATACACGGAACAGAAAAAACAGTGGAAGTGCTAAGTAGGCGTGGCACGCGTGTCACAATTATGCGTTGTTACGCTTAACCACGGAACAGAAAAAACAGTGGAAGTGCAATGCACCAAAATTACTACAGGAACCGCTGTCGCCAAACTCACACAAATAAACCGATAATCATATACTGCACTACAAAGAAACAATTCGTTTGATTTGTAGTTTTAAGTTTAGTCAAAATTAGCCTACATCACAGATTTGGAAATAAACCCTGATATTCTACAAATAAGATTTATTTTGCTATAACGGCAAAACGTATTTACGGTCTATAGTCACACTAAGATTCGATTGACGATTCAATTCCGCTACTCGACCATAGATGGCGCTATTCTCAAGGGTCGCAATTATCAACTTAATTGCGTTAATCATACGGTTGACATTTGCGTGATCGATCGAATTCTGCTGCTACTCGGTCAAGGCCGCACCACGTAGCACATTGAAATTCTTTATCGATATCGATAGATACCCGATATTTTGTTCAATTAGCCTAAATAAGATTTGTTAGGAGTACATTTATTTATTTGGTACACAAACCACTGTTCATTTTAAACCATTAATTAATAGACATACAGACAGACAAACAGACAGGTAAATTTAAAATTAAATAAAAGTGCTGTATGTATGCATGAATACTTGTATATTCAAATTTTACATAAAGACTGCAACGTAATGAAAATAGTAAAGTTCAGAGCATATCGTGCTTGATTTGGTTGGCATCCAATTAACTCTACCCGTTGCATCTATCCATTTCTCATTGATGCTTAAAATATTTTAAAGGACCTGCTGATGTCTAATTAGTGATCAATGCAACGTCTCAATCATTAATAAATTATAATAATTATGTTACTACTTAAAACATTGATTATATTTTTGCTTCATAGCATTTAAGCGACCTTAAATTGGGACACGAAATTTACTTAAAAAAAATTTCGGGTATGAATGAAGGCGACCTTATACTTGTATTGTAATGTAAAACTAAATAAATAATGAAACAACATTGTTTAGGTATTCCTTGTATCGATATCAATCGACAAATTCAATATTCGACTTGACCACATCACTACTTGAGTAGCGAAGTGCTTTCGACAATAAAAATCAATCCAAAATAAACTTTCTCTTAATTGCATAAGGTTGGTTTTGACTAACTGTTCTATTAAATATTAGCAAATTGAAACAAAACAAGATTTTTATTAGAAAACAATGAAAATCGGACTTTCCGATGATACGGAATAACTCCATTTTTAAGATTTTTTCTCCTACTATCATTTTTGCACTCTAAAACGGAACAATACGGCATAGCTAGGTAGATATGAATTTGTCGCGAGACTAGCGACTCAACGCGATGTCAGAACGCGACTGGGATCGGTTAAGCGCAAATATAGCACAATTATCTGAGGCAATGTTGTAAAAAAAATTCGAGCTCGCTACGCTCGCTCTTGAAGCCTAGTTTTTCATGAGTCTTAGCTTTGTCTATAAGAGCTAGGGCCAGGTAACTCCAGTTCGTTGGAAGACGGGGAAGCTGGTCCTAATCCGGAAGCCGGGGCGCCCTGCCGACTCTCCGTCCGCATACCGGCCCGTGGTGCTGCTCGACGAGGTGGGCAAGCTCTTTGAAAGAGTCATTGCAAACCGCCTCGCCGAGCACCTTGCGGGGACTGGGCCGGACCTTGCGGAACACCAGTTTGGTTTCCGCAAGGGGCGCTCTACGGTGGACGCCATCATGCGCGTGAGAGCCCTCACGACGGGGGATGCGGTGTCCAGGGGTGGGGTTGTCTTGGCGGTGTCTCTCGACATCGCCAACGCCTTCAACTCCATGCCCTGGAGCTGCATTAGGGAGGCCCTCCGGTATCACCGGGTGCCGACCTACCTCCGTCTAGTGGTCGGGGACTATCTGACGGACAGAGCCGTCATCTACCCCGGTCGCAGCGGAGAATGGAACCGGCGAGAGATGTCGTGCGGTGTTCCGCAGGGATCGGTCCTAGGGCCGTCCTTGTGGAACATCGGTTACGACTGGGTGCTGCGCGCCGACCTCCCTAGTGGTGTCAGCGTAGTTTGCTACGCTGACGACACGCTGGTGCTGGCCCAGGGGAGGTCGCACGAGGCGGCGGCCGAAGTGATGACACGCGGGGTTGCGACAGTCGTTGAGAGGATCCGGCAACTGGGTCTCGAGGTGGCATTGCACAAGTCCGAGGCCATGTGCTTTCATGGGCCTCGGAATGCGCCACCTCCGGGATCCTTACTCACGGTAGGAGGGGTATCCATCGGTGTCGAGTCGACTTTGAAGTACCTAGGACTCGTCCTCGACAGCCGGTGGAACTTCGTGGAGCACTTCCGACGTTTGGCCCCCAAACTGGAACGGACTGGGGCTGCCTTCAGGCGGCTCCTGCCCAACCTGGGGGGGCCGAACGCCTCCTGCCGGAGGCTCTACGCGGGAGTCGTGCGGTCCATGGCCCTTTACGGGGCCCCGGTGTGGGCGCGTTCTTTGAGGCGGCGTGCCGCCCGCTACCTGAACGCGCCCCAAAAGGTAGTAGCCGTAAGGCTGGCCCGGGGCTACCGCACGATTGCCCGCGAGGCGGCGAGCCTCCTTGCCGGATTGCCGCCATGGGATCTGGAGGCGATAGTCCTCGCGCGCCTGCATGAATGGCGCGCGGAGGCGCTACGCTGGGGGGAAACTCCGCTGCAGCGACAAATTGTCGCTCAGCGGACAGACTTCCGGCAGGATCTCATGGCGACATGGAGAGAGCCACTGTCGCAACCCCGTGCAGGGCACGCCACAATAGTGGCGATAAGTCCCCTCTTTGAGGAGTGGCTTGAGAGACGCCACGGCGTCCTCACCTTCCGCCTGACGCAGGTCCTCACCGGACACGGAGTGTTCGGGAGGTTCCTGCACCGAATCGGGCGGGAGGAAACGCCCGGGTGCTTTCATTGTGAGGATCGACCGGAGGACACGGTGGAACACACGGTGGAGGTGTGCCCCGCGTGGGCGGAGCACCGCCGTGTCCTCGAAGCGGCGATCGGCGGCGGCGACCTCTCGCGTCCGGCCCTGGTGCAAGCCATGGTCCGGAGCGAGACGGAATGGGACGCCGTCACCTCCTTCTGCGATGCAGTAATGCTAGAGAAGGAGGTGGCGGAACGTGAGAGGGAGAGAACCTCTCAACGTCCCGGCCACCGCGGGAGACGCCCCGGGCGTCGGGGGCCACCACCACGTAGCCCCCGGCCACCATAGGCGCGGGCCTGTGGACGGTGAGCTATGGGCTAGCTCGCCGTCCGTCCGTCTCATGACGACAGGCCGTGTCGACGGCGCGTTCGTGTTCCACGCGCGCCTCAAAGAGAGTCAGCAAAAAGGAAGGGGTCCGTAAGGACCGATGCCTGCCGGGGTTGCGGGACTATTCGAAAGAGATACCGTGGCCCCGGAACACAAAGGGCGATGAAGGAACATGGATGGGTTTTAGTCAGTAAAAGTCTGACACTCCCTCCTGCTCCGCCCAGAGCGGGAGGGGTTATTTGATGATTCCCCATGCGAAAAAAAAAAAAAAAAGGAAAAGGTAACTCCAGTAGGTCGGTGTGTTAAAATTTTCGAGCTCGCTTCGCTCACTCTACAAACTATTTTTTCTTGAATTTATCTAAAATTCGACCAAGTAACTCCTTTATGATCGTTCGAAACCATTCTATCCTGTCCAAGGCAAGGTGTCGTAAGAATTTCTCGCTACGGTCCCCCCCTGGCCCAAAAGCGTGCGGCCCCCTTGTATCTTGCATATTAAGGATTTCTGTAAAGTAACACCCATTTATTATCAAAAGTATATAATTTTTTTAATGAATTTTCCAAAAATTGCCCCACCTTGAAGGAAATCCTGTATCCGCGCCTGGTGTGGGGTGTCTAACGACGGCTTTTAAAAATATATCGGAGATCCTCAAATATTAAAAAAAAATGAAGTTTGTAGAACATAAAAAGAAGTTCTAACGATTATTAGTTTGGATAAGATTTGATATTTAGCTTTGAGATATCGAACTTTTTAGTGAAACTGCAGCAGTAACTTTGTTTTGTCAAAAATACTATGAAAAACAAATTTAGCTTTGCTGTTGTGTGTAAATTGACCTTTGAATGAGCGTTAAATAGTAGATTATTAACCAAGGGGATAAAGCAGTGTCTTCTGTCGCGGGTGACGATTTAAATCGCGAGCGTAACGAAGGACTCGAGGTTTACTCCCGAGCGTAGCGAGGGTGAGCGAGGGATTTAACCCAAGACTAAGACAGCTTTATCACCGAGGAAAATACTCTACTTTTCGTACCATTTGCGAAAAAATTAACACAATAATAATATGAGATAAGCATTTATTAAAAACAAATAATTTTCCTTGGATTTTGTTGCAAGCAAATTATTTATAATGAGGGATTTTCTTTTTAGCTCTTCCCTAGTCGCTGGATAGATGGCGCTAGGAGTTCTATCGCAACGCCATCGATAGAGTTCTTGGAAACTAAGTTTTTTTTTAATACTTCAAAAAGAAAACCTCTTATTGCGGCAGCATTTGCACTGATGGAATCCGACAATTCACTGTCACTGTCGCTTTGATTTAACATCGTAACGTATTTTTAGTACATTAACTTATTTATAAAAATAAATTAAAATAAACGTTTATATGTATTTGAAGAAAACAAAAACGCGGCAAATTCCTAGACTAATATTTTTTTGTCGGAAAAGCAAAGGCATCAAGCTCATAAGGCCTCGTCGGTTTTCGTAATTTTATTTAATAATCCTAATGCATAATAAATGCGTATTCCTTTTTCAAAAAGATGTATAATGCTTTATATACAAACTCAATGGTGTAAACACAGATGTAGTTCAGTATAAATTTCGGTAAGTATTCCAAATTTAAATCACATTCTCCCCCTACTAGAGGATGAATGAAATTCAGTACAATTTTTTTCCCTGTTTTTAACGGATTAAAAATGACTATTGTTATGTTCGCTTTTTGTGGCATAGAATGTCACTTTTCTTGAGCAAGTGGTACGAAAAATAATTGTTTGGTGCTCCGGAACCCTTTCAACCCTTTGCGTGCAAGTCCGACTCGCAATTGGTCGGTATTTATTAGTATGATATTTCCTCACACGCGCTTTTTTGCCTTCTACATAATTATATCCGAAAGATAATGCAATGACCAATCAACGGAGAGATGTCATGATGTGATGATTTGTAGAACAAACTTTGAAAATGACATTTCATAATGCTCGCTGTAAGCGCAACAGTGTTCAAGAATGGACATTTTAGGCTAAGTAAAGGCTCGGTCGTACCAATACAGACAAATTACGGACGCATCTCCGGACACCGGACACCAGACTGTCACAATCACAGATTTTAACTAAAGTATTATCCGCCAGACCAACCCGCACTGAGCCCGCGTGGTGGATTATAGCCCTTTCCCTCTCATAGAGAGGAGGCCTGTGTCCCAGCAGTGGGAAAATTAATAGGCTGATGATGATGATAATCCGCCAGTGTCCGATGTCTGCTAGCTACTACTATCTTGCAGACTGGTTAAGTACTATATTTCCCACACGGTACCTACATAAGTAAGTATATGTATATATGTCAAGCTATTATAAATTGGGGGAAAATATAATGACCACCAAAAATAACTTTGTGACCACTAACATCTATCACCTAAAATATCAATTGATCACCAAATTCAGTAAATTGAGCACCAAATTTTAATGAGGTGGTTGATGACAAACTAGTTTTGCCTAGGCCGACTTGGAGCACCCCGACACGGATGGACTAGGTTAGAAGCGAGCGAATAGACCCCGTCATACCCTTCGTGGTAATTTTTTTACAAACCATTCAGAAGTCGACCAGTCTCCCTCGACTCGGGTGCAAGTGCATAACAGTTCAATTTCTGGTAGTCATTAACTAAAAATAAAAAAATTTGGGTCTAATTTCACGCTAAAATGGGGATTAATTTTGGTGATCATTTACTAATTTTGGCAATCAAAAGTGATTTTTTTGCCGTTACACTTTGCTAAATCTGGTGGTTCGTTAATTGTATGTTATATAAATTTTAAGATTTTGGAGAATTCCCACACACCATCACGCTTAATTACTCTTCAAGGATGAGCAGAGTTCGTCGCGGCAACATTATTCCCAGTAGCGGCACTTGCCAGTTAGTTAGCGTTTAACCCTATTATTATAATCAGCTGGGGGTGATAGTGAACTAGTACAAAAGGGGTAGTCAACCCTCCTGTTAAAGGGGTAGGTACTCCCCGAATTAGGCTCCCCTCCCTCATCCGATAATTGCCGTGACCTTCGGTTTTTCCATTTGGTATTTTAGTATTTCCATATTTTTAATAACAAGGTACGAGTGCAGAAGGATATTCAGGAATGATCTATAAGAAACCTTTTTTTTAACAATTAGGTACTTACCTAAATTATTATTTTCCTTGAAACTAGGTTACTTAACCCTCCTTGGTTCGTATGCAGGTACTAACGCGCGCTGTATTAGGTACCAGCACAATGAATGACCTAGTGTTTATAAATATCGAACTAATTAGTAAGTTCCTACTTAATTAACTATTCACCGCAACTATTAATTAGGTACCTATTGATAATATCTACTCCAGGTAAATATAGGTACCTATTATCCTCTTCAAAGTCGCGCCATAATTCCCCAGCCTCCTTACCTCCTATTTATATGTTTCAGTAGCTCCAACTTAATAGGTAGGTATTCTAATAATAAAGTTTATTTTCAATGACGCAACGCAAAACCAGCGTGCACTGATGGCATTGATCCGAAGATGATGTCATAATGCACAAACTGTAACTAACCTAACTTAACTTATAATGTTGACACCGCGCTCGCTTGTCCTCGATATACGCTAACAATGCACATTAAAATACTTGCCGCGACACTGTTTCATATTTAATTAACGACTAAACACAACATTAGCAATAATAATGTAGTTTATAATCAAGCGTGTAAGGCCAAAACTTGCGAGTAAAACTCACAAAACAATATTTTAAACTTGGAAAACTTTACAGAGACGCCTTCAGAGAGCAGTGACGTTAGGCGCGCATCCAACGAGTGCCGAGCAGGCGTGTAGAATGGCGCGTCACGCGCACGCCCGCCGATGTACCTCGTGACATAGTTTAGATGCAGCGCGCGTGCTTCAAAGCGGAAGTATAATGCCATTATCGATTTGCTTATGACAGAAAATGCGTTGAATGGACAAGGCTGTGGCAGGGGTGCGCGGGGCGGGGCGCGGAGCCGCGGGCGTGCGAGCGAGCGTCAGTGCGCCGGAGGCAGCGGGCTGCGCCGTACGTGTCCACGCAGCCCGCTAATCGAAAAATTCCGAGTGTTGTGCAAATGCTTGTATTTTTATGGCGGTCACATTACTACGAGTGTTGGTGCTGGGTGTGATCGCGGCGGCCGCCGACGGTTTGTTATTTATCTGTGTCGATTGTGATGGTTGTTGTAGCGTCCACGTGTTTTCGGCCGGGAGCGAGCCGCTGTTTACGGCGCGGCTGGCGCATGCGCTCGGCTTGTTTGCGTCGCCTACGGCGGGTCAAACACCGGCCTAACTTACAGCCTACCCGTACCTACATGTTTTTGGTCCGTCAAGTAAGTCTAGATATAGATCTCGAGATGTTGCCACCGATAAACAGGCAAGCCAAGGTAGGTGATCGATACAACTTGTTTTCTCACGATAACATACTTGTTTTAGCGAATATCGTCCGAGTTTACTGTTACTCGAATGTGTTCAGTCTAAGCATCCTTTATATCTTTACAACCTTTTAGAGCAATGTCTTACTTTAGAATCCCATTCACTTTTATAGCTGTTGTGAGTTTCGAAGAAGTTTGGTGTTATGTTTACCTACGAAAGAACAATAGTAAATAGTAACTTAATACTTAGTGCTGCGTGGCCTACTTATTGGAATTCGCGTAGGAATCACGATGCTTTCCAATTTTCTCACTTCGAACTCAAGGACAGTTCTATTGGTGTCCGTTTCTCAGTCACTGGGTCAGCAACACACAAACATGAATAAGTTATGTGCAACTTGATAATTCCGTCCTTTTGTTTTGCTCTAAGTTTTTGTAGCTTGTGTTTATTTTCTTCCTACTTCCTTCACATAATCTGCATCCTTTTCTTTATTTACTACAACTCTTTAGACGTGTTGTGTCTTAACGACTCCAAATAAACATTCTTGTATCTTGTTATGTCCAATCCAAACGTATAAATTCCTGTTGGGCAAGCTGACGTCAATGCCCTTAATTAATAAGGCACATTGTTCTCATAACCGTCCTACCGGGAATACATGCTAATTCATTATAATAAAAAACTCCAGTATCATCCATATTGCTGTTACAGCCATTACAGCTGTTTCATATTCAAGTTATTACGGCACGATTCAACTATCAACTGCATCTTTCAATTATCCAATGCAGTTTCCGTTTCAATAGGAATCTTTTGGAAAACTATTCATATTCATCTATCTTCTTGTCTTAAGGATGTCTTCAATCATAAGTTTAACTTAGTTGGAAATGACTTGAGTAACAGTTTATTCCAACATTATATTCCCAAAGTACCCTATAAGAGTTTCTTAATTATCTCTTCATTCCAACCATCCCCCTGCTTTAATCACTTAGTTGTTGTTACGAGTCTCATGGGGAGGTATAAAGCAGTCGTAACTTTAATAAGAAACAACATTCCTCGGTTAACATGGACCGTGTGCGAACATGCATGCCTTACGTTAGAACCTACCGTTAAAGCACCTTACTTGGAAAGTTGGAATTCTTTCTTTGCTTCATCTTTTTCAATGTCTTCAAAACCTTTTGTTGTATGTTCAAAGTCTTCTAATTCAAGGCTCAATATCCTTTCTCACGTTCTAAGCCTTCATTTAATTACATCTTGTCCTTACGACAATGTCAAAGGACAATTCATTGACCCCATGGTCATCTACTCGGTCTTAACTGTGTAAAGTTAATTTGTAGTCGAAGCTATGGAGATAATTACAGTTAGTAGATAAAGTTTTAGAACTCCATCTGGATTACCAACAGAATCGCCTTCCGGCCTAAGTTTGTTTAAAACTAAATTAGGAGCTTATTGAGATATTCCTTTACGAATTTGGCAAGAACGAAACAAGAAATTTACAACGATTTGTTTTTCAAAACATTATTAAGTTAATAACGTCTTCAAAAGTGAAATTATTTTTTTGAAGAAAATTCAAAGCTGACTAACGAAATTATGGATATAATTAGGCGCGCAAATTATGTCATAGGATAATAAAATTGACGACTAATTAGATAGGAAATTACTATGTTAAGACAAAAAATCTCATCACATTAAACGGAAGTTAAAAATATGTTCGCTCTTTGACTTCTGAAGTTAATTAATATTTACATTGCACACCTACCCACGTTTCTGTGTTACGTTAATAATACAAGTTTCCTTTGACTTCGGAGCGTAGACTTCAACTTAATTATCAAGAGCAAACAAAAACAGAATAATCCAATGAGTTAATCCTTCAACTTCTGTGCTGGCGACCAAGTGGGACTCGCTTAGAAGATCCCAGAAACAATAATATTATCTTCATTCTGTACTGAAAAGAGTTCAAAAACTTATAATCAGCCTGTTTTATTATTATTGAAATACCTACGGTATATTATGTAGTTCAATTAAATATTTAGCTGTTAGGTAAGTAATCGTCTGTAGATTTGGAAGACTTCATAATTTCCCTTTGAAACTTTCGTGTTTGTAACTATCTTATAAGCTGTGAGAATTAAGTTGTTGATTAGATACCTAACTACTTTTTTATCTCAGATAGACACCTTAGATTTACGAAGTAACTGTATGAAAGGTTTTTGTTCTTTACGCTTAGAAAGCTACACCTACCTGGCTAGGGCAGATAACAATCATCCTAATCATCATGATAATATCCGGAGTCTAATCAAACCAAATTTTCTTTTTCGTAATCAACAAACCGACAATTTGAGAACTACCCTCCCTTTACCGAAAAGTGCCGAAAACCCATACCACACGTTATTGAAACAGCAATGAAAGTATCAAATATCAATTAGGCACTGACATTGAAAGTATAGAAACCAACAATGCCTGACATCTCCAATAACGCCGTCTAAAGATATCCTACAGATCACTATTGTGTGATAAGTATTATCTTTCCGTCTATCAATAGGTCTAGTCTTACAGCTTCACTTGTTGACAATAGAACAGTGTGTGTCGTATTAGACTATCAATGGCTTCTGAGTTCTTATAGCCTAGTCTACTGACTTCGAGTCAAGGATAACAATATTGAATCAGTTATTGCAGTTAATAATGATATAGAGAATATAGATAGTGAAGGAATATAAGAAAACTGCGTTATTAAACTGGGAATACATCCTTTTGATAAACCTTCGTCTGTGGACGTCTTTTTTAACGATCTATCCCTTCAACAGTTAAAGGGATAAGATGTTTATCAGTGGAGTGATACTACCACAAAAGGAACGAAGCCTACCTCGATGATGTGATAGTGTTATGTTTTGATACGAGTATGTTGCCACGAAGTCAACATAACATCAGTATTATGCTAGTCAATATTTAAAGTCAATTAGCGGCGTCCTACGTTTCACGTAAACCGTCTAATTTTAGCTGTAGCCTATAATTATTTCGGTACCGTAGTTGTATTTCATGCTTTGACTCCTTTAATATTAGGGTAATTTGAAGGACTAATACTATCTAATGATCTTTCTTTTTATCAACTACTCAAGTGTTCAAATTTAAGTTGCTTACAGGTTCTTTCAAGTTCCACCACAACCCAGCATCACCTGCTTCTTCACTTTCCGCATCCAGTCCACCCCAACTGCTTCCAAGATAAAATGCTGTGCCGCTTCGCTACTTCCATCGCTTATACCTACTTATACCTCAACAAAGAACTCCTTGAATGTGTAATTGCATCAATTTATAAGCTGCAATGCATAACGACCTTTAACCAAACATTTTCATTTAGCTTAAACGCCAATAAATATGGATGAACAAGCAATAACGTGTGTGGCATCATTGTTTTCTCCTCAGCATTCACATTAATATTTATTGAATATTATGTCAAATAACATCTTATGTGGTCACCTTTGCGACATTCTGATTGGTGGCTACCTAAACAGTTATTACCAGTAATCCATTTGGATTTTAATGGGCTTGCTACAAAGAGATTGGACATTTTAATGTTTTTATTTGATTCATGAATGGGTTTGAAAGTATCCATTAAAATAATAGTTTGAATGAGTTATCGGTAAGTACTAACTTCAGCTGGCTTTTTGGAGATTCACGCTCAAGCCAATGACTATTCAAAAAGAGCTTACTCACTAAACTTCAACTAACTTTCGTAGAATTCATCTTAGAGCAACTGAAGACCGGTAATATTCACTTATGAAAGTAAAATGAATCTGAAAACTGCGAAGGAAGTAATTTACTTAATCCATTAAACGAACGTTTGCTTCAAGAAATGATGAAAATTGGTTACAGTATAGACCATCCTTCTTTTCCTGACCTTTGCTTACTCGTAGCTATACTAAAGATTGGTTAGTTGAACTGACTCACAGATAAGTGCTTGCTTTAAAAGACCCGGACCACAATGAAAAATATGAGTCGTAGAGTACCTAAACCCAATACAGACTCCCACAAATCACTACAAATTGTTTAATACTGAGTCAGCTGTTCTGACAACAACACTCAATTGGGGTGTATACAAGGTCAGCGTAATTGCGTAAATATCTGTTTATTATGTGGTACACCAATTTGTGACTAGTCGTTTGACTACTCTTAGGGACTGTGAATATTTGTCCGAAGGTATTTAGACGGATTCGTCCAATATATTCGATGATGGGATTACCTAGCTGCGGTGTTGGTTAGGTCTATATTTAGCGAAGACTCTTATCTGTCTGTCTATTTTTGTATGATTAAGATTACTTAAGTCGCTCTTGAATGAGGAGAAGTAAACATCCTTTAGTAAATCTCTATGGCAACGGCAACGTTTAGACCGACATTATTTTCGGCACAGTAGGTATCTAAAACTACAATATGTTGAAAAGAAGCCCTTCTCTAAAATGATTCGCATCTAAAGGACATCACATTTTATAAAACCATTAAAACTGATTTATTTGAGAGCATACAACATAAAGTAGCAAATATTTCATCGTCCGATACACCGGTGACTCATAAAATCTCTCGGCGAGCAACTGAATACAGTCCTTAATAAGAAAATGACAATCTATTAAGTAAATAGCCTTTTTCTGTAATACAATTTTGTATTGAGCTGATTTCATATCGATTTGACCTACAGAGAGGGCTATATTTATAGATGCTTTGATGTTTTCAGCTGGTGAAATTGGATTAAGGACTTCAGTACTTTCTATTACAGCTGATGCTGTAGAAAAAACGTTAGTGTTAGCAATTGTTCCTTTCAGTAAAGTCTCGGAAATATTTTGTTTTCCTATTAGGTAAAGGATAAGTACCTAAGAGCCAGAAAGTAAATAAGCGTTTAAACTTAAATGAATTGATACACTTGCAGTAATTGAAGATTATCGCTGAGAATCGAAAGATACTAAAGTACCACAAACATTATTATAGAGAATCTCCAAATTCTAAACAATTTTAAATTAGGCTCACGGACAAGGACCGATAATTGTAATTACAAAACAATCCCAAACACAGGCATGTCGAAACAATAACAAAATCGTTTAACAGTTACACAAAAACTATTTGCTAAAACACTGAAAATCAACGCATGGCAAGTATTAAAACGTGTACAATTATAAAGCGATTAATCTTTGATGTTGTAAGTTGAATCGTTGATCGCGACTAGAGGCCTCGCACCGTTTTTACAATAGCAAAAAATTGTGAACCAAGGTTGTGAGCGTCGAACGAGGCTTTAGAGGAAATGTTGTACTGCCCAGATGTTTAATGCTGACACGTTCGAAGCTAGACCAGAGATAACTGGTAAGCTTAGCAGGATTGCTGCTGATTGAGGCGATAATGAAGATATTGATCTTGAATCTATTACTTCAGACAATTATACTGTTTGTAGGTGTTGAAGATTATCTCCGCACGGCTTAGATTATGCCGTTTACTTTAACGGTAGAAATGACAAACTTTTAAATCCTCTTAGGAATTATTTCAAAAAATACTTTCTTATTGCTTATTTTTGTTATACTTTTAAAGGAATTCTTGTACAAAATGTCATGTGTCTAGAGCCAGTAGTTTAGAATGTGCGTTGTCTGTCAGTGAATTTAAGATTTTGGTACGTAGATGTCGAGGATTTTATCATGGAAGCTTCGAAGATTTTTGTAAATAGAGCTCTTGGAGTTGTCTTGAAAACATGACACACTCTGTAGTGAATACAACGCCATTACTTCTTATATAAGTATTGGACATTATGATTGAGTTTTTAGACCAGATCTTACCGCTGATGAAATTGTTCAATTTGATCATATTCTTATATCTTCTACATCGAAAACCTTTACCGACTCGCATTTTACGCAGGCCGCAGGCATTATGATGTAATTTTTTTTACCTTTTGTCTCTTCCCTTGCTTCCTAAATATAACGTTGTTAGGAATTTGCCAGAAATCTCTTACTTGATTTTATGTTCCAAATCATAGGAAGAAGCAATCATTTCAAATTTATCACAGATCCTTTGACTCACGGGATCTCTTTGATCTGTCACTCCTTGCTTCAGTGTGTTGCCGTCGGCACATTCGATGCCGTAGTAATTTTTGAGCAACAAAGCCTTCCCCAAGCAATTACTTACTCCACATATTCGGCCCGTGCCGGTCGGGAAACTCCGTGTAGCATTTGCCCTCGATGAATGATGTTCGGGTCGGTTTAGTAGGTACTATCCGAGCTACTTTTTCCCGAATATAAATTATACATATAGCTAGATAGTTTCAATTTGCCACCCCGTTGTGACGAATCATGACCGCACAAGTGTGTAGATATTTACGATAGAAAGTTTGAACCCAAAAATATATGTCGCCGAGACAATTCTATGACCAGAGGATATTATTTTTAGAAAAGCTCAAAACAGAGTTTAGGCCTAAATATAATACATATCAGTTGTTTCGAATTCTAATTTGCTAAATTCAGAAAACAGTTTATTGGAATATCAAAAACAGTAGGATACAATTCGGGTTTGACAGCGATTAATGATTCCTTAATAGTCTAGAAATGAACTATAAGGTTTATTTCATAACTTCTTTATAATCGCTGTCAAACCCGAATTTAAATATGTCGAACTTTTTGATCTCGAATTGCATCGCCTTGTCAAATGTAGTTTGATATATCTACGAAAAAACTACGCTACTATGAGAATCATAAGCAATCCTAACTTTAAAACGTATAGCTAAATAAATAATCAAACATCCTCAAGAGTGCCGCAAAACCACATCTAAAAAAATTTACATTCCCCAAGCGTTTCAATAAAAAGACACATAACAAGCACATTTTATTACTATTTCCTCCAAAACTTATGTTGTAAGCGTGCTGATTTGAATAAGATGGGCACCGTGCCAGCTTCTCGCCATCAAGATAAGTAGCAACTTGGATTAGGTACATCGGAAATACGTCAGAAAATATTGAATGGTCAGACTTTGGGCCAATAATTGAAGAAACATAAATCAATTTATCCAATCCAATCAACCTTGGTGTTTGTTGAGAGTGAATATAGGCCATAGGCCTCTTCGTAATTACATCACTACACGTGTCCTGAATTAAGGACCTAGAGTAAGTACCTATGCCACGTTGTTAAGGTGTGCATCCCACGAGGTCGAGATTGGAGGTCTCCAGGCTACAGCGTATCCTGCTTCAACGGTCATCGGTCCTACGGCAGACAGTCTTTTTTCGTCGGCCACTTCCTGCTTTAAAAAAATGTTATCTACCTATTCTTAAGCAATAATATTAAAGTCGTAAAGCTTGACGTAACAAAAATCCTTAGGAATGTGCGTATGTGAAAGTGTAAGTTGAACTCGGTGGGTGTTTAGAAAACAAATTGATGCCATTTATCATTATTAAGCTTGGTTAAATACCTAGGTGCCAACGTAGTTCGACATGAATGAAATTGGTAAACAAAAAATGGTAGAATAAGTTGGTAGGACTGGAATCATTGAATTATAACTGTGCCTAACTAATAATTTCCTTTCACAAACTAGACGGGCAGAAGCGGAAAAAAGCTGTCCTTTGATTGAATTAGAAAGTCATCAACATAGGCAAAGCGTGAGAAAATAATGCTCTAAAACTGGAATTTTTCGTTTAAAGTAAGTAAAGGATTATTTTAAGTTAAACAGAACACTATAGCTGTCCACCCAAATCATAAAAGATAAAGAAAGAAAAGGTAACACCTGTACAAAGGTGATAGGATGGCTACGCGATAAGTCTAACTGCGCAGTTTATTTGGCAACTTTTGGACTGAAAGCCTTGGCCAATTTCAAGATTGAAGTCCTAACTGATAGAGCAGTTTGGAAACTCGAAAAAGAATGAGAGGATTGTTAGAATGTCTTACCTACTTTAAGTCCTGTCTACAAGACAAAACATTGTGGATGTAAGTCGTGTTTTATTTTTATTCAACTCTAAAAATAAAGAAAATGACAATACTACTACAGATAATTTTTCTAACATTACTACGTTGATTACATAAACTTTGTGGAAATCAAAGTGGCGTGTAGCGAGGGGCGCGGCGGGCGAGTCGAGTGAGGGGGGGGGTGGTGGAGGGGGCAACCGCGTGCGCCGAGCAAGGTCAGGGGCCCCGTCGCGGGCGCATACTACCACGATCCTTCATAGACTTCATACAGTTCATACGCCGCCTGTCCACGCGTCTGTATTGACCAAATGTGGTACTGCTGAGCTTTGCTTGGGAATGGCGTGATGTTATGTGGGCTGTGGATGTGGAGTTACGTTAAGTTTTGGTTCGTCCTTTTAGCATGCAGAAACGAGAGATACGCACTTGCGTAGGACGGATTAGTGTGTCTTGGATTGGCCCCTTGATATAAATCTGTTGTTTTTTGGAATTTTATGAAATCACTGGAATCCTGTTTTCAACAATCTTATTATCACTACAATAGGTACAAGAATCCATCATCTGTTACCGAATATTAGTTTATTTCCTCTACAAAACGGAAAAAAACCCTATCACAGAAACTAAAAAGATCAAACACAATTAATTACTTAGAATTCGATTGAAAAGCTTCGCAGTAGTTATAGGTACCAATTGACGGGATCTGCTAATTAGCCAAAATACTACGTTAAAACGCAAATCTATGCGTCATAACGTGATTAACATGTGTCCTTGGAATAGCGAGACGGAACCTAATGTCAGAAGATACCTTTTTCATAGACAAAGGATGTCTAGAACAAAACCCAAGTTTTCTAAAGGCCCTGTATTTGATATAGCCTTAAATTTTCAACTAAAGACCATTTAGGGCTTTAAAGGATTCTGGAGACTGATGGGATTGTTATAAGAGAAGATCTTGGAGAAAAGGAAACAATTAGTTTAGATCTAGTTTAGAATAACTTGCCAAAACTTGATCTTTTTTGATGATTCGCTGCGATTCAACGTCTTAAAGACCTTGAAACTTGAAATGCCTTTTCCATACATAGAAATTGTACAAATTTTAATAAGTATTAGTGCTAATACTTTTCATCAATTCAGAGTAAAAATAGACTTGTAACGTCCAATAAGACATAAGCTTCAAAACACTGGTTCCAAAGCGTCTCGGCAGTTGCTAAAAAAAACTGAAGAAAAAACTTATCGTATGATGTAGCTAAAACGTTGAAGTCTAATTAATATTTGCAAACAAGTCGAGAAGATGTGTTTTTTCCGAGTGTCAGAATTCGGAAGTTTACTACACGTCCAATTTAGCTTGAGACGCGAGAAGAATCGGAACTAGATTCAGATAGAGGAATGTTTATGTTCTACCTTTGATATCAGCGCCTCTATGGAGGTTACAGATGTATCGGACACGTGTTACGATGGTGGAAGATGTAATTAAGAATTGACAGTGTTTTGTTTGTGTCGATGTGTTCTTTCTTTTGATGTGAGAATTGGGAAATGTTTATGAATCAGCAATTTGGAAGAAAGATTACTTATTGATAGAGCGTTGCTTTATGAGAAAGTTTCTGTTGAACCAAGTTTTGTCATAAACGTGGGGGAAATGGGGGGATGATGTCTCCCTACAGTGGGAATTGTGGGAACATTAGATTGAGCATGCTTATATTATGCTTATCTTAATACCTACGAAGTTTTAGAAGAAGCATGACTGCTGAGCACGAGGTCCTGGATTCGATTCCCAGGTCGAGCAAAGTGTTATTGGGTTTTTCCATCAGGAATTTCTCATTAGCAGCCACACTGTCTAGATTTGTGCCCGGTTGATGGCAATAGGCTCACCCCCTTTTACATAGGACTTCAACAGTGATAGCGGAATGTGGGTGTACTAATGGGTAGTAAACCTCTTAGTTTAGCTAGTCTTCGTTCTAGTCTTAGTTTTGGATTCACTTTTCCAGAATAGATAAGAGTAGGTGTTTTCCCTGGATAAGGATTTTAAAGATATACTTATTTTGATTGCAAGATAGTTAAATAAACCTGCAATCAAAAATGAATCGTGGATCTTTTATTTTCTTACGTTTTTCGCAATTTGCAGGCCAGTGGTAGGTTATATGCTGATTAAAATATTATTCGCGGCTGTAAGACGTATGTAGTTACAGAATTATAATCATCAAAATCATCAATTCAACCCGGAATTTCGCGGGCTACCCTGGAGCATTCACCTTAAGTAAGGCCGCTTGCACACTATGTCGTGACGATTAATTTATCGTTGGTTTTTATTCGGCAAAGGTCGTGGACGACAGTAAACACGTCGTCCTATTTAAAGTGAACACCTCCATTTAAAAATACACAAGCCACTGCACTTAAAACTACATATTATCTGTCGTCACGACAAAGTGGGTACGTGGCCTTAGAGTACGCACTGTGTTTTTTCTACATCGCGAATTGTTTCACTATATTGATTGAATAAGATTAAACTATTAATACAACTATTAAGAGCACTGTTGGAACCCAAAATTGCTCACCGCCATTGCTCTGATCATAGTCTTCTTGTGGAGTCTATGACGCGTGACGCTGGCTCAATGGGCGTATCGTCCACAATTATGACGTCACACTGGGCTATTTATATCTAAAAACATACATAAAGGAAGAGCTCGTGGCTAAATAATAACAGCCGCTCGGGTCATCTTTAGGTTAAGCCGTGCTTGCCTAGGTTGGTCTGTGGATGGGTGACCACCCATGACATATCGAGTTTCCTCCGTGCCTCGGAAAGCACGTTAAGCAGTTGGTCCCGGCTGTCATTTGTAGATCTTTGACAGACGTTACAGGTAGTCAGTGGCCCAAAAGTCTGACAACCAGTCTTACCGAGGGGTATCGTATTACCCAGTACTAACTGGGTTGTGGAGGTCAGATAGGCAGTCGCTCCATGTAAAATACTGGAATTCAGCTGCATCCGGTTAGACTGGAAGCCGACCCCAATAAAACTTGGGAAAAGGCTAGGCAGATGATGACATACATATATAAAGTCACGCCTTTTTCCCATTGGGGTAAGCAGAAACTACCTACACCACCTGCTACGATCCTTCTCCCTTTGCGTCGTCCACGTTCAGACGTCTGGCCATAGACGCACGCCGATTGCGAGTACTACGTACGGTACGCACCATCTGTCTAATTTGTAAATACCTACCTTATATCTAAGTATCTATTTATATTTGTCTATTTTGTAAATACATAATAATTTATGTAGGTACACATCTGTTGGCTAACTAGTATTTTTTTTATTATTAAGTACTTACACTTTTGTATTTCTGTCATGTATATTGTTTTTCAATTTATGTACTTACCTAAGTAGGTAGTCAGGTACCTACCTAATGTTTTTATTGCACTTACTACTTAGTTTTGCATGATCATCGTTATACGGCATTCGCATTATGACTAGGAATAGTTCAAAAGTTAGGCAATTATGAAAATGACCTAATAATTATCTAAGGTTAGCTACGCAAGTACACATACGAAACGATTGATAATTTTTGTGTCAACGTAACTGCGAATTGCAGATAAAATACACATAACATAATGTACTCGTACTTGCCATTTATTTATAGAGCGCATCTAAAATCCTCTGCAATATATTACGAAATTCAAAAATAACGAACCTATTCACAACCAGAAACTTAACAGCAAAAATGCCTGAAAAATGCCCAATCCAAAAAGCCCAATAAAGCCGAAATATTTTCAACATTTCACTTGTGTGAATATGAAGAGGAAATGAATGCAATTGAAGCGGACCGGGAGCCGGGAGTGGGTCACTTGTACGAGTTTATACGTCGATAACAATGTCACTGTTACATGCCTAACAGAACACATAACTATGTAATATTTATTTACTTTCATAAATGATGGGAATTTTGGGAGAGTTTACGGTTTTTTCGCGCGTCCTTTTCAGTTTTTTCCGGATTGGGTATCTTTGAATATGCACGTGGATCACCGTCGCCTGCCCAGTCCGTTTTTCCAAGTTCTAAGTTGGAGTCAGCTTCTAATCTGACGGAATACAGCTCAACAACATTATTTTAAAGAACAATATTTGACTGCCATGAAGCGATTGCTTACTCATTTCGGACACCATCTTCACCACCATACTTTAAAGAAAACGAAAGAAAGAAAGAAAACGTATTTATTTGGCTTTAGCCCACTTTAGCCGCAAGTGGACACAACAAAATAAGAATAAAATAAAAAATAAGAAACTTAAAACTACACTTTATTAAATGAAGTAGGTACTTCCTGTCCATTTCCACAATTGTGATAATAAATACACAAATAATTATTAGGTATCTGACCTCCACCACCCATTTACGGAGAAATAAGATACCCTATCAATACAACCCTCCAAGTTCATAAAGGTCGAGAAACAATTTTTTCAAGGTCAAAGTCATTGCTAGACCTTTATGAACTTGGAGGGTTGTATTGATGGTTTTGATGATTATAATTCTGTAACTACATACGTCTTACAATCGCGTCCAATATTTTAATCAACATACAACCTTGCACTGGCTTGCAATTTGCCAAAAACGTAAGAAAATTTGAATTTCGCGGGCTGGTCGAAGCATTCACCTTAACGGAGGCCCTTTAATAATAACTGTGGTAGGTATTTGCTTTTAAACCCTCCCTTTGGGGAAAGACCCTACTCTCTGACTTGTTAATATTTACGTACGAGACATTTTCTTGGACAATTTTTATTCTTTCCAATTTTCTTAATGCAAAAGTAAGGATGTGTGTGTTTGTGTTGTTTTTAAGAATTAATATTCAAGGACAGATTTTATAAAAAAATAAGGCAGAGAATTTGGATCTTGAATTATATCGATAGAGGGCGTTGGTAAACATTTGAGAAAATGTATTGAAAAAAAGAAAATGGCGGTATTACTTCCGACCACTTCTAGCCATGCGCGAAAAGATCGTTGTATAACTTTATAGTAGGTAGTTGACATCCCTGGAATCATAAACATTTTACACGATCGATTCAGACAAAGATAGCTACAGTGTAATTTTAATGTAACAGCATACGTCGGCGCTATAAAGTAAGAATTACGTGAGGGAAATACATAATTGCTGGAATTCGCTACATAAATAGAGTCATGTGAAATAAACCACTTAAACTAGACATAAACAAGATTAGATAAAATATGAGGAGATGTGGCTATCGTGTCATCAAGACTAGATGCAAAGCAAGATATCAAAAGAGTATTTAAAAATCAAAACATACAATTTTAAATATAATATTTTTTAATTGATAGGTAGGTACTATCGGGGTCTTTTCCGCCTGACCATTTAATTTTTTTTTCGCTTAAATCATGCGGAGGCGCCGAGCCACGCCCCCTTAAAGTTTGGGCCTATTAGGAAAGCGTCAACTTTGGCGCGAAAAATAACAATAACTCTCGTTTGGCGTTTGTCGTCAATGCGCTCGGCCGATTCGGTATATTTTCATTCATTTTTTCTACATAAAGTCAACGAGGCGGGGCTAGAGAGCGTTTTTATGTTGCGAGTGCAAGCAAAAATGAGCTTAGTGGTGGTCAGGCGGGAGTGTCCTCGATAGTACCTAGCTACTTAGGTAGGGTCATTTGGACTCCCATTTACTTGACAGATGTTGTCAGTAATTATTATTTTCGAGGACGCGCGGGTGCGCAAGAAATGGAAAGAGTGGGGGAGGCTTTGCCCAGCAGTGGGACTAAGCAGGCTAGGAAAAAGTATTGTCTATCAATTATCAACAGAAGCCTCTTTAAGACTAAACACGAGACAAAACAAATGTGACTGTGATATTTCCGTTTAGTTTACCATCAACACCGACTTTTATTATATGAAAACTACTATAAGTACTCGAAAGTGAAATGAATAAAAGCAAAATATAAATACGACGCAAAACGGTGACATCCTTTTGTGGGCTTCACAAAGAAAAGGAAACCCGTATTTTATTTAGAAATAACATTTTACGAATACAGGCAAAAGGACCGAAAATTAATTAGAATAGCGAAGCGATACAACACTATGTACGAAATAACCTTATAACCTTATTTTGAGGTTATTTTTGTTGGTTTTTATCCCTTTTGCAGAAAAAGGTTCTTACATTTATTTTTATTTTTGACGAATGTTCTGTTTGTGTTTTCATATTCAGAAATAAGGAAGCCGTGTATTTTTGTATTCAAAATAATGTTATTCTATCTGAGGGATATAAAAATATTACTTTTAACAGTACCAAATGTAAAATATACTCTTTAACACCGCCTTTGGTCACAGGCAAAAAATAATCCTAAGTATTTTGGAATAATTTTACTTCAGAAGTCTGAACTAGTATAATAGTACTTACATTTCGATATAAATGAGGAAACGTTGTCATTACAACCGAAGCGGAATTCACTTGTGTTCAATTTTGTAATGGAGTCGAAATTAAATTATTTATTTTGCAAATAGGATATTAAACCACTTTTACACGTCAATATTTTGTTTTAAGAGAACGTTGGCGCCGGCATGTCCTAACTGACTAGCCCTGAGAAGAAATACCGATACAAACTCAGGGATCGTGGTCTCTTTTAAAGTCCAGACACTATTACTTAAAATGATATCAATGTGAGTGTGATCATGTAGGCATTGTCTGGTATGGTCTTTTGAGGAAAGAGACCTGGAGAGGACCTGTCCCGACAGACGGCACGCATGCATCAGTCATCGTGTAGCTCAACCACATTTTAGGGAGCTCAACGACGTTGACGACGACGAAAACTGCAGTGAGAAATGCCCACGTGAATCAAACGACGTTTTTCAATACACTTAGGTACGAAGAAACCAAAAGTATTACCTAATCTAGGAAACCTGCCAAGTCCTTACTGGCTTTTACGGTAAAAGTACCAAGATTTTGTCTCCTAAACTATTTTGTACCACATAAATTGCTTATGGAAGGATTATGTAAAACGAGTCGAAAGCCCGAAGGCTAACTGATCACTTATGTATGTTTTCTTCAGCCTTACCAGTACCAGCCTTTAATCCCAGGCTTAAGTCCTTTAAATCCTTATTGTGTAAATAATGAAAAATGTACAGTCAAAGGTCAAAATTCCACTTCCACCGCAATGCACATTATCGTTTGCGCTATACGGGCGGCGGCGCCTATACACACATACGCATATTTATCCGTGTGAGTGATGTTCCAACGCTAACAACCAATTTGGCCACCGTATCACTTACACAACTCATTGAAATTTGTAATAACAATCTTAAGCGGGCAACAAGTTGCTAATGTCTTGTGTAAGTGTTGTCAAACGTTCTTATAGAAGAAGGTCATAAGTACCACCAATATTGCTTTGCCATTGTGTTGCGAGATTGGCAGTCGACTTCTGACTGTTACTGTACATAATAATATGATGAATACTTGGTGATGTGATGTGTGGTCCCTGATTAAGAATAAGTTGTTGTGTCAAGCATTCCGTGGCTTGTGGGTATTGTCTTCAATAATATTATTATCGGAGGAATAAGCTGTATCTGGAATTCATTAGCATTTTAGAGGTTTTGTAACCGACTTCAAAAAGGAGGAGGATTTTTTATTACTTACAATGGATTTCCATCACTAATTTTAGTGAACTTAAAGGTGTATAGTGTGTATACCTACTAGGTCAATTATTCCGTTTGTGTTTGTTATTTTACAATAAAACACACGGAGGATGTTAATATTGGCTGCTAATGACAAATCCCTGCTGAAGTAAACAAGACTTGGTAAACATCACGTTTTACGGTAGAAATCATTGTAGAGCACTCAAAACATTATGTTAATAATGCATTGAATAGTACGGGGTTCTTATAGACATTTAAAAAGTTAAATTACAACAACAACAACTACAACAACAACAAAACACACAACAACAACAACACACAACAACAACACAACAACTATTATATAAAAAAAGTACTTCTGAAAAAGTTGAAACTTTTGCCCCCCAAATACCTCCAAGAATCTAGAAGGTTCCCAGGTATGATACAGAACAAAAAAAACATCGCAATAACAGGTAGGACATGGCCTTTCAGCTACTTAAAGGGTATTTTTACAACCATTATTATTCATGTTCTACAATACGATTTATCTTACATCCCTCATGGATTCTGTAACCAAAGATCCTTGACATTTCGTCATAGGATCTTCAAATCCACTTGTTACACTTAAAACAGGTGAATTTTGACTATGAATCCAGTTGAAGTTCCCTTTTCTATCCTCAACTAGACACGGGTATTTCTATAGCACGGAAGCAGGTGAAATTTTATTATATTTACCTACGATACCACCATAACAGTAACAACAGGCCAGTATAAAGAATTCAGTTGAAGACCCCTCTATTTTTAGTGAAAGAACTGACCTTACCTCACTGTCATTGTGGTTTTTGAGGGGTCATCCCTCATAACATAATGTTTGTGATCCTTTAATGTAGACCTGATAATATTGTAAGCGTTATAGAATATATTTATATTTAGACGGATTACCGTGAGAAGATGTTTGGGGTACTTTTTTAGACTGTCGGTGGGTGTGTAGGGTTAGTCCGACGAGACTTAAAAGAGCGAGTGAAAAACCAATTGAAAGAAAGTTGGAGTTTTTATTAGACAAGTAGTAGCTGTTACCCGTGTCCTTCGTCGTGAAATTATAAAAAAATATTACCTACCCTACTACCTTATTTGATTCGGGTTTTGTTAACATTTTCAAGATTTTTTTTTTTTGCACAGAACCCCAATCTTTATTTTTAAATAAAATGATGTAGGAGGTACTGCTATTTAATTGTACATGAAAAAAAATCATTTCCCATTTTACGTTTCGCTCCAACCGTTTAAAATCCAGAAAACAAAAAAAAAACATTAAAAAGATACCCGATTATTGTTACAAACTCATGAACATCTCACGAAAGAAATAAAGTTATTCACAAGGTACACTTCCATTATGAAGGCCTGTTTTACGGCTCTTTAAAAGCAATATTCATGAGGGGAATGATGATCACATAAAAACTTTATCATTTTAATATTAAACACACACAAAAAAGCAAATATATTTGTGTGCTCTAATGATTTTCAGTGAAGGACATCGTCTCCGGCACACTTCCATTCAAAGCTTTGAGAACCCTAGCCCTAAGGGATGGGTGCAATGATTTTGAAAATATATCGATAATATCGACAGAACAGTGACATTAAGGGTGGAGGAACAGAGCGTGCTGTAGATCGCATCGTCGATGCTATTGGAAGCCTAGTAAATAGCTTACATATGCTAATTACATTATTAAACAAATTAAATATTTCCTGTTGGCTGAGAAAAAACTTATCTAAGTCATTATGCAGACGAGTGTTAACTAATATTCCACCAAAGAGGCCTTTAGCCGGTCTGAAACATCTTTTTTACACGTGTAAATATCGTAAAAGCCAAAGAACTCCTTACACGTGAATTTTTGTTTTTTTTTTCTTACTCTGAGACTTACACACAGTCTTATTAAATAATTCACGTCATTCTCATTCATGAGATGTGTTTGACTGATAATCAAAGTTCCACTTCACGATAGCATTTTCTGAGCGTCGTCGGCGTCGTTTTTGCGTTTTAATTCATAAATTGAAGTAGGTATGTGTAATAAAATTTTATTTAAAATAATTGTGTTTCCTGTTAGTATTTTTGAATGAGATATATGAAACTCGTCTATACGTAAGTTTGTACTCGCGTTTCCCTGTAGCGCGGATGATTTAATGAAATGTCATGTTATTGCGGAAAACATAGAAGCTTGACATTTGTCGGTGGCTGAATGCTCAACGCAACAGGTGCCTGTTGTCGTAAAGAATCCTCCATTTTAATTTTGATTGCAAAAATTAAGGCTTTCTTTCGACGGATGGTTTATAACATAACACATTCATCTTTTGACTGATTTTTTTTTTCTCACTTTGAGTTAGCTCTTCTTTTTTGAGATCTTGTTAGGTTTTTGTCATACGTAGAAATCCTTAAACAATCCATGATTAGAGAGTTGGTTGATAGAGTAGAATCGAGTAACAAGTTGCGATTCACATTATCCTTGCTGTTTACCTTGAACATCAAGGACTTTACTGTTTTTAATTACTTAAATGATTGTAGTTTAATTACGCATTTTAACGTCTTGATTGAATAAAACAGCTCGCTTATCATTTCCTGTTATTAAGTTTAAAAGCTTAAAAATCAAAAAATGTTAACATAAATCGTTTTTTTAATACTTTTTGTAGACATGTTTTTAATTGTTGTTACGGTTTGTGAATGAAACGTTTGTAGAGAATGTTCCCAGGCTCATTCAGTAACGAACCAACTATGATTTGATTATACAGAACAATAAAATTTAATGCTAAACAAAATAAATATTTTTGTTAGACACTGCGATGGAACATCTAAAGTTGATTAGTTGAGCCTATACTAGAAAATATGACGATGGACAAGGTGTTCGAATGACAATAAATATCGTCTGCTTTTCCTTGTCACAAACGTTATTCAGATTTTTTTACAAAAGTCATAAAATGTTAGCTAATAAAATCTTGATCAGATCAGTTGATCACCATTTAAAATTACGTGATTATTTGATAATGTGTTTTCTCTAGAATGATAATGTCGTAGTGATATTTCTACTTATTATATACATATTCTTACTTTGAATAACCTATTGCAATAAAAGTAGGTCATAGCAGACGAATTGCTGCGGGAGGGTCCTGGTGCCTTGTAATACAGGTTTTTATAGAGACCTACTTCAAGCACCAGTCTCTCACAAAGTTATTCCACGCTCGTGTTCCACTGTAACCTTAGCATTAAGTAACTTGTGTAGAGAAAATAAATTGATATTTTATTTATTTATTTATATCTTACTGAATAAAAATTATAATTGCTTTGTTCATGTTTATGCGAATTACGAAGCACTTTATATTATTGCCGTTGTGTTAAAAGTACTCGGATTTTCTCGACGATAAAATATTGAAATCATTGTTCGTTGTAAGTCTCGAGCGTTTACGAGCTTCAAATCAAAACACAGCCAATAAAACTTTAGTAAAAAATCACATCACGATCATAACAATGGATTGATTGTTTTTTAAATATCTATAAACGAGTGAGACACAACGTCCGCTTAACCATCATGTTACTAAACAGAATAATAAATGTTTGACGCATGACTCAAGTTTATAATGGTTTACCATAATAATCCTGCTTTATATTATTTAATGATTATTACCCAGAAAAAAATCAAGAGCCACCAGTTATAAATTTAATCATACCTACCACACTACAACTCCTATAAACTTCTGAATATTTAGTCGATAAATTAGAAAAATATCGATATATTTTTTTCGCATGTGCTAATCACTAAGTGGTAGACAGATGGACTGGTTTCGTTCGAGTTTGGGGGGAAAATCGAGTTTTGCAAGTCTACAGCTTTGTCTCCCATTCAATTGTGAAAACGCTCTTTTTTTAATACATACAAGTTGAGAGAATGTTTCTCGTTAGTGTAACTGCACTAAAGACATACTAAGGTTATGCTAAATTGTTATTTTTTTTATATTTCGTTGTAGCCTTTTTAATTTTATGTTTATCGTTATTATTTCAAAAGTGGAGTTCTTGTCAAAACTTCTAAAATGTGAGTTTATTTTGGGGAAAATTGTTTTTCCTTATGGTCAAAGTATTGATATGAGAAGTTAATCAGGATTTACCTATGAAACATGATTTTTTAGAACTTTTTATTGTCAATATGAAAGTCTTGCTAAGTTAACACAACACATCTCAACATGAATCATGTAACCAAGGTTTTGTAACAATATTCTGATTTAAAAGAGTGTCGATGGAGTTTCTTGCCCGTTCTTCTCCATAGAGATCTACGCTAAGGAATGGGCAACTACAGTACTTTCACAGTTTTTATGTCTTGTGACTGGGACTGTAGCTACAGTTAATTTTTGTATTTGTTTCGATAATTCAAAAGTGCCTGTAACTGGCTTAATTGAAATAAATGCTTTGATTTTGATTTTGTTAACCCACTAGCGACAGACAAATCTATCGACACTAGTTCTCGTTATCGTCTATGGTACGGATAGGGTCAATAAAAAATAAGTACCTATCTATTAATGAAAAGTAGGTATAAAACTACCGCAAAGTAAAGATGACTGCCCATTAAATTGAGACGGAGCTGTTGTCCTCGAGGCTCGTGGGAACGGCCATCTTATGCTTTTTATGCCTATTATTACCTATTAGTAATTTTTATTTCAATTTTAGTAACGTAGTCTACAAAAATGAGTTATTGTAGGTTAAGAAGGACAACACACGGGGCTGCGGGACTGTTCGAAAGAGATACCGTGACCCCGGAACACAAAGGGCGATGAAGAAAGATGGACGGGTTTTAGTCAGTACATATAAAAGTCTGACACTCCCTCCTGCTCCGCCCATAGCGGTGGGAGTCATTCGATGATTTCCCATCCGAAAAAAAAGGGAGGACAACACTAGTTCTTTTAGATGTAAAGTTTTGTAAAATTCTTAAAAAAACAAACGGGAAAATATTGAATGCTGTTGTATTTTCTCTTCTGGTCGATTGCTTAAAACTCTAATTGGACTTTCTGCAACTTTGAACACTATACAGATACTTACTAAAGTATCAGTCAATATCCGTGTACGGAACTGCGTCCGAAAGTCTTCGGCCGATCACTGTACAAAAGTATTGAGATTTTTTTTTCCGTCGCGTATGTATACGATGTTTCATTTTTATCGTTTCCTAACATTAGCTCAATAACTCAGATATTCTTCCTCACACATATCCCTAACACATTTCTAAGTATCCAACAAAACATATATGTAAGTAGAGACACCCATTTCTCCGAACTAACATTCCAGAACATATTCAACAAACATGGAACGAGTCCTAAGAGAAAGGTCTGGGATACATTGCTCAGATACCAACGTTCCTAGGACCAAAGTGAATCTTTAAGTGGCTCTCAATTGGATTAGTAATCTCCTGCCTGAGGTTTGTTTGAAGTCTCTCATATAGTCTTTAGAGTATGAAATGGAATTTATTCTAGAATTGTTATCTGACGTATGGTTTGACTGAGTCCTGTGGTTTTCAGACGAATTCTTGTCTCTGGCGAGATTGAAAGTCGGAAGCCTGAAATTGCCTGAAACGGAATGCGTAGTGACTGGATTCATTCGATTTGACGATCTTTGAGCCTATCTATTATGGTATGGCGATTTGGACACTGCCTTATTGTGTTAACTTTATGTCACTTACCATAATATAACATCACGCCTGTAATCCCCGAAGGGTCTAAGGCAGAGGTGCATCTAATAGTATGACTTTATTTTCTTTTATCGATATCTATCGATCAAATCTGCATACGACCTGAGTACCGTGGAACTTTTGAAAACGGAATATGTAGATCACCAATCGTTCCAAAACAAACTTTATTCTATTCGGAAAAGGTTGATTTTATGTGGCATAGAGGAGGCATCACGTCATGACAGTGTCATACAATCTCCCGTCACGGCATACGAGTCGGTTTTGCTGCCTGTCGCGTTAAAGATGACACATCAAAAAACATCCCTAGATGTAGTACCCTATCTGATAACGGTATAGAATATCAAGCAATATTCATCTATTTGTCAAGTGTGCCATCAAATTTAACATATGTTATTACCTACATCCTCGTCGACATTGTGTCATCTCTCCTCTATTGCCTTCGCGACACCTACGCAAGGCTGGAGATCTATTCTTAGTATACGATTACGAGAGGCGAAAGTATTCCAGTTTTGTTGATAAAAACGAAGTATAAACATGTGTGTGACGCATTTTCCTTGAAGGCGTGGGCAGAGATGAAGGTTCAAAGGACAGTGGGTAGTTCTAATGAGCTGAAGATACTTTGGCCCGGTTATTGCCGGTGGTAAACCGACTGACACGGTGGTTTTTCCGGACTAAAAATATCCTCCAAAACTTGTGTATCGAATCTAGAGTTAATAAATAGCAACTCTGTGCACGGTTGAAGAGTTAATGAGTGGTACTTATTAACTTTTGGAAGTGAAAATTATGGCTTTCCTACTCCTCCGCTATACTTTTCTGATTAATTTCGTTGCGGGATCCAAGACAGTTAAATTCATTCTCTGGGACTTCGTCGAGCTTCATTGTCTCGGCGCTTTTCTGGTGGTCGCCACTGTTGATTCTGGCTTTCAGGAGTTGTAGTGGTTTGGGAATAGAGTGGTGGGCTTGTCTAAAAATAAAGAAATAAAATATTACTGATGAATCAAGTAGTATTTACATCCATGTAGTAGAGGAACTGAAGAGATTTTGTCCAATTATTTTTTAATTATCAATCTAAATGAATACCTCCATAAATGTAGGCCTGCTTGATTCAAAGACATTCAAGTATTTACGAGTAGCAATAGACGGGAGAAGACGAAGAAAATCGTTATCCAAAAACTTGTTACTATGCAACAAACACACTGCAAACAACACACACACAAACACAGACCTGTGAGCGAGTTACTTAACTGATTGATAGCGCACATAATCTTGCATTAGAAAGATTGAGCGTTATTTTTTTTGTATTAAATTTAGTAATCCATGTGGAAATACTTTTAATTATTTTTTTTACACAGACACACACACACACTGCACTATAACAAATTGCTCTGTCTAGTGACTAGTGTCATAGGTACGCCCGCTTATGTGTCAAAATCGAAAATGTTCGGAATCTAAATTTTTGTGTGACATTATATTCCCAATGTCCTAATTCTTAACCTAATTCTTTTAAATCTCTTTGACTTGATCCAATGATTTTTGTTACAAAAGAACTCAAATGAAACAAACTACAAAGATTTTTACTCAGATCAATTACGCACGTCGCACAATTCTAGACAAGATTTTATTCAGCAAGTTTAATTTAAAATCTATCTGGTATTATAGCTACGTTTGTGGGTCCTGGGTCGAAGCGACAGTGGCAGGTCGTAGGTTCAAATACCTTTGAACTATAGATTATGTTGAACCCATTGGCGCCGGGTCGTTTAGTTTGTCAACTTAATAGGAAAATCATGGGAAAGCTGTTTTAAGTTTTGAAATTATAGTTTTTTTTGTTGGACAGAGTGGAAAAAAGTTCAAATGTTTTGAAGAATCAAGTGTTATTTGAGTATTATCAACATCTTCATCATTTTAGCCGCAAGACGTCCACTGCTGGACATAGGACTCCCCCAGGTGTCGCCACATTGACTGGTCCCGTGCGACTCGCGTTCAGCAACCTTCACCAGTGGTCATCATCATCAGTGTTAGTTTGAGTACTAGCGGACGTCACGCGGTTTCACCCACGTATAGTTCCCGTTCCTGAGGGAGTACGGGGATAAAATATAGCCTATGTTACTATGGCTGATAATGTGGTTATCCATTGCTAAAAGATTTTTTCAGATCGGTCCAGTAGTTTTTAAGTTTATTCGTTACATACATAAATACAAATCATTCCTCTTTAAAAATATTTATTTAGGTCAACTCTGGATCTGTGTTTGGGTCATAGCAAATTTCAACTGATTTGGTCCAGAAGATTCGGAGCAAATTGGCTGTGACAGACGGACGGACAGACAGACATACGCACGAGTGATCCTATTAAAGTTCGTTTTTTTTTTCTTTTTTTTGTACGGAACCCCTAGAAAAAGAATTGTTAAGAATTAAGATAACTAAACCGGTGTGTACATAAACCGTTAAATAAATAAATAAATAACTGCCTCGTTGGTCTCTTGGTCGCAATCGCTAAACATTAGATCCTGGGTTCGACTCCCGAGTCGATCAAATTGTTATTGGGTTTTTCTATCAGGAATTTCTCAGTAGCAGTCACGGTTGTGCCCGGTTGATAGTAATAAGGTCGCTTTTGCATGTGACTGAAATATAACTGACTAAATATGGGTGTACGAGCAGGTACACCTCTGCTAACCCTTCAGGGATTACGTTATGATGATGTAAGATAAAAACAATACATCTACTTTATAATCGTTTGAAAGGTTCACCTTTGACGGCGTTTTGTAAAAGTTTACGCAACGGTTACTGAATAAACTTTTATAAAACAACGGAAGGAAAACCTTCGTCTCGTATCAAATTAAGGAAAGTGCTTTCTCAACTTGTTTCTGTTATTTTTAAATAAAACCATTTTAAAAATAACTCTAGCACAAAGTTATTTAAGAAAAATAACGCTTTTTGTTTTTCCTTTTTATAAACTAAAAATAAAATCGTAACTTTTTTTTCAGGTCAATTAATTCTGGATAATTTTCACATCAGCTGTCCTTTTACCATAAAATTAAATAGTGCTTAAACCTAGGCTGCCTATAAACTAGAATTTAATCACCATATCGCTAGTTCAGCAGGTGGGTTAACCCTAACTTTATATCCTTCATTCGGTAGGGGATAAACCCGTTATCTGCTTTGGTCCAACAGACCTACCTGCCCATATTATTTGCGCATTTGTTCTTTATTTCGTTTTAACACTGTTTTTATGGCGTATTATATTTTATATTCAGTCATCTGAAGGCTGTTTAAGACCGATTTGGGAGGAAAGCAGTTTGCTTTGTCGGTTTACCCGTGAATAAAATATTATAGAAAGAGGATCATACGAAATTTTATGAAAAACCAAATACATAATCAACATCCTAGCCTTTTCCAAATTATGTTGGGGTCGGCTTTCAGTCTAACCGGATTCAGCTGAATACCAGTATTCTACATGGAGCAACTGCCTATCTGACCTCGCCAACTCAGTTAGTGCTATTTTATTTTTATTTATTTATTAAATGAAAGTTAACAAAAGTCTTAAATTTATTACAATGCCCCACAAAACCGTTTTCACGGTTTGTCTGCGGGAACGGAACACGATTACATGATATCGGAACGGAATAACTACTTTAACTACAGTAAATCTATTATAATAATTACTTACTTAACTAGTTACCTATATGCTCTCACTCAACAATCTGTAAACCACTTTCCTAAGAAGAATTAACACGATACCCATTAAGAAGACTGGTTGTCAGACTTTTGGGCCACAGACTACCTGTAACCTGTAACGACTGTCAAAGATGTACAAAAGACAGCAGGGATCAACGGCTTAACGTTCTTTCCGAGGCACGGAGGAAACTCGGTATGTAACGGGTGGTGTATAACCAAATAACATTATATGGTATTTTTTTAAATAATAATCAATCAACAAAGGATTATTGTTGATGATGTTACTAAAATTGCTGTCCCAAGTTAGGAACAGAGAACATTAGACAAAAAATATGACGATAGCCAATATTCCTGACCACTGCATACTCGAAATGGATGCAGTCACTGACCTTTTCATATCACAAAAAAAATCTCATTACTATTAAATCTACTATATCTTCCAAGAAAAGATATACGTACTTAACTCAAGAAAAACTCTGTTTATTTGACGTTTACAAGAGCAATAAAAAGTGAAGAGCAAAAGTTAGTGAGCAAAGTCGTTAAGGTGCGATCACTCCGATAGACTCTATGTTATCTCTAGGGAGAGTTAAGAGAGTACTAATGTTCTTCTTGTGTTTGTAGAGTTTCGGTGTAGTTTGAATAAAAACTTAACTATGTTGGAAGTTAAGAATCTTTTACTTTAACAAACTTGTGGAAAAGCTAGGAAAAACTAAACAGAATATTCATAAGAAATTCCGTTCTTGGGTAATTAATGTTAGGTACTAATTCCAAAATATAAAAAAAACTTTTTTGTAAAATAAAATACCGACTTCCAAAAAAACACTTAAATGTTTTTTTGTATTATTCCATTCTAGTCCACTAAGTTGTGGTACGGTACCAGTGGCAGTGGGACAAAATTGAGCTTAAAATGTACGTATAGATATCGACTTCACGGAATAGATAAAATACCTCTTTTATCTGAGGCCGAGCACGAGCGCGCAGAGTTAACGTCACGGAAATAAGTACCCACCAAAAACATTTTCATGTAAAATGTTGAAAAGACGAGACCATAATATGACTCATACTGTCAAAAAGTTGTCAGATCTCATGTAGAGCCAAGCTTCTAACTCTACACGCCCTAACTCTACAAGGTCTAACCTCCTAACTTCACAAACTTTAAACCTTAGTCAAAATAAGTGGTCTCGTCTTGGCAACATTTTACATGAAAATGTTTTTGGTGGGATTTCATTTTTTTTGTAAAGTGTTTGTGATATATTTTTTCATTATGATTTATAATAACAAGGAGTCTATCAATTTTCAGACCTCCAGCGTCAACATTGCGGAAGTCTCAAACAAACTTCCATCCCTTAGTTTAAGGGGTTGGGGTATAAAAGCTACTAGTTTTATATTTTTTGTTGTGTCTTATTAATAGCTTACAAACCAAATTTCAGCTTTATAGGACATTAGGAAATACCCTAAGAATTTTGATTTTCATCAGTCAGTGACGAAATCAGGGTTTTTTAGAAATTGCAATTAAAACTTACACTAACACTACCATGACCCCAGATTTTCATGCTTTTAAGAATTTATTCATGTCAGGATTATACTGATTGTGATTTTTGCAAACAATTTAACTAAAATGCTATAGGAATTGTATTTTCGATTCAGAAATCGAAATTTTACTTTACTTTTTAGGGTTCCGTACCCAAAGGGTAAAAACGGAACCCTAACAACAGCAACCTTTACCAGTGATCATCATCATGTTGTGATGATGTTATCATCAGTGTTAGTTTTAGTACTAGCGGACGTCACGCGGTTGAATTGATTGATTGATTGATTGTGGTTATCCATTGCTAAAAGATTTTTTCAGATCGGTCCAGTAGTTTTTAGGGTTCCGTACCCAAAGGATAAAAACGGAACCCTATTACTCAGACTTCGCTGTCTGTCCGTCTGTCCGTCTGTCTGTCACCAGGCTGTATCTCATGAACCGTGACAGCTAGACAGTTGAAATTTTCACAGATGATGTATTTCTGTTGCCGCTATAACAACAAATACTAAAAACAAAATTAAATCAATATTTAAGGGGGGCTCCCATACAACAAACTTGATTTTTTTGCAGTTTTGTCTAATGTTTTTAAATAATGGTACGGAACCCTTCGTGCGCGAGTCCGACTCGCACTTGGCCGGTTTTTTAGTTGAGCTCACACAAATACTTGTAAAGTATCAATTTCATTGTAACTAGAAGTTATTAGCACAACTTACACATTGACGAAAAATTCCTGCTATCTAATGTAACACTCAATTACATAAAGACTGTTTATTTACCGACAGTAATTGCGTCAGTCATCGTGAACGTTCCCAAAGTATTCGTTGTGGTAGATCAAGCCTGCCTGGCTAATTTAGATCTGATCTGTTCAGCAACACGTCATGCTTTAGTTAGTTTTAGATTTTATGACCTTGGATGTATCAGTTTGTGTTTACCTTATAGGCCTATGGATGCATGGGTGTTTAGGCAGATGGGTTTTATGTTTTAGGTACTGTTTTTAATTTGATGATGATTGTGAGACTTGCTTTTTCATTGTAGAAAAGTTAGCATTTTGTAAAAAATATAAAAAGAGCTATGCAGCAAGAATTGACAAAGTGGAAAGTTTATAAATGATATATTTTTTAAAAATAGCTATAATCTTTTAATATTAATTTGTAGAGTTTCTTAATCGTAATGATCATAATTCGTATGAGGGTAGGAAAGTAACAAGTCAATAGTTACACAAAACTAAATGTTTTAGCAATCTCTCAAAAACTTTCGTCTGGGTTCAAATATTGAAACCCTGAGAACCATCGGAACTGACATTTATGTCACACATTATCTTTGGCAAAAACTGGCGTACAATCTTACCAAGACTTATTTCCTCAGGACCAGCTGTGATCAGTTTATCCAACATCAATTTATAACTTCCTGGTACTCCAAAGTATACAGTAACATGTGTCCACGAAAAACTTAGGAGATTGGCCGTTACGTTCAAACGTTCGAATAAAGAACGGTACAAAACAAATATGGCGTCGTGAACTTATCTAATATCGCGAGAATTCGGAAGTACTAATATTGTACAAGTTCTTGTTATAAATATATTTTATTACGATTACGTTATTATTATAACCTTCTATGTGTTTCTGAAGTTTCAGATGTAGAATGATTATTAAGTTTTTTTTCAAAGTTGATGTGGTTTATTTAAGAACTAGCGGACGTCACGCGGTTTCACCCGTGTAGTTCCCGTTCCCGTGAGAGTACGGGGATAAAATATAGCCTAGTTACTCAGTAAAGACGTGGTTTTCTAATGGTGAAAGAATTTTGAAAATCGGTCGAGTAGTTTTAGAGTTAAATCGTAACAAACACACAAACAAACAAATAATCTAATCTTTCCTCTTTATAATATTAATATAAATTTATGAATACAAGAAAAGGATCAACAATTTGGAGTTAAGAACTCTTCATTTAAAAATTCATACAATGAAGTTTTAAAAATGTAAGCTTTCAGATAATCCGATCTTATGTTCAAGGCTTGATAACTGAAACATATCAGCACCTAATCTCTTCCAAACGTATTTCAGTTCATCGCATCAATATTTACCTATTTAATTTCTATCGCCTATTAAAAAAATGTTTTCCACGTTGTTAAGCATAGCAAAACATTCCTAAAAATAAGTTTGCACATCATTAGTACTGCAACAAAAATCTAACAACATTGAGCAAGCAGGGAAGGTTTCCATCCATCCACACTGCTATCCATTACTTTGTATAAACTCCGTTCTAGATAAAAATCCAGACTTCAGTTTAGCTTATTTCAGCACTAGGCATTTTTCGCTAAACACTGGATAACTCAGCCATCATCTGAACTGTGTGTATCAACACTTAAGTTTTGAAGAACATAAGGAAACCAGAATGTTTTGCTCTTGAGTTTTCAGAAGAGATCTTTTTGTGTGTTGATGCAATATTTTGTTTTACTTCACCTTGCTGATGAGTTTGGGAGGTAAAGATGGGATGTTGATGGCCTGCTGCACTTAAAATAGGTTCTTACCTACGTTCTCTTATGTGTTAAAGATGGAAAGTTCCTGAAAAACTGTAAGCTTTGATACAACTGCCAAGAATGTGTTATGTATGACAAAAAGTTGCACTCCTCTACTGTTTTCTTTCGCCAAAGATTTTAGGAAAAATATTCTAATATTTTAATGTCACAGAACCTAAACCAAACTATTTTATTGTGGCGAAGAAACAGTAAAAATGAAAGCGTATCGATTATTATTTTATAAAAGGGTTCTCATTGTCTTAACATAACAGTAGGTACACAGCCTTGGTTAATTAATCTCATGTCAAACTTAAATCAAATTGTCTCAGTAAATAATTCATGCCTGAATTAATAATTTCATAAGTTTTTTGTACCACCATTCCCTTTGATGTTCCCTTTTTAGGGTTCCGTACCCAAAGGGTAAAAACGGAACCCTATTACTAAGACTTCGCTGTCTGTCCGTCTGTCCGTCTGTCTGTCACCAGGCTGTATCTCATGAACCGTGACAGCTAGACAGTTGAAATTTTCACAGATGATGTATTTCTGTTGCCGCTATAACAACAAATACTAAAAACAGAATTAAATTAATATTTAAGGGGGGCTCCCATACAGCAAATGTGACTTTTTTGCAGTTTTGTCTAATTTTTTTTTTTTTAATAATTGTACGGAACCCTTAAAATATAAATAAATCCTTTTTAGAGGGTGTAAAAAGACTTAACGAAGCCAAAATACACTTGTCCTCATTGCGATCATTTTTTGGGAACCTTCTAGTTAACGAGATATTGGGGGTCAAAGTCCCAACTTTTACACAAGTTTAAAAGAAAATACAAATAGTATTGTTTTTAAGATCTTTACTTTAAACACCTCCACGACCCCCGTAATATTCAATCCATCCACCAGCACAATGTTTTGAGTGCAGTACATTGAGTTTTACCGTAAAACGTGATTTTTCACCCCAAAAAAAAAGTCGTTCGCCAGCAATAATTTTTGCGTAAAGTTACTAAAGATGATGTACAGAATGCTTGGTTAACGGCTTCGTGATGAGGTCTTTTACACCCTACATATCTTTCCCACGCCTCTCGCATCCATAAGGATCCACCTCTCTGCTTAAAGATTTGCTGTTTTCGTTCGACGTCGACAAGTACCAATCTATAAATAGCATACTGACCCACTTTATGTTAAAATGAATGGTTGCAGGTTGTCCCCAGGTTTAAATATAGAGATCCAAACCGAAGGGATCGTGTAACTGAAGCTTTCAGATTAAATAACTTTTGATTTACTTTGTATTCGATAAGATAAACTGAAGCAATTGTTGAAGCATGTTTAATTGGAAAATTAATTGATTATGCTGTGCTATTTCTGGCTTTAAACTTTATAAGGATCTTTAAAGTAACTCTTTTATTAATTCTACGGTGTTTCTTTCACTGGCCTTAATGACATGAAATTCCTATAAAAGTCTATGCGAATAACCATCATCATGTAGGTATAGCACAAGTTTACCATTTTTAGGGTTCCGTGCCCAAAGGGTAAAAACGGAACCCTATTACTAAGACTTCGCTGTATGTCCGTCTGTCCGTCTGTCTGTCACCAGGCTGTATCTCATGAACCGTGACAGGACAGCTAGACAGTTGAAATTTTCACAGATGATGTATTTCTGTTGCCGCTATAACAACAAAAACAGAATAAAATTAATATTTAAGGGGGGCTCCCATACAACAAACGTGATTTTTTTGCCCTTTTTTTGATAATAATGGTACGGAACCCTTCGTGCGCGAGTCCGACTCGCACTTGGCCGGTTTTTTTAAGTAATTTAGCACAAACATCCTTTCTTAGCTTTTGCCAAACTTTGTGTACGATATTGAATCAACATTAATTGACCATTCTTAAAAAGATAAACAATAAATTCAAATGTCTACCAATCAAGTGCCTATTAGGCGCTCAAAAGATAAATAACCATAGCACTCCCATAACAAAAATCACCAATCAATACCCACTCAATCAGTTTCCATAGATCCACGTAAATAACGCGATGTTTTCGCGGAGAAGCGCGCGCGCAGAGTTTGGGCGCCCGCCACGCGCCCCGACTATTGAACCCGGCCATAGATTAGAATAATATTATGCAAATGTGAGGCACCGATGATAATATAACCAAAAGTAATCAAACTGATGAATAACCAACGGTTACTGACAACAATTAAGGTAGGTAGGCGCATAGGCAGCTATTTGTGTTGTTGTTTATAAAGGAATCTATAGGTTGGTACTAACCTACTTAGAATTTGAAGTAGGACTAGGTCTTACATATGGGAGCATGTAAAAAAAGTTTCCAAATTAAAACTTGTAATGTTTCCTAATTACGTTGTTGGTGCCTTGGTGGTCACGTTGACCGAAGGTACTGAAAAAAAAAATTGATGATGGTAACAGATGTTGATTCGGTAGTGTAGAATTATCTAATAATGTATTTGCCTTGTTCACATTAACAAAAACCACAGTAGACAAGACAAATTATGTTTCAATTATGATGCATCTGAATATATTCATGTTTTGAATGTAAATAACGCCAAAAATAGCTAATTGATGTTGTTATGACACCAAAAACGCAATGTATCGTTTTGTGGCACGACAAAACACCTTTTGACTATTAATAACATTTATTTATTATGACAAAAAAAAACTGATAGTAAAAAACATACACACATACTAAATGGCACGTTTTGAATAATTTGGTCAAAAGAGAAAACAACTAGATAGCCACAAGAACCACTTTTAATCTTTCTAAAAAGGCTTTTATAAAGTAATTTATAAGGTATACTTTCGTAGATAAGGGGTTAGATAAGGTGTATTCGGTTATATTTACAAATTGCAAAAATAATGTTTGCGTAAAAATACGATAGAAAAAAAACCCTCAATCATCCATAATTCTTATTTGGCGAGTTTTACTGCTTTTATGGTATCTTATATTTTCTTTAAAAGTAGGCTTCGTAAAATTTACATAATTATATCTTTATTGGCGCCAACGATGCGTCACTCTTACCTTTATGGCCTCTTTAACAAAAATGGCGAGCTGGTTAATCAGTCACCACGAAAAAGGCGTCAAACCTTAACACGCAAATCAAAATAGGTATAAAATTCAATCAACTCCGATCAAAAATCAAAAATATCGTACCTACATCATAATCTTTGGCCCCCAAACGTCACGCATTTGCTCGTTAATGAAGTAATATTTTTTTCTGGTGTTTTACGCATGAGTATTACACCGATCGGCCTTGTCCGACAACCCGGCAGAATTGAGAAGCAACATAAACACTCTATGGTTGTAATATACGATGGTTTTTTTCAATTTGGTCGGGTAACGAGGCACTAAAGGGTGTAGGGCAATTCGTGCCACTGCACACTGGTTTGATAATTGTAATGTTTTCTATTTATATTTTTTTAATTTGCGTGTGTATGTTTCCGAAGGCCGAACGTGGAAAACTGAACGCTCCATTAATTTCCAATGGTTTCTGTAAATAGTAAAACTGGTAGTTACTTTTTTTCGATGATTGATAGGTAATGATTTTGACGGATGGTAAAATTTTCGGTGTATCAAATTGGGGCATAATGACCACTATTGTGTATACGGAAGCTTTGTCTTTTAGATGATTAATCGTCTTATCTAAATCTTCATGAAGTGTCTCATTAATTTACTCGAATAATTGTCTGCCTAATCTAAAAACGTATTCTACTGCTGGTCACAAGTTTCACTTCTTTTCTTATATTTCCACGGCAACCGATTTTCCGCTTGAGCCAGGCTTTTTCTCGGCTATTATCCTTCTTTGTTCGCTAGTAGTAAATAGTGTTGTAATTATACAAAGCAATCAGTATTGTAAGTTTATGTAATGTATTCATAGGTTTATCTGTCTGCGTAGTTGGGAGGCGTCAATGAGGGAAACTCTAGCTGACAGACTAGTTTTTATCCGCTGCGACTACGCAGTTGAACCAATTCGGAAAATACGTACAGTCGGGGTCTTTTCCGCCTGACCATTTTAATTTTTTTTCGCTTAAAACATGCGGAGGCGCCGGAGCCACGCCCCCTAAAGTTTGGGCCTATTAGGAAAGCCTCAACTTTGGCGCGCAAAATAACAATAACTCTCGTTTGGCGTGCGTCGTCAGTGCGCTCGGCCGATTCGGTATCTTTTCATCTTTTCATTCATTATTTCTATACAAAGTCAACGGGGCGGGACTAAAGAGCGTTTCTATGTTGTGAGTGCAAGCAAAAATAAGCTTAGTGGTGGTCAGGGGGGAGTGTCCTCGATAGTACCTACGTGTAGTGTTAAAGTACTTTTGTTTTCATTATTTTAACGAAAAAAGTATAAAAAGTATTATAAATATTGTATTTACTTTGCATCTTAGAGAAGTCATAGGTAGGTACTGAGTTACTCACAAACGTCAATAAAAGATAATGAGCCATTAACTAGCTTATTGTTTTAGTGTACCCCTTTACTTATTTAATTCGTGTTTTATTCTGTTTGCGTTCAATCAGTAGTTTAAATTTTTCCGGCACAATATTTGACTGGACTACGGTCTAATTCAAAATAAAGTTAAAGTACGAATGACCCAGAAATTCATGAGAACACGTCTACACCATTACCGAACATTGTACTAAAAAAAAACAATGAAAAATACAAGAATAAGTTTTCATAATGAAGCGTGGGCATTCGGCTAGACAAAAATTTTAAAATATCAAGATAATTTGAGAAAAAAAAGCCAGAAAACAACCTGTCAAACCTAATTCCCGGCTAGACTGGCTCTTACGTTTCCCTCGACTTCTTGGCATCAGATCAAAGTCAGTCACTCTAGGCCAGACACAAACTACTACGCCTCGACCAGTTGAAACAGAAAAAATTGAAACTTTCTTTTAACTAGTTTTAACGGATCAGTCCGTCTCATTTTTTCTCTTGCAGTCACTTTTAATTGGTCAAAAACAGAAATATGAAGCTACAATCAAAGTCACAAGCCATAATAACTGTGACAGTACTGTGGTTGTCGATTCCACAGCGTAGTCAGTTGAAGTCTAGGAACTCTCACCTGATGCTGCAATACTGGAGGCATGATTGATGCGTTACCTTATCAGAGACTGTTCAATATCTTCATCATCACCATTGAATCGCTCACTGTTGCTACAGAAGGGCACAGGAGGACTCCTTCAGTCTGTTCCTCCGATTGTCATCCTGGAATGTCTTATGTAATTAGATTTTCTGTAGAAATCAAAATATGGGTTTTCTTTCGCTATAAGTAAATAGGCTGAATTTGTCTCTGTTCACAGATTATATCACTTTTGCATTATTTTGTTTGCTAATCTATGATTAAACTTATTGTCTAAAACGTTAAAAAAACTGTAAAATATTATGGGCCGGTTAATGACTATATTGTTAGACTGGTTTTCGTGATTTTGAGAAATAAAATAGGCATTCTGGTAAACCGACCCGTACTAGACCCACGTGGAGGATTACGCAGACTCCTTCAAGTCTCGCAAAGAGGAGGCCTGCCTCCCATCACAGGGAAAGTATGAAGGCTGATTTTGTTGTGCGAAAGCGTAGTCACAAAATTTGGAAGTAGATGAACTGGTTTAGTACTGGAAACCCTTTTTTTTTCGAATGGGAAATCATAAAATGACTCCTCTTGCTCTGGGCGGAGCGGAAGGGAGTGTCAGACTTTTACTGACTAAAACCTATCCATGTTCATTCTTAGCCCTTTGTGTTCCGGGGCCACGGTATCTCTTTCTTACAGTCCTGCGGCCCCGGTAGGACACTGGAAACCCTTAAACACATAAAAGTTGATCATAATATCATCATCAGATCCTGCCTGTACCTATCTCAAATTAATTTGGGCAGCGTATCTTCTTGTAACTATTTACATTCACACTCAACATTTTTCTCACTAGTTTTTCCTACACTTCCTCACTACACTTAAAAATTAAACATTCGATAAACTAGAAACCAGTTAGGTATCAATACCAGGTTACAAGTAAATTCCGATCGATGAACATTTTATTACTACAAGCGACAACTGTAGAAATACACACAGTATATCGTGGACCTTGAGAGACTTACTATTACAAACTCGATCATTTGAATTCGTTCAATTTTAGATACCATCCACGTTTTTTTTTGCCTTTTTGTTTGACTACATTTTAGGTTTTTGTTTATTTTTTGGGTGTCTGTTACTCGTACGGGGTTAATTGAATAAGGGATAAATTACATGGCATATAATAATATAATATGACGATTGTAGTCCTTGTAGGATTAGGCAAAGGTAATACCTACCTAACATTCATCCACAATTCGCTAGTTAAATTTATATAATTGTTATAGAAGGCAAATGTGTTGACAACGGGGCACAAATCCAGACACTACTATTCCACATTCAAATTCAAATGCTCTGTAGTGTTACTGAGGAATTCCTGACGGTAAAAAAACCCAGTTACACTTTGCCCGACCTGGAAATCGAACCTAGCACCTCGTGCTTAACAGGTGATACTATTTTTTCTGTTTGATCATTAGAAGAGGTACATGGTACGTTCAGATTAAAGGCAGAATAGAAAAAGCCTATTTTCCTGACGTTCTTTAACATAAAAACCACTGACAAGTGCTGTATTCAATTTAGATAAACAACGTCCCCAGGATCACTAACCGTAGAAAAAATCTAACAATAGATCAAGCACCCCTTTTACATCAGACTCGGGGGCTCTGACCGCAGCCCTCCTATAATTGGAGCCCCTCTTCGCAAGTGGCTACTAGACTCCTTTTTGTGCTAGTTCTAACCCTGGTCTTAGGAATGTTCGAAGTTGGCTGGAATTTAAGGTTTTAGTCTAGCCTAGGGTAAGATCTAGGATCTAAGTGTTTTTGCTTGGAAGTCGCAAATTGAATTGTTGGGAAGGAATTACATTTTGACGCATCGACGACGACGGTTTGATCTGAAGTCGTAATTTCGTAAATATTGTTCAGACTAAGCGTTTTTATTAATACTAAGTTTAGAGACACAGCAGATAATACTCAAGAAACCAGCTAAAGTGTAAAAAGATACCGGTATTTCCTCCGTAATATTAGTCTGCGATCTGTCTAATCTAAACCAATTCACGCCAACTAATACATTAAATAAATGATACAAAAATACATAGAAACGAAAACATTTGGCAGTCAATTATCGCGAGGTACGTGTCGCCATTTGTACCTACTGAAAAAAATATTCGCAGAAGGTCAGCTCTATCAACTCTGGTATTATTAAGGGATTTAGCAAATAAGGCCAAACAAAAGGAAGAATTGTATGAGGGAGATGAATGAAAAAGAAGTAACGAGACGGCTGCAGGAGAGAATGGAAGAAAAAAACATGTTGCGCTGAGCCCCAAGTAGTATGGGGCAGGAAAATGATGGTAGTGAACTCTTAAGTAGAGCAAACATCACAAAAAATATCGATAGATCACTCGCAAAATGTGAAATGTGAAACTCTGCCAGTTGATAAATTCTATGGTATTTAGGTGATTTTTCCTCCTCAAAAGATTGTATGTGAACTATTAGTTTTTGTAGTTATTGGTCGATAATATATTTGTTAGTGTAAGTCAATGACGTATTATATATAGACACGTCATGAACCAACATCGCGGCGCTTAAAAACGGCGAAAATACTAGAACTACTTATAAGCGTGAAGAAAGAGAAAGAAAATATGACACCGAACGGCGGGATGCCTGTTGCGAGAGGGAGATAAATATACATCTTCAGTCACGTCACAGGATTTATTAAATTATAAACAAACGTAGCGTCGCGCGACAGGTTGATGCGTAACTAAGCGCGATGTGGCCAATTGGCTTCATTTCATGTTGTCATTTTAGAGTGCGGACAACGTATCTATAGTTTATATATCATTGGTGTAAGTACATCTTTTGTAAAGATTTGAAGAACCACCTTTTACAACATTGCCTGTAAATTCTTTAAAAGTAAAAAAAAACCCGGAAAACACTGAACTTTTTCGCTTATCTTATACACCGAACTTTTTTGCCTAACGATAAAATAGTGGATCTACTGTAATGTAACTTCCTACTCTGTGCCACCTATAAAAATATGCTATTACGAACGTCTACGTCACTTGCGCTTGCGATTGAGGCCCAATGTTAAACGTACGATATTTTTTCGCACACAAATATTAGAGTGTGGTAGGTAGGATGTTTTGATGGATATTGTGTTTTGACTGTGAATGGATAGGTTGCTAACCTTGTTGTTAATAGTTTGTGATGAGAGGCGACTTGAGGCTGGCAATGCATTAGTGGTAATTAAAACTGGTGATAATTATGACAGATGTCGGTAGACTGTGTGGGAACGAGGACGAGGATTAAGGAAAATGTTTCGGAGGCTGTGTAGTCGAGATTATCATCATCATCATCAGCTTATTAATGTTCCCACTGCTGGGACACAGGCCTCCTATCCGTGAGAGGGAATGGGCTATAATCCAACACGCAGGCCCAGTGCGGATTGGTAGATGTCACATGTCTTCGAATTTTTTGGTTCTAGGATATGCTGGTTTCCTCACGATGTTTTCCTTCACCGTTTTGAGAGCAGTGGTGATGAAATAAATGAAATAAAAAAAAACACAAAGTAATGCGCCTGTCTGGGTTCGAACCCACGATTTACTGTTCGTAAGTCGGGGCCATTTTTATCAGTATCCAGAAGTTTATTTGAAAAGGCTCTTTGCTCAAATTGTATGTTTCAGTAACGCTTTTTTCAGTACGATAAATGCAGAGTAGGTAGGTACGTCGCGAAACTAATAAACAGCGCTATTACGACGAACTACGTCACATCTGCGCTCGCGCAGCCGTGAGGCCCACCGCCGAACGTATTGCGTAGTAAAATTATGTTCGAGCTTGTTTTAAATTTGCTTTGACTCTAATTCCGAACTTTATGATAGTTTTTTTTAGATATTTCGCAACGAAATATTGTTTTAATTATCGTTTCAATTAATTTTCATGTTCCAAACTATTGTTTTTTTGAACAACTTGGAAAAAAGAGCAGGTTACACGTGTGTGTATTCGGCGAGTTTTATAGCTATTCGATTAATATTTATAACTTCTTGGTAAAACATAAGTTGATTACTTATCTTTTACTCGTAGTCTGTCTACGTATTTTTCAGATGTTTTTGGAAAATATTGTATGGAACTGAGTTGACAAAATCTATTATTTACCAAATTAAATTAAAAAAAAGACCGAAGTACTCACTGATTCTATTAAATCTATGACAATATGTGATTGAGGCCCACCGCCATCACTGGGGGTATGTGAGGCCCCCTTACATTGTTTGGTTGTACAGCGAACAGGCAAGTAGAAGAAGATCAACTCTAAACAAATAAAAATTCAAATAAATTGTCTTTTAAGAAAATTGTATCGTATCTCCAGTTTGTGATCAAGATCATCAACATCATCGGCAGCCTTGTTAAACCCAAAGCTGAGTAAAGTCCTTCTCTGTTTTGTACCATCTTACTCTGGTCTGCGCGAGTTTCAACCGGGTCCCCCTAGGGTTACCAGACCAGGGCCTAAAATCGGAAATCCGGTCTTGGAGGATGAAAAATCCTGATTTCCGACAAAAAACGTCCGGTCTATCATAAAGTTTACCTACGATCAAACAAAAAACTGAATTTTTTTATTCAGAGTTAGAAAAAAAAAACGTTCAGTAATCAAAATTTAAACGTAAAGGTGTTAATTATATTTATTATTACTAAGTAGAAACATCTTTTAAAATTTGGTTTGAACGCAAAAATTTGATTGAAGAATTGCCCACACTATAATTTTTCCAGTTACACTTCGTAAGTACGATAGCTATAATGAACTCCACTGATAGTCTGTTTACTCTGTTTCTTTCTTTCGTCCAGCATGAGACGAAAAATCCGGGCGACGCGACGTCCGGTATTGGCATTAAAAATCCGGTCAAGACCGGATTTATCCGGTCAGATGGTAACCCTAGGTCCCCTCATGAGCTTTTGAATGTCATACATCCATCAGGCTTCTTCTACCTCGTTAGCCAGTTTGTGTTACTGCTAACAAATAAAAATACGCATAACTTAAATATACAAAAAAATACTTGCATTAATATAAATAATAATAATAATTCATTTATTTTCAGGTAACAAAGACCCATAGATAAATACCTTAACCTAAGTAAACAAACGTTATATTACAATTGTATTAGTAAATATAACTTAAAACTATGTTAGTATCACTAATTTGCACTAAGTCTTTGTGCGTTCTGGTGGCACTTGTCCGCGAAAGCGGCGAAATACCACAACCTGCATTACTCCCTAGCTTTATTATTACGAGATGATCTAGCATGATAAATCAGGGATTGAATTTAAAATTGGGAAGTGCACGGAGTGCTTGCAAGTTTAATGAGGATGACCTAAGGGAATGTCACTGATGTCGCAATTAATGTGGCCACTACACTACTGGGGTCAAACAATCTTAAGCCTGGTACAGATGAGTGAAAAGTAAAACACGTAAATGTAACACACGTTGAAACAAGCGCGCTTAGTTACTGTGTTACATTTAATATTACGTTGCACTAATCTGTACCCGGTATAAAGTAATCAAAAAAAAAAACACTAAAACAAAATCACAAAAAAGTGAAAAATAACTTTAGCTTCAGAAGCCGGTGAGAAAAACACCAAATCAATCAAAGGTCAAGCTTCAGAAGTCGGTGACCTTGTTTAATTGATTTAGTGTTTTTGTCACCGACTTCTGAAACTTGACCTTTGATTGATTTGGTGTTTTTCTCACCGGCTTCTGAAGCTAAAGTTATTTTTCACTTTTTTGTGGTTTTGTTTTAGTGTTTTTCTTTTGTTTTTCTTTTAGTGTATTTTTTTGTCCTTTTCTTTTTGTGTTTTTTTTGTTTGTTGTTTTTTTTGAAGTCGGTTTTATTTTTGGCAAAAAAGTTTTATTTTATTTTTCCATTTTTAGTTGTAATATCCTATACTTACAAATATTTGCTATGCATTCATTGTACATGGTTAACAATACATGTCATGGTAATAGGCTTATCCCCAATAAATGGAACATAACATGCCATAACTGTCGAAATCTGGGTGTACTGTACACATCTATGTACCCCTCAGAGCAAACAGGTGTAATGTTACGTCATGATGTTGTTTAAACAATGAACATCCAACCGATTGGAGCTATCACAACAGATTTGCCGTCTATTTTTGAAGAGTTCCATTGTATATCTCCGAAGATCAGCATCAGATCTTCACCAAATTAAAATGGGACCACCTCAGGAGTATACTCTTTCAAGTAAAAAAAGAATTTTGAAAATCGGTCCACAAATGGGAGAGAAATCAGGTAAATTGTACACATATGCGTACCCCCTCAGAGCATACAGGCGTGATGTTACGTCATGATATTGTATAAACAATGAACATCCAACCGATTGGAGCTATCACAACAGATTTGCCGTCCCTTTTTGAAGAGTTCTATTGTATATCTCCGAAGATCAGCATCAGATCTTCACCAAATTAAAATGGGACCACCTCAGGAGTATACTTTTTCAAATAAAAAAAGAATTTTGAGAATCGGTCCACAAATGGGAGAGAAATCAGGTAAATTGTACACTTCTGCGTACCCCCTCAGAGCATACAGGCATCACGCCTGTTCCGTCATGATATTGTATAAACAATGAACATCCAACCGATTGGAGCTATCACAACAGATTTGCCGTCTCTTTTTGAAGAGTTCCATTGTATATCTCCGAAGGTCAGCATCAGATCTTCACCAAATTAAAATGGGACTACCTCAGGAGTATACTTTTTCAAATAAAAAAAGAATTTTGAGAATCGGTCGACAAATGGGAGAGAAATCAGGTAACATACATAAAAAAAAAAAAAATACATACACACGAACATATAACCTCCGCCTTTTTTGAAGTCGGTTAAAAATAAAGAACCATCGACACTAAAAGAAGAAGAAGAAGAATATTTCTAATGCCAGTGGGCCTTCTACAATTTCCTACATAACATGTCAAGTAATAGTGCGTGCGTTCGTTGTTCTAATTCTTAGTTAATTTCGTTGACACGGTTTCACTTATTTCTTTTTTCTTTTAGAGGTTCACGGTCAATGGGTAATGGGGTCAGTTGAACCAGTTCTATCCTGATTGGGAATAGGGACCTAGAGAACTGTAAACAACATTGTTAGAGAATAAAATAGTTCTCACGATATATAGCAGCTGGTATGATAAACTCAATTGCTTTGTTAATGAAAACGAAAACTTTTTTTTTGTATTTGTAACTCTACTGACTCTTTTGTCAACGGTAAGGTGTAAAGAACATAACATCAAAACATTACGCCTGTTATACCCGCAGGGTAAGGTGTACTTATGGAACCTACACCCACTTTTCACCAGTTCACGCTCCTATTGCCATCAACCTTGCCACAAATTCAGACAAACAAAGACAAAAATGGAGACAGCAGGATACTGAGAAATACTTCAACACGAATGACAAAGACGACCGGGAAATGATTAATTCGCCATAAGCGTAAAATAATTCTTCAACCGAGCGTAGAGTATTTAAACGAGCCTAATTTATCTCTATGGCCATGAAACGCGCTTCTTCTACGGTAATTCCCATAGTCAGACATCCGAACATACCATAGTATTTATTTGTGGCAAATATTTTTTCGCCACAAGGCTACGTCACGAGGCTGTGAGTCGTCTGCGCCTGCGCAGTGAGGCCCACTGAGTACTGTTTCAAGGCCTATTGTCACGCTCCGTGGCGGTTTACTTTTCAATAATATTTGGCTTAATGAATTGCGAATGTTGACTTGTTGAGCATAAATTCCTTGGTTCGATTTCCAGCGAAAAGCGTTAGTGGGTCAGAATCAGTCACGGAGTCTGGGTCTATGCCTGGTTGATGGCATTCTCGCTCACTATAACATGAGACTATAACATTACTGGCTAAATATGGATGTACTTCTAATTCTGCCTAACCATTCGGAGATTACAGGCGTGATGTTATATTATGTTATGTTATGAATTGACTGTAACTTTAATTACACTTGTCAAAATTAAACGTGTTTATAAATCTTCTTAACTAGCCATGCGCCCATGGTCTCTTATATCGGCAAGTCTTAAACTTCCACACAAACTTTCATAGGTAAGAATTTTCAAAAACCCTTTCTCATAGCTAACCTTCGTTATCACTATCACTACATATTATAAAACAAAGTCACGTGCGTCTGTCTGTCCCTATGTATGCTTAGATCTTTAAAACTACGCAACGGAACTCTAGTTTCTTTCAAGCTGAACCCAGCTGTTTAGGCTGCGCCTTATCCGTCAGAGAATGAAGTTAGGGTTCCCAATGAGTTCAAAAATAAATGATTTTGCGTAGGTGGTTAAAGGAAAAATCTTTTTTTAGGAATTAGGTAAATATATAAACAGTACAAAATGGACTGCCCAGTGCCCACTTCTTAACTAGAGTATCTAAAAGATCCTAAAATAGCAAAGCCTACAGGCAAAAGGCATTACCATACAATAATAAGCTTAATTCGAAAGGTTGTAGATTGTAGAGTAAAAATGTGTTGAATTACTAAAATATTTTTAGCCTGCGGGTCACATTGAGAAATTTCTTAATTTTCAGTAGATCATTTCCGTGAGATTCGTTCACAATCATACAGCTGAATCATACTCAAATAATTTCCAACAAACAACCAGAGCCAAATACTTCATCATCATCATCATTTCAGCCGAAAGACGTCCACTGCTGGACATAGGCCTCCCCCAAGTGTCGCCACATTGAACGGTCACGTGCGACTCGCATCCAGCGGATTCCCGCAGCCTTCACCAGGTCATCGGTCCACCTAGTGGGAGGCCTTCCAACGCAACGTCTTCCGGTTCGCGGTCGCCACTCCAGAACTTTTCGGCCCCATCGGCCATCCGTTCTGCGAGCAATGTGCCCTGCCCACTGCCACTTAAGTTTGGCAATTCTTCGGGCTACGTCGGTAACCTTGGTTCTCTTGCGGATGTCTTCATTTCTGATTCGATCGCGCAAGGAAACTCCGAGCATAGCCCTCTCCATTGCCCTTTGGGTGACTTTAAGCCTTCTGATGAGGCCCATTGTAAGCGACCAAGTTTCGGTTCCGTATGTAATCACTGGCAACACACACTGGTCATAGACTTTCGTCTTGAGACAAATACTTATCTGGTGCAAATGAAAAAAAAAAAAAACAAAGACCGTAATTCTACCGGTTAGATAGGAGTACTTTATGGCATAAAAAACAAACAGCTACCCAATATTGTAAACACATCGAAAAAAGCATTATGTAAGGACCGTACCAAAGATTTATATTTTCCGCAGACTCCCATGAGAAAAATTGCTAACAAAACAAAAAGCGATCACAAAAATAGGTCAATACGAAATCACCCCGTTACTCCAGCTTCCTAAGTGCGTAGTACGCGCCACATGTCGGGTCAACCTGCCCTAGATACATTAGCATATGCCAGGAGTTACCCGCTTACCCGGGTAGCCGGGTACCCGGGTAGTTGGGTTATAGCTGTCCCTTCCCGGATTGGCTTCGTAAACCGCCGCGTTGCCGATTTTTAATAGTCTCCCAGGAAGATTGGGGTTTTTGGGTACAGATGGTCGGATATAGCAAGCTTATGTATTTGTATAGTTAGGAAATAGATGGTTTAGTATTATGGTTGGTATCTACAAGAATGTTTTCATGAAACACATCTGGTTCCGTGTATCTAGTAACGAGAATGACAAACGTTCTGACCTGTAGTTTTCTAAAATAAACAACTTTATGAAAAGGCGGCGGTTTGTCAACACAAAAAGAAAATTAACAGGATAAAGGCGTTAAACACACATGTACGGCTCCCCCTAAACCATTTGATGAAACCGAATATACATATATTGTGCCCCAGCAAGACATATCTCTCTTCTCTTCTTCGTCGTTACCTCAATTCTGAGGATCACACACAACCACATGCGAAGACTCTCCAAACTCAAACTCAAACTCAAAGCATTTATTTCAATTAGACCATTACGGCACTTTTGAAAGTCAAAAATACAAAAAAGAAAATCAAAGCTACAGTCCCAGTCACAAGGCATAATAACTTGAGAAAGTACTGTAGTTGCCCATTCCCTAGCGTAGATCTCTATGGAGAAGAATGGGCAAGAAACTCCATGGACACTCTTTTAAAATCAAAATATTGTTACAAAATCTTGGTTACATCATTAATTTTGAGATTATACATATATGTGAGAACGATGTAGAAAGACGTGCACACTAAGAGCATCCAGAGTGAAAGATTAGATTAAAAATGTATGAATAAAGTAATTAAAATGAACCTTGGCAGCTAAGAGATGACCAGTCCCAACTGACAGCGCCCGTTCACAGACATGACGCATGTACCGGCGCCATTCAACTCAACCATATTGAAGGGAACTAAATGACCCGACACACCCGCCACCATCAGCGAGTCATTTAAGTGAGCATGACTTTCTCTCTAAGTTATGAGGTCTTCTCCATTGTGGTCAACTCCGTACATTCTATTACCTCCTCAAGTACCTAATAAAATAGAAAATCCTCATCAACGTTTTCCAACACGGAAACAACAAGCCAAGTCAATCAATCATCCACGAATCAATCGGGTGTTCTTGAACCCTGGCCTCGGTGCTTAAATGTCGCCCCTCGGGGGGTGATCCACCGGGCATCGATCCGGCCGTGATGTACCGGTGACATGCGACGGTCTTACTTAAATATAACGTGGAGCTATGTTGTTGATGTCTCTTTGTGGGGTTGGGGAAATATTTTTGGGGTTTGACTACTTGTGACATAGTTTTTTTGTTAGGAACGGGAAAGCTGTGTGTTTTGATTCCTCGTTTTTTGCGAGGGTAAATGTAAAGTGGCACTGTTCAGCTATAATGAGTTGTAATTATAGTTATTAACAGCAACCATCAAGTTTATCATGGACATCGGTGAAGGAAAAGATCATGCGGAAAGCTGGACTCTTTATTAACATAAAAATAGATCTGAAATTTCCAAATCGCATCAAGCAAACCGGGTGACTAATGCTCATGTCTTCTATGTATTGAGTAGAGTACTGCGAAGAGGTTTTTACGCTGCAATGGGACATAATTAAGCTGCTATTATTAACAACAACCACTGATATGGCAATGGACTTGCTAAACAGCTTTAACTAGGCTCTTTTAAACTAAAATAAATAGCGTTACCTCCGTACTCTCAGCCGTCAATAAAAGTTAATGAGCCATTAACTCCACAAAATTCATTTACTACTTTCAATAAATAACCATGATGACTCTTTTAAACCAAAAACAATACATACTACATTAACTCAAAACCTCACTCCGATGCTTCGCCGTGTGTCGTAGCGAGCCGAATACATCGTTTGACACCTCGTTAACCCTGAGGTGTGCTAGAGAAGAGAGGGTATGAATGTTATCCGCCATTCAAAATATGAGGGTAGTTCGGAAGAAAGCTAGCGTGTCGAGTAAAATGACGCGTATTGGTTAATGATCGGATGTTTTTCTTTTTTAGGTTTTTTCGATAGATTTCGGGTTAAAAGGTTGAGTGAGGTTGAGTGGGTGTGGATGAAGCAGGCTTTGAGATTTTGTTGGTCAATGAGCTTGAAGTGATGAAAGCATTTTTTTGAAGCATCATGTCATTACCTACTTTAGACCCCACATCCAGAAGTTGACACATTGACTATGAGCTGGCCAGACGTAGTACGCAGTTTCAATGAAATATAAGGTCAGTTATTTCTTCTTGTCGTATCGATGTTACTTCCATATTACACAGTTTGGAACCAACCATTATACTAGCGTTGTTATCACTGACGTATGAGGTGCCGTACAAGCTTGGATGATAATGATTGTGGTTTTGGAACCGTATTTTAAGAAATTCAGATCAAAAGCTCGAGATTTTTTACGATTTGCTTTCGGAGTATTTTTCAATAAGTACTTACGATGATCGAAAAAGCCATAATTGTCTAGAAATACTAAATAATTCTGCCTCTAATAATTAAGAAGATGAAGATGTACCTAATTAGGTACCTTTCTTAATAAAACATGGCAGAGCGAGTACAAGAATTCTTGCCAAGATGAACGCACAAGAAAACCAACACAAAATAATCTCCCACACACTTGTCATGTAATAAAGGTTGTATAATTAATTTAAGTACCTCCACGTGCTGAATATATTTTACTGAGTACATAATTATATTTATTATTGCTATCACAACAATTATAATACATTACACACGTGTATAAGTACTGAAAGTTATCGTTTACACGAGCTACGGGTAATTCAAGAAAAACAAACGGTTTTCACCTCATTTTCATCTTGATGTTACCTTTGATGCCAAAAGAGGTAAGGATTATATATTCTTGGTTAGGAAACATGTAAGAATATGTCAAGAAAATGTGTATTTTAATTGTTGTACTTAATCTTTTATTTTTTTTGTGGATGAAAGAAAATATTGTTGGTACTGACAGCGATTTTTTTTGTTTGTTTACCATAGCAACCATAGTAACAAATGCGACTTTAAGATTGAAAAGTAAAACAGCGAAAACTGCCTTTATGATGAAAGGCCAGTGAGAGAGAGTGGGGCAACATCCACCACGCTGGCCGAGTTTCATGGTGGTGGATGTCACATATCTTCGATTTTGTGGTCCTAGAATGTGCCAGTTTCCTCCTGAAATAGCGTTCCAATAATTTAATAAGAAGGTAATGGTGTCAATTCTGTTGTGCACAAGCTAAACTTAATTTAGGCTATTGCTATCTTTTACTAAAAGGCATTGCTAGAAAAGGACGGCTATAGCTATGAACGAAGTTAGAGATGTCAAACTAGTCTTGCCTTGCGCTTCACCGTGTTTTTAGTCGACATGTTTATACGTGCACCCTTTATTTGTATGGAAATATTAGTTCCAACTAAATTTGACAGCTCTAAGTTACGTCCGTCTCTTTCTCGCTTTATTAGAGAGAAAAAAATAGCAATAGCCTATTTTAAGTTTAGTTTGTGCACTACAGAATCGACACCCATATATACATAGAAAAAAAAATAGAATTTTCCTAAAAAATTCGCACTGAACACAGAATCAATTTTAGCCAATTTGTCTATATTGAAGTCGTAAGCACTAAGGCAAGATGTCGGGCTAAAACAATAACTGTAAAACTCTCTCACGATGTGATGTCTATTGATACCCAATTCTTATAGCTGACAGCCCTTTGTAAGGCTATTATCAAAGAGTAGAGGCAGAAGACCCACTTAAGAAAACAATTTAACATAAGAGCGAAATGGAATAGTACTTACCATCTTTTTGAATACTAAACAAGAACCTACGTTCAGCGAACCTTTTTTTTTTTCGGATGGGAAATCATCAAATGACTCCTCCGGCTCTGCGCTCTGGACGGAGCAGGAGGGAGTGTCAGACTTTTACTAACTAAAACTCATCCATGTTCCTTCATCGCCCTTTGTGTTCCGGGGCCACGGTATCTCTTTCGAATAGTCGCGCAACCCCGGCAGGCATCAGTCCTTACGGACTCCTTCCTTTTTGCTGACTGTCTTTGAGGCGCGCGTGGAACACGAACGCGCGTCCACCCGGCCTGTCGTCATGAGACGGACGGACGGCGAGGTAGTCCATAGCCCACCGTCTACAGGCCCGCACCTACGGTGGCCCCCGACGCCCGGGGCGTCTCCCGCGGCGGCCGGGACGTTGTGAGGTTCTCTCCCTCTCACGTTCCGCCACATCCTTCTCTAGCATTACTGCTTCGCATGGCCAATTATTTCCTATGTCAGCTTTGAGTTTTCTCACTGGCTAACTTTTCCACCTAGGAAAGAATTCATCCCATACTGGTTGTCCCTTCACGATATTATTAGAACGCTACACGCTTCTTTATCATTCCAATATTTACTCTACCAAACAGTTTTAAGTGCCAAAGTTGGTTTCACAGACTTGGCTCACTGTAATTCTTTCTCAAAGTATGTTTAGTACACAAAGATAAGTAGGGGAGGCTGAATGGACCGCTCTTATGTTGCCACTCACGTTTTTATATACCTTGGGATGTTATCTTGAAGTTTTTTACAGGGATCAGTCCCAGTTGGCAGTGTCGTACCTTCAATTTGATTAATTGTATGTTGCTGGTTAGTTTGTGATTAATGGCTTATCTGAACGGAGTTTAAGAGCTGACAGTGCTAATATTCCATGAAAAATTATGATCTTCATTATTAACCATATTTTTTTTAAATGAAATTCGTATTAATTATGTAGGTCGGATTGGTATCCTACAGCATGATTAAGCCCTAATTACGTTACTCACTCGATTTGATAGACTTTGAAGGGAGTTCCTAAGCCATTGAATTTTTCAAACACAATCATGTTGTATAAAAAAATCATTTGCGCGACTACGTAAATAAACCAATGAATATTGTTGCATTATCAAAATAGACCGCGATTATAAGTATCTTAGGTACCCAATAAGGCAGTTATGGATAGAAGATGTGGTAGATAGTTAGACAAAGAGCTATCTATTATCCTAGGAAAGGAACTTTAAACAGAAAATATAGATAATATTATATATAGAAAGTCTTCCCCATCTGTTATTATTTTTACGTCACACCATCTAAAAATACCATCTCACATCACATCAAATTTTCTCACAACTTCAACTTCCCTCGATCTTTTATTTTAAGCGCTATCCCGATTACAGCGAGGCACAGTTTCCTTTAAAGGTAATTCTCCTCAGTAGCAGGCCAATTCGCGATAATGTTCGTTCCCACCCTCTCTCCCCCCAAATTATTATGTAATCCACTCGCTCACATCCACCTTTATTGATGAAATAAATCCAATTTGATAGGACGCTGATATTTTTTGAGTGACATAGAGTTTTGTCGCATTGTGACTAGAGGTACGTGAGTTGATAAAGGATCAGTCGCTTACACACTCTAAGTCTAAACAAATGACGATTTTCTCTTAAGTATATTGGGTTTGTGCACGGTTGATGGCAATAGGCTCGTCCCAATTACCTACATGAGACTTAAATATAATTGGTGAAATGTGGATGTACCCATATGTAATGAGGTGTGTACCTCTGCCTAACCCTTCAGGGGTTACAGGCGTGATGTTATGTTCTGTTATATTGGAAATACTAATATTATAAAGAGGTAACAATTTTGTTTGTAAGTTTGTATATAGGGGGTAATTTCCGGAAGTAATGAACCAATTTTAAAAATTGTTTCACTGGTAGAAAGCTACATTATTCGTGAGTGCTATAGGCTATATTTTATTCCCGTACTCCCACGGGAACGGGAACTACGCGGGTGAAACCGCGGGACGTCAGCTAGTTGGAAATATTAGTCAACAATAAAGGCTGGGAAAATTGTGATTTTTCATTTTTTAATTTAGATTCAGAAAGAAAAGTTTTCAGCGATTTCATTCACTCAAGTATAATCAGAAATGGCCTGTGTAGTCAATAATGGGTATCACGGTCGTCGTATTGTACTAGTATTGTGAATAGCATGTTTTGTCAATAAATCAATGGGTGCTTGATTACAAAGGCTTTTTCTTAGAAGCCTCTAACTCCGATTGAATTGGCAATGGTTGAATTAGACAGAAACTCAACTAATAAGTTTAATCAACTTGTAACGGTCCGACAGCTGGTAGTCAGGCCTCTTTGAGAGCGCGGACCGTAATCCACCAGTTCCACCACGTGGGCCCAGAGCTGCTTGGCAGACGTTACAAAGCTTGTAGTTCTCGGACATGATGGTTTCGCTAAAATGGTTATCTTGGCGTTAGCTCATAAATGGGTCCAAATCCAGACTCTGATTTACCTAACGACACACACAAAGATGTTCCATCAAGGAAATTACATCTTTATGCTAAAGAAAGTACAATCACTTATAGGCCAGGAATATAACAACATAAAATGCTACCCTAAATGACATCATCTGAGAAGTCTGTTGCAAATACACGGTATAATTCTTAGGAAAACATTGGCGCTATTTGGAGCGACTCGTAGGCGGGAGGGGAGCCATTTGCAGTCACTAACCTACGACAATTATCTGTGTATAGACTTAGTTTTATAGAAAAGAGTATTGTTTCGATAGGTACATCGCGAATCTATCGTTTAACTAAGCTATTGCCATATTTGCACTTTTTAGGAGGGTCTTGTTTGAGTTCAAGTTTATTGACGCTATTAAACCAGGAACGTTGAAGTTGAAAGATAATTTCGATGGTGTTTTTATCGTGATAATCTTGGATGCTAGCTGAAAACGTATATACATACACAAACTCTCACATTTTCTCGATGGTGGTAGGCATAAATTACAGAACCAACCTGCTACGATCTTAACACTGCCTTAGTTCACGTTATTTCTGGTAGCTCAAAACCATTTAAAAAACTCTTAAAATGGCATACTATTCTACTCTATCCGGAAAATAGGATTTAGACTTACGTAACTGTGGAATGTCTGATTTTCACCAACCGAATCTAGGTCAACTGAAAGCGTCACTAACATATTTTGTTTCTACTATACTACGCGTTTACTATAATACTACAGTTTTTATGTGTAATTAGGAGATGGTCAGATAACTTACCATTAAAAAGTTTTTTACCGTTGGAAATAATACTAGGTAGGTACCAATGATATTCTAACAAACAGATATGTTATACACCTACAAAACCACCGAAAAAAGTGTGCCGCGGGGGAGAGCCAGCTCACATACACGCAGTGACGCAGAATAAAGGAAAAACAGGCCAATTGACACGTTTTCGAGTCTTCACGATTGCGCGCTCATAACATATCTGTTTAATTAAATATCATTGGTAGATTTAGAATATCATTGTGGTAGGTACTATGTTACTTATTATTAAGCCTCTTGTTTATTTTTATCGAACAACTTGTTGAAACTAATACCAACCCAAACTCATTGATCCATATTCGCAATTAAGTTACAAATCATTAAAAAACAACTCTCGCAACATTACTTAAATGAAACAAAATTAATAAAACCGCAAGCCACTAAAAAATAGTCAAGAGGCAATTTAAATAAGTGCTCTCTGGTTTCCCGCGTCCGCCATATTGCTGCAAACGTCAAAAGTTCATTCACCCCGTGCGCCGGTGATGCATTTCAAAAATGTATCTATTTAATCAGCCTGCTACTATAAAACTTTTGGGATTAGGCCATCCATTATGACAGAATGTAGGTTGAATGATTTTTTTCTTCGGTTTTTCTTTTGTGTTTTGATTCCTTGAGTACAATTTTATGAAATCAAATAAGATGGATTAAATTGGGCCGAGAAAGTTTTTTAAAAGGTTACGGCCTCTCTTGGGTTGCAAAAAAACAACAGCCAATCAAAATCACCGAACTCATTTTATAATTTTTAGGGTTCCGTACCCAAAGGGTAAAAACGGAACCCTATTACTAAGACTTCGCTGTCTGTCCGTCTGTCTGTCCGTCTGTCCGTCTGTCCGTCTGTCTGTCACCAGGCTGTATCTCATGAACCGTGACAGCTAGACAGTTGAAATTTTCACAGATGATGTATTTCTGTTGCCGCTATAACAACAAATACTAAATGTAGTCAATGGTACGGAACCCTTCGTGTGCGAGTCCGACTCGCACTTGGCCGGTTTTTTTACCTAAAGTAAACTCATTTGATAACTTCTGAAAACCGTCAAGCAACACAAACAAACATGACAGCTATCGATCAAATAATATTTTTCTCGAAAATAAAGAAGAAAACTACGTTGTAATTCTTGCGATCAGGCTCGGTTGTCAGTGTTGCCAGCGTCGTGGCTCCTCGGGGAAATATCGTGTTTCTATCAAACGTACTTTCTTACCAATTGACAGGTTTATGGTTTTCTTGTGTTTTCTCCTTCGATTATTGATCGAAGGTTTTCTCGTTATTTTTTTTGGTATGATTATTTTTCTGTTGAACTGTCAAAAGCTGACGTAGTAAGTCTGGCAGTTAGTTAAGCTGTATTGTTTTTTTTTGTTCTTTTAAAATAGGTAGGTAGGTAAAATAGGGAATAATACAAAGTAAAAGCAAAGTAGGTACTAGGTATTCTCAGTGTTTACGAGTCAATAAAAATGGTCAACAAGTCTGTAAGCACGTAACTGAGCCTGGTTACACTGACGAAATAATGAAAAATGGGTGTTTTCAACAAAGCCACTTGACTTGGCTGAAACAAACGATATTTTGGATTTTATTACCTACTGAATAACGTTTCCTTCCTTCAGAGTTTTGCAAAAGAAAGACTGACTTAACTTGATTTGATGTAGGTATGTACTTATTCAACGAAAGGCGGGAAGTGATATTATGGTAACCCCATACAGGTAAAGCTAACGTTATTTGATATTCAATTTCATGAGTCACTTTTTCAGTTACTTACAATTTCTTTCAACCCTCCAAGTTCATAAAGGTCGAGGAACGACTTTTTCAAGGTCAAAGCCATTCCTGAACGTGGAGGGTTGTATTGATGATTTTGATGATTATAATTCTGTAACTACATACTTTCGTCTTACAGTCGCGAACAATATTTTAATCAACATACAACCTAGCACTGGCCTGCAAATTGTAAAAAAAACGTAAGAAAATTTGAATTTCGCGGGCTACCCTGACTAAAAAGACGTATGTCAAAAAAAAGCAAAGCATTGATGTCGAGTAGGCCAGTTACAGGCACTTTTGAATTGTCGAAGCATAGACAATCGAATTTTGTTTCTGTATCGAGGAAGCTAAGTACTAAGTTCTAAATTCGTGTAACTCATGTAAATAACGGTTTGATTTTAACCCGTATGCTCCCGGCCGTGCCTCCAGAGGCACGGTGCATTGTTATTTTAATTGTGTCTGTAATTGCGGGTATTGAAGTGCTACATATTAAAAAGGTTGTGTAAACACACAGGGTTCTCTTATTACAACCCTTTTTGCGTCGACAGAGAACAATTTCCGAGATAGGGCCAAAATAAAGCTTCAATTCTCTGTTAGGAATTTAGGTTCCGGAAACCCTTTGGCAATATACCAGATATTAAAAAAGTATATAAATATGAGGAAATAAAAGCTTTGTTGTTGGATTTATCTTGGTTTATTTGTAACATGAAAATTATTACGGGCTCGAGATTGTGTTATATATTTACAACCTTTTCTCGCAGCTTTGCCTGCGTGGATTTTGGTGGTTATCCCAAATGAGCGTGATACTGCCGATACTGGAATAAAAATCTTATCCTATGACCGAATCTAAGTCATAGTTCCTGTGTGCCTTACACTACATAGGAGAAACAGACAAACAGAGTTACCCTCGCGTTAATACTGTTGTATGATTGTGCAATTGACTACCTCTTTGGTCTTGTTCTGCGCAAGCGCAACTGCTGAGCATGAGGTCTTGGGTTCGATTCCCAGGTCGAGCAGTGTTATTGGGTTTTTCCATTTGGAATTCAACGCAACACAGACACGCCTGCAATGGCCACACGGTTGGGCAGAAGTGTACCCTAGAGAGTACACCCACACTTTCGAAGTTATGTTTAGGTAACGTGTAACAGGGATCGTGCCTATTGCCATCAAACGGGTTCAAGTCCAGACTCCGTGGCTTCTGAGAAACTATTGAGAAAATTCTTGGTGGAAAGAAGCGACCACTATAGACCAAAGAGAGTATTTGAACTGATTTCATTGAAAACAAATGAATATCTAGTCAAAAGAACACTTTGCCTCCTTGTCACCCCTATGTTTTGATGTCCACCACTGCTCCAAGATCATAAGAAATGTTTTAGTGTTTATACATAGTATTATGCCCGATATAACAGTTTTATTATTTTTATTATATTACTTTGTCGCAAATAAAATTTATTGTGCCGAGATGATTCGCTCGAGTTTGTTCACTGTGCTTTTTATAGTGGATATAAATGTAAGTTTATAACCTAGAGTTGTAGTGTAGTGTAATAAATAAGTTTTGTTGAGTATCGTTTCTTTAGTGATAGTAAAATCAAGAGACGGGACTATCTAGGCATTTTTTCGGTTACTTTTATCTGTTGTCTTAAGTAGGCTGAAAATAGTTCAGGGTGATTTTATACAAGGGCTTGCTACAATGATAAAGTAAAATTTGCTTTACTGTTATACAGGCTGTAAAAGACATCATCACGAAGCCGTCAACCAAGCATTTTCTACATCAAACTAAGTAACTTTTCGCGAAAATTATTGCTGGGAAACGACTTTTTTTTGGGGTCAAAAATCATGTTTTGTGGAAGAACTCAATGTGTGTGCTGATGGATGGATTGAATAGTAAGGATGGAGGTGTTTAAAGTAAAAATCTTACATTAAAAACTTGTATTAAAAAAAAAACTTGTCAAAAAGTTGGAACTTTGATCCCAAATATCTCCGTAACTAGAAGGTTCCCAGGTGTGGTGTAGAAGAAAAAAATGATCGCAATGACGGGGAGAACAAGTGCCTTTCTGCTTCGTTAAGAGGTGTTTTACACCCTTTATGTATAAAAAGCAGAGCATATCAGCCTATACGTCACCTCTGGGTTGGCTTCGGATGTTTCTTCTCAGTCGGATAAAAAACCCATCACGATTTGAAACTGTTATTTTTGAAAAAAAAAGTAAAACACTTTTTTTAGCCTGTACTGTCTCACTGCTGGGGTTGAAGCCTCCTCAATTTCTTCCATTTACAAGAATACATAAATAACTTACTAGGTCCCAGGTTCCCCTGTGTGGGGGAGAGAGGGGGCCGTAAGCCACCCAATGCAGGTTAGGTTAGGTCAGGTTCAAACTTATGCCGTACCTACCAAATTAATGAGCTCCTTGTTCCTATTCAAAACCAGGAACTTTCAAAAAACAATAAACTAGACAGTCTTTGTCTCCAGTATTCCACACAATCATCAACAGTCATTCTTTTATCTGAACAAATGACAGCCAGACAAACTGACCTCTTCAGCCATTGTCAGGTAGTGAAAGTGGGGGTCAACGGTCGCTATGGTCTCGATGATGCACTAGACAGCATTGTGGTGATGACAGATGGGGATATTGACTGTCTACCCCCATGTGGGTCAAGGTGTGATGACCTTATAGAGTTGCCGATTGAATAATCGAGACTGACTTTTTGAAAATCGTGAGTCATTAATTTTTTTGGGATAGGTCGTGGGACTTTTTGGGTATTGAATAGTGATTTATATTTCTGTTAAGAGTCCTATTAAATTTTTTTCGAAATTTTTCGATTTTTACTCCCTGGATCAATTTTTTTTCGAACGGCGTACACGAGTCGATAATAATAGCGATCTCCGGATGATTGTCGATTGTTATTGACGAAAATTAGAGACGAGACTGACATGAGACTGAGGAGCGACTTGAATTGACGCAGAATTATAGTACTTCAATTTTATTTATTGTAATTTTGTCTTATTATATTGACAAACGAAAACTAATGAAACTTATTCATTGTATATTGAAGTTTTATATCATATTAATTTATTTGATAAAATTTAGTTTATTATGAATATAATGGACGCTGAATCAAGACATTTATGGCTTAAATTACGCTTTCTTTACGATTTTTTCCGTGAAAATTCAAGGAATTTAAAGAAATTCTAAAACTCCAATAAACAAGTAAAACATTCAGTTTATTTTTCAGTAATTTTAGCTTTTATAAGAATTGCATGTAACAATGTGAATTTGAGCGTCAAAGTTCCATCGCCGACGGTTTTTCTTGCAAACTGAGTTCGTAAAATATTTATAGTAAATTACCTACACGAAAAGAAAAATGAAAATGTGTAACTCCAACTTACAAAAAAGAGAATGGCACTATTGTTATTCATAAGCAAATAATTAAAATATCTAACTGATGCTGAAAATTACTGCGTCAAAAATCACGAATTTGCGTAAAAAATGTAATAGGACTCTTAAATCTGGTATTTTTCCAATGATTTGAGAATGTATTGTGACCGAACCGACAGACTCATCAATTTATTTAAGAAATTTTGTCACGTAGAAAAGACACATTGCAGTTTCCGTAATTTACACGATATCAAATTTACTTCCCACGGCTGGGATACAGGAGGAATTGAGCTGTAATCCTCGACGCAGGTCCAGTGGCTGGAAGCCACATCTCTTCACAGGTGATGAAATAACTTACACAAAGTAATTCTAGACCGTTATAACTGAACCACCGGTGCTCTTTAAAATTAACATACTACAACATAATAACCAATCCCTAGTTTCAAATCTAACATAACCGTAAGATAAACCAAACAGTTTACTACCACAAAACGATACTGGCATTCCAATCTGGTACTAAGTTAACTGCAGAATTATGCGTTGGTCAGGGAACTGTTAGGGCCCGGGTTCGACTCCCGGCCCGTTACCTGTCACTGCGAAGGTATTTGTAGGCGATAAACTCGACGGTCGTGACTCCTAGCGCATACCGTGAGGTGGAGAGCACTGTTGTCGGTTGTGCAAATTGTTTTTTATTTAGTTGATTTTATTTTTAATTAGAAATAACTGTAGCTACACGTTTTATGGTTAAATAAATTCGACGTAACCAGTGTGCAACTTTCTACACACACATCATATCCTCTTTAAAATATTAAATCACGAAATTATGTTAAATTCTAAAAATAAACTCGCATTGCATCAGAAATTAGTAAGATTAAAATCTTTCTTTATCAAAAATTGCGCTTATAAAGATCACTTCAGAAGTACATGAAAGTCCATTACATCTATTTAATGCATCAACTTATTTTTATTAACTCACCGTTTTAGTCTAATTATTTTAAAGAGAGTGCTTCTCACAGTTCTCACGGTCACAATGATATTTTATTTCATGGCTCCATGCTAATCGCTGGTTAGTTTTCCTGTTAATTTAACGGAGGTTTACTTTACATTGTATGTAGTCTATTGCTATTACACAGTCCATCTCAAGTTATCGGGGTTATCGTAGGCGTGTCCGATTCGTCCATTTAATCCGCCATTTTAAAAATTGATACATCAAAGTGTTTTCTCAAATGTAATAAAAATTTCAATACAGGATTCATAGTTTTTTTTTTACATTTTAGCCTTGTAAAGCAGAATGGCGTGTCATAGAATTGGGTTCCTTAATACCTCATTCTTTTCTATACAGATACGGTTTCCAAATAAACCGTGTAAGACCTTTTTTTATTTTCTAATTATACTGGCATTCGCACGCTTGAGGATGACTGAAAATTGAACGAACTGTTTTCTCTCTCGTTTTGCATTCCACTGCGTTTAGTAACGGTCGTTTTGGCGGGTTTTTTTTCTTTTTTATTCGATTAGAAATTGACTTTAGAATTGTATAAGTTTTTTGTTTAGATTTTTTATTCTTCTTCGTACGTAATATCTCTTAGATTTTTCTTTCAGATTAGTTTATTGATGTGGAATTTATTACTCGTCGGACTGTTCGATTTTGACGTGAGAATTATGTCAACACGAGTAATGGACGTGGCAGCTTGCCAAAGCTTGCTTAGTTTGACATTAAGTATTGGTATTAATGACATCAAACATTAACGGCAAATAAAGTTATAATATTTATTACTAAACACATAAGCTTTCTTTTACCTCCTATGCTAGTATAGTTATTTACTTCAGAGTCAGGGGACCTAATAAAACACATTTAGGAGTTATTAATTAATGTTGATTATAGTTCTAAAATCTCAAACGTTTAAATCAATGTTTAAATATTGAAATATGTGTGATAGCTATTGCTCGCAGCTTCGCTCCCGTTATCTAGTAGCTAGTAGTCTACTGTCTAGTAGTAGTAATAGCTTTAGCCCGGTAGCTTTTAACACTAAGAGATATTGCACCCTATCACTATGTTTTCCTATTGAACCCAAAGGTTGACTGGTAGAGAATGCCTTGTGGCATTAAGTCCGCCTATGTACCACTATTGTACATGAAGTTTAAATAAATAAATGTATTTTCCCGTTAGTGAAGGAATTTTCGAAATCGGATCGCTAGTTGCAAAGATTACCCTCTACTTACAAACTTACTGTTAGCCTGTTTCCTGCTAGGCAAAGGCCTCCCCCAATGATTCCCCGATTCTGAAACATTTCTCCGAAATTACCGCCTAATCCTTTAAACAATTTCTTTTTCAGTACCTATAGATTTCATAGACGTAAATAATTACTTTTCTCAAACGTGCTTGGAAATTTGAGCATTATTTTGACAACCTTCTTGCATTGCATGAAAAATCGAAATTGCTGTACTGGCCAGATACATGCGACCAGCGGCCGGCAAAAGTTGTATGAAAATCCATATGATATCTGTCGTGTTTAGCGGCCAAATAAATTACTAGTAAACTCATATCTGTCGTGTTATTTAAAAATGGAACGATCCTTTACTCTGAAACATGGCAACCAAGGAGGTAACTTATCAAAGGTTTTATTTAAATTTCGAATTAGCTTGTAAATAGAAAGCGGGTTAAGGAAAAAAAAAACCAAATGAACTCTTCAACGTGAGAAAAATTATTGTTGTTTGTGTGCATGATTGATTTTGAAAAGTAATTGTATTCATTTCCTCGCATTGTTTGAGAAAAGTACTATACAAGCCTTGGTCACAACTAGGCATTGATGGACTTACTTATGTGTGCCCCGCTACATTATACAATTAGGTACAAATAAACTAACAATTTTCCTGAAAAACTGACACTCCCATGGCAACGCCGCCACACTACGTTGTATTTCACTATGCATAGACAGTATTTCATAACCGGCGCACTCCAGCCTTCAGTTCAGTCATTATTAGTGCATTCACCCCGACACCAGGTGCAAGGGGGACATATAATGTAACGAGTATTTAATGCTATGTACACGGTGTATATATGACTTTACAATAGTGTATCTCCGGGTTTAAGTACATATTTGCATAAGGAAGGGTATTTTTGTCGTTATTGAAGTATGTGAGGAATGTGGCATTCTTAGGCTGTGTTTTTTTTTGCAATGTGCACCTGTACGACTAAAGAGACACATTTTTTTTTTTGTTAAGATAGTTTTAAGGTTTGAAGGAATGATATAAGGGAATGATAACTTGCACTTTTTTTTGTAATTTCATGCACTCGCATAATTTCAACATTAAATGCGTGGTTATACATAACAAAATATACGCGTCGAATTGAGAACTTCCTCCTTTTTGTTTCGTCGGTGGAGAAACCAAACTTGGACTGTTCGAAAGAGATACCGTGGCCCCGGAACACAAAGGGCGATGAAGGAACATGGATGGGTTTTAGTCAGTAAAAGTCTGACACTTCCTGCTGCTCCGCCCAGAGCGGGAGGAGTCATTTGAAGATTCCCACCCGAAAAAAAAAAGGCAACTGACACGGGCGAGGGTCATTTTTTCACGAATTAGACACAACAGACTTGTTGACCGAATTTAAGACTTCCCACAATCCGAACCAGTTAAAATTTTGCACACCTGTGTAAATCTTACGACAATACAGTATCATGATTTTATGTACTTATCTGACATAGTAATGGAGACGGTGAAATGAAATGAAATCATTTTATTTAGTTATTTTTTCAATTTAGTGGCGCCACAAACTGTATCATAGGATTAATTTTGAGCTTACGTTTTATTGTTTAGATTTATTTTAAAATACTTAAGTAGGTACGCCATGAAACTCGTTTGATTTTTTAGTAATATCATTTTTAAGCTTAGAAGATTTAAGTCTATTATTATATTTACTATGTAATTTTTATGTAAATCCCATCTCTTTGTAACTATTCTAAAAAAAGATTATGAGCTTTTGATCGTTGAAAAATTTTATTGTTCTTTTCAATACATAAATATAAAATAGCTTAATAGATTCCGGAGTCGTTCGATCATGTTTCAACAATAACATTCCAACCTTTTTTTTAATAAAACTAGTAGGCCGATATTAGGTGCGTTTACCCTATTAGGTGACAAGGAAATATTGTAATGAAATCAGAAGTTAATTCCAAGAGGAAAGAGTTTGGTTTGTAGGTAACTTAATTACTGGTATTAATAGAAATAGACGAATTAAGTAGGTGTTTTTACCTCATTGATAAAAATACAACATTATTTTTAGTCGTTTCTTTTAATTACTTTAACGGCATTTATTACTGCCTGCCGGGGCTGCGGGACTGTTTGGAAGAGATACCATGGCCCCGGAATACAAAGAACGATGAATGAACATGGATGGGTCAGTAAAAGTCTGACACTCCCTCCTGCTCCGCCCAGAGCGGGAGGAGTTATTTGATGATTTCCAATCCGAAAAAAAGGGCGTTTATTACTCATGAAAATGAACAACTTTTACTAAGGGACCGACTATGAAATCTCGAAAAAAAAAATCAACTGCTTCATAAGTTCAAACATTATTGGTCGCGTAACTCGAAAAAATTTAGGCAGCAGCCGCTATTTTTTTTCGAGATTTCATAGTCGGTCCCGTTGTAAAAGTTGTTCATTTTCATGAGTTCGTACTAGACGCCCTTTACGTGAGCAGTGGTGGCCCAGTGGTGGCGGCCCCGACTTACGAACAGTAAGTCAGGCGCATTACTTTGTGTAATTTATTTCGTCACCACTGCTCTCAAAACGGTGAAGGAAAACATCGTGAGGAAACCGGCATGTCCTAGAACCAAAAAATTCGAAGACATGTAGGGGAAGGGGGGGCATAACGGGGACTTGGGGCAAGACGGGGCCACCCACACATACAAGTAACTAGAGTCGCTAGGTGTGTGCTTCAATTACTAAAAGGCGGCAATTTTTGACCAGTGTGACCAGATTCAGTATTTTAATACTTTTTCAGTATATTTCATAGATTTTTCCGAACATCAGTATATTTTCAGGTATATTGCTGGCAGTCAGTATTTTTGGGTATATTTTGCTTGAAGTTATGACAACACCGTAGTGAGTGATCGTCTTTGCGGAATTCCCCGGAACGCGAACATTGGGGACTTTCCCGGATTTAGTTTATACTTGTTATATAAGTGCAAAGATGAGTAAGTTACAGATATGACAAGAAAGACGGCCGTTGCCGGCGTTGTAATATTGTAATACTACTTATACAATTATCAATCGATACATAGTATTTGCTCTCAAAACGGTGAAGGAAAACATCGTGAGGAAACCGACATGTCCTAGAACCAAAAATTCGAAGACATGTGACATCTACCAATCCGCACTGGGCCCGCGTGGTGGATTATAGCCCATTCCCTCTCACAGAGAGGAGGCCTGTGTCCCAGCAGTGGGAACATTAATAGGCTGATGATGATGATGATGACATAGTATTAATCAGACTTGCAGAATATGTTCGCCTAAAACTTTACAACTGCTGGACCGATTTTAATGTGGTTTGCACTATTAGATAGACCGTAATTTCCAGATTGCATACATTCAAATTCGTTGTGTTTCATGAATCTCGTGTGAACAATTTTGGGTGGAAGTTGGGAAAAAATAAAAACGGACCAAAGAAACAGATTTATAAACAAAAATTTGTCAGCTATTTTAAAAACAAAGCAAGGTGTTAAGGATGAAGGAGGTTGTGTTAATTTTAATCCTTTGAAAAGGATGTTAAATATAACTCTAACATTTATTGTGAGTATGAATAAATAAAACGTGTTAAGAAAATCAGTATTTTTATTGGTATATCTGTCAGAAGTAAGTCGGTATATTTCAGTATTTTTTTGAGGTGCCTCGGTATTTTCGTAAAATTTAATCTGGTCACACTGTTTTTGACCGATGCTCAGTACGGAAGTGATCGGAAGTGAAAGTGCACGCGTTTGATTTTTGCAAGCAAAAATATTTTTTCGTGCTTCTTGATGTAATTTTCCGTGAATTCTAAACGTCGCCGCCGATAAAAAGGTAACCATTTACATCTGTATTTTAGTACTTTGTTTTGATTTTAGATAGATATCGCTAGTTGATTTGTGTAAGTCAAAGCCAAGGTGTCATGCATTATTCTTTTTTTTTTCACATGTGAATACAATACTAGGCATAGGGGCATAACGGGGACAAGGTTACGGGGCGTAATGGGGTACCCCATTTATGTATGCAAGATGGTGCGAAACTATAAAAGAAAATCTACGAGAGGCAGTTGGTCTGTGGAAAGCATGAAATAGGCTGTAGATGCAGTATTGAGTAAAACAGTAGGGTACAGAAAGGCAACACCGCTATATGGAGTTCCACAGACTACATTGGAGTGTCACGTACCTAAAATAAAGAAAGGTGAGATTTATTTTAGCTCTAATGCAGGTAGTGCTGGTGTGGATGATGACGACACCCAAGAAACACACATATGCCTCTACTGCGAAGCTAAATAACGTGTTAATACGTACCCCATACTGCCCCGTTTTTGGTACCCCATACTGCCCCGTTTTTGGTACCCCATACTGCCCTTACCACGGGGCATAATGGGATTTTCGTATAGTTGCAGTGTAATAAAAATATTAAGGTTATTTTACTAGTTAACGAGCCAAAATAAGTGCCAAATTGTAGTAAGATAAGTTACTTTTGTGTTGTGTTAATTGATTATAAATAAATATAGATTTTTGATACTTTTATAAATGGTTTCCCTTAACGTCACCGTTATGCCCCCCCTTCCCCTAACATCTGCCAATCCGCATTGGGCCCGCGTGGTGGATTATAGCCCATTCCTTCTCATAGAGAGGAGGCCTGTGTCCCAGCAGTGGGAACATTAATAGGATGATGATGATGATGAGGCCCTTTACGTAATTACAACGACTAAAATATAGTGTTGTATAGAACAGGAAATAGAATATATATCTAACTTGATGAAATTAATTATTTTCATGTCCTTTATGCCGTGTGGTATCCGGCAGGGTAGAATAGAACCAACCTATTACACTCACGGGTGTCCTATAAGGCGACTAATGTGTGAGGCAGAATACCTTGCGCCTCCGTAGACCAGAGAATGGGCAGCAGCGTTTTCTGTTAGTCTTTCATCACTGCGATCTCCAATCCGCCTGCCAAGCGTGGAGATTACGGCAAATTCCTCCCATCATGGGAGAGGCTTATGTCCAGCAGTGGACGTTATGGGCTGTTGTAGTAGTAGTTGTAGTATGTCCTTTAGATGGAATACCTCTCAATTGTATTCTGTATTTTGAGTCATATCAATACATATATCTACTAAGGCCGTGGTAATAGTTTGTGTACGAGGTCCTTCACACCGCGTATAATATTCAAATAAAATATCTAGCTAAAAGTAAAAACACACTTAACACTCATAATCCAGCATTAGAACTTCCTGTGTGGGCATCGCATGCACAATTTACATGCACAAACACCTCGTCGCATATAATAACTACGTACGTGTTAGTACTACGCGTTAGTATTGCAAATATGTTCAACATTTCCTTTGAAGCATCAGCCATCCATTAGAAGGAGATTTTTTTACAGCAAGTAATACTTAGAATAAGTTCTTTTCCTAAAACACAAACAAGATATTTAAATAGGATCTGTAGACCGAACTTTGTTTTCATAATTATGTGCTTATAATTTTAAGCCTACCTGTGGTCGTTGACGCCAATAAAATCAGAAATTGTACTTTTTTATTTTTTATTTAGGCATCAATGCTAACCTGATCTGTGCAGTTTAGTTTTCTAGCTTTATTTGAACCTGTGAGTTGTGGTGTCAAATTATTTAAAATTAATTTAAAAAAAAAATCTTGAAGAAATAACTAAACGATCAATGAAAAACAATTTATCAAATTCTGAAATGACTGATTAAAAAATACTTGCTTACATCATTTGCCAGAAAGTAATTAAAATATCTGAGACCAACTGGTGTAAAGGCCTATTAGAAATAACTACAAAATTAAATTAATTATTTTCCTTGTCACCTACAAGGGTGAGCGCTCTAAATATCGCGCTGCCAAAGTTGGAACGCCTTTGTTGAAGCATGATTGGCTGACTCCGGAATCTATTACTGTATTGAATAAAAATATAAATTACTAGTTGACGTCCTGCGGTTTCACCCGCGTAGTTCCCGTTTCCGTGGGAGTACGGGAATAAAATATAGCCTATAGCACTCACGAATAATGTAGCTTTCTACCAGTGAAACAATTTTTAAAATTGGTTCATTACTTCCGGAGATTACCCCCTACATACAAACGTACAAACATACAAACTTACAAACAAATGTTACCTCTTTATAATATTAGTATAGATAGTATAGATTAAATATAACTCATAAAATTTATTAGAAGAATTGAGGAGTGTCTGTTCAAAAGGTCCTATTTCAATGATAAACCAATTTTACAAGAAAATTATTGTATTTAACGCAGTTATTAGGCTTATTGACCTAGACGTAAATTTAATTTTTGTTTTTTACTGTATTTCTTTTTTTTTAATAATTTTAATTTGGAAATAGGACTTTATGATCCGAATTAAAATAAATAAGTATTTTTAATCAGAATACTCTAGAAAATTACCTTTTTATTGATCACCTTTAGAAAACTGCTTTTTTGATTATAATATATTTCAATTGATAATGAAATCATTTTAATAAAAATAGCGATTTGTCTTTGTATTTTCTTAAAATTGAGAATATAATTGCATAAGGACTATAAAATTACTAAATTATTAACAAAAGATTTACTTATTTGAAAATATCACACATTCTCTGTGAACAACTTACACGTTTGCTCTATGTAACTCAGCATTCATAATCAATAATATCATAGAAATAATTATCACAAATTCGCATATTAATATCTACTGCACAATTATTAGAAACCATCTTAACATTTTGCAAAAAGCCTAAAACTCAGACATCATCCATCGCTAATAGAAAACCATGATGGACAGTCCGATTGTATCTTGGAATCAGATAATTTCCGGTCATGATTCAATAATGGTTTTAAAGAAAGAAAAAAATGGACGGCTAGCCTTTTGAATCGACTCTTGCGCAGCCTGCTGAGTGCGTCATCACATTGATGCATTTCCTCTGGCTTCAATGAATCACCCTGCGGTTTCCAAATAAAAGATTTTACAAGCTTTTTATATTAAAGTTTAACGCTCAATAAAGATCTTTTTGCTTCGTGATTACTAGATTAAGCTCTCAATCCTTTTTAAAACTGTGATAAGTTTGTGGATTTTCACGAAATCTTTGGAGTTTGGTTTCTTTTTCTTCGTTTATTGTGTTCTTTTCTTGGTTAATGATTTTATTATTATTATGAAATATCAGTTTGTATACAATTTCTTTTATGTATAGATTAGGTTATAGTTTGGCAATCTGCCAGTTAATTAACGGTATTATAAGACCACTATTATTCATGTCATAGCCATTCAGTCATGTCAAGTTGTAAACCAATTTGTACATTAAATCATGTTATTAAATGTCACATAACGACATAACAGCGGTTATGTATTAGGTGTATATTGCAGAAGTTGTGACAGCTTGTTAATCTGGTTCTTGCGAGACATATTTCAGTCATAATTAATTGAAAATTGTTAGCACTTTAGAATCAAGATGGTAGTTCATATCTACAGCTTTATTGAAGGACTATTTGAGATTTTTACGGTTTTTCACTACACTTAAAGTACACTATCGACGATTATGATGCTTTCAATAGCGTCGAAATATCGGGAGCTCCTAAATAAAGAAAATCATGGATATTATCCCATGTACTTTAAGTGTAGTTTATTGAAGGAGTTTAAAAGTCTAATGTAGGTAATACATAGTATCAATCGTATCATATTACCCACTTACTGGGCTGTGGTGGTCAGATAGGCAGTCTCTCCATGTAAAACCACGCAGGCAAAGATATGCAGTTTAAGTTTGAATTTAAAAAAAGACTCAACGAATTTCCAGAAGCCAAAAAAAACTTCTATTCAAAAATCAACCCACTGATTCCTGCTAACTACTATAGTAAATGCGCGCAAACCATGACCGGAGTGAATGAACTAATCAAACGATTGAATGAACGTGATGAACGATCGATGAAACAAAGGAATGACAAGGTGTAATTTTGTTATAAAATTTTATTGCCAGATGTAATAATAAATGTAGATTTGCACGTCCGTTCGTAATTTACTTAATCTTTGGAATGACCGTTTATAATTTGAGATATTTTGTGTGAAGAATGAAGAATGTCCGGTTGGTTGTGTGATAGATTTGTTGGACGATAACTTGTTAAAAAACTATCGACTTTATTTATAAAGAATGCGAAATGAATGAGAGATTTTCTTTTTAGCTCTTCCCTAGTCGCTGGATAGATGGCGCTAGGAGTTAGTATGATAATGCAAGGAACGGAACCTAAAAAAACAAATTTTAACAAAGCGCGAGAAAACTGGGTTATATTCGGAAGGTTAAGCAAATTAAAGTGTCAGTCAACGAGAGTATGTGACGTGACACAATGTTTTTTTTTCCAAGCGTTTTGGCTTTGGCACCAACTATCATAGTAAGTTCAACGCCATCTATAGAGTTCTTGGAAACTAAGTTTGTTTTTAATACCTCAAAAAGAAAACCTCTCATTAACATAAAAAAGACCTCATAGCATTTTATCCATTAGGTACTTTACTACACACCAGGCAGTATCCCATACCTTATAACATCAAAGAAACTTTCACCACTTATTAAAACAAAAAATCCCACTTGGTTAACGAATCACTAATCTTTTAAACCCTTTTCAAGTAATAAAAAACCCCTTTTTTCCGTGAAAACGAAGGAATTAGCATCAGCACCCCCATATGTTTGTTTTTATGGTACAGCTTATAACCCCATGTGAACCGATGGGGCGTGATGGGGAGACGGTGACCTTTTCGTGCAAACTAAGCGATTTTATTGTTTTATTAACATTTTATTGGCCTTTTTTATTAAAAGGAATACGTAATTTGGTTCTGAATGGGTTGTCTTAGGTTCTCGAAGTTATTATTTAATGCTAGTAGGAGAACGGAGTTTGTAATAAAATAAGGACTTTATTTACGAAGATTTAAGAGCGTCCCTTAGTTGTTTCTTATAAATATATGTTTTACCCATTACAAAAAAAAAAACTACAAGGTATACTACACTATTTCGAAAATTTGAACACGGTCTACTACCTACATCCTAATTAGCAAAAAGGAAAAACCAACGAAAACAAATGTGCCAAAAAAACCGGCCAAGTGCGAGTCGGACTCCGCACGAAGGGTTTCGTACCATCTATACTAATCTATACTAATATTATAAAGAGGTAACATTTTTTGTTTGTAAATTTGTATGTAGGGGGTAATCTCCGGAAGTAATGAACCAATTTTAAAATTTGTTTCACTGGTAGAAAGCTACATTACACAGACAAAACGCCAAAAAAATCACGTTTGTTGTATGGGATGGGAAAATTAATAATTAAATTAGTATTTAAGTGGGGGGGGGGGCTCCCCCACTTAAATATTAATTTAATTATTAATTTTTAAAGTAAATATACAACTAACTATTCGGAAAATATTTCAGGCGTGGTAGACGCTTGAAATATTTACAGATTATATTTGACAGACACATTTATATTTGTTGCCGTTATTAATATCGAGCTAAAAACGGCAAAACAATCACGTTTGTCATAATTATGGGAGCCATTAAACATTTATTTTATTCTGTTTTTAGTATTTGTTGTTATAGCGGGAACAGAAATACATCATTTGTAAAAAATTCATCTCTCTAGCTATCACGGTTCATGAGAAACAGCCTTTTGACAGACAGACGGACAGTGGAGTCTTAGTAATAAGTAGGGTCCCGTTTTTATTCTTTGGGTACGGAACCCTAAAAAAGACACTGTACACACCAAGTCACCAACGAACCGCAACGCTATCTACACAATACACATCCTTTAAAACTAGAAACCTGTTATAGAAACAACAACCAAAAAAAAAAATACAACAAAAAGAAAAAATACTCTGATCCCTAAATCGGTTGGTCAGTATCGAGGGCATTCACCCTGCGCTAGGCTTTGCATGCTCGCTGCGCGGGCGCTGGCATTTCCGGAGAGGGGGGGGGGGGGCGGGGGGCGGGGCGTTGCGGTGTACCGGGCGGGGGTGAAGGAGGGGGGTGATCGTGGGAGAGCCTTTGCTTAGGAATGTTGGTCACTACCTGCATCGGTATGTCTGTAACGGATACGCGGTAGTATTTAAGCTTTATAGAGGGTTGGTATAGAAAGTTGGTGTTATCAGTTCTGTTATCAGGTAGGTTGGGCTTGTTAGAGAGCGGTTTGTTAGGCATTTGCGATTGGTTTTAAAGGCGGTTTGTTAATGTCTTTGTAATTTTTGGAATTGTTAAGTCGTTTTTCTACGTTAATTAATTCTTCGGTTAAGGTGAATGCTCCAACCAGTCCGCGAAATTAAAATTTGCTTACGTTTTTTGCAATTTTCAGGCCAGTGCTAAGTTGTATGTTGATTAAAATATTGTTCGCGGTTGTAAGACGTATGTAGTTACAGAATTATAATCATCAAAATCATCAAAACAACCCTCTAAGTCCATATAAGTCGAGGAACGATTTTTTCAAGGTCAAAGTCATTGCTAGACCTTTATGAACTTGGAGGGTTGTATTGATGATTTTGATGATTATAATTCTTTAACTACATACGTCTTACAATCGCCAACAATATTTTAATCAACATACAACCTAGCACTGGTCGGCAAATTGCAATAAACGTAAGAAAATTTGAATTTCGCGGGCTACCCTGACGCTTTCACCTTAAGTAAGAACCTTCACTTGGTGTGTTTAATAAGTTCTTTCGTTGACTTTCGTTTTAGTCTTTACCTATAGAAAAATCAAATCTCTCTACAACTCTTTTACGTACAGTAGGCCGCATGAGAATCGTAAAAAGTGTTCAAGACATTAAAGCTATTATGTCGTAGCAGTAAGAGTGACTTTCGTATGGAACGGTTACCACTGATCTGCGATTGACTGTACCTCGTTAAACACACTTCATTTTAAACGTTTTTAAAACTCCTTTTTTCTCCTATATTTAGATACCGTTGATAGTCCTTTAAATAATCTAAAACTAAGTCTAGACAGGCAGACATTATCGGAATCCTAACATCTCCACTTATAGATTTATTAGTTTATTAAAGGATTCAAAATTTTCATTCTACAATATTCTCTCTGCTCGCCTGCCTATAAATTATGTTATTTTTAATTATTTTTATTTATTATAAATTATTAAATTTAACTGCCCTTTTATAAAAGAATAACGCCTTTTATTCTAGAAACATGTTGTAAAATAAATTGCGATAGTAACGTAAAAAACAATATCAAATGTATTTTTCAAAGGTTCTAACTTCTACTGCCGCGGTCACAGATGTCAATAACCGTTAATGTACAGTTTTGCTAAGCCTGAAGGAATAGCAGAGTGCGTTATAATTAAATAGGCATTGAATTAAAAATTTGGACTACCTCGTAGGTCGAGTGGTTACATTCGTGCATGAATGCTGAGCGTGAGGTCCTGGGTTCGATTCCCGGGTCAGGCAAAGAGTTATTGCATTTTTAAATCAGGAATTTCTCAGTAGCAGCTACGGAGGGTGGATTTGTGACCGGTTGATGGCAATAGGCTCTCTCCATCACATAGCTGGCGAAATGTGGGTGTACTGTTAGGCACACTTCTGCCCAACCCTTCGGGGATTACAGGCGTGATGTTATGTTAAGTTACGAATACAAAAATATACATAAGTCATGTAAATGTCATAAAAAATCACCCTGTATAAATTCATAACTGAAGCCAACTTGAACTATCGATAAAACTTCACAAAATGGAGTAAACTACCTCAAATGGATTAGCATGATCCTCCGTTACGCCTAAAATACTGCAGCATTAATTTTGAAATAAATATATGGTAAAGTTGAGGATTAATGTTAGGTCTTATGTTTGGCGAAAACACGATTTCATAAAATTTTCTCGATATAAAAAAAACCCAAAGTTACCTCCAAATCGAACAATAAACCGCTGGTATTCAAAAAGTACTTCAAATTAGATCATGAAACTTTGCATACTAACTGAACTAACTATAAAGCAGGTCTTATGTTTTTTATTTTTTCCAAAAGACGAAAATTTGATTTTATAAAGAATAAAAACCACTCATTTCGCACTATTCGGCCGCAGTGACTGACGTAACAACCGCTTTGTAGTGCAAGCTGATTAGAACTTTATTCTAACAGTATTACAAACGAAGTTTGAACCACCACAAATAGAGTTGCTAATCTGAGGTAGTAGAGGCTCATTTCAAGTAGTACAAACGTACTTCTTACTACCGTGTTCTTACTCAATGGGTGGCCCAGGCATCAAACTCAAACTCAAACTCAAAAACTCAAACTCAAACTCAAAGCATTTATTTCAATTAGACCATTACGGCACTTTTGAAAGTCAAAAATACAAAAAAGAAAATCAAAGCTACAGTCCCAGTCACAAGGCATAATAACTTGAGAAAGTACTGTAGTTGCCCATTCCCTAGCGTAGATCTCTATGGAGAAGAATGGGCAAGAAACTCCATGGACACTCTTTTAAAATCAAAATATTGTTACAAAATCTTGGTTACATCATTAATTTTGAGATTATACATATATGTGAGAACGATGTAGAAAGACGTGCACACTAAGAGCATCCAGAGTGAAAGATTAGATTAAAAATGTATGAATAAAGTAATTAAAATGAACCTTGGCAGCTAAGAGATGACCAGTCCCAACTGACAGCGCCCGTTCACAGACATGACGCATGTACCGGCGCCATTCAACTCAACCATATTGAAGGGAACTAAATGACCCGACACACCCGCCACCATCAGCGAGACATTTAAGTGAGCATGACATTCTCTCAGTCACCAAGGCATATTCAAGTCAATGAAAGATAAATAAATGTAAATGGTGGCTGAACAGTACAAAGTACTCACACATGTGCTATGCAATTATATAATACTAAGAACTGGAATCTATACAATGCAAGTATATTTTTACAATCTTCTGCAGCTTCCACAATACATTAACATGGGAATCAATTCTTCATCTTCTTCTTTACGTGTCGATGGACTCAAATAATGCCCGACCAGTACAAACAATTAGTTTGCCCCCCCACCTATGGTTGTGGAGCAGGACCAGCATTTAGCCAAGCATTTTTATCATCAATGTAATCCCCCAACTTATAATATGCTTGCCTACATAGTGTGCGTTTTATACAAGATTTAAATTTCGTCTCATTCAGTTGAAGAATGCGGGGAGGTATTTTATTGTAACATTTCAAACAGTACCCCATGAAAGATGAATCCACTTTAGCAAGCCTGAAACCTGGCTGAACTAGTTGGTCCCTATTTCTAGTGTTATAGTGGTGTCTGTCCCCTCTCTTACTGAATAAATGCCGATTTTTTCTAACGTACATGATGTTTTCATAGATGTATTGACAAGGTACTGTCATGATATTAATTTCCTTAAACAGTTCTCTTAGAGAATCGCGTCTACGTAATTCATAAATGGCTCTGATGGCTCTTTTCTGAAGAATAAATATAGACTCGATGTCTGCAGCCCGTCCCCATAGTAAAATACCGTATGACATAATACTATGAAAATAACTAAAATAGACCAGCCTCGCGGTATCAACATCAGTATATTGACGGATTTTTCTAACAGCATATGCTGCTGAGCTTAGCCGTCCTGCAAGAGATGTTAGATGAGGACCCCATTGTAACCTTGAGTCGAGCGTCATTCCCAAGAAAACCGTTTTATCGACAAATTCTAGTTTCTCTTGATTCAATATTATGTCACAATCACTACTTTTGACATTTGGTAGAGCAAATCTAATGCATTTAGTTTTTTTCCCATTTAGTACTAAATTATTAGCGGTAAACCAATCGTGGACCTGCAGTAGGGCGTTATTTACGTCATCAAGATTAGTGGCACGTCTGTTTATTTTAAATATTAAAGAAGTATCGTCAGCAAACAACACCATATGCGGATGGTTGTTAAATAGATGGGGTAGGTCATTAATATATACTAAAAAGAGGAAGGGACCCAATATCGAACCTTGTGGTACACCCATTTTTACTTTTAAACCCATTGAGTTGACTCCATTTATTTGTACCTGCTGCTGTCTATCATTCAAATACGATTTTATTAAACTGAGCGCAAGTATACCTAAACCGTAATGCTGAAGTTTCAAGATCAGGGTTTCGTGATTTACGCAATCAAATGCCTTCGAAAGGTCACAAAAGATTCCTATGGCATCTTGTGCCTCTTCCCACGCAGTAAATATGTGTTTTAATAAAGTGACACCGGCGTCAGTTGTACAACGTCCTTTGGTGAAACCATACTGTTGCTCGTGTAATATTTTATTAGTGTTAAAATGGTTAAGCATTTGATTGAGCATTATCTTTTCAAACACCTTGCTGAAAACCGGCAACACGGATACGGGCCTATAGTTATTGGTGTCTTTACTGTCCCCGGATTTAAAAAGCGGTATTACCTTACTGAATTTCATTAGATCTGGGAAGACCCCTTGATCCACGCACAAATTAAATATTGAGGCTAAATACGGCGCTACAGTCTCAATAATTGAGGTACAAGCTTTGATAGACATACCCCATAGATCTTCCGTTAATTTGATCTTGATTTGCTTAAAACCTTTTATGACTGTTATGGGGTTTATATGCTGAAATTTAAATTCATTTGGACAGGCTGAAACGTTCGCTTTCAATAAATCAATAGAGAGCAAGGGAGAGGAATTTAAGGCTTCTGTAGTTTTAAGTGGGATACTGGTAAAGAAATTTACAAATTCTTGAGCAACTTCATTGTTGGAGCTCACAAGGCCACGCGATGTCTCTAGTGTGAAGTCATTACCTTGTTTTTTATTTCTATTTGTTTCACTGTTGATGATTTTCCAAACCGTTTTTATTTTGTTGTCGGCTGATTTAATCTTGTTGCTAATGAATAAGGATTTGGCTACCTTGCAAGTGTTTTTAAAAATTTTCGAGTAAGTAGCAACATATTTATTAAAAGCTTCAGTGTTGATGTAAGGCTTAAGGCCGTACAGCTCAAACAATCGTTCCCTACTTTTCCGAATACCCTGTGTTGCCCAGTCACTGAAAATAAACTTTGGGCCAATAGTTTTAGATTTCTTTTTTAAAGTATTATTAAATTCGGTGTGCACTACCGAAAAGAATTCTTCATAAAATACATTTGCATTGTTTCTAATATGACCCGGTATACTTAACTTGCTAATTAAATTATTATTAAATTTGTCTAGATTGCTGGGTGTTATTTGTCTAGTTTGTATCTGAATTCTTTGTAATTGTCTATTGTACGCGAAAGTAACCGTCTGACCACTATGATCTGAAGGCAGGTAATTTACGATGGATTTATTTATGTAATCGCAGCAACAAAAAACATTATCGATACAAGTAGCAGTATTTGTCGTAATTCGAGTTGGTTCTGAAAACACATTTGACAAGTTAAATGATTTAAAGAGACTTAAGAATCTACTGCTATTCACATTATTCTCTATGATATTGACATTAAAGTCACCACAGATAATTATTGGTTTATTACCAGTTACAAGTTTTGCCAAAGCATCTTCCATTACTGACTCAAAGATAGAATAGTTCAGGTAATTAGGGGGTCTGTAAACGCACACTATTACATGCTTATCTAGCTCAACACAAGACAATTCAATGCTATGTTCAACCGATAGATCGACTATATCATTACGAGACTTAGATTTAATACAATTTTTTACTAGGATTAATGAACCCCCACGCATCTTAGATTTTCGGTTAAAGCAACTGCTCACATTGTAATTCTCATAATTTATTTGCATTACTTCATAATCTTTCATCCAATGTTCAGTAAAACAGATAATATCAAACTTAGTTTTTTCTAAAAATAGTTCTATTTCTAGTTCTTTGGAAGAAAGTCCCTGAATATTCTGGTGAAACAATTTTAAGGAATTCTGCTCAGCCCCTTTTTTACAGTTATTTGATTGAGAGCTAGAAGATACCTCGAAGTTGACGAGATTAACTAAATTGTCACTCGTACCTTCTATTGTCTTATTGACTAGTTTAAATCTAAGCTAATACTATTTGTATAATTACAATTAGTATAATTACTAATTTCCGTAGACCTATTTACAAAAAACTGCGAAATACCACATATGTCTGAGTTTATATTAAAAGCTAATAGCCGAGCTATTTGACGTCTAAAACTAATAGGCAAGTACGCATGGTTTCTGGTTGACTTCAATTTCTGAACGAAACTGTTAGTGTCGAAAAATGTCAACCTGTCACTATAATGACTAACTAGAAACTGCAAATGATTATTTATGGCATGGATAAAATGGTTTTGCTTGCTAGACAATTTCTTATAGTACGGGAAGGAGCACAGAATTACTCTCTTACAATTTAGTTTTAAGAGTTGAGTGACATTGTCCGTGATATCATCAAGTTTAACGTTAGAACTGTTACCTACAAGTACAGTTATAATGGTATTAGGATCAAATTCCTTCCGAGTTATTGATGTTATTATCTGGTTGTAAGAAGCCTGAGGAGTACAATAATTTAGAGAAGAATGACTCAGATTGTTACTAATTAACTTGCCTAACCCTTTTCCTATACTATCTGAGAACAAAATGGAGCAGCAACTGTGTGTATTACAAGAAGGGGGAGAACTACTATCTATTTGACCTACCTGTGATGAACCTTGTACAATATCTGGTGAATTTTGAATGGAGATACAGTCCGGAACACTGCTCAGCCGGGTCGGGTTCTCCGTTACCTCGGGTAAGAGAGTGTCCGGGCTGGATTCACTTTGTGATGTACATTGAGTGTTGTTGAAGGTCATCGTGTCTACACAGTCTGCATTACTATTACCGCTATCAACTAATTCATTTGCAGCAAGGATATGTTCCTTAATTTGTTTTTGAGAATTTACATACATAGAATAACATGACTTTAGTTGACACTCTAAAACTTGAATTTCAGACTGTAAGTTTTGAGTGTCTATTTCATAAAACTTCTTACTATCCTCTAATTTAATTTGATAATTATTCAACTTTTTTATGAGGAAAACACGTTCTTTTATTAGTTGAATATTTTTGGAACTGTGTTTTTGTTGTTTTTTAAATTTCTTGCATTTTTTTATAATTCTATTTAGTTTTGCATATTTCTTTATTTTATTTTGGCTTACTTTATAACTACTACAATTATATTTCAGAATAGAATCTTCAGTAAGATCTATTGTTGTTAAGAAATGTGGGTTGCAATTTGAATTTAATAATTGATTATATAGGTGATCAGTTTCCCTAACCTGAGTACATTCTCTTTCTTTCTGAAACTCAATAATTTGTTTGTTGGCATGAAGCAGTTCAACTTCTAAGTCCCTAACCTTACATAAAGCCATTTCATAATGGTTACTGCAGTCGTTGAAACCATCTGTGACCACCCGCAGATTGTCCCGTTCCTCAACAACATCCATGTATTGTTGGTGCAGGTCGACTAGCTCCCGTTTCAGGCTTGTGTTTTTGTGAACGACCTTCTCGATTTCAACCTCATGTTCCTCTCTATCCAATAACAGCTGTTGACATTTGCTGTTGTTCATCAAGGGCCGTTCTCAACTTAGCCTGTAACTCCTGGGTAGTTGCCTTACGGGTCATCACAGGCATGGTTTCAGGGAATAGAACTGAAAGTAGAAGTACAAAGAATGGTGAGAACTAATTGGATGGACAAAATTAGGAAAGCTAGAAATGAAAGAAGAAAATGAGAATAGACTGGAATATGTGATTAATAAATTGGTAACTGGTAGGCTTATGAGTCTTACACAAAATACTTTAATAAGATTATTAAATTAAGTTAAACTTTAAATTGATTTCATGTCTTTAACTTTTTTATGAAGTGGGTAGGACTCTTGGTTTAAAATTATTGGACTTATTTGAATAATAATGCCAAAAATTATTAAAGAATAACCAACATACTTTTTTGTTGTGTATTTAGTTAATTAAAATATAGATAGCAATTAGTACATTTACTTATTACAAACTACACAACTACATAAATAACAAGTGCTAACTGACACAGAACCTAACTTCAACTACAAAAGAGTGCCAGATTAGTCAGAATAATGAACTTAGTGCTACAGAGCTTTTAATTGGTTAATATGAGCTACTTATTAGACATTAAAACGAAACAATTATACTCCCCAGATAGATCCGCAGGTACATCAGCTGTTCGTGTTATAGGTTACCGGTTGAGTTAGGAAACCAAACACTACGTGTTACAGTGTATTTTTCCGTGAAAACAATAATCTTGGGTATTAATACACTTAATAGACATTTAATTATAATAATACAAGTTTTTTACACTAAAATATTAATTAAAACTAATTTAAAATTACGGAGCTAAATTTTGACATGTCACTCAACCAGTGTTGCCCAGTGTTTTTCCAATGTTTGTCATCCGACGACAATATCTGACAGATACAAATGATACAATATCAAAGGAGCAGCGTAACGTAACGCGTACATATGATGTCATCTCGTCACTGATAGTATCGTGTTACTGACACCTTATAACGTGGCGTGATGATACTGTGCTCGTTGGAGAGCGTGTAGCTTTGACCCGCGGATAACTTCCGTTTGAGAAACGGTTTTTTTATCAAGGCATTACGTTGTTGTACCAGAATGTTACCGTAATTTGTTTTTAAAATAAGTAAAGTCAAAGTTTATGCAAGCTTGTAACATAATTATAATAATTAAATGCATTGAACGTTATCTATTATTTATTATCAGCGCTCTGTTTTTTTTTATTGTTACAGCACCATGCTGAGACAGTCTTTTGGCCTCATAAAGGATCAATTTAGTATAATGTCTTTATTTCTTTTTGTTTTGTCCTCTGTCTAAACTTGCGTCGACACCCTTGCGCCATCCCATCTTCCTAGTACAGTGTGCTGGCCAGGGGCGGCTGCTGCATGTGCTGAAAACCTCAAACGGCGCAAATACAATAATTTAATTGGTAATTATGTGTTTGAGCCGTTTGGGGTTGAAACACTAGGGCCGTGGGGTCCGAGTGCCCACATAGTTTTTTGGGAAATCGCCAAATGGTTAGTCGAATCTTGATGTGACCAGAGGGCGGGCCTATTTCTTGGCCAAAGAATCAGCATTGCCATCCGACGTGGCAATGCTGCCAGCCTTCTGGGCACTTTTCCTGTTGACAGCAATGTGGACGAATTTTTCGACGCCCTGTAACCCTTTTTGATACTTGTAAATATTTTTATTTCTATTATAGTGTTAGTATGTAAATAATGTAAAAAATTGTAGTCTGTGTTTCTCCTGTGCGAATCAAATTAATACTTTTTCATTCTAATTTAAACTAACATAAAATGTGAAAATTTTAAATTTAACACAACATGTGAAATGTGGGTGTACAATTCTGTCGCTACAAGCAAGAAGGGCGAAAATAATGTTACTAAAACAAAAAAAATAATAATGTTACCTACTAAAAAAAAAAAAAAAATGTTACTAAAAATAAAAAAATAAATAATGTTACTAAAAATAAGAAATAAGAATGATACTAGTAACTATGTACGTAAGGCTCATTTTTCTAAATTACATTTTCTCAGATATTCTGTCCTTTTAATTTTATGACGAGCGGCCGTATTAGGTAAAACTCTGCCGAACCCTTCGTGGATCACAGGCGTGATGTTAGATAAGATAATATTTTATTTGCTAACCATGTGTCATACATACAAGGAAATACATGCATGCAAGATGGTAACAATGTTATGATGTGTTATGCAATTAAAGGTAAACATATTTGAAACATTCTGTCTCTGTAGTATTTAACAGATTGTTCCAAACAGAATTATGTGTAAAACATCACACACCACCCCACCACCCGCCTACGATCCTCCTACAAATTTCATTCATCTCAATCTGTAAGTAAATCATTTCAAAATTAAGTAGAATTTAAGGCCTTAAAATAACTCGCAGTCATCCTTGTAATATCTTCATCTTACAAAGATAATCCCTGGACGTTTAATCGTCCTTTCAATATGATCGGATAACTTAGCTTTAACATGAACTTGAATTTATGTGGGTGTGGGTAACTTTAACTTTCCAGAATAGAAGAAAATTTTAAAAGATATCGCGGTGTTAGGGTAAAGTTGTTTGGTTGTTTTCAATTCAAAGGATTCAGTTTCTTAATCTATTTTGAATACACGGATAGTTTGAATGTAATAATGTTTGTTATGATGGGTAAAAGTGTTTGTAAAAACCTATTTGCAAAATAAACATCATTTAAAAATTGCCATCTATGTTGGGTGTCATCCATTTTCCCAACTTTGTTGCGGTTGGATTCCTGTCTAACCGCTAAGTCTAACCAGTATTTTACATGGAGCGAATGCCTATCTGAACTCCACTCTGCAGATTTAAGAGAGGGCCATGCATGAATACCTGAAGGATTAAAAAGTGAGTTGGTTTAATCTTTGAAGGGAAGTAATGACGTAAAAAAGAAAGGATAAAAAGCTACCAACCTTATCATCGCATTATGTAGCGTTTTTAGGGTACAAGGTGTACCATGTCCCATGTTACATGCAACCGAAAACTCTTCACTATACTCTCTTGCCTTAATCCCAATTCATTAGGTATCGGCGCAGCATATCTTCTTCTTATTTCTATTGTATCTTTTTGTTTCTGTTTATCCTGTGTGAGTCAATAAATACTTTTCTTTCTTTCTTTTTTATTCTTTTCTTCCATACTTCTATATTACTTGTCATCTCATGACACCACCTTTCTTGCCATATCATCCTTCATACAGTCAATCCATCGTTTCTTCTTCTCCATATGTATGTTTTTATACAAAAATATGTTGTCTTCCTCCGTTCCTATCTCCTACCTTCCTTTTGCCATTAAACTGATTAACTGCCCAACAACACATAACCCCCTACTTTTCCGCGACAGTCGGTCAACGGTCGCGCTGGACGGGCAGATGGTCAGCACCTGCTGTTCTGAAAGATTTATAGCCTCGATTAAGTTTGCTCTTTACAATGATATTTCTGTAATTGGGACCTAATAGTAAAGATACTATCTTAATTTTGTAAGTTTTGTACATTTGTCATTTAGTTTATTAATTAAAAATGAATTTGCTAGTACGCGAACTGAGGACCTAAGCAAAACAAGCTGTCACGGGACTCGGGACGCCTGGCAGACGTGAAACATCGAAATTATTTTGTAAAAGTAATATGCTTGAACAGATTACGACAGAAACTAAATATGGTTTAATTAACAAAATAAAAAATGTTACTAATTTTTCCCTGAAATGATGTAATAATAATTTATTTTCATACTGCGCTGTGCCCCGAAACCAGCTGGCGACGCGTCGCCACGCCATTTTTAGGTTTTACTCGCGCCTACAGATGTTTCACATCAAAAGGAAATCTTTCTTTCTGCGGTACTGTTGATGCTAATGTCAAACATGTTAAGCATTGACATAGGCTTCTGAAAAACTTACAACTTCAGTCAACTTATCAGTGCAGGCGGGAAAACACAACTAAAATTGTACCAAGTTTGAATTACCCATGATTTTTTTCTTGACAAGCCAGCTTGAACTGCACACTAAGGTGGTTCTACTGTAAGTCAATGCTTACGCCATTTACTATAAGCGAATTTAAACCCATCGAAAAAATGGATCTCCGTCAAATAACTACTTATCAGTTTTTGTAGTCTACGACTCGAAATGTAGCTCTAACTCTGAACTCTAATACAAGCAAAAAAAAAAAACTGCGCGAAAAATGTGTCTCCAAAACATCGTCTATTTTTTTGTCAATCGGCTACACTAGTCGCTTTCACTGCGGCCATACCTCGCAGATGCTAAGCCATTGAAATGTTATTGAACCCTGCTGCAGGCCAATCGTCCATGAAATTGGGGCCTCTCTAGCTTTCCTCAGCACAATGACCACATCGACCACCAAACATCGTTAGTCTTGGTTCTACGTTCCTTGTCGACTGCTTGCTATCGATCTATTGAGGCCTTTGGGGGTTCCTTTTACATACTTGGCCCGTAGCTTCGCGTCTTATGGTTGGAAATTATCACAGGGGAACGTCGAGTCGTAAATATAGCCTATGAGCCACTCGGGGGCAGTTGGGGATAATACGGCTTTAGCTAATGTCTATTAGTGAAAGAATGTTTGGAAATCGGATGAGTAGTTTTAAAGATTATTTTAGAGCCAAATTTACAAACTGTACCTCTTTATAAAGATGTAATAGCTAAACTCACGCTTTTTCCCATGGGGATAGGTAAAAACAACAGAACGTTTGAGTGCCCCGTTTGAGTGTGTGAGTGTTTGAGTGACCTGCTATGATTCTAACAAACTCCTCCTTTCCTCCTGCTAGTCTTATCCACCTCCTACTCCTCGTTTCGTCCACGTGTAGCATCTGGTCAAACACGCAAGCTTCTATAATTATTTCACAATGAACATACAGTTCCAGGTAATGACTAGCTCAAACTTTAGTACATGGCCCTGTTCGACACGGCAAGTAAAAACATGAAACTTATAATTGGCTTCTACATAACATCAAATATTGTTGGTAAGTTCATATAATAACATTATATTATTATCATTGGTTCCAGGTAGTTGTTATGTTATATTTTCAATTCTGAAAGTTTGTATGTACCTAACGTTTAGTTTGGATTTTTGTATAAAATTAGGTAGAAGATATTAGAAAAATAATAGTTTCTGTTTAGCCTAGATTTTGTTTGAAACTCAGCTTTCACATGAATCTGGCATCCAATTACCATTACTAGGAAAATCTTCTCCAAAATTCCTATTCGCGCTGCCCGCTACCCCTAAAGGCACACCCGAACTACGAGTATTATTGAATCGTGGAGCTGTGGTTAAATCGCGCATGAAATTGTGCCCGCTGTCGCTTCACCACAAGACGCCTCGCCTCAGGCGTACGCCTGTCAGGGCTAGGGTTACCATCTCTTTTATCACAAAGTATTACAACAAACCTAAAATGAAAGGAAACGCTGGGAGCGGTCGCGCTGGAAGGACATTACACTGATCTCGTTGGTGATGTTTTTCACAAAGGCGAAGTGTGTAGTACTCATGACTGGCATGCGTGTATGACCAGTAGGGATATTACGTATCTCTGTTGACAGCTCGAAATTATAGTAACTAGGCTCAGTGTCCATCAATTAAATGTCAAAAGGTTAGTTTCGTATTATGTATGACCAGTCGCGATCAAATATGACGCCTTTGGTTGTCATCGTGGCTGATAGTCACCGTAACTCATTTTGACAGACGCTTTCGTATCGGTACTTATATTATTTCGATTATGTAAGCATTGTGGACAACAAATTGATGACAACTGAGTTTAAAGTGGCTTTCGTGAAAGACGTTACATCGTACCCGGGCTGTTAGTCACCGTAAAGTGATATCCACCCAGTGCTATACGTAATACCAATATTATGATATTCTCGGTTGTCATCAATGTTCGGTGTACAACCGAAGCTTGATAGTCACTGGATATCAGAAAGATACGTAATAGGCCTACAAATGTATAAACGTGGACAAGGACAAACAGTATGTAAGGATTTAGGATAGTAGCAGGGCGCGTAGTTTTTACCCCATGGGATTTTTATGTACCTAGTTGCACCAATGCCTCGTTGGTCTCCAAGCGCGACTCCGCATGAGGTTCTGGAGTCCTTTTTTTTCGGATGGTAAATCATCAAATGACTCCTCCCGCTCTGGGCGGAGCAGGAGGGAGTGTCAGACTTTTACTGACTAAAACCCATCCATGTTCCTTCATCGCCTTTTGTATTCCGGGGCCACGGTATCTCTTTCGAACAGTCCCGCAACTCCGGCGAGTTCTGGAGTCCTGGATTTGATTCCCAAGGCGGGCAAAATGTGATTGGGTTTTTCACTCCGGAATTTCTCAGTAGCACAAACGGCGTTTGGATTTGTATCTGGTTGATTGCTATATTGCCCCTTACTACATGGGACATAAAAATAACTGGCAAAAAGTACACCCTTACACACAATTTAAGGGTGTACACCTTTGCACCTTCGGGGATTACATGCGTTGTTATGTTAAGTAAAATTCTCCTTAGTTGAAAAAATTGGAGCAATTACAAGGCCAGACAAAATCTGGACAAAAAAACCGAATATTTTCGAGATTGGTAACCCTAGACAGGAGTCACTGGATATCGAGGTCCTGTGTACCTGTCCATCATTTCGAAGGGAAGTTACTTATTGTTAGTATTGAGGTGAAGTTGTAGTGGTGTGGATGAAATTATAATTGACTTTGACGTTTGGTTGGAAAGTGATAGTGTCTGAAAGCGTGGTAGCTATTAATGTCTTAAGGGCCTATACTACCTCAAATGGCTAAGCATAATCCTCCGTTACGCCTAAAATAGGTACTGCAGCATTAATTTTGAAATAAATATATGGTAAAGTTGAGGAATAATGTTAGGTCCTTATGTTTAGCGAAAACACGATTCCATAAAATTTTCTCGATAGAAAAAAATTCCAAAGTTACCTCCAAATCGAACAATAAACCGCTGGTATTCAAAAGGTACTTCAAATTAGATCATGAAACTGTGCATACTAACTGAACGAACTATAACGCAGGTCTTATGTTTTTTTTTTTTTTTTCCAAAAGACGAAAATTTTATTTTATAAAGAATAAAAACCACTCATTTCGCACTATTCGGCCTGCAGTGACTGACGTAACAACCACTTTGTAGTGTAAGCTGATTAGAACGTTATTCTAACATGATTACAAACGGAGTTTGAACCACCACAAATAGAGTTACTAATTTGAGGAATTAGTGCGGGTTTCACATATATTTGCATTTATATAGTAGGACATGCCGGAGAAAAGTTTTACAATGTTTCACAGCGTTTTGAAAGCAGTGATGAAGGAATCATTTACACATTCATTTATTTGTAGCCTTCATTTAACAATATTTTTTCTATTAAGTTATTTGACACCGGTAAATGGAGATTGTTTTGTTTTCCAGCATAGACCTCTTAAGCTTTCCACTGTAGGTATACGGTTCTGCGCTTGCTCATCCAAGTACCCGCTGTTCTTATTACGTCATCCTCCTATCTACGACGTTGTCCCTTTCTTTTGTATTGTCTTGGGCACCACTCTGTCACCTCTGTTTAGCACAGGCTAATCGGGCCACCCAGGGAATATAATCACCTTAGCGAAACTGACACTGAAACTAATACTACTGACGATGAAACAATACGCGAATTTAATATTGTTACATAAGACGTGCCAAAAACGAATGGAATCCCAATCACCATAAACGAACATGATTCTCCAATGATAGAAGAGACCAATCAAACGAAGATCAAAACACCAATGCTTATTCCTATGGATTGTAATCTGTCTTTACCACTATTCCTATATTGGCTCTAGGCTGCATATTGCAAAACGTTTCGCAAACCCAGTTTGTTGCATGTCCCTCACTCCAAGTCTGCGTACAGGCAGAATTCGTTCCTAGTCGGTGCATGCAGAAGCTTTAATAAACTTACTGGTGAAAATGATTTGGATGTTTTCAACACCGGTGTTTCTCGGCTTAAGCGTTTATTGGTAGAAGCTTTTTTATGAATAAGAAGTAGTTTATTTGTGTCTTTACTGTAATTTTTTGTTTTTTTTTTCTCTTTTAAATTTAAATTTTTAGTTAGTAGGTAGTTTATAGTAGTCGATCGTGTTGTTTTGTTGTATAACTTATGTTACGAATGTAAGTATTTTGTAGGTACCTATACCTCTTTCTTTGGTTGTGTTTTCTTTTTCTTTTTGTTTCGAGTGTTTTTTTATCTGTGGAAACTTGTAAATGGCCTTCGAATTCGTATAATTTAAGAACATTGTTTATATTAGCTGTAAGTTTCCCGAAAAGTATAAAATAAAATAAAATAGTCGGCTGATTGTGCCCGACTGGCTGCGGTTGGTCGGGCTTCCTCTCCCATCCCAGAGCATGTCTTTCCTTACAAAATCGTGCCCCCTGGTGTATCCAGCTTGTCCGGGTCAGGCTTGCTCCTGGCTGGATGTGGTGCTCAATCATCATCATCATAGCACCAGGTAACACTAGGTTAACACTGCTCACCTAAATCCTTAGTTATTACCCCGAAAATAAGCTTCAAACTATGTCTTACACTTTCTTTGAGCGTCAATCAAAAGCCTTGTCTTGTTCCAACTATATCAGTAGTAAAGGTTAAGATTAACTCAAGCTTAAACAAAAAATCTAACTACTTGGTAAATTGTCGGCGTATAACCGTCTTTGATCTGACAGCTTTCCTTTGTAACGTAGCTTCACGCCTGCGCTTCAAAGGGGTGGGCTGTTAGCTAATTACTTTTAATTATTTGAACAAAAGCGTCGATCCGCTTCAAAGCTTGGGAGGTAGGTAGTGTGAAGAAGTGAGTTGCTTACCTGTAATGTATGCATGAGGAGTTTTACATACTGTTTCATTAATGGAGCAATTTGTTTAGAGTTTTTTTTTGCAATACCATGAAATTGTTGAGTGTTGTAGCATTTTTGCTAATTCCCGATTCGCGACTATGATAAATTACTAACCCAATAGTTTTGTAAAGTACTTAAGTAATTAAGTCCTGGCTTGAAGTTGAATCTACAGGTATTTTTTAGGGTTCCGTACCCAAAGGGTAAAAACGGAACCCTATTACTAAGACTTCGCTGTCTGTTCGTCTGTCCGTCTGTCTGTCACCAGGCTGTATCTCATGAACCGTGACAGCTAGACAGTTGAAATTTTCACAGATGATGTAGCCGCTATAACAACAAATACTAAAAACAGAATAAAATTAATATTTAAGGGTCCCATACAACAAACGTGATTTTTTTGCCGTTTTGTCTAATGTATAGATAATGGTACGGAACACTTCGTGCGCGAGTCCGGCTCGCACTTGGCCGGTTTTTTTGAGAATAAGATTATGCCTCCGGCTACGCTCGCGTGGAATGTGGTAATTGCCCTACTATCGGGATAAAAATATCTTTTTCATTACTCATACTCTGAAAGTAGGTCTGAAGTTGCCTGAGGAGCGGGTTGAAAGTAATACTTTTCAGCCCTAGGGAGAATCGTTTTCAACTGACAGCTGTCAAATTATTTAAAAAAAATGGTTCATTTTTCTATTGAACCATGTTCCAACTTTCTATACAGCCACGATGTAAAATTGAAATAACATAAAGTTAAGTATTAATTAAAGAATATATATATTTTAAATATCTTTATTATAATTAAGTTTCAACTATTTCTTTAAAATAACATAGATTTGGGAAAAATATTTACCATTTTTCGATGATGAAAATGAAAAATAGGTATTGGCTGAATAGCTGGCCGGCCACAGAAAAAAAAGCAAAATAGGTGGGAAAGCGGCAATAGGGTAGATGACACCATAAAACAATAATTCCAAGACACCTTTCTCTAAAAAAACACTTTATTTTGGGCCTGAAAACCCGATTTATTTTCAATTAATTGCCAAATTCGATTTTTAGTTGCTTTGAAATCAATAAATAGTCGATTCATTGAGTTGAATAAACAGTACGTCACAGTAGGCTATTGCCATACAGAGTCTAATATAGAACCGCGTTTTGACAGCTCTTAAAAAGTATCTCAATTGATTGGTGTGTCATCTACCCCATTCGAATTCAGATCTTCATTAGTTTTTTCGAGTTGTATGTTTTTTTTTTACTTTCCTTGTATTCGTAATGAAAAGCACAGTGTTTACCTCGGGTTAAAGACTTATTTAGTCCCTCGAACTATTAGCGCCCTCGCTTCGCTCGGGCACCAAACCCCGTCTCGGGACTAAATAAGTTACTTTCACCCCTAGGGTAACAATGTACTATTGTTAAACCAGGTTATAAAATCTTTTCGTTCTATAGTTTTTTCGTGAAAGAGTATAGTATTGTAGTATCCATAATAAAATTCGAAAATTTGTAAAGATCTATGGCACATCTTACAAACTTTCGCATGGCTAGGTCTTCAAAAATGATATTGAGGTTCCTAATATATTTTTTTTCTAAACTGAATAGTTTGCGCGAGAGATACTTCCAAATTGGTAAAATGTCCCTAAAATAAGAGAATGATAAAACTAAAAAAAATATATGATGTACAATGTTCAATGTAAACTTCCACCGAAAATTGGTTTGAACGAGATCTAGTAAGTAGTTTTTTTTTTAATACGTCATAAATCGCAAATCGCAATTATTATTAAAACATCTATCAAAGTTACATACAACGAACTACAAGAACTTTTATATTATGTTACTTGCTGCTACGGAACCCTTCATGGGCGAGTCCGAGTCACACTTGGCCGCTTTTCATGAAAGAGTTCATCGTTCTTTGTCTCACAGTCCTCTAACCCTTTCTAAGGCAAAGGGAATATTTTTCCCACCAGATTTTTCAGCTCATTAATTAAATAACGTGTTGCTGGTAGGTATTCTAGTCTTGTAGGTACAAAAAATATTTAAAGACTTATCAATCACTCATTAAATATTCAATTAACATAAAAAAGTGTAAAATAACTGAAATTTATTTTGTGCCAATAACACCTATATTGACTATGACTATTTGGCATTATTTTCCTATTTCCAGATCGTTATGCCTGTTAAAGGGCTAACATAAATCAGGTATAGGTCTGCAAATAGATCTACTCTGTATTGCCTATCTACTCTATATTTTTCTGTATTTAATTTTCCTACTACTAGACAAAAAATCATTTAAACCACAAAACATAATGAGCAAGTAGGTACATAATTAGCCACATACCACCTCGTTTCGCAAATACGTGAGATCATAAATATTGGTTAACGGGCGTGTAGGAACGGTGCAGCGGGGTGGGCCGGGCATCGAACCCACTCTAATTGTTCCCCTACCCTCCGGCCGGCTAACACGCGACCCATGCGAACTGATAAACTAAGTTTTTACACTACCGTACTTACTTAAATGTCAATGATGTGTAGTGTATTTAGGGAGAAAGGTTCCGTGAAAGTTTTCTTGAAATATTTTTGTTAAAGTAGTCTTTTAGGTTCTTTAAAGTCCCCGTAGACGTTTAATAAAGAATTTCCTTAAAAACTTTTAGCATTCTAGCTGTGAATAACTAAGAATACACTTTTCCTTTAAAGTTAAACTTTTGTTTGTTAAACTTTATGACCTTATTGCGAATCCTCGGGAGTTAAGCGTGTCAAACTCCACTCCAGAATAAAACTTTCTGTTTAGCAACCACTGACAGCTGGTACAGGCCTTCTATAGGGTCGGGTCTATTAGTTCATAGATCCAGGCAAGACAATTTCCAATGAATCAAGCTTATTCTTGCATTTATAAGTAATATGACTATAGTTCCGCTTGCCTCCGTGACCAAAAGGTGAGAGATTATCTTTGAACGAGGATTATACGGCTCTAGAGAAGACAAGAACTCGTCGACGTGTTTCTGAAATTAACTCCTCAGCAGACAAGCATTTACTCACAAGACCAAGAGACAAATAGCAAAATATATTTCTTTCTCCTTAACCACATAAATAACGTACATACTATAACCCTGCGTTATTACAGCACATTTATCAAAATACCATGTTGGTACAATTTGACACGATACGTCCCCCCACTTCCCTAAGGAGGGGGGAGGCCCTCCCCGGGAATGGGGAGCCTCCCTCCACAAATTACTCCTTCGTGGTTGGAAACGGAGATGACGGTGCATTCATGATGGCGAGCTTTTAAAGAATAACAATGAGAGAAAAATTATTACGAGTTTTTTTTCGCAGTGCGGTTTTGTCTGGTGTTTTTTTTCCTGTTCAGGATTTTTATAGAGGAAAAACAAGGATTTGTGTGATTAATTTTAATGAAAGGAGTATTTATTAAAAAGTTCAGCGTGATACTGATAAGACCAGGCTAGATTGAGATTCTTATATTTATTGTTCAAAGGAAATGGAGTACTTTGGGAATAACCCATCTATGGGATGTCTCTGAAATATAAAGGGAGTAAAAAACCTATTAACGAAGTCGAAAGGCACTTGTTCTTCCCGTCATTGCGATCATTTTTTTGTTCTACACAATACCAGGGAACCTTCTAGTTTCGGAAATATTGGGGGTCAAAGTTCCAACTTTTTGACAAGTATTTTTTTTTAAATACAAGTTTTTATTGTAAGATTTTTAAACACCTCCACTACCCCCGAACTATTCAATCCATCCAGCAGCACAATGTTTTGAGTATGTTACATTGAGTTCTACCACAAAACGTGATTTTTCACCCTAAAAAAAAGTCGTTTCCCAGCAATATTTTTTGCGTAAAGTTACTTAGTTTGATGTACAGAATGCTTGGATGACGGCTTCGTGATGAGGTTGTTTACACCCTGTAGACCAGCTTCGGGTTTGATCCATAACGAAACAGAAAGTTATTTTCTCTGATTCTGTTGCTCTAGTTGTGAATTTGTCAGTAGAAGCCACGGAGTCTGGATTTGTATCCGATTGATAGCAACCATAGTTTTGTTTTTATATTTCTATGATGTTTCTTTTTCTTTTTTTTTCCTTTTTTTTTAGTTATGATTTGATTTGATAGCATATATGAGACTTAAACATGGCCTATATTTGCTGTTACATGGTTCAGAGGCTAAATTTGTCAAATTAATCACACCCAATGTAACCCAATTTGTGATGAACACAGCTTCACACGTTGATACTGTTTTAATTACCCAAATCTACATCCCTCGTCAACATTTACCCGTGTTACTCTAAATATGACTTTAATGAATTTTTGAGTACCTACTGTTTACAACGACCAACCAAAACGGATTCGCTTTTAAAGGTTTAGTTAATTTAGGACGAGGACTTTGTGACCGCTTAACAGGTTAAGTTTAAAAAAAATACAAGGTGTAAACGAACCTTTCACATCCCTTAAGCCGTTTACCAAACATTCTGTACGTAAACTAGTAACTCTACGCAAAAAATATTGCTGAGAAACGCGCAGCCACGGAGTTTGGATTTGTGCCTTGTTGATGGCAATAGGCTTAAAACACAGTAACTGGCAAAATTAAGGTGTAGTATTAGGTACACCTCTGCGTAACCCTTCGGGTATTACAGGCGTGATGTTATATGTATTTTCTATTCTTATGCGGAGTGACCCAGACAGGCGCATTACTAAACTATCACCACTGCTCTCAAAACGGTGAAGGAAAACATCGTGAGGAAACCGGCATGTCATAGAACAAAAATTCGAAGACACACTGAAAAAAATAGACTAACTGAACAGTTTAGCTACTTGAATATTTACTATATTATAGTAAATTGTTCCTAAAGTTCAGCTCTGTTTTCAAAATTAATTTAGCTGTGGCTACATTTATTATTTTGTTAAAACCTGTTGAGTTACCAACAACTAAAGCATTTGGTAACTAATTACTAAAATGTAGATGTTTACTAAACCGCTTAGCTATTATCAGCTCTGTTTTTATAAATGAGCTATTAATTACTAACTCCTGTTAGTAATTGATAGCAACACTGTTTGGCTGATCTCACAGCTCAGTTGGTAGTAGCCCTACCTGCCATGCTGTAGGTCGTGGGTTCGATTCCCAACCAGGCCAAACATTTTTGTGATGAAAATTGATGTTTGTTACGTGTTTGGGTATTATATAGTATCCATTATATATTTTTAAGAAAACAAGTACCTACTTATTAAAATGAAAATTTAAAAAAGCCCCCATTTTTTCAAGTAGGAAATGAGCTGTAATTATCAACCACCTGAACAGATCTTCATAAATTATAGATTTATAGCTAAGAAGAGAACACGCTCGATCACTTCAGCTTTCAAACGAAAAAACCGCAATAAAATCGGACCGACAGACATACAGATGGACAGATACAGACATGTCAAATTTATAACACCCCTCTTTTTTTTTCGGGGGTTAAAAAGATTTAAGCATTCACCAGTCATCTAGTTCCCATAGTTTATAATATACAATCATATATTTACAAGCTTTTGCTAAATAAAAAATTATACCCTATTTTGCCCTTATATATAGCCCTAGTTTGGGCTAGATAGCGCTGTAATTTTTTATTTACATAATTTACCTAAACAAACTAAGTAATGAAATTCAGCTGTCGTTTCAAGAGTTACAAATATTATTGGCTTTGTCATACCTACTTAAATTTTGCTATATTTGTAAGGTCCTCTTCGAGATTTACATTGCCAAGCCTAAATTATGTGTTGGTACCTACATACTTACCATATTCTTTTTTAATCAACCTAGTACCTACCCAACGAGGTACCTTATGTAGGTACTGTCATATTGACCTCCTTGTCTGCAGTTTAAGGGCAGGCAAGTTACCTAAATCTTTGGAAGAGTTCAGAATAAGAATAAATATAATATTTGAATATAGTATCATGTACCAAAGACATTCAAATTCTTTTAAATCTCTCTATTGTGTACATAGAAAACAATGTGTTGTTTTATATAGGATTCTTGTGTTTTTTTATCGTCTCGCTCGCCCGTGAAAATGTGACGTATTTATGTACAGTCAGACAAAAACGTCTTCTATTTAACATATAATTATAGTTACCTAATTTGAATGTAAGTATAGGGAAAATTTATAGAGCGCTACGATTTGACCATACATAAAAAACTTTTTACAAAATAATAGACTTCCAAACAAAAAATACTACAAAGTAACCATGTGCCATGGCCCTAGTTGGTATCGGCACGTTTGTCAAGCTTAGGGATGCCTTTGTGTCGACTGATTGTGATCGTTGTTTGGCACTTTGCTTGGTGTGTTTAAGGTTTATACCTAAAACATACCAATCAAAGACACCTACCTCCATAAGTGTTGTCAAAATGGACAACACTTAGGGAGGTATGTGCAGTATGGTAGGTACATTAAGGTTTGTTCTCAGAAATAAGTGAAATCACAATATGTAGGTGATTGAGCTGCCACAGACAAGGCCCAGTAACTGGATCCCAAACTCCTTAGCTGTAGCAGCTAAAGCAATATAGCTAAATATTTGCAGACAGCAACTAACTGTAATCAATACAACTAATATTTAGTAGTTCTGTGCTCTTTCATTTGTAACTATTATCTAAACCACTTTAGAAATTTCCAACCAAAATTTAGCAGCAATTTAACTAATGTTTGGTAGTTCAGTACCATAGTGTATAGCAATTTGGTGCTAAAGACATTAATAATTTGTAAATAATGTTTTGGTATTTTTTCCTAAACAATTTAGTTACTATGAACTTGCATTGAGAATATTTTGTTTTCTAGCTCATTCTATTTCCAAACTAGTAACAGGTCAGTCGCGTTTAAGTACTTATATTAAAAGTGTCAAGAGAGTGATGTGTTCAGTGTTTTCCAAAGTAATTACAAGTAGGTACTAGTAGGGATATATTATAGTCTTGAAGTTCACACACGCCCGCCTATATAGTTATGTATCTGTCGCGGCATAAGTATTTTCCTGAGTGAGAACTGCAAAGCTTGTCATGGGTGATGAATCTGTCGAAGACCATCTCTCATTCTTGCGGTCTCTCACAATACAAGGAGTAGTTTAAAGGTAGGTAACAATTAAAATGTTCATGCACATAATAAAGTTAGATTTTTATCATAAACTTATTATCTCCTCATCTTGTCGTGGACTCTCTTCTCAGTAGTGAAACATAAAAAGTTTAAAATATGCTAAGATTTATCATTAGAATAAAATTTGTGTTCTGTTTTGTTTTAGAGGAAGGCATAACGTTGAATGCGGTGCTTGTGTTATCCAAAGAACACATCCATGCTCTCGTTTCTGCCATAGGAGATCGTGCTTTACTCGAAGCACATATTCAAGGGTTGAAAGATGGAATAAACAAAGCGCGGACCGCGGGTGGACAGCGCGCCGTAGCCTAAATTCGAGGCAACGCCAGGCAACAGCTGTGCTGGTGCGGTGCTTGTGTAGTGTGCCATGACCTTTATGGATATTTTGTGTGTTAATACTTAATAATAATATTGTCCTTTGTTACTCAAATAAATAAATGTTATTTAATCATAATATTGTCATTTGTACTCAAATAATTGAAATAATAAAAGATATAGATGTATGTTTTCTTTGATTTCAGTCTCTTCAACTAAAGCAACAATACATCTCGTGAGCAATCGCGTATCACTTTTTTCACAAGACGTATTGTTGTTTTAACTAAACAGATCGGCCGCGATTACGACCGAGCTATTTAGCTATTTTAGCTAAATAGCTCGGCCGTAATCACAGCACGGTCGTAATCAACAATTTAGGTACACATTACCAAACATATCTTACCAAATAGGTTGGTACCTATCACCAAACAGTTTAGCTAACGTTAACCAAACAGTTCAGCATTTGTTAACCAAACTGTTATGTTATATCTTACCCAACGCTTCAGCTATCTCATACCGAACAGTTCAGCAGTCATTAACCAAACTGTAATGTTATATCTTACTAAACAGTTTAGCTATATCATACCAAACAGTTCAGCAGTCATTAACCAAACTGTTATGTTATATCTTACTAAACAGTTTAGCTATATCATACCAAACAGTTCAGCATTTGTTAACCAAACTGTTATGTTATATCTTACCCAACGCTTTAGCTATCTCACCAAATAGTTCAGCAGTAGTTAACCAAACTGTTATGTTATACCTTACTAAACAGTTTAGCTATGTCATACCAAACAGTTCAGCAGTCGTTAACCAAACTGTTTTGTTATATCTTACCCAACTCTTTAGCTATCTCATACCGAACAGTTCAGCAGTCGTTAACCAAACTGTTATGTTATATCTTACTAAACAGTTTAGTAATGAGATCTAAATTAAGTAACTAAATTTGTTTTGTTACTGTACCCAAACGTTCGGCAGTCACCACAGCAACTAAATACTTTAGTAATTATCTAATGAAAATTCGGTAACTAGCAACCAAGTCGTTTTTTCAGTGCATGTGACATCTACCAATCCGCACTGGGCCCGCGTGGTGGATTATAGGGGTCGGGGGGCTTTCGGGACCAGGACCGCGGTCCCGGATTCCCCTTAAATATTTTTGAGTGGTATTTTGGGACCACAAGAAAACAAAAGTTATAGTACAGTAAGCTGAAATAATTATTGTGATTAACAATTACATGAATAGGTATATTTTAAAGACGGGGTATTAGAAAAACAAGAAAAATAAATTCTCTACTTGTATCAAAATGTACTATTTTTCATCAACTCGTCCCACAATCCCACGGCCCATTTGGGACGAGTACATGAAAATCAAAATAAATGCCCATTCTCTCTCATTGAGAGGGGGCTGTGTCCCAGCAGTGGGAACATTATTAGCTGATGATGATGCGGAGTGAAACTCTGCATTATCACTCCGTGATCATTTAACTTTATATTGCAGAGAAAGAGTCTATTGCCAAAACGATACATAAGTAGGTCATCATCTGCCTAGCCTTATCCCAACTATGTTGGGGTCGGCTTCCAGTCTAACCGTATGCAGCTGAATACCATTATTTTACACGGAGCGACTGCCTATCTGACCTCCACAACCCAGTTAGTACCTACTAGGTAATACGATACCCCTTGGTAAGACTGGTTGTCAGCCTTTTTGGGCCACTGACTACCTGTAACAACTGTCAAAGATTTGCAAATGACAGCCGGGACCAACGGCTTAAAGTGCTTTCCGAGGCACGGAGGAAACTCTGTATGTAATGGGTGGTCACGCATCCACAGACCAACCTAGGCAAGCACGGCTTCACCTAAAGTGCGGTCTGAGCGGCTGTTGTTATTTAGATGGGTAAAAGGAATCATCTTTTATTATTCTCGTCACTGGGTTTTCCTCCTGATGTACAGTTGGTTGTGTCCAAATTATCCTATTGCGTTCCTAATCACGAAGACTACAACGCTGCGATGCCTTCTGGCTTTAAAATTCCTCTAAAATAAAATAGTCCTAATCACAATAGTTTCCACGAATTCGGTCTACAATTCTCGATCAAGATAAATAAACCCGATCAGTTAAAAGTACTGGAATCGCAGTTGGCAGTGCACTGCACCTTTAGTTGTAATTGAACGATTTCGTTTCTGACTCACAGATTTATAGCCGTGTAGTAGGTATGTTATTTACAGGGTGCAGCCTGCGCTATTCATTTGTTAAATAGACAGGATTTAGGTCAGATACAGCGACATTTTCGTGTATCTATACTAATCTACACTTCTACACTAATATTATAAAGAGGAGAGATTTGTATTTTTGTGTGAATGTTTGTAATAAATAAACTCAAAAATTACTGCGCCGATTTAAAAAATTCTTTCACTATTAGAAAGCTACATTCATCCTGAGTAACATGTGCTATATTTTATCCCCGTACTCCCACGGGAACGGGAACTACGCGCGACGTCCGCTAGTATTATAATAAAGAGGTTTATAAGTTGGTTAGGTTGTAGGGTATCTCTGGGTCTACTGAACCGATTTTGAAAATTCTTTTACTAATATAAAGCCATCTGTGAGTGGCATAGGCTGTATTTATTACTAGAAATAAGGAGGGGGAGGGAATTATAGGAAAATTAATGTCCACCCGTGCGAAGCCAGGACGAGCAGCTAGTTATGTATTAAAACGCTCACAATGTTTTCCTTCACAGATGCTCTGTATCACACCCTGAACTGTAACGACTAAGTACTCATTTACAGAGACGCGGCGCGGCCCGCTTTCAATTCAAACATATGGCAATGTATGATAGCGTTTACGGACAAGGGGTTGTGTAGATCTGAGGTCTAAGTAAAATACTGGCAATCTGGTTGGACTGGAGGAATGCTTGGTAGCATTGCACGATTGGGAAGAGGCTAGGCATATAATGATCAATTTGATTGATGTTGAGATAGGAACACGAAAAAAAAGCCCGAAGAATTCTGCTGTGCGTAGACTAACTTTATAAATCTTGTGTTCATAGACCAAAGATAAATATTTTATTTAGACATCATTGTCCTGCTCTAATCCTAATTTATTGAATATCTGCTATCCTCTTCTTCCATACTTCTCTATTTTTTTATTCACGGAATTCTTTCAAAATTCGCCTCCTCCACCCATTAACTTTGAGTAACACCGTTGAATAACCTTTAAAAACGATTTATTCAACAATAAACACGGTCCGTTAAAGGACTCATGAAATATTCAGCGAGGAAACACTTCAAAATGGAGGGAGACACTTCCGGCCTCACGAAACTGTGTTACCAGCAACTCGACCGATGTTTAACTTGATTTTTTTTTGTGTCAATGCAGTTGTTACTTATATATGGCAAGTACATAATATGTTTTATCGAGTTGTCATTAATAATCTGAGGCACTAGGTGAAGCGAGATTCTATCAGCGTTAAAGATGGAAAATTCAAAGAAATAGGAATTATGTAGGTAAACATTTTTACTTGTTTTCGCCTACCATAGGTTATGTCCAACCCGCTTAAAGCCGGTGTAGAAATATAATAGTAGATTGTATGACAAGGGAGCAAAATAGTATTTTTACGGCGAGGGCGCTATTTTGATTCCAGAGCGAAGCGAAGGATTCTAGAATAGAATCCCGAGCATAGCGAGGGATTCTAAAATAGAATCCTGAGCGTAGCGAGGGATTCAAAGTACATCGCCTGAGGGAAAAATATGTTTGCTCTCGAGTCATATACTCTACTTTTCATCTCGTTCTATGAGAAAATAAATAAGAGACACTTTTAAGTAATTAATGAATAAGTTTAATTAAAAAAATAACATGAATTTATAAAAGGTCAATTACAAATTTATATTTATATCTAATAGATATAAATATAAATGGCACTGGCAAAATTTTGAAAATTTATTGTCACTGTGTGTATTTTGTTTGGGATTGATATAGTTGTGGATTTATTTATACATTTTTTGTTTTTTAATTACTCTTTCTTTGTTCTAATATGAAAAGTTTACTTGAAATTTGTAGCGTTTTTTGATGATGGATCAATTCTTTTCTAAACTGTGGAAATAGAAAAACAAAACTAGTTATGCTTTAAGCTTCTACTCCATTCACCGAATATACCCATTTTTTTTGGAAAGTGATAAAAAAGTCATCCAGTATTTTGAGTGTTTGTAATCTCAGTATCTGGCTGGTGCTCAGGAAAAGGTACCTTTGATGTAGAAGAGCGCGGTGAGAACGGCATGGGCGAACTATCTGCAACTCTTCATTTCAGATTTTCAACAATGCGCGTGCTGACCCCCGCACCGTACAGCAAACACTTGCAGCCAGTCATCTATACAATTTTCGTTCGATTTCAATGAACGATTCATGTTCCAAATTCAAATCTCATTACTGCCCGCTAAAAAGTCTAGTGGAGAAAAGAGCTACTTTGCTCCCGCTAAACGGGGAACAAAACGACACTTTTCGAATAGAAGGGATGAAAAAGACTTTGAAAGCGATTGCGATTGAGGCGCCGTGGTTTTGATCGGAGGATAAAAGTTTCAAGTATGAATAATATGATGCTGTCAAACTATCGATGTGAATTGCATCTGCCATTTCTCCTAATTGTAAATAAAATGTGTGAATATTATAGTTTTCCTAAAAGGTTTAAATCATCATCTACCTAGCCTTTTCCCAACTATGTTGGGGTTGGCTTCCAGTCTAACCGGATGCAGCTGAATACCAGTATTTTACATGGAGCGACTGCTTATCTGAGCTCCACAACCCAGTTAGTACTGGGTAATACGATACCCCTTAAGACTGGTTGTCACACTTTTTGGCCTCTGACTACCTAACGACTGTCAAAGATCTAGAAATGTCAGACAGAACCAACGGCTTAACGTGCTTTCCGAGGCACGGAGGAAACTCGGTGTGTAATGGGTGGTCACCCATCCACAGACCAACCTAGGCAAGCACGACTTAACCTAACGATCGACCCGAGCGGCTGTTATTATTTAGCCACGAGCTCCTCAAAGGTCCTAGAAGGCTCCTAAAAGGTATATATACCTACTTAAATAACGGCAGTTACCTAGAATAATAACTTTACGCGAAACGAAACCCCTGTGAACTAAAAATAATAATCGTGGTTCAAGGTAGGTCAATAGTTCAAATAAACAGTTATTTGAAAAGGTAAAATTCGTATTTTTGCGAAAAAAAAGTTTCTTCAAAAGTTATTCACATTCATGATTTGTTTCACCCCTTAAAGTATTATTTCACCCTTCTGTAACCTTGTATAACCCCATTATTTTTAACCTTGCCTTATGAAATCTAAAAACAAGTCCCAAAAGTAAAACTTCCCTTAGGAAAGTACCTACCTATCTTAAATAGCTTGTATTATTATTTTTAGCCTTTCAACTTTTATAACCTTATTTAAAGTTAGTTTTTGGACCTGTCTTATCAAATCAAAATATAATAAGAATACCAAAAACAAATTTTGAAAAACATTTTCAGAACTTCTTTCTTGGCCAGTCGGACAAAAAAAAAAGTTCGTAATGCCTGTTCCCACAAATACTAAGGGTAGCCTAAATAGAAGCGCATTGTTGAAGCTACTATCGCAGTCTCGACTTAGATACCGATAAAATGGCTAACTTTCGATCGCTAAAGCAAGTCTACATCCAAGATGCGTTTCTCGCAAGCATCATTATTGCAACCGAATTTATTCGTTAGTAATTAGCATTCAAAAGTTAGCGATTTTGTCGTTATCTCTGTCGAGACTACTGTCTACTGTCGGAATTAAAACAGAAAATTCATACACTCGGGAGCAAATAAATCGAGCCACTTCCTTTTTTCACGTACCTAGTATCAATAACCATATTGCGAGAAAAAAAGAAATTGCCCAATTTATTTGCTACCAAGTGTATTTGGGCAAACGTTTTGGCTCTTTAGTTTTAGTGGAAACAAACAGAAGTATCTTCAAGTTAAAACAAACAAGAGTAAGTTCTAAGGACTATTATAAAACTTTAGGCTCTTACCTCAGAATGGCCGTGCCTCACTCCGGACCGGAAGACTATCTCAGGGGAGGATCGTAGGAACTCGTAAATGCAAATTACTCGAGTTAAACGCAACCCTTTGCTAAATGTCCGTGAAAGACGCAGGCACAAAAGTATCACTGTCTTACTGTACAATAAAACGAAGACCAAAACAATAACCATCCACACTTGGTTGATATCCCGACGTGTCGTACTAAGCGCTTCTCCTCCACTTTTATTATGCGCACAGCCGAAGTGTGGAACTCTCTGCCTGCTTCTGTTTTCTCACTCACATTTAACCCGCCTGCCTTCAAAGCAAGAGTGAACAGGCATCTTCTGGGCACGCTCGTTCCATCATAGACCTCATCCATCACTTTCCATCAGGCGTGATCGAGGTCAAGAGCAGGCCCATTTTGTAATAAAAAAATAAAAATAAAAAACACAACAAACATCCAAGCGATTGCAGCAATCACGACCGATTTGCTGTCTATAATTGAAGAGTTCCATTGTATTTCTCCGAATAACACCATCAGATCTTCACCAATCAGGACCACCGCGAAGTAATTTTCTTCCAAACAAAAAAAGAATCATCGAAATCGGTTCACAATTGCCGAAAAAAAGACCGAACACACACAAAAAAAAAACTGACGAATTGATAACCTCCTCTTTTTGGAAGTCGGTTAAAAACAATTAAAATTAAAGTGTCTTTTTGAAATTTAAAAAATAACAGCTTTTTACTGAATGTTTAAGAAAATACAGTAAGGTCAAGGTGGGGAAGTTCGTCTACGGGGGAACACCATACAACGTCTTTGTAAGCTGTGTTTGAATAGCTACGACGTTGGTAGCTCGGTCGGTAAAATAGAGTCACTATTTGGTCCTACCTTCAAATTATAGATGACGCTGTGTTGAGTTTAATATCAAAAATCGGTCTCACAAATTTTTAGTAGCTGAAAAGTTGATACACGAGTTAGTGTGTCGAAGTTTTACCTAACGTGAAATGTGAATATCAACAGATTTTTACATATTGTAGTGGTAAGTGTCTAGCTTGTATTACTTTTAATTGTTTTATTTTATTCAAATCGAATTTAAATCTATATTTACAGAAATATTAGTTGTGATAAAAACTAAACCTAAAAATTCAATAGTGGGGTAAGACTGTCTAGTAATTTAGGGAAAGGCCGTCATGTGCCGATCTTGCCCCAAGGCAGATGTTGTTAACCTTTTTTAGTTTAAGCGTTTTATTGATAATTTTTTTGTTTCTTTTTAGGATTTTAGCAAATATGTCTTTCACAAACCGCTCTGAAAGAATTTTAGAGATCTTAGAGGAATCGGACTCCTACAATGAAATGTATGAAGCTTCAAACAACGAAGACGAAGATCACGTACCAGAGTGCAGCCAAAGTAGGTAGTGGGACGGTATAAAATGCAAGCGACACAAATGTAAACTTGGACTTATCAAGCTTGGATTCGTCAGATGTTGTTGATCTCTTGACCCTTCAATTGGAACTACACCAACGTTGCTTCAAAGGAAAGGATGGAACATGCACTGAACAAAAGAATCACAGATTTCGCGGAAGCATCCTCTGATGAACCTCCCCGGCAAGTTCCTGGGGTTTGTAGGAGATGTCAGGTGTGTCCTTCAAAAAAGGATAAGAAAACTAGCCACACTTGCAATGCTTGCCAGATATACATAATATGCCCTGATTACATCCCATACTGCGAAAATTGTTACAGTTCCATGGCTAGGTATGAGGAAACTGAAGTTTAATTACCTATATGTATAATTGAAGCTCACTAAGTGTGTATGATCTCTCTATTAGTGAATTAGATTTTTGTTTTGTTATTTTAGTAAGTTTTCTATAATAAAATATAAATAATTACTCAAGTTGTGTTTTCAAAGTTGATTTACATTTTTTTTCTCAGAAAAATGAATAAAAGTCGATTTTATGAATATTTTGGCATTTTTGTTATTTTACCCAATAAACAGTAACACAAACTAAAACATGATCATTAAAATAGCCTGATATCATTACACAACATTTTGAAAAATGCTGATAAACTTTGGGTCACCATGACCCGGTGTCAAAGTCAGCGTTATTATTTTTACGTAATTGGCGCTGGGTTAAATACCCTCTGGATCTGGTTTGTATCATCTAAATACCAAAACGTATTGAAGTTCAAATTGCATTTCACCTAACAAACATACTTACATTTAACCTACAGTCAGAATATTCAAATTTAATTTATAAAAAAAATACTGATTAAAATGTTGACAATCCCTGCACTTGCAAATATACCGGTCTTACCCCACTTCATGATTTTACCGCTGTAGATTGTGATTACTACCTTATTTCATAGAACTTAAAGCATGTATTTGATTAACGTTTATTTTCGAATATTTACTGAATATGACTGCTGCAAATATCTATCAAATTACAAACAAATCATGCATATGACGGTCTTGCCCCAATTACTCGGGAAAGACCGTCTAATATCTACCTTTAAAAAAACGCGGTTATTTTCATATTGGCATTGGTTACATTGATGTTTGTAAAAGTAACTGATAAATAAGGAATCTATAATCATCATTAATATGCAAAACATACAATTAGGTAAAAAAATCAGGCAGGGGGGTTCATCAAATCCAATTTGCCATAAATTATGCCGCCGGACTTCGCCACTTTGACCTTACTTAAAACAAAAAACACATTTTTTTAAATGTTTGTTGTCTGTCTGTTTGTTCCGGGTAATCTCCGAAACGGGTGGACTGATTCCGACGTTACTTTTAATGGCAGATAGCTGGTGATACAAGGAGTAACTTAGAATACTGAAAATGATTTTAATTTTGATTTAACTATGTATTTAAAAACCATAGCCGAGTGTGGTGAGTACTTAGCTACTCATCTGATTTTAAGTAGACACTCAACGACAAATAAGTAGTGTTGATACACTTTTTCTGTGACTCTATTGAATTTATCTTGTATCTTTCAAGCAGTGTATTTAATTGTTGGTGAGCCAAATAACCCAACCCAACCCGCACTGGGCCCGCGTGGTGGATTATAGCCCATTCCCTCTCATAAAGAGGAGGCCTGTGTCCCAGCAGTGGGAACATTAATAGGCTGATGATGATGATGATGATGAGCCAAATAAATAAAGTAGAAATAAATAAAATAAATACTTTTATTTTAGAAAAAGGAAAAGCGTGCAAAAAAAAACCCGTTAAATTGTTAACAAAATCCGAGTCAAATTGGGAAGTAATATATTTACAATAATTTCACGCTGACGAAGTTCGCGGACAACAGCTATTACTGTCTAAAAACTTTAATTCACTAACAGACAACGCATAACCGTTGAGTCTAAAATCTAGAAGCATAAAATGTTTTAAGGGTGTTTTAATTCATTACAAAATAAAACAAAAATGAGCACTTCACACTTCGAGCTTCTTGATCCGCTAAATTAATATAGGATGAGAGTTTGTTGCCCATGAGGCCTCTGCTGCTGCTGTATGACCCACCATGGCCATTTATTAGGGGATCATTCCCACTAGTTCTACTACACAGTTCCACGGTAGAACTAGTGGGAATTTTTTTCCCACTAGTCCTACGATTTCAGTTGGTACAAAATCGCGTAACTAGTGGGAACAAAAAGTCCCATTAGCGCTAGATAATAGGCACCTTAATAGTATCACAGTTCATGGCTTACATTTCCTAAACAGCATTCGCAATCTTTCAGCTCATATCTACAGGGTAGATGACAAAAAAAAACCAAAAAATACTGGACACATTTCTTCTTTTTTATGGAACAAAAAATGAGGAGGATACAATGCGTTGAAAACTCGTGTGACGTGACATTTGAGTACATTTTTTACTCAAATGTGACGACACAAGTCCCAACCTCACCTCGCCCCCATACGTTTTATCTTCGTCAATTTATAATAATTTGATAAAACAAAAAACTGAAGAGGTGAAAGAGGAGCTCGTGGCTAAATACTAACAGCGGCTCGGGTCGATCGTTAGGTTAAGCCGTGCTTGCCTAGGTTGGTCTGTGGATGGGTGACCACCCATTACATACCGAGTTTCCTCCGTGCCTCGGAAAGCACGTTAAGCAGTTGGTCCAGGCTGTCATTTGTAGATCTTTGACAGTCGTTAGGTAGTCAGAGGCCCAAAAAGTCTGACAACCAGTCTTACCAAGGGGTATCGTATTACCTGGTACTAACTGGGTTGTGGAGGTCAGATAGGCAGTCGCTCCATGTAAAATACTGGAATAAATATTCAGCTGCGTCCGGTAAACTGGAAGCCGACCCCAACACAGTTGGGAAAAGGCTAGGCAGAAGATGATGAAAACAAAAAACACGTATCCAATATTTATGGATAATCTAACTGACGGACTAAACAGAATTATATTTTTTTTTAGTCAGTCATCAAGTTCAATAGGGATATTGAACTTCTGATAAATCTGCAGCATATAGGGTTTTCCGTTTTTATTACGGTCTTGTGGCCTGTATTTCATTTCGTATCATTTGATTCTTGCTATGACGTCATAGGGGGCGGGGTTTCAGCAACCGGAGGCTTTTTGCTGAAATTATTTATTGGCTTGATATAGGAGTTTAACTCGGTCATGTAATTGGTCAACACACAATGTGAAACTACTGTTTTGAAGGTAGTTATTACTATTACTACATAATTTATTATAAAACAAAGTCCCCCGCCGCGTCTGTCTGTCCCTATGTATGCTTAGATCTATAAAACTACGCAACGGATTTTGATCCGGATTTTTTTAATAGATAGAATCATTCAAGAGGAAGGTTTTAGTAGGTATATAATTTGTTACGCGGGCGCAGCCGCGGGCATCAGCTAGTTTTAATAATAAATAAAACTTAGTGCTCGAACAAAACGAGTCTTTGTTCCTAGAAAAAGTTCATAATAAAAACGTCATTGGTGTCGATTCTATTGTGCACAAACTAAACTTAATTTAGGCTATTGCTATCTTTTACTAAAAGGCAGTGCGCGAAAAGGACGGCTATAGCTATGAACTAAGTTAGAGATGTCAAACTAGTTTATGCCTTGCGCTTCACCGTGTTTTTAGTCGACATGTTTTTACACCCTTCATTTGTATAGAAATATTAGTTCCAACTTTGACAGCTCTAAATTACGTACGTGATTTTCTCGTTTTATTAGAGAGAAAAAGATAGCAATAGCCTAAATTAAGTTTAGTTTGAGCACAACAGAATCGACACCATTATCCTATATTCTTCTTAACCTTTATTTCGCAATAACAACATCTCCAAGTCGACCTGACCTTCGCATCAAATATCGGCAAACTCTCCCCAAAAACAAATTATAAGTACATCCTACCCCCTTCGAGTCGCCCCCTACCATCCACCCCGTCCCACATCCACCCCATTTGCATACCATCCCGGCAATACACAGCAACACAAATTATCCCTGATATATGATAGCAGCGTTTTTTCCGTCCTACATACTCAATAATATAGGCCAGGAGCTCGACGAACACAAAAAACTCCAAGTGAATTACTACTAGTAGTAATTTCCGCCTAGCTGGAGGTTAAAAAGTGAGGTAGGTCGGCATTTGAATCTGAAACTCGCTATAAAACTTAGAAGGTTACAAATGCGTAAATCGTAATTTATTTTGTTTTCTAGTATGAAAATTAGATGTGGAAACATTTTGTTATCGCTGCAGACCGAACGGTGCCTGTTATTTTGAACTGTATATCTTGTTTCATGGTTATTGCTTAAGCTGCGACGTAATAGCATTTTAAGTAAAGTTCAGTGGCAATTAAAGTTTTAAAGGCTCATTACGACGTAGAACATCCGCGGAAGGAAAAAAACAAAATAGTTTTAGAGGAAAATACAAATGTCAACACGATAAATAGTTATTGATATATGCTTGCAGTTTATTGCTCTAAGGCAATTAAATCGAAATGAATATTCGTAAATGGCCGCCGATAAAATCTATATACGGCATCGCAAGTATAATCGGAACTCATTAATTCACTTTACATTGTAGCCGCTGTACGAAAATAGGCTAAGATTATTGCGATTCAGGTCTCGTCCACCACTATTGTTCATTCCGGAAGTCTACAACAGTTCCTCTTTTTAAAGAAAATGTTCGTGCGTTTGTATTCCGAGCCACCGCTGGGGGTAGCTCTAGTTCTCAGAACGACAATGCATTTCCTTTGTTATTTTAAAGTCTCATTTGGCGTGTATGCGATACATATATGGACTATTTACGACCGCTGTGTCAGTGACGAAGCGTATAATTTATGTATGTCCTGTTATAGCCTAGACAGAGAAAGTGTATACCGAGAATAATATCGCTTTCTAGCCAGATCAAGTTTTTTATCTTTTATGTCTGGCTGTTATCAAACGTTTTAAACGAAATATCGCAGTAGAATAAAATGTCAGGCAGTTGAAATAATCAATGGACGCTACTTAAATAATAATCTTTAAAAAATCATAACCAGACGCGGATACCAAACTAGTCAGAAAACGATTAATTATGCTATTTGATACAGACGAATCTTGCGCATGGTTAAAAAAATAAACATTTTCAAAGGTCTGAGATTATGTATGAGATATACGTATCTAGAATCTGATTGAATTGCATCAGTGGCAGACAGCCTTGTGCGAGGACGTTCACGCCACCTAATACATGCGTCTGCGCCGACCGCGACAGTTGTTTTCGCGATCATCGTGTGCCGTTACACAACCTGTGTTTGTCCGTCTGTGTGTTCCTAAAACCGAAGATTCACGATCGCGCTCGACCCTCGGCCCGGAAAATTATTAATTGAAGCATGAACGCTAGTTTGTTTTCAAACTAATGTGTAATTTTTGTTAGTCTATCTTTAGCGTTTTTTCTACTGGATGCTAAAATGTAGATACTGCGCAATTTTGTGTTTAGATAGTATAAATTACTTTCAACTTATTACTTTTATTCGAAAATAGTCATTTGCAAACATGTTTTTATTCTAGAAAATACCCATTCAAATATTTTATCGTGACAAATTGTGTTTTGACTACGCAAAATGAATGATTATAATCCTAATGATGTCAAGAATTTATAACTTGATTAGAATCCGAGATGAATGTAGCGAAATTGTTTGCTAGATCCGAGGCCTTATTTGTGAAACATAAATTAAGGGACCGACTATATTTTGTAATCAAATTTTGAATATTTTATGCGAATTGAACTGTCTTTGATAAATTAATGAAGGCGAACATTAGGTTTTTATTTGTTTACTACGCGGCCTACGTATTTCTGGGAATTGTCTCATTAATTATGAAAAATGTCTATTGATTGACCATTAACCGGGCATATTTTATGTTATAACATATTCCCATAAGGCTATGACTAACCGGACCGCACCTCAGCAATTAAACAGGACATAACATAAACTATCGACTCCTTGTCTCCTCGACTAATAACCTTTATTATGCCACGCAAAACTTCTTTCAGAGATGAAATGATAAATTCCCAGAAAAATGTTTACACACAGGGGCAAAGTAAATTATTTATTTATGGCAAGAGTCTTGTATAATATCCACAATGTTAAACAACTTGTACAAAGTAGGGATAAATCCTGAGTTTATGAGTGAAATGTATTCGCGTTTAGTCTTGTCGAGAATGTGGTATAAAATTCCCTTATGATGGACAAGATGAAGCACATAGTATGTTTTAACCATGGATTGTAGGGTTAGGAAACATCATGACTATTCATGACTTAGAGGAGTACAAAGGCACTGCCAGCTCATCATCATAATTACTATCATAAGTACATCCAAAAGATTGTGAGGATTTAAGGATGTGTGTTACTCTTTCATGCAAAACCTACTGATTTCGATCATGGCGGCCATCTTAAAAGAGACTAGAAATCGACGCAGGAAGTATCTCTCACTGTCATAATCCGATGAGGCGGCAATCCGACACGACTGGAGAGATTAGGCGCAAGACCAATAACTTCAAATGCTCAAGACTCGGTGGTATCATATCACCAACTTCCAAACTCCGGACAAGTCGGGTAAAACTATTTATCTCAGCTAGATAAATTAAACTTAGCCAGAGCATCTCCAACAAACCCGCCTCCTCCTAAATCAAGATGCCAAGCGAGTACACAATGGCCCATGACTTATAACTTTTTAACCATAAGTCATTACTCCACGACGCATTATCTTCCTCATGTAGCTCATCAATAATTCATAGACCTATGACGTCACAAGTCGGGGGTGTACTGACGTCACGGCATCCTGTAATGCCTTCCTGTGCGATGAAATATGCATTCTTACGGATTGTGGGCAGAATTTGCGATGGATCAAAGATGTCGGCGTATGTTCTTACGAGTTGTTCTGAATAAATTACTTTTCGCAGTTGTTGTTGTAGATTTGGTTCATATCGATTTAGGAATTATTGAACTAACTCAAACATCACACCTGTTATTCTCAAAGGGTCAGCCAGAGGTGTACCGGTCTACATTTCGTTAGTTGTTTTCCAGGCCTAAGTTACTATGTCATGTCATGTGTGTATTATGAGTGCCTATTGCCATCAACCGGGCAGAAAACCAGGCTTCGTGTTACAGCTAAGAAAGTCCTGTCAGGGTTAGGGCATAACCCTATAACACTGATCACGGGATCGAACCAAAGAATTCATGCTCAGCACTTGAAGCAAGAACAACAATTCAGTCGAGCTATTGGTTTACCCTTAAGATGTTTGGCGTGCATACCATAATCCAACTTTAATTTGGAAATTCCATCCACAAAACATCTAACTCCTCGAGCAAAAACCTCCACAACACTAAAAGAAACGTTTCCCTTGCGCAAGAGTAACAAAAACTGTCGCACTCTCATCAAGATCAATGCACTGCGCACGCGCTTACGTCATCGAGTGCAGCGAGCTCATTAAACAAGGCAAGTTGTTTAGGACCATTTAGTTTGTTTGTGAACGTATTGAATAACATAAGCCGTTTGAATTCCTATCTACTTATGTTTCTGCGTAGTCCTTGCTTGGAACATAGTTCCTAATTGTTATAATAGGTTTCTACAGGAATGGTTATTAAGCTCATTGTAACGAGGACATTCTAGGAAGGACTATCTGATCAATAATAGTACGAAATGTAAGCAACAAGAGATGTGACATCCACCGACCTGCACTGGGCCCGCGTGGTGGATGATGGCCCATTTCCCCTGTCAGATAATTAGGAGGCATGTCAGAAAGTAAATCAGGTTCTCTGCAGCTACCGGGCACTCATTTTTGTTATTAATGACTAGCGGACATCCCGCGGTTTCACCCGCGTAGTTCCTGTTCCCGTGGGAGTACGGGGATAAAATATAGCCTATGTTACTCAGGGTGAATGTAGCTTTCTAATGGTGAAAGAATTTTTGAAATCGGTTCACTACTTCCGGAGATTACCCCTATATACATACAAACTTACAAACAAATGTTACCTTATAATATTAGTATAGACAATGACCTCAGATGTGTTTCGATTTTAAAAGTGATAACATGATAGTGAAATTGTAGCTACACGAGATAATAAATGATTATGATTTTAATTTTCCTAAGGACACATTTTAGGTCCTAGAAGTAGGAACCTACCTATGTCGAGTCCCTGTTTACCAGACCATTGCACTACTCGATAGACCAAAATGCCAATTCAGACTCCCCATTAAAAAAACATTAACAAATCTAGCTATAGTACTGAATTTAAGGACGAACTCAACGATGAAAATAAAACTTCAGCTACATAGTTCCGTCAAATTAAAGTTGAGGAAAAATCCGGCCTCCGCGCACATTGATCAAGATCATTGCACTGCGCGGTTACGTCATTCTGTGCGTTAGTCGAACGATGCAACTTATTTTGTTTTGTTGTTAGCTTTGCATAATTATATAAGCTATATGTGTATTTTATTGTAATATAAGTTATGATATGTGAATGAATTTACGTGATTGGATTGTTCATGAATTCGAATGATTCATTGTAGGTACCTATATAGGTTTTGTATTTTCAGTCTACATTCATTATTTCCACTGGTATGGCTTTACTTCCAGATTTTAAGGGGTACGCTTAACATAAATTGCTAGGCCTTAAACTTTCTTTCAAAATCGTCATTTGAATCCTTTTCCAAAAATATATTTATTATCCGGGCCGACTGTTTGATCGTTATTGTAGACTAGCTGACCCGCGCAACTTCGTCTCCGTCACATAATATAGCTTATAACATGTAATTTTGTGCTTTCAATTATTTTGTGCATTCAATTACGAACAAAAACCTCTTAAAATCAATATTGCTTACCTTTCATAACATACGGCGTGATAATATGTAGCCCAAAGCCTTCCTTGGTTTACAAAGAACATTTTTGCTGAATTTTAATACAATCTATCCAATAGTTTTGGCGTGAAGCCGTACCATACACACAGACAAACAGACAAAAATTCTAATAAAAGTCATTTTTTGTCATCAGTTACGTTTTTCTAACAAAAGCCACTTACTATTTCTCGAAAATTCTCAATGTACAGTTTTTCTTTCGTTACTGTTTTATTATAAGTATAGATTTTGACTTTCAAAGTGGGGAAAACATGGTAAGGTGCCATCCAGTTCAGGCCGTGTAACTGAATGCCAGATACGTAGGTATATCCTTTGCGTGTGCGCAGTAGACTATGCAAACTACATAAAAATAGATTATAAAAGAAACCCAAACTACCCTGTCAACAATGACGTCATCTTCAGCTCCACAGTACATAATATTACTCTGTGGGTAAACAGGAGCGCTCGAAAGTGTTGCCCGTTAATAAAAAGCGTGACACAATCGCACTCAGGCGCAGTCTCGTTAAGATCATTGCACTTACTGACGTCATGATATACAGCACTGATTTTTAAAGTGTGCACCATTTAAATCGAAGTAGGTATTGTGTGGTTTGAATGTTGATAGTTTCGTTTTAATTTATTTTTTTGGGTGTTTTAAAGCCTTTGGCGAAAATTATGTTGGTAAAGTCATGGCCGTAGGATGGTATTTGGTAGATAGGTAATATTACTTGGTTTTATAATATATACCAGATATCAAATTCAAGGTTGCAATCTAAGTTAGGAAATCCCTGTGAAAGTGGGATTGTTTTATAATGAGGCGAAAATTTTCTTTTTCTACCCTTGCGGTCGGCTTGTTGGACATTCAATTACCTACAAAACAAAATTGTTTCTGCGTGTCGAGCCGCAGATTAAATCCATCAAAATTAGGAACTTAAGAATTAAACTTAATTGCCACGAAAGTCCAAAACATTGTTTTAACCACAAAATCATCAAATTAAGTAATAAAGCAACATTAAAACAAGCTATACCTACCTACGATGTATTACGCACAAAATGAGTCTCAATTTTGTGCGTAACCAATCAATTATTTATATCTGATATTTAATATCATAAAATTTACTTGGTGAAGGCCACGGTATAAGGATAAAGCCATTCCCTACGTTTTAAGGGTCATCACGGCCGAAGGCATAATAAAAAAACACTAGATCTTATCCGCAGCTTTGCTCACGCCGTGGTTGAAAAACTCCTAAAATATTTTTTCAGTAAAAGTTACTTCAGGGGATCATATTACCGAAATAAAAAACATCCTAATCTTACCTGGATAATCTTACCTGGACTATTTGTGTGCCGAATTTTATCGAAATCCGTTCAGTCGTATTTAAGACATGAAAGACCGACAGCCAGACACTCAGACAGGATTACTTTCGCATTATTTCGAGGATTAGTAACATTTAGTATGTATGTAGGTCCCTACATTGTATTTACCGTTTGAATTGGGATAGTTGCAAGGGGTTTAAAAACGAGGGGAGGACTTGTCTGGACCAGAACACTGTAATGAGAATGAGGCAGATGCTTTATCTGTATTGTGCAATAGATGGGTTGGAGACAACTTGACTTGGGCTTACTTAGGAATTTATTCAGGTTGGTAACGTCCCGGGGATTAATTCTAAGACACAAATTTCTAAAAAAAAACACTTTATTTTGGGCCTGAAAACCCAATTTATTTTCAATTAATTGCCAAATTCGATTTTTAGTTGCTTTGAAATCAATAAATAGTTGAGTAATTGAGTTGAATAAACAGTGACGTCACAGTTTGCTATTGCCATACAAAATCTATGAGAGAACCGCGTTTTGACAGCTCTTATAAAGTATCTCAATAGATTGGTGTGCCATCTACCCCATTGCGCAATACCTACACGCTGACCGCCCAATCCCTGTGCTTTGTACAATTTTCATTGCGGTTTTTACTTGGTCCAGAAAACATTTTTTTTATCACAGTAATGAACAAGGAATTTCCTTCAAATCCTTCTTAAAGTACGTATATTTATACTTACGCAAATGGGCTGCGGATTATGTGAGCGATAGGAATCCATTCTGGTTAGTAGCGCCGAGTAAATAACTTATGGAGTGTGTTGTACCTTTCGAGGAAATCATGGAAACTATACTGTAGCGTTGGTAAACTCTTTCATAATAATATTTTTGGAAAGTTGTCAACCCTGCAGGTCTCAATTATTATTTTATATTTATAAGCGTAACAAAAGAACACCGCTCGATTTTATTGCCAGACTATAAAAAATATAATTTTATAAGCCTGCTTCAAGTGCCAGCATTAGCTAGATTGACCAGTTAATGCCCGGAAGAGCTGAATGTTACGGGCAAAGTTAATAATCGCCACATAAATCTTAAGGTATAAAATATAATAACTTTTTCGTCATTAAATAATTATTTTTATGGCTCAAGAATTTTATTTTCGTTCGGTTTTTATTTTCTGGTATTCAATTTGAGTTAACCTGTGAACGGCCTCGGTTAAAGGTTATATTTAAAGCGCTGTAATCAATTAAAGTAAAAGTTTTATTCATAAATAGCGGACGTCACGCGGTTTCACCCGCGTAGTTCCCGTTCCCGTGGGAGTACGGGTATAAAATATAGCCTATGTTACTCAGGGTGAACGTAGCTTTCTAATGGTGAAAGAATTTTTGAAATCGGCGCAGAAGTTTTTGAGTTTATTCATTACAAACATACACACAAAAATAAAAATATTTCCTCTTTATAATATTAGTGTAGATTTGAGTAGTTTTCTGATACTGATGTTATTCCTTTTACACCATTGATAAGACCCTATTTTGGTTCTAATATTACGCTGATTCACGTAACAAGGAAATTGCTGTATGTTATTGGCATTTTCAGAATTCCGTTGTCAACAGTTGAGTGCCTTATTATGATGAAAACGGTCCTTAGGTACTTGTCATCTGAGCAATGAATTTCTTTCATATGGTCGAAACAGAATCCCTTATTTAAAAACTAAGACATATCATTCTCCTTAACAAAAAATTTGCAAAAATCACTAAGACAAATTGCTGTACACAGTGACTTTTAGCAAAAACGTTGATTCTATTTCAATTACGTCCAACTTATACCAAATAACTCCGCAGCAAGCTTAGCGCAAGACCAAATACTAACAAAATACCAGCAGATAGATACACACACACAAACAAATAACCAAACACACACATAGAAAGCCTGCAGCATTCCTTCCGCTGTGCGAAATGTCCACTTATTGATGTAGGTCAGTGTTGCTATGCTCTTCACTCCTTTGACTATTGATCTTTTGTCTCGTTCACACCGGGACCGGCCGGTCGAAGAATTTATTGAACGAGTTAGCTTGTTAGGTCTGCAACTTGCATTGCTTGGGGAATGTATTATGACATGCGTTTGTGTTTTCGTCTTTTTGCGCAGCAAAAGGGTTGAGTCAACTTGCTTGGATCAGTGTTTCAGTCAAAAGGGTAGCATGGTATTGTGTCTTTACGTGTTGATGGAACTCCAGATGGTCTGGAAATGACAATAGGGAAGATGCATAAATTTTCTTTTGTTTATTTCGATACGGAATGTTAAAGTACTATCAAAATAATGACAAAAAGCGGAAATGAGACATAAATCGGCCAAATAACACAAAAGTTATAACCATTTAAACTTTTGTTTCTATCTCTTTCTAGATAAACGGAATTTAGTATGGATTTTGTACGTCGATGCACAGCAATGACGTCATTCGTGTTACCGGATCTCTCTGTCTAATCAGCAGTTTCAAATGCTTATAACTTAGTATTTTTAATAGATATTTAAAAAATAATTCCACTTGGCTATTTCTGATGTTAATACGCTTTGTTTAGAGTGATAAAAAAAAATCATGCATCTTCCCTAATGGATTGAGTTGGATAGGTCAGGATTTCGTGACGTTTGAATTTTGTTTTTGCATCAACTCTTCGAAAGGGGCGGGACACTTACTCTTTGGTAACTGCTTTGGTCCAACAGAGGGAATACCTACTCGAGTGCGAAAGCCGTATCATCAAATTTTGTTTCTTCGAAAACCTTTCAACGACGTCTCTATACTGCGAGGCCTTGTTAAATCGACGTCTTGTTACTCAACAGAGTAATGTGGAAGACTGTGTACCGTAATAATACCATTAATTAGTAAATAATGTCGCTGTCTGTTGGGAAATCTGCTATTCTTCTTATTCTCAGAATTAAAAAAAATAAGGAAGTAAGAAGGGCAGGCATTTTGTAACATGTTTATCCTTACTTGGATGTTCTTCTGATTCCAAGTCTTAGGTATTTATGACAAGTATTTCGAAATTGGAATTTCCCATTAGCAAATTTTGCATGTTAAAAATAATGAATCTACTACTTACTTATAATTGGAATAAATAATAATTTAATATTATACTATAAAAGGTGTAAAACACCGAAATGCACTTGTTCTCCCCGTCATTGCGATCATTTTTTTGTTCTACACCATACCTGGGAACCTTCTAGTTACGGAGATATTGGGGGTCAAAGTTCCAAATTTTTGGCAAGTTTTTAAAAAAATACTTACTTACAAGTTTTTAATGTAAGATTTTTACTTTAAACACCTTCACGACCCCCGTACTATTCAATCAATAAGTATGTACTTATATAATTGTACTTATATACTATTCAATATATAAGTACAATGTTTTGATTGCGTTACATTGAGTTCTACCACAAAACATGATTTTTCACCCCAAAAAAAAGTCGTTTCCCAGCAATAATTTTTGCGTTGGCGTAAAGTTACTTAGTTTGATGTACAGAATGCTTCGTTGACGGCTTTGTGATGAGGTCTTTTACAGCCTGCATGATGATGTATGATTTTACAATTTTATTGTGGACTCCATATCGTTTATTTTGATAACAAAAGACCGGCTGTGTCCAGCATTTAGAGGTAGGTAGATATATCCCTAAACCTATCTGTAGGTCCCATTTTCCATTTTCAGCATTCCGAAACTAAACTAAACAAAATGGCCAGCACTTTGTTATAAACTTTACGTGTTACAGCTTTGACCACAAGCGTAAAGGTTTAAATTGGTAAATAGAATTAGTACCTTATAGGAGGGTAGTTTAAAGTTATGATAGTGTTGTTTTAATTACAATTAGAGCTTTCGTTGACAGAAGGGCTAGATGTTTTATGAGCTAAATTGGAGGTTTTCAAATGACCCCTTCACAGGGGTCATTTGAAGAACTTTTACGTGATGGATCTATTATTGTATCTTGAAATTACTGTTTTTCTATGGAAAGAATGTAGGTACTTAAATATATAGAACTAGCTGACGTCCCGCGGTTTCACCCGCGTAGTTTCCGTTCCCGTGGGAGTACGGGAATAAAATATAGCCTATAGCACTCACGAATAATGTAGCTTTCTACCAGTGAAACAATTTTTAAAATTGGTTCATTACTTCCGGAGATTACCTCCTACATACAAACTTACAAACAAATGTTACCTCTTTATAATATTAGTATAGATGTATAATCCTTAAAAGTAGGTATATTAAAGTACTTACTTATTTCAGTGGCTTGCTTACGGTGGAAGTATCTAGTCACACGGATCCATAAGGACTTTTTTATTTCATTGATGCATCATCTGCCTACGCTTTTCTATGCCTAGCAGTAGCGAAGGGTCAATTTTTGTAAGAGGTAAGCCGGAGTACATAATTATCTGTCTGTGATTATATTATTTGTCTCTATAGGCAACGCCGGAACGTCGCTCTACGCGAGACACAATGGCTTTTTAATTGTGTATGTAATTACGGCATACGAGGGGAGCTTAAAAATAAATAGAATAGTTTTAAACATAATTAATAATTATAGAAACAGTCAGCCTAACAAATAGGGTAAGACAAAGTATTGTATATAAAATTATCGTCGATAGAACTAAACGCACACGCGCACACTCTTGAATGTGTCCAGTGACGTTATTGTCTTGTGGTAGTGACAAGTCCTTGCTTTGTTACGTGACAATTTCTTTCCATATGCTGTATTTATCGTTATTTGCCTTCTTATTTTACTACACTACCATCCTTAAAGCATCGATTCCCTAAATTAGTAATCCCTATTCACTAAATTGAAATACTGTCTATAATACTGACTGTGCCATTTTCAAAGGGAATCCGGTAGGAATCGAGTTGTATGGATCCTTCGCCACTGATGCCTAGCTATTTCTAGGTATAATTATACTATATAAAGCTCGATTACCACTCACTGACTCACTGACTCATTGACATAATTGTTCTCCCAGATGGTGGATGGGGAGGTGGGTATATTTTGACAGATTCGTAAACAAGTAACTCCCGCGAGTATGGGAAAAGTGCCAAACCTCCCCTTTTCGCCCCCCTTCCTCCCCCTCCCTATCGTATCTCGGAAACAAAGAGACCCGTATTTTTCGTTTTTTACGGATTCGTATAGAGGAGGCTCGGAGAAGTAAAAACCAGTTTTCAAAATTGACCCCTTTTTCCCCCTTCTCCCCCCTTTAGGCGGATCTCGGAAGTTGAGAGAGTTGGAACATTTTTTTTTTCAGATTCATATAAAGGGGCAACGCGATAGTCAAATTCATTTTTCGAAAAACGCCCCACTCTCCCCCACTTCACCCCCCCCCCCTTTTCACCCCTTTTTTTTCTACTGAAAAATGTTTTAATTCTTACCTAAAACTATTGAGGGGCGTTGAAATTAAAAATTTGTAAACCATTTCCTCCCCTCCCCAACCTCCCCTAAAACTGAAAGGGCTATAACTTCGTAACGGTTAGAGATAGCCATTGGGTGTTTTAACAAATATTATAGTGGGCGTCGAAACCTGTCTGGTGGTAGGTAGGTTCTGAGTGGAGCGAACCTGCGAGACCGAGTGGAGCGAAGGGTCCAGGTGGCGAGCGAAGCGAGCCGGCGACCTCCGCAGCGTAACGAAGGTTGAGTGGGTGAAGCGTAACTCAGGCCGACGACAAGCAAACTTTAGGGAATGCTTTTTTTTATGGGTCTCAGTTTTTAAGTAAGGTTTTTTACTTTTATTTTGTTTTTTTTAATATTAATTTTATAATGTTTTAGGGGTTCTTAAGGGTTTTCATACTGATCTAGGGGTAGTTGTAACGGTTTTTCCAATTCGTTTAAGGATTCTTATGGATTCTCAAAATTTATAAGGGTATGGAATACGTCTCAAGAACACGACGACACGCGAGCTGCGCGCAGCTCGCGCACCCAAGCAAATACTAGTTACCTATATAAATACAAATTAAAAACATTAATTTTGTCAAAAGTTGTAGAGTTTGACACAGTCTCGAAGAAAATGTTTCTCATCCCAATATTTTAGATCCCAAATAAACCAACTGTCTAACGTCAGTATCACTCAGTTATATGCAAAAACACCCACCCATACAGCGTTCGACAATGACCTCCAAAATAATACAGTTAAAATATTTTTTATCCCACATGATTGAATCGTATGAGAGGAGCCAGAGAGCCACCCTTCACCTCATCTGAAAGGTTAAGGGCAAAGAGACGCACCCCATTCGTTTATCTACCTGTATTGCCATCTCTCTCACACATGGTCCATGGGGTGCCATGGCAATACCCTAATTGCTTAATTAATCAGAATTAGTCACTAAAGGAAATGCTGTGTGATTTTTCATGGCGTGCATTTATGAATTGACTTACATACAGTTCATTGATTCTGGAGGATAACTGATGTATTTCCTAATGATAATATATAATCATGAATTTCTAATCTTTAAGTCAGTCAGTCAAATCTCTAAGCGGAGCTAAGAGTTGTGTGTACAACAATGCACTTTTGTTTAGGTTACGATGTCTCCTTGTGTGAGTGAACTCAAACTCAAACTCAAAGTATTTATTTCACTTAGACTACTAAGGCACTTTTGAATGTCAAAAACTCAAAACTACAAAAAAAAACAAAGCTACAGTCCCAGTCCTAAGGCATAATAACTTGAGAAAGTACTGTAGTTGCCCATTCCCTAGCGTAGATCTCTATGGAGAAGAACGGGCAAGAAACTCCATGTGAATAGGAGAATTAGTCCTTTTTCAAAGAAAAATACTTTGACAAACTTTTAATCGTGCAAAGAGAAGTTTGTAAACCTGTATGTTGTTGTGTATGTTGGAAGTAAGTATTTATATTCGGATTGTTATAGCACCCACTCTGTAAAATTGTATCCTAATCCGTTTACAAAAGAAAAACAAAAAATCCAGAGAAACAAACTTTTTGAGGCAGGTAACCGTATTGTATTGTAACAAAATTACTTACATAACATACAATTTGGTACTGCGATAATATAATGTTCATTGTATTTTAAATGTTTCAGGAAAGTTCATTACGATATATTTTATATCCCATTTTCTTTTCATAATTGATTGTACACCTAGACTTAAGTTAGCCACTAAGCGGTAATCTGCCGTCTTTGTTGTCAATGTTATGTTTACCTGTAATTGGCAATATGTATTAGAGTATTACCGTTTGATTTAGTTTATGTTAGTGTATGTATGTGCTGTAGGTGAACCTTAGTAAATAAATAAAATAAAAATTACGATATTAAAAACCTGGCAATAATGTTGATAAAAGTTACATTTCCAGAGCTCCTTTGAATACATACTTATAATAATCTTATAATATTAACATAATATAAGATTATTATTTATTACAATTAGTTAGCATGGCTAAAGATCTTTCTAGGATCATCCTAAGCTTTGGTCTCTATAATGTAAATGGCACTGCAAGTTTTAATTGTCCTAATCAGGATTCAAAAGACATCAGTTTTTTACCTGGAAACCTCAATTTCTAAGACCAAGTGGCTATTACAGCGTTGCGTACTTATATCTGAAACGTTTTTCAACAGAATTGACAGGTCATCGGTAGCTTACGTCAATCCAATACATTTTTGCTGACTATTGCTAGACTTCTGTATACACACAAGTCTCCTCCAGGCGTTGCCAAATTCGCCTGTAAAGCCTCTCAAGACCACACGTGCCACGCTAGATACAAATCTAATATTATCTAGTCGAAGTAACCCAACCCAAGGTCACAGATAGGCCTAATTTATTTATACCCCAACCGTTACGTTCTTAGGAAAAGGGGGAATTTTATCTGAGTGCTTAACGCAATTGTCCCCAAACCGGTTGAACCTTGACCGAGTTCGACCCAGTTCGACCAACCCCGGCAAACTGCCGACGTGTTGCAGCCTATAGGAGTGAAGTATGGTGCGTTCAGATGCGAGAACTGTGCAGGGAGTCATTTTAGGACAGTTAGTTGCGCGAGTTAGATGAAGGGGTCATGGTGTAAGACGGAGTTCTTTTTTCAAATCTGTATAGCTGTTTGCTTTTCGATTTTGAGTGAAAAGGAACTCTGCTGATAAAAGTTACGTTGTGGAAAATAGGGTTTTTATAACAATGGTGACGTTTTTGGACATGATAATCAATACTTATGTTACGTGTTTTTCAAATACCATGTTGATTTGCAATGTGCTGTTATGGTGTTCTTTTTGCGTACTAGGTAAGCATTCAGCAAATATCTAATAGAATATCGCTTTTTTGAGGAGCATGAGGTCTTCATGGTTGTCTTTCCAGTTCCATCAAAGTATTATAAGGTTTTTCCATCCGGATTTTTTTTCAATAGCAACTCGAAGTTTTGTATCTTTTCCTGTATTACATGAAACTTGAAACATAACTGGTGAAATTAAGGTAACACTTCTGCTGTCCACCTAATCCTTCAGGAAAATACATGCATGATGTTATGTTATATAGCTTTCACAACACATCCCTCTCAAAGACTACCACAGAAATAAAACCGTAAGCAATATTACTACATAGTTTTGTCAACTGATGCTCAATATAGCGACAATCTGTGGAGTGTCAATATCTCTTTGATATCGATACTTTTACTCCCAACACAATCTGATCAGTGAAACCGGAGTGCTAACTGTTATAGATTGTTTCCAAGCTACCTTTGTTTCTCGTGTCAAAGGAAAACATTTTGTCGTACTATGGACTGTTTCGAAACTATCTGATGAAAGTGTAAACAAGCCGTGTTCAGGTTACATACTTACGCACTCACTAAAGGAAGGTTTCAACTTTATGTCACCAGTTTTTCCAACTCATCATAATGGTTGAAAGATTAAAAAAAGAAATTATAAAAAAGATATTATATTACCTCAAGTTGAGTGTCAAATAAAAATCATATTTACTGTGATAAAAAAAAAAAATTGGAGCAGTCTGTGGGGACTGCCGATAGAAGTGAAAACAAAAAGTACACATGCCCCTCCCCAGTCGTAGCACTGGTTATGCCCCGCGCATGCATATGTGGTGCTACGCCGTAGCGGATGCTACGAGTGCTACGAACGGGTACGAAGCGTGACCGCACGTTACGTTACGTGATGAGTTTAATGTTTTTCCTTCACCCAAAAAGTGCTCAACGCGCCTAAAGGAGTTTTCACTTCAAAAAAACAACAAAACAAAAAACAAGCAAGCAAGAAAACTCTGACACCGGTTTAGGCACTAACCACACGATATAGAAGAAGAAGACTATGATTTAAAATTATAATTTCGAATTTATACGTAAATATTTAAAACACAAATCCACTTGTCACCAGACCGGTATACGTTTTCAGATCAATATATTGGTAATCATTTTCAGAATCCACTTTTATAACAAACCTTTGTAACTTCTTGAGCTAGTAGGAAAGAACACACACTACTTTACCAACATGTTGGTAAACTTGTAAACACGTCTCCAAACTTGCTATCGAAAGTAACCGTGCCTCGAATATGACTAAGACTAAGTTTGTACGTTTTTTTTATCCTCTGAAACTTTTTATTAGTTGATGACAATATCGGGGCTTGTAATTTTGGTCTGTGGGAAGTAGTGTAAGTGGTGTAGGTACTCGTGTTCGTCGGTAAGTTGTGAGCACGTTCGATGCCGGGAAGTTACAATAACGTGGCATTTGTGATGGGAATGTGTGTGTACGTGAACAGCGGTGGTTTGAAAGAGCAGTTTTCTTCAGCTGTGGATGTTGATGATAGGAATGAGAATTTAGCTTCTTCATGGTTGCAGTAGGGTTCCTTGGGATACTAGTTAACCCAATGATATTATATAGTAAAAAGAGGTAGATATCGCACTAGCACGCACAAATTGTTGAGGACAAAGTGACACAATTGTTGCACTTTGATAGCTAGCTATCTCTTTCTATCTTATACGTTCCGTATTATCTATCGCTGTCGTAGTTTTAAATTACTCGCAACGATATCTGAACGCCATTCAGCATGAACATGGCGTATCTTCTTTATAATATCATTGAGTTAACCAATATTCTAATCGATTCTGTTGTGCACAAACTAAACTTAATTTAGGCTGCTATCTTTTACAAAAAGGCAGTGCGAGAAAAGGACGGCTATAGCTATGAACTAAGTTAGAGATGTCAAACTAGTTTATGCGTTGCGCTTAACCGTGTTTTTAGTTTACATGTTTTTACGTGCACCCTTCATTTGTATGGAAATATTAGTTTCAATTAAATTTGACAGCTCTAAATTACGTCCGTCTCTTTCTCGTTTTATTAGAGAGAAAAATATAGCAATAGCTTAAATTAAGTTTAGTTTGTGCACAACAGAATTGACACCAATGTCCAATTAATTAGGTAGGTGTTCAGGCTGCTGATAATTATGTAGAAGGGAGAGAGATTATAAAACATATATGGATACGGGTATTTATCGCGATTTTTTTGTTTTTTTTTTTCCAATGAAGATGTTTTTTATTACGTCCTGATCGGGAGAGAGATTAATTCGGTATAATTTGTCAATTTTATGGTTGTGATAAAACAGACGATTATCATAGGATCATTGATCAACATACCTACTTAATTATTGTTAAATATTTACCAATAGTCAATGCCCAGTTGTTAATAATAAATTGACGTTATATTCTTTTCTTTTTTGTTGAACACAAAGAAGAAGATTTACAAAATTGCGTCGTGTCCAAAGTTACGGAGTAGACAATATAAAAATCTTGAGATAACGACTATTTCTGCCTATCCTCATTTGACATGACAAAGAAACTAACAAGCCCATCATAAATTTAGTTGACTATTGTGATTATAGTCAATACAATACAATAGTTGACTAAATAAACCCGAGATTTAGGATTAAAAAATATATTTTCTATTGTTACAATATAAGCGTAAATGTGGCAGAAATCCTTCTGTAATAATATTTTTTATTCAGTGAAAGACTTTTTTTGTTGACTGTACATTTTCCTCAAATTATAGCCTTGTATGCTGACTTTACAAAATGATAATAGTGTTGGCATTGTTGACATACAGTTAAAATAAACTTCTTTCTATTTTTGATATCAGATCGATGAGTTGAGACTTGAGTCTTACTTCTCTATTAATTTGTGAATGAAATACCAAATTCATAGGCGGCACCTAAACGAACGTCTAAATAATAGCGTTCGATTTTGAACTCTCAGCTCAGTGCGAAAAGGGTAGTTTCCACCATCAATAAATTGCAAATCTATTTAGTCCGTCAGTTAGAGTATTGGAAAATAAGGGACACGTATTTTTTGTTTTTGCAAATCAATGAATATTGACAAAGATAAAGCGCATCAAAACTCGGGAGTTGGGGGGGGGGGGGGGGCGCGTGGCGTCAAAACGCACTAAAAATTATAGCACGGCGCGGCGTGACGTATTGAAAATTTTAAAAGCGTTGTATCTTCGTCAATTTTGGTTTACGTAAGAAAAGAAAAAATACATGTCAAATATTTTTTGATAATCTAACTGACGGACTAATTAGATTTTTTCAGGATACAAGCCCCAGTGTTCTTTATTTAGACATTATTATGAAAACGAGGATAACAGAACACGAGCACAGGTCCATGAAGAAACTCCTCACATATTTTCCTAGTGACTTCATTCTTTATCCGCACAGAAGAATAATGTAAGCACTTTTATTTTGACACATTCTTCTCTTGTGCATAATAGCGGAGTCCTGCTGGGAGCCATGAGAGAACCTTTTATCTATTATTTATTGCATTTTCATGTTAAACCTCCTGCGGGGAAACTTGTACGAAATACTAGTTTCCTACATTTTGATATTTACGCGTCTTTAACAGATCATGAGGCTATAAGCTGAAATATCATGTGCCGTAAGTAATTATCGGAAAACTTAGCCACAAGTCAATCTTTAGGTTAAGCCGTGCTTGCCTAGGTTGGTCTGTAGATAGGTGACCACCCTTATATACCGAGTTTCGTCCGTGCCTCGGAATGCACGTTAAGCAGTTGGTCCCAGCTGTCATTTGCAGATCTTTGACAGTCGTTACAGGTAGTCAGTGGTCTAAAAAGTCTGACAACCATTCTTACCAAGGGGTATCGTATTACCCAGTACTAACTGGGTTGTGGAGGTCAGATAGGCATTCGCTCCATGTAAAATACTGGTATTCAGCTGCATCCGGTTATACTGGAAGCCGACCCCAAAATAGTTGGGAAAAGTCTAGGCAGGTGGTGAGATCCCGGTTTAGGTCCTATTGTTAAACCCGGGTTATCCAGGATATAATACTAGCCATAAACAACTCCATTGCATCCGTCATGTCTCATTGCTGGTAATTAATTATGAGGTCTGTTAGCTTGAGAACACTGTCAATATTTCAATGTATGTACTTGAGGTCATGTGTTCTTCTACCTTATAAGCATCTCTATCAGCGTCATCATAACTACAATTATTTCTGGCTCTGTCACTCCGTCTTCAATCCATCTATCGTTTCTTAGGACTTGCCCTACTTCTAATCCAACGAAGGAAATACAAATAAGGACTAACAAACGGCCTTCAGAGAAAACTACAGTTAGTGGTGGGTGTCGATTCTGTTGTGCACAAACTAAACTTAATTTAGGCTATTGCTATCTTTTACGAAAAGGAAGTTCGAGAAAAGGACGGCTATAGCTATGAACTAAGTTAGAGATGTCAAACAAAAATGTAGTTTATGCCTTGCGCTTCACAGTGTTTTTAGTCGACATGTTTTTACGTGTACCATTTTTTTTTTTTTTTTTTTTTTTTTTTTTTTCGGATGGGAAATCATCAAATAACCCCTCCCGCTCTGGGCGGAGCAGGAGGGAGTGTCAGACTTTTACTGACTAAAACCCATCCATGTTCCTTCATCGCCCTTTGTGTTCCGGGGCCACGGTATCTCTTTCGAATAGTCCCGCAACCCCGGCAGGCATCGGTCCTTACGGACCCCTTCCTTTTTGCTGACTCTCTTTGAGGCGCGCGTGGAACACGAACGCGCCGTTTACGTGTACCCTTAATTTGTATTGAAATATTAGTTCCAACTAAATTTGACTGGTCTAAATTACGTCCGTCTCTTTCTCGTTTTATTACAGAGAAAGAGACAGCAGTAACCTAAATTAAGTTTAGTTTATGCACAACAGAATCGACACCGGAATCCATTCTTTCTTTCTTTGTTGTGTGGCCTAACCTGGTGTCAGTAAATAAATAAATATCGCTGGACATTATGATTACACACAGCGCCATCTAGTGCCACACTAAGCAACGAGGCTTGTGTCGTTGACACCAGATAGTTAAAAAAAAAAAAAAAAAAAAAAAAAAATAATAATTTCATGCTGGTTTCCTCACGATGTTTTCTTTACCGAAGCTAGTGATAATTATACAGACGCACATTCGATTCTATAATTTTATATCCGCTTTATCTATTGGTAAATTATTGTATATCACCCAACCACAAGAGACTCAACTCTTAGGTACAAGTGTACAACCATAGTATAAGCATAATCAGCCTATATGTTCCCACTGCTGGGACACAGGCCTTCTCTCTATGAGAGGGAATTGTCTATAATCCACCACGCGGGTCCAGTGCGGGTTGGTAGATATATGTAGATACTCATACAACCATGAGAATTAATTCCCACAACAGTCCTATTAGTAGAACAGCCTCGAGAAATACACAAACTAGAAGAAAAAAAACTAGAATAATACTGCAAACGTTTTCAGTGAAACACTTTATGTAGATACATCAATGCCATAGTAAAAGCATTACTCTTCCGCATTCACCCAACAATACTACAGACATAAGCGAAAAAAACTCTTTACTACACGCCATAAAAATTTGGAGTAACATACACATATAAACAATAAACCACACGTACAATGAACAACCTTAACACCTAAAAACCAAGGTTGAATTTCATCTAGCATAAAAAATTACGCGCAGTTCGGTAAATATATGTGCGTCAAACAAGGCTATCAAACGATAATGAAACTTGATGCTCTGTAAATAAAGCCTGGAATGGCGCAGTGATGTAATCAGAGGGACATTAGTGCGGAATTGAGGGGTATACCAGGTCAGGTTACAAAAGTCCACAAATGTTTTGTAATAGGTGACCTTGGCCATGAGTAGGGGTTTTATGTATCTTAGTTTAGGGTAAGATTTACTGCTTGGGTTCAAATATTTAACTAGGCATTTAAAGCGGTTCTTGGTTTTGGTACCTATCTAGTTCTCTACTCGTCACAATCATCATTTAATAAATAATCGTATAAATTAGATATTTCTTTGCAATTTGTAAAGAAATACTTTTCATTCAATTATATCTTTTTTGTAACGATACAATTTTGAAGCTGCGAATCAATAAATCATTTAAATTATGTACTTATTTTCTTTATTATTTTAAGACTCAAAATATGATCGATATTAATTCTTCATTAATAAAAAAAGTCAACAAATTACATTACATTTTTAACCGACTTCTTTATTAATTGAGAATTATAAAATTATCAGTCAAATAACTTAATTACTGACATGATAGGTTGGCATTTGGCATCAATCAATTTGGTCATAAATTCAGATAATTATTATTTAGACATTTACAGCGGGCAATTAATAATATAACGGCTTATATCATACGGTACACCTGCCATAGTAGTAACCGTACCTACAAACATACATAAATTCACGCCTTTTCTTATGGGGATAGGCAGAAACTAAAGACCCTGGACATCCTTACATTCTCCCTTTGCTTCGTCCACGATCATACATAAAAAAAAACACAACTTTCCCACAATCCTAGCAAAAAAAAAATGGCAACACCCAAAACAAAATACGGACGTACTCATCACGTGGACCGCGTGCGTGCGAGCGAGACCACACTCAAAACAAGGGTGTAAGACAAGAACAGCGCTAGATAACCTTGACCTGCGCAGTGGAAGCGCACAGCGCCACCCGTCGGTGTATATCGGAACTACAATATTAATAATAAATGGCGCGAGGAATGGCCGCCGAATTTTATCCACAAATTGACATGATACGTGACGTAATAGCGTTAATAAATTGCTTTGTTGAGAAAGGTATTTATTTGGAGGTTTTTTGTTTTAAATTGATAGGTTTATGTTTGTTTTGTTTTATCGTGGGAACGGTGTGAATGGGATCTTGTCGCATTAAGTAATGGACACCGGGTATTGGACCTGCCTACAGACATACAGAGTGAATAATGGTAGGATTTACTTTCTAAAAGGCGAAACTTGTTAGTACATAACTGGTTTCGTTTGCAATAATAGTTAGCCCGTATGGTCCTACTCCTAAGCAAAGACCTCCCCCATCCCTTCAATTTTCTCGATTTTAGCCGGTTCTCACCGGTTCGTGAGGAAACCATCCAAGGCGTCCCACCATCTTCTCGGTATGCCGCGACCCTGTACCTGTCACATGGCTCCAGGCTTGCTACATTCGAACCCACGGCAGCCATGACCTGCCGAGGCACATTTAAGTCTTGCATCTTTATAAGCTGCATCGGCAATTTGCATTCTGGAGCGCAGTGTGGTGTTTATTCTCCGGTCAGTTATTTTAACAATCAGTAAGCTGCGCTCCATCGTACGTTTGGACTTCTGGATGTGGGTCAAAGACCAAGTCTGTGCACCATATGGATGGGGAGAATACACATATGTCCATTAGCTTGCGTTGTAATGGTATAGGTAAATCGCCCTTGAATAACTCCTCCTAATTTTACTTTATTGACTTACCGTGAAATATGCCAACTTTGCCACCAAGGGTATCTTTGCCCTATGAACAATTTTTAAGCAAATCTTTAACGTACAAAAATATCTTATTACTAAGGCAACATTGACTGACTTTGGTGGAAAGTAAGTTATATGACTGGTAACACTAACTATTGTGTGCATTGCTAACTTCAATCAGTAACTTGTTGGAACTCGTCAAGAGCGGTGCTTGTTTTTGTTGGCAAATTTTGGTGCAGATTTGAAAGTAAATTGAACGTGATGGTGAAAACACAGGTTAGTTTACTTTACAATATGTTATAAAAAACGATTTGTAGAGTATTTTATTGTTAGTGTCATTGATGAGTATAATTTAAAACTAAAGTTATAACGATGGGCAAAGTTATCCAGTAATGTTCTGATCTACGATTGACAACATTGCCCGCCATCTAAAAATGCTTAGGGCTGGCACACACGACACTGTGATTTATTTTATTTTATTAAGAGTATTTTAGTACTAATTCAAAGAGGACATTATTTGTTATTGTGAAGGTACACAGTAATTAGTAATAATGTGTTCTCCATACTATTTATTATTGTTTAAACTTTTTTATTATTACTTCTAACACTGATCTGACTTCGTAATATGGTTTATTTCAGAAAAATAAACACAAATCACGAATTCGACAACGAAAGTCAAGACATCAAATTGGATCCAGAATGTATAAAAACTATACAGAAGAAATGTTAATGGATATCTGGACAGATATCGTAATTCCTACAGCAGTCCTATTACGTGCGTGGCTGTTTAATGTTTAAATCCTTATATTCTCCAAAAATTGTTAGGTACACTCTTGATATAAAGTAAATGTCTGCTGAAGTCAGTATTTAATTTTCCTCTTTAAAAGCATTATTTGATCTCAATTGGATTAGGATTTTTTTTTTATTCACATTAATAAAAAATGTTGATGAAACTACTTCTTTTTTATTTAAGTAAGTACCTTAACAAATATTATTCTTTCCAGAAATGAAAAAAAAAAACAATTTAATTTTATTGATATGTGCCAACCCTAGCACTTTCAAAACACGAAATGCAAATTGTATGAAAAAGAGAAAAAAATGTAGGGTTACATTGCCCAGTCATTTTAGTAGGAAACTTTTCACGGTTTCGCTTTAATTTTTAAAGTAAATGCCTTCTTTGCCAAAATTCTTGAACTGAACTTTAATGCCATCTGCTTAAAGGCCATATTTGCGTCAAAAATCAAGGTGGGCAATGTTGTCTATAAGTCCAGGTAACTTTGCCCGCCAACAAAACGAATAAAATTTTGAATTAAATGTTGAAAAATTACAAATTTTGCTACACCAACACATGCACATAATCTTAGAGTAGCAAATTATAAAAGAAAATACTTACGTCCCTATAGAAAAATCTTACGAAAGTTGAAATTATTCGAAAAAAGTGGGCAAAGTTGGCATGTTTCACGGTACATGAATTGATGAGAAGGACATTTTGTGATAGAGATGTAACCGGAAATGAACGGCTATCAAAGATGTTATGTAACGTGATAGGGCGGAAACACGGAAGTGTTCCCGTGAAGATGGCGCAAGACCGTGACAAAAGAAACACTGCCTGCGGTATCTTTTCTTGTAACATATTTCATAACTTCCTGTAACTTTTCAAGTACAAATGCGTAGAATGGTGGTGTATAGTGTTGTATAGTTATGGGTACTTACTAAGTTTGTCCATGTGTTATCAAAAAAACATAAGTAATTATTCTTATTTAATAACATCACGCCGCAGTAAGCCGTGTGGTATCCGGCAGAGTAGAATAGAACCAACCCATTACACTCACGAGTGTCGTATAAGGCGACTAATGTCTGAGGCAGAACACCTTGCGCCTCCGTAGACCAGAGAATGGGCAGCAGCGTTTTCTGTTAGTCTTTCATCACTGCGATCTCCAATCCGCCTGCCAAGCGTGGAGATTACGGCAAATTCCTCCCATCATGGGAGAGGCTTATGTCCAGCAGTGGACGTTATGGGCTGTTGTGTAATAACATCACGCCTGTTGTCCCCAAAAGGTTATACACAGGTGTAGGTACCTAATAGCACACCCACGCTTTGCCAGTTACGTTTCGCCACCAACTGGGCACGAATCCAAACACCGTGGCTGCTACTAAGTAATTCCTGATGGATAAACCCAATAACACTTTGCTCATCCTGGGACTCGAACCCAGAGACCTCATGCTCAGTACCTAGTCGCGCTTGCGACCTCAGGAGCAACGCACTAGGCAATTTCATGTTTCTGAAAATAACACACGGAAAGTAATTCTGACTAGGTAATATTAATTTATTTAATTAAAGGTATTTAAATCGTTGGTAATAAACAATTATTAATTAATTGTTTTAGGTATTGTTTGTTTTATAAATTAAATTTCTTCGTATTACAGCCCGCTAAGGAAATCAAATTAAGTACTTAATGAAACCTTTCAAAAACACAACTGTGTAATATCGTAGGAAAACCTTTGTTATTTAGCTCTCAAGACAGGTCTGAGAAATACTGATTCTGAGAATTTTCATTACAATTAGAATTAATTTTATCATTGACCTTTTTTTTTTTATTCGTTTTTTTTTAATTTTTTTTCTTCATTGGTCTGTTAGAATCTAGAAATTTGTTCAGTTTACCTAAAATGTTCGTTTTTTAAAGTACTTTTTGTAACGGCGCGGCGTTCTGAACAAATATTTGTAAAAGAGTTTAATAGAGAGAAAAGAATCTCTCTCGATTGAATTCTCATCATCATCATCATCCACAGCCCGAACTCACCCACTGCTGGGTATAGGCTTCACTTTTCTTGTGCCAATCTCCAGGTTCCTGTGCCAGCCTCATCCAGTTTTTCCCACAACGACAACTATGTCGTCTGCCCATCTCGCCGCCAGACGACCCACGTTCCTTTTACCAGTTCTTGGACGCCACTCAGTGACAGCCTTGGTCCACCTGTCATCCCTGCGCCTTGCTAGGTGTCTTGCCCAACTCCATTTGAGTTCGAAAACTTTTGTGCGTTTTCAGATTTCAACGTTAGGAACTCGATCTATCAGCTTAATGCCGAGCATAAATTCTCCCAAAGGACATGAAAAAATAATAGTCAGAAACATGCTGCTTCGATGATCCAGTGGTTGTAAGCACGACTGCTGAGTACGAGGACCTGGTTTCGATTCTGGGTAAAGTTTTATTTTTCCATAAATTACGGAATTTCTCAGTAGCAGCCACGAAGTCTGGGTTTATGCCCAGTTGATGGTAATAGACTCGCCCCCTGTTACATGGAATTATTGCTTATCTGTAACTGCACCCGTAAAACTGGCGAAGTATATATAAGTTTGATTGTTCTCTGAGTGAATTCACAAAAAATGTATTGTTTGTGATTATAGTTACAAAATTGAATACTTGTGGCGTTTATGAACGCAACTATAAGCGCTGGCAACCCCAGACTTGATAGTCTGTGGACTATCTACTCTACAAAACTCCTCTGGACCGTTACAAGTTACACTGTTACTCTGATTTGCGTAGCATCTCTAAACTTAATATTTGAGACTGTAACCCTTCCTCCAATATTCACAGTGCTGTATACCATTTGAAAGTTCCAACATTATATGATTGAATATTAATTAGCTACGCTTGTTTTTATTTTCGTTGGACATCGTCGCCGTGAGTACGAAACAAAAGGGAACGAACATTCTCTTCTTGCGTTCCCAAATACTTAACCCTGTAAAGATAGTCGTAAGATGGAAAAAAATAAAATAAAGTAACACGTGTGCCTATCCCTCAGGAATTACAGGCGTGATAATATGTTATGTAAGAGAAACATGCAGATGTCTCCCTTATTACAACCAACAGAATGTTAATATTGACCCAGAAACACGAAGTACTTACCTACATTCATTTACAAGAGCCATTTCTTCAAACTTGCTACCAATACATACCTACATACCCACACAATAATTGAGCGATTCCTTTGAACTCGCCTCCTACTGAATACATAACACCTGAAGTCTGTCGCGTAGATTACAAAACACGAGTTTATTGTAATTTCTGTGTTTCGAGAATTGCCATACATTGGCAAGGCGTTCTGGAATGCTATTTAGAGGCTATGGGAATGTAGGATCATTTCCTGATGGAGTCCTTTCTTGGAGTTGGTTGCATAATCAGCCACTGAAGAAGCTCGTGGCTAACTAACGACATCTCGATTCAATATTTAGGTTAAGCCGTGTGGATGGGTGAACACATACCGAGTTTCCTCCGTGCCTCGGAAAGCATGTTATGCCATACGTACCGGCTGTCATTGACAACGAGTCTTACCAAGGGGTATCGTATGATGTACTAACTGCAACACTGTTATAAGCTTTCACGGTTTAAAACTAAACTTATATTGTCACTTACGGGATATCTTCCGTGATTACTATTTGTTTTGAGCTCCCGATATTTCGACGCTGTTGCAAGCGGTTTTCGGTTGAATGATATGTCGTTTTTCTCACGATATTTTACTTTACTGTTTTATCAATTTCTATCTTCATTATAGTGTGAATTTGATTCTTCTATCTTTTCTTAAATCTACACCCAAACATAAGGCTCTTCTGGTAACATGCTTATTACCTACCATCATCAGTATTATAAAAAAAAACATTTATTTCAGGTTCTCCCATATGACAATTACACCAAAAACGACATAAATACAAATTACAATTTAACACAAGAAAGAAGAATGTAAAAATAATAATAATAAATACAATGGCAACAAATCAGAATTACAATGTCAAAGAAATCAAACTAAAGTCAATGTCACATAAAAAAGAATGAGTCGGAAATTAAATTAATAATAATTATTATTATAAAATAATAAAAAAAGTTATTATTATCTCCTTTATTCATTTTAACTCCTTATTTTACATATTTTTAAATGTACCTTAAAAAAAATATATATTAAAAAATACATTCAAAAATATAAAAAAATAGTAGTCCGCCGGTGTCGGGAGCAGGGTCCAAGCCACCGATGGTTAAGGCTGCAGAGACAGGAACCTCCTCACAATGCGAGCCGTATCGAGGAGTACTGCCTTCTGAATCAGGCCCTTGATCCAACCGCCTAAAGAGAGCTTCGATATGTGGTCATCGAAGCTCTTGGCTATAAGGTCATTGGCCGTCACGACAATCGGCACAATGATAACCGAGTTATTATTATTATTAAATTATCATTCTCCTGTCTATAACCTAATTTAATTGAGTTCGGCGCAGCACATCTTCTTTTATTCTTATTACCTACTGCGATTTAAAATTTACCTTTTCTTATTTCAATCTCTCCTGACACCTTTGATACGATTATCTTGACCCCTTCTACAAAAGTCAACGTTTTTCTTTCAACCTTTAGGACCTTTAATAAAACTTTGCCACACTTCTCAACTTCACAAATTTCTTACGCAATTCTTTCACTTGTTATAAAAATAAATGGATTGTCAAACGTTGTATTCAAACATTGTGTGGGTAGAAAGAATTTAAGCAAGCTCTTGACAAAGAAGGCCAGAGGCTAAATGCCCAATTTCCTTTAGGACCAAAACTCATTACCGTAACAGTAACGGGTACTGTTTGACAGAATTTGGGTTAAATTCGTGTTATAAGGAACTTTTTCTGAATACCTTTTTGATTAGGGATTTTCTTTGTATTGTTTTGTGCGAAACTGAATTTTGTTGTTTTTCAGCTTCTTAATACAGTTGCTTTTACGGTTGTTAATAAATTAAGACATAACAATTAATTAGGTCTAATTAATTTTGATGTTTTAAATTTTCATTCTTTTCTAATGAAAAGAAAGGAATGAAAATATTTTCTTTTTTTCGGTTTATAAGGATTGGTAATTTTTGTTGTTACTTAACTTACTTAATGTAAGAGTATTCTTAATTAAATACAATATAATCTCCTCACCTTTTCTTACTGTTATTAATACTAAAATGAATGCCAAAAATATACCTCACTAAACAATTTTGCTCAATTACAAATCGTTTACCATAAACTCGTCTAGAGTTACCAATTCTCAGACAATTTCCCCTCTGTCTGTGTGGTGTACCCTTTATAGCTACTATTAGTTTAATCATGAATAGATTCAGTTACACAGTTATTTTACTTTTAGCCTCAAACTATAGCTTAATTGCTACATCTAATATCCGCCCAGGCAGCGTTTGTTTTGCAAATTTTCTTAATAATAAAGTTTTGAAAATTAATTTTGAATGTTTTCATCGAAATCTGGCGATGAACTTGGGTTCAAGAAACTGCTGAGTGGGCGACCTACGTTATATTAATATTGTTTATTTGTTACTGAACACATTTTGAGGACCTTCCGATAAGAAAATATGGGTGTTTCTTGTTTTTTTTTTTAATACTAATAGGTTAGGCCGCAACTGGCCTGATGTGAAGCGATAAGACGGTCTAGGGTGGAGCACGCTTGCCTTAAAGAAACTGATTCCCTCTAACTTTGAATAGATCCAGAATATAATGATCAGGGAACAGGGAAGCTGGCAGTGAATTCCAAAAACTGGCCGTTCGCACAATAAGGCTGCGTTTTCACTCACGTCTCTCGCTACACATCTTCGCTCAAGTCAGTCATATCAGTTGGAAACGCAGCCTAAAGGTGAACGCAGACTTAGCCGCACCGCAGTCGCCGCAGTTGCCGCAGTCGCCGCATTCGAATTTTTCTATGCAATCTCGCACACAGACATAGACACAGATTGCACACAGACACAGATTGCATAGAACTTTATACGAAGAATTGGAATGCGGCGACTGCGGTGCGTCTAAGTCTGCGTTCACCTTAAATGTGGAAACAAAGCGCTTTGTTTGGGCCCGTGAAACTTCAATCTTCGACCATTATGACGAACGGGTCGTAGATAAAAGACAGTTCATGGATTCCTTGTCAGAGTTATCAAGCACGAGTTAGTAAGTAGTTTCTCAAAAGTTGATTCTGGTGGGGTTTTTCCCCATTCTATTTCCTCAGATTGCATTTGCGGCGGTATTGACAGAGGATACATTTGACCATAGTCCATTATGACCTTCCCTTACAGTTCTTTAAAAGCGTGTTGGTAGTGCAGTGCCAATTTCTTTATTCACTTTCATTAGTTCTATCTCTTTGATTGCCTCGACAAGTCGTCAGTCTAGTGGTCGTAAACGCGACTACTGTCATTAGGTCATGGGTTCGATTAGGAATTTCTTAATAGCAGTTACGGAGTCTGGATCTGTGCCCGGCTGGTGGCAATAGGCTTGACCCCTATTACACGGGACTTACGTCGATGATCTTCAATGGTAAGACGCAGTTTTTTTTTTCTTATTTCATCAATGACTTTAACCGAGTTTCAAAATTCCTGCATGATCTAAGGTCACATCATATCGGTATGTATCAAACTTAAGTTCAAGTTCGTTGACTGCAGGCTTTAAAACAACGGACCAAGGTTTGTTTTCCTTTAACCATTTTAGGCATGTTTTTTACTTTTTACATTGTTTTTTGCCCGATGTTATAAAAATGCTCTGTTATCGGCAGTATGATTTGTTTTAATTTTGTTAGGTACCTATCTAGACCGTTATGATAACAGCAAGTCTCGAAATATGTAAAAACGTTATTGTTGTATCATTTTAGATAACTCACTGTTATTTTTTATTGTTTTTTTAGAAAAGTATGTAGATTTTTTGCCTCAATATATCCCAATACATACATAAAAGTATTTTATGTGATACCCACATTGAGATAGAAGTTTTTAGACAAAGAGTACAATAATAATGTTTTAAGGTTTTTACAGTGTAGATACGCATAAAGAATCTGTGTTTGCTGTTATAATAATTGATATTAATAAAATCAGTTGTAATATGATATTTTTGATATTTTAAAATATTGCTTCATCGGTGTTGTACCTATTTTGAGACTTAATTGCGGGCGGGCTTAATTATTGGCGATGAAGGAACGTGGATGGGTATGGGGATATAGATGATTTCCCATTAGAAAAAAAAAAAAAACGTCCTAGATAATATGTATGTATTTGTACGCTTTCAAAGAGTTCCACATTTCGTGAATGTTTTTCAACATGTAAATCTGTAAAATATACATGTACCTAAATGCAAATATTTAGAAACTCACAACATCATGGTTATCACTGAAAGCTTCTCACTTCATCTAGGCCCTCATACTGTCTGTGTTTAAGTAAGGATTCTCGAGTATGATAACAAGAACCCACCTTTTTGTATGTACAATTTCACCGCAAGATCCACCTTCTTACCCGCCCCCTCTTCCAGCAGATGTCCCGATAACGTGGTTGTCGTCACCGCGCGCGTCAGTGCCGTGTGTGGTGCCGGACGCTGACCGCATCCCCACCCGGCGCCCCCCGCCCCCGCTGGAGGCCGACGACAGGCCCCGACCGAAGCCTTACGTCTGGAGGAAGGGAGATGAGGAGGTCAAAAGGTTAGTTGGTAACATTTCATTATTTTGAAAAAAAGATGTGAGACTAGAATTTTTGTCAATTAAACTCATAACACACTCTAGAGTTTCTATAATAATATGATTCAAGCATGAAAAATCGTTTTCCACTCGTTAAGATGTGTGGCAACCTTAATTCATTTAGTAAGTCCGTACCCGAAGCAGATATATTTAATGGCTGTAAGGTGAAGTTTAAATCAAGAATCTTGGCCTCCCTACACAAAAGATGAAACGTAGTCAAAATTACTGTTAATTATGTAATGAATTACTCCGTTTTCATTTTTTTTGTAACATTTATATCCCATTTTCTTTTCATAATCGATTGTACATCTAGACTTAGTTAGCAGTCTTTGTTGTCAATGTTGTGTTTACCTGTAATTGGCATAAGTTTATACATACAGGGTGTAAAAGACCTCATCACGAAGCCGTCAACCAAGCATTCTGTACATCAAACTAAGTAACTTTACGCAAAAATTATTGCTGGGAAACGACTTTTTTTTTGGGGTGAAAAATCATGTTGTGTGGTAGAACTCAATGTAACGCACTCAAAACATTGTGCTGATGGATGGATTGAATAGTACGGGGGTCGTGGAGGTGTATAAAGTAAAAAGCTTATATTAAAAACTTGTATTAAGAAAGCCCTTTTTTAGCTAGCTCACCCTCAGTTCATATGTTCACCACTCTAAATCACCTAGTATAATACATTTTGCAAATAACAAATAACATCGGATGGTACATAATAACATTGGATGGATCGGATACAAGAACTGTATAAAGGTAACGTATCTTTAATAAAACGAGTTTTTAAAGTGAAAACTTCTTTAGGCGCTTTGAGCACTTTTTGGGTGAAGGAAAAACATTGAACTCATCGTCACGTAACGTAACGTGCGGTCACGCTTCGTAGCCGTTCGTAGCACTCGTAGCATCCGCTACGGCGTAGCACCACATAGGCATGCGCGGGGCATAACCAGTGCTACGACTGGGGCGGGGCCTGTGTACTTTTTGTTTTCACTTCTATCGGCAGTCCCCAAAGACTGCTCCGATTTTTTTTTACGAATTGAGCTAATCTACAAATAATAAACTACAAGATGAATTTGATACTTTCTTAAAAATACACTTTCACTAGCAGAGGGCCCTATAAAAGATGCGGTACAAAAGATTTGGTTGTCAAAGTTTATTTTTTTTCTTTTTTAGGTTTACCTTCAAAGGTGCGATAAGTTGTATAACCATGATGTTTTGTTCCAGAGTACTAAGCAACGGTACTCTCGAAGTATCGAGGAAGAAGGATGGGAGCTCCGAGGGCGTGTACCAGTGCACCGTGCGGCACCATGCAGGCCTGGTGCTCGGATACCCAGTCCACTTGAAGTTTGCTTGTGAGTATCACAATATACTATCTGTTATAACTCACAATATACTTCTGTTGTCTCCGGGTTTGTTTTCTGCGTAGTCACGGTTGAAAAAAATGTTGACGATAGGTTCTAGAGAAATATTTGGATACGTTGATCCAGTTAAGGGATTTTCTTTCTTCTTCTTTTTCATCGTGTGGTTAGTGCCTAACTTGGTGTCAGAGTTTTTAAGCCGCCCTGGGCCACTGACTTGGCTTAACATGCCGTCAAGAAATATGTCTCAGGCATGCTGATGTTTTCCATCACCAAAGCAAGTGATAATTATAAAATACGCACACGAATCCGAAAAATCGGAGGGACAACTAAAACCCACCAACTTGCATTTTTTCCCTTTATTGTTCCATTTGCTAAATGTTTTAACGTCCCCGCTGATCTTGTGGTCGTAAGGTCGGACAATGAAGTGTAAGAAGCGGGAGTACACCTGTGTTTACGTCCACTCCTTTGCACTATAATAAACTCTGTATACTTGGCTAATCTTGAGATTGGCAGCCATGCCCGAAATTCAGACGGAAGAATATTTCACTACCTTATAATAATAATAATAATTTTATTAGCAGAAAATCAAATTTAAAAATTTCACAAGAACAGTATAAAAAAATAAAATGAGCATTTCCGACAAAAGTGAATCGATGGTGCCTGTACTAATGATTAAAATCATTGTATCACAGACACCAGCGCCTTCCAGAATATGTTACATAAAAAGAAAAAAGGTAATCGAACGTGAAATAAAGTAATTTAAAAACAAAATAAAAAAATATAAAGAAAAGGAAAAAACAATTAATACTATCAACTAAAATTAAAATTAAGCCATTAAATTAAATTACTTAAGTCGAGTGTTTGTGCTTGTGCGTGCACGAAAGTGCACAGGTGAGTGTTTTTGTATGTGTGTGTGTGTGTGTGTATGAGTGAGTGTAAGTGTGAGTGTATGTGTGGATGTATGTATGTCCGTTTCTCAAATAGGAATATTTATTCGATTGGTTTGAGAAGATCTTCAGTTTCCTGGTAGTTTAACTTTAGTAAGAGGATTTGTAGTTCTTTTTTACATTTATTCACCTGTGTTTACGTCCACTCCTTTGCACTATAATAAACTCTGTATACTTGGCTAATCTTGAGATTGGCAGCCATGCCCGAAATTCAGACGGAAGAATATTTCACTACCTTATAATTATTCGAACTTGATCTCAACATGATCTCTCACAGAGATTGAAATTTCTAATCCTATATCAACAATCACCAGCCTCATTACTCCATCTGAACGATAAACTAGATTCATTGCCCTCTCTTCTGGAAAACATACAAGAGTGCCTACCCTCCATACATTGAGGAGGTCGCTATTATCTACAAACATTTACTTAGCTCGCACGGGTAGGCAATTGTGTTGTTTACTTCGTTATTTATTTTAGCCCTTGTGTACTTACAATCTACAGTCGATTAAATATAAAGGCTTGTCTCAAGGATGTTTACAGCCCTTTTATAAAAGGAAGAGAGTTCAAAAGACCAGTTTTCTAACTAAACGAATCAGGACCTAAGCTGTTTTATTACCAAATTGTTTAATATCACTGCTAGAAGTCTATCTAGACTCTCGATCCCCGATCCGACCCCCGATCTTCCCTGATGCAGTCCCTGAGGCTCTAGAGGATCGCAAGCGTAATCTTCTCGACGCCCACAGAAGGCTCAAAAATCTCTCTGCCCACGTCGCTTTGGTACTTTTGCGCATGTGTTTCGCTGTACCGAAGTTGACATACTTTTTGCGTACTGCCCCGACGTGGTGGTTCCCACAGTCTCTCTCATCTTTCGATGAAGCTCTTAAGGAGACGGTAGAGAGTATTTTGAACGTTTCGCTGAACGAAGCTCAATGGGCGCAAGCGGCTTTGCCGATCCGGCATGGAGGTCTGGGGGTTCGTCGCGCACAGGATGTCGGCCTGCCGGCCTTCTTGGCGTCTGCGCATGGGGTTACTGACTTGGTCGCTCGCATTCTATCTCTTGATGGCGAATAAGTCAGTATCCCTTTCGCAGCGGATGCTCTGGCGGCCTAGTCAGGCCATTGCCCTGGCGGTATCATCCCGGAGAAACCTCAAGTGCAGCGCTCTTGGGATGATGTAGGAGCGAAGGCGGTTCTAGCCGAACTTATAGACCGGGCGGAGGGGGTTGAATTGGCGCGCTTAAAGGCAGTGTCGCGGTCAGAATCAGGAGCGTGGTTGCAAGCGCTGCCTTCACCTCACCTAGGCACTTTACTTGACGGCGACTCTTTGCGGGTGGCGGTGGCTCTCCGCCTGGGCTGCGATGTCTGTGAACCACATATATGCATCTGCGGGTCCAGAGTGGAGGCCAATGGCCACCACGCGTTAAGTTGCTGTCGTTGCTCAGGGAGGTTTCCGCGGCACCATGCTCTCAACGACATTATCCGGAGAGCGCTGGTTGGCGCCAATATCCCTTGTGTCCTGGAGCCGCCGGGTCTCTGTCGTTTGGATGGCAAAAGACCAGATGGCCTGACTTTGGTACCCTGGCAAAAGGGTAAGTGCCTACTTTGGGACGCGACTTGTGTTAGCACGTTTGCCGCCAGCCATCTCCCTCGCACTGTCGGGTCACCCGGTGCCGCGGCTGAATCAGCCGCTCTCAAAAAGCGGGTCAAATATGCAAACTTGGAGCCGAGGTATTATTTTGTCCCACTAGCTGTGGAAACCACTGGTTGCTGGGGATCCGACGCTGTCAAATTTGTGGCCGAGATCGGCCGGCGACTTAGAGATAGGGGCGGTGACCCACGCTCTGGTTCTTTCCTGGTGCAGAGGCTAGCCTTGGCAATTCAGCGCGGAAACGCTGCAAGCGTCATGGGCTCCTTTGCGCCGGGAACGTCTAGGGACTGTGGACTTAAAATTATCATGACTTAAGGTTTTTTATAAACCGGCTTAAATTATTGGACATGATTTGTGTTTTAGTTTGATATAATTTTGTAATAATAAAACTTTTTTGGTTTAAAAAAAAAAAAAATCTAGACTCTGAGGGCACTTTTTTTCCCGGGCTTTTGGAATAGTCATCATGTAATAGAAAGATCTTGACGACCCGAATGGCGCAGCGGTACTGAGGCTGCCCTGACGTTCTTAGGGTCCCGGGTTCGAATCACGGTAGAAGCAAATGTTTGTGTGATGAGCATGGACATTTGTTTCCGAGTCATGGATGTTTATATGTATAACTAGCGGACGTCACGCGGTTTCACCCGCGTAGTTCCCGTTCCCGTGGGAGTACGGTGATAAAATATAGCCTATACGGATTCGGAAGAATCCCTCTAAGTAATGGTAAAAGAAATTTTGAAATCGGTCCAGTAGTTTTTGAGCCTATTCAATACAAACATACAAAAATACAAAGGTTTCCTCTTTATAATATTAGTATGTATAATAAGTATGTATTTACAAACAAATAGTATCTATGTAGTATATCAACTATCTGGTGTCCACGACACAAGCCTCGTTGCTTAGTGTGGCACCAGATAGCGGTGTGTGTAATGTCCAGCGATATTTATTTATTTATCTTTGTGACACTCGGATAGTTTTCAAACCTCAGTTAAGTTTCAATTTACTGAGTACTGTTTTCAAACATGGCTAGCAATTTTACTTTGATTGTAAGCACAAACTTAAGTAGTTTTAAATGGTGAATGGTCCCACTGCTGGGAGACTGCTCCACCCAGACTAATCCACCACGTGGGCCCACTGCGTGGTAACTTTTATAAAATAGTAAGTAATTTCTCAAAACAAATTCTCAGTCAACATATATATATTACTATTTTTTAATTCTAAGTCAACAATGAAACTAACTAATAAGATGTACGTAGCATTTCATCATGATGGTTCTCCAATCAAGTTCAAGTGTTATCAATGATAACACTACTAATCATGATGAAATGCTACGTACATCTTATTAGTTAGTTTCATTACACTGCTTGTGACGCTGTCAAGTATTGATAACTTATCAATACTTGACAGCGTCACAAGCAGTGTTTTTATTATTAAAGAAAGAAAGAAAAAGCATTTATTAGCCCGCACAGGACAACACACAAATAAAAATGGTTAAATTAACAGTACTTACAAATAGTAAAAATAAAAAAATAAACAAAGAGAAAAAAAAAAAAAAAAAAACATGAAATGAAATTGGTCCTGTACGAGGCCAAAAGGCCCCTATCTCAGCATGATGCTGTAACATTTAAAAAAAAACGTCACAGCGCTGGTATTCGATTATTCGAGCTAAATCTAGTATCATTTGGTAAAATACACGAGCTAAAACCAGAAAATGAAACCAAAAAATCGTTACCGACGGGAAGAACAAGTGCATTTCGGTTTCGTCAGGGTAGACCGCGAAATTCAGATTTCTTACGTTTTTTGCAATTCACAGGTCAGGGTCAGGCAGTATGTGAACAAAATTTCATAAAAAAACAAGACTAAGTCATGAAAAAGTCATTCAATGAGATTAAAATGAACTTAGTGAGTTCTATTGATGATTTTTATGTTTGTAAATCACTCTGTTAAGCCATATTTTTTAATTTTAATTTCGAGGGCTCCCCTGGTATTTACACTCTTCGTGACTCTATCTCTTTTCCACACTTATAGAAGTATTATTAAAGTAATACTCTAACGGCCGTTTTCTATAACTTACTGACGTTCCGGTGTTTCTATAAACAAAGTTAGATTTAAATACCCTGTCCGCGCCACCTACCTGTCACTTCATTCATAGAAAAATCAAAGAAAGCTTTTCTATGTGACGTTTTGTTTCTAAAGGTCCGTAAGCTAAATGTCAAACAGACAGAAATAGCAACCTTCCGTTACCTGTTAGTAAGTTATTGAAAATGACCGTAAGATATAATGACACAGTTCCGTCTTCGGGTCAACCTTACGCTAAACACAGCGTTTCAATTTCCTCGAAATTCATAAAACAATAATTGTCACCGTAGATTTCCCAACAAATCTCAGTAACAATAAACTTGTACTAGTTATTAAGTTATTCCGTACCGAACGGCTCTTCATGAATAATCTGTCAGGTTTCATTATTGTTGGGGGCCCCGGGGTGGTTTGACTGGTTCACGCTAACTTAGTTATTTATTTAGGTGAGCAGAACTGCTAGTCGTGTTTATTTGGAGTGGCAGTTCTAGGTGTACTGTTGCGGAAGAAATTATAGTTTGTGAGTAATCGGGCTTGTGGTGCGTATAACTTTCAGTGGTGGAGCTCCGCGGGTTGAAGTTCGTCCCTTGTGGGACCTGTACTATATATTTGCGTTGATCCCCGGTTCAACTTGAAGGGTAGGTGAATGAGTGCCCGCTGTCGCTCAGAAAGCAGGTCAATCCTTTGGTACCGGTTGTCATTTGTAGATCGTTGTCAGTTTTACAAGTAGTCAGAAGCCCAAAATCTGACAACTAATCTCACTGCCAGCTACTGGGGTGTGAAGGTCAGATTGGCAGTCTTTCAAAGTAAAATACTGGTACTATTCAGTTGCATCTGGTTAGATTGGATGAAAGCCCAACATAATAGTAAAAGGCCACGGAGATGTGAAATAGGTTAGGAAGAGCCGGCCAAATCTTTAGTCAGCCAAGCTGTCAGTTAACGTAGAATGGGCGTGTCCTCAAATCCATAACCTCATCATAATAGTTAACAAATCATAAGTCTCAATAAACAAAGTTATCCAATAATAAATCAAAATAAACACATTTTCTCGAAGTTCTGACAACACTAACTAGAAAACGAAATTATTTGAATAGGTACCCTATTACAGAGAGCTAACCAGAATAATCTAGATTTCTAACTATTGTTTGACTGTTATCATTAGGGAATAGTATTTGCTTTGAGTTATTATGTGTTTGGAACTAAAACTAGGAGTTTCCGGAGTATTCTAATTGGGTTTCTCGATTTTTCTGACAAGTGATCTAGTCAGATTATCAACTAACCGTTGGAAATGTTTGACAAAAATACTAACAGTCGGTTTATTCTCGAAAGATTATTATTACTATAATTTTTACAATTCATTAAATCTATACTAATATTATAAAGAGGTAACATTTGTTTGTAAGTTTGTAAGTAGGGGGTAATCTCCGAAAGTAATGAACCAATTTTAAAAATTGTTCACTGGTAGAAAGCTACATTATTCGTGAGTGCTATAGGCCATATTTTATTCCCGTACTCCCACGGGAACGGGAACTACGCGGGTGAAACTGCGGGACGTCAGCTAGTTATGAATAAATTATTTAACACGGACTAATTGTAGCCCACCGGTATCGGGAACAGGGTCCAGAGAGAGGAACCTCCTAACAATACGAGCTGTGTCCAGGAGTACCGCTTTCTGAATCAATCCCTTCAGTTATTGATCGAGGCTCTTGGCAATTAAGCCATGGGCTGATACGACTAATTAAATTGAATCATTCTTAGAAATCTAAGCTAGGTTCCAGTTCTACCTAGGATTAATCTTCAAGTCTACCTACAGGTTTTCTTCTTTTACTGTGAAAGGTTTATTTATTGTAAGCAGATCTTTTAAGGGCTATATATCCCTCAAATGGCTTAGCATGATCCTCCGTTACGCCTAAAATACTGCAGCATTAATTTTGAAATAAATATATGGTAAAGTTGAGGATTATAATATATTTGTATAATATATTATAAGTCCTATGTGTGACGAAAACACGATTCCATAAATTTTTCTCGATAGAAACAAATTTCAAAGTTACCTCCAAATCGAACAATAAATCGCTGGTATTCAAAAAGTACTTCAAATTAGATCATGAAACTTTGCATACTAACTGAACTAACTATAAAGCAGGTCTTATGTGTTTTATTTTTTTAGTCCAATCAATAGAATTTTTGTAAATCGCAAAAAACCGCCGCGTATTCGGCCGCAGTGACTGACGTAACAACCGCTTTGTAGTGCAAGCTGATTAGAACTAAAGTTCTAACTTCGTTCTTTTGAACCACCACAAATAGAGTTGTTAATTTTAGGGTAAGAAGGGCCTTAAGATATTGTTTTAGGCCAATTTATTTGAACAAGATGATGCCGGCATTTACTCTCGTGCCTTGAGAAGAAATACCGAAATAAACTCAAAGGTCCGTTTTAAAGTTTAAACACGCCCCGCAATATACATAAAGGGTGTAAAACACGCCTTAACGAAAACGAAAGGCACTTATTCTCCCCGTCATTGCGATCATTTTTTGTTCTACACCATACCTTCTAGTTACGGAGATATTGGGGGTCAAACTTACAACTTTTTTTTTAAATACAAGTTTTTAATGTAAGATTTTTACTTTAAACACCTCCACTACCCCATGATTTTCCACCCCAAAAAAAAAGTCGTTTACCAGCAATAATTTTTGCGAAAAGTTACTTAGTTTGATGTACAGAATGCTTGGTTGACGGCTTCGTGATGAGGTTTTTTACACCCTGTATATCATTAGTTCGACTCCTGTGCGGAAAACATATTGGGTCTGAATGTTCATGTTTTCTGGGTCTAAATGTTCGTGTACGGTAAAGCTTTAAAATACCACAAAAAAACTCAAACTTACCAAACTTTTGTTGTGTAAAAGACCACTAATTTACACAACTTTCTATTCATTCAAACAATTTTAAACTCCAAAACGTTCGCCAACCCTATCAGGTGGCCTAATTCCCCAGAGACCCGACAGATGTCGCCTCAACAACCTGAGCATTGGACAGCTGAGGACCTGTCCCACCACCGACGAAGAAGCGACAATCTATGTATCTAATATTTTCTCGCTCAAGAAAAATATTGTAGATAGTAGCAGATAGTCTACCAGTAAAGATATAAATAAATTATTCTGATAGTTGAACGCTGACTCGAAGGAAGGAGAGGCTTGAAGGATCTCGTGGCTTAATAACAATAGCTACACAGTTGGATCTTCAACGTTAAGCAGCGCTTGTCAAGGCCGGTCCGTGAATGGGTGACCATTTTTTTATTCATTCCCTAGCTGATGCCTGCGGCTTCATCCACCCGCTTGACAACTTATACTAAAACCTTCCTCGAGAACCACTCTATACATTGGTGAAAACGGCATGAAAATGGGTGCAGTAGTTTTTGAGTTTATTGCGAACAGAGACGCGGCGGACGCGACTTTGTTTAGTAATAATTACTAACTGATGCCCGCGGCTTCGCCCACCTTGAATTATATACTAAAACCTTCCTCTTCAATCACTCCATCTATTAAAAAAAAACCCGCATCAAAATCCGTTGCGGAGTTTTAAAGATCTAAGCATACATAGGGACAGACAGACGCGGGCAACTTTGTTTTATAATATGTAGTGATAGTGATGTAGTGATTACATACTGAGCTTCCTCCGTGCCTTGGAAATCCCTAAAACCCTAAGTCCCGGCTGTCATTTGTAGATCCTTGTTGGTTGTGTTAGAGTCGGTTTTCTTCCGTCTAACAGTTAGACGGAAGAAAACCGAAAACCTACTCAATCGATACAGCACAGCACTACGTGAGGTTGCCATGTGGGACATCACTAATCTTGCTGGCTTGACATTCGATGATTTTGGCGGTAAAAGTGTCTCAAGCAAGATTAAATGATTACTTAAAATTTATTTTAATTACTAATAGTTGTTACATGTAGTCAGTGGCTCGAAAGTTACTAAGTAGTGCTAACTGGGTTGTGGAGGTCAGATAGGCAGTCGCTCCATGTAAAATACTGGTATTCAGCAGCAGCCGGTTAGACTGGAAGCCGACCACAACATAGCCAAAGGCTAGGTAGATGATCAATCACACGGATCATCACGGACAGAATTTTCACTGGCGGAACAGTCAGATATCAACATATCTGACTGTTCCGCCAGTGAAAATTCTGTCCAACAAACAATACAGGATGTCTTTTTTATCACTATCCAAAAATATGGGTATAATAGGTGAACGGTGTAGAAGCAAATGGCATAGGTACTTCGTTTTTTTTTTTCGAAAAAAAAAAACCAAAAAATTACGTGTTGCGTATGATTTGAAATTCGATATTTTTTTTTTTTTTCAAAATTTCTCTCTCTTTGTTCTAATATGAAAAGTTTACTTGAAATTTGTAGCGTTTTTTGATAATAAATCAATTTTTTTCTAAGCTGTGGAAAAAAGAAACAAAAAAATTGGTTTGCCATAAGCTTCTACTCCGTTCACCTAATATACCCATTTTTTTTGGAAAGTGATAAAAAGTCATCCAGTATTTCTGGTTGCTAGCTACTCGATTCTCGCTTAACGCTGGCAGTGGGACCAGTGCCTGAACCACTGAACACGCGACCCGATTACATGGCTGCGTTTAATTATACCGCTGTAATCACACCTAGTTCTGTAACAATACCCGCCTGATACGGTATATTAGAAGCCTTTTGTTTTTACCCATTTGTGTTCGGAGAGAAAATATTGGGCAGTTACTGGGAAATGTGATTCGGGAGATATATTCTGGTTATCTTTTGTATGGGAGTCTGCTGCCAACATGTATACTGTGTAGTATTTATGTTGTACTTACAAAATAATAGGAGGTGCTTGCCCTTAAATAGTAAGTTTTGTCAACGGAGGACGAAATATACTAATGAAACGATTGTTATCATTATCTGCTTAGCCTTTTTCCCAAACTGTGTTGAGGTCAGCTACCTTCATCATCATCATCAGCCTATTAATGTTCCCACTGCTGGGATACATGCCTCCTCTCTATGAGAGGGAATGTGCTATAATCCACCACGCGGGCCCAGTGCGGATTGGTAGATGTCACATGTCTTCGAATTATTTGGTTCTAGGACATGCCGGTTTCCTCACGATGTTTTCTTTCACCGTTTTAAGAGCAGTGGTGATGAAATAAATTACACAAAGTAATACGCCTGTCTGGGTCCGAACCCACGACTTACTGTTTGTAAGTCGAGGCCGCCACCACTGCTCCACACTACGCGTGTGTATTCAGCTACCAGTCTTACCATATCCAGCTGAATACCAGTATTTTTCATAGAGCGACTGTCTATCTGACCACCACAACCCACTTATTGAGTAATACGATACTTCTTGGTAAGACTGGAGTTTTTGCGACCAAGAACAGTCAGTGCCATCATCTTTGTGATTTATCGACTCCGAATACACCGATAGCTTTTGAACACCGCGCCGCTAAGAGCTGTTGATTGTGTCTAAGTTGAAATTCACACTTTGTACTTGCATAAATTGCAAAGTAACACACTTGCATGGACAGGTACTATTCTGATGACAAATATTATTTCATTCCAGTGCAAAACTACGCTGAAAAAACTTACATAAAAGGGTTGTCTTGTACTAAGAACGTGACATGACTTTTGCAAGTTCATTTTCTTTATGTTCATGAATTTCTCAGTATGGCCTGGAGGCTGGAACTGAGGTCGATTGATGGCAATAGGCTCGTCCCTTTTACATGGGACTTAAACATATTTATCTAGAAAAATTCCGTTCTAAATATATATTTGCCTAACCCTTCGGGGAAAAACAGGCTTGAAATTATGGTAACTTTGTTAAAATGTTGTTAACGAAGCCGAAAGGCACTTGTTCTCCCTATCATTGCGATCATTTTTTGGTTTACACCATACCTGGGAACCTTCTAGTTACGGAGATATTGGGGGTCAAAGTTCCAAGTTTTTGACAAGTTTTTTTTTAAAATACAAGTTTTTATTGTAAGATTTTTACTTTATACACCTCCACGACCCCTGTACTGTACAATCCATCTGTCAGCACAATGTTTTGAGTGTGTTACATTGAGTTCTACCACAAAACATGATTTATCACCCCAAAAAAAAAAGTCGTTTCCCAGTAATAATTTTTGCGTAAAGTTACTTAATTTGATGTACAGAATGCTTGGTTGACGGCTTCGTGATGAGGTCTTTTACACCTTGTATAACCTAACCAAAATAATTTCATGATTCATTAATTACTTAAATACCAATCAAAAGGCTCTGGTAGGAAGTGCGTGGGTTTAATTTCAAACATTTTCCATTTCCAGGGAAACTTTGTAAATAACATGTATTTACACAAGTTCCGGATATTAGGCATATATATAACTTGTTTACGTCTTTAAAGGTCGGGAGTGGGACGTTTCTGTAGCCAGGAAGTGCCAATCTACGACCTTGTTGTTTTGCACTACATTTTTGATATTTTGAGTGTTTTCAATCAGCTAACGATACCGAAAAGCGTTGATATTTTTATTGAGATTAATATTACACTTGGTCGTTAGCCCGTATTCGGCTGCCCGAAACACTACTCGAATTCGGGCACCCGATGCATTTAGTACACTACGAGTAGTTTGAATTCAGTCGAACCATGAGACCGAACAATTTTGCCTGAAAACGGGCGTACTCGACCAAGTGTAATTACGCCAACATGATAGCAAGTTTTTACTCTGCTTTTAAAAATACTTCAACGCAAAACGAACTGGCTTATTGTACGCAGGCGTCCTTTTTGTTACAGAGAGTGGATTAATCCATCACGCGGATGGATATGTTACGTCTTTGATTTTTTTATTCTAGGATATATCGTTTGCCTCCTGTTATTTCACCGTTATGGGAGCAGTGGTGGTGAAATAATTTACACATTACAGTGCCAGTCTTGTTTCGAACTCTTCTTTACCGTGTAGTTAGTGCCTAGCCTGGTGTCAGAGCTTTTATGCTGTCCATGGACCTCTAAATTTGCTTTACATGCCGTCGAGAAAAATCTCTCAAGCGTTTCCTCACAATGTTTTCCTTCACCAAAGCAAGTAAATTATAGTAACAAAACGCGCATGAATCGAAAAAATCAGAGGTGCGTGACTGGGGTTCGAACTGGAGACCTATGAATTGGCAGTCAAACGGTCACACCACTAGACTATCATTGCTTGTTTCGAACTTTCACATCAATTTACGCAAACTCTCGCATGAAACGTACATCATGTAAAAAAAACCGGCCAAGTGCGAGTCGGACTCGCGCACGAAGGGTTCCGTACCATTATTATCAAAAAACGGCAAAAAAATCACGTTTGTTGTATGGGAGCCCCCCTTAAATATTAATTTTATTCTGTTTTTTGTATTTGTTGTTATAGCGGCAACAGAAATACATCATCTGTGAAAATTTCAACTGTTTAGCTGTCACGGTTCATGAGATACAACCTGGTGACAGACAGACGGACAGACGGACAGACAGCGAAGTCTTAGTAATAGGGTTCCGTTTTTCCCCTTTGGGTACGGAACCCTAAAAATCAGAGGTGCGTGACTGGGGTTCGAACTGGAGACCTATGAATTGGCAGTCGAACGGTCACACCACTAGACTATCATTGCTTGTTTCGAACTTTCACATCAATTTACGCAAACTCTCGCATGAAACGTACATCATGTAAAAAAGGTTGTTTTTCTCCCAACGACAAACATGTTTGCTTTCCCTTTCAGATCTTATCAGCCTCCAGGTAGAAATTACAGCCCATCCATCAGATAAATCTCTCTCAACCTACTGGGGCCCAGGCTAGTCTTAGACCCAGCCTGTCCTAGGCCGGACACGCCCGTTATTGTCCTAAGTTATAAGCCAGTTATTCAACCTAGAATTTATTATCGTCTTGTCTCGCCATCTGTCTTTGTTTATTATTGTACTTGGGTGTATATTAAAGCGTTTCCTATAAGCTTGTAAGTTATGTGTATCATAAAGTGGTGGATGGAGTCGTTTGTCTTGGTTGGTATTTAGGTCTTGGACTTTGATACGGGAAGTAGATGTAAATAGGCTCCATTTCTTATTGGTTGTGTTCATTATACAAACATCACGTGTGAATTCCTCGACAGGTTAGATTAGGATAGCCATATTTCTACAGTTATGATTAAGATTCATGATACAAAGGTGGGTTTATTGCGATGCACAAATGAGTTTCTAACGAGAAATTCCAAATTCAGAAAGATTCTTCAGTTAGCATGGGTAGCGGACTATCTGGTAGCGGAACTTACTGCTCTTGGGCATGGCGGGCTACATACTTCTTCGACGTCATTTTACTATGAACTATCTTTTTAACTTTTGTCCGCTGTTTCATGGGTAGGTTGGAAAATATACCACGGGGACGGACGGTCGAACGAGCTATTTGGTTTACAGTTTAACCCACAAATTACATTCTAAAATGTAAACCAAATAGCTTGTTTGATCGTACTAACAGTTTGTGGCCCTACCACCATGTACTAACTCATAACTATCTACGAACTTCAAAAATATTTCAAACGGAAACTCACAAGATGTTCCAAGAGCATCGTATCTCCTTAGCCTTTGACTTTACAAATTAAGTTAAACATCGGCTTTAGTCAATCAGGACTCTTTGATCTAAGTTGTATTACATCCAATTTTAATTTATAAACGTGGAACGTGTACGAGGGAATAAAGGGAAGAACAGTGATTCAAATGTTCAAAATGTTTAAACTTTTTTTTTTATATTTGTAGTGATAGTTAGATAGCGCGACTGCAGCATAAGCAAGAGGTTTTGGGTTCGAATCCTAGGACGGGAAAAGTTATTGAGTTTTTCCATTAGAAAGTTCTCAGTTTTGCCTGGTTGGCATGGCAATCGACTAGCCATTACAGGGTCTTGGTGAACTATTACACTTCTTCCTTACCCTTCGGGGACTAGGCTAGATGTGTATTTGAAAGTGTATTTAAAAATCACCATCAAACACCTTTGAATTCTCAAACACACAGTAAAAGTCCCTAATTACCATCATCTTCCTGCCCTTATCCCATGTTACTTGTGGTCGGCGCAACATGTTTTTTTCTTCCATTCTCCCCTGTCAACCGTCACACAGTCATTTACACCTTTTTCATTCCCTAATTATCGCTGAAATTAAATCTACTCCCTTCTGAACCTGAATCTGCGTCATCAACTATATTACTGAATTCCTTGAAAAACGAACTAATGTAGTAGATATTTCTAAAAACTGGCTCGTGGTTCGATCCCCGGGGTAGACTTTTTTCTTAGAATTCATCATCATCATTTCAGCCGAAAGACGTCCACTGCTGGACACAGGCCTCCCCCAAGGGGGGTTTTGCCATAATCGCCACGCTTGGCAGGCGGGTTGCATTCGCAGTACGGTTCTTACAAAAGCACAGAGAACGCTGCTGCCCATTCTCTGGTAAGTCCCTTAGTCGCCTCTTTCGACACCCACGGGAAATGGTGCTATTCTTTACGTCCGACACTATACAGACATTTCTTAGAATTGTTCAGATGCAAACCGGAGCTAGCCTATTTTTAGAAATGAAAACATAACTGGCATTACTGTGCTCCGTTGTCTATCAATTAGACAATAATTTAAATAAAAATGAAGGTAGCCTTTATCTTGTTTGAGTTCACACGGCACCTTTTACGATAAACTGAAGACAATCAAAATAATTAGTTATAAATTAGGTGCTAATTAGTAAAAATCTTAATTAAGTTTGGCGCCGATTATCACCATATTTTGGTACATTCATAATTTACGATCAAAACAAATTGTATCGTTATCCAAAATACGTGCTTCATTATTTTTTTAACAAAACATGCATTGACTTGTTTTGCAAAACATGTTTGTGCCTGAAATTCAAAGACCTACAATTATTTTGGGATCTTTGACCTACGGGCTATCTGAAATTACTATGGGTATACTAACTTTAATTAAGTATAAGAGATTTGGACAATAACCCGGATATTCAAATTAAAATACTATTTAATAAGGTAAGACGGCTTGCATAATCAGCCTATAATGTTCCCACTGCTGGGAGTAGGACACAGGCCTCCACTCTGTTAGAGGGAATGGGTCATCCACCACGCGCGCCCAGTGCGGGTGTATGTCACATGTATTCGAATTTTCGGTTCTAGGACATGATGGTTTACTCACGAAGTTTTCCTTCACCGTTTTGAGAGCAGTGGTGATGAAATAAATTCCACAAAGTAATGCACCTGTCTGGGTTCGAACCCACGACTTACTGCTCGTAAGTTAGGGCTGGCAATTGTCCTCGTATTATTGCAAATGAAAAAAAAAACATTAATGCACTGTTTTACACTTGCACTACACTTTAAAGTACTTACTGGATGATATCCGTGATTATCTATGTTTATGAGAAATCACGGATATTATCCCGTAAGTACTTTTGGTGTAGTAAAAACCGAAATGTTCTTCAAATAAATGAAATAGTTAAATCAAGCACACAAATTTAGAAACACATTACTCAATAATGTAGGGCCGAGGACGGCCAAGATAGCCCTAAGCAAGTACCCTAGATAATTTACTCGTGCTCAGATACCAAGATAATATTTAGCCATGAATAATTTATACGTCTCCCAAGAAACGTACGGGGAGGTATTGACCTTATTCCATCAAGTTTGTTCAGAAAACGCGGAAGAGACGTAATAAACGTTATAATTTTGTTTTTCAATGAATAAATGATGTTTTTGGAGCGTTTCTATAGTGATATGATTATTGTCGACTATTTGAGAGCAAATAATCATGTCATCTCTTCCTGGTAATTTTTGTCAGTAGGCTGGTAACACACGGGCGGGGACAGCGGTCGTTTGACAAGGCTTTGAATCGGGGAAGTGGAAGTGGTAAGACGCCTCCCATTCCAGAGATTACCTACTCTGTGGCCGAAAATTCGAGAATTTATAACCTTTACTAAGCATGTATGACAGTCACCAAAATACTACCCAGTTTACTGACATGACAGTCGAAATTTTCTCATTCAATGTTGAACTTAACCATCAACATTTTATGGTTTAAAAACATTTGAATAAATTTTACATTAACTTGATGTGCTGCGACTGTTCTACCGAGTTCATTGACGGTCTGCCACTTTTCACCCTTAAGCCCTTAGTAATAAAGTTGAGAAGTAGGCGACCGTCAGTGCATCACTCGGTAGTATTTCGGCGAAGCGTTATTTCTGCCACTGTCGCACAACTGTCAAACAATAAGACTGCAAGCTAGCTAGAGGTGGGATTTTTTCCGTTTAAAGATCTTTTCCTAAATATCAGTTATTTCTTCTTTTACTGCTGTTGTTTTTAGTCACACAACACTTTTACTTAAGTCGTGTTTGACGTGAGAGTAGAACTTTACCTTCAGAGATTTTGCGCTTGATAGACTTTTTTGTAAGAATGCTTGCAGAGTAGGCAGGCAGCTGTTGGAAAAACGGGAAAACGTTTGAAATCCGAGTCGTGTGTAAAAAGTAATAGGCTAGTTTCCACCATCAATAAATTTGCATATTGGAAAATAATGGACACGTATTTTTAGTTTTTGTAAATCAATGAATATTGATAAAGATAAAACGCATCTCGAGAGCAGGGGCTCGTGACGTCACAACGCACTAAAAATTATAGCACGGCGTGACGTATTAAAAATTTTAAAAGCGTCGTATCTTCGTCAATTTTGGTTTACGTAACAAAAGTAAAAATACGTGTCAAATATTTTTTGATAATCTAACTGACGGACTAATTAGATTTTTTCAGGACACAAGAGTATTTTACTCTTTTATTTTAGATCACAGAGAGGTCAAAATGTAAATATACTGATTCGCGGCTCCCTGCACCTCATAACTTTTGTTTCCAAAAATTGCTTCCTCTTTCACCAAATCTAAATCCCCCCAAGCACCCTTACCCCTCCTTCCCTGACCTAGAAACCCGCTACCCCTCTACGTATGCTCCACATAACCGCCATGACACGCGAGTTGCCTCCTCAATCAATCAAACCGACGAATAGGGACTGATACCAGCGCTGACGTTTGACAGGACTCACAGACAATGATTTACTGTTGTGTATCGGCGCTGATTTATAATGGCCGGTTCTGTCGAACTGGTCTTTATAGGTTGGGATGATGAGTCGTTTAAGTGTGGTGAAAATCAGGTTGTGATTTTCAAAAATTGTGCCTTTGCTTTGTTGATTGTGACGGTATAGTGGCCCAGTGAGTAATGCCGCGACTTATTGGTAGGTCACATAACATAACATCACGCCTGTAATCCACGACGGGATAGGCAGAGATGTACCTAATAGTACCCACAGTTTGCTAGTTATGTTTAAGTCCCATGTGACCCTATTGCCATCAATCGGGCACAATCCAGACTCCGTAACTGCTACTGAGAAATTTCTGATGGTAAAACCCAATAATGCTATGACCCTTTTTTTTTTTTTCGGATGGGAAATCATCAAATGACTTCTCCCACTCTGGGCGGAGCAGGAGGGAGTGTCAGACTTTTACCGACTAAAACCCATCCATGTTCCTTCATCGCCCTGGGAATTGAACCCAGGAACCTCATGACCCTAACCTGATCCCATAAATCTCAACTATTTTACTGTCTTTCCTAACCACGAAATCTTTCGTTTTTTTTTTTATTGAGATAATGCAAATATAATTGGCCTACATAATTATAATAACTTATACCTACTTAATCTTCCTCACGCATTTCGTTACAAAATGAGAAAAATACAAACAAAAAACAAGCTTTCCAATTTCGGATATTGCCCTTATTCGTAAAATCTTCGTGGCGATAACATTTCAGTATCATTGCTGCCATGTACCACACTGAAACGGTATGAGGCCCCAACATCAATGTTTATGATATGGGCATAACCGTTTTTTGGCCTTCCGCCTCCCAGAAGTGTTATGGGCTGTAGGCACTGACTGTATGGGACTAAACTATTCCTTTCCTAATAGTCATCCTGTCTCACCTGGTGCAACTAATGTATGGTGTAGCTGGCTATATCTCTCTCCCTCTTATACAGAGGAAGTCCCAGTAATGAAACCATTGAAGGCTAAATATGCTTTGCTGCCTATCACATTTCCATACTTTCATCTCATCATCTTTCAGCCCTTGTGCCATGTTATTTGAGGTCGGCGCAACACGTTTTGTTCAGGTTTGTAATTCTGTGAGAAGACCGAAAGAAAGGATTATTTAATTTAGTGTTAATGGTTTGCTGTTCTTCCTAAATAAAAAAATTACTGCTTCGATTATTATTTTCAGGAAGTCACTTAAAACTTTAGGAGTTTTGTAACTTTTGGCTTCGTTATATCTAAAAACAAACAATATTGAAACTGATCGCACGATAAGCAATATTTTGAACCATAAAACTTCAACTGGTGTTTAAATAGAATGCGTGGGACGATCCTATTTGCAACCATCTTAAATTGAAGTTTGAAGTTCATTAATATTCTCTAAACTTTGTTTTGACTACCTACGTTTTCTTACAAATGTTTTAAATTAAAACCAACAATATAAAATTTAATAATAAGAACGCTGTTGACTTGAATTCCACTGCCTCGTTGGTAGTGCTCGCAAACAATACTATTACGCATGAGGTCCTTGGTCCAATTCCCAGGTCAAACAAAAGTGTTAGTTTGTAAGAGTGTTATCCATCAGGAATTTCTCAATAGCCGTCCGGAGTCAGACTGGTGCCCAGGTGATGGCAAACTGACGTAAAATAGGTGTATTGAAGGTGTGTACCTTCAATACACCTATTTTACGTCTAAGGAACCCTTCGAACGTTAAACACATTCCAAGTATAATAGAAAATTCTCAGTAGGCTGGTAGTCAAGATTATTGCCCTGTTGCTGCTATTACAAAGGACTTTCCGGCAAAATATAGGTGTCATTCACCTCTGCCTATACTTTTGCCCTTTTCGCTTGGATTTTCAGAGCCTAGCGAGATGAACGCACGTTTTTTTTTACTGTTTGAGCTGAAATACCATATATTTCAGTTTGAATTTTAGGGACAAGCACAATAGGGTATATGCATGATATTTTTTATCACTGTAAACAAAGCGTAATAACATCAGAAATAGCAAAGTGAAATATTTATTTTAATATCTATTAAAAATACTAAGTTATAAGCATTTGAAACTGCTGATTAGAAAAAGAGATAGAAAAAAAAGTTTAAATGGTTATAACTTTTGTGTTGTTTGGCCAATTTATGTCTTGTTTTCGCTTTTTGTCATTATTTTTATAGTACTAACATTCCGTATCGAAATAAAAAAAAGAAGATTTATGCATATTCCCTATTAGTTTCAGTCATATAAGTTCAAAGTTTCAGTCATATATTATTATACACGTAAGTGCAAAACGACCATTTTCAATTTTAAAATCATTCTGTGTTACTATGAAAAAGAACCGCCAAGAAGCTCCTTTATTAAGGTATTAATACAAAGTTTTCTTTGTTTGCAGACCTAGATAAGCAGTTCTCGGTGCATCCCGAGAACGCGACGGCCTGGCGCGGCCAGCCCTTCGTGCTGAATTGCAACATCAGCTCGGGGCCCCCCGCCACCGTCTCCTGGCAGAGGGATGGAGAACCACTGCCTCAGAATGACAGGTACGGATGTGGAACTTAAAGAACGTGTGGATGAACAAACTAAACCTTTAGAAGAAATAATATGATCACACTGGACAGATACACATTGTTTAACAAATTTCTTTGAGATCGAAGACTGGATAGTCTGCACTAACCTGTATCATTACACTGCAGGGCAAAGGCTTCCCTTTTTAGTGGCAGCCAATCCTTTCGATCCAACATGACCATTTACTAATAAAAAATCATTGTTTCAGATATCATTTGCTGAAAAATCAGCTACTTATAACGGACGTGACAAAAGAAGATGCAGGACTGTACAGGTACTTCCGAATATATCTAATGTACCAAATAGTTCAGGAAAACCACTAGAGCATCCCATAAAATGCACCGCTACCGACAACATGTGTGATTTCATGGCTACGAGTCTACGAAGTTTACGTCTTGCAACGCTACGAGCTACGGCGTAGCACTGTGCTACGATTTCGCTACGCAAAAGCTTTCTTCGCGTTTAATATTGAAGCTGGTTTATTGTTCGTGGGCTTTAATATGTTGCCTTAGATGGACACACGTAAAAGACGAACGTATTCTAATTATGTCATAAAAGTCCGAGTCTATTATTTATTTTCCTTCAAGTAAAAGTTAGGTCAAACTACTACAGACAGATTGTGGATCGCGTGCGGAAAGCGAACACTGACGAATACCCCAGAACATTATCTGTCAATGCCCGGTGTCTCGAATCGTGTCTTTAATAAGTCCGTATCGGTTTAACTGAACTTTAAATCTGTCTATTTAATATAACCATTTCCCCCTAACATTACCAGATGCAAAGCAACAAACTCCCACGCGAACCGAACGCGCGTCAGTCATGGAGGTAGACTGCAAGTGGAGGAGTACGCTGGCGAGCTGGATCCTGCCATCCTGCCGGTGCATCATGAGCAGGACATCGCTGTGCCCAAGGACGGTACCGTGGTGCTGCCGTGTCCTGTCACCGGCTGGCCCAGACCTAAGGTCAGATTAGTTACTGTGATGGTGATAAATATTTTGAAAAAGATAGTGAAGGTCCAGTGGAACGAGTTGTCCTGTCAAGGAGAGCTATACATAATAAGCCTATAATGTTCCCACTGCTGGGACATACGGCCTCCTCTCTATGAGAAGGAATGGGCTATAATCCACCACGCGGGCGCAGTGTGGGATGGTAGATGTCATATGTCTTCGAATTTTCGGTTCTAGGACATGCCGGTTTCCTCACGATGTTTTCCTTCAATTTTTTTTTTAAACAACAAACAACGTTTTAAAAAAACAGTTTTCTTTTGGAATATACATTGAGCTATTGGCATACATCATATTTTCTGAAGTACATCATATGGACTTATAAAAGGCTAGTTTCCACCATCAATAAATTGGAATCTATTTAGTCCGTCAGTTAGAGCATTGGAAAATAATGGACACTATTTTTGGTTTTTGTAAATCAATGAATATTGACAAAGATAAAATGCATCAAAACTCGGAAGTGGGGGCTCGTGACGGCAGAACGCACTAAAAATTATACCACGGCGTGACGTATTGAGAATTTTAAAAGCGTCGTATCTTCGTCAATATTGGTTGACGTAACAAAAGAAAAAATACGGGTCAAATATTTTTTGAAAATGTATCTGACGGACTAATTAATTTTTTTCAGTACATAAGCCTATTACAAAAAATACACGACTGACCCGAATTTTAACAGCCTTTTCAATGTTTTCAGCATTTTTGGTCATTTGGTGTCAAATATTCGTATAAATGTTACTTTATTGGTGGTAATTTGTATTTTGGTAATCGAGTCACACAGCCTAACCTGGTATTTAATAGCAAATAATAATCGATCTATTAAGATTTCAAAAACTGAGAGAGTCATCCATAATTTTTCCCTATCAACCCAATCTTTTCCTTTCCAGTTAATATGGGAGTTCTCCCAACCCGGACAGAGAACGAGCGAATTGGAGGAGACTCTTGAAGTCCTGACTTTTCGCCGAGTAGACCTGGAACAAGAAGGAGTCTACACCTGCACAGTCGAGGGGAACAGTGATCTGGTCAAGGTGAGTTTACGCCCCTTTTTATTTTGAGGTCATCTACTATTGACCTTGTTGGTTTTTCAATGAGTCTAAGGGAAGAAAATATGTGTTTTATCGTACATTGAAGTGCTGATGCTGATCTGAGTTGTTCCTCGAGTTTAATCACCGACAATCCAAGTTTTCCATATAGTGAGTCGATTTTTTAGTATTTTTTTTCTAATACTGCCTTGTTGATCGAGTGTCAGAAACTGTCATGTTGATGGCAAGGGTTTTTCCATCAGGAATTTCTGAGTAGCAGCCTCGGAGTCTGGATTTGTGACCGGTTGGCAATAGGCCCTCCCCTTTTTACATGGGACTTAAGACATAACGTGTGACATGTGGGTGTTCTAATAGGTTCACCTCTGCTTAACCCGGGATTGCAGGCGTGATGTTTTGTTATTTTATTTTTTACAAATCTATCATTGTAACGCCAGAACTGTTGGTTTTTAGTTTGCTACCGCTAATTAGTAGAACAACAAAATATTACAATACATTATTTTGATTTGAAAACGTAGATAATTCTCGAAGCCTTTTGTATTTACCACATGGTACAATATAACCCACCATTTTGATGAAGAGATAAGGGTAATGAACAGTCTACTCATTATTTTCTACAGTTTGAAATGTAATATGAAACTATTGTTTTACGGTAGGTATACTGTGTTCAACTACTTGCCTACAGCTACGGTACGTATCAAGACTTGTATGTAAGGACATGTATAGATTGGCAACGTTATAGGGGCATTATGCGCGTATATTTTGTCGTGACTCTTCTATAATGTACTCGGCTGGTTTTACAATAAACTATGAACTATATCATCATACAAACAAAGTTGTTTTCTGAATGGCAACGCAAAAAAATGCATTTAAAACTGAATTATACAGGGTACGAGTATATACATCAAATTAAGTAACTCTGCGCAAAAAAATATTGTTGGGAAGTGACTTTTTTTGGGTTAAAAATCACCTTTTACGGTAGGAATTAATGTAACGCACTCAAAACATTGTGCTAATGGGTGCATTAAATAGTACGAGGGTCGTAATAATATCTCCGTTACTAGAAGGTTCCCAGGTATGGTCTAGCTAGAACAAAAATCGCAATGACGGGGAGAACATATGCCTTTCGGCTACGATAAGAGGTACCTTTACACCTTTTATACTGAGGTAACAATAAGATAGGTGAACAGGCTAAATCAAGGGCAGAACTACCCACGTTTTGTACTAAACCTATATTTTGGAGTGAATGAACTGTCATGTCCTTGAGGGACGATTTGTGTAGCGCTTGGTTACACTAGACCAGGGTTTCTCAAACTTCTGGCTCCATGTATCCCCATTCAAGTTTCCAGATGACAACGAACCCCCAACAAGAAAAGATAACATGGTATTTAGAATAAAATTAAGTTTATTAATTGAATGAAAGGTAAAAAATATAGGCCAAAAACAAATATCTTATTAATATTAATGCGATGGATAGGCTTGTTTCTTGTCACAAATTGAGTAAATTTTTGGAATAATATTGGACAATTTTAGCCTTAGCCCAATTATAGCCCTCATGCTTTCCGCACGCGCCTGCCAGCCACCCAGCCGCCATTACGTAAATTTTGTCACGAACCCCATACCGTCGCATGGCGAACCCCTAGGGGTTCGCGAACCCCACTTTGAGTAACCCTGCACTAGACCAACGAGTCAGTCGTTGATCTTGTGGTTACTGCTGTTGCTGCTTGTGGTGCGTTACTGCTGAGCATGATGAGGTCCTGAGTTAGGTTCTCAGATTAGGCAAAGTTTTATGAGGGTTTTCCAATAGCAGCTACGGGTCTAGATTTGTACACCGTTTATAGAAAAAGGCTTGCACTTTATTATATGGGCTTAAACATCACCACCCTAGGCCACGTCATCGTTTTACATCAGGCGAAAGCCCCCCGACCCCAATCGACAGCCTATTAAGAATAAAAAAAAAATCAATCAAATTATTATTTCAGATATATTTGGTCCATAATATTTGTCAGTCAACCGACCTAAGCCGTGTGGTATCCGACAGAGTAGAATAGAACCAACCCATTACACTCACGGGTGTCGTATAAGGCGACTAATGTCTGAGGCAGAACACCTTGCGCCTCCATAGACCAGAGAATGGGCAGCAGCGTTTTCTGTTAGTCTTTCATCACTGCGATCTCCAATCCGCCTGCCAAGCGTGGAGATTACGGCATATTCCTCCCATCATGGGAGAGGCTTATGTCCAGCAGTGGACGTTATGGGCTGATGTAGTAAACGACCTAAAAAACTATGTTACATTTAAAAATTACATTGAAAATATTAAAAAAAAAAAATTCTAAAACAACTAAGTCACGATCCCTGCGTATCTGATAATGTGTACACACCCTACAGGGCTTCGCCACACAAACGCGAAACCTTATCAAACAATATATTTAATTCAAATAAGGTAAACTTATCTATATAATTGCTTTTCGCTGTACATAGTAGTATATTATATACCGTCGTGTCTTCTACGAATATCTTTGTATGCCTCGCAGCTATTTGTGTTAAGAATTGAATACATATTGCCTTATTTAACTAAATGTTAACCGGAGAAGCATTTCGATATTTGTGCCATGTATGATATTTGATTTTCTTGTTGACAGGGAAATTATTTTTTGATACAATAGAAACATCATCTATGCTCAGTTTATTTTGGTTTCAGTCAATAAATAGAACTCTCACGAATTAGAATATGAATATTTTTATTGACATAATATAGGAGGTGAGCCGTGTGGTATCCGGCAGAGTAGAATAGAACCAACCCATTACACTTACGGGTGTCGTATAAGGCGACTAATGTCTGAGGCAGAACACCTTGCGCCTCCGTAGACCAGAGAATGGGCAGCAGCGTTTTCTGTTAGTCTTTCATTACTGCGATCTCCAATCCGCCTGCCAAGCGTGGAGATTACGGCAAATTCCTCCCATCGTGGGAGAGGCTTATGTCCAGTTATGGGCTGTTGTGGTGGTGTGTGGTGGTGGTGGTAATATAGGAGGTTATAATATCCTATGAAGCCTCTGAATCCCAATGATGATGAGGGACTGAATACGTGTCTGTACGTGTTTTCGTTTCCTCTCCCATCTTGTATACATTCACGTCGGGCCATTTTCAGACGTAAACCTTCAGTCTAGTGTATTCCTTGCAAGGACTAAAGTAAAATAAATAAACTGTTGCTATTTCTTGTGTTTGTTAATAAAAAAACAAGACTGGGAATAAATTGAATAAGACGGAAACTTCCTCACGTGTAGACTTCATTTCAGTAAATAGATACCGTAATAAAAATACTCTCTCATTTCGAACTTGTTACGCCGTTTAACTAAAAACAACAGCATACATAATTCATTAGCCCTGTCTTCCTTTTCTCTCGTGACGGCGGCACGTGTGGGTACTATTAGGTACATCTCTGCCTTACACTTCGGGGATTATAGGCGTGATGATGTTTTTCAAGAAGCCTCTAATTTATTTTTCTTCTTCCTCAGACCTTCAACGTCACAATAACAGAGCCAGTGAAGATCACAGTACCTCCGACGTCGAAGCAGACCTTCAGAGCGAGCACGGTGCGGTTCAACTGCACGGCTGTGGGGAAGCCAGCCCCCACAGTCGCCTGGTACAAGGATGGGAAGCCACTGGTGTTGGCTGGACGGGTAGGTTTCATTATTAACACGAGTATATGAAGCTTTTTGTTATGTGAGTTGGGATGTTTGTAAACCCACAATACAGGAGAAATTCCTAGAGTGGGGCAACGTTTAGCAAAATAAAGAAACAGAGCCTGGACGACCTTGCATGAGTACCTATCCGTTTAGTGCAATGATCATATAGTCAGATGATTTGAAGTGCGACTGGCGTACCAGATTTATGTAGGCGAATTTCACGACAATGGCGTTCAAGTGCTTTTTGTTGCTTTCAATTTTTTTAAAATAATTTATTTAAAAAAATCTATTTCGGGGGTTCAGAAATACGTACTGAATACGTGGTAATCGATTTAACTTTAGCGTCGGTATCCATTCCATCTTGTATAATAAAGCCATAGCAATTATGACATGGTTTGGATGCTGATCTCGTTCAAGTTCATTGATGTCAAATTCGCGGTTTGTCGCAGTCAATGTTTTCATCTAAAAATCATTGCTACCTATGTTTAATGTTATCATATTAATATTTGTTTTTGTTGCAGATTGTGGTGTTACCGTCAGCAGATGGCAAGCGATTAGAACTACTGATCAGGAGTGTCACCTCGGAAGATGCAGGTAAATAAGGGTTTTTAATAAAATATTTACAAAAAAAGGACAAATGTATATTTAAAGTAAACTAAATAAACAAATATAAACCAATTATACTTAAAAAAAATATATTAAAAAAGTAAATTTTTTGTTTCTGATGTTATGACTTCTGTAAGTACATTTTCTTTAAGCTTATGCATATTTTTAATCTAAATAGGAACTGACTTCAATCTCTGCAACACAAATATTACAATACGTAACAATTATATTATTTCCCCAGGAGTATACCAGTGCTTCGCCCAGAGCCCCACGTCATCAGCGTCGTCGTGGGCCACGCTCAACGTGACGGGCGCGGGCGCGGCGGCGCCCACCGGAGTGCGCTGCTGGCCCACCGGCGCACGCGCCGTCGCCGTCAGGTGGCCCAAGGTCAACGCTGACGTCATGGCTTATACTGTGCAGACCACTACACCAGGTAAGGGACAAAACTACCGGATTACACTCGGAAGTTATACCTGGATCTACCCTCGAAGTTGTAGACGATTATGTGTACTCGTACCTGGGACAAACGGTTTAGTTAGGTAGGTCTAACTTCGAGAAAGTCGTCGAATCCGACTCGGCTGGGCAGCAGCGTTCGGGAAATTGCGCGGTATCTTCTCGTCCAACTTACCGCAGTGTCTCAAGACGAAAGTCTATGACCGCAGTGTGTGTTGCCAGTGATTACTTACGGGACTGAAACGTGGTCGCTCACAATGGGCCTCATCAGAAGGCTTAAAGTCACCCAAAGGGCAATGGAGAGGGCTATGCTCGGAGTTTCCTTGCGAGATCGAATCAGAAATGAAGACATCCGCAAGAGAACCAAGGTTACCGACGTAGCCCGAATAATTGCCAAACTTAAGTGGCAGTGGGCAAAGCACATTGCTCGCAGAACGGATGGCCGATGGGGCTGAAAATTTCTGGAGTGGCGACCGTGAACCGGAAGACGTTGTGTTGGAAGGCCTCCCACTAGGTGGACCGATGACCTGGTGAAGGTTGCGGGAATCCACTGGATGCGAGTCGCACGGGACCGGTCAATGTGGCGACACTTGGGGGAGGCAGTATGTCCAGCAGTGGACGTCTTTCGGCTGAAATGATGATAATAAAAATTAAGTACTTCCCTGCCAGCCAACTGGATTGCACACTGAACTAGTTGTGAGCCAGTAACGAAGTTTGGTACGAAGTATTATATTATCTGTGCCTCTGCCTAACTCTTCGAGGCGTGGTGTTTTGTTATAAGTTATGTTATTTATTTTGTAAGACATCAGATTTTTTGTCACTTGTTTGCTACACACAATGGTGTCGATTCTGTTGTGCACGAACTAAACTTAATTTAGGCTATTGCTATCTTTTAATAAAAGGCAGTGCGAGAAAAAGACGGCTATGCTATAGCTATGAACTAAGTTACAAATGTCAAATTAGTTTATGCCTTGCGCTTCACCGTGTTTTTAGGCGACATGTTTTTACGTGCACCCTTCATTTGTATGGAAATATTAGTTCCAACTAAATTTGACAGCTCTAAATTACGCCCGTCTCTTTCTCATTTTATTAGAGAAAAACAGATAGCAATCGCCTTAATTATGTTTAGTTTGTGCACAACAGAATCGACACCATTGTCCAATAAATTATTCGGATCGGAATAGAGCCTTCTTGGTTGGCACACGTAAAGATTTATGATGAAATTGCCTTTAGCATTATTAAAATTTGGAAATCCCTACCCCCTTTAACCCTTTGTTAATTCCAATATTTTTCCCAGGTGGAACATCACTACCCGGCCAGCCTGTCATTGGCCTTGAAGATGTAATCCAGGTTGCTGAACCACTAACACCCTACGGATTCCAGGTTAGTACCTATTTCAGTAAATAAGCTAGAAAACCACTGTTGATTCAGGCTTTCAGGAGTTACAGTGGTTTGGAAATAGAGTACCGGGCTTGTCCCATAAAAAAAAATTAAGCTATACACTTATTTTAGGGTTCCTTCAACAATAGGCTAGTTTCCACCATCAATATATTGAAAATATATTTAGTCCGTCAGTTAGAGTATTGGAAAATAATGGACACGTATTTTGTTGTTTTTGTAAATCAATGAATATTGACAAAAATAAAACGCATCAAAACTCGGGAGTGGGGGCTCGTGACGTCACAACGCACTAAAAATTAGAGCACGGCGTGACGTATTGAGAATTTTAAAAGCGTCGTATCTTCGTCAATTTTGGTTTACGTAACAAAAGAAAAAATACGTGTCAAATATTTTTTGTTATTCCAACTGACGGACTAATTAGATTTCTACAGGACACAAGTATATTCCTATCCCTCAATGTAATTGGAAATACTAAATTAATTATCGTTCACTTGTTTTGCAGATTCGTGCTTACATCAAGTCGTCAACAACGAACAGAAATGTTGCTAGTGACATGTCGGAGAGCGTCACATGTCAAGGACAGGGAGGTAAACATCTTCTACATTATTCCAGTCCACTTCAGAACACAGAAGAGATTATTATTACGTAATAACGTTTTGGGCAGCAGATGAAATATTGCTCTGGTGTTCAGGATATGAAAGCTAACGTTCTAATAAATGCTGACATGAGTACAAGCCGCGCTTGCCTAGGTTGGTCTGCGGATGGATGATCACTCATTACACACCGAGTTTCCTTCGTGAAATGTTAAGCTGTTTGTCCCGGCTATCATTTGTAAATCTTTGACAGTCGTCACAGGTAGTCAGTGGCCTTAAAGTCTGACCCAGTCTTACTAAGGGGTATTGTATTACCCAGTGCTAACTGGGTTGTGGAGGTCAGATAGGCAGTCGCTTCATGTAAAATACTAGCATTAGACTGGAAGCCGACCTCAACATAGTTGGGAAAAGGCTAGGCAGATGATGATGAAATACTGACTGAGCAATTGGAAAGCCGATGAACTATATCTCGTCACCTCTCGTATCAAGTAACACGATTAAATAATTCATTGTTCTATCATGCCTTAGTTAAACGATAGACTGCCATTGCACTGCCTCTCAAGGACCAAGCGAAATAAACGGTAAACAACCCTGAGCCCCGCCGTCGCAGCCGCATTACGTCATCGCATGCGTCATCCGACCTCACTTGATAAAACCACTTAGAGCTCGAGTTCTATGAAAGCTTATCTTGTGCCGTAAACATTGTTGGAATTGTTAATTAACAGACGTGTTTTATTATATAAACAGCACTTGTGAAACCACTTCAGTATTATAAACAAAGGATATGAGATAGATGACATATGAGAATTTGCCGCGCTAAGACCTGTGGCCGTATTTTATTTATTTTTGGTAAAAATACTGATTCAATTTACACGAAACTTTAGAACCAATGTAACAAATACACAAGTAACCTAATACATAATTCATATAAGAGTCTTACTGATACATTCTAATCAGATTTCAACTAGATTGTAACAAAAAACTCGTATACGGCGAACTGTCATTTTATTGTCATTGACCTCGATTTGAAAACACTTGAAATCTATATAAATATGAATATGTATGCTTCGAATACATGAAAATAATGAATTATCATTATTACTTACCTTGTTTTTGCTGTTTCCAAGACCATATTTCATTTTAGAACAGTCAAATTCACATTTCCAATTGTTCACTCCATGTTGAGAAAAAAATCGTTCGACGAAAATTTTGTTGGCTCACAAAATAATTTTGGTTCATTGTTCTACCTAAATATCTTGCTACAAAGTAGTATTATACAATAATAAGGTAATAAACATTCACTTCACAACGTTTTCAAGCACTTATATAAACAAAAACACAATAAATCACTCGAGTGGCACTCCAATGTTTACCTGCACTGACGTTTCAACGACTGACGCGCTTCTATATTTTTTTTTTAATGTTGCCCGTTATAAGTTACTAGTGTTTGGCATCGTTCGAATCGACTACTGTCAGGCACCACAGGTAAAAAATTGCCTAATGATTTAGAACTGTGTGTCAAGTACAAATAAGGTTTGAATTTGCTGGATCCAGCCGTGCCTCCGGAGGCACGGCGGGGCTCAACGGAGTTTTCTGTCCGTGCCTCACGAGGCACGGCCGGGAACCGAGAGGAACAACGGAGCGACGAACTCACAGTCCTTTCTAAACCGACCTATATTCCTCTCGTCCTATCTGCTGCTAATCTTCATCGTATTTTTAAATAAATAATTAAATATCGTTAGACATTAAACACAGCTCCAGCAACGTGGCTTGCGTCGTGGTCACCAGATAGTTGATATACTACATAGATACTTTTTGTTTGTAAATACATACTTGCTACACTAATATTATAAAGAGCTAAAGATTTGTATTTTTGTTCGTGTGTATGTTCGTAAAGAATAAACTCAAAAACTACTGCGCCGATTTCAAAAATTCTTTCACCATTAGAAAGCCACGTCTTTACTGAGTAACATAGGCTATATCTTATCCCCTTACTCACACGGGAACGGGAACTACACGGGTGAAACCGCGTGACGTCCGCTAGTTATACATATAAACATCCATGACTCGGAAAGAAATGTCCATGCTCATCACACAAACATTTGCTCCTAACGGGATTCAAACCCGGGACCCCAAGAACGTAAGGCAGCCTCACTACCGCTGCGCCATTCACGTCGTCTTTTTTTAACCATATTGAACTGTTTCCAGTGCCAATAAGACTGGCCCGCCAAGGCGACGACATCCTAGTATTCTGGAAGCAGTTCGCAGACCAGACTCCTGGAGTGAAGGAGTGGATCCTGCAGTACAAGGCGGAGAACAGCACTGATGAGCACAACGTTACGCTCGATGGGAAAGTCACCAACCATACTGTTAGAGGTAAGTTTACTGAAACTCAATTATCTCTGCTTCTAGTAGTATAAAAAACTAGTAAGCTTAGTTTTACGTCGCGGGAGCACTGAATGCTATAAACTGTAAATATTTGTGAAAAATTCAGTAGAAGGGACACCAACGCACAAACGTATTGAGACCACGTACCTACTCAGTACATCATTTTGAACCCCACCACAGGTACATACAGGGTGTAAGCAGATTCTTCATGAAGCCGTCAACCGAGCGATTAAATAGTACGGGGGTCGTGAAGCTGTTTAAAGTAAAAATCTTACATTAAAACATGTATTTAAAAAAAACTTGTGTAAAAGTTGGAACTTTGACCCCCAATATCTGTGTAATTAGAAGGTTCCCAGGTATGGTCTGGACGGGGAGAACAAGTGTCTTTCGGCTTCGTTAAGAGTCTTCTTACAACCTTTATAGAAAGAAATATTGCTTTTCTTTTAAATTAACATAATGGATGGGATTATAAAAGATTTAATAGGATATGAAATATTTTAAACTGAATAGTAATAAAGCGGTCTTCCTCTCTACAGATTTACTAAATTTGCTGTGCCCGACAGGGTCCATAATTGTTTCTATGTTTTATTTACCACCTGTAATTGTACATTATGGAGTAGCAATAAATGATTTTGTACGTTCGTAGTCGTTAGTACGTTCCGCGGATGTGTCGTGACCCTAAACTTCGAAAAGCTATCACGAATCTCCTTTCTCAAAAGCGATAAAATTATTGATAATACACAATGAGGAAACCCTTTCTACCAAGCATGGTTAATCTGACGTTTAGTATTGAGAATATACTTAAAATTCTTACTTTAACTATCCTGTTGTAACCATTCTTCATCAATCATTTTGTCAATTCGTCTCTGCACAACATGCTATGTAAAAATATTATATAGTTGATTATTTTCCACAGTGTCTTCACCGGAGCCACTCCAAGTCCGCGTTCTGGGGACGAAGCTGCTCCCCTGGCTACATCAGAACCTGACGCTGGTCCCCTGGACGTCCACCAGCATCGCCATCCACACGCCCGACGCCGGGTGAGGTTCTGTTGCCACCAAACAGATAATCTTCTATTTTGTAATTTTAAGATAGTGTAAGGTGAACTTTTTCATGAAAGCTAGGTTTTTCAAGACCGTTGTAGTTCAAACATAAAGCTTTGTATAGGAGTTTTTCGTAAATCGAACCTTTTTATTATAGGGTTTTATTTAACTTGTAATGTTTGTAGTATGTTTGTTAAGGTCAAATCTTAAAACAGTTCTCTCCAACCGATTGAACTGAAATATCACATATAGGTAAGTACGTTTAGTTTCGATGGTGGACTAGTTATTCTTTTGCACCTCCATGAGGTTTACCGTCTTTCGGTTTGAAGGGTCTGGTCTCAGTGGCGTGACACCCGGTGTGGATATTGTAGGTGTCACCCCAAAAACCTAAACTTTTCCAGGAACTTTCTGTTATGGTTTTTGGAGTTCACTGATGGTCGGGTCGGCCATGCACTTTTCAACCTTATTACATAGGGCGTAAAGTAAAAAGTGGCAGACTGTCAGTGAACTAGGTAGTATTTGCTTCATCACAAGCAGTAAGTACTAGTCAGCACGCTTAAGGCTGACCGTCCAGATCTAAACTTAAGAAGTATCGCCACTCCTAGAAGCTTCTAAAGTAAAGCTTAACCAAGACAGTATCATACATATCCCTCATCACTCCAGCGAGGTGAAGGCGGTTCCGGAAGACGTGGAGGTGACGGACGTGGGTCCGCGGGAGTTCACCGTGCGCTGGCGCTGTGAGGAGGCCGACGTGGCGCTCGAGATCTACTCCTACATGGTCTGCACCAGGAAGGTGGATGGAAATGAGGAATGTTTTGAGAGGTAGGTGGAAATTAAGAATAATTTAGGACAAAGAAACTATGATAAGGCACCTGTTCCACCACTGGTAATACGCTGCGCAGCACATCGGCACCGTGATGTGCCTGGCGGCCGCCGAGCCCTTCGTGGCGCCCGTAGACTTGCAGGTCTACCCCGCCTACGCCAGGGTTATTTGAACCACGGTTCTAATTTTGTTTTTCTTGTGGCAAAAAAAAAAAACCGGACTATTGCGAGTCGGATTCGCGCATGAAGGGTTCCGAACCATCGTGGTAGGATAACCCCTTTTTAGGGTTCCGTACCCAAAGGGTAAAAACGGAACCCTATTACTAAGACTTCGTTGTCTGTCCGTCTGTCCGTCTGTCCGTCTGTCTGTCACCAGGCTGTATCTCATGAACCGTGACAGCTAGACAGTTGAAATTTTCACAGATGATGTATTTCTGTTGCCGCTATAACAACAAATACTAAAAACAGAATAAAATTAATATTTAAGGGGGGCTCCCATACAACAAACGTGATTTTTTTATAATAATTGGTACGGAACCCTTCGTGCGCGAGTCCGACTCGCACTTGGCCGGTTTTTTATCCTTTGTTGGATTATAGCGGCAACAGAAATATACATTCTGCGAAAATTTCAACTGTCTATCTATTACGGTTCATAAGACAGCCCGCTGAAAGACAGACAGACGAACGTACAGTAATAGGGTCCCGTTGGTTACCCTTACCCTTATCTTACCTTACCGTAACAACCCGCACTGGGCCCGCGTGGTGGATTATAGCCCATTCTCTCTCATAGAGAGAAGGCCTGTGTTCCAGCAGTGGAAACATTAATAAGCTGATGATGTTGATGATGGTTACTCGTCGGGTAAGGAACCCTAAAAAAAATGTGTTCTCAACGCAACCATACACTTCATCAGATCAGCATCATTGGTGCCGTTCACCATAGTAATTTCTATAAAACTCCAGACTGCAACGCAGACTTTATAGCACTGTAACGAGTTAATCTGGTCATCTCAGTCTTGAAGATCATGATGTTCCGGTGCATTGCTTATGAGTGTGATATGAGCTTTATGAGTACGGGCGGGAGAATGATCCGCTTTCCCATCTGGGGCCTAAAATGGCTGCTTTATCAGAATATATGAATCACGTTAAAAATTAAAATTCTTAAAATCGTTGACGTGGCTCAAAAGGCTGCCCAACTTAAATGGGACTAGGCAGGACATGTCTGTCGGATGCTGAACGAACTGTGGGCCCGTAAGGCATGGAATGAATGGTGCCCTGAAACAGTGACACGGGGTCGCGGCAGACCACGAAGGAGATGGCGGAACGAACCGGATGTCTTCCTTGAGAATTGGAAAGAAATAGCACAGAATCGTGACCGTTGGAAGAAATGGAGGGAGGCCTTTGCCCAGCAGTGGGACAAAACAGACTAGATATAATATAATATAATAATAAAATAGTCTTTATGGAGGAGCTCATGGCAAAATAATATCAGCCACTCGGGTCGATCTTTAGGTTAAGCCGTGCTTGCCTAGGTTGGTCTGTGGATGGGTGACCACCCATTATATACCGAGTTTCCTCCGTGCCTCGGAAAGCACGTTAAGCAGTTGGTCCCGGCTGTAATTTGTGATCTTTGACAGTCGTTACAGGTAGTCAGTGGCCCAAAAAGTCTGACAACCAGTCTTACCAAGGGGGAATACGGGGGGTCGTATTACCCAGTACTAACTGGGTTGTGGAGATCAGATAGGCAGCCGCTCCATGTAAAATAATGGTATTCAGCTGCATCCGGTAAGACTGGAAGCCGACCGCAACATAGTTGGGAAAAGGCTAGGCAGATGATGATCTTTATGGTTATGAGCATAAAGTCCATTTTAAGAATTTTAAATTTTTAACGTGATTCATATTACGATTCTGATAAAGCAGCCATTTTAGGCTGGGATGGTGAGGTTTGAAATTCATACTCCTTCTTATATCACCAGCCACAGCAAGTCAGCGAGGATCGAGAAGCTATCACCGAGCACGGAGTATGAAGTACGGGTGCAAGCGCGCGTGCCAGCCAGAGTGGCGGTCGGAGAGTTCTCCGCGCCGATACATATTAGTACGCCTTCTGAAGGTAAGAGAGCCTTCTGAGAATTTAATTTTCATGTAATCACGCCTGTAACCCCGGAAGGATTATGTAGAGGTGTACAGTCGTGGTCTTTTCCGCCTGATCATTTAATTTTTTTTTTCGTTTAAATCATTCGAAGTTAGGCACGCCCCCTTAAAGTTTAGGCCTATTAGGAAAGCGTCAACTTTGGCGCGCAAAATAACAATCTCTCTTATTTGACGTGCGTCGTCAGTGTGCTCGGCCGATCGGTATCTTTTCATTTATTATTTCTATACAAAGTCAACGGGGAGCTCGTGGCTAAATAATAACAGCCGCTCGGATCGATCGTTAGGTTAAGCCGTGCTTGCCTAGGTTGGTCTGTGGATGGGTGACCACCCATTACATACCAAGTTTCCTCCGTGCCTCGGAAAGCACGTTAAGCTGTTGGTCCCGGCTGTCATTTGTAGATCTTTGACAGTCGTTAGGTAGTCAGAGACCCAAAAAGTCTGACAACCAGTCTTACCAAGGGGTATCGTATTACCCGGTACTAACTGGGTTGTGGAGGTCAGATAGGCAGTCGCTCCATGTAAAATACTGGTATTCAGCTGCATCCGGTTAGATTGGAAGCCGACCCCAACATAGTTGGGAAAAGGCTAGGCAGATGATGATACAAAGTCAACGGGGCGGGGCTAGAGAGCGTTTCTATGTTGTAAGTGCAAGCAAAAATTACCTTAGTGGTGCTCAGGCGGGAGTGTCCTCGATAGAAGTCCCATGTAATAGAGCGCGAGCCTATTGCCATCAACCGTGCACATATCCAGACTGCTACTGTACTGAGAAATTCCGTTGGAAAAATCCAAAAACACTTTTTGACCGACCTGGGAATCGAACCCAGGACCTCATGCTTAGCAGCCCACCACTAGACCAACAAGGCAGTGTTGAATTTTCATTTAATATAATAATAAAAGATCAGTTAACTGTGGTTTTCGAAAATTTGTGAGCGTCTTGGTATCGATCTCTAGAACCCTCTATAATTGGTGCAGATGAGAATAGCGGTCATTGACCCACCTACATTTATTAAACTTCTTAAGGCGGCTCCCCGAGCAAATGACCTTGAGCGAGCAGTTTTTCGGAGCCTACTCCTCTTTATCCAAAAGAAATACCGACTAATAAAAAATACATTAAATTACTACATATCCTTGACTCCAAAATTGTCGTTTCATATTTTTTTTTAAGTTGCTTAATGTTTAATAAATCCCCTCACAACGAAACCATAGAAATGAGAAGTAATGATTTATAAAATGCTACTCCTCGTAAAGTAACCATTATTTTGATTTGCTACTTATACTAATGGATAGGCAATTTAATAATGAACATAATTGTCGTTTTATTTTTTCCAAAAGACGTAAGTTTGATTTTATAAAGAATAAAAACCACTCAATTCGCACAATTCGGCCTGCAGTGACTGACGTAACAACCAATTCGTAGTGCAAGCTGATTAGAACTTTATTCTAACAGTATTTCAAGCGAAGTTTGAACCACCACAAATAGAGTTGCTAATTTTGCTCGGGGTACCGCCTTAACTTTGAAAACCAAAAATAAGCCTGTTTAAGTCTGCAATCGTCATCTATCGTGTTGTCTAACATTTTTTGTAATGAAAACGATACATGGTTTATTTGTTTTGGTTCGCACGAAGAGTCAAGAGATATTATGGGAAAGGGCAATGACCGCTATTCTCATCTTAACTGGCACCAACTATAGCCCCATGAAGAAAATGAAATTTAAAATTTTGTTTTTTTTTTTTTATATCAGCGAAAAAGACTGCCAAACTGTCAAATAATTTCTCGTTATTAAAACCACGTGGCATATCGATTGTGTATGCCGATTCCACACATTTTGCACTTAATCATAATCTTAGTTCCTAATTACTAACTCCACAATATTTGCAATTAGCTGCTAGAGATCTTACCAAGTAATTACAATAGGCTAGTTTCGACCATCAATAAGTTGCAAATCTATTTAGTCCGTCAGTTAAAGTATTGGAAAATAATGGACACGTATTTTTTGTTTTTTGTAAATCAATGAATATTGACAAAGATAAAACGCATCAAAACTCGGGAGTGGGGCCTCGTGACGTCACAACGCACTAAAAATTATAGCACGGCGTGACGTATTGAGAATTTTAAAAGCGTCGTATCTTCGTCAATTTTGGTTGACGTAACAAAATAAAAAATACGTGTCAAATATTTTTGATAATCTAACTGATGGACTAATTAGATTTTTTCAGGACACAAGCCTGTTACGGGCTCAATTAGTTGCAAACGTCCAACGGGCTTGAGCGAGTTGGCTTCGACACTTCCCTATGAAGGCGCAAAAACTCCCTCGAGAAACACAAGCCATCTATTTCAATGACAACAAAGCGAAATTCTATCTTCCCTGTCCAGGTGCCCAGCGCTTCAAAGACCTAGACTACAAGCTGGTGAACGCCTCAACTCTTCGCGTCTCCTGGAACAGCGTCCCGGACAAGTATACCATCCACTACAGCAACGAACTGAAGCTTCCCATCAGCCAGTGGCCCTGTGTTGATACTGTGGGCAATACTGTGCTAGTAAGTGCTGACAGATTTTGAATCTTATTCCCTGAGTATAAAGGGTTTAAAAAGGCTCTTAATGAAGCCAAAAGGCACTTGTTCTCCCCGTCATTGCGATCATTTTCTTGATCGCAATTATATATTCACCATACCTGGGAACCTTCTAGTTACGGAGATATTGGAGGTCGAAGTTCCAACTTTTTGAATAGTTTTTTTAAAGTACCTACATGTTTTACATGTAAGATTTTAATCTTAAAACATCTCCACGACTTCCGTACTATTTAATCCATCCATCAGCACAATGTTTTGAGTGCGTTACATTGAGTTCTACCACAAAACATGATTTTTCATCTCAAAAAATAGTCGTTTCCCAGCAATAATTTTTGCGTAATGTTACTTAGTTTGATGTACAGAATGCTTGGTTGACAGCTTCGTGATGAGTCTGTTTACACCCTGTACGCCAATGCATTTGTTTTGTGTTGTCATTCAGAAAACAACTTTGTTTGTATGAAAATACAGTTCATAGTTTATTGTAAAACCAGCCGAGTACGGATTGGTGAACACGTAAACTAGAAGCTTGGTCCTCATGACAATGATTTTGTTGCAGTTAACCGGGTTAGACCTGACGAAGGAACTGTACGTGGTCGTGACGGGGTACGATCCTGTTGGCCTCAGCCCCATCCTGACCATACCTGTGCAAGTGCCTGGTAAGTTGTAATTATTAATAACACATGAACAAACACCAGTAGCGTGCCTTTTTAAAAGGAAAGCCGGTAGGAATCGAGTTGTATGAAACCTGCTAGGTGGGGTGACCCCACCTAGCAGTGGCGTCTGAGGCCAGTGTATACTCAGAATGACTTTTTATCCCTTTCCAAAAAAATGGGTATATTATGTGAACGTAGAAGCTTATGGCTGGCAATACCTAGCTTTTTTTTTCTTTTTTCCAGAGCTTAGAAAAAAATTGAACCATCATCAAAAAACGCTATAAATTTCAAGTAAAGTTTTCATATTAGAACAAAGAGAAATTTTGAAAAAAAAAATAAAAAATGTCGGATTTCAAATCATGCAATTCGCGTAGGTATGAATTTAATTTCGTTTTTTTTTTTTTTCAAAAAAAAAACTGAGCATGCCATTTGCTTCTACTCCGTTCACCTATTATACCCATTTTTTTTGGAAAGGGATAAAAAAGTCATCCTAAGTGTACACTAGCCTCAGAACCCACAATGTTGTATAGCTGGAGTTCTAAACAACCTGCTATTGATGTCGATTCTGCTGTGCACAAAATAAACTTAATTTAGGCTATTGCTATCTTTTTCTTTCTAATAATACTAGAAAGAGACGGACGTAATTTAAAGCCGTCAAATTTAGTTGGAACTAATATTTCAATACAAATGAAGGGTGCACGTAAAAACATGTCGACTAAAAACACGGTGAAGCGAAAAACATAAACTAGTTTGACATCTCTAACTTAGTTCATAGTTATAGCCGTCCTTTTCTTGCACTGCCTTTTAGTAAAATATAGCAATAGCCTTTATTAAGTTTAGTTTGTTTTATTCTGTTGTGGACAAACTATGTACACAACAGAATCGACACCATTTACTAAATTGTTATCTTGCGTGCTGCAAGTTTATCTGTCATGTTAGTGTCAATGTCATTATTTTATGTCATATCAACTGTCAGTTCAAGAAAATATATAGCATCTCGATTGTCTCCGTGAACAAGTCACTTTTTTTTCCCACAAAACCTCTCGTTCAATTTTACCAGCCAACACCCTAGAAATACAATCTAATTAAGGAAGTGATTTAACATAAACAGCTTTTATAATTGAGACAAAAATATATTTTTCACTGGCTGTTTCCCGCGACCTTCAACCGCGTGAAATTATTATTAAAAATATAACTTCCCTGTTTGAACTGGATTTTTTTTAACATTTTCAATATAATTTACAGCCTATCTTGGACTGGTCGCTTCACTGTGGGAAAAGGCTAGGCAGATGATGTGGACTGTTCGCTTCACTGTAGTCTGAGAAAAACGGATGCAAAAAAAAAGAAAAAATAAAAATATTAACCTTGCCGTCTCTGCATGTAGTTACATAGGGGACACTACATTATTTGTAAAAGCAAATCCACATCGGCTTAAAAAATATCCATCGGTTAAAAAAAACTCCAATTCGTACCCAATATGAGAATTTGTTGTGTGTTCGATCAAGTGCAAAACTGCGCTGTTAAAATTAAGATCTAATCAAAATACTTAGTGTAATAAATTTAAAAAGTCTCCCTGACCGAATGTTATTATAATATTTAAATGATAATTTTTGTGTACGAATTATTCTGATTTCTAAGATTCCTAATTTACACTTTATATTTGTTTGTTTCTTTTTTTCAATTTTTTATTGGTGTTTTGTACTTCTAATATTTATATTTTTATTGAAATTTCTTATTTTGTATTTTTTTCATTGACATTTTTATATTAAATTTGTAATTTTAATTGGCTTTTTAAATTTTAATTTGTATGTCTGTAATGACAAAACATAGCAAGAACCTATACTAGGTACCTAAAAGATCCTTAATTGTGATACCTATGTTCAACAAATAAATGATTCTGATTCAAAGGGTTTTAATTTTTTGCACGTAATCCTAATCCTTATTTCTAAAATAAAAGAATTACTCTATTTAACATTAGCTATCCGCCAGTAAAAGTCCCGTCAAAATCGGTCCAGCCGTTTCGAAGATTAGACGGAACAAACAAAATTAAAAAATATTTTTTCAACGTTTTTTTTTGTTTCTTACAAGTATAGTAAATAATTTCATATGCATTCAATAAAAAACTGTTAGTTTGAAATTACAAACAGACATTTAAATTTTAATTACTGATAAGCCTATCGCAATCTGTTATACAAATGCAAAGGCATTTCAAACTCTTTGGGACTACTTATCCAATAGACGAAGTGCTTTTTGTCTAGACTAGAAAATGCTACTTCGTTGTTCCAGAAGCCAAAGACCTGCAGTACTGGTTCACAGGCGGCGGCGTGCAGGTGACCTGGCGAGGCGACGGGCCGCGCATCGTGCGCTACTCGCAGAACCTCACGCAGTCGCTGGACAAGTGGCCCACCATCAATGTCACCACTAATACTGTCCAGGTAAGTCAACATCTGCCGAGCTTTTTCCTAAACATGTTGGGGTCGGCTTTCTGTCTAACCGGATGCAGCTGACTTTCACTATTTTACATGGAATGACTGACTATATGACCTCCACAGCCCAGTTACTGAGTAATAAGATATCCTTTGGTTAGACTGGTTGTCAGACTTTCGGGCCACTGACTACCTGTAATGACTGTCAAAGATCAACAAAATGTGATGAAGAATAAAAGAAATATATCAAATGACACCCATACCAATGGCTTAACGTGCTTTCCGAAACACGGAGGCACCTCAATTTTTAATGGATAATCACCCATCTACGGACTGACCTTGGCAAACGCTGCTTAACTTTGAATATCGACCTGTGAAGTTATTATTTAGCCACGAGCTCCTTTGTACTGTTCCAAATAAGTGAAGAGGTTTTAAATACAGGCTGTCATTTGTAGACTAAAGTCTGAATCAGTCTTATTATGGGATATTACCTTGTGGATTGGATAGCGTAATAACCACTGTAATAGTTTATTTAAAACCGTATGAATTGAGTGTATTTTCAAGACCAACTTACTGATATCTTAAATCAGTGTTTTTCAACCAGCCGGTCGCGACCCCCTGGTGGGTCGCGAAGCCTTTGTAGGGGGGTCGCAAGAGGACGCGAAAACTACCTCAATAAACAAAACAATGAAGCCTAGAAAGATAGACTTAATACAATATAATTACATACAAATTAACAAAATAAAAACCTATTACCTAGTACTTATCCATCTTATTGAGGTTTCGCTTGTTTGTCATTAACTAATTTCTCTCATTGTGGATTTATTTTACTACATTGAGAATTAAATCAAATTCGAAATAAAAAAAATGTGTTAAATACACCATAAAATGTGTTAATAATCCTAAGCAAATGCATAAAAAAATTGCATGGATTTAATATTTGTAACATAATAAAATAAATGAAAAAAAAAAGCGAAGGGTCCGGCCGGTCGCCAATATGTTTTCATACCATGGAGGGTCGTGTCATGAAAAAGGTTGAAAAACACTGTCATAAATGATAGAAAGTCGTTATAATAATAATCATAAAAATATTTTAATTCAGACAAAAAAGTCCATATGCAAGACAAGATTGTTAGTAATAAGAATTTTGCTTATATCTATTGTTAGTAATTAAAAGTAGGTAACAACAATAAACTGGACACACCGTCTACCCCTGCACAGTAGGCTCACCGGTCCCGCAACACATGGAGTTCAGTGAACCTACTGAGAGAACAGTATCGGTTCTCTTGCCAATCATCCTGAGAACGGTATTCGGGCTCCCCCGTACTCGGCGCACCACCGACGCAACTTTTTTACGCATAATTGCGTAGAAGTCATCTACGCTGGCGTCAGCAAACATGCCGTACTGCAATGATGCACTGCAATACCGAGGGAGCCAAAACAGAGCTCTGAACACATTATTATACTGGACGCGCAAGGCATTGTAGGCTTTCTGTGTAAAGTTTGCCCACAGGCCGCTCGTGTAGAACGTCTGGCAGAATGCCTTGAAAATAGTTATTTTATACTCCTGCATTCTTCTAGATAACCGGCCTAGAACCAGAACAGTCTACCTACGTGATGGTAGCAGCCCCAGGCCCGAGCCCCCGCAGCCAGGTGCTGACGATACCACCTCGTCCTCCAGACCACGCCTCGTACTACCTGAGCATCGGGCTCGGCTGTGGAGCGGTGGTGCTGTGTGTGCTGGCGGTTGCTGCTGTCTGTATATGGCGGAGGAGGAAGAGGGCACAGTCTCCTGTCAGGTATACTTTTGATTCTGTCTTAAGGAGCAGTTTTTAAACCAGTTTTCATATGAATGAAGAACAAATATTCGTATAAGCTTGTAAGGTGAATTTGACGAAGACTTAGTAGATGGGATTCAGAAACGTCTTGCAAAACGCTGTTCATTTGTAAGAAACGTAAATAGTGGTAGACCAGCAGTGTCTCCTGCAAATTAATAATCAAAGTCAAAGTCAAAGATATATTTGCCGATAAATAAGGTTACAGAAGTTCTTACAATAGTTTATTAGCTTAACATATTCAATAATAAAATAATGACATGCAATTTTTGGTACAATTAGATTATTTAAATTTAAACTGAAGGAATTATTTTATATTATAGAAGGGATTCTCAATTAACCATCTGTGTAAAGCCCGTGTCTCGTACTTCGTGGGTAGTCCCCACAGGTGGTGGCCCCCCCACACTTTTAGTATGGCATCACCTCAGAAACGGTGAAAGAAAACATCGTTTGGAAACCGGCATGTCCAAAGGACCAAAAACCTAAAGTCCACTGACTCCACCAACCCCCAATGGGTTCGCATAGTGTATTCCCTTCTCATAGATACGAGGTCCATGGTCCGTGTCCCAGCAGTGGTAACTGCTGGGACACGGACCTCGTATCTATATATACATTTCCATGCATTTTTATTAGTTTAATCTCTTGTAGTATTGAAAATCTTAACCTTACTTATATTTTTCAGATCACGTCGACGAAACTTATCCACAAACGAGGGTAACGAAGAAGAAGGAGCAGAGATGAAGGTATGTACCGAGGTATGTGGTCCCTTCTGTTGCTATAATGTGCTCTATCACTATGCACATAGAGTCTATGATTATATTTTCTGCGCCGAGTGGTTTTTGATATTGCTAAAATGAACTCTATCACTGAGCTGATAGAGTTTATATTGATAATGTTTTTTTTACGCAGAACATCGGCAACCGGCTAGCCAATGGCGGTGGCTCGAAGGACGCGGGGGAGCCGCTCCTAAATGGGCACGTTCATATTACTGAGAACCCCAACGTAAGTATACACTTATCAGTTATATGTTATCAAATAGTGGATATTTCGATTTTTTAATGAGAACAGAATTAAATGAGAAAAATTACGTGAAGAAAGTTTTGAGTAAGAATGCAGGTGGTTATAATAGGGAAAGACCAAAGGGTTGGAGTGTAGCCTTAGGGGCGCTACGGAGCGAGGACAGAAAAATTTGGCCAAAAAACTTATTTTCGCAAATCGTCTATTTTTTCGATTCTATCGTTTAAACACCTAAATATAAGGCTAAAAATCTCTTGGTGTTTTTTGTCTCCGACTAACCGTTTGTCGTAAAAACGATGTCGAAGGGATCCATAGGTTAGGTTTGTGACCAATTACGCGCCAGCCGAGCGAGCGAAGCGAGTCGTGCCGTGGCAGCGGCCGGCGAGCGCTACCTCGAAATTGGTCGCGAAATTTTTCTAAGTTTTTTTTTTCATAGTGCCCCTAGGACGAGGGTACTGACCGAGCAAAGAAACGTAATAAGGACTGTGTGAAAGATGATATGGATTGGAAGGGCGTGACTACTTAGAAGACCATTCATACAGAAGTATGAAAGAAGAAGATATTCTGCGCCAACCCCAAACAAATTAGAGCAACGGCAGGGAATTATTATTCACTAGCGGACGTCCCGCGGTTTCACCCGCGTAGTTCCCGTTCCCGTGGGAGTATGGGGATAAAATATAGCCTATGTTACTCAGGGTGAATGTAGCTTTCTAATAGTGAAAGAATTTTTGAAATCGGTCCAGTAGTTTTTGAGCCTATTCATTACAAACAAACAAACAAACAAAGTTTTCCTCTTTATAATATTATTATAGTATAGATTGAAAACAAGCTAGGCTAGTGAACATTTTTTAAGCATCCATTTAAAAGTTGAATCATCGTCCATAATTTATTTTGGCAACTATTTCCGGATGCATATTATTTTACAACACAATCTTATCTTCATAATTTAGTAGAGTTTACATTACTGAATATATTACGGTTTCTGAATAAAATCCTCCATTTTGCTCACCAGCAATCAAAGACACCAAACGGGCGCACGCGCAAGGCCCGTCGCTACGAGGCCGCGTTCGACGTGGCGCGCTACGAAGACCCTGACAGCACGCTGGAGACTGTCCTGGACCCCGACACCTCCGCCTCAACAACCTTCAACCTTCTCGACACTTCAAGAAGACCAGAGTACGACGTCTCAAGATCCTCAAGAGATCTAAGTGTGAACAACTCCTTCAACAAACTCCCTGACGATAACATGAACTCGGAACTCACTCGGAGTACCGACTTCCAATTAGACAACAGCAAAATTCACCCCACGCTCCAACCTAACGGTTGAGACCCCCTCCCCTTCCGGTAACCAAGAACTACACTGGGGTAGGCGGCCCCTGAGAGCTGGTGCCCGAGGTACCGTCTCCTGCGTCAATTCGAATGGTGTTGCTATTTTTAAGTCAAGGATTGAGATTGTGTACAGACATCGTTTTTTTACTAGCTGCTCGTTAGACACAGTAAAATGGATATACGACTATAAATAAGGAAGGGTAATACTTAAAGTTGTTTAATAGTTAATAATGAGGCTTCAAATAGTCCGAGAGATACGGGTTCGCGCGAGGATAGCTTATCGTGTTTCGTTCCTAACGTTAGAATTTATTTTTAATGATTGTAAGGCTGATATTTTTTTGGTAAACAATAGTACGGGTAAATAATTTAAGTGTTAAAAATGGATTCAGGTCGAAAGTAACCGTTGTTCTACAGCACGTGGAGTTATTCTCGCCTAATCCGTTCGTAACTTCGCCCTAGAGAAGGTCATCCCCCTTTGATTGTTATTATGTATATATAACGTTTTTATTGCCGTTTTTATGGCAACATGCACTTGTATATAGCGTTGTTTACGGCCTGAGATTATATGCGCCCGACAATAAGTAGGAATGGCGCGTTCGCACATAACCGAGTATATAGCGACGGCGTCTACCTCCCGCCGTCTTATATACTTGTGTTATGTATATAAACAGTGCCTCTATGAAGTACACACTGATACATAAATCATACAAAATAGATTTCACCGTTAGTGCAACATAATCGTACAAAATATAGACCAAAATAATTCCAAACACCCATTGAAAATCGCGTGTACATAACATAAAAAAAGTATTTTATCGATGTTGAAAAGAATTAGATAACTATATTTATTTTTTCCTGATTATTATTTTCACACAGATCACAGACAAAGCCTCAGATGCTAGTAATCTTCACAATGTACATTCCAGTTTTTTTTAAATATATATTTTACACACATCACAATAGTATTAATACAAAAGCACAGGTTTTTTTATATATATTACTGTTATTATTTATTTAATGCAATTTTACATCTTTTAACCACAAATTTCTAGATACTTAAAACCTAAGAAATCAAGTAGATAGATTAAAAAGTAATTGTAAAATATATATTATAATATAAACGTAATAATTTATTACAACGAACTATGACTATTAAAAATTGAAAATAGTTTATAAAATCACGCGTTATCGTTATAAAAGTTACTAAAACGTTATTGCACATTTTCCCTCTTTTTTATAAGCTGGGATATGTTTAGCTTACGTCTAACTACGCTAAAAAAAACGATCTGGTCATTTAAGCCAACCCTATTATATATGAAAAAAAAAATCCTTGTCATCAATAGGGAATATGCACGTATTTTTTCTTCACCTAAATCAATAAAATACAGTACTATCAACCCAATAAAATAATTAAAAGTTAAGTTCAAGTACTGGTTGTCGCTCAAAAAAAAATTAAACTCCTACAATTTTCTACGACAGTTCAAACGTCCGTGACTTTCGCGGCCATACATGTCAGGTCATGCGGTTGATGTCATTTCCTTCTATCTTCTTTGTATGAATCAAATTTTTTACCCTTATAATAATTTAACTAAATGAATGTACTTTATTCAAGCAAACATTGCAATAACAATATTAAGTTTGACGCACACGCGTTTGACGTCACTACCGGTGACGATGCGTTTTGAATTTGAACGCAAATTCAAAACGCATCGTCACGTTTCATTTTTAGGAAATAAAAAATAATAATTTCTTGCTTATTCCCTATTACAAAATGTCATCCTACCTACAAAAATTAGGTATTATTTCAGGCATGCTGACATTGTGTTTAATATTTGTGCGACGATATTACTTGACAATTGATTTCCATAACCCACCCAGTTGCCACATTCCTTGCACAGTAGTTTGTAATATAATAATACAGTATAAATACATGAAGATTATGCTCCGTAAATCTTTGTCAGTAATGTGCATCCAGTTTTGGCAGAATTGTTATTGAAACGTAGTTCTGCTAAATAAGCCAATCCACAATTCTTATTAATTCAGTAAAATTCGTAAAACTTATTCTATATTAAAATGAGAAATATTACCATAAAGTAAAATCAGTCTTTTAGAATATCCAAAATAATAATCAAATTTAATATACTTAAAACAGGTTTAAAATTAATCAGCGTTATTATTATATAATAATATATATATCTTCGGACAGTGGAAGAAATGTTGATGTGGGCTGGCACATTTTGGCAGGACTTAGCTAATAATTATGTTCTTTTTTTGTTGATCAATGTAAAATATAAGACTGACGTGGCCGAATCTGTCGTGACGAAAGCTAAGCATATTTTAGCGCAGCCAACATTACAAAACTAATGTTAGCTGACCATTATTCCATATCACAATTTATATCTACCTCATTTTATTCGTTTTAAGCTTATTTTAGATGTTATTGGAAAATTTTAAATGTTGATACGATTGACGATTAAGTTTTCTACGTTAACCCATCGAAGTGGTTAAATGGCACTTACTGGATAGTTTTAGTGGTGTTTTTTTTATTTATTTCTTGTTAGGACAGTAAGTATTTCACTGATAACATTCGTGTAATGTTTGTTTTTTCTTTTCTCCCAGTTTATATTTAAGGTTAGTGTTAGAAGGTAACTGGTGTTTGATCGAAATTATTATTGTTTTTTTTTTTTGTATAAATTTCAGTTTGTTAGAAGTTTTAAAATATTTATTATTTTCATTTATGTTATTAAAACAACAAATGCATTTAATTTGAATTTCTCTTAATAATAATAATATCGACCACCACCAGAAATTGATAGAAACATTTTTCGGCATACCTTTAATAACGCATTTTTGGTTTCTATCTGTGCAAAAAAATCATGACTGATTTTATAATGTTTTATCGCACTAAAATCAGACGCCTATCTTCGAGTATAATATATATATAACGTATCTATTTATATCTTGAGTTAAAAGCACCTAGGTACAATTTATTACACTGTAAGGTTTGGCGGCCGTGGAATTAAAGGTCAAAAAATAAAATTTATAAAAAAATAAATCATATAAAAGTTTTCACTGTATAAATTATCTCTTAAATATTTTATTAAAGTTACATTTCAGCATCTAATTATAATTATTTTTTGATTTGGCATGGTTCCCGGTCGCCATTGTAAATATATAATAAAATATAAACTCCGTTTAAAATTAAATTGAAAAGGAAAAAACGCCGACTATGTACCTGAAAAAATTCAATTACACTAAGTTAGCTAGACTTAGGTGTAGTGTTAGGTCTTTAAAAATCTAGAATTTTATCTTTGACGCTAGGTTTTGTCACAGGGTCTAAGCTTCGATTCTGACTAGTTGCAAAAATATGCGCTGTTTTTGCCCTTAGTTTTAACAAAAAAAAATGTGCATTACTTTATATTTTTTCAAGGGCTCGACGCTAGTGCGCTGGTTTTCTTAGTTTTTTCTAACATATTACACATCCAATTTTATTATTTTTATTTCATCCCAGTATTGCTACGTTCTATTCTATTTTTATTTATGGCAAATGATGTCGATGCCAAAATGTCGACAATTCTGCCAATGTCAGAAGTGAACTATTTGAAGTGAACGTTGCGTTTCAGAATTTCGCTGTTGTCTTTTTTCGGATCACCATTTATGACTTGTTTATGTTTAAAAGTAAAGTAAAGTCTAAAGGACCATTTACAGCCAAAAATGTATAAATACACGATTTATTTAATCGCCTATTTCAGTTTTAAATGTAAGATGTATAAAAAATTTGAGAATAATAATATTACATTTAAAATACAAATGCTTCGGTGACTATTTTAATAAAATAAAAATAACGATTTCCATGTTTTCTATAGTGTAAAGTAATAATAAATTAACGACTTCTCTAACTATAACACCAAACATATTTTTCTTAAAATTTGAGATAATTTGAGAAGAGCTATTAGATACTGTTCCGCAAAGAATAAAATTTTATGAAGGATAACAATTTTTGTAAAGAAATAATCGTTGCATTTTTAAGAATTATAAATAAAAAATATGACAAAATAGTATTTGCTACTCTTAAATGAAAATAATATAACTTTAACGCATTTGATTTTATACAACTTAAAGAAAATAGATTTAACTTTGAATGTTCAAAAAGTACCGTAGTTGTAAAATAAGAATTATTAATTTCTACCATAGGATTATTGTCTAGTTAACAATTTTAATGTAATTTATTTTTATTTTTTATTCAATTATTATGGAATTTCAAGTTCACTCGTGGTTGTGTTATGAAATAATTTAACCACTTTGTCTGTATTACTGAAAACTGTTGGGTTTATTATTATTCTTCTATTATTAATCATTATTGTATTGTGAAACCAAAACAATTTAAACGTCGAAACAGATACCTGAATGATGTACAATGTTTTTTTGTAACTTATTTGTAAAACTATAGTGCATGCATTTATAAAATACGTTGTATATTTGTTTGTTTGGTCTATTATTTTGGTAAAAAAACACAATTGTTATTAATAAGGCTGACCGCAATTTCAGACCTCTCGCCTGCTTTTTTAAATAATTTAAATTGGCAAGTTTTTGTCTATTACAAATTTTGAAGGCACATTCCGCAAAAAAGTTCTTAGTATAATTATTAAGTGTAATTTAATACAAGAAATATATTTACCAAAACATGGACCAAACAAATGAATTAAATAGATTAAGGTTTACTACAATAGTTGTTCCCATTAAGCTGATATTGATTTTAATGTTGTTTCTATACAGTTTTTTTAACGTTTTTATATTGGCTTGTCCGTCCTTGGAGTGAAAAAATAAGAAACTAAAATTAAAAGCCTGATGTTGTGCCTCTGATGATAATTTTGAATCTCATTTCGCAGTATAATTAATTGTAAACTGTAAAACGGGGATGGTTTAAAGTACCTAGACTAAAATTTTTGTACAAAAATAAATTGCCAAAATTTCAAAAACAACAACAAAAATTTGCAATTTTCATCTTCATATAAAGTTTTTGCTTTTTTGAACGCGAAAAGGCATTCAGACCAAAATACTTATCTAGCCATCCCCAATCTGGCAAAGATTCTCATTTTCTCGTTTTCTCCACAATCATTTTTCACACGTTTTTTTACAATTTCAAAGCGGGTATACCATTCCACTATATTTATTACACAATAGATACATTATTTTTCTATTCACGCACATTCCGTATTGACTGCAATAGTTTCATACTTACCAAACAGATTGTATGTTGTAAAAACAGTTTTTCTTGTTTTTTTTTTGTATAATTAATATTTTATTTAAACTATACACAAACGTAACGTTACATTTTCGTATTAAGTAGATTTGCAAACTGCAAGGACTTGGTTCTGTCAAAAAGAGTTAACCCATAATCTCTTTCAATTAAATACGACAGAATAATCAACATTCTATACAGTAAAATGAGTCCCATAGACAGCCAAAATGTATGCTTACAACAGATTCAATTATAGGTAGGTACCTATAGTAATTGTATTCATTTTGGATCAGTACCATTACTTCGAAAAATGGGAAAAAAGTTGATGTGGGTGGGTACGTTTTGGAACTAAGCTATATAGCTGACCAATTTGTTACAAAATATTAATAATAGAACTCACTAATAAGCAATAATATGTTATTAATTAGCCACGTTGTTAAAACACAGTAAGATTTTTTCGCGGCTGTAGTTTTAATTCTGTGTGAGGTGTTTATGTTTATACATGATGTTCTTGCAGCAATATTCGACGTAGAGTGGGAGAAAGATTCAGAGAAATTCATTGATCAGCTAATTTATTACCATTTTAAATTCATAGCTGTTGTTCTGTGATAGCAAAATTTAATGCCAGTTGTTCCAATTTTTTTACAAATAATTTCATTGATCGATCGATTGAACACAACATACATTGAAAAAAATCTCGCAAAAAAATCAGCAATATATTTTAATAATATTGCTGAAATGGGCATTATGTGCAGACTCTTCGCCAGTTACACTGGAAGCAAATGTTACAGATTCGCAACTAAAATCGTGATACACCTGAAACTGTATAGCAATAGAACAGTTATATTTGTTGTATATATACTTGTTTAAATGTGCTGGTTATAATTAAATCTCTGTTCTAATGTTTCGTACGTTTTTCAATAAAAACATGACGTTAAAATTGTTGTTTGTAAAGTTTTTAGGAAATAACGATTGTGGCGAAAATAAATGCCAAATCTTGTTTTTTGGAAATCGGGATAAAGATCTTTATTTCGGCAAACGTGTGTTTTAATTGAGAAACGGTGAAAAAAAAAACAGTACCAAGACTCGGTTTAGTGTGACGTTGATTTAGTAGCATGTACTTAGTGAAAAGCGTCCAAAATACATAAAAAAGTATTTAACATAAAATTTAACATAGTTCGAGATCTAACACGAGTTGGTTTTAAGTTTCTCTTGTGAGTTTCGCATGATTTTATTTTGTTCCCTTTTTGACAGATTGCTATGTTATTGGTAACCTTTGCGACGAAAAAAAAATACCTACTAAGAACCTAGTTTTTTCTTCCTCTTTATATTTTTACTATTTTAAAATGTAAACAATCAGGGGACCAACCTCTGTAGTATTTTTTTTTATTTTTCTCAGGGGTTTTCCCATAAAAATTGGCCTAGACTATTTGATAATAATGCCCGCTTTTATGATGGTTCGTTTCTGCCTTTGGAAACAGTATCTCACCAACTTGTCGCTTCTTACTTTTAGAGTGATTTTTGTGCGGGAAGCAATGGTGGATCCCATTCGTCTTGCCAGTGGAAAATAAACTTTGGATTTCTTGAAAGTCTTCTTTTCTACACGTTGAAAATGTACAAATAGAAAAGACAAAGAACAAAATCAATTTTAATCGGATAAAATAATTTTATTTTTTTATTTTTTCATAATTACTTACGTAGCTTTCTGTTTTTTTTTTATATATTTTATTTATTGAATTCGTCTTGTTTTATAAAGAATCTTAACCCATATAATCAAACTATATTTCGTTGGCAAGACGAGGCAGAAGTGTCCTCATTATAAAAATGATTTTCAAAATTCGTTGCAAAGCACCAATAGCATATCTACAAGAAATAATTTAGGGTGTTGTTGTATAATTATTAATATTATACAAGTTTAAAAAATTAAAGACCATTGTGGTGGCTCAATTTCGATATAAGTACCTATTGATGATAGCCACAATCCGTGCTTTTAAGTCAAATATTTTGTATATACCGAGAAATTGGGATACTTTAATTTCCTTTATTCTAAAATTAGAACATTTTTCTAAATCATTTTCGGTTAGTGAATTCTAAAATTTCCCGTTACGGTTTTATGATAAATCTAGTTTTATTAAAGTAATTCTAAATTCTTCGTGCGTTTATTAAAATATCCCAAATTTTCGTTTGAAAACACTGTAAAATAAGGAATTATGATGTGGGGACATGATAAAATTACTATAATTTTTGGTTTGTATTTGATTTTAAGATTAATAAATATTATAGAATTACCTACATACGAAAATAAAGAAAAAATAAAATATTTTGGGACATACAATTAGCACATACGCCTATGAAAAAAAGTATTTTTGACAAAGTAAACGTACCAAGAAAATGGCGCGAAAAGTTATAAAAAGAACGGAAAAAATACACTCGCGATTGTTGCCTAAATCATGTGCCCACAAACAAAAAAAATGTTAGTTATTTAAAAATATAACTGAATCTACCTCAACCAAATTACCCATTAATATTGTTTATAAGTGTTCTTTTGAGTCTTATTATTACTAATAAATAACTAAAATGTAGTGTTTTTTATAATAAATGCTATTAGTTCGAGCATCCACCTTTTGATATGGTAATTATTGTTACCGAACTATTGAATGCGGGCGTCGGACTGTTAACACGGTATTGTACGAAACGATATTAAATTTGAAAATAAAGTATGGTTCTTATTGTATCATTGTTTTACGTTTTACCCTTCCATCCATTTGTATGGTCCCAAGACAGCTTACTTACCCTGGCTTAAAGTATACGAGTTTTTCATACAATACTATTTTTTTACTGTTTCTGCCGAAGTGTCTGACACTAGTACAGTCTTAGTTATAATAACCCATTGTATACCTAGTCAAAATACTCGTAAATAGTAATCCGACTGACAGGAACAAATGACATGGGAGCATTCGAAGGACCAAAATTAATAGTTCTACTGCTTTAAACTGAGTTTCATGACAGATTAGTCCGACAGTAAATGATCACAGTCTCCAAAGCATACGAATATTATTGTAACCTTAGTTGTAAATATTTGTAGCGGCGGATAATATGTCCAGTATGGCAAGTACAGTAGTACCTGCCATAATCCATGATTTTTGTCCTTGTCAAAGGTCTTCCATATTTTCTAAGTAATAAAACACCAGATACAATGCGTACAGTATAATTAAATTATATTATATTTAGTGTTTATTGATGAGCTGCACGAGTAGGCTCTGGCGACAGAGGCGGGATACCGCACCGCCGTCGTCCTTTCGACGCAGCTTGGCCGCCAAGCGGGCCAGGCTGAAGCGGGAGCGAGTCCGACCTTCACGACGGGAACCTGTTGGATAGTTAGTTAACATTAGTAAAGAGCAACAGCAACAGTAACCGTAACCATGGTGTTTCTAACACCAGTGCAGATAAAGCACTTAAAATTTCTCAAAAATTAGGACAAATATTTCAGGTTATGGTCGCGCCTTGTTAATGATGAATTGATGATCCACGCATAATAAATTAAAAGGAATCTCAGTGTCAGAGCCCGAGTCTGGAATCGTACCCAGATGATGGCAATAAGCTCACCCCCAATTCCATTAGACTCAAACATTGACGGCGAAATATGGGTGAACATAGAATAGTTTTACCTCTGCTTGTTTTGTTAATTTAACTAGGGTATACCGATCGGATTTCTCTCTCTGATTAGATAATAGGCTAGTTTCCACCATCAATAAATTGAAAATCCATTTAGTCCGTCAGTTAGAGTATTGGAAAATAATGGATACGTATTTTTTGTTTTTGTAAATCAATGAAAATTGACCAAGATAAAACGCATACGACCCAAAAACGGGTCGGGGGGCTTCTCGGGAGTGGAGGCTCGTGACGTCACAACGCACTAAAAATTATAGCACGGCGTGACGTATGGAGATTTTTAAAAGCGTCGTATCTTCGTGTGACTGACACTGGCTTGGCCACCATCAGGGATTTTAGTTTTGATAACACAAAAATTAAGTCGCTACTTCGTCAATTTTGGTTTACGTAACGAAAAAATACGTGTCAAATATTTGTTGATAATCTAACGGACGGAATTATTAGATGTTTTCAGGACACAGGCCTATTATAATTTTCAGCATAATTATGTTTGCTAATAATTCAGCATACCTTCAGCCACCCTCTGCCAAGCCTCTCTGTCCACGTTGACCATGCCCGTGGACGCACTCCTGCCCAACGCCGCAGCCTCTTGTGTGCTGGAGGACCCTTGAGATTCTGCCACGTCACTCTCGCAACTTATTCTACTTGACCTGAAAACGGAAAACATAATTTTCATTCATGAAATACAAACTGGTGAAAATAAAAATTCATAAAATAAAATAAATTATGTGGGAAGATTGCGGGTAAGATCTTCACACTTGCGCAGACCAGGGTAGAATGGCACGACAATAACAAGGCTGCACATGCTGATTATGAGGGTAATGGTTGTAGTTAAGGAAATGCAAGGGAAGTGTACAATTAAATTTTCTCATAATCACATCAAAATGCTAACGGAATTATCAAAATCACCACAAAGCAAAAAAAAAATCATTTGAACGATGCTCAAAGACTTGGTGAGCCATAAAAAATAGAAGAATAACCCACCTGTCTCCAGGCCTCAAATCGCTGGCCGAACTAGTACCCTCCCTCCTCATAGGCACCGTCGAAGACAAGAACCTCTCCCGCGCATCTCGAAGCTTCACCGCCCTCTCTGTTAACGTTGCTGCCGAGGCTTCATACTCCACGTGAGACGTCGGTGTCTCCCCCGTTGATATCGATCTCCCGAATATCCCTGGTTGTCCAGACATGAAACTGCTGAACGTAGGTACTGTGACATCGGAGACATGTCTTAGAGCTGGAAGGGATTCGGTCTTCGAAGACGTTTCTGGAAGGTTCCTTGTCAAATCTGGCACTATAGTGTCAGTGCTAGCTGTAGTAGTCGGTATTATAGTCTCTTGACTATCTTCAATCTTCTTCTGTATGGAAGCTTCAGCTGTTGATTTTTCTGGGTGTAATGCATTTGCGCTGTGAGACTTCAGCACACCATCAAGGCCAGTTGTAGGTGCCGGAGTAAGGCGCTTCTCCGCTGATGAAGCATCACGTCTTGACAGTTGGCAGGCACTTGCTGATTTTTGTACTTCTCTTTCGAGGAATGGGTTATTTCTGGAAATGACAAAGAACCATGATGATGATTTTGATTTTTTATTTTATTTTTTGTGGAGTGCGATTGGAGCCACGGCCACGTCCACTTGTGTACTGCATAATAGGCAGGAAGTTGACGATTAAACTTCTCAGTGTATGTTAAAAAATTGACACAAAAACAGGCAATTATATTGTTCATTAGCGTATTAAACGGGAAACGCGCATTATGAATCACTATTGCATCATCATCTGCCTAGCCTTTTCCCAACTATGTTGGGGTCGGCTTCCAGTCTTACCGGATGCAGCTAAATACCAGTATTTTACATGGAGTGACTGCCTAACATAACAGACCTCCACCACCCAGTTAGTACAGGTAAAACTGGTTGTCAGACTTTTTGGGCAACTGACTACCGAACGACTGTCAATGATCTACAAATTACAGCCGGGACCAGTTGGTCCCGGCTGTAATTTGTAGACCTTTAACTTTTTTTTTTTCTTTTTTATCTCTAGATCGTTAAGCAGTTGCTTAACGTGCTTTCCGTGCTTTACGGAGGAAACTCGGTATGTAATGAGTGGTCACCCATCCACAACCTAGGCAAGCACGGCTAATCACGGCTTAACCTAAAGATCGACCCGAGTGGTTGTTATTATTTAGCCACGAGCACCGATGAATCACTATTGCAAAAGAGGGATAATATACATAAGTTAAATTATATAAAGTGGTAGTTACCTGATGTTAACACCCACAGGCATATCGGGAGGTCTTCGACGCTCAGTGGACGGTGATCGCCAAGCTGGTGAAGATGCACCACTGCTGGCTCCAGATGTATGACCTGAAATAATTTTAATTTCAATAATTGAATGAAATTGTATTTCTCAGTCTCAGAATTAGGCTGCCACTGCATAAGCTGTAATAAGCTACACCCGGTAGGATTGGAAGTGGACGCCAACATAATTGGGAAAAATATAGACAAAATGATGTTATTTCAATGGAAATCAAACATTGATTGTTTTTTTTACAAGATGATTTGAGACAAACACTGGATTTCTATGAGACTAATGAAGATTATAATTTAATTGTTAGATACTATAAAGAATCAGATATTTACTTTTGTGCATCGTTACTCCTTCACAACACTGTAGCGATCATTTTAAGAAGCTAACTCTGACTGTGATTATAAAAACCACCGTGATTTGCAAATGCCATAAACGATTTAGCTACAAACTTGTTTCTCTGTTTATCTTAAAACTGGTATTTTAATAAAACCTTATCCTCTGCAGGTAGGTGCACTAACATTTTATTAGTTGTTTGTTGTATGTACAGTTCAATAATGAAAAATCTTGCTTAGTCAGCGTGTATACGCACCACGAGCTGATATAGATGAACCCAGATAACACAATTAGTATCACGAACCGGATGAAAACCAAGCGTGCCATTTTTTGACTATAACCTACTATTACGTCATAAGCACTATAGTTGAAATAACAAGTTTCTACACAAATTAGACTACGTTTTTGTGCTTTAAATGTCTAGAATTAAGTTCTTGTGTTTTAAAGTTGTAACGGTGTTGTTTAAAACAATTTAGCTTGCTGCGGCAGTAGCCAGAGAAGTAGGTGCTTTTGCGTTATCTAGGTATATCTATATCTCTGTGATACGTATCTACTTTAAAAACATACCTATTGTAGCACCTAAGCTCCTTCTAAGCTCTCAAGAATTGATTGAGATTGGCAAATTTTTGAGTTTTGGAGGAAAAATAATTAAATTAATACCAATGGCAAAAACATGCAATGAAAGTACCAGGATAGCGTCACTTACCTTCCTCATTTATCTTCTTATTATAACGCTGTATCATAATCCGAATGGACGGTGCAGTTTCCTTAGGAGGCTGCGGCTTCCTCTGCGACGATGGCGAAGACGGCAATGGAGGTCTAGTCCTCTTCTTCAACTCCTCAGCCTCTTGCAGATCACCAGAACTCTTAGATCGAGTGCTCTTCTCCTGCTTTCCTTTTTCAGATTTAGCCTCTTTCTTTTTTCCTTCACTTCGGTGGCTGTGGTCTGAGGTTCTGACTTCGGCTAAATCTTCGACGTTGACTGGTATAACGGCTCTGGGTACCGATTCACCGCTGCGTACTACTGGTGAGAATATTTTGCGAGTAGTTTTTACTATTACTTCTGGTGAGTGCTCGCGTTGTTCTGGTGCTTTTAGTTTGAGAACGAAGATCTGGAAATTGTATCGTCATTATTTTACGGAAGGACTTAGAAACAATGAAATAAGGACTAGGGATTACAGGCGTGATGCTATGTTAAATAAGGATGAAACTATGTTTATTTGGTACTAGCGGACGCCCCGCGGTTTCACCCGCGTAGTTCCCGTTCCCGTACTCCTACGGGGATAAAATATAGCCTATGTTACTCGTGGATAATGTAGCTTTCGAATGGTGAAAGAATTTTTTAAATCGGTCCAGTAGTTTTTGAGCCTATTCATTACAAACAACCAAACAAACAAACAAACAAAGTTTTCCTCTTTATAATATTAGTATAGACACGCCACAAGTCAACTCCACAAAATATAAATTGAAATATTCGTCATATTTTTGTAGCGTATACTTACTTCTCCCTCTGAATCTGAATGTAGTGACGTCGGCGGTGTTCTTGGCTTTTCAGAAGCACGGCGTGGTCTCTTTCTTCTCCTAGGTATCTCGACTGTGACTGTATCTACTTCAGGCTCCGTATCACTTTCTGAAGGCTTTGACTGCTCTCGCTCTAACCTAGCTCTTGATTTAGATTTCTTTTTACCATTGGTCTTCTCTACATCTTTTTTCTTACTATCATCTTTAGATTCTTCAAAACTATCTATATCTTTATCAACGTTTCTTTCTTTATCACTTTTGTTCGTATTTGGGCTATAATCTCTTTGTATTTCTCTCTGTGGTATGACTGGTAGTTCTCTCTCATGGCTTTTATGACGAGTTTCGTTATCAGTAGCTTCTCTATCTCTAAAACGACTAGAACTTCCTCTCTCTATTTCTTCTATAGTTTTTCTGATAAACATGGCATCTTCTTCAATGCTCGGTTGCCTCATGATCTTTCTTCTGGTCTTCTCTGTATGTTTGTTCTGAAATGTTATTTACTTATGAAGGATTTAGACTTAATTTCTCAGATTGTGAAGAATATGTGTGTTACCTGTTCACGAATCTTCGGTCGTGCTCCTGAAGATTCTTTGGATTTTACACTGCGAGCATCGGAAAGGACCACTGAGAAAAATGATTAATTCAGTTTAAATTTTATATTCGGTTTTCATATTCTGGATTTGTGACCGGTTAGTGGCTGTAAATACATAGCTGATGAAATGTGGGCATAGGTATTATTAGTAGGTGCCCCTGTGCCACTGCAACTCTCTAAGGATTACAGGCCTGATGTATGTTAAGTATATACGTAACATATAAAATAAACAATTTACCAGCCCCATTAGGCTGCAGCACAGCTGTCCCTGTGACTGCCGAGCTAGTTTCACATAGCAGCCTGGCTTCAGCCTGCCCATAAGTATACACTGGCTTCTGAGGAGTATGGCGAGGGGATACAGCCATCAGAGGAGCTGCTGTGCAGACCTCTTCCGCCTCGACCTCCACGAGAACAGCTCCGCGGCTCTGTGGACCGTCGCAGTCATCCAAACCGTCAAGCTGTGGATGTAACAATGAAAAATGTGAGATAGGTCTTGTTATTGGTATTGGTAGCTATAGTTGGGTAAAGTCAAGCTGAGATTCATAACCGCTACTTAGTGTATAATTTTGATCTTAGTATGTTCCTGTCTCCATCTTGCACTTGTGTTTTGACAGTTGTGTAATACTGATAGGACGCTTAGCCCAAGTAAGTGTCAAGTAAAGTGTATGGATGAGACTCGTACAAAGTTTGAAAATATAAATGGATGTTGAATAGTTTTGTGAGTGACCCTTTGAGGCGAAGACATGAAGTCAAGGAACGAATCACAAGAGGGAAAGGTCTTCTTTTTCTTCTTCGTCAAAAGACAAGAAGACCAACATTACTCAAATAAAAGGTATTAAAAAAACATTGATCTTTTTTTGATTCTCTCAAGGTACAATAGGATTATACATTTGTATTTAGAGGCGCCTCATACTTACAGAATGTTCCTCTCTATCGTACTCCGAATCGAAATCATCAGCATCATTGACACTGAGACTGGATGCATGAAGTCTGCTGCTAGACCCTGCAGCTGACGGAGCCACGCTGCCATCAGACTGGGTCCTGGTGAGAGGGGCTTGAGGAACTTTACTGTTGCGAGCTCGTGCTGCGCGGAGCAGAGCTGATGTGGAGGCTTCAGGGGCGATGCCGCGGGACTTCTCCCATTCGTGGAGCTTGCGGGTGAATGATCGGGATATTCCTGGAACGTTATAAAGAAGACGAAGACATGAGATGCAAATTTCAGAGAGTTCTGTACTCATTTCATTTTTACTGTAGTAGTTCATCATGAGGCCACATTCAATTATTTCGTTTGTTGCCATGTAAATATTACCCTTGGCCACACTAATAACAATCTTTAGCTGATACAATTTAAAAACTCTAAATTTTGCTCTAGTCGCTCCATGTAAAATTCTGGTATTCAGCTGCATCCGGTTTGACTGGATGCCAACCGCATCAAAGTTGGGGAAAGGCTAGGCAGAAGATGACATACCTTGGAATTTGAAGAGTCCAGTTGAAGTTTGTACAAGAACTTCATCAGGTTTAGATTCCTCCTCCCAAGCTGGCACTGAATTTGTTTCTTTCATGCGTTTCCATTCGTCTGCAATTTGATGATTTTTTATTACATAACATAACACCCACACACATAATGACTCTAAAAAGAAAACTCATCGACATGTGCATCCTGCCCGTTCTAACCTACGGTACGCAAAGTTGGTCACTTACTGAACAACAGAAGTCCAAACTGAAGATTTGCCAGCGGGCAATGGAACGCAGCATAATAGGTGTGAAGCGGACAGATCGCGTAAAAAACACCACCTTGCGTTCCATAACTAAGGTTGCAGATGTCAGAGAAAAAACAGCCAAGCTAAAGTGGGAGTGGGCTGGCCATGTAGCGCGAATGCACCCGGAAAGGTGGGCAAAGATCGTCACTCACTGGACGCCTGACGAAGGAAATCGCCGTCGAGGTAGACCGCGGCGAAGGTGGTGTGACGACCTGATCTTGTTTGCGGGGCGAACATGGCCGGATATCGCACAAGATAGAGAGGTTTGGAAGGAGAAAGGGGAGGCCTTTGCCCAGCAGTGGGACACAATGACAGGCTATTAAAAAAAAAAAAACATAACACCACGCCAGTAATCCCGAAAGGGTTAGGCAGAGATGTACAGTCAAAGGTCAAAATTCCACTTCCACCGCAATGCACATTATCGTTTGCGCTATACGGGCTCCGGCGCCTATACACACATACGCATATTTATCCGTGTGAGTGATGTTCCAACGCTAACAAATTAACATGTCGTGTAGCATCGCTACGAGTAATAATATAGATGTGGTCAATGTTAGACAAGGATGACAATATCAGTAACTTCTTTTTATCACCGTCTGATTATTTTTTTCATAGTAATGCAAAATTTTGACAAGTTTGCGTAAGTTAACATTAGCTAGATCGGTAACGAGGCTAGTGTGATCGGGATAGATGTGAGTTCGAATCCAAGATGGACCGGTTTTTTATGTTTTATTTAATTATGTTTAATAATTTATTTTTGTAAGTTATTTTGAACAAATAGATATTATAATAAATATATTATAAAGGTAATTTATTATTACAATAATGATAATAAATGAAACAAACAAGTAATATTATTTTTTTTTTTATAAAGGAAGTCCTTTACACTTACTTATGTTATTATTGTAGTATAGAATGTTAAAAATCATATTTAAGGTTACATAATATAGATATTATGAAAATTCTGACATCATTTAAGAGGTTAAATTTAACTATTCATTTTCTCAATGAAAAGAGGATTGAAACTTAACCTCAATTTTACAATAATAAAATACTAATTTGTTTAAGTTACGGTCACTATGTCCCCCCTGACATAAAATTACCCTACCTGTTTAGGATTTTTAATATTTCGTATGACCTCCGTTAGCCTCGATACAGCTAATGAGACGTCGACGCATAGACGCCACAATATTTGCACAGACATTTGTGCCACGCAAACTATCCCATAATTGCATGCAATGGGATTTGAGTAGCTCAGGGCATCTCTCGTCCCGAGCTTCCCATCTTTGCACCATTAAACCCCATACATTTTCTATAGGGTTTAAGTCAGGGGACCGAGCTGGCCAAGGAATAACTTTAATTTCCGGATGATTGCTAAACCATTCGCGAACAATGCTGGCACGGTGAATAGGACAATTGTCTTGCACAAAACTTATCTCTTCTAAGTCTTCTGCGGGGTAGATATTACGCACCGTAGGCAACATTACATCATTCAGCACTTCCACATAGTTGGCACTGTTGGCTCGCGTCGATATAAAACTTAATTCACCGGGCCCTTGATCACTTATCCACCCCCACATATTCACACTGATTCTGCCTGATTTCGTATTTGGTCTTGAAACCATTCGTCTCATATTGAGCTACCATATAACGTCGCTGAGGCTGGCTAATAAGATGTGGTCTTCCGCTCCTCTCACGACTCTTCAGGCTACCTTCTTCCTCAAACCTCTTCACCCAGCGCCTAACAGTCTCTCTCTAAAAAAAAAGTCTATATTACACAATTGCAACAAGCGATTTAGGTCTACCATTATATTTTGTAGGTATCATCACATAAAATTTAAAAAAAATAAACTTACGCATAAACTGGTTTCATTCGATATTTGAGATATAGGCCAGTCAAATATAGGGCCACAATATTTGCCTTAGCTTCAATTCTAATATTAGCCTGCATATTGAATTCAGAAGAATACTAAAATAGCAACAGCTAGATAACACAAACGCTCGTAACTATGTTCACCAACCAAGAACAGCGAATAGTGGAATAATTTATGTGAACTAGTAAAGTAGTTAAAATATGCAGGTAGATTTGAAACAAAGTGAACTTATCACTTTGTTTCAAATCTACCCTCATATTTTAATAACGACGCTAAGATTGAAAATTATTGTAAAACGAAAGAATCTTCGTTTAGTTGTGGAATATATTTTAACATTATATTTTGTTAACAACTCGGCATTTATATTTCACATGTAATACTTAAAAAATGTTTTTCATGTTTGATGTGAGACTCGAACCCGAACACTCGCCATGCGAGGCGCAGGCGCAGTGCTAACCAATTTGGCCACTGTATCACTTACACAACTCATTGAAATTTGTAATAACAATCTTAAGCGGGCAACAAGTTGCTAATGTGTAAGTGTTGTCAAACGTTCTTATAGAAGAAGGTCATAAGTAGAACTAATATTGCTTTGCCATTGTGTTGCGAGATTGGCAGTCGACTTCTGACTGTTATAGTACCTAATAGTACACCCACATTTTGCCAGTTACGTTTAAGTCACAGGTAATATGGGGCGAGCCTATTGCCATCACAGGCACAAATCCAGGCTCAGAAATTGGAATGATGAATAAAACATAATCATATAATTGTTTTTTCTGATTCTAAGGTTAAAGCACTACACCGTATGCCATTGCGTCAACTGAACCCGTTCAGATTATTTCTCGCACACTTAAAAGCTACCGTGCGTGACTGCATCACTTCTGATCGGGATCAGCTAGTAAAAAAACTGGGCAAGTGCGAGTAGAACTCGCGTACCGACGGCTCCGTATAAACTTGTGGGTATTTTGTTATTACTCTACATATTTACAGTTTTCAGATTTTTTCTTTAACTTGCTTCTTGCCAAGTTTCATGATTCCAGGTAAATGGGAAGTACCCCTTATGTTTTGATGCCCTTGTGAAATCGCAAAATATGCGACATACATGGTCATGTCTTTTCATCGCGACATCATGACTTACAAAATTGATTAATTTATTTTCATTTCAAACTTGAGTATTTGATATTAATTGCAGCGCGGGAAGGTGACCTTCCCGGCAAGACCCTTTTTCTCAAGACCTTCCCGGGTTCTTGAGAAAAAGGGTCTTGACAGATGGACAGACAGACGGGCAGACGGACAACAAAGTGAACCTATAAGAGTTCCGTTTTTACCGACCTGATACAGGGCTTCTAAGTGTGTTGTAAGCTTTAAGCGTCGTTTTTTGATTGATCCCTGATTGCTACATTAGTATGAGCTATCACCCAAATCTTGGTCCAATATTTAGTTAAGCATTTGGCGTAAACACTCCATTATCAACGCCTGTATACCATGTCTTCATGAGCCCTTACCCCATCTCCTAAGGAAGTCTTCGCTTAGATCCTGCCTAGCTGGCACTGGTAGCGGCTGCTTGACTCCCTTCTTGAGCTGCCACTCTGCTAGCTTCTTGCGGAAGTCTGCTGACAACTGCTCCTCTGTAGCCACTGGACGAGTAGCTGAAATAATTGAAAGACATGCTTGGTATCATCTTGATTTTCTATCCTTTCTAAGTCTGCGAATTTTAGGAACTCCTCAGAGAACAAAAAACAGAAATTACTTGTAGTTCAGCTATTCTTCTTTAAACAATGATACTACAGTCCGTTCATGGTTATTTTATTTCTGCTATAAGCAACTCAATAGCAACCTTATGCTAACGAGAATAGGGATGAAAGTAATATTGATAGACTTGCGGTGACATCAACCCAAGATCGACCTTATTTTAGCGAAAATAAACGTCAGTATGATAATGTCAGTATCGCCCATTGACTTGAGAAGTAGAGTATCGCCAGAGAAAATAAATGAAAATTCTGTTTAAAAAGTTTTAAATCATTGCGAATAACCGTCTACTTTTTTGGACTTGGTTGAACTGCGCAACATATTTTCCATACAAATTTCGGGGGGCTATTACTCCACTGTTTGACATGGTACATCTAAAGTTAAACATGATATCGTTTTGTCTCAAGAAAATAAATGAAAATTCTGTTTAAAAAGTTTTAAATCATTGCGAATAACCGTCTACTTTTTTGGACTTGGTTGAACTGCGCAACATATTTTCCATACAAATTTCGGGGGGCTATTACTCCACTGTTTGACATGGTACATCTAAAGTTAAACATGATATCGTTTTGTCTCATTATTAATTGTGTCTGTGCGGAAACAGAATAGTAAAATAAAAAGCCATTCAAAAGTTACAAGCTACCAAAGATTCATTTTTATTGCCAATTTTAACGTAACTTTGGGCGTAAATTAGTAATAAAAGAAGTGTCAAATTTCCAAAACAAAGTCGGTACCGACACAGCACAATTATCGAAGAATACAATAAATTTTATTTGATAATGATTTATGCAGTGGTTTTTTCGTAAAATTCGATTTCCCAAAAGCCTTTTCATATTTTTTTACGCGCGCCTTTTACTATGAACTTTCGTGCATCTCACTGAATAATGTTTCCCCCGGTGCGGTGCGGGAGGGGTCACGCGATATTGACATGTCCTTCGTTTGATAAAAGAACAACACCTATATTTCTGTCCTTTTCATTTCATGCATGACGTCAGTGACGTGTCATTTGTTTTTCGCTGAAGTTAAAGGTCCTGTGAATTTTTATTGCGCTCCTATAATGTGTGCGTTTCGATGGCGCGACCACGGCACTAAAAACTTTTTTTAAACTATGGCAAGATTTTGTAAAAAAAATAATTTAAAATTGAATTCATTAATTAATTAAATTAATTAATTTCAATTTTAAATTTCACATTCAGAACATTTTGAAGGTGATAAGCGATACCGTACGTATGCTCCTGAAATATAAACCTAGGATTTTATATATTTTTTTTACAAATTCATTCTGTTATTTACCTAAATTTCAGGTCTCTGCAACGCTTAGTTTTTAAGATTTCCGTGGCCGCGCGGTTCTCCGCGTTTCGATGGCGTGGCCACGTTCAAACCCTTATAACTTTTTAACTATTACTTTGACAAATTTAAGGTTTTGGGAAATTTGAACCACGTAAGTACATACATATTTTTACAAAATCATAGCAAAGTTATTTAAAAAAAAAACGCCGTGGTCGCGCCATCGAAACGCACACCTTATAATATGGTGTAGCGACCTACTTATTTAGAAACTTTATATCCCATCGTCTGTCAAGCCCACACATACAACCTTCATACGCAAAACTTTGTACATAAAACCTTCACGATATCATTTTTACTTTTCTTCTGATCTGTCACTTCTCTGTCTTGTGTTGACTAAATTTATATAGAATTATGAACATTTTTAATTTAATTTAGTTAGTGTACAACAACCACTAAATTGGTGACTCTGACGTGATACGCCCTGAAAAGGAAATCCTAAACTTTATCAGGCCAAGGAAATCCACAGTATCTATATATAATCCACGATGACAATATATAGCAGTCGTCTGCCGACCAACGTCCAGACTCTGCTGGCTTCACAGCCATTTATTTCTCTCGAGGGATTAGCAGACCTGGCGGAAAGCATCCAGGACATCGTGACGCCAGGCCAACAATAACAAACAATATAGTTATACAATATTATTGTTGCCACTAATCTCGCGAATTGTGTAGTGACGATGACGTTAGCGTTATAAGTTGATAGTAAAAGTTTTAAAGAAAAAGTTTATTTTATTCTTTTTAGCGCATTAAAATAAAAGTTCAGACGAAAGTATTATAACTTCGTTTTTGTTCGGAACGGTTCGGAACGCTGAGTGTGTGCGTACGAACTAGACGCACGTGAAGACTAGCGTCTAACTGCTCATCACTGATACTATCTCTGTCGGGCCAGGTGCCAGGTGAGACAGCGTGCTTTTTAGCCACGCCCACCAATGAGTTCGAGCCCGTGTGCTGTGTCACCTTCTTTGTCGTTGTGAATGTGAAGGTCAGAAAGGTAACTTAACAAAACAAAAAAAAAAACGAAAAGAAAAACACAAAAAAAAAACACAAAACAGTGAAAAGTAAAGAAAATAAGACACCAAATCAGATTAATTTGGTGTTTTTGTCATCGGCTTCTGAAGCTAAAGTTATTTTTCACTTTTTGTTATTCTGCTACATTTGGTCAGATTATGATGAACGTTCTTGTTTCATCACTGGTGACCCTGACGCTTTATTGTGTATGCTGTGTATTGTGAAAACTGACTCAATAGCCTTCCAGCTCTTACCTGCGTACAGCTTCCCGCGTCGATCAGAGAACTCTCTCCTCAGCCGCGACTGCAGTGCAGCGTAGTCTCTCGCTATTTCTTCTCGCACGCCAGGTGCCTCGCATCCACTGCTGAGACCCTCTGTTTCTGGAACAGATGACTCATTGTTACTGTCCATTTGATGTTAAACTATTTTGGAATAGATTTAGACTAAGGCTAGATAATGTCTGCTCTAATCTTCCTAATTCACAAAAATCACTTGTTGTTTGTACACGCTTATTTCCCTAACCATACAACTGATTTTAATGAAATTTTGTTTAACGTATAGTTGGTTCCAGCTTGACAAATGGCATAGTTTTGGGTCCAATAGGTTGCGCCGTGCGAATCAGGGGTGGATCGCCAGTGTAAATGTAATATAAAGTTTGGTAAAAGCCAAGTAAATACTTGACAAGGTTCAAGAAATAAACGTTTCCTACACAGTGCAAATTAACATGAAAGAAAAAAAGTCCCAAAATTTCACAATTAATCGCGTGGTAGCGAGCACAAGTTTTTCGAAGTCGCAAATTTAGATTCATATCACCCCAACTGATCTATAGAATATATCAAACATGCAGAACTAAATCATGCTTTGCAATTTTAGCCTTCCATACCGTCGATTTCTACTGGCATTTATCATTTGGACTAAGTTAAACTACATAGTTCCACTATGAGGTATAAGGTGCCTCTGAGTGTTTACCCCTTGTTGTAAGCGAGTCGATGGCTACGGCTACTAATTTGGCTACGAACTGGGCCTCTTCAGTAGCGGATGTCAATACATCCAGAAGAGGCCCAGTTCGTGTACTGTTAAAATCGTGTACTGTGTTTCTTGTTGTCTGCACAATTGCAGACAACAGGAAACACAGTACACGATTTTATAAATATATACCACTTGCAGAATAGCACGACATTTACGTTCCAGTGTATCCCCAGATAGATGATTAACATTTAGATTTATTCTTAAGGGGCCGCCTCCACGAGCGAGAGAATCGCGGCGATTTGACGTATTTCTATACGAAAATATCGCCGCGATTCTCTCGCTCGTGGAGACAACCCAAAAGAGAGTGTATAGAAAAACGTAGCAAGGACGATAATATCGCCGCGACTCTCTAGCTCGTGGAGGCGGCCCCTTAGGCTCCTTGTTAAGTTTCTACTGCAAGTGTTAAAAAAGCATGCTTTCTGTTTATGGTCAAATTGTTTCGTTGTAAAAATATTCGTTCTTGTCTTTACACGTCAAAATTACGATGCGAAAGCATTGTCAAAAATAAACGTGTGGCCCCAAAACAATTAAAAGAACTACAATAAACATTAAATATGGACAAGAAATAAAATGCAATGCCTGCAACAAATATGATTTGAACTCCAGTACCATGTAAGTAGTCAATTTGATGTTATCTACCTTTATTGTAGAGCACATCGTATTTAGTTTAGTCCAGCTAAAGTTTGTGTGCGGCAGTGTGGCAATTTTGTTCAAGCTTAACATTTGTATTAAATTGGGCACTATCCAGACGTTACAGAAGTAGATTTTATTTATAATTTCGCAATGTTTGAGTAAAACTTTGGTACGAGTCTCTCCGTACATACATAAATATCCCCTCCACTCTAATTTGCCTTGCCTCTGCTCCTTTTTTCATTTTCGGATGGGAAATCATCAAATGACTCCTCCCGCTCTGGGCGGAGCAGGAGGGAGTGTCAGACTTTTACTGACTACAACCCATCCATGTTCCTTCATCGCCCTTTGTGTTCCGGGGCCACGGTATCTCTTTCGAACAGTCCCGCAGCCCCGTGCCTCTGCTCCCTCAGATACACATTTATCCTTATTTTTATTTACAGCTAGTTCGCGTGGAAATTTTGATGTGCTTGTGTGAGGAGAAAATGTGCTAAATATGGCTAAATGTCATTCAGAAACAGTCATTCTGGCGTGATTGAGTAACAAACATCCATCCATCCGAATGTTCGCATTTATAATAGTAGTACCTAAGCTAAGCAATTTTATATTATTTCTCTTTTATACTTGCAACATTTTCTTTTCAGGTGGCAGCCAGAACACAAATGCTGTATCGTCTTATTATCTTGGCAATAACAATTGTTGTAACATACTTCTCGGTAAGAATCTAATCGATACTTATTTACTGATAATTTTATAAAGAGTGTAATTTTTGGGTAATCTTTGGGGCAAGAAAACTGATAGGATTCTGAATTTTTTTAATTGCACTAAGGAAGGAAGGGCAGAAGGAAGCTGCACTATCCCCGAGTGATATTGGGTATATTTTTAACGTTCCCGAGGGTGAATTTCTGAACATAACGCGAGCGAAGCCGTAGGCAGCTAGCAACTATAAATGGCAAAGTAACTCTGTCTGTTTCTGCGTATGTTAACTTTTCAAGTCATTTGGCTCACGTGGTGACCCCCTTATCCCAGCAGAACGATCCCGTGGAATCCGACTTCCATGCAAAAGCTAGTGATTATGTTTTCTGTGCCAACGCATTTTGGTTTGTCAATATAATTAATCGCTCTTTTGATGAGTCACAAAAGTAGAAGGACATTAGGAACAATAATATACCTTCCCATTCAATCCACGTGGACACGATCAGAGTATGCTCAGACTTACGGGACGGTGCCTACTTAGAAGTTTAAGTTGTTGTTGTTGTCCACTTGGTCCGAGCATATTCTGATCGTGTCAATGCGGCTCTTTAAGATTGAAATTAGTTTTATCATCTTCTACCTAGCTTTTTCCCAACTATGTTGAAGTCGATTTCCTATCTAGCAATTCAAAAATAGTCTTTTTCTTCCGACTTCCTTTGACGTTTAGGGCATGCAATCTCGCAGCAAAAATGTCAATATCGGTATTTGCGAGATTCAGAAATTCCAATCTTGCGATATCTCGGTATTTATCGGGATCACATAAATATGTTGGTCTGACTCTACACACCAAATCCATGTCGACAGCATGTAAAAATGTTGCAAATCTCGTGCCGACGACAAGTCGTGGCTTCGGTGTGTAAAGTGCATTAGACACTCAGTTTTTAACACAAACATTGGCTTTCGACAGATATGGACGGGTTTATGTCACCTTGGCTGCCGCCCTGGCAGATACGGTAATACTGATGACACTCTTGGTGTCATCAGACTCCCCAGCTGCGGCACCATCGGTGGTCCCAACAGTAGTCGCAGTTTTGGCCCAAACAGTGGCGCCAGTAATAACAGTGTCCTCAAAGCTAGTAGCAGCAACCGCAACGGCCCCAGTGTCTCCGTTACCAGTGGCACCCCCAGTATACTCCTGAAAACCGAAAAAGCCCTAAACCCCAGTGCCAATAGCAGTGAGATCGGTGTCGTCAAATGTAGTAGCAGCGGCCGCATCGGCCCCAATGACCCCGGCAGCGGTCCCACTGACAGCCCCAGTGGCGGCACCAGCGGCCCCCGCAAAGGCACCGTTAGTACCCCCGGCAGTGGGCCCAGTGGCGCCAACAGTGGCACCAGCAGCTACCCCCGCCGGGGCGGATATGTGGTGCCATTGTTCAAACAAGGAAAGAGAGCGAGATGTACCTGCGAGGCCTGCCCCTGCGCGTTGATCGAGAAATTTGTTGTGTATGTGATAGTAACTATAATAATTTGTTGCATTTGCGCCCCAATGAAGAACTGTAAACATTACAGAAAATGCTCTTTAATACACTTCCTCGAAAACTGGTTCTTTTTGCACTACGATTAGGTTCAACATAAATAAATGTATTTCACATTTCTTTGGATTTTTGCAAGCGTTGATTTCTACTGGCTTATACAATCTTTCACGCCATTCAAAGCCCTCATGTCTTGTGTCATAGCGCGGGTTACACGCTTAGTTTGTGTGGAAAGTGATAATGATGCAGCAGCTGGCTGTAGCAGTGGCTGCCAGGGCTTTCTGTCTGAAGACGATAATGAGCGACTAAAATGTTTGTCTTTTGCAGACCGGTTGCGCAAGTCGGAATGCACTCAGTAGACACAACATCTGAGCACTTCAATGACTTCACGGATTGGGTAAGTGGTTGCAAAATATGTAGTAAAGATCATTAATTGTTTTCTGCCGTACCTGTGTATAAGTCGCAAGTTTTTCATAAAATTAGGTTTTTGATTCAAAAACCTTAAACTCACGTTTTTTGGAATACATCCATGTAAACCTTTTGAGAATGTTTGATTGGTTAATTCTTTTCCATATTGTTTTCCTTGGTATTTTATTTGAACGAAAATGTAAAAGCGTCAACCACGCCTAATTACAACAGTTTGATATTTACCTTGACGTTGAAACATTCCGTTCACTCCGACCAAATAGGCTAAGTTAGGAAACTCGTAAAGAAAGAATCACTTCACTCCACCTGCACCAGAGGAGCCTCCGGCCACCTTAAGATGTCTTGCAAGGACCAGTCAAACCTAAAAAAAGTGGCGCACCTCCTCTTTCCCCTCTATGAGAGGATGGTGGGATCGGGTGAAGAAGCTTAGGGATACTTCCCGTCAGGGAAGAATTGCATTTCAATGGTTATAAGTTATAACTCTGTAGCTATACATACACATACATTTTACGGTCGCAAATAAATCAGTATTCAGCAAAACTAACCTGCAAATTGCAAAAAATATAAGAAATTAGAATTTTGTGGGCTACGTTGACGCTTCAAATTAGAAATGTTCTTAAGCATTTTTCTCATAGCCACTGATCACAAATGTCTTTCTTTTTTTCAGTTGTTGCTGCACCTCGGCGTCTTCGTGTCGCAAAGTCGCACCGCAGGCCCAAGACAAGCACAGGTGACTTTGGATTTTGAGTGTTTGTGATGTCTGAATATCTCGAGTTACGAAGGACTCGTGGGTTAATAACAGCTGCAAGGGTCAATACTCAAAGTATCAAAAGAAAGTTATGCTTGCCGTGGTCGGCCCGGGCACGGGATGATAATTGTGCCGGGAAAAGAACGTAAAACAGTTGGTCCCGGCGGCCATTCATTCATCTATCTTTGACAGCGAAGTCAGCAACCCGAAAGCATGATTACCAGTCTTGCCAAGGGGTATCCCTGCATGTAAAACACTGGTATTCAGCTGCATCCGGTTAGACTGGAAGACAATTTCACCAAAATTGGGAATAATTAAGGCAGATGACGTTTGATTATTTCGAGATAGTAAAAAAAAAAAAAAACAAACATACAAATAAATGCATCTTTATCTTTGAGAAGTCAAAAACTAACGACAGTATCAAAGACTTGACTGTACAATAATTTGATAACCTTATTCAGAAAATAATACAAGTAACATTCTTTACAGATTATCCATTCTAGAACTACCATGTATGATGAATCAGTTGAAGATCTTAGACTTGTTGAAAATCCAGGGTTTCAGAAACAAACTGTTAGTATTAATCCTTCTGCAACTGTTTCCCTGGGACCTACTGTGCATAACAGCACGCAGTATATTAGAGAATTATTAGATAAACAGATTTCCGAAACATTCACCGGCCAAAAAACCTCCGAACGGTCTGTTAAAGTACCCAAAAAAGGCTCCAATCAGAGTATCGAGGTATCTGAAAAAGTCGCAGTACTATCTGTTCAGAAAACCGAAAAAGCTCCCAACATACTTCCCCTCAAAACCGAAGCAGCCTCCGAAATAACTGCCAAGCAGATCAAAGAAACCTCCGACCAAGCTGTTAAGATATCCGAAGAAGCCCCAGACGTATCTACTCAGGAACCTGAAAAAGCCCCAGACGTATCTACCCAGGAAACCGTAGCAACCTCCGAAATAACTGTCAAGAAGACCGAAGGACTCTACGACCTAACTGCCCAAAAATCCGATAAAGTCTCAAACCTAACCGTCACGGAAACCCAAACAGCCTCTAACTCACCTAACAAGAATAGTGAACTGGCATCCGCCGCAACATCTAGTGCAGAAGAACATAAGATGCTTATGTTGCCTCCTAAACAAAGATCTAAATTAAATTCAGACGCTAGCGATGATTCCAAAATCATAAGACCAAGTGAGAACGAAGAACCATACGACCCGGGACAACATTGTTCGGAATGTGCTCGGCAAGGTAAAGTCTGTGTAGGAGGTTGTCCGACCGCTGAAAAGAGAACACGACGTGAACAAAGTAAAAAATAAAATATTTAGTAGTTTCACGTCTTTTTTTTAAACGTACTGAATTGATTTTGCTTTACAACGTAGGTAAGATAAATAAGTAAGATGTGAATATGTCTGTAACAGATCATGCATGATCAAATCGTCTATTTTTCAATATAGATGAAAAAAATAAAAAACCGTTCTGAATGCTGAAGCCCTGTCAAAGCTCATTGTAGATGGCGTGGCCAGACCATAGAGCTATGTCCCAATCTGACCTATGAGGTCGAGCTATTTTTTTATTGACCGCTTTCATATTTAGGAGACTTTTAAGCTTTTAAGCAACGAATACAACAACGCAATAGTACGGGGGTCGTGAAGGTATTTAAATAAAAAATCTAACATTAAAAACTTGTTGTGTTTGAAATCACCGGTTTGAAAAAAAAATTGTGGAAAAGATGGAATTTTGACCCACCAATATCTTCGAAACTAGAAGGTTCCCAGGTGTGGTTAGAACAAAAAAAAAAATGATCGCAAAGACGGAGAACAAAAAAATGATCGCAAAGACGGGGGAGAACAAGTGCCTTTTGGCTTCGTTAAGAGTCTTTTTACACCCTTTATATTTTAAACAGAAGCGCGGCGGTCGCACGCTTCTGCCGCGGCCGCTGTGCCCGCAGTGTACGCACAGTCGGCAATGAGTCAGAGTTGCAAGCGCACGTGATTATAGACTGCACGCACAATGAGCGAGTTTCATACCGAACGATTTATTATTGAATATGCGTCCTGTTTTGTGGGTTTCAAGAAGCGACGATTACAACAACAGGACCAAAAGAAAACGACGTTGAGTTCTACTCTCAAGAAGACTACATAATAATTCGTAGAAAGACTTTTTTTGACATAAGAACATAATTTAAAAATTTAACGTGGTTTCCGAGGCATGGAGGAAACTCGGTATGTAATGGATATGTAATGGGCACGGCTTAACCTAAAGATTGACCCGAGCGTCTGTTATTATTTAGCCACAAGATTTAAAAGATTGTTGTTTAAAAGCTAAACCACAATCACCAAGTTAAATAATAGGATGTGAAAGTTTATTATTAGCCCATCACAAAGTGTAGATCTCTATTAAGAAGAATGGGTAAACAACTCCATGGACACTATTTTAAACCAAAATATTGTTACAAAATCTTGGTTATATAAATATATTGGATAAATTGGTTAATGTTGAGATTAAACATGAGAGCGAGGACCCAGTTACGGATTGGGTGTTATTTTTTCCATCTTTTTTCGATGGAAGGTAAACTTTCGATGGAAGGTTAACAAAAAGTGTTTAATCAATTAGAGAAGCATAGTGTATAGTAATATAGATGATATAAGTATTCTACTCTTTGGACTTGTCATCAAACACATGTACATTGACATTGTACGTAAAATGTAAAATATATCTAAATTTATTGTGTTTGGGTTAAAATAATGTAGTTTTAATAAAAACGGTGGAAAATGAGGTGAATTTTAAGTGATGGCGTTGATCGAACAACCTGCGTACCCCTTTCCGGGAATTGTACGAAATTCAGTGATATTTGGAGGTAAAATATTTAGTATTTAGATTTCAAAATTGATTTGTTATCCAACTTGTGGCCAGGGAACAGGAACCGGGAAGTATGTTAGAGAGGAACAGAGGCCTTAACACAGCAGTGAGTGATTTGGGACTAAATTGATCTTGACTATGAAACTTTCTGTACCCACACGGTGGTTTACGGAACTTTCCCTCTGTGAGTGAGGATGCACGTGTCCCGGCAGTGAGCACAATGGTGTCGAGGCTGATGTTGTTAATTTAGGAGAGATTTCTGTCTAGGAAATGATTGCAACAAGTAAATTTAATGATGATGAATGCAGCAAATTCGTGGTACTACCCAAATTATGTAAAAATATGCATATTTTCAGAACATATCTGTCCTGTGGAGTGCGCAGCCAAATTTCTGTTGTTTCTTTGTCTTTCTACAATCATATTGGTGAGTCCCGTTCAGTTTTCTTCTAATCTAGGCTTACTGTCTCGCTCTGTATCTGGGCCACCGCTGCTCCCCTAAAATTACCCTAAAATTCCCTAAAATTACCCATTTCTATGATATTTGACACACAATTGTCCAGACGCACGTCAAGCTAACCGAAACTATCAAACCCGAACCCAGACAGGCGCATTACTTTGTGTACCTACCTAATTTATTTCATCACCACTGCTCACAAAACGGTAAAGGAAAACATCGTGAGGAAACCGGCATGTCCTAGAACCAAACATTCAAAGACATGTGACATCTAGCAATCCGCACTGGGCCCGCGTGGTGAATTATAGCCCATTCCCTCTGATATAGAGGAGGCCTGTGTCCCAGCAGTGAGAACATTAATAGGCTGATGATGACGATGATGAATCCAAAAAGGCTCATCTCAGCAAATTGCTGTGTTATTAAATGGTTTTATTATTTTAGTACAAACCCCTAGGAAGATTCACATATTGTGAGACGTCCTGTAATCCTGAATCAAGGCTGTCAATATGGGACGACAACACTTCGGCCATGTGCTGTCTTTGTGACTTGTACAAAACGACTTTACAGTAAGTATCTTCACTTAAAATAACCCAAAACGTAAACGTACTGTGCATAAAACTTTAAGCTTAGTGTAAAACCTTATAGATGCGGAGCCCGTGGCCTAGGTTGGTCCCGGTATGTAATGGCAGGTCACCCATCCACAGATGGGTGACCTGCCATTACATACCGGGTTTCCTCCGTGCCTCGGAAAGCACGCTAAGCAGTTGGTCCCGGCTGTCATTTGCAGATCTTTGACAATCGTGTCACAGCCCAGCAATAATTTTATAATAATTTGTCTTGATTATTCTACATTACTGCATTACATAAATAAAAAATACTAATATAATATATTATACCTTTACACACAGATCTAATTAATTATTTAAATATGTATAAATATTCATAATTATACACCCGATTTAATACATCTAATAATTTATAATAAAACTACATATTGAATTGCTACTAAGCCCTCTTTCTCTGTCTTCCTCTCTCCTAATGTTGCTGTGCCCGACAGGGTCCATAATGATCTTTTATTTTATTTTATAACACCATCCTTGTAATACCTTATGGAACGCAATAAACAATTGAGTATTGAGTATTGAGCCCAATGACAATCACAGGTAGTATACTGGTAACCAGCGTCCTGAAAGTCTGAGAACGAGTCTTACCAAGAGGTATCGTATTACTCATTACTAACTGGGTTGTGGAGGTCCGATAGGCAGTCGCTCCATGTAAAATACTGGTATTCAGCTGCATCCGGTTACACTGAAAGCCGACCCCAACATAGTTGGGAAAAGACTAGGCAGATGAGGCTAGCAAAGGGGAGTAGACATTTCCACAAACAAATATAGATAAATACCCAGTAGTGCGTGAAATCGGGCTGTGTATGATGTTAATGATGATTTTTGGATTTCCTTTGCGTAATAGAATCAGAAATGAAGACTAGAAGACCCCAGTTAACTCACATAGTCCGAAGAGTTGCCAAGCTAAAGTGGTAGTAGACAGGGGCACGTTGCTCGCAGAATAGGTGTGACATTGCGATCGGATCGCATAATGTTTAAATAATAAAATATATAATTCTTTGCAGTCTGGGGCATGTATTCAAAGAAGTTTTTAATCAAACTGTTGCTTTCATTTTGGACTCGCTGTATGAAGCCAAATTACAGGTGTGTGTATTGAACATCTTTCATCCAATTAATACTAATTAACTATCTTACTGCTATACAGCAGTGAAAGCCGACTTGACCGACAGACTGCCCTGCCGTGCCTGCTCAAGTTCAAATAAAAAAAAAACGCATCTCTGATTTTTTTTGTATTGTATAATTATCACTTGACTTCACTGATTCATGTGCGTATTGTACAATTATCACTTGCTTCGGTGATGGGAAACATCGTGAGGAAACTAAATCATTATGCTTGAGGGATATTTCTCGACGGCATGTAAAGCCAAGTGAGAGACACATGAGTGGCATAAAAACTCTGACACCAAGAATAGAACATAAATCCAATTAGTTAGCACTCCAAGTGAGCGTCTTCTGCATCAGAAAAGGACGGTTTCAACACGAGTTTTTGCACTAGTCAATCTTCTAGCTTAAGCGATACTTATCAAAGAGGTTTGTTGATGGGTGACCATCCCTAATATACCGAGAAAGCAAATGTTTTTGCCATATCTATTATTCACTGTCAGCTCACAACTTAGGACCCATTAATGAAAATGTTTATCCGTGGTGCTAGGCAACTGGGCTTATCCTAGTCGTAAACGTCCATTTGTGCCTATTGGTCTTGTTTTGTTCTGTCTCCTGCTGATATGGAGGGAAGTAGAAATTATGTCATTCGTACTCCTCCGATGTTCTTTTCTGATTTATTTTGTTGCCGGACCCGAGACAGTTAAATTGTTTCTCTGGGACTTCGTCAAGCTTCATTGTCTCGGCGCTTTTCTGGTGGTCGCCACTGTTGATTCTGGCGCACAGGAGTTGCAGTGGGTTATTGGAATAGTGTGGCGGGCTTGTCCCAATAATAATTTAATACAAAAAAAACCGAGACCCCTCCTTGTTTCGGAAAGCGGTTTTCTTAGCGGGTGTCTTGTTCCCCAAAAACTGGGTAGTTGATCCCACATAGTTGGGAATGAGTTAGTTAGACAGGTGATGATGATAATGAAGGGAGTCTAAGTTAAACTAAAAATTTTGTCCACAGTTCTATCGGTTGCTGGGATCGTTGGACAACTACGACTTGTGTCGTTCAGTTTGTTGTGATGTAAGTATTTAAGGGGAATAGAATCCTCCTTTGGGTTTGGGTGGTGGCTAACTCCTTTAGCTCGTTCCATCGTCGACCTTATCCCTGTCCTAGGACAAGATTGTGGTCAAGAGTTGGCCCATTTAATATTAAAAAAAAATACACTTGGCACTAGTTTGGTATTTAGTTGCGAACAAAATGGTGACAGCCCTCGTGATAAGTAGTGACTGGACTGACTTCATTGGATCGCCGCAATGGCAGAGGCATCGCGGATATATTGCCATTGCAGAACGTATCTGTCATATGTCAGTCATCATCATACTACGTTCCATCGATCTACATCAGAACTTATAACCGAACCAGTACACAGCAAGTTTCCTTGGTGGCAGAAATAAATTTGTTGGTAGTCGTTTCCCAAACGATCAGTACACTCGGCGAAAAATCAAGCTATACATATCAAGTCGAACCTGACCTTGCTTTGTATGAGCTTCCCGTAGAACAAGAGATCAGCATAATTTGTAGTTTGATTAGCCGTCGTGCGTACTGCTGATAAGTTATTAATAATTGACAATATAGTTATGAAAATAGGCCTATTTTCACTAGCATAACTAGAGTCAACGTTGAGAGTTGCTATACCAATGCAGGGCGATACGTATTCAAGTATTTATTTATATATCTTCTAAATAGAAAACAGGCACAAATGGAAGAGATCAATATTCGGACTGGGTCATACCGACGAAATAAAGGGTGTAAAACACCTCTTAACGAAGCCGAACGGCACTTGTTTTCCTCGTCATTGCGATCATTTTTTTGTTCTACACCATACCTGGGAACCTTCTAGTTACGGAGATATTAGGGGGTCAATGTTCCAACATTTTGACAGGTTTTTTTTAAATACAAGTTTTTAATGTAAGATTTTTAGTTTAAACACCTCCACGACCCCCGTACTATTCAATCCATCCATCAGCACAATGTTTTGAGTGCGTTACATTGAGTTCTACCACAAAAAAAATATTTTTTACCCCCAAAAAAACGGTCATTTCCCAGCAATAATTTTTGCGTAAAGTAACTTAGTTTGATGTACAGAATGCTTGGTTGACGGCTTCGTGATGAGGTCTTTTACACCTTGTATAGACTTCTGTGACACTTCAGCTCTTCTACCTCTTCGGAAATTACAAGTATTACGAATATTACCAGGTTGTTATAGAAATCAGGTTTTTTAATATTTCAGGACAGAGATCTATGTAGCTGCCGATGTCCTAAACAAGCGCCATGTAAATACAAGTCGTGAACTGACGCAAGAACAGCGCGGCCATTTTGAGAAGTTTAAAAATTTTGTTGCTAATAAATTATTGTCTCTTTGTTATGTCTTTTCCTTTCGTGTAGGTCTCGTCGTGTAAATACATACTTGGTAAAATTATGTATTTAACAGAATATTTATTCATATTTTTATCCCAATAACCATTTGGTCCCAGATATCATTCGTTGATTTTTAACAGTTATTACGTGAGAATGTTAGTCAGAAGGCCGAAACTCTAGCAACCAATCTGTTCCTGGGTTATTGTGTAACCCAGTGACAGTCACAGGTAGACTTACTAGTAACCAGTGTCCTGAAAGTCCGACAGCTAGTGTTACCAAGGGGTATCGTATTACTCAATACTAACTGGGTTGAGGAGGTTAGATTGGTCGTTCTTTGTAAAATACTGGTATTCAGTTGCATCCGGTTATACTCGAAGCCAACCCCAACATTATTAGGAAAAAACTAGACGGTTAGACTAGAGGAATGAACAACTGGTGTGCCCTCCAAAGTATCAAGAACAAATTGCATACAGCACGTATGTTTTTGAAGACCTAACTCAGCACAGAACTGAAGCGTTCGCATAAAACATTCTTCTTCTTCTTCTTCTTCTTCAACCCTTGGCCACCCAATGCTGAGTGTAGGTCTCTTCCAAATCTCTCCACTTTTGGCGGTTTTGTGTCATGGCTAACCAAAAGTCAAGGAGTACGTATACTTGGGACAGACTTTGAGTATAACAATGAGCGGATAAGACCGCGAAATCAAGCGCCGTATCCAACTAGGGTGGGGTGCTTTCGGTAAGCTGTCCGACGTACTCAAGTCGAAGCGTGTACCCATAAACTTAAAGCGTCGCATGTTCGAGCAGTGTGTCCTCACCAGACCAGTCAGTCATGACGTACGGGACTGAAACTTGGACGCTCACCAAACACACTATCCACCGCAAGCAAGTCACTCAGATAGCTATGGAACGAGCCATGTTGGGCATCTCCCTCTATGACCGGGTGAGAAATACCGAAATACGGAGACGAACGAGACTCACGGACATAGCGGTAGTGATAGCAAAAAGAAAGTGGAAGTGGGCGGGCCATGTAGGCCGTAGACTGGATGGAAGATGGGGGAAGAAAATGCTGGAGTGGAGACCACGGACGGGACGGAGGAATGTGGGAAGACAACCGACTAGGTAGACAGACGATCTCATTAAAGTGGCCGGAAGAAACATAAAACATCATAACATGCAAATTCCGTCTCCCAAATAGAAATGATAAAATAATGCAACGAAATGTAGGTTTACTTACAAAAAATAGCCTATTCACACTTCGATATCAATAAAACGTTTACGACTTCGCATCGTAAACTGTATTATATTCGAATGTAATCGATTTATTTGTGTTCATACTATTTCTGGATCAGTTTTTTTGCAGACTGATCGACGATTCAAAGATGAGGCATGTCATGACTGTGCTTATCATTTCTATTTGCTTTCCTGTGTCTTTGGTAAGTTTTATGTATTTTGTTACTAATTATGAGAGGAATCTATTAAAACCTGTATGTCTCCAGCCGTACCTGATCGGGTACGGTGCATTGTTATTTTAATTGTGTCTGTAATTGCGGGTATCGAAGAGCTACAATTTATTTGCTTTAAAACAAACTTTTAGGATTGAAATCAATCCTTATTGTTTTCACAGAGAGACTGTAATCTAGATCCACATAAGGTTATTTTGCTATAGCAAGTGGGTTTACAATTTTAGTTTCAAGAATAAATCTTAAAAATATTTCACCTAGAGCAATCGATTTGCTTGCCAACCGTATATAAGGTTTACATGATTTTATAAAATACTTCAAAAAAGTTAACAGATGCAAAAGAAATCGGTAAAGAAGAAGTCGACAAGGTAATAGAAGATGAAATCACGCAGAAGTTGAGCGAAGATTTACTACAGAGCCTCGAGAGGAAGTTCCAAGTTGATCTTCAGAAGTAAGTAAACTTGTTAAGAATCCTCCACACTATTTCTAAATACTTCAGGTCCTGAAAGCAAGAGTCAACAGTGGCGACCACAAGGAAAGCACCGAGGCAAGAACGAAGAAAATTTTGTGCCGGTCGGCAAGGCCAGTTTTTAGTAGTTTTCGCTGACCAGGTTTGAAATTTAAAGAATTTCAGTTGGATGATGAGATATGCAGACTATACTACCACCAAATTTAATGTTAGCGGTGTGGCTACAGTTGGTAATGAGAAAGACATCACTTAACAAAGGAAAGGGTAAAGCAAATCCATGTTTCCCAATATCTTTGGAGTGCTCAACAGTAGGTGACCACGCAGTACGGATATTCTCTCCAGGTCCTCTCTTATCTCGACCCATCTTGCACACAGTTCACTAATAGACTCGACCCTGTTACTTCAGGCAGACAGATACATTGTGTAATCAAGTAAATAAAACATTAAATGATGGTTCAGGTCCGTGGATACGGTGCTGATGAAGATCAAGCTGCTACTCAAGAATGGGACGCTGCACATCCAGGACAGACTGGGTGAGCTCCAGGAAATGCTGGAAGTCATCAAGAGTCACGGGGAAAAAGAGGTGAGGTTTTTTCCAGGGACCAGTAACAAACACGTTGGCATTTGATTTTTTTTTAACAAAGGTTCGGATAGTTGGAACGAGCAAAATTACTATGAATAGAGTAGGTATGCCCGATTACATCGAACATCTAAATGTGCACATTGTATTAGATAAGCAAAGTTGAATATACCATTATCGTCTTTAAGGCCGAAAATTGTCTTCATAAAATTAAAAGAAATAAATAGACTGGAATTTCAAGTTCCAGTCGGTATCTTGGCCGGTTCCGATTTTCATTAAATAGCTAAAAATATTTTCATCATTTTCCAACCAGATGGAAGTCTGCTTAGAACAGAAACAGAACGTGACCTCAGCGTTAGCAGAGAAAGCTCTACATCAGATGGTGGTGTGTGGTTACGCGCTGATCGGCCACGATCCTGCGGAGGCGGTGCACAGCGTACTAGCTCTTAAGGCCATGATCCGAGAGGGTATCAAGCCGGTGAGACTAATATTTCTTAAGGTCTAATATCGCATGGTGTCGTTGAACAAGAAAGTAGTAAATGGCATTCAAATAACTCATTGGCCCGTGAAGAAGATTATATTATGTTTTATCCGGTTAAGAAGTCTTATTTTGTAAAGGCAGCGGGTTGGATCATTTCGCCCTTAAAATAGACCTTAGCCCTTCTCAGATTAATCCTACAATTGTCTAAAATGTCATTACCAAATCTATGTCATGTCCTAATCTTTCACGAAAAAAAGTTAAATGAAGTTCTAAGAATGACGTTACTGACTGATTTCTGAAAATCTAAAATCAATCACCCGCGTCTTGTTCTCTTTTTTCTGTTATGATTAAAACGTGAAAGGCATCCAGACTGAAATCAAAATAAAAGACAGCACTAACATTCTATTAGCGCAGTGCTAGAACATCAAAATCAATTCAACCGTCCGTCTGGAATCCAATTGGCTTATATCCAATTATCTGCATATCGAAATGATTTTGGAAAATTCAGCTCGCACGGCAAGGAATGTGGTATTTCCTTTGTTTATTTTTTTGTAAAAGCAAGCATTTGCGTAGCAAGAATTGCCTTTATTGCAAACAAAATATTTCTTCTTCATTCATAAACAACATTGATGGATGGTGTTCATGGGTGCCCAGTGTTCCACGCAAATAGTTTTGAACTGGAATCTGGACAGTATTTCTGGGAATTTAGGAATAACATCAGGCAGTTGGCTGCTAGTTCTCTGGGGTCAGGAGTTGGCGGCTGTTGATAGCTTTTGGGCAAAATGCTAGTGTCTAAAAGTGATACAAGACTTTAGGGGAGATTAGCTTGGACCCTAGGTATAGACAGTCAAATACAAAATACAATACATCATCATCTGCTTAGCCTTTTCCCAACTTTGTTGGGGTCGGCTTCCAGTTTTACCGGATGCAGCTGAATACCAGTATTTTACATGGAGCGACTGCCTATCTGACCTCCACAACCCAGTTAGTACCGGGTAATACGATACCCCTTGGTAAGACTGGTTGTCAGACTTTTTTGGGCCTCTGTCTACCTAACGACTGTCAAAGATCTACAAATGACAGCCGGGACCAACGGCTTAACGTGCTTTCCGAGGCACGGAAAAAACTCGGTATGTAATGGGCGGTCACCCATCCACAGACCAACCTAGGCAAGCACGGCTTAACCTAACGATCGACCCGAGCGGCTGTTATTATTTAGTCACGAGCTCCTCGTGAAAACAAAATACAATACAAAAATGTTTTATTTCATTATTACACGTTATGCATACATAGTATACAGTTGGTGGCGTCCCCTTTTAAGCATATAGATGCCTGTGCCAGGAGGCGCCGCTCCTTAAAATCTTACTATCAGTCATCTTCATTGATCTTCTAAAAGTCTGGCACCTCTCTCTAATCATTCTAAGAAACCGCCAGTCTTCCCCATACACAAAGCGGAACATAATTATCAGCAGGAAAACACTCAAACATACAAAATATACTCTATTTACGAACCAGCAACTGCGAAAAACTCAACGAATTCATCACTAACAGATCAATAGCCTACGTCAATTCCATTTAACATCAAAGGCAATTTCAGGTGCATAACACTAAATTAAATTTCCAGATTTACGAGCAAAAGAAGGAGGTTTATGGTCTTCTGAAGGTCTGTGGGCACGACCACGAGACTCTGAAGAAGGTCATTAAGTGCGTCATCTCTAAGGTGGGTAGTTTAATGACTTTTAGGCTACGTTCACACAGTTATGACTGTACTGTTTTTTTTAAACTACAATCTATAGCTTAAAAAGGCCTCTCTCCAATCTTCCCATCGTTCCCGGTTAGAGCAACTTCTTGTCAATTCTTACGGAATATATATTCAAGTCGTCCTGCGATTCGTAGTGTGTCGATTACGATCACTGATTCGTACCTGTTGTACAATTTAAAGATCGCATAGCGGTTTCACCAGTGTTTTGAACGATGAAGGAAACTGACATGTCCTAGAACCAGAAATTCTAAGACATTCACCAGCCTGCACTGGGCCTGGCGTGGTAGGTTACAGGTCTCACCTTTCCACAGAGCCTGTGTCCCAGCTGTGGACTGATTGATTATGTATGTTCGTTATGAATGTGTATGTTGAGCGTGTTATATCAACTTTTTACTCCATAATATCGTACTGATTTTTGGTGTGTGAACTCTGCCTTATTCGAAGAAGTGTACGGTTTCAATGAGTGTTTATGGCGGTTTAGAAGCAATTATATGTCTTTAATGAGTTGGTTTTGGGACTATGGTAGACCTTGGCCTGATTCTGATGGGATTTGGGGCAAGCGTGCCACATCTATGTTCTGACGATGATGATTAACCTATAAAATGTATATTAATGACGTACAAGATGCCTCAGCATTGTAAAAGCTGCCGAAATTCAATAGTAGTTAACTGGGTAGTAGATATTTCTTCAGGAGCAGGGTCAGTCTTAGGTCAGGACTCTACCAAAGCGGAGACGAGTGGACCGGAAATGAGACAGCTTTGGTGTGGTCCAGATTTTAAGATTCAGTCAAATGCGGCTCCGAACACTGGATTCCGCCAGTTAATGTACCGAAAAATATTTGTCAACGGCCATTATCCTCAGCCGATCTGCAACTTGTCCATACCTGTTAAACCCAATCTTTGCAAGCTTTGGTCGGCGCAGCATACCTTCTTCGTCCATACTTCTTTCTCTATTTAATCCTTCACACAGTCCATTCATCGTTTCTTTGGTCTTCCTCTACTCTTATACCCATCCACATTCATACTCAAAACTTTCCTCACTTGTAAACTTGCAAGCAATGGCAATGGTTCTCAGAATAGTCTCGGAAATAAAAAATTCTTCCGAGCCACTCTAAAGAACGCTCTTTTTAACCTAGATGTATTTTCACCGATGTTTCGCCTGAGAAGAAACAAAACACACTCTATTATGAGTATACTTGCAAACTATCTATCGTCACATAGTTAATAACGCTTTAATAATACGTTATGTTGCAGATGTTTTGATGGCTTTTGATTTATAATATGCTTAATTAACGCTAAAAGTCATATAGCAATTATTCAGGCGTGCTACATACTTGTACCCTTTGGATTGTCTGTCTATTGCGGAAAGGTCTCTCCTTCCGCATTTTAATGCATAAATCTTAATCTACGTGTCAGCACTTACTGACAAACCAGTCATCTTAAGAATTTTAATTTGTTGATTGGCAAGTTTTGTAAACGTTTGGCACTTATATTTACTACCTTGATACTATTTTTTGGCAACTTTCAATGCTCAATTCTAATGATTGTTACCATCATATTCTGCCCTTGTCTATGTTCCTTGGGGTCGTCGCAACACGTTTTTTTTCTACCTCTGTCAACCGTCACACTATCATTTACTCCTTTTTCTTTCATATATCATTCATGACACAATCCATCCATCGTTTCCTTTATCTTATTGTAAAGCATCATATTAGAATAATATTACTTTTTAACAAGAAGGGTAGGCCGTAGGTTGGTGGTAATAAAACCAGTATAAGCTCGCCTCGTATTCTATTAAAGCTCCGTCCTACGGTCAGGTCAAGATGTGATCACTAAGATGCGGTCTTCTGTAAGAGACGCCCACAATGTGTACATTTCTGATGCGTAGAGGAATTAAAAGTGTATAAAGGTAAAGGTAGGTAAGGTAAAGTGTATTTTCAAATACGAAAATATGCCGAGAATAAGTGCATTCAACCCACCGTTTAATAGTTCATAAACACAACCGGGAAACGGATATTGCCGTATCTATTACAGTAACACTTAAATTCGGGTCGGAACTGCAAAAAAATTGTAAACTTCACAGAAAATGATTCATATCCGGTCGCAAAGAAAATATTATTCAGTAAAATGCGACGGTAGAATGTTTCACGAGAATATTTCAGCTATGAAGCTTTCAGTGCCTGAATTCTGATATAATTTTATAGTTTTATTTGATTCATTTTTGTTAGAAAAATAAATGTTAAGTGTGCGAGGTAGGATTTCGTGGAAACTGTAGGAGTGGAATGAACAAGTTTTTGTTTTGATGCTTTAATACCAACCAAAGACTATAATGTTTTACCTTAACCCATTTCTTATCAGAATTACCAATTTTCGGGTGAAAAATACCGGCTAAATTGTTTCGTAGATATTACAGACGTATACTTTAAAATTTTGCCTATGTTTTTATCAAAACTTAAACATCGTGAGAAAACCCCCTCACCCTAGAACCAAAAAAAGTAGCAAAAGCGCGATTACGGCACACATTCTTTAGATGTCCCATAAAAGGATTATAGTGCAAATTAAAACAATTCCCAATGATCATTCCTCTGTTTCAGTCACCAATAATAAAATCAGCAATGATGGACGTGACCTCAAAACTAATCGACGGAGTGGTCAGCCTAACAAAACTCATGGCTCATGGAGCGATGCACGAAGCCTGTCTGATAGAAGTCATCAGAAACATTGAAGATGAAGCCTTTGTTCTGGTCGAAGATGTAAGATTCTGCGTTTACAATAACAATACTTTCATGCAAGATGTCAAAGATTATATCAAAGAGAACAATGCTACAGTTCTTGATATACCTAGAAAAGAGAAAGTTAACAAAACAGTGGCTACAGTAAAACCAGAAGCAGCAACAGTAGAGAAAGTGAAGTTAGATACAGTACACAAAGAAGAAGATGTGAAGCATGTGAAGGACTTGATTAGAAGGATGTTAACTGACAATAAGGTGCCGGATATTATTGATACAACGTTTAAAGATAAACTGGTGAAGTTACAGCAAGATTTGACAGCGGTTGATGGTAATGAAATTGTTAAAAAAGTTAAGCTTGACAAATAAAGGGTATTTTTGAACTAGGACTGGCGTTTTTTTAGGAAATGGTGTCAATAGACTTGCCAGATTTTTTTATCTATGATAATATATAGCATCATCTATACTGTTTTTGTACTTTTTACCCTTGAATTTGATCTTATCTGTTTACACCTATATTTTTTAATATACGCCAAATCTGATGTTTTGATGTCTTTGATGTTTTATTTATCTTAATTGAATTGTGACTAAATTTTATCTTGATTTTAATAATTTATGGTTATTTATTTTTGAATTTTTTGTATTTGTGTTAATGTATTTTATTTTTTAATACTTTTAATGTCACTGTATGGATCATGTTATCTGAATTAAATGAATTTTATTTTATTTATTTAAATCTGTAATTAGTTTGGATTACAAAGAAAATGAATTCTTAACTTTTAGTTACTCACGGCCCCTTTGTTGTTGCCTTGTCCCATTACTTGGAGTCGGGTCTCCTTACTTCAATTTTCAACGTCAAGACAATCTGTCTGTCCTGGGTTGGGTTATGAACTCATTTCATTATCAATTTATGTTTTTCTTTTTCTCGAATCGATGACTCAGATTTTGTCCGACCAGTACGTGGCAACCTGGACTGCTTTGTCGTTTGCCTCATTCAAGTCCTGAAGGGTGCAATTAGTTGTGCACGACGGGCAATAGAGAAGGTGTGGCATATCCTGTAGGTATTGGGGCTCCACACTCGCATTCTGTTCGACATGGGTCGATTATACCCAATTCAATATACGTTGTTGCTCTATTTACGACCCAGCCCGCTTTATTTCTCCTAAACCAATACCGGCAAAATGAAATTTATTGCCGGATAAAATTTTAATCTCTAACCCCAATCTGCGATGCAGACGATATCCAAGCATTAAAAATAGTCTACTTACGAAATCCAAGTGTTTACGATGGAAACGCTAAGACAACGTTGGGTGTTCGCATTACACTTTTTGTTTACCAGACGGCGGATGCACGCATCACGATTGGTTGCAACGATTTTGTGTGATGTAACCACGGTTTTACGACTTTGTATATATGTATTTGAGGTTTTCTTTTTAGGTGTGGCTGTAATGATTATTTCATAATGAAACGAAGAATTTAAATTTCTCTGTATTCTTATTTGACTGCCTCGTGCGTCTAGTGGACGCAATCGCGACTGTTGAGCATGAGGTTCTTCGATTCTCAGGTCAGGCAAAGTGTTATCGAGTTTTTCTATAAGGAATTTCCCAGTAACAGCCACGGAGCTTGGATTTGTGCCCTGGGACATGGGACTTATACATAATTGGTGTAAGGTGTGTGTTCATCACAACAAGTCTTGCCTAACCTTTCGAATATTATAGACGTGACTTTATGTATGTCTTCCTATTTAGAATTTTTAACTTTTTATCGACTGTAAATTAGGTTACCAGATTTTGGTGATTTGTGTGGCACTAATGAAACTAGACTGAAACCCAAGTTTATGAGAAGTTACTATTATATTGAAAAGGCGATAAGAGGTAGACCGATGATGTGGTGAAAGATCGTGGGAATTATTGTTTGTGAGAACTTAGAGTATGAATGTAGATGGTTATAAGAGTAGAGGAAGACCAAAGAAACGATAGATGGACTGTGGGAAGGATGATATGGCTCGAAATGAGGTGTCTGATGAGATGACGAGTAATAGAGAAGTATGGAAGAAGAAGAATGCTGCGCCGACCGCAAATGAATTGGGATAGGGGCAGGAGAATCATGATGAAGCAGAGGACCGGACGATGTAGCAACTCTTGAGGGAGGCCTAAATCCAGTACTCCAGTATCCAGTACTTTACGATGATGATAGAAGAGGCGCTTATGTTAGGACCCGGTTTAAGATGATTTTAGTATCACATACAGGCATACATAAACTTACTAACGCCTTTTTGGCGATGTGCAGAAACCACAGAACGCCACCTGCGCCTTTTGCCACGTCCATGTTCAAACGATTTTAGTTTTCTCAGCAAGTAATGGTCATGCGTCTCCGTTCAAGCGGCCAGCAACTGTGTTATATTAATTTCTCAGATTGACAGACCTACGCACTAGCCTAGCCCATCACCCATTCAACCCAACGATATTTATGTAATCTCTAAAATTAGATCAATTCCTTCAGTCTCCTTACGTAATTTTATATCAAGTGGACAAGATATTTATGTCCCATCATTACGTCTAACCTCGGAAACGACTTCTCATAAACGTGACGTGTTTCTTTGATCATGGTATTATATGACATAATTATTTGCTATAATTGTTATTCAGTAGGTGAGGTGAATGCCCTTTGCCTTTTTAATTATTGGCCTTTCTGGCTTATTTCCAAGTGTTAATGCGTGAATGTTGGAGTGCTGTGGTTACGTGCGTATGTTTTGTGGGTGATGTTCTCAAAAACTGGAGTGGTAACGTTTGTTTATGAAATAGCTGTCATGAGATGAAATATCAGCGGTGTTGTGTCTGTGATATCTCTTTATGATGGAAGGTTGTTTAAGATTTGTAATTGAGTTAATGTGTGGATGCTAATTGCTTTTTCTTTGAGGAAAAAGGTGGTTATTTCTCGACTAGAAATGCTGTATTGGCCACTTCTTCTCTCCCTGCCCTTATCCCATGTTACTTGGGGTCAGCGCAACTCGTTTTATTCTTCCATTCTCTCCTGTCAACTGTCACGCAATCATTTACTTACACCTTTTTCCTTCATATCTTTCCTATCACAATCCATCCATCATTTCCTTGGTCTTCCTCTTCCTTTTCATCCATCAAGATTAAAAACATTAGCCTCTTCATAACTGAGAAGAAAATAATGGTCATACGGTCTTCCTGGGTTTTCAAGTTATCTGTCTAGGCAAGATTTATTTATTTATAGTTAATTAAAACGGTAAACACCAATTACAATAATTAACATAGAAACACCAATTACAATAATGAACAAAACAAGAGTAAAAACATCCAGTTGACACCATTCAATGGTTTGAATTAAATTAATAATACTAACGCGGCACAGTAGACACCCTTGCATATATACTTTCTCTCACAGAACATCAGACATATTTGCATAATCTTACTCCATTCATCCGCAAACACATCTCATTCAGGGTTGGCAATCAGCAATACAACTATGCAAGAAAATTAAATAATTCCATAATTTGTCTTTGTCTTCGTAGAAACACAAGTCTACGGGTCGCCACATGCTCGGGCATAAGACATGTCGAGTTGTATAGAAAGAGCTTTAACTATTCTTGGAGAATAGAGATGAAATTGGTCATGCTACGGCCGGTTGTATATGCATAATACAGCACCCCAGTAGTTCTCGCAGTGGTTATTTGTAACCCAACGACAAGACATCCTTTTTTCATTTAAAAAATGAGTTTTGAAAACTAAAGATAAGTACCGCTCTGCTGTCGTTGCAATGGCGTAATAAGTAAAAAAACACAAACGAACTTACAAGACTAAAGACCAAATCACTCGCCTAGTTTCGTATTCAGTATCCCAACAAATTAATATCAACGGCTAATGATGGGTAAAATGCCTAATGATGAGGAAGTAGTCTTCCATTTCAAACCTGGCTTTTAACAACCTAAGTTTCAACCATAAAATTAAATAATCCATCATCATATTATCCGTTTCCTCAAAATTTTAGAGATAGATTTCCTCGAATATTTGTAAATGATATTAAAACAGATTTCGTTTTCCAGTAAGACTCGTAAATGTCAACTAAAAGTTAAGATTTAGAGTGGCGCTTACAGAGACGTCATCGAGAGTTTCCTACATGTTGTAAATGTTAAACTACTTCAAGCCATAAAACTATGGTGCAGGGATGCGGGTGCTGCTAAAAGATTAAGAAGATAAGCGATTTACTACGCCCGTTTGAAAGAAAACCGGCCAAGTGCGAGTTGGACTCGTGTACCGAGGGTTCCGTATAATCTTGTAGGTATTTTGTTATTAAACTACATATTTACGGTTTTCAGGTTTTCCCTTTAAATGTGCAGTCAGACACATTTATAGGGAAAATCTGAAAATCGTAAATATAGAATAGAATAGAATAAAATATAATATTAATTTATTCGTTAATGGACAGCAGCAACACAATAGAGCAGCACATACATATACATATAACAACAAACAACTTAACAATTAATTAAACAGCTCAACTGCGCTGAGCATGCCCATAACGAAAGGGTAACCAACTCAGCATATGCTGAGTATATATGAGTATAATATGTAGTTTGAATTTGCTTCTCGACAAATTTCATGATTCTAGGCCTCTACGGTACTTCCGGTTGACCTAGAATTGTCAATTTTGGTTGAAACCAAGGTCTTACAGCACAAGTAAAGGGGAAATAAAAAAAAAAAAATGAAAATTAAGCTAAATTTTGCTACTTACAAGTTTTCTTAAAAATCTAAATTTGCCCATATCTTTTTATCGTTTGACTCAGGACCTTGATTTTCATACACTTATTAGGGACTATAGACCTCAGTGTCTGGTATACATTTCAACTTGCTAGGTCTACTTGTTCCTGAGAAATTCGGTGGTGACACACGGACAGACGGACAAGAGAGTGATCATATAAGGGTTCTTTTTTTCCCTTTTGAGGTATGGAACCCTATAAACCTAAACAAATTATTAGAACCAATCAGTGCTAATGGATTTCGTCCCGCATCCAGTGTGAGATTCGCTTCAGTTTGACCCGATCTTAATTTTGAACTATGGACACAAAATTCTTGAGCTTAATTATAAAATGTCATAGTTTGAACTCACAAATTCCTATTTGTTCCCTTACTTGTGATTTCCAAAATCATAAAGCAATCATTTTTATACTTATTAGGTACAACATTACCCTTATGTCCCCAGCCGTGCCCAAATGGGCAGGGTACATTGTTATTTTAATTGTGTCTGTAATTGCGGGTATTGAAGTGCTACAACTTAGTGTTTGTGTAAATTATTACGACATCTTTCAAAACGGTAAAGGCAAACATAGTGATGAAACCGGCACGTCTTATAAACAAATATTCAATTGGGCTGAGCACCCGTCGTGGAGTACGACTCATTCCTTCTAACACAGAGGAGACCTGACACCCTCATAACCACGTGATTATTATGCTAAGTCTTGTAGACCATAATAATTGTGAACTTTTCATTTATTAATTTACTAACGAACCAAAAATTGGCCAAATTGGCGAAATTGGTCCAAAGCAAAGCCGGGGCGGCTTCGCTTTGGACCAATTTAGAACAAAAAAAGAAGTGCACTTACTGTAAAATTATTTTGTACCTACATTCAATTACGAACAAAAACCTTTTAAAATCAATATTGCTTACCTCCCATAACATACGGCGTGATAATATGTAGCCTAAAGCCTTCCTTGGTTTACAAAGAACAATTTAGCTGAATTTCAATTCAATCTATCCAGTAGTTTTGGCGTGAAGCCGTACCATACTCACAGACAATCAGACTAACAGACAAAAATTGTAAAAAGTCACTTTTTGTCATCAGTTACGTTTTTCTAACAAAAGCCACTGATTTTTTTTCGATAATTCTCAATGTACAGTTTTTCTTTAGTTACTGTTTTATTATATGTATAGATGTACACACAAAATACTTAACAGGACATTAAATTAACATAGAAGAGCACAAAGGCGAGAGGAAACTTGGATTAGAAATGTAGACACAGTTCATTTACTGACTTCATAAACATAACATCACGCCTATAATCCCTGAAGAGATAGGCAGATGTGTCTCTTAGTTCACCCACATTTCGCCAGTTATGTTTAAGTCCCATAAAATAGTGGGTGAGCGTATTGCCATCAACCGGGCAAAAATCCAGTCTCCGTATGCTGAAAAACTAATGACGGAAAAACCCAATAACAATTTGCCCGACCCGGGAATTGAACCCAGGACCTCATGCAGCAGTCGTGATGACCTACGAAGACTGCGTATTCTGACGTACATTACTTATTTAATGTCTTATGTTCGGGCTCAATGATATGTTAGTTATCTACACTAATATTATAAAGAGGAAACATTTGTATTTTTGTGTGTGTATGTTTGTAATGAATAAACTCAAAAACTACTGCGCCGATTTCAAAAATTATTTCACCATTGGAAAGCCACGTCTTTATGGAGTACCATAAGCTATATTTTATCCCCGTACTCCCACGGGAACGGGAACTACGCAGGTGAAACCGCGGGACGTCCGCTAGTACATAATATTAGTGTCCTACACACAAGTTTTATTGTATATAATATAGGTATAATTTCCCTAAGTAAACATAAAGATTTCCTTGTTGGCGTGCGATGAAAGAAAATGTTTTGCTAATCATTTCCTGGGAACATTTGGGATTATTTAAAACGAGCTTCCGTTTATAAGATTATGGTTTACGTTGAATTTAGCAGGAGATATTTACAAAACATTTATTTTGTTTACAGAAGGTATTTACGTAAACAACCGGGTGTTAAGGGCCTAACATGCCTCAAATGGCTTAGCATGATCCTCCGTTACGCCTAAAATACTGCAGCATTCATTTTGAAATAAATATATGGTAAAGTTGAGGATTAATGCTACGTACTATGTGTGACGAAAACACGATTCCATAAACTTTTCTCGATAGAATAAAATTCCAAAGTTACCTCCAAATCGATATTCAAATTAGATCATGAAACTTTGCATACTAACTGAACTAACTAACTAACTATATAGCAGGGCGTGTTTTATTTTTTAGTCCAATCAATAGATTTTTTGTAAATCGCAAAAAAACACTCATTTCGCACTATTCGGCCGCAGTGACTTACGTTACAACCGCTTTGTAGTGCAAGCTGATTAGAACGTTATTTTAACAGAATTTCAAACGAAGTTTGAACAACGATAAATAGAGTTGCTAATTTTAGGGTTAGAAGGGCCTTAATTTAAAAAGATGTGTAAAGTCGACCTTTTTTTTTTCGGATGGGAAATCATCAAATGACTCCTGAGCTCTGGGCGGAGCAGGAGGGAGTGTCAGACTTTTACTGACTAAAACCCATCCATGTTCCTTCATCGCCCTTTGTGTTCCGGGGCCACGGTATCTCTTTCGAACAGTCCCGCAACCCCGGCAGACATCGGCCCTTGCGGACCCTTTCCTATTGCTGACGTCGCCGTCGACACGGCCTGTCGTTGGCGAGCTAGCCCATAGTCCACCGGCCACAGGCCCGCGCCTACGGTGGCCAGGGTTCACGTGGTGGCCCCCGACGCCCGGGGCGTCTCCCACGGCGGCCGGGACTCTGAGAGGTTCTCTCCCTCTCCCGTTCCGCCACCTCCTTCTCTAGCATTACTGCTTCGCAGAAGGAGGTGACGGCGTCCCATTCCGTCTCGCTCCGAAACATGGCTTGCACCAGGGCCGGACGCGAGAGGTCGCCGTTGCCAATCGCCGCTTCGAGGACACGGCGGTGCTCCGCCCACGCGGGGCACACCTCAACCGTGTGCTCCACCGTGTCCTCCGGTCGATCCTCACAATGGAAGCACCCGGGCGTTTCCTCCCGCAAAGTCGACCTTCCATTGCTAGATAGGATGAGCTCGGAGAGATTTGTCACGTTGGCTGCGCTGTTCATTTGTTTTCAAGCAATGCGTTCATGGGTGGCAGTGGACGCTCCCGTCTACTTTTCAGGGTTCCGTACCCAAAGGGTAACCAACGGGACCCTATTACTAAGTGTCCGCTGTCCGTCAGTCCGTCCGTCTCTGTCTGTCAGCGGGCTGTATCTTATGATCTCTAACAGGTAGACAGTTGAAATTTTCACAAAATGTGTATTTCTGTTGCCGCTATAACAACAAATAAATTTAAAAAATAAATTAAAAATGAAACGGGGCTCCCCTAGTACTACGGTACGGAACCCTTCATGCGCGAGTCCGACTCGTACTTGGCCGTTTTTTTTTAATTAATTAATTTACACACATCAAAAGTGTCTAGGGATCAAGCATTTTTATGCGGATTTCTTGAGATTGAGATGTGGCTTTGTAATAAATTTATGATTTTATAAATTTATATGGATCCTTTTTGGTGCATTTCATAATTTGAATCAGGAACTCTCAATCAAATTCGAGTAAAAGATGAAAATAAGCTGTCAATATTTTCCCTATAAAAACATACAACGCATTGAAGACATTATTAGTGCTACTGTTTCCCTACTACTGATTAAAACCAACGTTATTATGGAGCGGCGACGTCATTTAAGCAGGGAAGAAATGCTCAGAGCCGTGGGAATGATAGAAGCTGGTTCCCGGCAACGTACTGTAGCTTTAGCTCTGAATACAAGTCAGAGTGTTATCAGTCGACTTTGGACACGTTACCGAAGCACTGGTACCGTGGCTGAGCGCCATGGAGGACGGTATCACTGCACCACACGGAGACAAGACCGATACTTTTAAATCTTAACTCGAAGAGCTCCAACAATAACCGCCATGATGTTAGCCGTGAGGCTTCATCACTCTTCAGGGAACTTAATTAGCGACCAAACAGTCAGAAACCGCTTGCATGAAGTGAACCTTCATTCCCGAAGACCGCTACGGGTACCACCTATAGCAATGCACAATCGTAGGATTCGATATCAATGGGCTCTTGAACACAGAAATTGGGCAGAAGAACAATGGCGTTTCGTGTGCTTTTCTGATGAGTCTCGTTTTGGTATGAGACCGGATACAAGACGTATACGACACTGGAGAACCCCTGGACGCCAACAGCGATTAAAATCCTGCCAGGAAGTCCATCCTTATAGTGGTGGAACCATCATGGTATGGGCGGGTATTTGGATCGGCGGAAGAACTGAGTTGATTTGGATCAGAGGCAACCTCAACGCTCAAATTTATGCTGAGACGATTGTATCAGACGTCATCGTTCCTCTACAAGTGCAAATCGGTCCCTTATTTCAGTTAATGCATGATAATGCACGACCGCACACCGCAAGAGTTGTAAGACAGACTCTCGCCGCAGCTAACATCAATGTCCTGCCCTGGCCTGCTCAGTCGCCAGACTTGAACCCGATTGAGCATGCATGGGATATGCTACAGAGAAGAGCTCTGCCGAATATGGAGGGTATCCAGTCGCAAGAAGACCTTTTTTTGTTGTTGCAACGAACATGGGCGGCCATTCCACAGCGTGATTTGGATGAACTCATTTTGAGTATGCCAAACCGATGTTCTTGTGTTGTTAGTGTTCGCGGTAGAAACACGGATTATTAATTGTTTAAGTTACCCAATAAAATTTTAAAGAAAACTGTGTTTTCAGTAATTTTTTCGAACTTTAATGTTAGTGGTTCAAATGTCAAAAATCCCTTTATTAGGAAAATGGCAAATTTCTTTATTAATGCAAAGGTGACTTGGTTTATCGTTACTGTGACAAACGAAAACACTTTATTTGATGAATCCTTAAAGAAAATTTTAATTAATATCAATCAGGAGAAAAGTTATTGCAAAAATATATGTTGATCCCTAGATACTTTTGATGTGTGTATTTTGTACACGCGCGTAGTTTAGCCGTGGGCTGCTTTAAAACGGTGCCTTCAAACTAACACCACACAGAATAATCATTGATCCAAAACTAGAGTTACCCCATATTTTTCTAAAATATTTGTATTCGTTGACTTCCTTGGTTTTGCATCACACTCACACGCCTCAACCGCCTGCTAAGGGCAGCATTGTGAATAGTTTGCAGATACTGTTTTAAGCTTTCACGGTTTAAAACCAAACTTATATTGTCACTTACGGGATATCTTCCGTGATTGTTCATTGTTCAATCGACAATATAAGTTTAGTTTGCAGTTAACCGATCGAGCCATTTCCTCGCACTACAGTACAAATGACGTAAAACACGGCTCTGATTGTGGTTTGTAACAGAAATTTTGCGTTCAAAGCATTTTATTTTAGACTACAGATTGTCTGTAGACGCTCGGCGGTGCAACGATTCCAAGCTCTGTAGGTATACTAAACTTGAATCCGCATTGATTGGCGTTTGAGAGCAGAATCTCAAAAATAACATAACATAACATTGTCACGCCTGTAAGACCCCGAAGGGTGACGCAGAGATGTACCTAATAGTACACCCACATTTCGCCAGTTATGTTTAAGTCACAGGTAATAGGGAGCGAGCCTATTGCCATCAACCGTGCGCAAGTCCAGACTCCGTGGTTACTCAGGTTAAATAAATAACCCAAACATACATAACATAATCTCCGAAAAAAAAAAACTCCTGAAAACTTCCTGAAAAATTCATGATGGGAAAACCCAGCAACACTTAACCTGGCCCGGGAATCCAAACCAGGAATTCAGCAGTCGCGCTTTCGACCACTAAACCAACGAAGCAGTCGAAAATAACTGTCAAAATTATTATAACGTTAAACATAACAACAGATTGTGGTCATTTTTAAATAAGATCATCATTCTCTTGCTCTTATCCCAATTCATTTGTGGTCGGCGCAGCATGGCTTCTTCTTCCACACTTCTCTATTTTTCGTCATCTCATCAGACACTTCTTTTCTTGCCATATCATTCTTTACACAGTCCATCCATCATTTTTAAATAAGATTTTACAAATTAAATCAAACTTAAGAGCTATTAATATGACCCTTAACGACCTCCTCTAAAATGTTGCCCATTGCCAAAATTCCCGTACAATTTACCGCAAAAACTCATCGTATGAAACAAATATGTGTCAGGGACGGTTGTGACGTGATCAGCGAGCAGTAATATCGACAGATCTGCTAATGTATGAGTAATATTACTAAAATAACTTACTAATACGTGGCAGTTACGCATTGTGAGGTATTGGGAACTGTGTGCCGTAGTTTTAATGTACCTAACGGCAGACCCTTTCACGGTAAATTCTGCCTCTGATTTTGCATATTCGTCAGAGCCTTTGGGTTTCTGCTTGATGGATGATTGGCTGTGCAAGGACCGCAGCAAGACCGTAGCTTCATCTTTTTTTTAATATGTAGTATAATTATGTGTGAGTCAAGTTTATTTGAAACAAAATGTTTTCGAGTTTGAAAATACTTTCTGAATTGGGTATACTTCCACCAGCTATTTACTTCTCAGCTAGATGAACCGACGATCAGAAAAAGTTAGCTGTGTCAGACTCGATGCGGAGAGCTAAGGACAGGGTGGGAGAAGCCTATGTCTATATATGAGGCTAGAACTGACTAGAAGTTTTAACCAGAAATCTATGAATATTGACAGTATAAAATATTCCTACTTTTTGATAGTAAAATATGAGCTTAGTTGAGATACAAACAGTTGCAATAAATTCAGTTTATTTCGATGTAGGTCTTACCTACTCGAGTTTCATAAATTGTGTTGAATTCCAAAGTTTTCCATAACTCAATATTAATCCATACAAACACTATAAATGTAAGACTGACTCTATCTGTCTGTTACTTTTTAAAGCCTTAATGACTTCCAATTTCGTTGAAATTTGGCACATCATGATCTGAGTTAGGTAGAATATAACATAGTTTTAATCACATTAGTACCTGTTTCTGCCGGACAATTTCCTACCGCCACGCGGGCCGAGGCGCTGGTAGAAGCTACTCTGACAATATTATTGCTACAAGATTGCATGTTGTAAAGTATAAATTAAGCGACTTACTGACGACAATCAGGAACTTGGCAATAGTTGAGGCAATAAACTGCGAGCGTAGCAAATATTGTTACCTGAGAGGTAACAATATTTGGTACGCTCGCAGTTTAAAGCGGGATGGTAGGGGAATGAGCTGGTCTTCCAAATTGACGGAGTTACGGGCTTTGTGACTAATAGGGGCTTAGGACATCTTGTACCGAGTCCTAAAATGTTACTATTATAATGGGTGTAATGTACCCCTAACAAAGCCGAAAGGCACTTGATCTCCCCGTCAAAGCTATATTTTTTTTTTGTTGTAGACCATGCCCGGGATCCTTATACTTACGGAGATATTAGGGGTCAAAATTACAACTTTTTCACAAGTTTGTTTAATACAAGTTGCTAATGTTATAACTTTATTTTTATACCTCCAAGACACCCGTACTATTCAATGCTTGATGCACAATGTTTTGAGTGCGTTACATTGAGTCCTACCTTAAAACAATTTTTCACCTCATCAATATTTTTTTAATTAGAGTTATTTAGTTTGATGTATAGAGTGTTTGGTTGTCGGCTTTGTGCAGGGTCCGTTTAGACCTTATCAACATCGAAAAGCCCTTATTATTGCATAACACTTGATTTCTGGTGCAGATAATATCCGTGTGATGGAATTCGGCTTTCTCCCTCACGCAGAGAGAGAGAGAGTGGAACAGTATACGCTGATAATGCTACCAATGCTACTATTATCCTGAAAGTCGTATTTTTATTGACAATGGTATAACGTAGTGTACCGCGTACACTATGGGAACTATCTTTAAAGGAAAATTGAAAGGCGTTCGCAAAATAAGAAAGAACTGTCCATTATGGATTATAACTTTTTCTTAGAGTAAGTATCGTTGGAAAAAAAAACAAATAGGTGTAAGGTGCAAGATGGAAGAAGTGAGGGTCGAATATGAAGGACATAATGGGCACTAACCTGCATCAGTGAAGAACGCTGAATGCCTGTTAGGGCTGGACGGGACTGAGGCAGACGCTGACGTCAGAAAGGCTCTCTTGACCTTGGTCCACTTGGAGGCTCGAGGGGGGCGGTGCTGGGGGGGTCTGGCGCCCAGCTCCAGGGATCGCTGCTTGCGAAGAACAGGGTGGGAGGGCTCAGATTCTGGAAGAGAGATCACTCGTCAAGTTCCCAATCCGCATTCAGCTGGACCAAGTCTTGTTGGTTTTAAATCTTAAGACTCCAAGAGTCGAGTCATTCAGTTTTTGTATGGTTAAGTGGCAGTGCACTCTTAAAAGATATAGGGTAAGTAGAAATTAAATCAGGATTAAGAAAATACCTAATAGAAATGATGGAATTGTGGCCTTTGTTTCTAGATAAAGATCTTGCTGGTGCAATGGTATAATTTATAGAAAGAAGCCGAATATTTGGCATCATTTCCCAAGAGAAAATGGACGGGCTTGTTATGCCAGAATTTTAGACAACAGGGAATTTAGAGACTGTCCATCAACAGTTGTGGTAAATGATTTATGAGGGACTGACGGAAACTAGATTTCAATGTAATCAGAATTGTTTTGATTGTTGCACGTGCTAGAAGCGGATACAAAGTAGTGATTTTACACTTTGTATTCGCGCAAATATAAGCTCTGTTTACAACACAAACTAAAACAGCGACTGAAACATGCAGAACTACGTATATATTTACAATTTTGTATGTCTGTAACTTCTTTTGTACAGTATGATTCAGTGTAATATGAAAATTAGTTGTTAAAAATATGATGAGGAAAGTTTTGAGCATGAATGTGTAATGACATGTATGTGAACGTTTAGGGGATGACCATAGGAAATGATATTATGGAATGTGTAGAGGAGAGGATGATATGGATTTAGAAATGATATGACTGCTGAGATTACAACTAATAGAGAAAAATGGAAGAAGTCATACTGCACCCAAATAAATTAAGATATGAACAAGAGAATGATGATTATAAAAAAATGTATCATCATCATCATTTCAGCCGAAAGACGTCCACTGCTGGACACAGGCCTCCCCCAAAGGGGGTTTTTTGCCATAATCGCCACGCTTGGCAGGCTGGTTGGCGATCACAGTACGGTTGTTACAAAAGCACAGAGAACGCTGCTGCCCATTCTCTGGTAAGTCCCTTAGTCGCCTCTTACGACACCCACGGGAAGATATGGGATGGCGCTATTCTTTACGTCCGACACCATACAGAACAAAATGCATGTGTTTTCTAATGTTGATACACTAGAACAGAACCATACTCCAAAAGCAAAGTTGCATTTTTTGGTTCTCATTATACCACCATAATTGCGAAAACCTGTCAATTTTTAAAATATCGATGATCTGATCAATTGTTGCATCGAATAAACAAAAGACGAGCATAGTTTTAACCTAAATCGTAAACGTTTAGCATTATTCGACTCGTAAATGTCGAACTGGTAACATCAACATCATTTTATTCTTTGGCGCTAAAGTCTGTGTAAACAATTTAGATGTTCAATTGCTTACAGATTTCCTAAGTTTAATATAATATTGTGTGTAACCTTCAAAACTTCTACAATACAGTACTGCCAATACCGAAAACCGGAATTAGACTAGCGAAATTTACCTCAGTAAATATCATATATTTGTCCACTCTCGGCGACACCTAAATGAATGTCTAAAGAAAAGCAGATTGTTGGATTTCCAACGCTCGACAACAGCAATGAGAGTTGAGATTGCAATAACATTTAGGCATTAACGTAGGGGTCGTTTATTGTTAGTGCAAAACAGGCGTACTAATATCAAATTCTCAACCTCGTAAACTATAGCTGCCAAAAACGAAACAGATATGGTCACCGAGCGTAACCAGCATGGTAGAATTAAACCACTCAGATTTATTCTTCAGACAGATCTAACCCTAGAACTATGAAGTGTATAACAACAATCTGATTGTTACCATAATTATGTGGCATAATTAAAGGGCAGTCTTTACCGAGTGTACAGTAGTGCGTTGCACACGGGCGCAGCGGGCCTAGGGGGCGCCGAGCGGCTATCGCTACGAAGCCCCACTCGGCGCGCGCGTTGGCCGGCCGCGGCGCTGTCAATGACCAACGTAAAAAGAGCTCCGCTTTGCATACATTTTGTATAGCATCTGGAGCTCTCATTATATTTTAGATTACAGCAAAGCAAGGCATGTTAACATGGGTACATTTTGGTTTGTTAGGGTAAACACCAGTACACCCTGTATAATTCTAAACACAGACAACAGCACATCATGGTATCCAAAACCGACAAATTTCTTCTTTAAATTTAATCTCCAAACGATAGAGTAATTATCCATTGGGGAAATTTGTCATTTTGTGGTAACTTGATGTGCTGTTACTTGTACTTTGTACCCATTCTATTTTGACCGCGCGCTTACTAGGGGGCGCTAGGGTGGCTAGGTTAATGTTTGCACACGGGCGCTACATGTTCTAGAGACGGCTCTGCATAATTATAAGAACAAAATAATGGCTTATTTTAAAGTTCACAATTCAGTGTTCCATGAGTGGCGCAAGTAATATTTGATAGCTGTGTGTAGCTAGCGTATAAAATCCAGCACCCCTAGCCAAGTTTTGAGATGATGTCATTCCCATTCATTTGAATAGTTTTCTACTAGCGTTAACGATTGTAGATTGTCAACTTGGCTAGGGGTGCTGAACTTATGACAAACAAAAACAGCCTACCATTGTTGCTGTCAACATGATTGATTCTGATAAATGTTATATACAAAACGGATGTACTGTAAGCCATATTACTAGTCACTTCTCTTCATCAGTGTCTATGGAGTTACTTGTCCATTCATCTCTATAGAGATCTACGCTTTGGAATGGCTAACTACAACCCCTTAAGGGGACTACAGGAGCTAAACGCGAGTTTTATCATGCAAAAACGCATATGATTCACTGCAATAAACAAAACCAGAAAAATATATGATATTCTTCAGGATACATGCTAGTATGTTAGTGTTTTGAAAACATAATACAACTAATTTTACTCGATAAAAAAAAATCACGAACTTATCTCTAAAAATAACCATACTAAAATACATGCGATCATTCTGATTTTTTGGCAATACTTCTACAATGGCAATAATTCTACAAGCAACATATTACCATGATAGTGTTTTATTTTTTTAGTCCAATCAATAGATTTTTCGTAAATCGCAAAAAAAACCGCTCATTTCGCACTATTCGGCCCGCAGTGACTGACGCAACAACCACTTTGTAGTGCAACCTGATTAGAACTTTATTCTAACAGTGTTTCAAACGAAGTTTGAACCACAAACAGACTTGCTAATTTAGCTCCTGTAGTCGCCTTCACAGTAATTAATATGGCTTATGGCTGGGTTATAGCTATATCTTTTAAATTTTTGACAACTCAAAAGTGCCAAGTGTTTCCATCAGGAATTTCTCGGCAGCAGCCACGGATATGTGCCCGACAATAGGATTGCCCACTTTTATATGGGACTTAAAACAAAAGTGGCAAAATGTGAGTGTACTATTAGGTACAGCTCTGCCTAATCCGTTGGAGATTACAGACGTGATGTTATGTTATGTTAAAAGTGTTTCTAAAACTTTCACAACTGATCTACTTGAAATATTTGCTTTGAGTAATCAAAAAACACCACCAATGTCACACACCTGTTGCTTATCTTTATAATCAAATCTAAACTCACCAAGTTCCTCAGACGATGGTATTGTGAGGGTCAGCGCTGGTGGCGCATCGCTGTCCCCTCCATCACTGAGTGACCTCCGTCTCTTGGGTACCACGTCCGGGGAGCTCTTCGATCCTCGGTTGGAGGTCTTCTTTTTGACGGACTCTCTGTGGGTCTGGATGATGTCCCTCATTTTTCCCCAAGGACTTTTGTGGAGCTTGTTTGGTGATGGGGATGTGGAGCTGTCGTCCTGGGGGAGAGATTTGGTGAATTATACTGAAAGGTATATAATATGAGATTGTGAGGTGGTAAAATGCATCTAAAACACACACTTTGTGTTTCCAAAACTGTAGAAAAATAGAGAGATTTTACTTTTTACGCTTCAGTACCCGGATTTCCGCTTTTATAATCGTATGTATCATTATTATTATATATTGCATGTTGCAGGTAAAAGTTTAGGTGTATGATTGTGCATGTGAATTAGCATAGATTCAAAAGTGCTAAAACGTGAATTAGCTATACCCATATTCACCAAGAATTTCTCTTCTGTCGGCGTGTTTACAGACCAAAATTAACCATGTCCAAACATCCAGATTCAAAGCAACTATGTAGGCCACACAAATATAATCGGTTCAGGAATCGAACCCGTGATCCGTACGCCATCGTTCAGCCATCGGTTGTCAAACGAAATCATTTTTAGAAACTTGTTTATTTTTCTTGATCAAAACGTGGTTTGTTGTGGCTAGAAATCTATAAACAACTTTTGTTCTAAAATGTTTAGGCTTAAAAATAGCGTGATTTGTTTATGTTCTAAATAGACCGTTTCGAAAAATAACTCGGACTTATCTCAGACAAAAAAACATCAAATTGTTAACGAATGTAACGTCAAATGAGTTGAAGAGTTTAGTTTTAAAATATTGTGCTTGAAGGGAATCTTTTCTTCAACAGATTATCTCTGACAATTTCAAAGTGGTTCTTTCAATTTTCAGACAACTTATAATTAATTTCTAACTAGTAATCAAATATAAAAGCAGCAGCTTTGTTTTAGGTTGAAAAGAATCGGCCCGCCAAATTCCATTCTTGGTCTTTAATAAATATATTTTTTTTATCATTGTTTGTTGTGTTGATGTGACAATTCTTCAAAAGCTGACCATTTAAAAATCGACCTTAGGGAATTCAAAGTATTCCGTAAGTCTTGAAAAAACAACTATTTTTTTTTTAATTCAACATCGATAGTTTAATCCACCGATAATTTTATCAGTCACGTGCGCTTCCTTCACCTCACGATCCCACTATAGCACAAATAATTATCATAAATAATCTTGCCAGTCGTTTAGCAGACGGAATCGCTACTGAATGGGTCTATTTTCAATAACTATTTCAAGGAATAGCATAGTATAAGCAAGTCAGAATGTCAAGTACAAACAAAACTGAAGACGTTTTGGCGAATCCGAATTTGATTTTGTTACTAAATATTTAAGAAATTGTTCCCTGAAATTGTATCAAAACACAGAAAAAACGTTACACAGCGTTAGTTCCGTAGTGATTTTGTATTCTTCTTTGAGAGTAGCAACGAAATATCAATCTTGAAGTAATGAGAATAAAGTTCACTGTAATTTTTCAGTGAGTCAAAATTAGTATGAAACGACTGTGACACTGACAATGGGGATGGCTGGTCAAAGCTGATTGTAGATGGCGTGTCCATAGCTTAGTCCCAATCTGACCAATAAGGTTGCATTATGAAATATAAAATGACATTGACAGATTTTCAACCAGTGACGATGCTTGGTACAAGCTATGTTAGCGCCAATAAACATACAGTTGTCTTTCCAATTATATGATATTATTTATCATTCCGCAGACAAAATTACTAATTATTGAAAACAAGATTGGTCATTTTCTTCATTTTCGATCTGCAATATTTTCCTGTTTGGAAATATTCTGAGTAAAAGGTTAGTCATAAAAATAATAAACAATCTTGTTTGTGCATTCTTCTCAAAAATATTTACTTTCAATGTACCCAGATGGAAATATTTTCAGGAACGATCTCACAAATATTTACCTGTACCTTAGTAGTTATAATATTTTACCACCACGGTGTTTGTCATTTTGTATACGAACATGAACCTTTTAACATCCTTACACGTTAACATAAAACGTTCACATTTTTTGAAGTCGGTTTAAAATGCATGTAAAGTGTTTTAAAAAAACGTATTGACAAAAACTAACATCAAAAATAAAACATCGGCCATGTTTACTTTTGACGTTAGTGATTATTGGATCTACTGTAGTAATCATTGTACTGTGGTATTAATACAATGTTGATTCTGACCTGCGTAGGAGCTTGCAGGAATGTGTTGTCGCCGTCGTCCCGCACACTCTTGCGCATACCTGGAACAGATGGATCGGTTATTGTGCATAACTTCTGGGAAAGCCGGGAAACATTGTCTGATGAATAGATTTTTCGTGTAATGGAAAAGTCTGCGTTCCTACATGTAGGAAATGCGATTTATCAACTGTTTAGATAAATTTTGTGCCAAATGAAATGTAGTTTCGAGAAGTGGTTTGATAATGAAACTGTAGAATCTGTCAGGCATACAGTACCTACTCACTTCGTTAGTTAGTTGTATGTTGTTTTTGAAAATAACGTAAAACAATGCAGATTTTCTGAGAAGTTTCGGAGAGACATACCTATGAATTGTAGTCATTGTTTATTTGCGAGCATAGGTAAACAGGATGGCAATTCAAAATAACAAGAGTATTTCTACAGGAATTTAGTTTTGCTTGCATAATTTCAGATTTCGTTGTATACCTAGGCGCATTTATCATGGAAGAAGATAAAACTGATTTATTGTGATGAAATTCAACAATACAAGTCTGTGTTGCTTATATTTTCTAGAAATAAAACGAGCCAGTTTTTCAGAACTCACGCACAGAATAAAACTCGTCAAAAGAATAATTATGTAATTCTTTTGACGAGTGTTATTTATGTCTAGGCTTGTTATTCCCTTGATTTTCGTTCCATCTTCGTCTAGCGCTTTTGCACTGTAATGTCCTAGTTTAAGCCCACGCAATTAATGTAGACAGGCAAAACCTATTACTACAAACCCAAGCAAATCCGTGTTTAACGGCTACTTCATCATACACAAGATAAAACCTCTGCATGGCATGTTTCTCATCGCCTCCCGCGATAGTTTACACTATCCCGATCAAAGAGCGAACTCGCACGAACATCACGCGAACGATCCCCAGGCGAGTATGGAGTGACTCATGTTGACAGAATAAGGCCATCCATTTACAGAATATACACGCGTTATTATAGTTTACGGTTTTGTGCTAAAATGTTTTACTTTTACGGTTCTGTGCTCAAATTCAAAAGACGCGACTTATGGCTGTGGCACAAATTAAATTAATGCTACCTACTATTTTACTAGATCGAGTCCGTAATTCAGAAATCAGACGCAGGAGTCACAGGACTAAAGTCCAGGATGTCGGACTGCGAGTAGTGGCTCTGAAATAGAGCCCTCATTGAGTCGTTACCGAGAGACGGTAGAAGAAGTGTTGGCAAATCTACAGTCAGATAGGTGAGGTTTCAGAAGATTGGGTAAGAAAGACCTAATTGAGACTCGCGCAGACCAGGGAACAATGGGATAGGGAGGAGGCCTTATACCGAACAGTGAGTTGAACAAGTATACCAATGATGGAGATGATTAGGTAGGATATAATTATGGCAACATGAATGAAGCTTCTAACACTAAATAACAATTAAGAGTAAGCGTATACAGGCCGGCGATGTAGATATATGTATCCTACAAGGAGGTGAGCCTACCAAGTTCCTTAAATAAACTCGTACCTGATTCTTGAAAAAAAAAGCCAAACAAATTTCCATACAACAGTACATAGACAATCTGTATACTGTTATATGGGAATTTGAGCCTACCAAGTTCCTCACATAAACTAATACCTGATTTTACAGTCTGTTGTATGGGAACTTGTTTGGCTTTTTTTCGATGCAGTACGAAAAGTAATTTTTTTTCACTATTTATATTTTGTTCCTTTGGGAAAGTTGTTTGATATGACGGGTAGACTCCATCCTTAAAAGATACACTGTGTCTGTGACATAATGGGGGCTATCGCGTGTGAATTTTCCGCTAGAGGCGCTTGTGTAGACTAAGGTCCTCCAAAATGTCAGATGTCATAGAGTGTTCGCGTGTTGTGTGCTTTTTTATCACGTATTTATACTAATACTCACGATTGTGTTCTAGATTGAGCCATTCCTGATTAATTATGACTTGAAGATTTTAAGTAGCAACTTAGGATCATAATATTGTTAGTACTTGGAGGTAGAATGATTTTTAAATGTTTCATGCTTGTTAATTTTAGGAAGAATATTGTAAATATATATCTAAAGCTTACATTACGTTGTTATACGTAATAATATAAACATTTTTATGAAGTTATTGGTGCTTTCTAATATTGAATAGAATTACTGACAGGACCTTACTCGACAGTGCGCCATCTGGTGAGCTCTAAAACGATAGCCCCCATTGCCACGTTACTGTATACAGCGTGGACCAGAAAGCTGTGGTGATATTTCAGGTTGTGATGACCACCAACGAAATCGTAAAAATAAATCAGCTGTCCAGAACAATAGGCTAGTTTCCACCATCAATAAATTGCAAATCTATTTAGTCCGTCAGTTAAAGTATTGGAAAATAATGGACACGTATTTTTTGTTTTTGTAAATCAATAAATATTGACAAAGATAAAACGCATCAAACATTGAGAGTGGGGGCTCGTGTAATGACTGACTACACCTTTCTAGTACACGCTGTATCGGGGTCATAAATGTCAGTTGTTCAGAGGCATACAATGTGCGATGTTGTGACATACAAATCTCGACAATTTACAAAATGATACAAAACCAAGACGCATGCCTAAGACTCGCACTTTGCCAGTATTTTTTTTGAACAGATGTGATTTGTCTGAAGAAAACACTTTCACAAGAAATATTTGTAACAGTTTATTTGGCAACGCAAACGAAGAAACACTTTAACGCCTGTTTTCCTTTGGCTGTAAACTCAACATATAAGATTCTCAGCAACACCTAAGACGTTTTTGTGCCAAATGGATACTATGCAATCATGCATTGGATATAAGAATGATTTATACCCATTAATCCTTTTCTTTTTTTTTCGGATGGGAAATCATCAAAATGACTCCTCCCGCTCTGGGCGGAGCAGAAGGGAGTGTCCGACTTTTACTGACTAAAACCCATCCATGTTCCTTCATCGCTCTTTGTGTTCCGGGGCCACCGTTCTCTTTCGAACAGTCTCGCAGCCCCGGCGGGCGTCGGCCCTTGCGGACCCCTTTCTTTTGCTGATATCTCTTTGAGGCGCGCGTGGAACACTCCTGCGCCGTCGACACGGCCTGTCGTCATGAGATGGACGGACGGCGAGCTAGCCCATAGCTCTCCGTCCGCAGGCCCGCGCCTACGGTGGCCGGGGGCCACTACGTGGCCCCAGACGCCCGGGGCGTTTCCCGTGGCAGCCGGGACGTGAGGTTCTCTCCCTTACCCATTACTCCTTAAGTAGGAATTTTTATTATATTAATGAGTATACTTAAACGAGGAAGTCTGAAAGTGGCGCCGTTGACTGAAAAGTTGTGTGGAAATCGGTTGTCGTGATAGGGGCGTGTGATGCGGAGGAATGAAGAAAATGTCGTGAGGAAAGTTTTGAGTATGAATGTGGATGGGTATATGAGTAGAGGAAGACCAAAGAAACGATGGATGGACTATGTTAAGAATGATATGGCAAGAAGAGGAGTGTCTGATGAGATGACGAAAAATAGAGAAGTATGGAAGGAGAGGATGTGCTGCGCCGACCACAAATGAATTGGGATAAGGGGGAGAAAGATGACTCCCTATGGCCCTGTCTAACCCTAAAATTAGCAACTCTATTTGTGGTGGTTCAAACTTCGTTTAAAATACTATTAGAATAAAGCTTTTATCAGCTTGCACTAAAAAGTGGTTGTTACGTCAGTCACTGCGGGCCGAATAGTTCGAAATTAGTGTTTTTTTTGCGATTTACAAAAAATCTATTGATTGGACTAAATAAATAAATAACATAAGACCTGCTCTATAGTTAGTTCAGTTAGTATAAAAAGTTTCAGCATCTAATTTGAAGTATTTTATGATTGCCAGCGGTTTATTGTACAGTTTAGAGGTAACTTTGGGATTTTTTTCTGTCGAGAAAATTTTATGGAATCGTGTTTTCGCCAAACATAAGACTTAACATTAATTCTCAACTTTACCATATATTTATTTTTAAATTAATGCTACAGTATTTTAGGCGTAACAGAGGATCATGCTAAGCCATTTGAGGTAGTATAGGCGCTTAGTAGGAAGAAGTTTCACATTGATTTTCAGTATGTTTATAAACATGTAGCTTTCTAAATGAATAAGGAAAGAAACATAACATCACGCCTGTAATCCTTGAAGGGTTAGGCAGAGGTGTACATAACAGTATTCTCACATTTTGCCAGTTACGTTTAAATCTCATGAAATAGGGGCAAGCCTATTGCCATCAACCGGGCACAAATCCAGACTGCGTGGCTGCTACTGAGATATTCCTGATGGAAAAACCCAAAGACACTTTGCCCAACCTGGGAATTGAACCCAGGACCTCATGCTCAGTGCTTGCGACCACTAGACTAACAAGGCAGTCAGACCCATGATTTAAAAAAAAACCGGCCAAGTGCGAGTCGGACTCGCACACGAAGGGTTCCGTACCATTGACTATATTTAGTATTTGTTGTTATAGCGGCAACAGAAAAATACATCATCTGTGGAAATTTCAACTGTCTAGCTGTCACGGTTCATGAGATACAGCCTGGTGACAGACAGACGGACCGACGGACAGACGGGCAGACGGACAGACAGCGAAGTCTTAGTAATAGGGTTCCGTTTTTACCCTTTGGGTTCGGAACCCTAAAAAGTTCAAAAGAGCTTACTAGAGTTTTCGATATCAAAAACTTTTTTTTTGCTATCAGAAAACCCTCACAAATACCCGATGTTCAAAACATCTGATACATCAAATGTTTCTCTAAACCTCTCACGAATCATAAACATTATCCGAAAATACAAAAATATTACATAAATACATACCGCTTTATGTATTCCATGGTTTGTTTAACTTACGTTTACGATTGAGAACACTTCATTTTTTATGCGCAAGAGTGTTAAGTTGTAAATCAGAACTTTATTTGTTAAGTTGACTTTTAAGCTTGGGCAATAAAATTGAACAAAGAGGAGAAGATGGATCGATCTCAACATTGCAGCTGAGAAAGCAATCGCAAAGGCCGAATGTAAAACACTTCCTTCTCTTAAAAAGTTTTTCAATAAAATTGGGCACAAATCTACATCTACACTAATATTATAAAGAGGAAAGATTTGTATTTTTGTGTGTATGTTTGTAATGAATAAACTCAAAAACTACTGCGCCGATTTAAAAAATTCTTGCACCATTAGAAAGCTACATTCACCTTGAGTAACAGGCAAAATTTTATCCCCGTACTCCCACGGGAACGGGAACTACGCGGGTGATACCGCGTGACGTCTGCTAGTAGTAAATACAACTATAGGGGACTATCAATAAAGTTTTGTGGAAATCGGTTATCGTGGTATGGACATTGATGCGGAGAAAATATGAAAATGTTGAGTATGAATATAGAAATGTGTGAGCTATAAGAGTAGAAGAAGACCAAAGAAACGATGGATGGACTGTGTAAAAGATGATATGGCTAGAGAGGAGGTGACTGCTAATATGGCAAGCAATAGAGAAGTATAGAAGAAGAAGATATGCTGGGCCGACCCCAACTACATTTAGATGAGCTCAAGAGAATGAATTTAACTGTCAATAACAGGCATGCCTTTGTCACAAGACAATAACAAACATCAGGCACAGTTTAATAAAATCGTAAATTCAGTATGAAAATGTTCACTGGTCTCTTAAATAACATAAGGTGAGCACTAAGAGCTTTATCACACTAGCGGATTCAAAACGGAGCGGGAGCGCAACGAAGTCGCTGCGCGCCCGCTCCGCTTTGAATCCGCTCGCAATCCGCTAGTGTGATAGATAAGGCTCTTAAAAAATATTTCAGGTTCTCCCATATTACCATTACACGAAACACGAGACAATACAAATAACAATTTAACATAGAATTTAAAAATAATAATAGAAATCTCTATCTTAATATCTATCTTTGAATGAATATCTATGAATATCTTAGAAAGCAGTTTTTGTAAATAAGTTCGTTGTTATTGTCGATGGGAAACCCTAATGGGACTGAAACGTCTGGTGTAACTATTTTTTTTTTCACAAAATTGATAGCATCATGTCTATAGTCGCCCTCCTGATATATCAGGAGGGCGACATGAAAGGTTATAAAATAGCTAGGCAGATAACATAACACAGTTATAAACTTACCAGAGTCAGCTCTCAGCTCTTCACACGAAGAGTTAGGAGTCAGGGATAACGCGCTGCCAGGAGTCAAGCTGGCGGAGTCACGAGGCTCAGGGTTCGCAAGAGTGGCTGATGATGGAGAAGACCCTGCGAGAGCCACGGCTCCCACCATGGCACCTGCTGCCACGGCACTTGCCGCACTGCCCATGGCTGATTGGGGCCATTGAGCTTTCTCCCATCTGGGGAAAATGTCTTGGGTTATTATCAAATCAAATCAAATCAAAAACTTTATTTCGAACAAGAGTCCATATGGGTTAGTAGCGAGTACTTATGAGCTATGTTAGTACGACGATTATGAAGATATTATTGCAGCTAGGTTTTGGAGCTTGAAGGAGAATATCTAAGTGGGGTTTACTTGATATTCCACATGATGTATACTAGTGACTTACTAAAGTTTACATGAACCCGCTAGATCTTGGCGACACTTGGGGGAGGCCTATGTTAATGGTCTAGTGATTTATTTTTGGCTGATATGATGATGATCATGACAAATGCTGATAAATAATGTAAAGTAATACATAATCGTATAGCGATTTTAATAATAAAATTTGTAAAGCATTCAAATATAAAGAAATATAGATATCATTTGGGGAAAATTCAACTTGTTTACAAAAAGACTAGGTGAAGCTTCGGAGAAGCTTCGAGGACTCATATTTTATTTATTTTTTTATTTATTACCAACTTACAATATACTAACAGTTTACACCACACATACAAGTTATTGGGTTGAACATAAAAATCAAATCAATCAATTTATCTTACTGACTTCGTTCAAATATACCTAATGCTTGTTGCACGTAGATATTTTAGAACCAAGCAAGGTACCTACTCACTGCTGTATGAAAGACCATGATGGGTATTTGATAAGTTATCCCGTGTCTGCCTCAGTCCTCGATTGTACCTTTTTGCTCTAAAGGTTAAGGGGGAGGGGGGGGGGAACTTGTTATTATTCTATGACGCTGGATTTGTTTTGCAAAATTTTGGATCAGAGAAACTGTTTTAGATTATTTCGAATCACTTTAACTCGACTCAATTTAAGAGTAGAGGAAGACCAAAGAAACGATGGATGGACTATGTTAGGTTCATATGACAAGAAAGGAGGTGTCTGATCAGATGACGAATTATATGAGATAGTTCTGGTGGAAGAAGAATACCTACATGCTGCGCCGACGCCATTTGAATTGGGATAATGGCAAGAGAGTAAGTGCATTTGCAATTTATAATGAAAAGCTTGAGTATGTAGGTGTATTGATCGACTGCAGTTTGGACGCATTTTTGAGTGTTTGCCCAACATTCACATTACCTAGAGCAAATCTTAAAAGAACAAGTCATCAAGACGACTTTATTGCACTTCTGGCCACGTTGTGCATTCTACACACGATTTTCACAGTTTGTGCCAAAAAACATTGACTTTCTTCAAAATAATCTCGTAGTAGGTAAGAATATGAATAGCAACGATATAAAATCATTTATTCTAAACGCAAGACTAGTTCAAAGCTGTAAATCTGTTCACACCTTGCTTTGTACATGAAATTATTGGCGCATTACTACATGGTGAATGTTTCAGTAATTGTACCTATAGTAGTTTTATAGCGTACTTTACTAGAGATTTTTACATCATAATCTGCGTAGCCTTTTCCCAACTATATTGGAGTCGGCTTCCAGTCTAACCGGATGCAGCTGAATACCAGTATTTTAAATGGAGCGACTACCTATCTAACCTCCACAACCCATTAATTACTGAGTAATACGATACCCCTTGGTAAGACTGGTTGTCCGATTTTCGGGCCACTAACTACCTGTAACGACTGTCAAATATCTGCATCACAAATGACAGCTGAAACCAACGGCATAATGTGTTTTCCGAGGCACGGATGAAACTCGGTATGTAATGGGTGGTCACCCATCCACAGACCAACCTAGATAAGGCTGGCTGTTATTATTCAGCTAAGAGCTCCTCTTTTTTAGGGTACCGTAGTCCTGATAAGGAACCTTTATAGTTTCGTCATGTCCGTCTGTCCGTCCGTCCGTCCGAGGTTTTGCTAAGAGACCGTTAGTACTAGAAAGATGTAATTTTGTGGGGATGTGCATATTAATTGAGCCAAAAAGATAAAATAAAATTTTAGAAAATGTTTTTTTAGCGTAGCTCCCCTACATGTGAAGTGGGGATAAAAAAATGTTTGTCGTCTACCCCATCGTGTGGGGTATCGTTGAATATGTATTTTAAAATGACTTAGAAATCGCTCGTACTATCTTTCGTTTTAATGATCCATTTACGAAATATTCAACTTTAAAGTGCAAATTTTTGTTCCGGTTTGGGCGCCCCCCCCCCTGTCCCCCCTCTAAAAGCAAAATTGCTGGCTTGAAAATTCTGAAAAAATGCATGATGATATTGCATTTCATGAACTTTAAAGGAAAATTATAGTGGATAAGATAACTTTATTAGTTTAGCAGTAATAGTCGTTGAACTTGGGTGTTGGATAATTTTGTACCAAATACAAAATCCTTAGAATAAATTCTTTAAAAGTATAAAGTGACGTCGTTACTTGTTTATAACGGGTAACTTACATTGGAAAAAAAAATCGAAATTAAAAAAAAAAAAAAAATCATAATAGATTATCATAAGTTTAAGAACAACAGAATCGTTCTATATTATGATAACGGGCTACTACGGAACCCTACACTGCGCCTGACCCGACACGCACTTGGCTGGTTTTTTTTTTTTTTTAATAAAATTGTCTGGGGATAAAATCAATCGTTTTGTATGAATCCCTCTTCTACTTCAAAATATCAAAAAATAAAATAATCTAAGTATTTTCTCAATGTGAGCAAGGTTATGAGCATGAATGTATGAGAAGAGGACGATCGGAAAAACGATGGATGAACTGTGTGTATCGCTAGACAGGAGTCTGAGATGACAGATAATGAAATGAATGGATGTAGAAGATTTATACTATTTTATTTTATTTTTATTCAAAAGGAACAAAAAACCAACTGCAATATAAAACATAGACATAAGAAACATATACAAAGCTTGTAGACAATATTGCAGGGGTGTGTAATGTATGGTATAATAACAAATGCTCTAATTTCACTTGAAATAACGTTCATATAATATAATTTTCATATGCTATAAAATCATATAACCTAATTTCATATGACCTAATGTTTCATATGATATAATTTTCATTTAATATAAAACATTTAGTATAACGTTCATTTTATATAATTTTCAATATGTATAATATTCTTTTTATATAACATTCATTTGACCTAATGTTCTTTTGACCTAATTTTCATGTTTAATGGTCACAGTTCTAACCTAACTCAAATGGCACCTAACCAAATCTTAAAATATTCAATGCATGGTTGAGGGTGGGCTTGGACGACGGAGCCCCGCTTTGCGGGGCTCCTACTTCTGGATGGTTTATAAAAGAGTCGGGGTGCCCTAAAGTCCAGATTGTATCCAATTTCTACTGGTTACAATAGTTGAGGGTGAGATTTTCTAAATTATATTAAAAGTTATTAGAGATTATGAATATTATAGTAAATGAATAATATACTACATGAATATTATGTCAAATGTGCATTATAGGAAATGTTTATTATATCATAAGAAATTAGATAAAATGAAATTATATCAACAATTCATTATCTCAACTGATCGTTATATTAAACAAAAGTATATTAACTGAAATTAGGTCAAGTGAACGTTAGATTTTTTGTTATTATATCAACCGTTACACACCCATATTGCAGCCCACAACGCTGTTCACAGATTAACTCTAAGGTACACAGCAGTGAAATAATCGCTAGGGTTACAAACCCGAGAGATATAAAACTACCAAAATTATGAATGCAAACGTTTGTGAGGATGTCTGAATGTTTGTTACTTTTTCACGAAAAAATTGCTGACCAGATTAGCATGAAATTTGGCAAACAGATAGTTTATTATTTGGATTAACACATAGGATACTTTTTATTCGTGTAGCATGATCCCGTGGGACAATAACGAAGTCGAAGCGAAGCCGCTAGGAATAGGCTAGTTCATAATACAACAACAAAAAGACTTTTCATGAATCTGATAAACGTGATAAACGTGTTTATGACAAACTAGCTGACGTTCCGCGGTTTCACCCCCGTAGTTCCCGTTCCCATGGGAGTACGGGAATAAAATATAGCCTATAGCACTCACGAATAATGTAGCTTTCTACTAGTGAAACAATTTTTAAAATTGTTTCATTACTTCCGGAGATTACCCGCTACATACAAACTTACAAACAAATGTTACCTCTTTATAATATTGTTAGTGACAAATATATTTCTTGGTCAACCATTAGCAATACAAACAGATAACTTATGAAATGAGAAAGATAAATTTTACTATGTCCAGTTTCGCTTCTAATATTGAATTATTAAGCTTCTGGCTTTACATACATCATACATGCTTGACTGAGATAAATTACATTTTTCCGCCATATACCTATATTTTAATAATTTTCCGCGTCAGATAGATTTCCATCGTTTATCATTTTCGTTTACTCTTTCAAAAAATCGCTGTTCATTAATCATAAATAAATTAATGGTCAATGACTTTGCTTCATATACTTAGATTGATGTTGTATCTACCTACGCAAATTGACCGATTTTTAGTTCCTGTAAAACTACATATATTGGCAATATTACATAAATATATAGGTGACTTTTTTATCACTTTCCAAAAAAAATGGGTTTAGGTGAACGGAGTAGAAACAAATGGCATATGGATAATCTCAACATGAATGATGTAACCAAGATTTTGTAACAATGTTTTGATTTAAAAGAGTATCCATGGAGTTTCTTGCCCGTTCTTCTACGCTAGGGAATGGGCAACTACCTACAGTACTTTCTCAAGTTATTATCTATGTCTTGTGACTGGGACTGTAGCTTTGTTTTTTTTTGTATTTTTGACATTCAAAAGTGCCGTAATGGTCTAATTGAAATAAATGCTTTGAGTTTGAGTTTGAGTTCATACTCAGTTTAAAAAAAAATGCATAAGTTTATTTTTCAAAATTTCTCATTAATTTAATCTTTCATTTAATCTAGTGAGTCCAGTGTGATAAAGGTTTATAGATGTATGCTTTGCAGCAACTAGGAAAGCAACCAATTGGTGAATCAATTGAGTGTAGCTACATGCTACACTACAATTGATTCACCGGCTCCTACACCCAGCTTGTCTTGGCCATCTTTTTAAGATCGAACCATATCGTTGAATCAACATTTTGATGTAATGTTACATCACACACACACTGGGCTTGCGGTCCACCTTCTCATAGAAATGAGGTGTATCTCGTTTCATGTCAGTTATTGTACTTTGAAAGGCTAAAGTTCTTTTTATCAACCAAATTTTTTATTGGTGAATAAAGAAACTGCAAAACGAGCCTATTAACCTCATACCAAATTCAAGCCTACTACTGAGAAATTCTCAATGTTGGATAGTTCGCTAACCTGCCCGTTGAAATAGGTATACATAGTTTACTTCAAAAAAATTATATTTGCACAAAATAAGTCTCGATAATTGAATGCTTTAACAGTTTAACATAATTTTTATTAAATGTCACACTTGATGTGTAGGTAATAGAAATGACCCTGTCTACTGTATAAATTATGCAATCCTAAATTGAATTTAGAGGTACAACTCCTAAATGAAAGCATTGCAAAAAGAATGCTGTTTACTCGCCGTCGAGCTGCAGAATAACTGTCAGTTTGAATAACACACAAATACTTACCTAAATGCAGCTTTGACTCTTGTCCACTTTGAAACTTTAGACTTCTCAACTTCTTTCATGAAGATGCCTTCGGATCTCCTTCTCAGAGGAGAGCCAGGAGCAGCATCACTGTCATCTCCTCCTGCAGACCTTGATCTTTGCTTCCTCAGCAGTGACCCTCCGAACCTCGCATGACCTTTCCACTTTGACCCTGACCTCTTCATGCCTCGGTTGCCCATCATCACGGAATCAAAGAGTATTTGTCCATATTCACATTCAAACTCGGCATCTAACGCTTCGTTTATCTGTTCCAGCTCTTTGGTTTCCGACTTCAACCGTTCATTCTCATTGTCTATCCTCTTATGGGCACTGTGGAGTCTCTTCAAATGATTAACGTCCTTTAGTCTTTTCAAAAGACGGCTGTTATTTTCTTTTAACGTCACAAACTGGTCTAATAGTTCTAGTAACTGCTCTAACTGATCCAGAGCTTGGACAGTGTCTTTCGTTCTTTGAGCCACTTCTTTTCCTCGCCTGGAAACGGCATCGTTTTGGTCTCGTAGCCTTTGCAGCATGGTTTCGCATATTGCTTCGGGATCTGTGAGCTCTCCATCATTTAGGGACCAGTACTCTTCAGGAGGGGATGGGCCTGCCGTGCAGGGGGAGGAACCTTCAGCGTCCGAAGGTGTTTGGGGGGATTTAACGGACAGAGTGACAGGGGGTTCTCCTCTACGCCTCTTGTGTAGGGATGTACCACTCGGCGGTAATTCAGCCAAGTCTTTTGGCTCTTTTCGTTCAACTTTACTATTCTTCTCATCTTCTGCGTGAGCTGCGTCGGCGACGTCACTGGCTTCTTTGAGTGACGTCATGGTGCAGCCGCAGAGTGTCGGTTTGTGTCTGGACTATTTATAAATGAAAATAAAAACACGTGCATCGTCCGGTGGCGCGGCACGACAACTTATAACGGAATGCATTTTGATACAATCGTGATTTCTATTGAAACATTATTTTAATATCTATTCACTTTTTTGGGCATAAATAAGATTATCACAAAACACTTAAAATACGTTCATATCACGGTACACTTTCACATACACACTTCAGTTAAACTATTTTAAAGCTCTTAATGTAATTTCTATTATTAAATATAAATAACAAAATGAAGTACTATTTTTATTGTTTTATGTATTGGGTATATATGTATTTAAATCAATATTTATACCAATATAATCTGTTAAATATTTAATTGATCGTTAGCGCCGCCCAACGCGTATGCGCACGTACGGCGGGCGGGCGGCCGCGCACTGCTGAACTTTGTCGAACGCCGGCGGAAACGCACGAAAGTTTCCGAACACGTATTTTTAACTTTAACATTCCTTACATTGTAGGCGTAGAAAAATGTTCCTTATTGCCATGAGTTAAGGTTTAATTGTTATGTAAAATGTAATTTTGTTGTAATAATACATTCTTAATGCTAACACGCTGCTTCCGAGCCGCAAGCCCCATTAACCCATTTATGAAAAAGGGACTAAAAATCTCGTTTTCCTGTGTTGTACGCGATTTAGTAGCTGATTTTTAAACGCCTGACGTTTCAAAAACATTTATTGTGTACTTATATAACTAAACGTGACTGAACTTTTACCTCAGTATTACTTGAAACAAAATATAGTAAAATAATATAACTTGTACTAAAATACGGTAAAGAAGACAGGGTTAGAACTTCAGCTATCAGCGAAACTGATCTTGGGTGGCTAAGGCAAAGTTAATCTCAGATGGCGCCACCATAGTTGGTCTCAATCTGACCAATGAGGTTAAGCTGCTTTAAAATATAAAGAAAGGAAACATGTTTATTCGGCACATGCCGAAAAAAAATGAAAGAAAAGAAAGAAAGAAACAAAAAGCATTTATTAGCCCGCACAGGACAAAACACAAATTAAAATGGTTCAATTAACAGTACAAATAATAAAAAAAAATTAAACAAAGAGAAAAATAAAAAAAAACATGAAATGAAATTGGTCCTGTACGAGGCCAAAAGGCCCATATCCTGTAACATTAAAAAAAAAAAACGTCACAGGCAGCGCCATGAATGACATTACCACATTTTCAACCAATGACGATGTTTGGGTAGGTACCAACTATGCTAGTGCCATTAGTTCCACAGTTAGCCCCATTCATCTTATGTCCTATATGCTCAGGACTTCCACATTTGTTGATCGAACCGTCAGTCTGTGGAATGCACTGCCAGCTTCTCTGTTCCTTAAAATCTCTTCAAAGTTGAGTGAATCGTTTACTTCTAGGCAAGCGTGTTCTACCATAGGCCACATTATCGCTTCACATCAGGCGAGTTCCGGCAAAACGCAAGCAAGAATAAAAACTTGTTTTGGTGGTTATTCCAGCCATGGTGTAAAACACCTCTTAACCGGAAGCTGAAAGACACATGCTCCTAGGAACTTTTCAGTTACGGAGATATTGGGGGTCAAATTTCCAACTTTTTGACATTTTTTTTTTAATACGTTCAAGTTTTTAATGGAAGATTTTTACTTTAAACACCTCCACGACCCCCGTACTATTCAATCCATCCATCAGCACAATGTTTTGAGTGCGTTACATTCCACCACAAAACATGATATTTCACCGCAAAAAAAAAAGGCTTTTCCCAGCAATAATTTTTGCGTAGTTTGATGTACAGAATGCTTGGTTGGACGGCTTCGTGATGAGGTCTTTTACACCCTGTATTTATATTTGTATTGTCCCAAAAAATCATAAAACAGTCACATTTTACTGACTCTTTTTATTTGAACTTTTCCACATTATGCTACCATCACGCTTGTAATCCTTGAATGTATAGGCAGAGGTGTACCTAATATTACACCCACATTTCGGCAGTTATGTTTTAAGTCCCATGAAATAGGGCGAGCCTATTGCCATCAACCGGGCACAACTCCAGACTCCATGGCTGCCTGATGGAAAAAACCCAAGAATACTTTGCCCAACCTGGGTATCGAACCAAAGACCTCGACCCCAAACATCTCGCTTGCAAACACTTCACCAACGGGGCAGTCGATGCTACCATGAAGGTAGAATTATCAAAAAATAAGTGTTAGAACAATTTTTCAAAAACACTGGCTTGATAGAAAAAATATATTATTTATGAGTTCTGTGTCAACTTTCTTATAAAGAAGAATAAAACAAAGAAATTCACTGTGATGTCAACCAAACACACATAATAGTTTTGAGGATACATTTTTTATTTGGCTTATTTTTTTTTAACAAAATTTAAGATTTAAAGTAAATGCAATAATGTTTTGGTAGAGTGGATACATAAGTGGTACGTATTTAGAAGTTTTACCTGGAATAATTTTGCAAAAGTTGCCTGCCTGCATTTGAACCTTACGTGCAACAAACTCTCCAAAGATCTCTTTGTTTATTGGATCTTTGGCTCCTCACAGCACCGTACGTCACCTGTCACCGTTTTCATGGAGTTAGTCCCGATGGAGACGACCAATCGTGTCGCTGCCAAGTTAGTGTCTCAAACTCATACCCTGTTAATCCACAAGAGAGCTATGGGCTGGCTCGCCGTCCGTCCGTCTCATGACGACAGGCCGTGTCGACGACGCGCGAGTGTTCCACGCGCGCCTCAAAGAGAGTCGGCAATAGGAAGGGGTCCGCAAGGGCCGATGCCTGCTGGGGCTGCGGGTCTGTTCGAGAGAGATAGCGTAGCCCCGGAACACAAAGGGCGATAAAGGAACATGGATGGGTTTTAGTCAGTAAAAGTCTGACACTCCCTCCTGCTCCGCCCAGAGCGGGAGGAGTCATTTGATGATTTCCCATCCAAAAAAAAGGCCCAATAAAACGTCTGCCATCAGCTGTTACAATACTAAAAGTTTACAATTGGCTGACAAAGACGTGTCTATCTTATAGCGCTGGCAGCTACCATACCATATAGTTCACATCAATGATATTATATAGTAAAAAGAGGTAGATATCGCACTAGCACGCAAAAATTGTTGAGGACAAAGTGATACAATTGTTGCACTTTGATAGCTAGCTATCTCTTTCTATCTTATAAGTTCCGTATTATCTATCGCTGTCGTAGTTTAAAATTACTCGCAACGATATCTGAACGCCATTCAGTATGAACATGGCGTATCTTCTTTATAATATCATTGGTTCACATGGTTTTCGCATTCGTAAGATTAGGGTCCGAAAACAACCCCATACCTAGATTCGCTTTGTCTGGCTCTGGCTGCGCGCAATTCTCGTCTGCCGTGTAGTCTGCAGCTAGACAGCTTGTCTGCCTAATTGACGGGCTTCAATATAGGTACCTACAATCGTACATCGGAGTGCCACTCCCGAGCGGGTTGTTTGTTTGTTCCTCTTACAAATTTTGCTTTCTTCTATCAGACGTGTGTCCTTCTGAGCTGGATGTCACGTGGCAATATGGAACCCGAAGAGGACAAGAAAAAGAAGATCAATGATGACGTCGTGGTGTTCGTGCGTAGGCGAAGCGACACCGAAGCGCCGCGGTACGTCTCCAGACTGAGGAGTTACGCCGATGTCAAGCATAAGTGAGTATCATCATAAAGTTCACCAGCACCACCACCAGCACCATCATCATGATCACCGCTATAAGACGTCCACTGCCTCTCACAAACGACGCTACACCGATCAGATTATCTTTTGCAGTATGATGCTGTAGCCGCGTACTATAGTATAGCAATTATACTTTATTCTTAAATCAGATAAGCATGAACAAAATTGAAAGAACTTGAAAAATATTGATAGTACGCCTGCCAGAATTTTGCAGGCAATTCGTAGCGTTAGCTAACTTTGTTGTAATAATTATAGGCGTCGCCGAGCAGAAGCCGCACGTCGCTACTACCATGCTAGGAAAACCCCCTCCGCTTCCAAGAAGAAACCCGAAGGCGATGCCAAGGGATCAGAGTAAGTTTTCATTATGAAGTTATGAGGATGACTTAAAACTTAAAACAACAAGCGACCCGCCCCGGCTTCGCTTGGGACCAATTTAAAATAAAAAAGAAGCGTGCTTACTCGCAAAAAATAAAACCGACTTCAAAAAACACAAAAAGGAGAAAAATTACTTTAGTTTCAGAAGTCGGTGACTTGTTTGTTTTTGTTTTTTTTTGCCACCGACTTCTGAAACTAAAGTTATTTTTCTCTTTATTGTGTTTTTTGAAGTCGGTTTTATTTTTGCAAAAAAGTTTAATTTTTTGTTGTTCCCAAACAAATATTTGCAATGAATTTATTTTACATTGTTGACAATACATGTCATGGTAATAGGCTTATCCCCAATAAATGGAACTTAACATACCTAATTGTCGAAATCTGGGTGTATTGTACACATCTGCGTACCCCCTCAGAGCATATAGGCGCGATGTTACGTCATGATGTTGTATAAACAACAAACATCCAAGTGATTCTAGCAATCACTGCAGATTTGCCGTCTATTTTTGAAGAGTTCAATTGTATATCTCCAAGATCAGCATTAAATCTTCACCACACGGAAGCACCAGCTTTCAAATAAAAAAAAAAATCATCAAAATCAGTTCACCTAGTCCAAAGTTCTAGGTAACAAACACAAAAAAAAAACGAATTGAGAACCTCTTTTTGGAAGTCGGTTGTAAATTATTTTGTACTAAAAAAACATTTTTTTGCCTTTATTTTACGATAATTCCATTTTTTTGGGTCATAAAATATCTAATAAATCCTCCCTCCCGCCCTGGGTGGAGCGGAAGGGACTGTCAGACTTGAAAACCTCCCTGTTCTTTCGGTTGCCCTTTGCGTTCCAGGGCCCCGGTACCCTGTTTAGACAGTGATCCTGCGACCCCGGCAGGTGCGATAACTCCTAAGATATTAATTTAAATTGAATAGTGTTTAGGGTAAATACTTCTAAAATAGAGACTAAAGATAATCTATGTAGATTAACACCATACACCATAAATAGGTAAGCTTCAAAATACGCAAAACTTATAAGATAAAAATTGTTACACCGCGGCGCCATTTAAGTTTCGCAGAGAATGATATTTTCAGTCGCGCGTAATTTTAATTCTGTGATATCTTCTAAATTATTCATTTCGATGATATACTGTAAAGGGCCATATTGATCTATAATAAATGCACAATGTATTTAAGGTACTTGCTTAAAATCGCTTCGTAAATATCTCGTAAAAAGTAAAGGATAAAAATGGTTATTGTGGGTTATCCCTAAGAGATAGACATATACCATTGCGGACATTTTTAGGGTTCCGTACCCAAAGGGTAAAAACGGAACCCTATTACTAAGACTTCGTTGTCTGTCCGTCTGTCCGTCTGTCCGTCTCTCTGTCACCAGGCTGTATCTCATGAACCGTGACAGCTAGACAGTTGAAATTTTCACAGATGATGTATTTCTGTTGCCGCTATAACAACAAATACTAAAAACAGAATAAAATTAATATTTAAGGGGGGCTCCCATACAACAAACGTGATTTTTTTGCCGTTTTGTCTAATGTATAGATAATGGTACGGAACCCTTCGTGCGCGAGTCCGACTCGCACTTGGCCGGTTTTTGTAGACCTTTTTAAGGTGTACAATACTGTAGTACATTCTTTTGATCTATCTCGTAGGGTTTCGTTATTTACGTTCGTTTATTTACGACATCACATTAGAAACCTCTAAAATGATCAGTGTTTCTCTACTACAATATGCATGTTATATACTTATAAACCTTCCTCTTGAATCACTATTTAAAAAACTCGCATCAAAATCCGTTGCGTATAGTTTTAAAGATCTAAGCATACATAGGGACAGACAGACAGAAAGCGGGAAGCGACTTTGTTTTATATACTAGACTAGCTGACCCGCGCAACTTCGTCTGCGTCACATGAGAGAGAGGGTTAGAGTCAACCTTAAAAGATAGACATACTTAATGCTGTCGCGGTTTTTTTTAATTCTCTAATACATGATTGTTTGTTGCGTAACTTTAACCGTTTTATGCAGCGCCCGCAAAGGAAGCTCTCAAAAGAAATAAATTGTCTTGTTTTTGCAACATTTATCATTGATGCTCCGCTTCTTTTAATTATAGCGTGATGTTAGATAACTTATACTTAGCCGTCCTCGATAACTATTCAACACTAAAAGTTTTTTTTTAATTCGAACCAGTAGTTCCTGTAATTAGCGCGTTCAACCAACCAAACAAACTCTTTAGCTTTATAATATTAGTAGATATCGATCCAAGTGGGTAACAATTTAATTTCTTCGATATATTTGCATTAATCGCTAAAATAATCTACTTATGTTTTTCCAAAAAAGGGCTTGCCTCGACAGCCTTTTTTTTTCGGGAAATCATCAAATGACTCCTCCCGCTCTGGGCGGAGCAGGGCGTGTCAGACTTTTACTGACTAAAACCCATCCATGTTCCTTCATCGCCCTTTGTGTTCCGGGGCCACGGTATCTCTTTCGAACAGCCCAGCAACCCCAGCAGGCATCGGTCCTTATTACGGACCCCTTCCTTTTTGCTGAATCCTGACTCTATTTGAGGCGCACGTGGAACACGAACGCGCCGTCGACACGGCCTGTCGTCATGAGACGTACGGACGGCAAGCTAGCCCATAGCCCACCGTCCACAGGCCCGCGCCACGCACGGTGGCCGGGGGCCACGTGGTGGTCCCCGACGCCCGGGCGGTTCCCGCGGTGGCCGGGACGCTGTGAGGTTCTCTCCCTCTCACGTTCCGCCACCTCCTTCTCTAGCATTACTGCTTCGCAGAAGTAGGTGACGGCGTCCCATTCTGTCTCGCTCCGGACCATGGCTAATCGCCGCTTCGAGGACACGGCGGTGCTCCGCCCATTATTGCCTCGACAGCCTTAGTCTTTATCCTTAGACACTCGATGACAGTCATACTTCAGCTAGGTCGAAAGTTCTCATCAAAGGTGCAAGAAATTAGCCCAAACACGATTTTTCAATTATAAATGGGACCAACTTTGAGATGTACGTACGCTTTTCACAAAAAAAAGGACCATGTAGGGATTTCTCTGTAAAAGTTATCCGTGATCATTGATTGAGAACTTCCTTCTTTTTGTTTCGTCGGTTAAAAAAACCATCTTGAGGCAACTGACACGGGCAAGGGGCATTCGATTCAGAAAATAGAGTAAAATGATCATAGCCATCTATCGACCAAAATGTTAAAATGCTAAAGTATATTATGCTATATATTTTTTTTAAAGCCGGTCAGTAGATTTAAAAGTTATGTGGTGAGCACATTTTTAGTCATTGGTACCATTTTAGTTCAACAGATGTCGCTGCATGTATGTATCTTACATTTGATGATTAGTTCTTCTTGAAAACTTTAAAGTTCATATATCTTTTGATAGAATTAACCGATTTCAATGGAACAAAAACTAAATAATACCCCAAGTTACACACTATTTTTTTATGTATAAAAGTTATCTACATTGGTTTTGTAAATTTTACGTGATGCTTGATCATCGAAACAGACAAACAGACAAAAATTCCAAAAATGCTGGAAATGTGTTCTGTTGCTTATCCTTTAACACCCCGTCAAATTTTTCAAAATATTTTCGATGTACAAAAACTATTTTTCTACAGATTTATTATATGTACTAGCTGTTGCCCGCGGCTTCGCCCGCGTGCAGTTCGGTAACTGTCCCACTGAATCATACTAAAGGGATAAATAGTGTCCTACATGTTAATCCAGGTTATAAACTATTTGCAAAATTTCATAATCATCACAATTTATTATTATCATCACAACCACCATCACTATCACAACCACCATCATTATCACAATCATTATCACAATCACCATCACTATCACAATCACGATCATTATCACAATCACGATCACTATCACAGTCACCATCACTATCACAACCACCATCATTATCAAAATCATTATCAAAATCATTATCACAATCATCATCACAATCACCATCAAAATGTCCATCACAATCCCCATAACCATCGCTATCACTATCACAATCACCGTCACTATCACAATCACCATCACAATTACCATCAAAATCACTATCACAATCACCATCATCGTTATCACAGACATTGTCATCGTAATCACAATCACCATCACAATCACCATCACAATCACCATCACAATCACCATCACCATCACCATCACAATCTCGATCGAAATCACTATCACTATATCAATCACTATCATTATCATCGTAATCACAATCTTCATCATCACAATCTCCATCACTGTCACAATCACGATCACCATCGCTATCACCATCACAATCACCGTCACTATCACAATCACTATCACAATCACCATCACTATCACAATCACCATCAAAATCACTATCACAATCACCATCATCGTTACCTTTGATAATCATTATCATCGTAATCACAATCATTATCATCTTAATCATAACCATCATCATCACAATCTCCATCCTCGTTATCACAACCATCGCTATCACCATCACAATCACCGTCACTATTACAATCGCCATCACTATCACAATCACTATCACAATCACCATCATCGTTATCAAACTCATTATCATCGTAATCACAATCATCATCATCACAATTATCATCATCATTATAACAATCATCATCATCGTTATCACAATCATCACAATAAATCAACAATAACCCAGAATAGAAGTTGAATCCGCCATCTTCTGGATCTCAAAATAAATGCCAATTTCGACATCAGCACCCCTGACAATCTCGGTTTCGACACCCATATTGATTTTTAGATATTTCAACCCCATCGCACCCCAACAGGGAATGATGGTAATTCAGGTCCGCCACATTAAATCTTAAAATCGGTGTTTTTGTAATACACCCAACCCAATTCACCATACAAACAATACCTATGTTGAATTTCAGGCTTTGTTACCTCATTTCCCCCTTTAGGGGTTGAATTCTGAAAAAACCTGAAACATAAATGTTAACTCATTTATCGATAGGAGTACTCCTGTTGAGTTTCGAATAAAGTAGAGTAACTAATCTTATTTCCCCATGTAATCTTTGGACCCCGTTTCAACCCCTTAGGGGTTTAATTTTGAAAAATACTTTCTTAGTGCACCCCTAAACCCCATAAAGAACCTATGTGTCAAATTTGGAATCTCTAGACTCAGTGGTTTGGGCTGTGCATTGATTTTTATACTTTGCCACCCCATTAGGGGTTGAATTCTGAAAAAACCTGAAACCCGGTTTTACTCATTTATTAATAGGAGCACTCCTGTGAAGTTTTGAATAAAATAGTCTAACTAATCTTGTTTCCCCATACAAACTTTGGAGCCCCGTTTAACCCCCTTAGGGGATGAATTTTGAAAAATCCTTTCTTAGTGCACCTTTAGACCACATAAGGAACCAATGTGCCAAATTTGGAATCTCTAGACTCAGCGGCTTGGGCTGTGCATTGATTTTTAGACTTTGTCACCCCATTTCTCCCTCTTAGGGGTTAAATTCTGAAAAATCCTGAAACCCGTTTCTACTCATTTATTAATAGGAGCACTCCTGTGAAGTTTCGAATAAAATAGTCAAACTAATCTTGTTTCCCCATACAAACTTTGGAGCCCCGTTTAACCCCCTTAGGGGGTGAATTTTGAAAAATCCTTTCTTAGTGCACCCCTAGGCCACATAAGGAACCTACATGCCAAATTTGGAATCTGTAGACCCAGCGGTTTGGGCTGTGCGTTGATAGATGAGTCAGTCAGTTTGTTCTTTTATATATTTAGATAGATATAGATAGACTAGCGGCCCGTCCCGGCTTCGCACGAGTGGACATTTATTTTTCCTCTAATTCCCCCCCCCCCCTTATAGTTGTGAATATGAAATAATTTGCAATAAAATAATATTGCGACTATAAATTAAGATGTAAGCTATCCTATCTTTCAAGTTGGATCAAACTGCACACGGTGTGCAAATTTGATTAAAATCGGTTAAGTAGTTTAGGAGTCCATCGCGGACAAACGTGACTCGTAATCTATACTAATATTATAAAGAGGGAACATTTGTTTGTAAGTTTGTATGTAGGGGGTAATCTCCGGAAGTAATGAACCAATTTAAAAAATTGTTTCACCGGTAGAAAGCTACATTATTCGTGAGTGTTATAGGCTATATTTTATTCCCGTACTCCCCACGGGAACGAGCTACGCGGGTGAAACCGCGGGACGTCAGCTAGTTTATATATATTAAGAAGATGTAGTGAAGTCCCCCGCCGCGTCTGTCTGTCCCTATGTATGCTTAGATCTTTTAAACTTCGCAACGTATTTTGATGCGGGTTTTTAATAGGTACAGTTATTCAAGAGGAAGGTTTTAGTATATAATTTGTCAAGCGGGCGAAGCCGCAGGCATCAGCTAATTTTAATAATATTTTTAATACACTTCTCAACAAAAAATCAAAACTCCTCCTATAAATAAAATAATCATTTATTTCAGGTCCGAGACCCGTAGAAAACCAAAATACAAACACATAAATAATTGAAATGTCAGAATTACATCAGAAACATTATTGAATTGAACTAGATTAAATTAACAAGTAAAAATACACAATTCAGAATAAATAAATAAATGTCAAAATAAATTATCATACCTATGTATTGCTAAAAGATGACTACAAAAAGTGGAATTACAAAAAATAAATTTAAATGTCAAATCAATGAGATATTATAATTATATGAATATAGGCCTTAACAACATGCCTCTTTTAGGGACAATCAAGTCTCCCCGCAATCATCGCCAGGACAGTATTGGAGCTGGCTCGCACCCTGCGCACCAAAGATGATATTATAGGGATTTAGATGATTTTATGAGTTTTATGTATGTTTTACGACAAACAAAAACATTTTTTTAGGGTTCCATACCTCAAAAGGTAAAAAAGAAACCCTTATAAGATCACTTTTTTGTCCGTCTGTCAGTCTGTCCATCTGTCCGTCCGTCTATCACTACCGATTCTCTTGCAGGAACAGGTGGACCTAGCAAGTTGAAATTTATACCAGATACTGAGGTCTATAGTCCCTATTAGGTGTAAGTATAAAAATCAAGGTCCTGAGTCAACATCATAAAAAGTTATGGGCAAATTTAGAAAATCTAAATGTCCCATATTTGGTAAATTTTGGTACATATAAGATGTAAGTACCAAAATGTACCTTAATTTAATTTTAATTTTGGACTTCCCTTTACTTGTGCTGTAAGACCTTGCTTTTAACCAAACTTGACAGTTCTAGGTCAACCAGAAGTACCCTTTAGGTTTTGGGTCGAAAACCTATGTGGTAGTTCCCGTTGACCTAGAATCACGAAATTTGGGGAGAAGCAATGTCTTACAGCACATTTAAACGGAAAAATCTGAAAACCGTAAATGTGGTTTAATAACAGAAAATAAGCGATTTTAATATTAAAAGAATATTTGCGGGGTTGGTGCAATAGCCGTTTCTAGGGATCGAACAGCAAAGTTAAATTTGTCCTAAATTTGTACGGAACCCTCGGTGCGCCGCGAGTCCAACTCGCTCTTGGCCGGTTTCTTTAAAGTATCGTTTAAAATATTAATTTCGTAACAGATCAAATCTAGAAATATTTTAGTTATTCATGTTTTGAACAAAAAAAGACCAGGTGTTCTGGCTGTAACTTTAAAACCACTCGACGTAATTTGTGAAAATCGTCTTGTCTGGCCATCTCCGAGTATCCCGATGTAACAAATCTACTTGATCCTATTAAAATAAAAGGATAAGCAGACTTGTTCAATTAAATTTTAATTTAGGAGAAAGATAAAAAATACAGTTAGTTATCCTACCTAGCACTCACTCTCTATAGTTTTAAAGTTCACGCACTTAGATGACAAGAATGAGTTCACCTCTGAAGGAACGGGAACAGGCGTCAGGGTAGCAGGTTGCAGGGGTGGCAGGTAGGCAATACCAGTGAGACGTCGAGGATCACCTTCAGGAAACCTCAGCTGGAAGGGCGTCGTGCAAATCTCAGAGACCAACAGGTCAGCTCTGTAGTAGGGCAGCGTAGATTTCAGGGCCAGAATAGCTCAGCGTCGGAGTAATAGTCCCAGGTGGATCTTTAGCTGGATCCCCTGGGTAGTTTAAGTATCTCAGCGAAAACCAAGCGGTTATCTGATGCTCATCTAATCAGATCCCAGAGTCGTCCGTCAGCTCGTTTCTCCAAAGTAGTCTTCCTCTTTCAAATCTTAGTTTTCTTAGTGTGGCCATCATCTCAACTGACAAGTGTAGTCGGCCAGGACATATCCATGAGTGCGTAAAGAATTTTATAATATAATTTAATATTAAGTTATTTAGTAAACAATCGTAATAATCTACAAAATATAATGGCTAAACACATTTTGATAAAAATAATTTAAATTTTACAAACCAAAAAGTAAATATCATAGACTAAGCAGAAACTGAGTTTGACAATTTGACGCTTGACGTAAGTGTCACAACATGAAAATTTTGATAATAGTTTATTTCAGCTATTTCCAAGTTAAAGAATCGTATTTAAATCGATTTGCTGAGTGTAGATAAATAAACAAATAAAAAGGATGATAAATAGTATTATGAATGATGAATATGAAGCGTAAGTATAGCATAATACTATACCGATAACGTGACCAATCAGGATCAGTGCCGTAAATAACCTATTCTGCGCCCTGTGCGAGCTTCTATAACTGCGCCCTTGTTTATTTATTTTTCAGAAATTATAGGTGCCCTAGCAATGCTATGTATAGGCCTATAGGCCTACTTTATTTTCATTCAGGGTGATAAAATAAAGGACACACAAGGGCCTTGGTGTTGGTGGACCAATAATCTAATATTTTGGATAAAAATATTTAAAAAGCCGGCCAAGTGCGAGTCGGACTCGCACACGAAGGGTTCCGTACCATTGACTATATTTAGTATTTGTTGTTATAGCGGCAACAGAAATACATCATCTGTGAATTTCAACTGTCTAGCTGTCACGGTTCATGAGATACAGCCTGGTGACAGACAGACAGACGGACAGACGGACAGACAGCGAAGTCTTAATAATAGGGTTCCGTTTTTACCCTTTGGGTACGGAACCCTAAAAACTAAATCTGATGTGGGCAAACAAGCAGACGAACTATTTAAGTGGACCCTTCGCCTATTATAGCCCCCTGTGTCTCAAAACGCAAGTTCACTAGTGCAAATGCGTTGCACACCCTGATGCTTAAGATTTAATTTTTGAGCCACTACACAAATACGCTCGTGCGCTGCCAAAAATGAGCGCGATGTTTTGTCTTTTTTTTTTTCGAAATGGCATCTCGCAGTTCAACCTAGAGAGGTTGTCGTCCGCTTAACCGTAGTAGTGTAAGGCCAGCCAGGGCATAAAACTTACAAACTAAACGACTACGATGTTTTGTCTAGACGTTTTTGATGATTCTGGCATGGTACATATGTGTTGGAATTGAGCACTATAGGGGCGCAGTGGGAACTTGTCAGGAACAAACCGGAAAATAATGGTCTCCTGCCTGGTGTGGCCATTCTTGCGCCCCCCAGAGTCTGCGCCCTGTGCCTGCACCGGTGGCACTGCCCTATTTACGGCATTGATCAGGATATGACTGACGCTTTGACTGGTGCCAATGGCATCGGCAATATTGGACTAGCGTGTGTCGTAGTCTCAGCATGCGTATTATTCTCAACATCTCTTTTCTAATTAAATGTCGGTAAATGTAATGTTAGTTGATTTTAGCAGTATTGACTTAGTTCAAAAACGTACACACAAAATCAGTTTTTTGCTAAAAAAGTATAATCTTTAACACATGTAGTATAGAGAAAATTGTTTGTTAAGAAGTTTTCTGAATTTAGCCAAAACTATATTTTTTAAATTTCGTTTTTGGTTATTGAAGGAAAATGTCCCAGGAACAAATTCAAGTTTAAATCTTTTTGAAATATCCAGTAGTTACTTTACAAGTTACGCTAATAACTGTACAATATCCCTAGACACTTTTGTTTTGATGTCTGTAGTACTTGCAAAATTTCGTTTTTTTTTTTTTTTATGAGAAGTGTAATATACCGGTTGGTTCAAAATCGCTTGGCACTTCACATTGTTCGGATCTGCTTGATTCGGTATGGCCGGGCAGATAATCGAGAATTCATGCATTTTCGGGAAAATACGCTCGGTTTAGTATCTAATCAGCTAATGACGGAACAAGTGTAGAACCCCTTAAATTGATTGACGAAGAAGACGAGATGTGGTACATTTCTTCATTCCACAACATGTACAACTGTACCTCAGTGGGTATACAGTTGTGAAGCCTAAAGTCAAGGAAATAATTATTGCAAATCTCTGACCTTTGGAACTGACCCGACTTCTTTTTCCAGTGAACAACCAAATGAAGACGATCGCATGAGCAGAACACGGTAACTACACTAGTTAACAGTACCTACCTACTGGCTGCTCCAGGGTGTTGTGAGGCAGCTTGCTGTGGAGGCCAGTGACCAGCAGTAGAATGTGCTATCAGCTGAGTAACCCTCTTCTTCCTTTTTGGACCCGTATCTAGTCAATGCTGACTGTATACGTCTCCTCTATTGCAAGCTGCTTCGTCTCGTCCTGCGCTTGCCGCATCAATCTCTTGCCTGTCACTCTGACTAGGCCTTGAGGGGGCCTACCTATACTACCTCAAATGGCTTAGCATGATCCTCCGTTACGCCTAAAATACTGCAGCATTAATTTTGAAATAAATATATGGTAATGTTGAGGATTAATTTTAAGTCTTATGTTTGGCGAAAACACGATTCCATAAAATTTTATCGATAAAAAAAAAACCAAAGTTACCTCCAAATCGAACAATAAACCGCTGGTATTCAAAAAGTAGTTCAAATTAGATCATGAAACATTGCATACCAACTGAACTAACTATAACGCAGGTCTTATGTTTTTTATTTTTTCCAAAAGACGAAAATTTGATTTCATAAAGAATAAAAACCACTCATTTCGCACTATTCGGACTGCAGTGACTGACGTAACAACCACTTTGTAGTGCAAGCTGATTAGAACGTTATTCTAACAGTATTTCAAACGAAGTTTGAACCACCACAAATAGAGTTGCTAATTTGAGGTAGTATAGGCTCTTAACTTTACTTAGCTAAGCTATGTACTATCGTGGACACCCGCTTGATCACCACTAAGCTAATTTTAGCTTGCACCCGCAACTTAGAAATGCCTTCTAGCCCCGCCTCATTGACTTAGTATAGAAATAATGAATGGAAGACAATACCGATCGGCCGAGCGCACTGACGACGCCGCGACGCACGCCAAACGAGAGTTATTGTTATTTTGCGCGCCAAATTGACGCTTTACTAACAGGCCTAAACTTTAAGGGGCGTGGCTGTGCGCCTCCGCGTGATTAAAGCGAAAACATTTTTAACTGAGACTGTACACTCCTATGGCCAGTTCTGGGTCTCCACTCTAACACTACACCTCCTCCCTTAAGTTTAAAGCCTGCCTAAATTGATAAGTAGAGTGGATACATAACTCCATATACGTACACTTGCTTTCTTTTTTACAAACTCATTTGAAGCGCGGTCTCCTGACGAGAAGTCTCCGACCAAAACGCGGAAGTTACGAGCAACTAAGCGCCTCTGTATCGCTGTATCTGCGCGTATACGCGCAGTAGACGCGCGTTTCATGATCGCTCCGTGTGCTTAGGTTACAAGGTTGCTTTCAAATCTCGTCTGAAGCGCGTATACGCGCGTCATCTGCGGGTCGTCTGAAGCGCGTATACGCGCGTCGTCTGTGCGTTTAAAATGCGCGGTGTGCTTAGGCCCTTATTGGGTTTATTTACATGACCCATGAGTAGTTTCACTGGAGTGAACGTTTCAACAGAGTGGGGGAATTGTTTCAAATTGTTTCATACGACACTGATAGAAATGACAGGCATGAACTTTCATGTGCTTCTTTCTTTTCATTTTTCGAGATGACTCTTGTTTCCGTCAGCAGACGCGGCGACAAGAGCGCGCACCGGAGCCACTCGATCTCCCGCTCCGGGATCGGCGACGAGCCGGAAGAGAGATGCTGCCGCCGCCGGAAGTGCCGCCGTCGCCGCCGCCGCTCTTGTGTAAGCATACCCTCTATAACCTACAATTTAAGAATATTGATGCTTCAACACTACCAGTCACTGGTACCGTAGATATTTGGTTTGTAAGCGCTGTGTCGTACCGAAGCTTGCTGCGCACTGCTCTGGCACGTAATGGACATGCCGAAGCATTACACAGCTTTCGGCTGAATGATCAAGTTCTTTTGGAATAAAATTAACAAAATGTGAAGTACCAAGGGTTGGAAAATAAGATTTAAAATCATTTGTGGACGTGGAAATCCTTTGCAATGCCATACTGTGCCGTATCGGCTGGTCTTCTTAGGCCCTTCGCACACGGCGTCGTAGCGCAAGCGTATCGTGATCCGCGCGTACGACGAGAGTAATACGAGCATGAACATGTTTAAACAAGTGCGCATACGAAGCGGTGTTGCATTATTATATATGCGGTGTTCCATATAAGTTGCATTATTATAAAACATAAAACATAATAAAAACATATAAACATAGAATGTTAGTGTTAGTAACACAAAAATGTACCTACAAATATGTTAGTATTTTTAGTACCTATATCTAACTTATGCCTATGGCTGTCCTTACCCACTGATTCTGGAAAGGACAGTCAAAACGGGCGGCAATCATATTTAGAATGCTGTTGCTGCTGCTTCGTAGACGGTGCAGCAAGGAGTTTGCTTTCTTGCGCATGATGGCTTGAAAACCATCCGTACGCGCTTCAGCAAACATACCAGACGCGCTGCAGCGCCACGGCAGCCCCAACAGCATCCTAAATGCGTTATTATACTGTGTGCGCAGGGCTATGTAGGTTCGCTGCGTATGTTTCACCCACAGGCCACTCGAGTAAAAGGACTGGCAGTACACCTTAAAAAGTGTTACCTTCACCTCGTTGGTGCAGCGTGCAAACCTGCGAGCGAGCATATTGCTTCTCACCGCCAAAGCCCTGCGCTCCCTCTCTATGTCCTCGTCATCCTTAAGGTCACCAGTTACTATGTGACCCAGATACTTAAACCTGTCCACTACTTTTAGGGCTGCACCGTTAAGAATGACAGGAGGAACATATGCGGGATAGTATGTGCCAGCTCTAAATACTAGTATTTCACTCTTATTGGAGTTGTATTTAAGCCCGTGCGACATAGCAAATGCCTCACACTGAGACACCAAATTCCTTAATCCGCTGATTGAGGGGCTCAGCAACACCATGTCGTCTGCATAGCTAATATTGTTAACACATTTGTCGTCAACGAAGCAGCCGACATGAGTGCTGCTGAGTCGCTCAATCAACTTATTTATATACAAATTAAATAACAATGGGGAGCTTAGCCCCCCTTGTCTCACACCACAATCCAATTTGTAGTCGTCCGACAAAGTACCGGCCCATCTCACCTGATTTCTCTGATTTGAGTACCAGTACTTGAGAAGAGAGGTACATTCTACCGGCACACCCGCGCTTCCCAGCTTCTCCCATAGCACGTCATATGCTACGAGATCAAAAGCTTTTGATAGGTCCAGGAAACACGCGTATACCGGCGTCCTTCTCTCTGTGTAGTACTTGACAGTATGTTTCAGGCAGAGTATGGCGCTCTCCGTCGAGAGACCGGCTCTAAAACCAAATTGCGCGTCCTGCAGGTCAACGTGCCTCGTGAGATTACCATTCAACAGACTGTCAAGCACCTTGGCTGTTATAGTAGCAAGTGAGATGGGTCGATAGTTAGCTTTATCGGACGCGTCACCCGTCTTGTTTTTAATAATAGGTACCACGACTGTGCGCATTAATGGCTCTGGTAAATAAGAGTGGCATAGAAACAAATTAAACATCATACTAAGCACTCTTGGTAAGTGAACCCCAGCATACTTAAAGTGTTCTATACTGAGACTATCGTGACCAGGCGACTTGCCTCCAAGCATGTGTTTAATAGCTTTTGAAACGCTTTTAGCTGAGAAATACACACTTCGCTCAGCCACAACTGTCTCGGCAACAACACGCGGCGACGGGTTCAACGTCGACTGCACTGTGAAATATTCCCTAAACAAGTTGGCAATCATTTTATGATCATGAACGCCTTCAACGTTCACGGGAAGGCTAGGCCTTACATTTAGTTTGTTAGCGTTTTTCCAGAACGATTTAAAATTTTTAGCTGAGTGGTTGGATGCAAGTAAGTCCATTTTTAATTGTTCTTGTCTGTCTTGACACCATTTTAATTTAGCTTTAAATGTTTTCCGCGATTCTAACATTTCATCATAGAAAGTTCCACTTTTTGGTTTTCCCGCCAAAATCCACATCTCAAATCTAAGCCTAGCCTCCCCATGTGCGCCAGCGACGTGTTTGTTCCAGCCAGTTACATATCCTTTCTTTCTGGGACATTTTTTGTAATTATAAGATTCTTTAGCCGCGTCAGTTAAGATACTTATAACATCATTATACATTTTATCAAGAATCAAACAATGCTCACTATTACGACACACAGAATCACAACATAGTCCCAACTCTAAAGGAAAGTCTATATTTCGCAGTTTAGAATGACATAATGTGTGATAATTATTTATTTGTTCCATTTGTCTATCACCCCAGATGGTACATTTATTTAAACCATCCGCTAATGTTATTGGCTCAAATGCATTAAGCTTATTTAGGTTACATTCAATTACCAGAGGAAAGTGGTCGGACCAATACACGTCATGCTGTACCCATACTTTTTTAATCGCCGTCATTGCGGACTGAGTGACAATGCAGTGATCCAACCACCTCTCACAGGCATGAGCGTCACTACGAAAAGTGTGTATGTGTTTAGTGTCATTACGATAGTCTTAGCGTACTGGCGTAAAATCACAAGCGTAAAAAGTTTGACTTCAACTTTCAATATGACTGAAAAATAATTGAATTCTTCAGAAAAATAATTGAATTCTTCAAACTGGCTGAAGTCCGATAGATATTACCGTTGTCTATATAATCATTCAATAAGCGAATACGAAAAAAAGATGTTACAGACATTATTCCTTTCCGTTAGTCCTGCCATTATTTCTAATATATGGATGGGTCCAATAAACACGTCGCTTTCTACTTCTAACAAAATCAAACCATAAAAAATCCTCTTGAGAAAGTAAGATCCTCAACATCCAAAACGTCTGGTGATTTTAACTGATATCCAAAACGATACGTCTACGCGACGATTCGTTTGTGCAACACTGCAGGTCTCGTACGCATAGCGTCGTAACGATACGCTAACGATACGACTACGCTTACAACCCATGTGCGAAGGGCCTTAGACTGTCAATTGCAATCTGCAGTATGTATCAGGAAAGATGTGGTTATATGGCAGTAGCGAAGGGTCAATTTTTGTAAGAGGTAAGCCGGAGTACATATCTTTAATGCGATATATTATTTGTCTAGATAGAATACTGACTGTGCCATTTTTCAAAGGGAAGCCGGTAGGAATCGAGTTGTATGGAACCTTCGCCACTGTTATATGGTATTGTTATATGGGCTTAAATTTTTTGCGATTAAATACTGTATTGGTCCGATGGAGAAAGTCGTTGGATTTGATGGTCTGTTCTGAAGCACACCCTTTATATGACCGCACCATTCTGATACATGCTGTATGAGCCGGCCCAGAGCTTAGCTATCAGGGCACGCTCGACAGGATATCATGCCCCCATTGTTTGTTTAACAGAATCGTCTATTCTGTCCACCGGGGCCATTGAGCTATTACTACTACTACTACTACGTATAGAGAAGACAGCGCGAACAAAATCTGTGCGCAGTGCGGGGCGCGCGGGGTGCGGCTAACCCCATATATACAGGGTGTAAAAGACCTCATCACGAAGCCGTCAACCAAGCATTCTGTACCTACATCAAACTAAGTAACTTTACGCAAAAAATATTGCTAGGAAACGACTTTTTTTTTTAGGGCGAAAAATCATATTTTATGATAAAACTCAATGTAATGCACTCAAAACATCGTACCGATTGATGGATTCAATAGTACGGGGGTCGTGGAGGTGTTTGTCAAAACGGACCTTTGACCCCCAATATCTCCGAAACTAAAATGATCGCAATGACGGGGAGAACAAGTGCCTTCCGGCTTCGTTAAGGTGTTTTACATCCTTTATAATGTTGTAGCGGGCAAGCGACTGAGTGAACTGCAGCCAGCCGACAGCAGTTGAACGGAGCACAGATTTTGTTCGCGCTGTCTTCTCTATACGTAGTAGTAGTAATAGCTCAATGACCGGGGCACTTTTTCCTTACTCTGGTCAATCTATGTCCGGAGTCTATTCAAGAGACTTCCAGGTCAAGGTAACTCATATCCAAGTGGGTAAGATTCTCATCAGGTGGGCCCAACTGCATGGGTAGATCTTGCACATCCTTAGTGGTTCTTCATTCAAATTGACTAAAGAACGACTTAAGCTCAAGACACATTGTATGAAGCTCGTGGTTTAGTTATAGCCTACCATGACTTAGCTCGTGGTTTAGTTATAGCCTACCATGACATAGTTTATAGCTCGTGGTTTAGTTATAGCCTACCATGACATAATTTATCAGGTGTGCGTCAGAATGGCTGGTTGTCTGTATCCGCGTCAGGCTGGTGACCAAAAATTCTTACCTATTTACTACCCATTGCTATCTATAATCAATTAATTGCTACCAAACTTAGAACAAAATAAAGGATTTGTGTAAATTATTCAAATTCGTATTATTATTTTATATTGAGTATTTGCTACCTGATTGCTGTGTAAGTCTATCTGGCAGGCCCCAACGAGATATATCAACAGGTGATTGCTTTTCATAAAGGCATTATTTAGTACATATACGTAGAGAAAATAAATAAGATTTATTTTATACCTCGACACTTTTTACGTTTCCGTACCCAAAAATCTATCTGGCAAGGCCCCAACGACATATCAACGGGTGATAGCTTTTCATAAAGGCATTATTTACTACATAGAGAAAATAAATAAGATATATTTTATACCTCACTTTTTAGGTTTCCGTACCCAAAGAGTAAAAACGGGACCCTATTACTAAGGGGCCGCCTCCACGAGCGAGAGAATCACGGCGATATTATCGTCCTTGCCACGTTTTTCTATACACACTCTTTTGGGCTGTCTCTACGAGCGAGCGAATAGCGGCAATTCAACGTATTTCTATACGAAAATATCGCCGCAATTCTCAAGTAGCCCCTAAGGGACTACTCACACTTATTCAGCTCTATTCAGCTTATGCCCATAGAAAAAAACTATTTTGTATGAGACGCGTACGCGTCGTGCGCGCTGAACGGGATGCGTACGCGTCTCATACAAAATCGTTGTTTTCTATGGGCATAAGCTGAATAGAGCTGAATAAGTGTGAGTAGTCCCTAAGACTCCACTGTCCGTCTGTCTGTAACCAGGCTGTATCTCATGAACCGTGATAGCTAGACAGTTGAAATTTTCACAGATGATGTATTTTGTTTGCCGATAACGGTATATATTTTATTGTTGTTTGTGTTGTATATTCACTTTAAAATATTAAATTAAAATAAAATAAATATTTAAGGGGGGCTTCCATACAACAACCGTTTTTGTGAAGTGCTTAGCTAGCGGGCCCCTTAGAATTATTTTCCTTTATTCATTATATTACATTATTTTGAACATTTTTAAATATTTCTATATAAAACACTATAAAAAACATTTAAAAATATTTCTATAAATATTTTTATACCTCGACACTTTTTACGTTTCCGTACCCAAAAATCTATCTGGCCAAGGCCCCAACGACATATCAACGGGTGATAGCTTTTCATAAAGGCATTATTTACTACATAGAGAAACACTATAAAAACATTTAAAAATATAAAAAATAGTAGCCCACCAGCGCTGGGAACAGAGTCCGACCTGCCGGTGGTCAGGGCTCTTGAGAGAGGAACCTCCTAACAATACGTGCCGTGTCCAGAAGTACTGCTTTCTGAATCAAGCCCTTGATCCAGCTGCCAAGCGAGAGCCTCCTAAGATGTTGGTCGAGGCTCTTTAGTCGCTCTTTTTATTATTATACTTTCAGATCGCCCAATAGAGCTCGGAGTTCGCTGTAGATACTATTATGTTCCTTAGATAAATACTATAATAATAACACTATAATAATTACTAAAGTTAAAATAATAACACAAATTTGAATAGTTTGCACAAACTGAGAGTTGACCAGCCATCCTGATATCAGAATGGCTGGTCATTTTGAAGTCCCTTTATTTTGTTTCCAAGTTAGGTAGCAATTAGTTGACTACAAATTTTGGTCACCAGCCTGACGCGGACCGATACAGACAACCAGCCATTCTGACGCACACTTTATAGTAGAGTGCAATTAGACAATAAGGTGGAACACAGTTTATAGTGGTCGGATTTTCGTGGGACTTTTTTATTGAGTTTCTAGAGGGGTGGAGAAGAAAGTTAAAAAAAAAAATTTCGACGCTCGCAACTTTTTTTTTTTTTTAATTTTCGTTGAAATATTTTTTTTCGTTTATGAATAACTTCGAATTCGGCGAATTCATATTGTAGCGTAATAGTGCGACCTACGTGCATCCATTAAACGCTAATTTGGTCTGTTTCTTTATTCATTGTTGTCGATTTAATGTATATTTCAAGTATTTTTGAAAATTTCCTATTTTCTGCAATTATTTCTAAAATATCGAACTTTAAGACTTAGATTTCTTTTGAAATTGGTAACTGATGCTTTTTCATAGATAAAGTGTAGTGAATTAAAATTCATTCGGAAATGTTAGAAAATCGTGTATGTTAATGTAAGCATTTTTTTTCCAAATACTGCTATGAAACTCAATGTGCAAATTATTGCCATAATCCTCATTTTATTAGCTATCTAACGAGGTATAATAACTAGATAAATATTTAAGGATCATCATCATCATCATTTCAGCCGAAAGACGTCCACTGCTGGACATAGGCCTCCCCCAAGTGTCGCATAATAATTTAAGGATACTTGTAAAATATTGATTACTGCTGAAAAAGTAAATCATGAAGCGCAGGCCACACCGCCAGCTAGCGGGCGGGCGGGCTAGGCGGGCGAACATCGTTTCACCTCTTTACATACTTCGGGGTTCACACCGCGAGCTACCGAAAAAGCCGAACGAAGTATGAAAAGGGCCTCGTTCGCTTCGCTCGCCCGCCCGCTAGCTGGCGGTGTGGCCTGCGCTTGACGAAAGGGCCTCTATCGCTAAGCAGTGGGTATGGTATCGGTATCGGTATTGATATTAAATTGCGCGCAGAGACCCAAGCTTGCAACTTATCTCAGATAGAAATCGTGAGAAATGGCTACGTTATAATTACGATATTTTTTGTAAATTTACCAGCGGCCCCATTAAACCTTTGTCAGCAATAATCAACCTTTATCGAGTACCACAATTTTTTTTGTTTTTGTTATCTATGGGTAGCAGACATAATAAGAATATTTTGAGGATAATATTTACGTTGACCGTCATAGAAATATTTTGAGAAAAATGGCCTTTACTTTTATATAGACGATTTCCTGATAATTGTGAATACATTTTTATTCACTTTACTCGTAAATATGGTTTTCTTGAATATTTTTACATCCAATTATCTGTGAAAAAGTACCAGTTACCAATTTCAAAAGAAATCTTGGGCTTAAAATTCAAAAATTTAAAAACAATTGCAGAAAATAGGACATTATCAAAAAAGACTTGAAATATTGCATTATATCGACTACTATGAACAAAGAAACAGACTAAATTAGCATTCAATGGGTGCACACAGGTCACAATATTACGCTACAATATGAATTCATTGAATTTGAAGTCACAAAAAAAAGTCGCGAGCGGCGAAATTTTTTTTTAACTTTCTTCTCTATTCCTCTAGAAACTCAATAAAAAAAGTCCCATGAAAATCGACCATTATAAACTTCGTTCCACCTTTTGAGTATTTTATGTCTAATTGCACTCGACTATTATCAGGATTGTCTTTCTTATTTTCAAAGATGGCCTGTGTACCTAGAACTGCATGTATTTCCCACACAAGAAAGATTTAAATAATAGGTATTAGCTATAAGTCGTGGTAGGCCACTTAGACAAACTCATAAGTGACACGTGAACAGTACCCAGATAGGTAACATATTGTAATACCGAGTAGTGTTGTAAGAAGCGAAGGAGACGGCGTAGCTGTCGTCGCCGGCGAAGCTGCCGACGCAGGCGCCGGCGCAGCTGTAGCCGACGCAGGCGCCGACGCAGCTGCAAGCGCAGGCGCCGGCGGTGCGGCAGAAGGCGCCGTCGCCGCTGATCCCCCCAACATTGTCGGCCTGTGCCCGTTAAATTCAGCGTTGTTTGACTTTAAAAAAAATAAAATGTATTTAAAATATTGTTTGTTTTCCTTTTAGTTTTCTAAATTATCATGGGTGACACTACGATACCGAAAACCACAAAGCATACAGACTACAACTTTGCTCACACCTGTTTCCGTGACAGATTTTACTTGTCATTGACACTGGCTTGGCTACCATCAGGGATTTTAATTTTGATAACACAAAAAATTTTGTACGTCAGAATCACCCTCTGTTCGCAAGAGTCCAACTTTCTCAGGAGTCCAACTTTTATAACATCCATACAAGTCTTCGCATGAGTCCAACTTTTATTTTTGATGTACTTTTATTAGCAATATTACAACAGGTACAGTTGGACAGAAAATCATTGTCGTTTTTAAAGATTGAAATTAAACAAGAATTTTATTTTTTATAAGTAATTAATTTATAACCCAGACGTTAGAAGGCACAAACGTTTTACACAAACGAGAGCCTCAATTTGTCCACGCACAAAGTCGTCTACTATCTGTATTAATGTTGCGTCTCGACCTCTTTCTACTTGGTTCAGCGCGAAAAAATAAAAAGAACCACAATGAGTTAAATAGTTTCTATACATGTGCGTAACTGTACCGTCCAGTTGGAATAGTGCTAATAAAAGTACATCAAGAATAAAAGTACATCAAGAATAAAAGTTGCGACTCATGCGAAGACTTGTATGGATGTTATAAAAGTTGGACTCCTGAGAAAGTTGGACTCTTGCGAACAGAGGAGAATCACGGGTGTATTTTTCAGATCAGCCTAAATGTATTGCAGTTATTTGGCACCTTCTGTGTACCTTTACGTACCTCGCCTGAAAACCTGTGTACCTACACACGTGCAATGATATTTTGAAAATTAGGTACACCCGCCATCCTGATGTCAGAACCACGGGTGTACTGCTAATCAATATATGTAGCTAAGTACACTGTTTAAATAGATTTGGTACTTAAGGCTGTAGTGTACCTGCAGAAACACGTATTAAATAAACAAAATACTGTGAGGTTGCTGCGAAAAGTGAAAAAACCATTTTCTTTCTTTGATGTCGATAATTATTATATGAAATAGTAAGAGCGAGGTCACACTACGCGTTGACGGTGCGGTGCGGTGCCGAAGCGGTGTCGCAACGTTATCCTACATACAAATCACTACACCATGTCAAACGTTGCATTGGGCCGCTTTTTTACGATGAGCACCGATAATATTAATATTGATTTCCTGTATCCGTCAGGACCGCGGGTGTATAACTTGCAAATAGATCAAAAATAATGTCCGTAAGGATTGAGGAGCCATTTTTTGTAGCTTAATGAAATTAATATACTTATTTAGTAGTAAGTTTAAAAAAATTGTAGGATCGAACCTTGATTTTGTAGTATAATACTTCAAAAGTTATATAATCATAAAGGTGGCACCTCAATCTAAACGTTTGGATTGAGGAGCCACGTCAGAACTTCGAACATCATGGATTAATATTTATCATAATTTAGTATGATATTGTAGCATTTGAGAGTAGTTAGTAGATAAAATCTGATCACGATAGTATTAAAATTAAAAAAGTTACCATACATTATGTATGTGGCTCCTCAGACCATAATACGACTCATCATTTTTCAAAGAAGCAGTTGTTCAATTAATGCGCAATTTCTTTGTTATTTAGTAGTAAGTATATTAGATTTGTAGGACAAGATTCGTTAATTAAAAATGAGTGAATTGGGAGCTATAGCACATTTTAACTGGCTCCTCAATCCTGACGTTACTATACTCGAGAGATCACAACGTTACTCTGTAGCTACCTGAGATCACAACGGAATCTAAAACCTGATACACTAACATTTAGTAGTAAATGTCTTCTAAATACATTTGTACAGAACAATATTGTATATATTCGGTACCTATAAAACAAATTACTTTTCGCTATGCCTTAAGAATTCGCTGTTAAAGGTGACCATGATATATGAATGAAACCAGGATAACTAGTTTTTGAAATTTTATTTAGTAGATAACAAATCGACAATGTCTAAATATGTAAGTACAGAGATTCTTCATAATATGTATTCGTATTTAGTAGTCTATTTCGACATAGGTCAAAGAATTGGTTGGTCGGTGCTTTTACGAATTTTACAGTGAGAATATAGTCGTCGTAACAAAACATCTCATCCTTCGTTGAGTAGCGACATTTATAATGGCCCATGCCGGCTTCGCTAATTGCAGGGATATATTATATAACGCCTGTTAACGTAAGTATATGATCTACTTGAAATTATTATAGATTCTAGTACCTCGTTTACTCGAAACTTCGTACAAACATTAGATCAAATGAAACTATGCTTGATAGAGTATATTTATACACTGTTTGGTGGTTACAAGACGTACAAACATTTTTTTCTTCTGCGATACAAATTGCATCTAGAAGATGCAATTTGTATCGCAGAGGAAAAAAATGTTTGTACGTCTTGTAAATGTGTCTTCTAGATGCAATTTGTATCGCAGAAGAAAAAAATGTGTTACGAAAAATGGATTCCGAAAAAAATAAATTATATTCAGGTTTAGAGGCAAAAATGCAATCTGCCGAGATATCAAATGCACTAAAACAATACTTCAAAGCAAATATGTTCAAAAATGAAGGACACATTACAAGCAAACTCACAGTGGCTTTCTCTTGTATCAAAATAAAGCACGCCGATAACCAACCAGTACTGTCAGTCCTTTTACACCTGCAGCCTGTGGGTTAACTATACACAGCGGACATAGTATGTCCGCGCGCAGATCGCTGTAAATTATTTACAGCGATCTGCGCGTTCAATACTATAACGCGTTCCGGGTGCTGATGGGACCGCTGCGCCACTGCAGCGTATCCGCGATGTTCGCGGCGGCTGACACAGATGGCTTTACGTCCATCATGCGCAAACGGTGCGCATCTATCATGCACCGCACGCGCGACAATCCCAACACCATCCTGCGCGCACTGGCGGACCGGTGGGTCTCTACGATACTGGCGCGGCGATGGCACGCTGGATACGGCTGCACGCAGTCGTTTAGTGATTTGCCGCCATCATCGGGAAGTCCACCCGGACCTGCCACTTTTTCTTTATTTTTATTATAGGTAATTTATTATGTTTCAAGTCCATTATTTTTTACTATAAATATTTGTTTTATAACACTAGTTTGTAAGCTCGCAATTTTACTAACAAATATGGATATAATCTAGGGATGAATCTGAAATATAAGATTTTTATTTATTTAGACATAGTCGATTTGTTACTAAATAAACTTTCAAAAACTAGTTATCCTGGTTTCATTCATATACCATGGTCACCCTTACCAGCGCATTCTTAAGGCATAGTGAAAAGTAATTTGTTTTACAGGTACCGAATATATACAATGTTGTTCTGTACAAATGTATTTAGAAGACATTTACTACTAAATGTTAGTGTATGTGATTTTAGATTCCGTTGTGATCTCAGGTAGCTACAGAGTAATGTTGTGATCTCTCGTGTATAGTAACGTCAGGATTGAGGAGCCAATTAAAATATGCTATAGCTCCCAATTCACTCATTTTTAATTAACGAATCTTGTCCTACAAATCTAATATACTTACTACTAAATAACAAAGAAATTGCGCATTAATTGAACAACTGCTTCTTTGAAAAATGAAAAGTCGTATTACGGTCTGAGGAGCCACATACATAATGGTATGGTAACTTTTTTACTTTTAATACAACCGTGTTCAGATTTTGTCTACTAACTACTCTCAAATGCTACAACATACTAAATTATGGTAAATATTAATCCATGGTGTTCGAAGTTCTGACGTGGCTCCTCAATCCAAACATTTAGATTGAGGTGCCACCTTTATGATTAAATGATAAATGATAAATGATGTTTATTTTGCAAGTAGGTTTTACAAACATTATATAACTTTTGAAGTATTATACTACAAAATCGAGGATCGATCCTACAATTTTTTTAAACTTACTACTAGATAAGGATATTAATTTCATTAAGCTACAAAAAATGGCTCCTCAATCCTTACGGACATCAAAAATAAACTATTTAAATGTACGTTAAATGTTCGTTTCCATACTAAAATAAGTATAAATGTACGAGTCTGTATGCCTAGCAAACATCATTTTAAAGTGAGCCGCCATCCTGACATCAGGTTGGCGGGTGTATTTTAATTCCAATAACTTATTTAAAATTTGACATTAGGAATAAAATGTTCGTCAAATGTACGTATAGGAACACTAATTAAAAACTTCTTAAATGTTATACAAGCTCTGATATTGTAAAATGAATGTGAGCCGCCATCCTGACGTCAGGTTGGCGGGTGTATTTTAATTCAATTAACTTTTTTCAAATTTGACATTCGCAATTAAATGTACGTCAAATGTACGTTATGGGACACTACTTAAAAACTTCTTAAATGTTATACAAGCTCTGATATTGTAATACGAATGTGAGCCGCCACCCTGGCCTCAGAATGGCGAGTTGATTCTAAACCAATCAAACTATTTTGATTTTCTAGACTTCTATTTAATGTTGGCTTCAAATCATCAATCGTCTAATGTTTATTGAATCTTATACATATACTAAAATCTTAATAATACTGACTACTACTGGTCGAGAATTACGAAATAGGAATGATTTGCCCAACTCGGAATACTCGGATTAGCTTAGGTAAGTACCTAATGCAATCATTATATTTAAACACACCATACAAATATAATATTTCGAAGTTTATAAATTCGACTATGGTAGTTTACATATTAAATCCCTCATAGTGCTGAATAAACTGAATGGCCATTGCTATGAAGGCGTATTTTTTGACATTTTCGTCAGGAAAAACGTGGTAACATACAGTTATGTGTCATTATTCTGAATAAAAACAATAACCACTATGCACGACGAGATTTTGTTCGGTTTGTTTGATTTGGTAAAATGAAAATTAAATAACTATTTGAAACTATACCAAGGGATTTTTATTCCGTCTAATTTTTTTTCAAACTCGATTCCATTGCGTGTATCGTTTAGGCTGAATATAACTTTTTAATCGTAATGATGAAACTACGACAGCACGAAGTGTTAAGTTGCAACAGTTTTTTTTTGTAATACTTTGACACAATCAAAGTCTTTATATGTGCTTACTTTTAACGTACTTTTTATAATGGCAAAAATAAGAACGCAGATAGAATGTTACTGTTTTTATTTTGACTTATGTACATTATTTCCAGCGCATCTAATTACCAATTTTTTGGAAGGGTGTAGTTACTTACTGTAGATATACATATTTGGCAATAGACTGACGCCGATTTACCGACCTCAACACGTTATTGGAGATAATAGCCACAAACTTATCGTAAAAATCATTTTTCAATATGAAATCAAATGCTGGAAAGTTCACGAAAATTCTTCAATTTCATGACAATTTGCATAACCCCACCGATTCAGCTGATGTGTCATGTGTCAAAATCTCGTCGTGCATAGTGGTTATTGTTTTTATTCAGAATAATGACATAACTGTATGTTACCACGTTTTTCCTGACGAAAATGTCAAGAAATACGCCTTCATAGCAATGGCCATTCAGTTAAACAGGCACTATGAGGGATTTCATAGGTAAACTACCTTAGTCGAATTTATAAACTTCGAAGTATTATATTTGTATGGTGTGTTTAAATATAATGATTGCATTAGGTACTTACCTAAGCTAATAGCTTTATTTGAAAACGCCAAAGTCAGGTATACCGAGTTGGGCAAATCATTCCTATTTCGTAATTCTCGACCAGTAGTAGTCAGTATTATTAAGATTTCAGTATATGTGATTCAATAAACATTAGACGATTGATGATTTGAAGCCAACATTAAAATCAAAATAGTTTGATTGGTTTAGAATCAACTCGCCATTCTGAGGCCAGGGTGGCGGCTCACATTCGTATTACAATATCAGAGCTTGTATAACATTTAAGAAGTTTTTAAGTAGTGTCCCATAACGTACATTTGACGTACATTTAATTGCGAATGTCAAATTTGAAAAAAGTTAATTGAATTAAAATATACACCCGCCAACCTGACGTCAGGATGGCGGCTCACATTCATTTTACAATATCAGAGCTTGTATAACATTTAAGAAGTTTTTAATTAGTGTTCCTATACGTACATTTGACGAACATTTTATTCCTAATGTCAAATTTGAAATAAGTTATTGGAATTAAAATACACCCGCCAACCTGACGTCAGGATGGCGGCTTACATTCATTTTACAATATCAGAGCTTGTATAACATTTAAGAAGTTTTTAATTAGTGTTCCTATACGTACATTTGACGAACATTTTATTCCTAATGTCAAATTTGAAATAAGTTACTGGAATTAAAATACACCCGCCAACCTGACGTCAGGATGGCGGCTCACTTTAAAATGATGTTTGCTAGGCATACAGACTCGTACATTTATACTTATTTTAGTATAAAAACGAACATTTTACGTACATTTAAATAGTTTATTTTTGATCTATTTGCAAGTTATACACCCGCGGTCCTGACGGATACTGATTTCCTTACATCTTTGGTACAAAAAATTGATTTCCTTACATCTTTGGTACAACAAATCATCATTCACGTTCATCGGGAATCGGATCATTGACGTTGCGGGGCGGCGGCGCCGCGGCGCACCGCGGTAAACAGCGTTGTACTGCGGTGCCGCACCACCCGTGTGGCACCCTATTCTTTTCAGCTCTTCCCTAGTCGCTGGATAGATGGCGCTGAACTTAGTATGATAATGCAAGGCACAGAACTTAAAAAAAACTGATTTTAACAAAGCGTGAGAAAACTAGGTTATATTCGGAAGGTTAAGCAAACGAAAGTGTCAGTCAACGAGCGTATTTGACGTGACGCAAAGTTTTTTTTTCCAAGCGTTTTGGCTTTGACATCAACTATCATAGTCAGTCCAACGCCGTCTATAGAGTTCTTGGAAACTATTTTTTTTTTAATACCTCAAAAGGAAAACCTCTCATTGATATTAATTCGATACTAACGTATCGTGTGGCCTCGTTCTAACGATGTCAAAGAAAGAAAATAGTTTTTTTACTTTTCGCAGCAACCTTACAGTATTTTGTTTATTTAATAAGTTTTTCTGCAGGTACACTACAGGTACCAAATCTACTTTACTTAGCTACATATATTGATTAGCAGTACACACGTGGTTCTGACATCAGGATGGCGGTTGTACCTACCTAATTTTCAAAATATCATTGCACGTGTGTAGGTACACAGGTTTTCAGGAGAGGTACGTAAAGGTACACAGAAGGTACCAAATAACTGCAATAAATTTAGGCTGATCTAAAAAATACACCCGCAATTCTGACGTACATCAAAAATTAGTCGCTAATTAGTCGAAATGTGTGCCAAATATCAGAATCTGTCACTGGTTCAAAAGATAAAGGGTTTATAGGTGGCCGATCTGGAGTCTCTCCAGCTTGGCCACATTTATATCTCAAAAACTAGAGCACCTAATGTAGATCTGTTTTCTCCCTTATTTTGTCGACAATGAGTCGAAATTTTTCGCTAAGTAACAGATTTAATCAGGTCTTAGTTTAGAAGATACGAGTTCAAATTAGTAAGGTATAGTCCAAGAGGTAGATCGAATGAACTCTCTAAATTGTTAAGGTCTATCTCGTGGACTATACCATATTATACTAATTGAACTCATTATATCTTCTAAACTAAGACCCAATTAAATCTGTGACTTGGTGACAAATTGCGACTAATTAGCGACAGAATATGAGAAAAAACAGATCTTCGTTAGGTGCCCTAGTTTTTGAGGGTGTATCCCACTATTTCCATGGAAATACAAAATAGAAAAAGTGGGACCTGCATTTTTTTACAAATTATATCCCATTATTTCTATTGCGACAAAAAAACGCACCTTCTCCCTTTTTATAAACTCCATTATTAACAATATTTATTTAATTCAGCACCAACACCTATCTCGTAAAGCAATAATAGCAATTATAATGGCAGCTGAGGGCAGCTGTCTAGCAATAACAGTCAATGAGAGGTTTTCCTTTTGAGGTTTTAAAAAAAAACTTAGTTTCCAAGAACTCTATAGATGGCGTTGAACTTACTATGCCAAAGCCAAAACGCTTGAAAAAAAAAACATTGTGTCACGTCACATACTCTCGTTGACTGACACTTTCATTTGCTTAACCTTCCGAATATAACCAACATTTCTCGCGCTTTGTTAAAATCAGTTTTTTTAGGTTCCGTTCCTTGCATTATCATACTTACTCCTAGCGCCATCTATCCAGCGACTAGGGAAGAGCTAAAAAGAAAATCCCTCATTACAACTATGATCAAGAGGTTTTATCTAAAGAGGAAATATGTTTGCTATGTGCACGCCGTCAAAAGAGGTGATGCAGCGTTTTTTTTGTCGCAGCCGAAAGCAATAGAAATAGTGGGACAATCAGTCTGAATCAGGCCCAGTATTTATATCAATAGAAATACTTAATAGAAATAGTGGGGTACACCCGTTTTTAGGGTTCCGTACCCAAAGGGTAAAAACGGAACCCTATTACTAAGACTTCGCTGTCTGTCCGTCTGTCTGTCACCAGGCTGTATCTCATGAACCGTGACAGCTAGACAGTTGAAATTTTCACAGATGATGATAAATGATAAATGATGTTTATTTTGCAAGTAGGTTTTTACAAACACTTTTACACGTCATTTTTAGGGTTCCGTACCCAAAGGGTAAAAACGGAACCCTATTACTAAGACTTCGCTGTCTGTCCGTCTGTCCGTCTGTCTGTCACCAGGCTGTATCTCATGAACCGTGACAGCTAGACAGTTGAAATTTTCACAGATGATGTATTTCTGTTGCCGCTATAACAACAAATACTAAAAACAGAACTAAATCAATATTTAAGGGGGGCTCCCATACAACAAACGTGATTTTTTTGCAGGTTTGTCTAATGTTTTTAAATAATGGTACGGAATCCTTCGTGCGCGAGTCCGACTCGCACTTGGCCGGTTTTTAAAACTAGATGGGGCCGGTGTTTTGTACCTGACTACTCTGAGAAGAAACAGCCGAAACAAACTCAGAGGTCATAGTCTCTTTTATGATGATGTATTTCTGTTACCGCTATAACAACAAATACTAAATATAGTCAATGGTACGGAACTCTTCGTGTGCGAGTCCGACTCGCACTTGGCCGGTTTTTTGAGATATAAATGTGGCCAAGCTGGGGAGACTCTTATATCTTTTGAACCAGTGACCGTCAAATTTTGATATTTGGCGACAAATTTCAACTAATTAGCGACAAAATGTTCGTGTTTACAAAATTAAAATCCCTGATGGTGGCCAAGCCAGTGTCAGTCAAACGCTAATTAGTTGAAATTTGTCGCCAAATATCAGAATTTGTTGGTTACTGGTTCAAAAGATATCTAAGGGTTTATGTGGGTTTATAGGTGGCCGATCTGGAGAGAGTCTCCCAAGCTTGACCACATTTATATCTCAAACTAGGGCACCTAGCGAAGATCTGTTTTCTCCCTTTTGTCGCTAATTATCCGAAATTTGTCGGTGTAATTAAAAATATATTAAAGAACTCAATTACCCCATACGGTGGTACAAGCAAGTACAAGTAGTTTCTAGACAGTATCTATGACGTCCTAAGGAGGAATGTTTATTTCGAATTATATAAACTTTTTTCAACCAACAAATATTAATTAGGTACTAGCTTCTGCCTGCGACTTCGTACGCAGAACCTGTTGGTTATGCCAGCGTCAAAATCGAAGATCTGATACGTCCGATGTCGAAGCGCCATTCTCTATCCGTGAAAGTCTTCGACTCGGGATGCATGACGTTCACGATCAGCAGTCAGTCGCGCATCACGTTCCCCACTTGTCTCTAGATACCTAGAAGTCGATGTGTAGATACGCTGAGAACTCAAGCGTAATTCTCTTTCCGTGAACTCGCGAGACAATGCAGACGTTCACGATCAGCGGTCAGTCGCGCATCATAATCTTCACTGGCCTCTAGAGACCTGGATATGTAGATGCGTAAATACGCTGAGAACGCAGACGTGGTTCGCGATCCGAAGAGGTTTTCACGGAGCGAGTTGAAGCCTGATGTTCTCGAACAGCATCAAGTCTCTCCTGACGCTCTTCGGTAGGTAGATTCTTGGGATCTTATGATCCTCAATCTTTTAGCTCCTTTGGAATATCGGGAAAGATTTGGTCTCTTTCTAGGCATGGTTATAGTTTTATTATAATTCATTAAAAAATAATTAATAATAAAATAATTATGAATAATTATTTGATTACTTATTAATAATTATTTTTTTATTAATTAATTTTATTATTTTAATTATTAATTTATTTTAAAGTAGTGTATAAGTATGAGTGTCTAGAGACTCGCCGACCCCACAGTCAAACCATTACAACGATGAACGGAACGCATTCTCTCAGCGGCCGAACTTTGTAGTGCGATACGTGCATTCATGTCATGACATAACATTGATTATATGAAAATATATTTTTAGAATTAAGGAAAGAATTTTAGTATATAAGAAATACTCGGTCTTAAAACAATTACAGATATTTTAATTAGAAATTTACAAAAATACAAGAAAATTAGCACAGACTACACAGAGCAACTACAGACAACCGCACCGCGCACGAGTCGAGCCAAAAAAAGGGAACAGCCACCACCGAGGCACCGAGCATCTATCTATGCAGCCACGTTGGTGTTGCCTTTTCACCGTCTTGCCAGATGTCGAAGCTACCAAAGCGCCCTCTGCATTCTTAGTTTTTCTCCAACACGGCCTCTCCTGACCGACGAACGTCCCCGTTCTCTATTAAGCGGCCATCAACATCTTGGTTCTCTTCATCAATAACTATGACGACAACAGTTTCTTGATCATCTACACTGAGCTCTAATGCATCCTGGTTTTCTGATGTGGACTCAAAAACGCTTTGGTCAACCGAAGGAGACTTGGTTCCCTCATGTGGCACAGTGGACTCGGAAGCGCATTGTTCAGTGTTAGTCGACCCGGAAGCACTCTGGCCTGGCGAAGTGGACCTGGTTTCGGTCTGGTCTGCACCTGCATTACAACAAAAGACAACAGTTAGAAAAATAATCACGCAATGCATACAATTTCTTTTTCTTTAGAGGTCTGCTCATTAAAGTGAAATCAGTAAGACAGTGAGGTCTGCTCACATATGGGGTCTACCCATCATTAGTTGTGAGGTCTGCTGACACAAAACAGTAACTGTGAGGTCTGCTCACACAGTAAAAATAAGGTCTGCTTACACAAAAACAATACCAGTGAGGTCTGCTCACACAAAAACAGTAAAAGTGAGGTCTACTCACACAAAAACAATAACAGTGAGGTCTGCTCACATAAAAACAACAGTGAGGTCTGCTCACACAAAAACAGTAACAGTGAGGTCTGCTCACACAAAAACAATAACAGTGAGGTCTGCTCACATAAAAACAATAACAGTGAGGTCTGCTCACACAAAAACAGTAACAGTGAGGTCTGCTCACACAAAACAGTAACGTGAGGTCTGCTCACACAAAAACAATAACAGTGAGGTCTGCTCACACAAAAACAATAACAGTGAGGTCTGCTCACATGCGAGGTCTGCTCGCAATTGAAAATGAGGTCTGCTCACATGCGAGGTCTGCTCGCTTAAAGTCATAACAAAAAACTGCTCACTCTCAAAAAAGGCAGCACAGATGTGCGGGGTCCACTCGCCTCTCCATGGTACCATGTACTCGGCCGCGGCTTGGGTCGACTTCCCATAGGAGCCAGCAACTAGCTGCAGCTCGTATCTCCCATGGGGCAGCGCATTAACTACACGGTACAGACCGCGCATTCCAGAGTCCAGCTTTCCTGTGGATTGTACCTTTTTTATTACAAAAACCAAGGAATCAACCTTATGTACATGTGGAGAACGTCTATTCTGATTTACTGAAGCATCTTGTTGCTCCCTATTCTGCTTCAAGCGTGCTGACACTCGTTGCCTTGTCAACTCGCGAAGTGCTTCTCTATTCTGGTGAGTACCTTCTATGGCAACATCACGCACAAGATTGCGGATAACGGGTGTCATAGCATCGACACCAATCAGCAGGTTAAGTGGTGAGCTCTGTGTAGTCCTATGCTTTGTCATGTTAATGATGAGTTGTAACTTCCAAATGACAGTTGACCATTCGTCTTGGCGATAATTACTTTGAATTCTGATCATGTTCATTAAAGTTCGGCAATAACGCTCGACCTGACCATTTGACTGATGCATCTCAGGGGTAATGAGATGCATCTCACTCCCTAACTCAGAAACCCAGTTAAGGAATTCGGTACTTTGGAACATTCGGCCACGATCGGCAACAATTAACTTAGGTGTGCCAAAAAGTGAAATTGCATTGGTGAAATGACGTTTAAGCTCATTGGCATCTTGACGAATCATTGGGTACAAGAGGCAATACTTGGTGAAAGCGTCAACAATGATCAACACATAACGATGACCATTCGATTCTGGTAGGGGGCCTAAGGCATCAACATGAATGGTATCAAATGGGCAGTCAGGTTTCTCATAAGAATGAATAGGTTGGAGCGGTTTCCGAGGCGATTTCTTGTGTGCCAAGCACACAATACAGTGGGACACATATTTTTGAACAAAGGCACGTAGGCCAGGGAACCAAAAATGTTTCAAAATGAGGTCACAGGTCTTATCTGCACCAACATGATCGTGTTCGTCGTGGAACACGCGGAGGAGGCTGAGTCGATGACCCTTGGGAATAAAACACAGCAGCCGAGGCTGTTCTCCAGTTGGACAGTAACGGAAATACAGAAGATCATTCTTCTTGACATATTGATTGTGATCTAATTGTCCATCATTTAACTTTTGCATGAGAGACTGGGTCTCTTCATCCGCGGCTTGGGCTACTTGAGCCCAATTTTGAGGCTTCTCAATCCGAACGACATTAACCGGATTCCGACTTAAGTAGTCAGCGTGAGTCATGGATGTACCCTTCCTGTACTCAAGCGAGAAGTCAAAGTCCTGCAGGTAGATCCACCATCTGGCAACCCTTGGCAGGAGATCTTTCTTTTTTTGAGTAAGCTTCAATGCATTGCAATCCGTCACGACAGTAAAATGTACGCCAACCAGATAATGTCTAAAATGCTGCAGGGCTTTGACTACCGCCGGGGTCTCCAATTCATATGAGTGGTAGCGCGATTCAGCGCCTTGGGTTAATTTAGAAAAATAAGCAACTACCCTTTTGTGACCTGATTTATGACGCTGAAGCAACACCGCACCGTACCCTACGGAACTGGCGTCCGTGTGGACTTCAGTAGGTAGCGCTAGATCATAAATAGCAAGAACAGGCTCACTTGTCAAATGACTAATAATTTCTTTCCTAGCCGCTTCTTGCTCAGAACCCCACACAAAAGGAACATCTTTTTTTGTAAGCCTAGCAATGCAAGCTACTTTCGAAGAAAAACCAGCAATATATTTACGAAAGTATCCGGCAAGGCTAAGGAACTGACGGACCTGTTTTATATTTTTGGGTACAGGGGATTCTGCTAGGGCCTTCACTTTATGTACGCTCGGCTGTACCTGACCCTGGCTGATAGTGCGGCCTAAGTACTCGACTTTACTTGACAAAAATGAGCATTTCTTTAAATTAATCGAAAACCCGGCGTTTGTGAGAGTCATTAAAACTTCACGTAGAATAGTAAGCCCTTCATTTATTGACTCACTCATAATGAGTACATCGTCAATGTACACCAGGACTTTACCAGATTCAATGAGAGGTCGTAAAGTTTTTGTGATGATTCGTTGATAAACCACGGGGGCATTCGCTAAGCCATAGGGCATTTTTAAATATTCGTAATGCCCTTCTGGCGTCACAAACCCCGTCAGCGGAATAGAATCCTTCACCATTGGAATCTGGTGAAATCCCGTTGCCATGTCGAGACTAGTGAAGAATTTATAACGCCCTAACCGATCTATATGATCGTCTATTAGAGGGAGAGGGAATCGGTCTTTTACGGTGATCTCGTTAAGTTTCCGGAAATCGACACATAAGCGATCTGACCCGTCTTTTTTTGTAACGAGCAGTATAGGACTAGAATATTCCGATTCCGACTCTTGAATGACGCCTTTTTCTATCAAGTCTTTTATAATTGTCCGAACACGTAAAGTTTCTGCTTGTGAGAGCCGGTACGGTCTATAATTAACCGGTGTGTTGCTGTTGAGTCTGATGGACATGCTTCCAGAATTAACGGTTGAAACCGCTGTACCAGTAATAAAATGTGACGAAAATTCTTTAATCAAATCTTGCAATTTCTCCAAATCATCACCAGTTATACAATACAATACAATACAAATACAAAATAGTTTATTGACTCAGTTAGATATTACATTACATCTTAATGTGTTTGGAGCCCCCTTTTAGGCAAACAATGCCTGTATTAGAAGGCTCCGCTCTTTCAACATCATTGTCGTACACTTATACTAACACGAGTTGATATTATAGTGTACTGTGACTTAGGGGTAAATATGCAATGTAAGTACATTTTTTTCGTATTTATATTTAGCTTATACATACTACTCTTAAGAAAATAAAGATATTTAAGTAAAGTTGAAGTTTAAATGAATAACAGTAAAATACAATAAAACTTATTCCCAGTTAGTGCAAGTAATATAAAGTGTGGTGTGGTAGTGCGGTATTCATGTGTGGTATGTGAGGGGCGCGATGTGGTGTGATATGTGGCGTGTTGCGTGGAATTTTGTGAGGTGTGTGATGTGTGGTATGTTTCTGGTGTGTTGTTATGCGTTGTGGTGTGGTGTGGTGTGGCGTGTGAGAGTGGTGTGTGTGATGGGGTGTGTGGTGTGATATGGTGTGTAGTTAAAAAATAATTATGGTAAATATAATATGTGGTATATTTCGGCTACGCAACATGTCCCAGGAGTTCTTCGGTTTCCTCATAGGTAAGTGGTTTTATCCAGTCTATTATAGTCTTTTTACAGTCGTGGTAACTTTTATTATATATATAAACGTGTTTGTTAATTTTGTTATACAGCTGAGTAGAGCGTTTATTAAATTGTTTGCATGCAAACCTAGTTTTAGTTTGGGGAACTTGGACAACTAAATCTTTTCTTCTTTTAGATTTTTCCTTATCATTATATGGTAGGGTTTTATGTTTTTTTAGTACGGTTTGGGTTACGTATAGCTTCCTTACAGAGAGTAAATTACTTATTTGGTATAAGGTAGTGGTGGAGAACCTTTTATTTTTAAAATACATTATTTTTATTAATGCACGCTGCGCTCGTTCTATATTTATAAATTTTGTTTTAGCTGTACCGCCCCAAATTGGGATGCAATATAATAGTACAGACTGGGCCAGTGCCGCGTATATTTCATTTAAGAGATTTCTGGGACGGTTCCCACAGCTCTCTATTTTGGTTGGAACAATGTGTCTGAGGGTTTTAAAGATCCAACTTAGTTTTCTTATCCTCCCAGAAATCTGCTCTAGATGAGGGTACCAGGACATTGATTGATCTACCACAACTCCAAGATATTTGGTTTTAGTCACTTTCTCAATGCATGGGCAATTACAGCTAACAGTAGACATGTCTCCACATATGTGTACCTTTAGATGTAACTCTTCAATAGGCTGAGTTCGGTTACTGATACTAAAACATATGTAATTCGTTTTATTAGTATTTAGGGAAAGTAAGTTACTTTTTAGCCATTCAGCTACCCGAGCCATTCCTGCCTCCGCTCTTAGTTTAACTTCGTGCCAGGATGAGCCAGAGAACACAATAGATGTATCATCTGCGTACGAGAAAACTCTTGCATTTTCTATTTCCATACTACAGAGATCGTTAATGTACAGGAGAAAGAGGGTAGGCCCTAAAACACTACCCTGTGGGACGCCGTATGATACATCCACCTCGTCACTGGAGTACTGCCCTATTTTTACTCTTTGTTTCCTGTTAGAGAGGTAGTTTTTGAGTAAACTGAGTGCCTTTCCTCTTATTCCGGCTTTTTCCAGCTTGTTCACGAGGATTGGGACAGAGACGGTGTCGAATGCTTTTTTCAGGTCTAAGAAAACAGACAGGCATCTGTTTCCTTTGTCAAGGTGCTCAGCTACAAGAGAACTCAGCTCAGTAACTGCATCTTCAGTACATACACCTTGCCTAAATCCAAACTGTGATTTGGATAATAGATTGAATTTTTTGAAATAATTAGTTAATCTAGTATTTATAATTTTTTCAATCACTTTCGATATAGACGGTAATACTGAGATAGGCCTGTAGTTGCTGACATCGTCACTGTCCCCACCCTTGTAAACTGGGGTTATAACGGACTGTTTTAGTGGAGCAGGGAAGACACCCTTTTGAAAACAGAGATTAGTAAGGTGAGTTATAATGGGGACAGCTTCCTTTCTTATGTATTTTAAGAATTTAGTCGATACGTTATCCCAGCCAGGGGCGCTGTCAGATTTCAGATTCATCAGAATACCATCTACTTCAGAATCGTCCGTATCTAGTAGTACGAAAGTATTTAGTTGTGATCCTAATGCATTCGTTTGGTTATTAGGGATATTTAATTCAGGATTAATTTTTTGGGCAAGTTGTTTTCCAATATTAGCAAAATAAGCATTAACATAGTTTATTGACTCTATGGGGGTTGTTTTTATGTTTAATAATTCTACGTTTTGACTTTTTAATCTATTTGAGTATGTGATGGTTTTTATATTTTTCCAGAGTGATTTGTTGTTAGATACTGATTGTGCAAGTAAATTTCTTTCATATTTTCTTTTCAATTTTTTTATCAGATTGTTGCAATGGTTCCTGTACCTAGTATAAGTTATTTTTAGAATATCGTTATGAGGGTCATTGCGATTTTGTTTTTGCAATTTATTTCGGTTTTTGATACAGCGAAGGATGCCCGAGGTAATCCACGGCTTAATGATACGTTGACTGCTTGGGATATTTCTTATATTAGTGTTTTCACTTACAACAATGGTTAGCATATTAATAAAACTATTGATTAATAAATTTGGATCATTACAAAATAACAAGTCTGATATATTCCTTTCTTGTAAATCTTTTAAAGCTTGTTCATAATTTAGTGTGGTGGAAATTCTATTTACTATTTGAATATTTTTTAATTTCGTAACAGAGATAAATGTTGTGTAGTGATCAGTCACCGAGGTGTGCAGGATAGCTATAGATGCCGAGAACTTTTTGTGTATTTTAAGCATGAAATGGTCAAGACAGCTTTGCTCCCTCGTGGGCAAAGTGTGCCCAGGAAGTATACCGAAAAACGATAACATATTTAGGTAGTTAACTCTACTCTTGTGCTCCTGGGATGACTCCGTCTCTTTATGTTTGAGGTTAATATTTATATCACCAGCTATTATAATGTTTTTTCGAGATGTTAATGTGTTTAACTGTGTGCTGAGGGAGTCAATGAAGCTGTCGGTATTTGAGTTGGAGGGAGATCGGTAGACACAATAAACAATATTACCCAATATGTCTAATCGTAGACAAGATGCTTGAACCAACTGAATTTCCTCAACTTTAGGGTCTAAAGAGCCCTTAACATATACAACCACGCCGTCATTCTGGTTCAACTGACGAGTGGTCATATACGAGTGATAGTTGTTTATTTGCGGGATTGTTTTATTAGGATGCAATCTACATTCCGTTAGGATTATAATGTCTGGTTCAAATTTAAGGGTAGATAAAGTGATCAGAAAATTGTCAAAATTACAGTAAATACTCCGTATGTTTTGAGATATTATGGTGAGGTCGCTTTTATTTAAACATATATGTTTATGGAGTTCTGTAGGATCGCATTCCACTGTACGGGCAACTTCAATGCTGTCTATTTCAGAAACAGTATGTAGTGTATTATCCATTTATAATTAATGTCAATTGAATAACCGTTAAGCTTAGGTAAGTATTTATTTCAATGAGTTTAGACAATAAGTAGCCATGTATTGAGATTTTAGTTTGTGTTGTTTTGGTGCGCTGTGTTTTTATTTTACTGGATTGTAAAACGTGTCCGTAGATGGATATAACTGTGTTATGTATTTGTGTGTTTTGTGTGTTGTAGCTTAGTGTAGATACTTCGTGTGTATGTAAGATAGATATGTATAGTATGTGTGTATATATAGTAGATTGTCGTTTTTTATCAAAATAGTTTAGCATGACGGCTGGGTAGCCATAGTAACCAATTGAGTAAATCTTTAACCAGTATTCGGTGGGAAATAATTGCAGATGACATAGTAATACAAACATTTTCAATGCTAAAAGGAGACAATTTGTAAGGTTAAGGGAAAATAGTCATTTGGCTAGCAATAGTTTATGTACCTGTTCTTCACTTCTTATAATTATAGTAGGCGAATTTTCATCCTTTTTAATGTAAACCTTGCCGTAGGCAGTCCAGCAAAATTTGTAGATTCCAGCTTTACTTAGATCACGTGCCAGGAAGTGGAGGCGGGAGCCTTTAGCCGTCAAATGTTCCGATATGAAGACCGGGGTGTCTTCTTGACTTTTAAATCCCATGTGTTTGCAACATAATTTATTTTGATGTCTTATGTTGAAGGCCTTGGCCATTTTCAAAGTCTCAGTCTTGAGGATCGTGGAGCCAATTTCAACGACAATAGGTGTGTTTTGTTTTTCCGCTGTTTTTCCGCGTACTCGATATATGTCCTTAATGTCGTATTTTTTTATACTACAGTGTATGTTTTCAAAAAGGCACATAGCCATTTCTAAAAGATCTTCTTTGGTCTCCCCATTTTTTCTGGGTACATTTTTAATCATTAAATTACTTTTCCGACTTTCAGTTTGCATGTCCTCAATTTTATTTTCTAAAATGGAGATATATTTCTTGTCTTCTTTAGACTGCATTTCGAGTCGGGTAATCTTCTCTTGAAGGTCCGAGTTTTGTGCTGTTAAGAACGCAATCGACTTTTCTATGTGTGTGTTTGACTGTTGAATCTCCTGTAGTTTTATGTTTATTTTTTGTGTCTCTTTCCCTTGTTTTTCGTTAAAGGTCGAGAGCATTATTTTCATCTCTTCCTTAAATGCATCTAGCTGTTTGATTAGTGAATCATCCCTATCATCCCAGCTTCTTTTGACGCGTTGGAACACATAGTTAGGTGGAGTTTTATGTGTGCCCGCTGTGTTAATTTCCGTGTCTGACACAGATTTATTCAGAAAGTTAGGATCCGAAGTGTTCATCATTTCTTCTTATAAAACAAAGTAAGTTGACTCACCGTGAAGATACGATACTGAAGAGACGCGGTGAAGTTTCGTGGTAGACAGACGCGGTGAAGTCTTGTGATAGCGGGCGGGCGTAGCAGCGACACGGAGCGCGGCGCCGGAGCAGGACAGGAATTGTGGCACAAAGCTGCGTACGATAGAGCGCTAGCGGTAGCCAAGTATTGCTATGTGCGTGACTAGTCCGCGCGGCCGGCCTCAGCGAAGCCAAAACGGGATAGCAATTATTTTGACTGCTCTCTTTCTCGCGGGTCGAGGCTCGGGGGGCTTCTGACGCGGCGACACCTCGCACTGTTTATTAATTATCTAGTCTAATGTACTTGTAAGTAGAACTATTATCGCGGTTGAAGTTACAAGAGATTTCTTAAGAAATTGGACAACACGTCTGTACTGGGCAGCGGTTTGGACGAAAGAGGAGAAGGTTAATTCTGTATTTACAGGAAGTTGTTCACTAGACTCAACAGCCAACACAGGATCACAGCTATTACGAGTAATATATTGGCGCTCACAAGTACGTGTATATGTGACACCCGAACGATTTAGGACGTCCGTGCCCACTATTATCGGTGTATTCAAATTTAAAGCGTCAACCACAAACAAATCAACTTCAAGAGTAACATCGCCGAACTCAATTGGTAATGTGACGTAATGTGTGGACTCCACCTCCTGGCTACCAATACCTTTTAAGACGCGAAAAGCAGGTTTCCGCGGACAATCAAAATGTTTTAGCAAAGACGAAGATACAAGTGATATAGTTGAACCGCTATCTATTAAAACATCAACCGGCACACCCTGGATCACAGCAACAACTATGTCACTATCACGTCTACCTTCGATCTCATGACAAAAATTCACATTAGCCTGATTGCGTGTTTCAGATTTCATCCTAGCAAAACATGTTTCCACTTGATGTCCTGGCTTCTTGCAGAAAGAACAAATTTCTGTTCTAGACGTTACATTACTAGAAGCGCTAAGGTTTGAACTGCGAGTGTTTTCAGTTTTAGGCTTCTTGCTGCATGAAGCCTGCACATGGCCAGGTAAACCACAAGTAAAACATTTTCCGGTATCAAATCGTCGCTTTCTATTTACGTCACAGGGCCGCTTGAATTTAGTATTATCGCGTTGATTTCGTGATGATGTTATATACGTAGATGACAGACTTTTAGAAGAGCTCGGCTTAACATAAATCGAAAAGAATTCTACTAGGTCATTCGGCATTAATTTCGCGTTAGAGCTGCTGCTCGAATTTGTGGGTCGGCGATACCTCGAATAATAATAGCAGAGATCAATTCCTCACTCAAGCCAGACACGACTCGTAGACGGAGCAATGAACGTCGCGCATAGTCACTGTATGTAGCATACTGATCTGAAGTAGTTTTCATTACGTCAAACAGAATGTTAGCTGAATTAGGCTTTTTAGGACAAAGAGGTTTAAATTCGCGTTTGAAATTGCTCCAACTGCGATCAGTTGTAACCCACTCATTTAACCACATACGAGCTTCCCCTTTCAAGCAATTACCAATCCGAGATAAACATTCATTGTCAGTCCAATTATTTGTTACCTTAGCTCTGTCCACCTCTTCACACCATACCTCAACGTCATGTAGATTGGGATCAAAATTAGAGATATAGTAAGGTTGGTTAGCTCTCACCGAGTGATTGATGGAACGTATCGCATTTACCAATGCGTCTGTGGACACCTGTTCCGAAGAAACAGCGCTGCTCGCCGACTGCGCCCGCGGAGCTGCGCCAGGTGTAGACTCGTCACGCGCAACCGACCGGCTACGCGGGCATGCCGGCCGCGGCGGCGTGCCTGGTGGCGTGCTCGGTGCTGGCCCCGCTCTTGCAGGCTCCTGGTGACCTGTGGCTGGCAGCGACACGAATGGCGTAGGGCACGGTTGTCTTTCTAGCTCATTAAGCCGATCTAAAATACTTTGCATTTGTTGCCTGTAATGTCCATCGGGAGATCTACTACGATATCGATGTCTACTTCGTTGTTGACGTCGACTACGATCGCGATCTTTACTGGTTGACCTTCGGTCATCCATCTTTACGATATATCCGTAACAGTCTACGCAACGTATATAAAAAACTACCAAGTGAAATTAGGTAAGGTAGGTACCAACGAAAAAATAAATTTAAGCTGTAACGAATGATCATTAAAATGTTAACAATGTGAGAATAATCGTCTTTCGATTTTTAAATCACAGCTACTTACGTTACGCAATAACACTATCAGAACTATTTACAAGTTAACAAAGAACAAAGGATTTCATTAGTTATCTACGTTAAAACTAGCAACGATTTTCGATTAACAATCAAATACCGAACAAAGAAAACTGTAAAACGAAACTCGATGCGAACTGATTTTATCCTACCTTCGTCAATTTAATTATCGGAACGGAAAATTTAAAACGAAAAATTGGATAGCAAAGCACATTGGATCGCGTTAGCTCAATCACACTTCTGATTTTAGAATTAAGGAAAGAATTTTAGTATATACGAAATACTCGGTCTTAAAACAATTACAGATATTTTAATTAGAAATTTACAAAAATACAAGAAAATTAGCACAGACTACACAGAGCAACTACAGACAACCGCACCGCGCACGAGTCGAGCCAAAAAAAGGGAACAGCCACCACCGAGGCACCAAGCATCTATCTATGCAGCCACGTTGGTGTTGCCTTTTCACCGTCTTGCCAGATGTCGAAGCTACCAAAGCGCCCTCTGCATTCTTAGTTTTTCTCCAACAATATTGTAAAAAAAATATGCCCTGTTGCGCTTTACGTTATTGCAAATCTCGATATGGAAAAACGAGTGGACCTGAATTTAGTTAATTTTAGTTAGTATTTTCTTTATTTACCCAGCATTTGGGATATAAAGAATATTTTCTGAAAATGTTCTAGAATATTTACATAAATTGCAATAAGCGCCCTCTGTTGGTCAGTAACAAGTGCGTAGCACGTGCAGTGTTGCGCAGGCCTAGCCACTCCGAGCGAGTGGTGCGAGTAAACGCCCGTCGCACTCGCTTATAGCCCAGCTACAAAACTATCGGAACTACATACGCTTCTCGCTACTCGCCAACGCGTTTCTAGTTTCCAGTTCTACTCGCTTCTCGCTCATCGTTAGCAGTGAGACAACTGCCTAATGTCTCATGTAATAGGGGGCGAGCCTATTGCCATCAACCGGGCACAAATCTAGACTCCGTGGCTGATACTGAGAAATTCCTGATAGAAAACTCTAATAATACTTTACCTGACCAGCCCGCGTAGCATGGCGACGTAGAAACGGGAAAGACTCGACAAATCTTTTGTTCATCTGTCATTTTGTCTATTTAATATCGACAAAATGACAGATGAACAAAAGATTTGTAGAGTCTTTCCCCGTTTCTACGTCGCCATACTACGCGGGCTGGTAATCGATCCCATCATGCTCAACAGTCATGTTTGCGGCCACTAGAGCAACGAGGCAGTCTCAATATAATACAAATATTTAATTAATCTTACCAAGCGTTATCGATAAAATTTCTCGATAATATTATGCCATTATAAACTGTAGCAGGGGTATCATAGATGGTTACTATGTAGTGCGATCTACCGTGTAATAGCTGAATTATATTAAAAAAATATGAATATTCGTGTTTTTTCTATTCAACGCTAGGTTGCGCTACTAAAGTACGACAACAAAATTTTTGTTTGACATTAGTCCTAATGTCCGCTCTATGTATAAGTCTTTTTAAATCTCTTTGGTCCCGGCGAAGATATGTCCAGTCCAGCCTAGATTTGAAGGTGTGAGTCTATCTAGCAGGCCCCAACAAGATTTATCAACAGGTGATAGCTTTTCATAAAGACATATTATTTTGTACTTATATAAAGAAAATATTATCATATTATTTTTGTTGTTATTATACTTTCAGATCGCCCAATAGTGCTCGAGTATCTTAGAAATCCATAATTTCGACTTTCTGTGAGCTATACTTCAGAAGTTTGTCGGTCACTGGTTCAAAAGATATAGGAAGTTATAGGTGGCCGATCTGGAGAGTCTCTCAAAAACTTCAAACCAAACATTTATATCTCAAAAATTAGGGCACCTTAGCGAAGATCTGTTTTGTTCCTAATTTAATCGCTAATTAGTCGCAATGTGACGCTAAGTTTCATATTCAGTTTGTGTGTAATTAAAAAGATATTAAATAATTCACAGTGGTGACCTGAATGTCCCCAGCCGTACCCGAATGAGTACGGTGCATTGTTATTTTAATTGTGTCTGTAAATGCGGGTATCGAAGGGCTACGAAAGTACAACAACAAGCAAGTAATGCTTTTGTACTTGCTTGTACCACTGTATGGGGAAACTGTAAAGGGAGAAGCCCATGGGAAAATAATAACAGCCGCTCGGGTCGATCTTTAGGTTAAGCCGTACTTGCCTAAGTTGGTCTGGGGATGGGTGACCAGTGTCACCACCCATTACATAACGGATTTCCTCCGTGCCTCGGAAAGCACGTTAAGCAGTTGGTCCCGGCTGTCATTTGCAGATCTTTGATAGTCATGGCAGGTAATCAGTGACCCAAAAAGTCTGATAACCAATCTTACCAAGGGGTATCGCGTATTACCCAGTACTAACTGGGTTATGGAGGTCAGATGGGCAGTCGCTCCATGTAAAATACAGGTATTCAGCCGCATCCGGTTAGACTGGAAGTCGACCACAACATAGTTGGGAAAAGGCTAGGCAGATGATAATGATCAAAATTAAAATCCCTGATGGTTGCCAATTCAGAGTCAATGACACCAGCAAATCAATGAGGAATTTTCCACTGACGTTTGTCACAACGCTTCAGTATATATCAATAGATGGCGCTGATCAGCTTTGGAAATATTTTTTAAGCGGCGTTCTAGTAAAATCTAATGAAAAAATAATTTACTACGTATTTCGTTTCGTCAACAGTAAAATCTTTTAGCAGGGCAAAAAAAAACTCTCCTTGTGTCATTGTATAATAAAATTTCTTTATTTTTCATTGTTGTAGATAAAGTGAAAACTGTAAAGAATCTTTTTTCGGTCAAACATTTTTAACCTAAAAAAAGAAGTCTACTGTTTTTTTGCATCACTGAACTGAATACTAGTTTTTGCATGGTTTTTGCTATTTTTCTTCTGAGTGTTTTTGCGTTACTTCTAAACTCCTGGTGCCTCGAGTCGAGATTAAGTACCTCCGTTATGGCTTTGTGGACATAAAAACGAGCCATTTTATCAAGCCCAAGGTTGATCAGCGCCATCTAGTTTGTTCATAAAAAGCACTGGAAAATTCCCCATTTTAATAAGATCAACCATAAGACCATTGACCATTAAGACCATTGGTTTTAAAAGAAGTGTCAGTGTCAGCATCTCGACAGCAGCCATATTGTAGGTACTGAGACTAATGGCGCGTTTACACTTGGACGTTTGCCAGAATTCGGACAAAAGACCAAGTTTTAATGAACAGGGTCGAGTATGCCCGTCTTCGGATAATTTAGTCCAGCTTTCGTTTCGGTTACCTGAGTTCGGATTTCCGGCGTCAGTTTTCCTTTCACCTCTCACGCGGGCGCAGATACTCGACTTCATTCAAACTACTCGTACCTAGTCGTTAGTCCATTTACCAATTTAAGTAATGTATCGGGTGTCCGTATTCGAGTAAAGTCTTTCGAATACCCGAATTCGGGCTAACGACCAAGTGTAAACGCACGATAAAGATTGGTGTGATTTTGACTGTGATGCGAAATTAGAGATAAAATACTTTACTTCTTTTTTTATCGTGTGGTTAGTGCCTAACCAGCTGGTGTCAGTTTTTACGCTGCCTTTGACTTGTTTTTACCTTAACCTAACCTTACTGTCAAAGGACTACGGTAAGGTAGAATACTCATTTTTTAATAAATGCTTTATAAATGCTAACCATTCGGTTCTTCTATGATGTTTCTTCTCCCCAGATAAATGTTCTACTAAAAAGACTATCATCAAACTAATTAAATAGTTTTCTAAGAAAATCACACACACACAGCAGTTCATTCACAGTTATTTTACCTCCAATTTTGCTTTCACTATCAAAAACACCTTTAAGTATTTATAGCCTTTAATTATGGTTTATGTTAGATTGCTGCTGTTACAGGTAGAAATAGGAAAGGACTGTACCAAATAAAAATATCAATTTATAGCAGTTTACAATAGTAATGCTTATCTTAGGTATTATAATTAATTATAATATTCTTAAAGAAACCCTGAGAACGCTTGAAATTGAAAATCATTTCATAACACACCCAAAAAACTTAGATAACAGTTTAATATATTATGTAGGTACAATTAATATCACAATCAGTCTTTCAGATCTTAACCATGATTTCTTCCAGACTCTTCCTTTGCAGGGCTGGTACCGTGGCGTCTTCGTGTGGTCTTCCTACCGGCAGGAGCAGTTCCAGTCTTTCATTTAGTGGCCTGGACAGCAGGTCCCGGAGACGGGCGTTGCAGTTGAGGGGTGTTGAAGTCAGGGCTACTAGGCCGCAGTACTGGAATTTTAATGAATTATGATTTTATAATCTACTAGCGGACGTCACGCAGTTTCACCCGCTTAGTTCCCGTTCCCGTGAGAGTACGGGGATAAAATGTAGCCTATGTTACTCAGGATGAATGTAGCTTTCTACTGGTGAAAGAATTTTTGAAATCGGCGTAGGAGTTTTTGAGTTTATTCATTACAAACATACACACACAAAAATACATATTATATAAATCTATTCTTCTATGTATTCCTTAGACGCTACGTTTGATGACAGTAGCGTCTAACTACTACTGTACTACTAGCCTGTAACTACTACTGTTTAGTAGTAGTTACAGGCTGGCTCTAAAATGAAGGTGGGTTTGGCTAGACGGGGTGATTATAGGTAGAGCAGAGCCGTAACGAAGTGATTGCCGAGAGATGCCAAAAGGGCGGTGGCAGACCAATGGCCAGATGGGTGGACGTCTTACAAAAACTCGCGAAAAAGACCTGGATGTGATTTGCACAAACCGGGGAAACGAACAAGAGAGGAGACCAATACGCTGAGTATTGGCCTCCTCCTTTTCGTGATGATTATGATGTTGATGGTAATGACGTCATTTGAATTTGACATGGTACCTATATATTTTCTTGGTGACACCCAGACCATTAACATAATTTTGCAAAAGAATATGCAAAGCTTATAGAATTCTATTTGGAGTACCTACGAGCATCAGAATCCTAATACAATTGCGAAATACTGCCATAATATTGAATCCCATCTTGGTAATAACGGGATTGAGGCCGTTAGTATAATTATTATAAACGTATTTGAGTAACAACGACCTTTAATACCAAATGAAGAAAGCGAATGAATGCGAAATGAAAAAAAAAAGAGGAATGTTGCATAACAAATATTCTACACAAAGCTTATTTGGAGATGAAACCAAAATAGCAAGGCCGTTACCCAAAAGCAAACTATAAATTATTTTTCTAGGTTGAACTTTATTAGCCTTGTCGTATATTTAACTCAATGGCCTTGTGACGTCCTTGCCAAGGGTCTTTTTTGACTCGACGAATACTAGAAATATCCTTTGATCTGCCGTTTATTTCATGTTTACAATAAAGGAACTCAACGAAAACAAATCAATTTGATGGGGTAATTTTGGGCAATGTAAAAGAAATAAAACCCACGAAATAAGAAATAGTTATCCATTTGTGATAGGAAAATGTGGGTGTGATTCTAAAACTGGCTTTAATGAGAGATGGTGGTTGGAAGTTGAATTTAATAATTTATCATGTTTGTTCTGATTAGCGATTAGAAAAAAAAACAAATATATTTGGCCCAAAATTCAGCAGTGCGAACACCGTTCCACGTCGTCAAATAAACAAATGGGGTTCCTTCTATCTGGCAGAATCTTGATGCTCCGAAATTTATTTGGCATAACACACTTGGCATAATCTTCTTTAAACGAATATTTTTAGGGCATAAAAATTATTTAATATAGTTATTGTTTGGCCGAATGTTTGTATTTCCGAATTTACAATGGCATACTTTTAAGATGGCAGAATTTTATTTGGCATAATTACCTTTGGCAATGTTCAAATTTCGCACAATTTCACTTGGCATATTACGAAGATGGCAGAATTTCATTTGGAATAATTTTATTTGGCATTATTGCCATTTCTATAAAATTGCATTTTTAACCAAACAAATATTGTCTCAAAAAGTCAATATGATGGGCTACAAAAGTTAGTGACAGAAACGAATCGCTCCAAAACCGACTTTACGTAGTCTTGTCTGCCCTACCCCTAGAGTGTAATTTAAAATTGCGTAGGCGCGGAGGAGCGAGGCGGCCCGCGAGTTGAGGAGCAGGTTGTTGTAACACTCGCCGCCGCTGCTGAGGCTGGCCGGCGAAGCCGGCCAGCAAGCCGAAGCTGCGGTGGTGAGCGTTAAACACATCTGCGACGATAAGCTCGCGTGGGACCGCCGGAGCCCCGCAGCGCCGGAGCCGTGACATAAACCATGCCTGCTGCATGTTGCATGCTTGCTTGCATGCTGCATGCTTGCTTGCATGAATGGTGTGTGCTTGCTGCATGAATGGTGTATGCTGGTTTGCATGTTTGCATATTGAATGCTGGTTTGCATGTTTGCATACTGCATGCTTATTTGCATACTGCATGCTTGCTGCATGCAAGATGTATGCTTGTTTGCATGTTTGCAGGAGGCAAACGCTTACAGGAAAATAAAAACCACATGTTCACAATCAACTGCTTTAATGAATTTTCTGTGATGTGGATGTGATAGATGAGTCTTTCCATTGTTGAGCATAAGAAATGTATGCCAAAAGATGATTCTAACTGTAAACTTTCTGAGATATAATAGTTCTGCTTTTAGTGACTATCGATATAAAATGTATGCCAAAAGATGATTCTGGCTGTGAACTTTCTGCGCTAAGATGGTTCTACTTTTAATTTTTATGCATATGAAATTTATGCCTAAAGATGATTCCGACTTACAAAATTATGAGTTTTGAATGTATGATAAATGAGTGTCTGCCAAACGATTTTCTGCGAAATAAAGTTTATGCTACCCGCTGTTATGCAAAGTAATATTATGACATAAAAAGTTCTGCTATAAAGGGTGGACCCAAACAAATGACAGGGTCTGCTGTGCAAGATCATAAAATTCATATCTAACTTACATGTATAGCTGCCAGCAATACTCCAGCAGCTATTGCCGTACTGATTTCACTGTAGTAATGCATCCTTTTCTTCCCATCACTTCTCCAAGAGTGCGTCTGTCGGAACACCAGCACCAATGCTGGAGCATCGGACAGATACGGTTTCACAGGCTTCGTCGCGAACGGCTTCAAGTCCGTCACCCACTGCCTTGACATTCTCTTGTTGTAATTTAACTCTTCTTCTTCTTCCACGATCTCTCTTATGGCTGCTTTCATGTCTTGGTCTTGAACCACGACGAAGGTCCAAGGTTCTGTATGTGCCCCCGATGGAGAGGTGCCTGGAATGATAGATAACGTAATTGAATGTTGAACAGCAAAAAGGGTGGATGACTTTGAGAATAGGGGTAGGTAATAGGTAAGATTTGGTCAAGACTAGCGTAGACCAGGAAAGTATGGTACAAAAGGGGACCTATAATACGCAGCAGCGGGTAAAACAAGGCTGTCAATGATGATAATGATGATATTTGAACAATGGCAATGGACCAGTGGAAAAATATTGTTTTTCGATTTCTTGAATAAGCTCAACGCAAGGTTGTATTGTAAAACGTACGAGTCTTTGACTCTTTTATTATTTTGCATCTAAGCCTGAGTTATAATCTGTTTTCATGTCACTTTTGACATGAAAACAGATCATCATGAGTAAATTTCTATATTAAGTGGAATTTATAGCGTTAGTGATTTTTTTAACTGGAAAGTAGGTACGGCTTGTCTAAGTGTACCTTGATAATCATGAAATTCTTATTAAATTCGCGTCGTATCTACATTTTATTGATCTTATTGACTACAACGGCAATCATTTACGTCTTGTATATAAAGAAGGACCGACGAGATTTTATCAAAAATTATAACAATGATGAGGTTGATGATAAAAAAGGAAGACTTCGAGTGTTCAAAAACAAACTAAAAATGGGTAAAATCAGATATCATATTAAAGAGTTTAACACGAAGCTAGAGATCCACAACTCGCACTTGGGCCCCATTACTAAAAAAACGTTTGTTATCGTCATACAATGCCATGCCAATGTACAACATTTGGAGCGGCTCTTAAGTACTTTGAAAAAAACTTATTTCATCAATACCGCGTTACTTATATTCTCTCACGATTACTTCAGTGATAAAATGAATAAACTCATTTTAACTATTGAATTTGCACAGTACATGCAAATTTTTTATCCATATTCAATCCAGTTACACCCTGAAGTGTTTCCTGGAGAAGAACCTATATCTTGTAAGGAAGATTCACCCTGCGAGAAGTCACCGGCCAGGGATCCTGAAGCCGCACAGTCTAAGCACCACTGGTGGTGGCAAGCCAACCAAATCTTCGACCATATAAGTGACTTGGAAAAATTCACCCAACCGATTCTATTTCTCGAAGCGAACAACTACGTGATGCTTGATGTTTTATTTGTATTCAGATTGCTTGTAAACACAAGGAATGCACACTGCACTTTTTGCGAATTGATCAGTTTGGCGGCGCACGAACCTGATGTATCCCAATACAAAAAAAGAAAAAGTATTGTTACACTAGAAGCCTGGAAGAAGACTATGCCTAGTACAGCCATCGCATTCGATAGGCAGGTTTGGCACAGTATCAAAGCTTGGAAAGAACTTTTCTGTTTCTATAATGATTCAAAATGGGATAATTCTTTGAAACATCTTGGTGTTTCTACGATGCAGGGTAACATTTACTTAGCCGCTATAGACGGTCCCAGAGTGTTTCGTATTGAGGAGTGTGATGCCAAGGATGCTGGTTGCAATGAGGACGATAAAGTGAATGTCGTAAGGCACTTAACAAAATTGGTTTCGAAACACATGTTCCCTCAGAGTCTTAGGATTAAAGTGCCAGCTGATGAAGAGTATAATGGTACTGAGTCTGGTAATTGGAGCGATGTTCGAGACCAAAAGCTTTGCATGCGGTTTGCTAATGAAAGCGTGTGGTTTCCAAACGAATCGTTTCTTGAAAGTCTTGATTGATTAAACTGCGTCATAAGTTTTATGTTTGTTGATGGTTTTTATTTCTCTTAGATGTGAAAGGAAAAGGCCTTTTCCTTTCATACAGGTGTATTTAATGAAAATTAAATACAGTAATTAGCATATGATTTTTTCGCTGAATCGATAAATTATGGCTATAACAGAGTTTTGAGAACGTAGTAATTTTTTATGAATAAATAATCGATTAAAGCCTAGAAACTCTCCGAAAGCTTTATTGTCCGTCTAACAGCCATTAATTTGTTGGAGATATGCATTTTTTAATTTTTACGCAAACTAAATATGTCACTCGCGGCTGCGCACATCCAGCTGCATATGCCAAAGATCGCTGCTACACTTAGCCTTGTCATTAAACCTGTTTATAATTGATTAGTAAAATGGTATAGCAAATAGAAGTAACGCCCATGCCGACAATTATTTACCCTTTTCAAAGTATTAATATTCATTCCGTGCACTAAGTGCAGTGCATTATTTACTTGGAAAATATGCCGTTTTACTATAAAAAATCTATCAGAGAAAAACTATACCATGATATGGACGCAACCAGATCCCCAGATTGTAAAAAAAATCAACAATAGTAATATTAGTTTTTATTTTTCTCAACATTACAAGACATCAATACCACACACTATTTTTTGTAAAATGCATACAAAGGTCATGGTCTCTAACGTCTTCCCACAACCCAGCAGGTTCCTCATCGAAGTCAAAGTCTTCATTTTTGGTAACCACGATCATACCCCATGGATATAAGTTCTTGGAGATTTGTTTCAGAAATGCTTCCACTACTGTGAGTTCGAGTCCCTTGCATTTATTGTTCTTGTCACACCCCTTAAGATGAAATACTCTGCGCCCACCAATAGCTGCCATATAAATATTCCCTTCCCATTTTTGCTCACCCACATACCTGAAGGAACTGGCCCAGTTAAAATCGTTGTGGTAACAGAAGACATCGCTGTTCGCCTTCAAGGCGTTCCAAATCGTTCTGCTGAAAGCTATGCCTGTCCTAGAGACTTTATTTGTCCATACTTCTATTGATATTAAAGTTTTCGTGTCGTACTGAAATAATTTAGGTTTGTGTGCACCCATACTCAACACCTCACAAAATGGACACTGACGATGACGAGCGAGTCTAAGCAATGTATGTACGTATAGTAAGTCTGCAGTAACATAATCGCCTTCTTCTAAAAATAAAATGGTTCTGTTGAAATGCTGCGTGATTTTCATATTGTCAAACACCTGGTTGGCTCCCCACCACCAGTGATGTTTTGCCTGGGCTGCCTTTGGGTCCCTGAGTATAGAGTCTTTACAGACATAGCCTTCAGAACAGAACTGACTATCATTCCCAGGGAATACATTTGGGTGCAACTGTATTGAGTATGGAAAGAAAATTTGTATATATTTGGCAAAAGTAATACTTTTGATGAGGTTATTCATTTCATAACTGAAGTGATCGTGTGAAAAGATAAGCAACGCGTTATCAATCCCGTTGGCAACACTGAGGGACACTAGCAGCTCTCGGACATAATACACATTCGTGTGCACTTGTATCACTATGATGTGCGTAACGTTGCTAATGGGCCCCAAGTTTTCATTGTACACTTTCTGCTTCATGTTTATCTGTTTAATTTGATCTTTGATATTGAGTATCTGATGGATATCTTGCACTCTGTTTCTAAACTGTGCATCCAAGTATTCCGAGTAAGTGCTATTAAAAAAATCTTCGTTATAGTTCTCAAGAAAATCTTTTCTCTGTTTCTTCACAAATAAGACTTGTTGATACACTCCATAAGCTAGAGAAACCATAACAACTATAAAAACTGTGAGGTATATACGAGCCAAAATTTCTGGATTTAGATGCATGGTTCCAATTTAACGAACATGAATTTAAGCATAAATAAATGTTTAAAAAAAATTAAATCATTGGTAAAATAAAGATTGTCAGCAAGTGACATTAACAGAATAGTCAACAAAGCCATTGACTTGAGAACAAAGCAGAGGTTTACAAAAAAACTAAACCTTGTCTGTGGGTTAGCTTCCAAAAAGTAACTTGTAGCTGACGACCATCAATCATTTTCCTGCCCTTATCCCAATGTAGTTGTGGTCGGCGCATGTCTTCTTCTGCCATACTTCTCTATTACTCGTCATTTCAGCAGTCACCTCCTTTCTAGCCATATCATTTTTCACAGAGTCCATCCATTGTTTCTTTGGTCTTCTTGTACTCTTATAGCCATCTTCATTCATACTCAACATTTTCATCAATACTCCGCATCACGTGTCCATACAACGATAACCGATTACTACACAACTTTTGAGTCACCGGCGCCACTTTCAGACTTCCTCTTAGGTACTCATTCCTGATTTTATCTAATCGCGTTACACCACACATCTCCCTTATCATTCTCATCTCAGTCACATGTATGATGTAATTGCCTTTCATTCATCCCTATTGTGGCCCAACACACGACCGTTGTATATAAAATGATTACGACACATTTCATAGTTTAAAGGCAGAGCCGCAGCGACACGATTGGTTTCTATAAGAGCAGCGGTTGCTATCTCTTTCGAAATTATACCTTTAAGATTCTTCTATTTTTGTTACTATTTTTTTTTCCAATCACTTAAAATATTTTAATCGAAGAAAATCAGATGGCCAGCCTTCGGCCTACCCTATGATAGGAATCATTAACAAGCTAAATTCCAAATTATAAAACTAAAATGCGTTGTTTGAGATAAGTACATTTTATATTAACAAAACAATTTAATACCAAAGGCTACGTTTAGTGAAGTGCATGCAGAGCTCCTGATCCCTGCTATCAAGCCAGTCTCCTGATGGCTCAGAGTCATTCATCTTCCCTGCTTTCCTTAGCCCTAGAATGATATTCCTCGGAAACAGCTGGTTAGATATTGCTCGTACAAAGTTTTGCACTTTATCCAAAGTTTTGCAACCAAAACTTTCATCGCATTCATCTAAAGTAAAAACCCTAGGACCTTTTATTGCTATCACATACAAATTTCCATTTCGTTTTCTATTCTTTAGATTCTTCAAAGATCTGTACCAACGAGAGTCGTTATAGTAACAAAAATCCTTGCTCCATGACTTCACAGCTGTCCATATTTCCCTATCGAAGGCTAAACCTGTTTTGGGCATATCATCAGTCCAAACTCGAACCAATACTGTGCCTTGTGTTTTGCGATATTGGTCCGCATAGAGACGTTTGTGTGCAGCCAAACTTACAAATTCACAATACGGACAGTGTTGTCTTTTAGCAGCTTGGATTGACCTGAACGTGTATAAAAAGTCTTTTGTAACGTAGTTCCCTTCTTCTAGAAACAAAATGTCATTGTGGTAGTGACTTATAATTGGCATATTGTCGAACACTTGGTTGACAAGCCACCACCAGTGCAGCTTTGCTTGAGAAGCTTTGGGATCTCTCAATGTTGAGTTTTTACAGCCACTGCCTTTAGTGCATAATTGATAGTCTTCGCCGGGAAACACATTTGGATACAACTGTAATGAACATGGATAGAAGATTTGTATATATCTGGCATAGTCGACAGTTTTGACAAGTGTGTTGATTTCATCATCCCAGTAATCGTGGGAGAAGATAAGCAGAGAGTTTCTGATACCAATGGCATTCTTCATACATTTCAAGAGTTGTGTGAGGTAGAATACATTTGAATGGACTTGTATCACTACAACGTTAGTGAGAGGGTATATCGCCTCCATAGCCAAATTGTAAACAGTCTGGCTTAGGTTTATAAGTTTGATACGTGTCTTCATCTGTTCACGGTCGTAATGACTTTCTCTCGCCAGCTGTTTTTCTGTATCAAATAAAGTAGAATTTTCTGTAATTGTACTTCCAGAGCGATCATTGTAGATTTGGTCGTATATTGGGTCGTTTGGATAACCGAAGTTTATTTGATGAAATACTGTGCATATTATCGCAAAACCGACTACAATAATTAATAAACGGTAGAAGCGGATTCGCACTGAATTATTTATTCGATTCCAGATCATGGTTTCTATAACATAAACAACTACAACATTGCAAATACAGACAATTTTGCTTTGCAAATTTGTTGTACTCGTATAACTTCACATATATATTCACTCGTATAAATTTACGTGGACAAGCTCCCTACACTTTTGATCTCTATAAATCTATAAATACTTTTACCAAATAAAAAGCTTGGAATGCCTTTGACGTGCCAGACTTTCCAATAATATAGGTAATTGTCATAGAGAAACTCACAGAGTACATTATACTGAGAAACCTATTTTCAGGGTTCCTTACCTCAAAAGGTAAAAAAAGAAACCCTTATTTATTAAATTAACCTCTTGTCCGCCTGTCCGGCTGTCACCACTAATCTTCTCAGGAACGGGTAGACCTAGCAAGTTGAAATGTATACCAGATACTGAAGTCTATAGTCCCTATTAGGTGTATAAAAATCAAGGACCCGAGTTAACACCATAAAAAGATATGGGCAAATTTAGATTTTCGCGAAAACTTTTATGTAGGTACCAAAAGGAGACAATTTTTTTTTGTTTGGACATTAGGCCACCCACATTAATTGTAGCATTTAATAATGAAACGTTCATTGATTTCTTCCTTATAACCTCTAGATTACAGTGGTCATATTAGCTAAGCCCTGTCTAATCGGAATAAATTATAATATAATAAATAATATATTCTATTCCATTATAATTAAGGCAGATATGATTACTACTGGCTACCTTACTTTTGTAAACGAAAAAACGCCCATATTCACGTAAGTATTATCTGTCAAATGACATTGACCACAACAGGAAAGAATTGACTCGCAAAAAAAAATCATAATATAACTTATTTATTATGATTTTAAGATTCCGGTTTCGTTTCTATGTAATCATTCGTTTATTAATATAATAAAATGGTTATTTTTTTTGGTGTAATATGAATAATAAATGCAACATCCAAGTGGGCCTAAAAAAATTGTCTCCTTTAGCTTAATTTTCAACTTTTTTTATTTTTCGGAATGATCCCTTTACTGACAATTTTGCAGCACGTAAGACCTTGCTTTTAACCAAAATTGACAATTCTAAGTCAACCGGAAGTACCTTATAGGTTTTGGGTCGAAAACCTATATGGTAGTTCCCATTGACCTAGAATCACGAAATTTGGCAAAAAGCAAGGTCTTTCAAGGAAAATTCTGAAAACCGTAAATATGTAGTTTAATAATAAAAAAAGCGATTTTACTGTTACAATTTGTTATTATTTGCGGTTGTTGCGATAGCCGTTTCTAGGAATCGAATAGCAAAGTTAAGTTTGTCCTTTAAAAAGTTTGTACGGAACCCTCGGTGCGCGAGTCCGACTCGCTCTTCGCCAATTTATTTTTATTTTTAATGACCCTTACAATAAAAACTGTTTAGTTTTGTGAAGAAGTCTGCAACCGCAGGAGGTTTATTTCGGAGATTCCACATATTCCAATTTATTTTTGATGTGAAACATCTTTAGGCGCGGGTAAACCAAAAAATCATATGAAAAAAATAAGACCGACTTCAAAAAACACAAAAAAGTTAAAAATAACTTTAGCTTCCGAAGTCGGTGACCTTTGTTTGATTGATTTAGTGTTTTTGTCACCGACTTCTGAAGCTAAAGTTATTTTTCACTTTTTTGTGTTTTTTGAAGTCGGTTTTATTTTTTGCAAAAAAGTTTTTTATTTTTCCAATTTTAGTTGTTCCCAAACAAGCCATGAATTTCTTTGACATTGTTAAAAATACATGTCATGGTATATGCGTAATAGGCGTATCCCCAATATATGGAACAACATACCATGTTTTTTTTTTTCGGATGGGAAATCAAATTACGGGTCCCGCTCTGGGCGGAGCGGAAGGGAGTGTCAGACTTTTACTGACTAACCATGTTCCTTCTTAGCCCTTTGTGTTCCAGGGCCGCAGTATCTCTTTACAACAGTCCCTTTTGCTGACATCTCTTTGAGGCGCGCGCGGAACACGAACGCGCTACCTAACTGTCGAAATCTTGGTGTATTGTACACATCTGCGTACCCCCACAGAGCATAAAGGCATGATGTTACGTCATTTGAGGCGCGCGCGGAACACGATCGCACCATCGCACCAACTTAACATAGGTACCTAACTGTCGAAATCTGGGTGTATTGTACACATCTGCGTACCCCCTCAGAGCATACAGGCGTGATGTTACGTCATTTGAGGCGCGCGCGGATCACGATCGCACCAACTTAACATACCTAACTGTCGAAATCTGGGTGTATTGTACACATCTGTGTACCCCCTCAGAGCATAGAGGCGTGATGTTACGACATGATATTGGATAAACAATAAACATCCAAGCAATTGCAACATTCACGGCAGATTTGCCGTCTATATTTGAAGAGTTCCATTGTATATCTCCGAAAATCAGCACCAGATGTTAATAAAATTTAAATGAGACCACACGGGAAGCATCAGCTTTCAAATAAAAAAAGAATCATCAAAATCGGTTCACCCAGTCGAAAGTTCTGAGGTAACAAACACAAAAAAAAAAAAAATTACAGACGAATTGAGAACCTCCTCTTTTTGGAAGTCGGTTGAAAATTAGTGGCGAGCGTGGCGATCGAACCCGACCCGAACAATCCCGAACATTACTGACCTGTTAAAGCAGCATAAGATCTACATATTCGCCACAATTTACAACAAGCCAGCTGGTCGCGGGGCACAGAGCGCTGGGTTACAATCTCGTGACTTCGAGTTCGATTCCAGCATAAGGATTTTCCTTTTGTGAATCGAGACATTTTTTTAAATTTTATTTTATGTGTTAGTTTTTTTATATTGACTTTTTTAAAGCATTTTTATTGTAGAAAATAATTTCGATGTTTACATTTGCCAGGCGTCTCGCGACGGCTCACTTTTTTACTGTTTTAGCTTATCATCTTTGACAACGTTCATATATCACACTACTGCTTTAAATTAAAAGGCACGCGTTAATTAATTAATGCTTAGTATGCCTCTAGTAAGTAACGCTGGTTATAGAAAGTAATAAATATTTTCATCCCATCTATTCGAAAAGGACGACTTGGTTCGCCTTTAAGTGCACCCAAAGGTGGTGTTTTCTATAAGAAACTTTTAGCGGGCAGTAATGAGTTTTTAATCCTCTTTATAGATGTTCCAAATTCAAAAAGTGCGCCGCAAAGATAATTGCGGCGCACTTTTTGAATTTGGAACATCTTAGTGTTCAGCGCCGAAAGAAATCGAACGCAAATATTGTTTGAATAAAGACTGGCTGGTACGACGGCCCAGTCGCGCCGCCGCGCCGGACGCCGCGCTGACTGAATAAAAAAAAGAAATCAAATTAAAAACGTGCGAACTACAGACCGCGTTTTCGTCAATTTTCATGAACTGTTAGAAATTCATGGTTTTGTTTTGAAAAATGAGTTCTTCAAGTGACAGTGAATAAAAAACACGATAAAGTAAAAAATACTTTAGATCTTCAGAAGTCGGTGACCTTTGTTTGATTCATTTAGTTTTTTTTTGTCACCGACTTCTGAAGCTAAAGTTATTTTTGACGTTTTTGTGTTTTGTGAAGTCAGTTTTATTTTTTGCAAAAAAGTTTTTTTATTTTTCCATTTTTAGTTGTAATATCCTATCCAAATATTAGATATGCATTTATTTTACATGTTGAAATTAGACCACACGACTGAAGTAAAAATGTTCATAAAATGAAAACTACTGGGCCAAACTATGTTACATTTTTATTGGACCAAATGGCAACTATTCCGCATCAAACTAAAGAATGATCACGTCAATCGGCTCATAAATATCAGCGTAATCGGTGTAAATACATAAAAAAACAGTCGAATTACCTCCTTCTTTTTGAAGTCGGTTAAAATTATGAGGTGCCTTTTATTTTCTCATAGTGGGTGATGAAAAGTAGAGTGTATCACTCGGGCGCAAAATATATTTTTGGCTCGGGCGACGTACTTTGAATCCCTCGCTACGTTCAGGATTCTATTAAAGAATCCCTCGCTACGCTCGGGATTCTACTCTAGAATCCCTCACTTCGCTCTGGATTCAAAAAAGCGCCCTCGCCGTAAAAATATTATTTTGCTCCCTTATGATACAATCTACTATTTCAAGCTTTCGAAGCTAAACTAGAAACGACAGGATTTCCTGAGCAAAATGTAGGAGTGAAACTGGTAGTTCTTGTATTGTAGGACTAGCTAGTTTACAAGTTTAGATTACGTAGTTAGTGCATACCTACCTATGTTGACTAACCATACACATACAAACAATCCTATCGATTCAAACTCTTCTGGACCCTTATTCACAACGCTTCGATTCGATTTTCGATTCGGAAAGTCGTATGTCTTGCTTTTTTTGACATTACGAAATCGAGCGAGATAGACATACAACTTTCCGAATCGAAAATCGAATCGAAGGGTTGTGAATAGCTATGCTGGAAATCATGACCTACCGTTTTAACAGGTTTTACTTAGGCAGTTAATTTCTTTATGTCTTCAGACTGTAATTTAATAATCTTCAGATAAATTTAATTTGAGAAATTATTATTTTAGTTTGGACCCTTCTGTAAAGAAAACACCTTTAGGTACCCTATGTCAAACTGGTATATTTATTCTTGCCAATTTCTGAATCTATTTTTACATTTTGCTAATAGTGCTACAAGGGTGGCGGTTGAATGACATTGTAAGTGATGATGTTAATGAATGTTGTGAATTTTAGTGAGAATTGGGTTAAAAAAACGGTCAAGTGCGAGTCGGACTTGCGTATGAAGGGTTCCGTACCGACGCCGGGCCTGGGTGACATCACCGGACAGGCCTGCCGACATTAACAATGAGACAGGGTGGTTGCAGGAGGCCATGTCCGACATCTGCGACGTGGCAATGCCCCATGTTCGGCCAGGAAGCGCCCGGCGTCAGGTGTGCTGGTGGTCGCGAGAGCTGACGTCTCTGCGCGAGGCGTGCATGGCTGCGCGATACCTGTACGCCTGGTATCGCAGGCTTCGCATCTACCCACTGCATGTGGCAGCCATTGAGGCGGAGCTTTATGAGGGGTACAAAGCGGCGAAGACCGCCCTCCGCGAGGCTGTCCTGCGGGCCAGGGATCTAGCCCGCGAGGAGGTGCTGGGGAGTCTCGACAGAGATCCGTGGGGGCGCCCTTACAAGATGGTGGGGGATAAACTCCGCACCTGGGCCCCCCCACTAACGCAGTCTCCGGCCTGAGCTCGTGGAGGACGTGGTGAGCACTCTGTTCTCTTCGCGAAGGGAACATCCACCCCCTATGGAGCCTATGGCTCCGCCGCCTGCGATGCTGGAAGCGGACCAACAGGACGATGACAACAACGCTCCGGAAGTGACTGGAGTAGACCTGAGAGTGGCGGTACGCAGGCTCAGTGGCAAAAACCTATTGGCCCCCTGAAAGACAGAAGGACGGATGGACGGACGGACAGCGGAGGTTTAGTAATAGGGTTCCGTTAGTTACGGAACCTAAAAAACAAAATGGCGGCGTTTGTAAATCCTCGTTCATTACTCATTTCGTATGCACAAAGGGACATTGGTTGCATAAGTTTCAAGTTCACGCTAAATGTCACGATATTCAAATGCATGCCGCGGTTGCAATAGCTTCCTTACTTAGGTGTCTGGCATGCATTTGAGAGTGTTTTGTTGAGTATGCACTTCGAAGTAGAAACGGTCCATCACGACAATCAATCAATCATGGCCATTTGTCTGCGTTTTCCTTGTTGATGATCCTTCATGCTGTTCGATTTGGGCCATGGAGTTTTCCTTTAGCACTGGTTGCATAGAATCTTTTAAAGGATTTGCAGACTATTTTAATTATGAGACGATATTATCACATCTGTAATCCTCGAAAAGCTACATAGAGGTGACCTATGTCCAAAGGGTGTAAAATACCTCTTAACGAAGCCGAAAGGCACTTATTCTCCCCATCATTGCGATCATTAGGGTTCCGTACCCAAAGGGTAAAAACGGAACCCTATTACTAAGACTTCGCTGTCTGTCCGTCTGTCTGTCCGTCTGTCTGTCCGTCTGTCTGTCCGTCTGTCTGTCCGTCTGTCTGTCCGTCTGTCCGTCTGTCCGTCAGTCCGTCTGTCTGTCACCAGGCTTTATCTCATGAACCGTGACAGCTAGACAGTTGAAATTTTCACAGATGATGTATTTCTGTTGCCGCTATAACAACAAATACTAAATATAGTCAATGGTACGGAACCCTTCGTGTGCGAGTCCGACTCGCACTTGGCCGGTTTTTTTTTTTACACCATACCTGGGAAACCTAGTTACGGAAATATTGGGGGTCAAAGTTCGAACATATTGATCAGTTTTTTTTTTAATACAAGTTGTTAATGTAAGATTTTTACTTTAAACACCTCCACGACCCCCGTACTATTGAATCCATCCATCAGCACAATGTTTTGAGTACGTTACATTGAGTTCTACCACAAAACATGATTTTGCACACCAAAAAAAAAAAGTCGATTCCCAGCAATAATTTTTGCGTAAAGTTACGTTTCATGTACAGAATGCTTGGTTAACGGCTTCGTGATGAGGTTGTTTACACCCTGTATTGTACACCCAGATGTAACCACTCATGTTTAAGTCACATGATAAGGGCTTGCCTATTGCCATCAGTCATCAATCGTGCACAAATCCAAACTCCAGACTGATATTGTGAAGTTCTTGGTGGAAAACCCCAAATAAACTTTGTCCGATCAAAAATTAGAACCCAGGATTTTTATCCGGAGCTTGCAAATATGAAACCAACAATAAAGTCAAAGAGAACGTAATATATTTTAGAACCAAAACTAAGAACAAAAAACAAAATTTAACAATTACTAGCTTAAGCCCGCGGAGTTCGGTTATTGTCCCATGGGATCGTACTACCAGGATAGAAATCATACTATGTGGTAATCCTGGTTATAAACTATCTTTGTGCCAAATTTCATCCAAATCCGTTCAGTAGTTTTCGCGTGAAAGAGTAACAAACATCAATCCATTCATCCATCTATCCTCACTAATTTTCCCATTTATAATATTAGCAGGATGCTTACCTGCAGTCTTTATAAGATTATCCAACACTTCTTGAGGTATCGGCTCGGGACTGAAAGACCTGACGGTTCTTCTCTCCGCCATCAACTCGTAATACTCCCGGGATTTCTCCAAGACTTCGTCATCTGACCTTCTTGGAGGCCTGTAGGGGACCTGAGGAGTGTCCTCTGGGATGGCTGGTACCAGGATGTCAGGATCATCGTCAGCATCGTCAGGGAAGTCGCGAGCTGGAAAGAGATGGAAATAGTTTTAGGAAAGGTAAAAGAAACCGGACCTAAATAACTCATTTTAAAGGTTAAGGCCCTTCTAACCCTAAAATTAGCAACTCTATTTGTGGTGGTTCAAACTTCGTTTGAAATACTGTTAGAATAAAGTCCTAATCAGCTTGATAGGACTAAAAAAATAAAACACCTATGACCTTCTTTATAGTTAGTTCAGTTAGTATGCAAAGTTTAATGATGTAATTTGAAGTATTTTTGAATACCAGCGGTTTATTGTTCGATTTGGAGGTAAATTTGGATTTTTTTTCCATCGAGAAAAGTTTATGGAATCGTGTTTTCGTTACACATAGGACTTAGCATTAATCCTCAACTTTACCATATATTTATTTCAAAATGAATGCTGCAGTATTTTAGGCGTAACGGAGGATCATGCTAAGCCATTTGAGGGAGTATAGTCAATTATTGGGAGTAGTGCTAACCCAGTGGTGAGTGGTGACAGCCGCGACTTGTAAGTTCGCATACAGAACCGTAATTTCAACTCATAACTTATCTGAGTCTTTGGCTTCGATAGTCAGTGCACGCTTGCCGTACACGGATGCCCGAGTTCGAACCTCAGAGATTGCAATCGCTTTTTGTAATTATATTATTACAGAATGTATTTCTGTAATGATTTCTACTGTAAGAAATTCCGGGTTTCAGCAAACGGAAAAATTCATTTAGGGTCGATTTCACCAAACATGACTTTACTCGAGAATAGCTATCCACGGAATCTATCTATTCTTATATTTTACTCTCGGATAACTTCGTCCACGTTCCACCACTCTACACCGGAGTAAATTTACTCTCGGATTGTTATTCTGTGACAGGGAGTGAATCCGAATGTGTGAAATGGATTCTCGCCACAGAGTGTATTTGGTTAGCACGTGTGTCCTGAATTTTAAGTTGTTTTCAGTGAAAAAGTGACTTGTTGTGACTTGTTTTTGTATTTCTGTGTTGTCCTTGTGTCGTTAATCGGGTTTGTATTGTTAATTTCTTGTTATAGTAGTTTTTACCGTAGTAATGGAACGAAATAAACCTCCCGATCCTGATCCTCCACCTGACATCCCTTCCTCAATTTCCGATTATGCTCCCCTATCACCGAACTCCCCGCTATCCCAACTCGCCAATGTTGCTTGCAGCATAGCAGACACGCAAATTTTAACCAATCCGTCACGCAAACGCCCAGTTGACGATGTTAATATTACAAGCCCTCCTACGAAGCAACAAAGAGCTCAAGTTGGTCGTACTAAGTACTCAGCAACAGATAAAGCGCCTTTCCTAGTCCACGTATCCCGCACGGAATCCCAACCTAATGCTAATACAACACTCCATCCCGTTACATTCGGCATGTTTCTTTTTAATAATAACATTGGTAACGTGGTTCGTGACGGAGTTAAACGCGTTGGTCGTAATCGAGTTTCTGTGGAATTTACTTCCCCTCAGGATGCGAATGCCTTTATCCTAAACAGTATTTTGTCAAAAAATAGTTATATAGCTAGTATCCCTACATTTAACATTACCCGTATGGGTGTTGTAAAAGGAGTTCCCCACGACATGTCGGAAGAGGAGTGTAAAAGTTATTTATCCGTTCCATCGGGCTGTGGACAAATTCTTAAGGTCAGACGCATAAACAAAAAGAATTTTCATGACGGGGCTATAGAATGGAAACCCACAGAAACTTGCGTGATCACGTTTGACGGACAGGTTTTACCAAATAGAATTTACTGTTGCTACACATCTCTCCCAGTACAGCAATATGTCTTCCCTACAATTCAGTGCCGTAAATGCTGCAGATTTGGACACATTGCATCAATCTGTAGGTCAAAACCACGCTGCAGTAAATGTGGCAATGATCACCCTGGTGATGGTTGCAGCATTGCTGAGGCTGAAGCTTTCTGTGTGCTATGCTCGGGGAATCACTTTGCTGATAGCAGGTCATGCCCGGAGTTTGGTAGACAGAAGGCTATAAAGACTATCATGGCTGAGAAATCCTTGTCCTATGCTGAAGTAAGTAAAACTGTCCCAGCTGCTTCCCGTAACTATGCCAATGTAACAAAATCCCAACCCCAATCATATCGCAAAACAGTTTTTCTAAAGCCTAAGACCCATGCCCCCCTTTCCCCATCATACGATAGAGTTGCTCATGAGCAAATAACTAGTTTTCCCCAATCTTCACAGCCTAATGGCTGCTCTCTTAATAACCCCTACGTCGACCGTAATAATATTTCCTCTATTATTGAAATTCTCGTAAAACTCCTAACCACTGTAATGTCTTCTTCTAGCTCACAAATACCGTCCAACGTTGCCCACCAACTTGTTACTCTTCTCCTAGAAATTAAAAATGGCGGGTCGCCAAGTATTCCTTCAGTGGAATGTGAGGAGCGTGTGGCATAAAAAGCACGACCTCATATCCCTCCTAAATGAGTACAAGCCCTTGGCTTGCTCCATTGCAGAGACTTGGCTTACCCCAAGTCTTAGCTTTCGTGTACCACATTTTAATATTCTTAGATGCGATAGATCTGATGGCTATGGAGGGTCGGCCCTCCTTTTCAATAACCGTGTCCCACTTTTGTCCTTATCCTTACCTGCGCTTGATGGTGATGTGAATGTTGTTGGAGGGACTGTTGAGGGGATCACGGTCCTCTCTGTATACATTTCGCATCCCCATCAAAACTTTTTAAACATTTTAAGAAATATTTTTAGTAATATCCATGGTCCCCTTTTGGTCATGGGTGACTTCAATTGCCATCACTTTAGGTGGGGTTCTAATAGATGCGATTCCTTCGGGGAAGGTTTAGTAGAAATTCTAGATGACCTTAACCTTTGTGTCCTAAATGACGGTTGCTCGACCCGTAGAACTCTTCCTGGGCAGCAACAGAGTTGTGTAGATCTCACATTCTGTTCTGTGGAGTTGGCGGCATCGATTCATTGGCAATGCACTACTCTGACGCATGGTAGTGACCATTACCCTATAGTTATATCTTTGATTAATAAGACCTTTTTAGAAAAAACTTCTCCTCCACTTCTGAAGTACAACTTGTCCAAACCCGATTGGACAAAGTTTTCATCATTACTGGAGGAGAAAATTAGTGAACTTCCAAATTTAAATTCAGCATTTTCAGGCTTTCTTGGTCACTGCCATGTTAAGAATTGTTACGAAGGCTTTGTTTCGGCTATAATTTCAAGTGCAGATTCGTCATTTAAGTTGCGGAACTGTGCCAGAAACAAGATTCCATCACCCCCATGGTGGGACCATGAATGCACAACAGCAATACAGTCGAGAAATGACGCCGAAATACAGTACAATGAATCGATGAATAACGACAATTTACTACAGTATAGACGAGTGTATGCTCAATCTAAACGTCTTCTTTGTAAGAAGAAACGTTCAGGTTGGGTTAAGTTTTGCACTTCTCTATCCCCCTCCACTCCCGTATCAGCAGTCTGGAAGAGTATAAACCGCTATAGGCGTGGTTGTTCCCCGTCAATCTCTTCCCCCATCACCAGACAAACTGCTGAATCCTTTTTCGACAAAATTGCTCCAGCCTATGTTCCCTTATCTTCAGAATTATTACTCACGCCTGTAAATACTGCGGATGATCCGCTGGATTACCCCTTCTCAATGGAGGAATTGAATACGGTGCTTCAAAATGTACGGGATACTGCCCCTGGCAAGGATGGCATCCCATACTCTTTTATAGTCCACTCTGGTACCAACGCTAAGAACTATTTTCTCGAAATTGTAAATTACTGTTATCGCTTTGGTTGGATACCGGATCAGTGGAAACAACAAATCGTCATTCCTCTTTTGAAACCCGGCAAGAATGCCGATGACCCGAATGGACTTAGACCAATTGCTTTGTCGTCCGTCTTGGCCAAGTTACTGGAACATCTAATTAAAAATAGACTTGAGTGGTTTGTTGAGTCTCGGGATCTACTACCCAGCCATCAATTTGGCTTTAGGAAGGGACTTAGTATAATGGACAGCGTGGCAACGTTAGTTACGGATATACGTACAGCCTTTTCCAAAAATGAATCTGCTGTAGCCGCCTTCCTAGACATATCTTCCGCATACGACAATGTCCTTCTTCCCATTCTCAGGCAAAAATTGCAACAGCTGAGTATTCCGGCGAGGATGGTACAGTGCATATGCGGGCTTCTTATGTCCCGCTCTTTGGTGTTGAGAGTCCAGGGTGAGATATTTGAGGAAAGACAGACGTGGAAGGGTCTTCCCCAAGGCTCTGTCCTCAGCCCATTACTGTACAATTTGTACACAGCTGACATTGGCTCCTGTCTTAATACTGACTGTCATCTTTTACAGTATGCCGACGACCTTGTTCTGTACGTAGCCAATGCATCAGTTGTTGATGCTGCTACTTCCCTCTGTCTCTCTCTGGACTCTTTAAATCAATGGCTTTTAGACCATGGTCTCTCCCTATCTGCTCCGAAAAGTTCGGTTGTCATTTTCTCCCGGAAACAACAGATCCCTCAAGTTTCAGTTAGCATTGAAGATCAAGGTATTCCAGTAGTTAATAAAGCAAAATTTTTAGGCGTGTATCTGGATTCCAAATTATCTGGTTTACCTCACATTAATTACTTAGTTAAAAAATGCGAAAGGGTTATCCCTATTTTAAAAGTCCTTGCAGGTGTCTGGTGGGGTGCCCATCCTTACACTATGAAATTAATCTATAATGCTTTAGTCCGTAGTATTATGGATTATGGCTCATTTTTGTTGATTCCATGTAACAAAGGCGGTTTAGTTGGATTCGATAGGCTTCAGTCTCAATGCCTTCGGATCATCTTAGGTTGCATGAAGTCCTCTCCCATTAACGCCTTGCAGGTCGAATGCGCCGAACCTCCCTTAGCCCTGAGGAGGCAGTATCTGGCATCCCGGTTCCTGTCTAGGGTTATCCCCAAAACTATACATCCTCTTATTCCAAAATTGAAACAATTAGATACTCTGTACAGAAATTCAAAATATTGGAAATGCAAGGAATCTCCTTTAATATTAAAAGCGTTTTGCCAGCTCCAAAATTTAGATTGTCCTATTGTCCAATATCCCAGATTACCATTGTTTAACTTCACGTATGAAGTACTCTGCTTCAAACCCCAAATATTTTACAACATTGGTATTTCCAAAAAGTCCCCTTCGGCAAACTCGACCTTTAATGCGGTGGTGTGTGAGCGATGGAATGAGTTTCAAAGGTTTTTCACCGATGCCTCTAAGTTAGCAAGTAACAGTTATACGGGCGCTGCTGTTTATTACCAAAATTCAAAAATAATCCTGCAATTTAAATGTCCAAGGGAATCTTCTGTGTTTACAGGTGAGAGTGTGGCTTTATTGGAAGCATGCCTTTTCATAGAATCCCATAACATTAACTCTGGTGTCATTTTTACAGATTCCCTCAGCTCTCTTCAATCCTTATCCCAGAATCCCTTCAAAAGTAAATTACATAGCCCACTCATTTTAAATATTAAAAAGACACTCCTATCCTGTGCCAATCAGCAAAAAAACGTTCACCTAGTTTGGATACCCAGCCACTGTGGCATTAAAGGCAATGAATGTGCTGATACATTGGCTAAGGACGCATGCACCTCCCCAACTGCAGACCTTAAACACCTTAATCACCAAGGCTATGATCTACTAAACCTTCCCAAGTCGGATTTGGTAAGCTCGTGGCAGGAACTGTGGAACAGCTCGAGCAAAAAGAAAGGTAGTTTTTACTACGCGGTCCAACCGCTGATAAAACCGAAACCATGGTTCTACCATTACAAGAAGGTACCTAAAAGTGTCGTATCGGTCCTATGTAGAATTCGTCTAGGCTTTTGCTGTTCTCCAGTTTTCCTTCATAAAATTCGTGTGCAGGACTCGTCCCTCTGCGAATGCGGATTGGATGAGGGTAGCCTGGATCACATCTTTTTTGACTGCATCAACAATGATCCATCCTACGACTTATATAGTCGTCTCCCCAAATTAAAGATTCCTGTGCCAATTAATTTCCCTTCTCTTTTAACACACTCCTCCCCAGAACTGCTCCAGATGCTGATGGTTTTTATCCGTCTAAATAATATTAAATTGTAAATATGTTTATATTCTATTTAAATTAGCTAAATTTGGTGTGGTACATGTTTTAATTTTAATTTTTTATTTTTTATGTTACTAACAATTTTAATTTATATAATTATATATTCTTGTTTGTTTCAGTGCTGTCCTACTAACCCAACAACAAGTTCTGCAACGAGTTCAGCTATTTGTTTTGATAATTCTCTTTTTTTTTCTGTTCTCTAAACATCACTTGCTTTCTCGTTCACTTCTGACATTGGCAGAATTGTCGACATTTTGGCATCGACATCATTTGCCATAAATAAAAATAGAATAGAATGTGTGAAATGAATGACTTTATAAGCCACCCAAATTCAATTGCTCGTTTCTCCTCTATTATGTAAAGTGTATTGCGTATTATTCTATTCGGTAGGGTTATACCTATATCAAAAGTGTCAAAACTAGAAATTCTAACCTCATCAATATTTCGTGCTGTTTGTTTTTGAGATTTGCTTGTGTTTTGATAAATTAAACAAACATAACGCTGCTCGCTTAGGTAAACGGAACCTTTTAATGAAATCTATGTTATCGTAGTCATCAAAATAATTATTTCGTTCTAGTATCCATCTTGGTCGCCTTGGTAAATATTCGTCATCACTGTCAGAATCCTCAATTAATGCTCTCAAACGATCTACCATTTTTAGACAATACACAGGCTCATCTAAACTATTTTCACTTTTCACAAAAACAATACCTATTAATAGGTAGGTACTAATATTTTTATGCCAGCGCGCCAGTTAGCGAATCAGCTGTAAAAATAATGACACTTGGATGCCATATTGAACTTATCCTAGTATAAGCTCGCTGTTCCTTGAAAATCGGTGGAGTAGAGATTTACTCCAGCATAAACGTTTACTCTTGGAGTAAGTCTATGGTGAAACATAAAAACATGTTATAATAGGAGTAACTGCTCGTATACTCTCGAGTAAGATTTACTCTTGTTTGGTGAAATCAACCCTTAAAAGCGTAGTTTCTGCCGACCGTATTAGACCCTGGATAAATGTGCATTCCCCTGACCATAAAATATCATCAAATGATATTAGTTCATCTTCTAGTGCTGAAAGTAACAATGATAACGATAAATCATGCCCGAGCGAATCTGAGATCAATGAATAGCCAAATGTAATGATTTTTTTTTGTAACAAGTTGAATAATTTAACTAAAATCTGAATTGTAAAATCGTGCGTCAGGATATCGCACGATGTCGGATGGCCGAATGTAATGATTATTGTAAAATAATAGTAAATGATTGTACTTTTTTCCACAAGCGACAGATGGCGCTAGTGGGTGCATGAATAAAATACACATATTTTAGTTATTAGTTCTAGTTAAATATAGGTTTTAAGTTTGTATCTATTTTACAATTACTAAATCATTATTATTTAAATTAAAACATGTATTTACTGTTAATTTTAAGCCTTATTGTATTTTAGTAAATCAATTGAGCAAACGTACTGTGTACTTTGCTCTGATTGGTCGAATAGCATGCTGAGTGTTGACCCACTCTTAGAGTGGGGAACATTCAGCTTGTGGTTGACATTTTGGACAGAGTCAGTCTATCTTGAGGCGTTGAACAGTAAACATAGCTTGTGAACACGTATCTGTGTTGTACTATTTTTTACTAAATTGGTGATTGTGATAGAATTGATTAAACACATAACTTTTGAATACTAGAGTGTTTGATTTCTTAATACTACTTAGATTGATTTGAATTATTTTCTACAACAATATTTGATAAATAATTTCGAACCCAAGTTGGCACTTGTGTAAATTATTTCATCACCAATACTTTCAAAACATCATCTGCATCATCTTTCTCGCCTTTTCCCCTTTATTGGGGTCGGCTTCCAGTATTACCGGATGCAGGTAAACACCAGTATTTTACACTAGCAGTTCCCCCACGACTTCGTCCGCGAAAATTGTGATAGCTTGGCTAATTCGCATGATATCAATATAATTTATAGCCTGTGTTACTCGGTAAAGATTTAGCTTTTTAATGGTGAAAGAATTTTTAAAATCGTTTGAGTAGTTCTTGAGTTAAATCGTAACAAACAAACGAACAAACAAAAAATCAAATCTTTTCAACCGACTTCCAAAAAAAGGAGGTTCTCAATTCGACTGTATTTTTTTTTTTTTTTTTTTTTTTTTTGTGTTTGTTACCTCAGAACTTTCGACTGGGTGAACCGATTTTGACAATTCTTTTTTTATTTGACAGCTGGTGCTTCCCGTGTGGTCCCATTTAAATTTTGTGAACATCTGATGCTGATCTTCGGAGATATACAATGGAACTCTTCAAAAATAGACGGCAAATGTGCCGTGAATGTTGCAATCGCCTGGATGTTTATTGTTTATACAACATCATGACGTAGCATCACGCCTGTATGCTCTGAGGGGGTATGCAGATGTATACAATACACCGAGATTTCGACAGTTAGGTATGCTAAGTTGGCGCGATCGTTCAGCACGCGACTCAAATAACTTAACATCACACCTGTATGGTCTGAGGGGGTACGCAGATGTGTACAATACACCCAGATTTCAACAGTTCGTTCGTGTTCCGTGCACGCCTCAAAGAGATGTCAGCAAAAGGGACTGTTCTAAAGAGATACTGCGGCCCTGGAACACAAAGGGCTAAGAAAGAACTTGGATGGGTTTTAGTCAGTAAAAGTCTGACACTCCCTTCCGCTCCGCCCAGAGCGATAATTTGATGATTTCCCATCCGAAAAAAAAAGGTATGTTAAGTTCCATATATTGGGGATACGCCTATTACCATCACATGTATTGTTAACAATGCCAAATAAATTCATGGCAAATATTTGGGAACAACTAAAAATGGAAAAATAAAAAACTTTTTTGCAAAAAATAAAACCGACTTCAAAAAACACAAAAAAGTGAAAAATAACTTTAGCTTCAGAAGTCGGTGACAAAAAAACGAAATCAATTAAACATGAGACACCGACTTCTGAAGCTAAAGTTATTTTTCACTTTTTTGTGTTTTTTGAAGTCGGTTTTATTTTTTGCAAAAAAGTTTTTATAATATTAAGTTTAGATACTATAGATGGAGCCAGTCGCTCCATCTATAGTATCTAAACTAATATCACTCATCTAACCTCCACAACCCAGGGAGTACCTACTAGGTAATACTGGTCCTCTTGGTAAGACTGGTTGTCAGACTTTCGGGCCACTGAGTACCTGACTACCTGTAACGACTGTCAAAGCTCTGCAAATGATAGCCAGGACCAACGGCACTAACGTGTGTTCTGTGGCACGGAAGGGACTCGATAATTATGTAATGAGTGGTCACCCATCCACAGACCAACCTTGGCAAGTGCGGCTTAACCTTTATTTACCACTATTCTACTATTCTAACGTTGATCGAAAACATTCGGAATGAAACATTTGGAGACACGTGGCACCCAACTAACATCAGGCCTCCGGGGTGGATTATAGTCGATCCCTTTTTTCAGAAAGGAGATATTTGGTTCAGGAGTAAGTACAATAGGTATAGTGTCATAACATGAATGATGTAACCAAGATTTTGTAACAACATTTTGATTTAAAAGAGTGTCCATGGAATTTTCTTGCCCGTTCTTCTCCATAGAGATCTACGCTAGGGAATGGGCAACTACAGTACTTTCACAGTTTTTATGTCTTGTGACTGGGACTGTAGCTACATTTAATTTTCATCTTTGTTTCGACAATTCAAAAGTGCCTGTAACTGGCCTACTTGAAATAAATGCTTCGATTTTGAGTGTATTCACGGAAACGAGTTAGTATAGCGCCTTCTCTATCACACATTATCATACAAATGACAAAGACAAAAAAACCTTTTTTAAAACTGATAACACTAGAACATGGACTGAGCTTTTTTTCTTGTATTTTAACTTCGGTAACATAAATATCTAATGCACTGTTTCAGACTTTCACGGTTTTTCACTACACGTACTTACGGGATAAGAAAATCACGGATATTATCCTATAAGTACTCGTATAAATATTTGAGTAAAATAAATCTTTAAAACAGACAGGTTTTTATAGAAGAGGTAAACATGGACATAAATCATCTATTTGCATATAAATCATATTGTAAACTGATGTTAAAAAAAAAAACCGGCCAAGTGCGAGTCGGACTCGCGCACGAAGGGTTCCGTACCATTATCTATACATTAGACAAAACGGCAAAAAAAATCACGTTTGTTGTATGGGAGCCCCCTTTAAATATTAATTTTATTATGTTTTTAGTATTTGTTGTTATAGCGGCAACAGAAATACATCATCTGTGAAAATTTCAACTGTCTAGCTGTCACGGTTCATGAGATACAGCCTGGTGACAGACAGACGGACAGACGGACAGACAGCGAAGTCTTAGTAATAGGGTTCCGTTTTTACCCTTTGGGTACGGAACCCTAAAAAATGATTCAAACGTGTTTATCTGAGATAAAACATATAATGCAAAATGATAAGGTTTAACAAAATGTTACAAGGTATCAACACTTTATAGCCATAAGTTCTGTTAGTAATCAAGACTTTGGATTCTGTCAAGCTAAGCAAGTACCTAGTGACGCATTTAGCATTCATAAATATCAAATATCCACAGACTTAGGTATACAAAAACCGGTGTAAACAACCTCATCACGAAACCGTCAACCAAGCATTCTGTACATCAAACTAAGTAACTTTACGCAAAGATTTATTGCTGGGAAACGACTTTTTTTTGTTTGGATGAAAAATCCTGTTTTATGATAGAACTCAATGTAACGCACTCAAAACATTGTGTTGATGGATGGATTGAATAGTAGGGTCGTGGAGGTGTTTAAAGTAAAAAATAAAAATCTTACTTATGGAACGAGACTTGTGACTTAGGCTTTCTGATTTCCTGCTATCATAGATCTGCTAAGCGCGTATCAATAATCAGAACTAAAACCACTATGTTGTTTTTTCTTCACTGGCTTTTATTTAAGGCCCTTCTAACCCTAAAATTAGCAACTCTATTTGTGTGGTTCAAACTTCGTTTGAAATACTGTAAGAATAAAGTTCTAATCAGCTTGCACTACAAAGCGGTTGTTACGTCAGTCACTGCGGCCGAATAGTGCGAAATGAGTGTTTTTTTTGCGATTTACAAAAAATCTATTGAATGGACTAAAAAAAGTAAAACACATAAGACCTGCTTTATAGTTAGTTCAATTAGTATGCAAAGTTTCATGATCTAATTTGAAGTACTTTTTGAATACCAGCGGTTTATTGTTCGATTTGGAGGTAACTTTGGATTTTTTTTCTATCGAGAAAAGTTTATGGAATCGTGTTTTCGTCACACATAGGACTTATCATTAATCCTCAACTTTACCATATATTTATTTCAAAATTAATGCTGCAGTATTTTAGGCATAACGGAGGATCATGCTAAGCCATTTGAGGGATATATAGCCCTTAAGTAACTAGCAATGTTCGTATGTTTTTTAAGGTCAAATCTTGCAACTGAATTTTGAAACAGATATTCCCAATCGATTGAGTAAAATTTTGCATCCATATTTTATTTTGATGACAATGCATAGTTAGCAATGGGACGTCATTCTAAATCCAATATGGTGGACTCCCAAAGATGACGGACTAGTTATTTTGTATGCACCCCCATGACATGAGTATCAATAAGGTAGATGACACCAATAAAACAGTAATTCCAAGACACCAATCTCTAAAAAAAAACACTTTATTTTGGGCCTGAACACCCGATTTATTTTCAATTAATTGCAAATTCGATTGCTTTGAAATCAATAAATAATTGAGTCATTGTGTTGACTAAACAGTGACGTCACAGTTTGCTATTGCCATACAAAATCTAAGAGAGAACCGCGTTTTGACAGCTCTTAAAAGTATCTCAATTGATCAGTGTGTCATCTACCCCATTAAAAGGGTTTGGGGGTATGAAGAACAGGGTGTAACGCTCTTCATCCCCCGTAGAAAAGGGAGGATCCTCCGACCAGACGGGTGTTATGTCTGGTGGGCTACTGCCCGACAGTTGTTGTAGGGTTCTCGTAAATAATCTTAAGTCGCGGATAAAGTTGCTTGCGCGATGTAGGATTCTGACGGGTGTCGCGGTTAGTTCATCATCCTTCATCATCATAGATGGCGCTGTAGTACTTTTTGTCCAATGTGGCGTAGTACTTTTTGTAGTGCCGATACAAGGGTTTGCAAAAAAATAATTGTCATTCAGGGACTGGGTAGTCAACTTTATAAAATGTTCAATGGTTGGAATGCCCCAGTGTCAAAATGTACATAATTATATTCATAGTCACAATGTTTTAGCCAACAGCGCCCTGACAGTGACAATGTCAATTGAGTGCACCATACGCATCAAATATAAATATCTTGGTATTACTTTAGTCTCCGCTAGATAAGTAAGAATTAAAGGTCATTAACCCGCATACATTTATTCAAATACATAATTCCAAAAACAGAAATAATGACATAAACTTGTCCCGAAACGACCTTTATCGTGATCCTTGACTTTTTTCTAGTAATAAAAACGATTCATAATGTATTGTTGGGGTACTTATGCAGAGAAATTAAGGAAAGAGCAATGACCTTTAATTCTTACTTATCTGGCGGAGACTATAGCACTTCGCCCGCGACTTAGTCCGCAAAAATTGTGATAGTTCGTCTAATATACATCATATAAATATAATTTATAGCCTATTAGCACCCGCGAATAATGTAGCATTATCATTCGTTCCGGAGATTACCCCCTACATACAAACTTGCCTCTTTATTATAATGTACTAGCGGACGTCACGCGGTTTCACCCGCGTAGTTCCCGTTCCAGTGGTTTTCCCGTCCCTTCGCAGTAGTTTTTGAATTTATTCATTACAAACATACACACAAAAATACAAATCTTTCCTCTTTATAATGTTAGTGTAGAAGTATAATAAAAATAAAATAAAAATAGCCTTTATTCCCTATAATTTACAATATTCTATGTTTAAAATAGCTTAACCTATTAAGGGGTCATCCATCTCTGGATAAAGGCCTCCCGCATCTGCTTCCATCTGTATCTATCTTGGGCCGTGCTGGTCCACTGTATCCCTGCCAGTGCGACGATATCGTCTCGCCATCGTTGCAATGGTCTGCCGCGGCGCCTGTTTCCGTTTCGTGGATACTAGTGCAGGACGCGCTCGCTCCACCTCGGCTGCCCCATGACAAAACACAGTAAGTTGTTTTTTTGCCAAATTTCAACTTTTTGCACAGATCGACTTACTTTTTTATGGCGAGTCTGGGAAAAAATCAAAAAAAATATTCAACCAATATTAACAAAGTTAGACTACTGAAAAAACAAAGTAAATTGGCATTTTTGGTAAATTCGTGTGTCTTGCTCATAAAAAAACACAGTACTTGAACCAAAACAAAGTATTCTCGGCGTATGTACTTTGTTATGAGAGTGAAGAAGCATTTACTTGGTTTTGAAATAGATTTTTTGTGTATTTTTTAAACCACAACATTAATTTCAAAACGAAGTAATAGATTCAACCGCTACAAAACAAAGTAACAAATAGGGTTACACTGCGTTTTGAAATGGGATCGCGAATTACTCTGTTTTGGATCGCTACTTGAAAGAATAAATTCAATAAATTATTCGTTATCACAAGGAAGTAAATGCAATAACCATCACCCATAATAAATTACTAAAATGATAATTTATACGCTTCGTCTATGGCGTGGTAAATGAGCCTACTTTTTTTGACTTAGTTTTGATATCAAATCCGCACAGGCAATTTAGGTTCTAGAAAGATAGTTCAATTGCACTTAAGTACATTGTAAATGTTTTTAAGTACCTACTTATGAACATTATGTCATAAACTTCATTTATTTACCTGCATAGGTACCTACCTATGTAGGTGAATAAATAAAATTTCAGTAATTGTTAGCCTTTTGTTCCCACGCTAAAACGCAAAATGCAATAGAATCAACAAAAGGCGGAACCTTTTTAGGTTCCGCCTTTTGTTGATTCTATTGCATTTCCGTTGTAAAATAAATTACGTAGTTTATACAATCGTTTGTAGAAATATTAGTTTACTATACGCTATAAGTCATTATCGCCGCCAAAATGCACCTCTAACTACTAGTACTTACCACGTACTTTAACAATAAAAGACATGTTCGATGATTTTAACAGTAAACATCCAGGTGTCTGTGGCGTAGAAACGTACAGAAAAATACTTAAAAATATGCATATTTATTTAAAATGCCAAAAAGTGACGAATGGGTTGACTGTATTCAATATGAACAATATCAATGAATCCAGATTTTCAGGAAAACTGTGATTTAAGGAAGAAAATAGAAGATCATAAAAAGAAAGCTGAAGAAGCTACAACTGAGTGCAACAAAGATAAACTTAAAGAAGACTCTGTCGATACTTTGATAGTGTCAATGGATCTTCAAAAAGTCATGTTATTACCGATGATGCCCTCGGTAAAAACTGCTTTTTTACAGGTCGACTAGTTCTCTTTAATTTAACATTTGCTCCACTGAAGAGTGCAAAAAAACGCAGTCTAAGAGCTACTGTGTTCTCTGGCATGAAGCAATGGCTGCCAGGGAAGCGTCTCCTTATATACTTTCATCAATGAGCATCGTGATATCAAGCATTTTATATTTTGGGCTGATAACTGTACAGCCCAAACTAAAAATTACATTTTATTCACAACGTTGACAACAATTGTTAATCTACCTAACGGACCTGAAACAATTACAGTTAAGTATTTAACCAAGGGTCATACGCATATGACCGCTGATGGTGTTCACAGAATCATTGAAAATCATCTTAGAAAAATAATCAATGTATACGACTTTGATGACATGAAAGAGGCAATTAAAAATTCTCCTCAAAACTTAAATCAAGCGTCAATTACCCAGAATCAAGTATTTTAATAAAAAAAGGAAGAAATTAATGATTTGAAATCATCATAATAAATAAAAAGGGCAAAAACCAAAACTAAGTAATCAGACATACTTTTTAAATATCTCACATTTTAAAGCCATAATTGAGAAAATAGTGCTTGTTCCGCTGGTATCAAAACAAAGTATGGTTATAACTTACCAAAATAAAGTATTTGTATATATACTGATTTTTGCATGTGTTTTGAGGTGATTTTTTGGGAATTACAGATTTGAAGCCCCATTTCAAAACAAAGTATAGACAAAATCTGTTACCAAAACAAAGTAATTAGACCAAACAATGCTTTTTCTGTGTTCTCTTAACAGCATTGCATTACTTATAGCATTTGGATAAATATTCTAAAAATAGGCCATATTTTCGTCTCCTAGAATAACTAACATCTATATATCTTACTCTTTATATGAAACCGGACTGATACAAAACACATTTTTGTCTGTACTGAAAAGTTCACGAAAAGTAGTTACTGTGTTTTGCCATGGGGCAGCCGACCTGTTGTCTGTGGTCCTCGCGATGTGGCCTGCCCAATTCCACTTCAGCTTCTCGGCCATACACAAAGCATCAGTGACTTTGGTCTTCGCTCTGATGTCGCTGCTCTTTATGCGGTCGCTTATTTTTAGGCCAAGTATGCTTGTCCGTAGAAGTATAGATAAACGTAAATCTTCTTTTTCATATCATCAGAACAGCTGCTGAAAGTTTTGATATAAAGGCAATTAAGTGCACAAACCTCATGTATAGCCTCAAAATTCCCTATATCACTTGCAGTAATAATCGGTACCTTTATTTATGTGTAAATGGTAGTCGAAAGGTACTTACTATTGCTCTAACAACTGGTACAAAAATAACAGTAGTTGTGGTTAAAACACAGAGTTTCTGAGAAAATGCGTCTGCTATAAGAACAGACATCTGGTTAACGTGTATAGCATACCTACCTCATACGCCCACTATTATTGTGTTGCTAAATTAAATTATGATAATTATTGATTTATTTAAAATTGCTTTTTTCCTGTATACCTACTTACTCTTTCAACGGCATACTGTATTTTTACCAATTTCTACTTTCGTGGAAATTATACAAGGTGTCGCTTTGCATCCTGGTAAAATTTAAGGAGGTATTACTAATGATTCTCGACCCGAATCGACACTAAAATGGGTAGTTTTTAGGGTTCCGTACCCAAAGGGTAAAAACGGAACCCTATTACTAAGACTTCGCTGTCTGTCCGTCTGTCCGTCTGTCTGTCACCAGGCTGTATCTCATGAACCGTGACAGCTAGACAGTTGAAATTTTCACAGATGATGTATTTCTGTTGCCGCTATAACAACAAATACTAAAAACATAATAAAATTAATATTTAAAGGGGGCTCCCATACAACAAACGTGATTTTTTTTGCCGTTTTGTCTAATGTATAGATAATGGTACGGAACCCTTCGTGCGCGAGTCCGACTCGCACTTGGCCGGTTTTTTTTCTTATTTACGAAAACCGGTAAGTGTAAACCACCCGTATTAGAACGCAGCCCGTCTGTAACTGGCCCTATAACCGAGCCTTACACACACAAATAAACACACACAGAGACATGTCGTGCGATGGATTCTTCTATTACATTCGTGTTATTCTGAAATACTGCCAAATTTAAACAATTTAAAATACAGCTTTATTAATTATTTGACCAGGTATCGTAATTTAAATTGATTATTTGTCTTTTGTGACAAGCTTCTGAATTTTGACTAGGATGCAAAACTACACCTTGTAGATTAAATTAATCGTGATTTTTTTTGCACTTAGTTTTTTTTTTACTGTAGCTTTTTATTAATTAACTGCCACTAAGTAAGTAACGAAAAAAGAAAAACAAAATCAAAATCATCAAAATCATGTAATAATTAATTAATAATTAATGTGTATAATGTTTTTTTTTTTTTTTAATGAATTCTGAATAAATCAAACGTTACTTCTTGTCAGTGGCGTAAGTTCCTGAAAAAAGCGAGTTCATTAACTTACAAACACAAGTTTTTATCGTATACGTAATTAAAGTAATTACCAACATTTTAATTAAGAACATCCGACGAGTTATTTTTGTTTTTACAATTATCACGCTGTTGCATTTGGGCACAAAGTCCCGCAGACATCGCGTGACCTTTCTACATTGTACGTGATAAGGGTATTTGAATTAATATAATTTATTTATGTTTGTTTAAATTCACGGGTGGTTTATGTATGGTTTGTTTTGGAAATACCTGCTGATTTTTCGGTGGAGAAATAATCGCAAGGGAACGTAGTACACGGATAAAAATTATCCTAAATATGTCGTAACCCACTGGGCTAGGACATATTTAGGATATTTTTTTAATTAAAACCGGCAGGTACCTATTTCCAAAACAAACCATACATCCATTATCTACATATCATTATGTGCCTTTTATTGAAAAAAGTAGAAAAAAAAAAGCCGTATGTTCACTTACAATTTTATCTGGCGGGGGATTTTAACCACACAGAGCGTCTGACAAGGTGAATCATAATGCCATCCCTTGTAAAATATAAAAAACCGGCCAAGAGCGTGGCCACGCGGCCACGAGGCCACGCTCAGTGTAGGGTTCCGTAGTTTCCCGTCCGTCACAATAAGTGTTCCCACTTATGAGTTTAAAGGTGGTATCCATTATGTAAAAATGCTTGCTTATACGAATATACTACAAACTTAGTCCAGAAATTATTTTGTACAACTTTTTGTCTTTTTTGTACAAAAACTGTTGTTTCCATCAAGTTCAAAATGATTTTCCTAGAAAGTCCTTATAAAGTTCTACTTTTCAGATTTTTTTCATATTTTCTAAACTTATGGTTCAAAAGTTAGAGGGGGGGGACACATTGTTTTTTACTTTTGGAGCGATTATTTCCGAAATTATTGACATTATCAAAAAATGATTTAAGGAAACCCCTATTCATTTTTAAATACCTTTCCAACAATATATCACACGTTAGGGTTGAATTAAAAAAAAAATCACTTCCTACTTTACATATAGGGGGCTACCCTAATAAAACATTTTTTTCCAATTTTTATTTTACCACTTTGTCGGCGTGATTGATATACATATTGGTACCAAATTTCAGCTTTCTAGTGCTAACGGTCACAGAGATTAAGCGAGGACGGACGGACGGACAGACATGGCGAAACTATAAGGGTTCCTAGTTGACTACGGAACCCTAAAAATCACCCTTTGTAGTGTGACGTAACTTAGCTAGTCAGCACAACTTCGTTACCTGATACCTGCAAAAGCAAACACTACCGACTTTTCATAATAGAACACGTTCAGTTTTTAGGGTTCCGTACCCAAAGGGTAAAAACGGAACCCTATTACTAAGACTTCGCTGTCTGTCCGTCTGTCCGTCTGTCCATCTGTCCGTCTGTCTGTCACCAGGCTGTATCTCATGAACCGTGACAGCTAGGCAGTTGAAATGTTCACAGATGATGTATTTCTGTTGCCGCTATAAGAACAGAATAAAATTAATATTTAAGGGGGGCTCCCATACAACAAACGTGATTTTTTTGCCGTTTTGTCTAATGTATAGATAATGGTAGGTACGGGACCCTTCGTGCGCGAGTCCGACTCGCACTTGGCCGGTTTTTATAAAATGACTTGGGTCTGGCGGTCACGGATCTCCCTCTCTTATCGATAACGCGGAAACGCAATTAGTCAACTGATTGGTATAGAAACATTGTAAATAAGAACACCGCTTCTCCCGACCCAGTAATCGATGCCAAACGTTAAAAACTTGAAGCTAAATACTCTTCATAAACAATTTTAATTGCACTTTAATAACTCAGCCACGACGCGACAATTCAACATAAAGTAATTATTTAAACATTATGACGCAGTGCAATTACAACGTATTTTTGCACATTTGTATATCTTTATTTTTGTGAAGGGCAAAACAACAAATAATAATGATTATGTAATAATAATGATTATGTACCTAAGTATTCAAAACTGTTTGGTCTAATTACACACTATCAGCGTATGTATTTTATTTCTCGCCTACCATTGAAATGAAACATAATAAATAATCCAGTAATTTCCCTTGAAATATATCGTGACGTTGATAACAATAATAAACGACATAAATTATTGTATGAGTACCAGCTGCGTATGTAATAATATATGCGAATACATAGATAGACTGCGTTGTTAACTATAGTATACAATGTACTGTAATGGAATCTATTCTATGCCTAAGGCACCATCTAGTCATCTAGTACTGGATTATTATCTATCTCAATACTAAAGAGGAAAGATTCTTTTGTTTGTTTGTTTGTACCGAATAAGTTCCCGAAACTACTGGAGCAATTTTAACCATTTTGTCACCAATAAAAAGCTCAATTATCAGGAAATAACATAGGCTTTATTATGCAGTATATTTATTTCATAAAAATTAGCTGAGCTATAACAATTTTTGCGGGCGAAGTCACGAGCAAAATTCTGGTTATGAATATGGGGAGCAGCATCTTCTAATCGAAAGGGTGTAAAACACCTCTTAACGAAGCCGAAAGGCACTTGTTCTCCCCGTCATTGCGATCATTTTTTTGTTCTACACCATACCTGGGAACCTTCTAGTTACGGAGATATTGGGGGTCAAAGTTCCAACTTTTTGACAAGTTTTTTTTTAAAATACAAGTTTTTAATGTAAGGTTTTTAAACAGCTCCACGACCCCTGTACTATTCAATTCAGACATCAGCACAATGTTTTGAGTGCGTTACATCGAGTTCTACCACAAAACATGATTTTTAACCCCAAAAAAAAGTCGTTTCCCTAGCAATAATTTTTGCGTAAAGTTACTTAGTTTGATGTACAGAATGCTTGGTTGACGGCTTCGTGATGAGGTCTTTTACACCCTGTATACTTGGAAAATAGTTTATTCTGACTGACTATCAACTCACAGCTCAAACAAACCACAGGACAGATTGGGTCATTATTTTGACATTCAGATAGCTATTAAGACGTTGGCGTCCGTTAAGAAAGAATTTTAGAAAGTTGTGTGGAAATCTGCCATCGGGCCCCTTGTCCGCTTTAGGACAGATTCGCCTTAAGACAGATTCGGTTAGCGACAGATTTGCTTTACGACAGATTCGCATTACGGCAGAAAATATACAGTCTGGTTAAAATGGTCAAGCATAAAAAAACTCTTTTTGTTTGTCAATATCATGTGAATGGCCACTCATAATTATGTCATGATATATTTTTATTATATGAAATTGTCAGTAGGTACCTACTACAATAGATTTTTTGTTGATTTGTTTTTTTTTTCAGGCTGAACAGAAAATAAAAAGGTATGTAGGTATCGTAAGATAACAAATAAATAGCATTTTTGTTTATTGTTTTATTAATAAGTACCTACTGTGAACTACTCGATATAGATAATGGACTTCACTGTACTTCTGCCGTAATGCGAATCTGTCGTAAAGCAAATCTGTCGTTAACCGAATCTGTCCTAAGGCGAATCTGTCCTAAAGCGAACAAGGGCATGCGAAGGTCGGCTAAACCAACCAACCAAACCAACCGTTAAACCAACCAAATCACACCAACCGGCAAACCAATATCAGATTGGTTCTGGCCAGAGTTTTTAGTAATTCAGTCATTTAGTATTTGTTGTTATAGCGGCAACAGAAATACATCATCTGTGAAAATTTCAACTGTCTAGCTGTCACGGTTCATGAGATACAGCCTGGTGACAGACAGACGGACAGACGGACAGACAGCGAAGTCTTCGTAATAGGGTTCCGTTTTTACCCTTTGGGTACGGAACCCTAAAAAAGATCTGCAGAAAGTGCTGAAACCCTTTCGCGAGAATCCATTAAGTAACTAAATTGGCCCCTGTTTAAATTCATCTTTTCCCTAAAAGATCTCTTATCAGTCAACAGATACTACACACACAGGTACTTCAAAATTACACGGAGTCATTGCCATCCACCATATCTATAGTCTGCGCCAGATAAGTAGGAAATAAAGGTCATTAACCCGCATACATTTATTCAAACACATAATACCGAAAACAGAAATAATGACACAAACTTGTCCCGCAACTACCTTTATCGTGATCCTTGATTTTTTCTAGTAATAAAAATCGATTCATAATGTATTGTCGGGGGTATGCAGAGAAATTAAGGAAAGAGCAATGACCTTTAATTCCTACTTATCTATACAGTTATCTATATACTTGTATAAAGACGCAGACGCAGATCTAAAATATTTACAAGTGACCCCATTAATTTTAAAAAGTGCTCAGATAAGAAAGAAGTTAGTGTATTTAGGTTACTCACCGACCTCACATTATTCTAACGCACTGTTTGTTATGATAACAACATTGATAAGTCACCAGTCAGCGACCGCTATATAAGGATGCATAATGGACCTTGCATGTGACAAGCCAGCCACACTATTCCCAGACCACTGCAACTCCTGAAAGCCAGTATGAACAGTGGCAACCACTAAAAAGCGTAGAGACAACGAAGCTTGACGAAGTCCCAGAGAAACAATTTTAACTGTCTTGAATCCCACAACGTAATTAATCAGAAAAGAATAGTATAGGAGTAGGTAAAACCATAATTATTACCTCGCAAGTGAGTCTTCCTATTTAGACTAAAATGATGTTTCATATAATTCCTTCTCCTTGCATCAGCCACGCGGATTCACCCACGATTAGTTCGGTAAACTTCGGTAACTGTCCCACGAAATCCAAATTTCATCCAACTCAGATCAGTAGTTTTTACATGAAAGAGTAACAAACATCCACTCATCCTCACCAGATTTCGCATTTATTTGGTACTAGCGGACATCACGCGGTTTCACCCACGTAGCACCCGTTCCCGTGAGAGTACGGGGATAAAATATAGCCTATGTTACTTAGGGTGAATGTAGCTTTCTAATGGCGAAAGAATTTTTGAAATCGGCGCAGTCGTTTTTGAGCTTATTCATTACAAACATATAAATATTTCCTTTTAATAATATTAGTGTAGATTAAGATGTCTCCAATAACGCGCTATGATTTTGCCAAATTATACTAACCTTATCAAAAATCACGTTTTAAATTATCTTATCTGATTCTTGATTCCGTGTCTACTACGTGTAAAATAGGTACACAAATACAAAATATTACAATCACAATTCCTAATTTCATTGTGACGACAATAGCGTGTCGAGAAATCGATCAGAATAAATTATGTATGAAGTACCTGTTATGGGGATTTTCCGAGGTTAATGCTAAGTGGTATGGTGGATCGATTCACATAGAAAGAATACTTTTGTAAAACACAGTAATAATCTTAATACATAAAAGCCACGTGTCGCAGTGTTCGTGCTCTGTCACGCAAAAACTGCTGAACGAATTTGTATGAAATTTTACACACGAATAGGATACTTTCAGTTTGATCACTTGGGACAATACCGAACTCCACGATGTCCCGTTCAAAGGCTTATCTGCTATAAAATTATATGATTCCAACGTTTTATGATTTATAACTAACACCTTTTCAAGGTTACAATACCTATCTAGGTAACTAACTTTATATCTACATTCTAATATTATTTACATGGGTATTATTGAAGTTTCTTTTACAGATCATAAAAGCAAGGGCTCTCGCTAGCCTCTCGCTAGCCTCTCGCTAGCCTGTCGCTAGCCTCTCGCTAGTTTCTCGCTAGCCTCTCGCTAGCCTCTTGCTAGCCTCTCGCTAGCCTCTCGCTAGCCTCTCGCTAGCCTCTCGCTAGCCTCTCTCTGCCTCGTTAGTCTATTAGTGATTGCAAGCGCAACTGCTTAGCATGAAGTCCTGGGTTCGATGCCCAGGTCGGGGAAAGTGTTATTAAAGTGGCTTTTCCATCAGGAATTTCTCAGTAGCAACGTTGTCTAGATTTGTGCTCGATTGATGGCAATAGGCTCACCCCCTATTACATGCAACTTAAAAATATAACTGACGAAACGTGGGTGTACTATTAGGTACACCTCTGCCCAACTCTTCGGGGATTACAGGCGTGATGTTATGTTACCAAGTGAGATGCATCGCATCGCAATTCACTTTCCATTCATTCCCCCCTCCTAAAGAATGAACTAGTCTACACCAATATGATAAAGAGGAAAGATTTGTATTTTTGAGTGTGTATGTTTGTAATGAATAAACTCAAAAACTACTGCGCCGATTTCAAAAATTCTTTCACCATTAGAAAGCTACATTCACCTTGAGTAACATAGGCTTTATTTTATCCCCGTATGGAGATACGGGGATAAAATAAAGCCTATGTTACTCAAGGTGAATGTAGCGTAGCCACGGGAACGGGAACTACGCCGGTGAAACCGCGTGACGTCCGCTAGTAGTCAATAATTAGATTAATCTTTGACTAGTTTTTATGACTAACTGACGCAGTTGCCGGTTCCTTGATCTCGGATGACTATGTGCTTGCAAAATATGTTAATGTAAGTGCCTATCAGTGTTACCAGATAAAATAATTAAACTACCGTGTCAGCTAGCTAAAATTACCGTGTTTTGAGTCTAATTACCCTAGATTTAAAAAAAAATAGTGTGAATTACCGTGTTAGTGGAAAACAAAATAAAAAGTTTTTTGTATGCTTTATTAGAAATAATCAATCAGTCTTCCAGAAGTTCCATTAATTTGTTGCTCATAAATCATAAATAAGTATCCGTCTCGTAACTATCACTGTCACTATCATCGCTGCGCACTATGAGCTCGTACTTTACTTTAATTCGAAGATAAAATTTTACACACCAAAACACCACTAAATAGCAAACAACTATGCAAAGCAAATGACATTCTTTCTATCCATTCACTACTACTACTATGCTACTTATTTTAATATTAGTTAGTTGAAAGAAAAAAACCCCAAAAGAAAAACTTCTTTACTTACTTTGTCGGATTACACTACCTCAAAAGCTATTGAAATGTTTAGAGTTTCCCCCGATGTCAAAGACGAGACGACCAGTGTGGCTGCTTTTTGGAATATAAGTTCCATTTTAAAAGTTTCTTTTTTAAAATCGACTATTTTTACACGGTAATTTAAATACAAAAATACCGTAGAAAATGACACGGTAATAGATCATTACCGTAGACCGTGTTCAGGTCAAAAATACCGTGCATCTACGGTAATTACCGTGTATCTGGTAACACTGGTGCCTATTAAGTTTGTTGTTTTTGATCAATTATGTCTTTGGAGGAACTCGTGGATAAATAATTACAGCCGCTTGGGTCGATCTTAAGGTTAAGCCGCACTTGTGGCGGAACGTGAGAGGGAGAGAACCTCACGTCCCAACCGCCGCGGGATACGTGGCCCCCGGCCACCGTAGGCGCGGGCCTACGGTGGCCGGGTTGGACTGGAAGCTTACCCAATTATAATTGGGGTAAGGCTAGGCAGATGATGTTTTTGAATGTTTTATGATTTAACGTGGGTAATCTGAGAGATTTGTTGTTGTAAAGAGTCAGACAAACTAGTACGGACCAATTGCGCATAGAATTGCGTTACGGACACCGGAAACCGGACACTGACAAATATTTTAATGAAGTAAATACCTATGTAAGACAGTGTATATATAGGTTGTCAGCAACGGGTCTGCAATTTAGGCGGTTTCATCGAACCTTTGAAGTTACTTAGAGCAAACTTGGTCAAACTATGTATAAGTAAGTGCAAGCCAGGAACGGGAACATGTCTAAGCCAAAGATAAAAACCAGCCAAGTGCGAGCCGGACTGCTAGAGAAGGAGGTGGCGGAACGTGAGAGGGAGAGAACCTCTCAACGTCCCGGCCGCCGCGGCAGACGCCCCGGGCTTCCGGGGCCACGTGGCCCCCGGCCACCTTAGGCGCGGGCCTGTGGACGGTGGGCTATGGGCTAGCTCGCCGTCCGTCCGTCTCATGACGACAGGCCGTGTCGACGGCGCGTTCGTGTTCCACGCGCGCCTAAAAGAGAGTCAGCAAAAAGGAAGGGCCGATCCGCAAGGACCGATGTCTGCCGGGGTTGCGGGACTGTTCGAAAGAGATACCTTGGCCCCGGAACAAAAGGGTGATGAAGGAACATGGCTGGGTTTTAGTCAGTAAAAGTCTGACAGTCCCTCCTGCTCCGCCCAGAGCAGGAGGAGTCATTTGATGATTTCCCATCCGAAAAAAAAAACAAAAAATAGGCAACTGACACGGGCGAGGGTCATTCAATTCAGAAAATGGAGTGAAATAAACAACGCCGTCTATCGACCAAAATGTTAAACTGCTAAAGTATTATTACCTATGTTATAATTTTTTTTTAAAGCTGGTCAGTCGATTTAAAAGTTATGACTGTGGTGAGCACATTTTTAGTCATTGGTATCATTTTAGTTCAACAGATGTCGCTGCATGTATGTATCTTACATTTGATGATTAGTTCTTCTTGAAAACTTTAAGTTCATATATCTTTTGATAGCATTAACCGATTTCAATGAAACAAACACTAAATCATACCCCAAGTTACACACAATTTTTATGTATAAACATTGTCAGCATTGAATTCGTAGATTTTACGTGATGTGCGCACAAACAAACAGACAAACAGACAAACAGACAAAAATTTCAAAAATGATGGAAATGGGTTCTGTTACTTATCTTTTTACACGCTGGCTATTTTTTGTTTCAATTTCTTTAATGTACAAAAATGACTTTTCTACAGATTTATTATATGTATAGATTTGTTGTTACAGCGGCAACAGAAATACCTACCTACACATTCTCTGAAAATTTCTACCTATTACGGATCATTAGATAGCAGATGGAGGGACGGACGGACAGCGGAGCCTTAGTACCTAAAAATGATGTAAATTGCTGTTTCTTTGTTAGTAGAAGAATATTTAGAAGAAGAAATGACATACTGGTAGGTACATAGGTACTATTACAGCAAAATAACTGTAATAAGCAGCCGGACGAACCTTGTTTAGTTTTTAGGGTTCCGTACCCAAAGGGTAAAAACGGAACCCTATTACTAAGACTTCGCTGTCTGTCCGTAGGTCTGTCCGTCTGTCCGTCTGTCTGTCACCAGGCTGTATCTCATGAACCGTGACAGCTAGACAGTTGAAATTTTTACAGATGATGTATTTCTGTTGCAGCTATAACAACAAATACTAAAAACAGAATAAAATTAATATTGAAGGGGGGCTCCCATACAACAAACGTGATTTTTTTATAATAATTGGTACGGAACCCTTCGTGCGCGAGTCCGACTCGCACTTGGCCGGTTTTTAAGTCGTTCGTGCTGCGAGTTCCGACTCATCACATTGAGACCTTTCTCAAGGAAGAGTTTTGGCCGAAGGGTGTCATGTATCGGCGATTCCGCGGAAGGCTACGCGACACCACGCAACTCAACATGACGCCGTCTCTTCGTGTACAATAGTTCAATTAGGTTTTTGTGGTTTATATAAATATGTATGTTAGTCTGTAAGGTATATGTGATATGGGTCTTTTGTTACCTGAATTAAATGATATTTATACTAATATTATAAAGAGGAAACCTTTGTATTTTTGTATGTTTGTATTGAATAGGCTCAAAAACTACTGGACCGATTTCAAAATTTCTTTTACCATTACTTAGTGGGATTCTTCCGAATCCGTATAGGCTATATTTTATCACCGTACTCCCACGGGAACGGGAACTACGCGGGTGAAACCGCGTGACGTCCGCTAGTATTATTATAAAAATAGACTAGGTATTAAGTAAATAATATACTATCATGAAATTAAATAGGTAATGTTGTTGACATTTCTGATAAAGTTGTGTAAGTACATAGGTATATTTTGGAGAGGTAAAGTGTGTATGTTTGGATGTAGGCTACCTACTTACTTATAATAATCTTCGGGACTACTGACGATATTCCGAAAATTCTTTCACTAATGGGAAGCTACAATATTCTCAAGTGTTAAAACCTATATTTAAAACGTTCGCATGGGATAATTTCCATTTACAATTACAACGTGAGCAAAGCCGCAGGCAAAACCTAGTAAAATAAATATAAAATTCAGGCGTACGTGTGTTCGTAATTCTTCTCCTTCTTAACGGTTTTGTGTAGGTATGTATTTAGTTAAAACATAATGGTTAAGGCCCTTCTAACCCTAAAATTTGAAAATCTATTTGAGGTGGCCTTCGTTTAAAATACTGTTGGAATAAAGTTTTATTCAGCTTGCACTACAAAGCGGTTGTTACGTCAGTCACTGCGGCCGAATAGTGCCAAATGAGTGTTTTTTTGTGATTTACAAAAAATCTATTGATTGGACTAAAAACATAAAACACATAAGACCTGCTTTATAGTCAGTTCAGTTAGTATGCAAAGTTTCATGATCTAATTTGAAGTACTTTTTGAATACCAGCGGTTTATTGTACGATTTGGAGGTAACTTTGGAATTTTTTTCTATCGAGAAAAGTTTATGGAATCGTGTTTTCGTCACACATTGTACCTAGCATTAATCCTCAACTTTATTACATATTTATTTCAAAATTAATGCTGCAGTATTTTAGGCGTAACGGAGGATCATACTATGCCATTTGACGCATGTTAGGCCTTTATGAACCATCCTGGTGACCATGAGTATGGAATCATCTAGTGGCGATATTGTCGAATTCCACGTGGACGAACTAGTCGGTGAATAGCTAGTGACTTTTATAAAAAATGAGAATTTAGAATAATACCTAAGTACCTATATTTTATAAGGTAATAATAATGAAAGATGAGTAATGATGCTGAGCACTGAGCGCAGTTCTCCTGCAGCCTTCAGCTTTTTGTTGTTTTTTAATGATCTTCCTACCTATTTAAATAGCCTCTTTTTTACAAGCCCGTACGTTTTTCTAATTCGGAAACAAAAAATACATTTATGTAAAAGAGGTACCTATTCTGTTTTTATGTACCGACGTACTTTATCAACTAACTTAATATTGAAAACACTTGAATATTGTTTCACAAAATTCCGTTAAACGCATTGTTATGTATGAATATTTTTAGTTTGTATATACGTTTGTCTATTCGTCCTTTAAATGGCCTTGTCAAAATTAACGACAGTGTGCTACGCTTCTTATTAGTATTATAATACCTAAATATTATACTCTTTGATGCTACGAGCCTACAAGCTGTCCTTAACGTTACCCCAGCAGGATTTTAAATATCTTCGCAACCATAGCAAATACAAATTAAGTTGTACCATTTATTTCAAATTGATTTCTAATTATTTAGATAAGATTTATTTCAAAATATCCATTATAAAACAAAAGATCTGGCTGGAGTAACGTTACTCCAGCCGGAAGTGTTTTTATCAAATAATTAAAAAACTATCAGCTTACCAAATTTAAAAATCTGCTTACCAATTACAGAAGCTGTATTTCTAATTATCTATTGCACTTAGATGACGATTTTCGACAACATCTGGCTGGGGTAACGCACAGGGTTCCTTAATTTTCTTAATAATCGCATTCTTCATTCATTATTCACATATAATTTCTTATCAGCCTAGTTATGTTTTCTTATGTTTTGTAGATTGCTAGAGGCCCCTAATAAGATCATTTATATGTCATCGTAATTCTCATGTCCATGTTTATTTGGGATTGATGCAGCATTTCGTCTTCTTCCATTACAAAAAATATATTGATTTAAAAGAGTGTCCATGGAGTTTCTTGCCCAGTCTTCTCCATAGAGATCTATACGCTTCGAAATGGGAAACTACACTTCTTTCTTAGTTACTAGTATTCTGCCTGCTGGCTCGACGCTTCATCATCATGTTTTTAATTATTGAAAAGTGCATAATCATGTGTTTGAAATAAATGCTTTGAGTTTGAGTTATCATCTCAATAATAGTTACCTCCTTTCTAGCTGTACTGTCTTTCACTCAGTCAAGCCATCAATTTTTTTCACAAGATCATTAATATGCCTAGCCTTTTCCCAATGTTGGGGTCGGCTTCCAGTCTCACCGGATGCAGATGAACACTAGTATTTTACATGGAGCCACTGCCTATCTGACCTCCACAACCCAGTTAGTACTCGGTAATACGATACCCCTCGGTAAAACTATTTGTCAGACTTTCGGGCCACTGATTACCTGTAACGTAGATACGTTACAGGGAAGTCTGACAAAAAGTCTGACGGAAGTCTGATAAATGATCTTGTGAAGAGTCCCAAGACCATTTCTATTGATAATTATCTAATTAGCTATTGAGTATTTTTATTTATAGCTAAACCTAGTTTTTTGTTATAATTAGATCAAATTGGACACCGACTACAAAAACAATTAGATAAAGTCATTCATTTGTCTTAATTAATGTTATTAGGTCAATTTGTAATTGAATTGTCCTGAATCAATGTTGAGTCTATCAACAAATAGGTAACCGAGTACAGACTAGATATTTTGCATACAATACTATCTACTATACTTGGTGCCAGTTAAGATGAGAATAGCGGTCATTAACCCACATAAATTGATTAAACTTCTTAACTTTGAAAACCAACAATAAGTCTGTTCAAGTCTGAAATCGTCATCTATCGTGATCTTCAACATTTTTTGTAATGAAAAACGATACATGGTTTATTTGTTTTGGTTCGTACGAAGAGATATTAGGGAAAGGGCAATGACCGTTATTCTCATCATAACTGGCACCAACTATAGATACTGTATTTTGCATGTGGTGTTTGCCTGTAATTGGTTGTGCAGTTACATTTAAGACACAATTACTTGTATGTTCCTATCTGTATAATATCTGTAACAAGTTTTGGTGAACCTTAATTAAATAAATAAATAAAGTCATTGACCCAGCGAGAATTGCCGCGGCTTACGAAATACAGGTTAATACCCAGGCAGGTTATTCACAAAAAGTATTTCTTTAATTGTACCTGTACCTAACTTATAATTAACACTAAAAACGGGGTATTAACGATGTTATTGTTTTGTAACATGATAATTATACCGTTTTAAGTGTCAGCGGCCATGTCAAATTAAAAAAATAAATTTCGTTAATTAAGTTCATACAGTTGTTTCGATCCAAAAAGCCAATGTAAACCACTGGTCGTTGGTCTTCTCTAGCTCATTCAGTCATCTTCTACAAGGCCTTTGCCCAACAGTGGGATGATGCAGGCTAACTATAATTAATAATTATTTATTTATTAGCATAAAAACAGGTTACAGAAAAATGTGAGACCCTGGCTCCAGAGCTAGGTTAGATACCTGTATTTTAGGAGCAATTGACCAAGTTTTATGTAACAAAAGGTGACAAAATTAAATGACTTGTAATTAAGTTCAATAGTTATAATTTTACATTTAGGTAATTACCTAGGCACTAAAAAAACAATATTTGTACACCAATTTCATTGGTAGGACATAGAGCTCAACTAAAATGAAATGAAATGAAATTTAAAAAAATAATAATAAAAAAATAAATGAAAAAAAATGAATTAAATGAATGAATTATTATTTTTATTAATTTTAAATGTTTTTTTTTTTTTTATATGATTGTATGAATAATACCTATAATGCAAGACCTGTGTTCACAAATAAAGATGATTTGATTTGATTTGACTAAAAATAGAGACTGAGGTTAACTGTATCAGTTTCGGTAAATTCAACACTTATTGCTCTCAAAACGTGAGAAAAAACGAGAAGAAATGTGACATCCACCAACCTGCGCTGGGTCCGCGTGGTGGATGACCCCCACCTCTCACAGAGAGGAGGTCTATGTCCCAGCAGTGGGAAATTTAAGGGTTAATGATTATTTTAAAGCTTAAGCTGAAATAATTGCTTTGGCTAGTTAATGTCATGATAATTAGTACAATGATCAAGCTTGCCGAACGGATTGTTGATTACAGAACTCAATCTCACAATCTGAATTTCATACAATTAGCCATACATTTCTAACATTATTTCATAATACTTACATATTATGTTGTGCCTATTAGTTACACGTGTAGTCTCTGACTCTATGATGACTCCGGAATCGTGACGAATGTTGCTAAATCCAATATCGTGAGTTAGTAGGCAATAGTGTAAAAATCGCGCTACTATAATTGAGCCGTAAAAATAAAAAAAATCAAACGTTTTTCACGTCGTTGCGATCAGTTTTTTGTTCTAGACCATACCTGGGAACCTTCTAGTTACGGAGTTATTGGGGGCCCAAGTTCCAACTTTTTCACAACTTTTTTAATATAATTTCATTTTTATTATTTAATTTTATAATAATTTGTCGTGGACGAAGGTTGCGGGCAACCGCTAAGTCATTATAATCATCAACATAACATTACCCCTGTAATCCATCTAGGGTTAGAGGCGTACTTCTACTAATTGGGGCTGAGCGTATTGTCATCGACCAGGCACAAATCCACAGCTCTCTGACCCTGAATTACAAAGTAGCTATAAATTATGGTACCATGTGACCTAACAAATAGGAATTTTAGGTCTGACGCAAATTAAATTAGTTTAAATGTTATTTTTCCTTTTAGCACAATTAACGTTATGTAAGTACTGAAACAGATATGGTGGCAACGAGCTGGCGCTTTTGATTGCAATTTTACATGTTTAGTACAAAAATAAAGTAAATAATGACAGTATTCCTCATTATTTATGATTTAGACTACAACAAACAAGCAGAATACAGTTTAGCCCAATGACCTCTTTAGAAAAAATCAACAATTACAAGAAAAAAGACACTGATTGCATCACGCCTGTTAGGCTTGGTTTCCACTAAAAAGACACTGATTGCATCACGCCTGTTAGGCTTGGTTTCCACTAAAAAGACACTGATTGCATCACGCCTGTTAGGCTTGGTTTCCACTAAAAAGACACTGATTGCATCACGCCTGTTAGGCTTGGTTTCCACTAAAAAGACACTGATTGCATCACGCCTGTTAGGCTTGGTTTCCACTAAAAAGACACTGATTGCATCACGCCTGTTAGGCTTGGTTTCCACTAAAAAGACACTGATTGCATCACGCCTGTTAGGCTTAGTTTCCACTAAAAAGACACTGATTGCATCACGCCTGTTAGGCTTGGTTTCCACTAAAAAGACACTGATTGCATCACGCCTGTTAGGCTTGGTTTCCACTAAAAAGACACTGATTGCATCACGCCTGTTAGGCTTGGTTTCCACTAAAAAGACACTGATTGCATCACGCCTGTTAGGCTTGGTTTCCACTAAAAAGACACTGATTGCATCACGCCTGTTAGGCTTGGTTTCCACTAAAGCGGTGACGAGCGGAGCGGAGAGGAGAAGTGCAAGTTTCAACCAATCAGAGGACAGACGAAAGACTAGCACCCCTAGCCAAGTTGACAATCTACAATGTTTAACACTAGTAGAAAACTATTCAAATGAATGGGAATGACATCATCTCAACGTTAAATCACGTGATCAACACAAACGAATAGAAAATTCGTAGACAAGTTTACTTCGTTCAAAATGATAGAATAGAATGTTATCGTTTCTACAATGTTGATCGCTAAACTCTTTGGTAGGAACGCTCACCACAGACTAAAGTGTAGGTTTTTTCTACAGACATTAGAGAACGAGCGATCGCCTTAGTCATGTCAACTTGGCTACCAATTTAGTGCTTTCTACAATCGCTTACGCCGAGGCGTTTACGATTGTAGAAAGAGAATCGATACGAAACGTTTGTAACTTGGCTAGGCCTGGATATTGATTTCGACTACATGTGATTGGTGGGTTTCGCACATCTCCTATCCGCTCCGCTGTGGTGGAAACCGGGCCTTATCCTCGTGGGGTAAGGCAGAAGTAGCAGAGTACACCTACATTTCGCCAGTAAAGTTTAAGTTTTATGTAATGGGGCGAGCCTAATGCCATCAACTAGGCACACGAAGTTGCTAATGACAATATCAGCCTTATTCAAACATTTTTTTTAAATAAACTCAATAATAGGTGGTGAATTGACGCACTCAAGTTTAAGTAATACTTACTTTAGTGCGTTAATTTCTTGCTATAGTTGGTGCCAATTAAGATCGCAAAAGCGGTCATTGACCTACCTACATTTATTAAAGTTTGAAATCCAAAAATAAGCCTGTTCTAGTCTTCAGTCGTCATCTATCGTGATCATCAACATTTTTTCTAGTAAAAAACGATACATGGTTCATTTGTTTTGTTTCGTAGGAAAATCCCCCCCCCCGACCCATTAGGGCAATGACCGCTATTGCGATCTTAACTGGCACCAACTATACCTAATAATATTTTCCTTGTAACCTTTGGTTGGTATATAACAGCTTGTCAAATACTCGTATTTGCGGAAAAATATTTACACTGACTACTTTTTATATTTACCTCGACTGTTGATGGTACCTGAGAAAAATGTATAACTTGGTGTTATCGATATTTAGAGGATAAGTCAAAGAAATCTTTGAAAATAATACACGAGTTAGTGGCTCGATTTGGTAAATAGGCTAGTTTCCACCATCAATAAATTGCAAATCTATTTAGTCCGTCGATTTGGGTATTGGAAAATAATGGACACGTATTTTTTGTTTTTGTAAATCAATGAATATTTTTTTGATAATCTAACTGATGGACGAATTAGATTTTTTCAGGACACAAGCCTATTCTAGCACTTTAAAATGTTAAAAAGGTTTCTCAGTCACGAAAGTTAGTTCTTGTTGAGGTTTGTAGGGAAAGTTGTTAGACGATTTAACTCAATCAGAAAGAAAACAATCAATAGAAATATGTAACTGACAGAATATCCGATCACTCCGCCCCGAAGGCCGCTTTCCCACATTGTCGTGACGACGGATAAACGTGTAGTTTTAAGTGTCGTGGCTTGTGTATTTAAATGGAGGTGTTTACATAATATATAGGACGACGCGATTACTGTCGTCCACGACTTTTGCCAACTAAAAACCAACGATAAATTATAGATATACGTCACGACATAGTGGGTACGCGGCCTAACTCGTGTTTCCCTTTGTTTTTTAACTTTGGGTGGTGTTTTGAGGTAAACCGTCGTCCGTTAACCTCAAAACACCACACAAAGTTTAAAAAAAAGAAACGTTAGTGATATATGTGAAATAAATAATAAATAAATCATTTTATTAGGACCAAACATTTTCTACATTTTATGAACCCACCAAACATAAGGGCCGTCATTAAGCACCTAGCTTGTCTGGTCCTAGAATCTTTGACCCAATCGGGTATCAGGAATTTCTCATTGGCATGCAACGCAGAATCTGACTGCTTCCCTTGTACGTGGTTCTTAGCATAAATTGGCGTTTAATGGTACTGTATACTTCGGTACTGTCCTGTTGGTGTCGTGGTCGCAAGCGCACTGCTGACCCTGGGGTCCTTTTTTTCGGATGGGAAATCATCAAATGACTCCTCCCGCTCTGGGCGGAGCAGGAGGGAGTGTCAGACTTTTACTGACTAAAACCCATGTTCCTTCATCGCCCTTTGTGTTCCGGGGCCACGGTATCTCTTTCGAACAGTCCCGCAACCCCGGAGCCTGGGGTCCTGGTTATGATTTCCGGGTCGCGCAAAAAGTGATATTGGGTTTTTGCTATTAGACATTTCACAGTAGTAGCCCGGAGTTTCGAAGTTGGCTGTATGAGACCCCGTGCCTCGAAAAGCACGTTAAGCTGTTGATCCTGCTCCTGATCACTCTCCGGTCGTGTCGGATTGCTGTCCTGTCAGACTATGAGAGTAAAGGAACAGAGATTGCACCATTGCACCTGTGCTTGCGCGCACACACTTGTACACTATGATATCTCCCGCGCCGATGCCTAATCTCCACTTCGATTGGCCGCGTGACCGAAAATTGTCAGGAGGACTTTAAGACTATCACAAATTTTCTTGTATTTGAGTGTTTTAAGAGTCTAACACTCATATACAAGAAAAAAATCGATTTTTATTTTTAGCTCCTTATAGAAATAATCAAACTTTCTCGGGCATATTTTTTTTAATTTTGTGGCCATCATCATCATCATCAGCCTATTAATGTTCCCACTGCTGGGACACAGGCCTCATCTCTATTGAGAAGGAATGGGCTATAATCCACCACGCGGGCCGAGTGCGGATCGGTAGATGTCACATGTCTTCGAATTTTTTCGTTCTAGGTCCTCACGATGTTTTCCTTCACTGTTTTTGAGAGCAGAGGTAATTAAAAAAATTACACAAAGTAATGCGCCTGTCTGGATTCGAACCCACGACTTACTGTTCGTAAGTCGTGGCCGCCACCACTGGGCCACCGCTGCTCTCTTGTGGCCATACCTAAACCATAATCACACATCTAAACTGAGATTTTTGATGTGCGATTATGGTTTAGATATGGCCACAAAATTAAAAAAATATACATGCCCGAGAAAGTTTGATTATTTCTCTAGTAAGGACTATTGTATTTGAGTGCTAGACTTGTAAACACTCAAAAACAAGTAAAAATGTAATAGCCCTCTTAATCCTTCGGGAAATGGGTTCAATCACTGCTCAATACATAAACAGCGTCTATATTCGTCACATCCACTGCTCGACATGGCAAAGGGTCGGAGCTCTCAGCCTAGTATTGATAACCCACTTCCCTCATTCCCCACGCCTGGAGATAAGTGATGCAGATGTCACAATAACATAATACATATATATCTATATAATAATATAATACATAATTATATATCTACATATATATATATATATATAGTTGGTGCCAGTTAAGATGAGAATAGCAGTCATTGACCCACCTACATTTATTAAACTTCTTAACTTTGAAAACCGAAATTAAGCCTGTTCAAATCTGGAATCGTCATCTATCGTGATCTTCTACATTTTTTGTATTGAAAACGATACCTACATGGTTTATTTGTTTTGGTTCGCACGAACAGATATTAGGGAAAGGGCAATGACCGCTATTCTCATCTCAACTGACACCAACTATAGTTCTGTTAGTATGCTTTATGCGCTGTTGACTGCCTCGTTGGTGTAGTGGTCGCATTCACGACTGCTGCGCATGACGTGCTGGGTTCGATTACCGATTGAGCTCTGCCTAACCCATCAGGGATTCATAACGTCTAGGTAAGTCCGTTAAAAGTAATTTTTAGAGATAAGTTCGTGATTTTTTTTTATCGGATTAATTTTGTTGTATTATGTTTTCAAAACACTATCGTACTAGTTATATCCTGAAGAATATCATATTTTTTTCTGGTTTTGTTTATTGCAGTTAATCATATGCTTTTTTGCATTAAAAAACTCGCGTTTAGCTCCTGCAGTCGCCTTAAGGAAAATCAAATAACACTTTGCCTGACCAGGGAATCGAATCCAAAACTCTCATGCTCATAAGTACCAAACGTGGCAGCTGTCTATTTATATTATTTTATCTTTGTTTGTTCACATAATGTCTCTGCGGGTTATTTGCTCTATTTCGAATGATTTATGTGTTTATGTAATGAGGTTTCTGGGTTACATTCATGCGATAATAATGGCTACATAAACTGAAAGTTATTTATCATTTGAATTTATCATGGATTTTTTCGCTGTCCTGTTTTTTATTTCTTTTGTTCTTAATTTTTCGGGGAATACCACAGAGCTAATTTAAAGAGTGTTGCCATGTTGCGTGATTTATGATTCTAGTTTGCCAGGTACATTTTTTTATTTTGCTTATATTCTATTGATATAATTATTTATCCACTTTATAATATACTTCCGGGCCCGTGGCCAATTTCCTGACAAAAGCAATTAGCAAACGATAATAATGCTTACTTGAATACTATGTTTAATATTTGCTCTAAATAAGTGACAATATTATGGCAATAGTAGATAGCAAACGTATCTTGTAGGTACTTAAATATTGTATGATTTGTATGTTCATGAAATTCCAATATCGGTTAGGTCGTTTAATGACAGGTGACCTAAAGTTAGTCACGCAGACCTTAACCACATTTAGCGGTCATAAACTTGTTTCAAACTCTTTTTTATTAGGTACATTTTTACAACGTTCTAAGGTTTCATACTTATTCATCCTCAATTTATAACCATAACGGGTAATTTGTGCACAAACAGAAAAAATATCGTGCAGAGTTTCAATTCAAGTTCAAGTTACAATTTAAACTGTAAAAGTGTTTTATGTAAATTCCACTTAAACGCAAAGTAAATTATCTGCTGAATCTATCCGTACACCTATTTTATACGTTTGCTTCAAAACGTAACAAAAAAAAGTAAATAAAAAAAGGATAACTGTCACTGTCACCTTTCCCGCCAGTTCCTGTTCGCGCCAACTTTTCCTTTTTTGCCGCCACACTATAATGTTCTTCCAACTTATTCTTATGATACAAAGTAAATGCAATAAAACAAACTATCAGTCCACTATAAACTATAAAACAGTTCTTTTCTAAAGTCCATATTGCTAACGATATCACATTCATTGTATTAATTAGATTAAAAAATAACGGAGCACCCGTGTGTATTCAGTCGCGTCGCGCGCACTACTAAACTTTGTTGTCATGTTATAATTGTTAAAACCAATCGATTTGCCGTTGATAAAGTTATTTATGTTCCAATTTCTACTTTATCATAAATGCGGTAAGAATCACGTGTGAGTTATTCGTGGTGTTATATTTGTTTGCGTAAAGTTGGCATCCCATAGCTTCTTTTTGCCAACATTACCGTCCTTGACTTTTTTCTCTGCAGACAGTACACGAATGTTTGCACGCAAGAATAGTTCGGTCTGTGTGTATCATATTAATTTTATTTTTACCTCATAATAAATGTACTGGGAATCTGCTCCCAGAAATATTGGCTAGATACATTTTTAGGTTTTCAACGTGTTTTTTTTTTGTTTTATTTTTTTCGACTCTCGACTTTGACTACATAATTATTATAATATTTTGTACAACACTTATTAGGCATGGAGGATTATATGATGATGATGCCCAAGTATTGTTAAATAACGTGATATTAAATTACTTGTTGCAACAAGTACATAATTTATTTATTTATTTATTAATACAGGTCCACCAACAGCTTCTGTGAACAGAATTTCATTTAATCTATATACATATATGTATACCTACTTATATAAACTAATAGTAACCTAAAAATCAACCAAAATAGTTTGGGTGAGTTTTATTCTAACATCAAACTACGTAGAAGCCCATCGGATCGACCTTACTATTTACTTATATATATGTATAACTAAGTAACTATATAGCTATTAGTGGTAGGTAAATCCAATTAGGAACAGGTCTGAAGTACATACTCAGGCTTCAATACATAGCTACATGCATACGTGTAGTGTGTGTACAGTCTCGAGAGCAAATATGTATTCATTTTCCTAAATTTAAAAGCAATTTTCGGTAAATAAGATCTTTTACATAAGAGTTCCAAAATACTATGCTCGTAAGCGTAACAACATGAAATTTAATCAGAACAGTATGAGAAAAACAGTTTTTTAGGGGCAGCACAGACGACAGACTTTTTGTGTGTACAAGTCTGCGACAAACAAAATCTCTGCGACAAATTTTGCGTGATTAATGTGTTTTACTACTTTTTTGCTCACTGTAAGGATCTACTAATGGAAACCCGCACTGGGCCCGCGTGGTGGATTATAGCCCATTCCCTCACATAGAGAGGAGGCCTGTGTCCCAGCAGTGGGAACATTAATAGGCTGATGATGATGGAAAAGATTCTACTGATTCAGTGGACAAAAAAGTAGTCAAACACATCAATCACACAAAATTTGTCGCAGGGTTTTTGTCTGTCGCTTACAAAAAGTCGTGACTGTCGTCTGCGCTGCCCCTTAAAGTTAATAATTAAGTACGTATTGGTGGTCGTGACTGTACCTACTTAACAACACCTATGTAAATAAAGTAATATACAAACTGAGTACAGATGAATCAATTAAATGCTCATGTGAGAAACGAATCGAGCTATTTCAACACATATAGTTGAACATCGTGAAGTCTATACATATAATAAAACAGTAACGAAAGAAAATCTGTACATTGAGAATTTTCGAGAAAAAATAAGTGGCTTTTGTTAGAAAAACGTAACTGATGACAAAAAGTGACTTTTTAGAATTTTTGTCTGTTTGTTTGTGTGTATGGTACGGCTTCACGCCAAAACTACTAGATAGATTAAATTGAAATTCAGCAAAAAAGGTCGTTGTAAACCAAGGAAGGCTTTAGGCTACATATTATCACGCCATGTGTTATGGGAGCTAAGCAATATTGATTTTAAAAGGTTTTGTTCGTACTTACATACACATCAAAATTGCCACGCGAATGAAGGCGCGGGCAACAGCTAGTAATAGGCTAAAACTACTTCCAACTATGCTTGTTTAATAAAAAGGAAATTCGATTAACCCGTTTAAAGTCGGCCCCTGGCCCTTTTCGGGTCATAAAAATCATGTCAAGCATCATCGTTAATATCATTTGGTATGCTCACAGCTAAGCTTACTTTAACGAAAGCGGAAAATGAAAACAACATGACGGAGAAAATTGAAGTGAAAACTATGTTGGTGAAAAATGAAATAAAGTTATGTGTTGGCAGAAATGGCGAAGAACTATGCGGTGATGGGGAAGGCGAAGAAGACTTGACGTGGCTAGAAAACAATGCGGCTACGCAGAAGACAAATAATATTCAGGCTGTAGAAAAGTCCAAGAATAAGAAAGAAAGAAAGAAAAGAAAGAAAAATATTTATTTGACGTCAGTTTTTAAAGCACACACACACATATAAAAAAAAAGTTACAAAATAAGGAGGAAAACATAGTATATGCTGTGTGCCTCACGGCTGCGCCAAAAAGGTCCATTTCAGCATTTATGCCAGACAGGTGATGCTGTCTGACGCTGATCTTCCAATGAACCTTGAAGGGGTAGGTAAGTAACGGAAAACAGTTTCAACAAAATGTATAAATAAATGGTTACAAATAAATATATAACGAGTAAATTAACTATGCACTACATAACTAACCATAACTATGTGTTTTTGTGAGTTCGGTTATAAGTATTTTATTGTGTTAGAAACTAACACTGGTAACAATAAATAAAAACAGAGATAAGTATCTTGGCTTAACTCATTTAAGAAGTGGTGATGAAGAATATACGAAGGTTTGCCTCGTCTATTCTACTTCGGTAAGACATTATACAGTTTCGTAGAAGGCAAATAAAATATGTGGTGATGAAAATGGCAAAGTAAACGAGACGGCGTCAAAGAAGGCAAAGAATCGAGTAGACAAAGTAAGGTGTGCAGTCATAGTGAAGAGCGTAGAAACAAGATGAAATAACCATAATGTAGGAGCTAAATGCTCAGAGATAACTTAGTGAGTTAAACAAATAAGTAGTAACTTGATAATCTAAAAAAAACATGAATTTGAGTAGTCTTATAAAGTTTGCATAATAATGACGTCTTAACAGTATAACCCAACACTACTACCTAATTCTTATACCAATACAAAAAATTGTAAAAAGAAGTATGAGTCAGGCCATTTATAATCTCACAAGATCGTCACACACTGTTGGCGGAGGGAAATGCCGAGCAATGCTCATGTCTGTCTGGCTTTAAAAATATCTTGTTAACACGCAACGTAGCGTAGAGGAAATGCATCAGAGTGTGGGTTGACAGACACTTGGATAGACGGTAGTTGCGAAAATAATCATCTCTCTAAACGAGTTTATTTGAGTCATCATCCATCATTGGGCGAATCTAGAAATATGAAAATCTTAACAACAACAAAAACATCAACAACAACAACATTCAACATCAACATCAACCACAACCACAACAACATTCAACATCAACCACAACAACAACATCCAACAACAATAACAACATCAACATCAACAACAACATTCAACATCAATATCAACCACAACAACAACTACATACAACAACAACATCTACAACAACATTCAACATCAACCACAACAACAACAAAACAACAACAACAACATCAGCATTATCCACAGCCTGACTTCACCCACTGCTGGGTATGGGCCTCTTTTTGCTTGTCCCAATATTCATTGTCGTGGCTCCCTCATCCAGGTTTTGGTCCGTGATGGCAACAATGTCGTTTGCCCATCTCGCCACCAGACTATAGTTGGTTCCAATTAAGATCGCAATAGCGGTCATTGCCCTTTCGCTAATATCTCTTCGTACTAACCAAAACAAGCGAACTATGTACCGGTTTTTATGAGAAAAAATTTGAAGATCATGAAAGATGACGATTCAAGACTTGAACAGGCTTATTTTTAGATTTCAAAGTTAAGAGCTTTAATAAATGTAGGTGGGTCAGTGACCGCTATTGCGATCTTAACTGGCACCAACTATACCAATATTTCTTTTCCCAGTCTATGGACGCCTCTCAGTGACAGTTATAATCACCGCGCTCCGCTAGGTGTTTTGCCCAAATCCATTTGAGGTAATACATACTCGTAACGCGATTTCCTATATCGAAGATAATATATAATAGTATCAATATAAAAATTACGTATGTTTTTGGAGAGTTAGGTTGTGTAGGTCAGATAGTTAGTCGCTCCTTATATAATACTGGTATGTCGCCATCCGGTTAGTATAGAACCAACTTCAACATAATTTGGTAAAAGGCCACTCAGTGATTCCGTAAACACTCTGATGAGCATGACATGGTACGTATTACTATTGATATTTTAAATGTTTGGTGTTTATTTACTCGCTAAAATCCTTTAGCAGAAGAAAAATTGATCCTTCCAGGAGTAACAGAAAGATTTGAATATGGCGCCCGCTAACTGCAGACATAAGGTCATAAATGGAAGACATTTTTTTTAAAGTGCTGTGTTTGGTAGGTATCAAAATGAAAGGGCTTAATGAACCCATTTCAAATATTATAATTATACAAATAGCTGAAAACACGGAGATTTACAAACATACAGTTAAGCTGATATGAGCATGATATTACTAAGTCTGGTGTAAGTTTTCAAACTTATACTTGTTTTACGCTACGACTCCCAAACAAATTTAGCAACTAAGTGTCATCTTAAGAGGAACAGCTAAATTCATAAACGAGAATAAATTCTTTTAATGTCGGTGTTGTGTCTAGAGATATAAATTAATAAAATTGATCCTACACGCAAACGGATGACATTATTAAGGAAATTGTCTAGTTGAATGCAATCTTCTTCATCTACCTAGGCTATTGCGTGTTACAGACACGCAATAGCCTGTAACACGCAATAGCCTAGCCTATGTCGGTCTTATCAGCCTTGTAATCAAGCCCTCGGTTACTGATTAGTACAATAGGACATCGAGGTCAGAACAGTACCAAAGTGGCCAAGGCAAGGGTCAACCTGAAATGTGGGTTCACCGGTTACTACGATGGATCTCATTCTGGAAAAAGTGAAACGATTCATCAGCATTATCTTAATTATCCTAATTTATTTGCGATCGGTACAGCATGTCTTCTTCTTCCATACTTCTCTATTTCTCGTCATCTAAACAGTCCTTACGTCCTCACGTCCTTAACCAGATCCTTTCTACCCATATCGTCCTTCACACATTCCATCCATCGTTTCTTTGGTCTTCCTCTACTCTTATAACCTCTTCTACACAACACACATTCATACTCAACATTTTCCTCAGTCATCCGCATCATACCTAATAATTTATGTCAATACTACGATAACCGATTACCTCACAAACTTCCAGCCCTCTATGTCCTGTGCGATATTTGGCCATGTTCGAAGATTTATCTATACTATAATATTATAAAGAGGTAACATTTGTTTGTAAGTTTGTATGTAGGGGGTAATCTCCGGAAGTAATGAAACGATTTCAAAAATTCTTTCACCATTAGAAAGCTACATTCACCTTGAGTAACATAGGCTATATTTTATCCCCGTACTCCCACGGGAACGGGAACAACGCGGGTGAAACCGCGGGACGTCCGCTAGTGGGGTTTATCAAAGCTTGTACCTCAATTATTGAGACGATATTTAATTTGTGCGTGGATCAGGGTGTCTTTCCGGATCTAATGAAATTCAGTCAGGTAATACCTCTTTTTAAATCCGGGGACAGTAAAGACTATACCAATAACTATAGTATCCGTGTTTCCAGTTTTCAGCAAGGTGTTTGAAAAGATTACGCTCAATCAAATGCTTAACCATTTTAACACCAATAAAATCTTACACGAGCAACAGTACGGTTTCACCAAAGGACGTTGTACGAGTCGACTGACGCCCGGTGTCACTTTATTAAAACACATATTTACTGCGTGGGAAGAGGCAAAATAAGCCATAGGAATCTTCTGTGACCTTTCGAAGGCATTTGATTGCGTAAATCATGATGAAACCCTGATCTTGAAATGTGAGTATTACAGTTTAGGGTAAACCTGCGCTCAGTTTAGTAAAATCGTATTTGAAAGATAGACAGCAGCAGGTACAAAAAAATGGTATCAATTCAGTCACCGGCGTGAAAAGTGATTCAATTGTTCGGAAAAATATTATGATTTGAATTTTTTGAATAATTTGATAACTTTACCAATAATTTTATTTATGATATAGATAGATAGATAGATCAGCCATTTATTTAGTGCACACAAAATACATAGCACAACACACAAAAGTACAACATGACACAATTTACCTGAATGAAAAAACAAGGTGCCAATAAACAAAAAGAAAAACATAATTTACGAAAAATGTGTAAATGGTTCTTGCGTTATCACGATATTTTATCTGATTCTGATGGTGCTAAGATAGTGGATGGTTTTCAAGTACTTAAATAAAGTCACTTAGATTAGATTATCGTTATAAATCCAAATACTGTTGACTGGTCTTTCTGTACTGTTCCTTGACTATTAGCATTCTCCTCACCCGTCAGGAAATAGATGCTTACCTAGTTCTTTCAAACATGAAATTGCTTGTTTCTGGTTTTCTACCTGTGGTTATTTCTCCGGAAACAAAGAAATCGCAGCACACAAGTACTCACAGCCCCTATCATTTATTAAAAACAATGTTGGTAGTTTTTCTAAGCTCAGAACTAGATCAACAGAGTATTGGTAAAAATAGGGTGATCAAGATCATGTCTCAGCTAACACGACATATCTCACGTGTGATCCCCGGAGAGATAGGCAGAGGTGTACATAATATAGCCATACCTCGCCAATTATATTCAAATCCCATTTAATAGGGGGCGAGCCTATTGAGATCAGCCGGGCATAAATCAACCAGAAAAGGGGAAACATTGAATATGAGTGCTCAACCTACCCTGGCTGCGGTCTGTAGCTCCGTGCCAAGAACGAGCCAAATTGATGAGGAGGGCTTCACTAAAGTGGAAAGGAAGATAAAGAAGAAGCCCTGTTCTCGTAACCTGTGCGGTACCGCACCGAGTGGACCCAACATGCTGCTGCGTCCTGCTGTGCCTACGACGCAGCTGTACATTTCACGTCTACATCACTCCACTACAACTGAGAAAGTGGTGCAGTATTTGAAAGTGAAGACCAGCTGGACTCTGAGGGTCGAAAGGTTGGAATCGCGTCATTCGTGGTACGAGTTCCAATCCACCATCTAGCTAGAGACCTGCATGAAGGAGGACTTTTGGCCGAAGGGTGTCGTATATCGTCGTTTCCGAGGGCGATTACGCGACACCACGCAGCAAACACGACGCCGACAACGTTGCGTGTATAGTTATAGTCTCATAAGGTTTAAAACATGTATTAGTTTATTATTGTTGTTAAATGTATTTTGTGTATTTTATCTATGGGCCTTAGTTGCCTGATAATAAAATGATTATTATTATAAATACAGACTCCGCGTCTGCTAATGCGAAATTCCTGATGACAAAATCCAATAACACTTTGCCCGACCTGAGAATCGAATTCAGGACCACAAACTCAGCAGGTGCACTTCACTACATAGATCAACGAGGCCGTCATGTCGCAGTCATGCATATATAGTTCTCACTAGGCCATGGCACTGAGGAGTCCTTTGTAAGTCAAGTCCGTCACTTGAGCATAGCTTATGTTTTATTTAAATCTCGTATTGAGAAAGTAGTCCCTTGTCTGTTAGACGGTCAGTGACTCCTGATATCTACAGGGTGTAAAAGACCTCATCACGAAGCCGTCAACCAAGCATTCTGTACATCAAACTAAGTAACTTTACGCAAAAAATATTGCTGGGAAACGACTTTTTTTTTGAGGTGAAAAATCATATTTTGTAGTAGAACTCCTCAAAACATTGTGCTGATGGATGGATTGAATAGTACGGGGGTCGTGGAGGTGTTTAAAGTAAAAATATTACATTAAAAACTTGTATTAAAAAAAAACTTGTCAAAAAGTTGGAACTTTGACCCCCAATATCTCCGTAACTTGAAGGTTCCCAGGTATGGTGTAGAACAAAAAAAATGATCGCAATGACGAGGAGAACGTCTTTCGGCTTCGTTAAAAGTTGTTTTACACCCTTTATATGCTCAGCGGTAACGATGACTTATAAGTTATAAGCCGTGGGTTCGAACCCAAGTAGACACTAATACCTCTATAATAATACACCCACATTTCACCAGTTATAAGTCCCATGTAATAGGGGTGAGCCTATTGTCATCAACAGAGCCCAAATTCAGACACCGCGGTTGGATGTCTGTGTGACGCAAGCTCCTATATTTGTTTCATTCACCATCTAAAACAAAACAAACAATATTGTGTTTGTTTATACTCTGATGCAATTGTTTAGAATATAATTTATTGAAGCTAAAATGTGTGCACGTTATCATCGTTTTCAGTCCTTGAGGCGAATATAGATCGAAAATCTGTGGAAAATGGAAATTCGTAATGGGCGAACTGTTTAATTTGAGTTTTTTGTTTGTCTAACCTTCAGAGGTCCACCGGGAAGTCCCTGAACCGTCTGCAGAACAAAATGGGAAGATGTTACTCCAACCTCGTAAAATACGACCACTTCGATGGATCAGCAGTAGAGAAAGAAAAATGCAGCCAGAATGACCTCTGCGCTGCTACCTGAGGTCTAAGAAATAGCAAAGTTTTGGGCCAATGAAATGTAGAATGTATTGTCTTGACATCGACGAGAAAAAGAACATTTAAAGGGGCTCAATGACTCAGCGAATAATATAAAACAAAGGACATTTAGGTAGACATCATCTGCCTAGCTTTTTCTCATCTATGTTTGGGTCGGCTTCCAGTCTTACCGGATGCAGCTAAATACTAGTATTTTAAATGAAGCGACTGCCTATTTTATCTGACCTCCACTATCCAGTTAGAACCTCCTGGATAATACCATACCCCTTGGTAAGACTGGTTATTAGTCTTTTGGGCTACTGATTACTTAACGACTGTCAAAGGTCTACAATTGACAGCCGGGATCAAGGGCTTAACTTGCTTTCCAAGGCACGGAGGAAACTCTAGCTCCGAACGGCTATTATTGAATATCCACGAGCTCTTTCACACATTAGCGAACTAATCCAAATCAAATTAGGCTGAAAATCTGCATTTTTTTGAACGTCATACATAAATTACAAACACACTCGCCTTTCGCCACACAAATGTTGCTTGGAAGTTTGTTCCGCCATTTCTTCTTCTCAGCTCAAACACTAGTATAAGTAAGTACTAGTGTCTGTCTATTAGGTTATAAGAACCTGCACCCCTAGCCAAGTTACAAACGTTTCGTATCGATTCTCTTTCTTCAATCGTAAACGCCTCGGCAAAGCGATTGTAGAAAGCGCTAAATTGGTAGCCAAGTTGACACGACTGAGTCGATCGCTCATTCTCTAATGTCTGTAGAAAATAAACCTACGCTTTAGGTATGGTGAGCGTTCCTACCAAAGAGTTTAGCGATCAACATTGTAGAAACGATAACATTCTATTCTATCATTTTGAACGATGTAAACTTGTCTACGAATTTTCTATTCGTTTGTGTTGATCACGTGATTTAACGTTGAGATGATGTCATTCACATTCATTTGAATAGTTTTCTACTAGCGTTAACGATTGTAGATTGTCAACTTGGCTAGGGGTGCTGATTTTATGCATTAATCAACATTGAAGTCAAAGAACTCAGAATAAATTGTTATGTAATTAGTCTACTGTATCATCGTATTGTAATGTAAATGTATTTCGTAACAGGGCAGCGGGTCGTCTAAATAGACCACTGTTTTTATTCCCCGGCCGTGTTTTGTAAACAGAGCGGTATTAGTAAACAGTGACTATTTGTTTTGGATTTAGGTCGTGGGAGATCTATGCTAGATTTAGAAAGTTTTCAGAAATATCTCATGAAATAAAGCCTCTTGAATAGGCCACCAGCAGATCGTGGCAAAATAACAACAGCCACTCAGGTATTTTTTTAAGTTAAGCCGCTCTTGGGGTCAGAGCCCATTCGTCCCCTAAGATTCGCACCCTGTGCCCACTCGTCCCCTGGAACTTTTGAGGTGCCCATTCGTCCCCTGAAGAATATTTATTTTTATTCATTCTTCTAATATAAGTACATGTATATGTGTATACTGCAGCTTGGTAGTCCTGGTACAGTCGCGCAGAAAAGGGTAAAATAAAAAATATAGTAATTCGGTAGATATCATGTTTATTTCAAATAAGATTAAGTTTAATAAAATGCCTCTAGGCTCTAGGCATTAAGTCAGTCTTCAAAATAATTAATCAACTTTTGGTTTCTTGTACATTTGTAAATATTAGCAAAATATATGATAACTATAATATTTTTATGCAGTAAAATAAAACTGTGTAACTATTTAAATACAATCCCAGTAATAACTGAATTTTAGATTAATTTACATCCAGTGTACAAACAAATAACCAAATATCAATACCAATATAACAAAAATAACAATTAATTGTTAGTACTTTGTACAGTCAATACAGTCAAAGAGATCTACAAAATAATGCAATATCACAATAACTTTGTATAAAAGTAATATAAAAAGTAAAATCAGTCTTTATCAACTATGTAAAACCAACATTTTTACTAACTACAAATACACATGCAAAATCACAATGTCCTAGAAACTAACAAAATACAACTCTTTTACAAAAATCAGCCTTGATTGACCATCATATAAATCAACATTAAATATAAAATATGCAAAAAAATAGTCACAACACATATATAGTCAGTCAGAACACATATCAACAGTAAATAATCACTTCTTATGTTTTTGTATATTTACCAACTACATACATGCAAAATCATAATAACTTAAATCTAAAAAATTATAACAGTACAAAAAAAATACTAAAATCACAGTAATTATTGAAGACTAGATAAATCAACATATTTTTTTTTGTATATTAACCAACATAATAAAATTACATCTAATAAATTATAACTAGAAGTACCTACATAAAAATTGGCTATAATCACCGTATTTTTTGTATATTTACCAACTACATGCAAAATCATAATAAGTTAAATCTAACAAACTATAACTACAATAACAAAAAATGACTAAAATCACAATAATTATTGAAGATTAAACAAATCAACATTATTTCAGTATAAAACTAATCTTATTACGAAAACAGAATTAATGTTAGAACGTTCATTATTTTTGTACATTAAAAGGGTGACAACGACACCACATTGAGCTAAAACGAAACACTTAGAATACAAGAACATAATAACATCCACTAATATAATAAAATTATAATTACGGAAAAAAAATTGCTTTGCTATACATATTTAGGAGTAAATAATTTAGTTTTGACTTTTTAGTCAAAATATGACTGTAGTATTCCACCATAAAGTGAATTACCATCAATAATAATACTAATCATATTCCAGGATTCAAATGAGATAATTCGATTCTTGTTTATTTTGTTAGGCGAACTTCATTTAATAAAAGACCAAAGACACATTGAACAGTCTCGTATTCGCAGTCACTTTCAAGAACCAATATGTCACCGAGGCAGCCATAACATACAAACAAAACACCTTATCTATTTTGTAACCCGTTTTTTTAACAAGCCATTCGTGAGACGAGAGACAATATTACATCGTAAGCCTATCGTCAGGTTATATTATTATCATAACGGATTATCATTGATCATAGCTCTTTTTTCAATGATCTGTTATGATTTATTAAATTAATTCCGTTAATAAACTGTTCACAAGTGTACTATGTTAACCGTTTCTTATGTAAAATATAGCTACTTTTATCTCAGGGGACCAATAGGCACCTGAATAGGTGCCGAATCTTCAACTTATATTGTATATATATTAGAGGGGACGAATGGGTACCTTAAAAATAATATTTTTTGTTAAAATATTAATTGGTCCCCTACCAGGAGACCAATGGGCACCTATATAGGGGCCGAATCCACAACTTTTATGCTGGGAGACGAATTTTAGGGGACGAATGGGCTCTGACCCGCTCTTGTCCGTGAAAGGGTGACAACCCATTACATACCAAGTTTCCGCCGTACCTCGCAAAGCACGAAAAGCCGTTAGTCCCAGGTGTCATTTGTAGATCTTTGACAGTCGTTACAGGAAGTCAGTTGCCCGAAAGTCTGACAACCAGTCTTACCAAGGGGTATCGTATATCGTATTACCCAGGACTAACTGGGTTATGGAGGTCAGATAGGCAGGCGCTTAAAAAGTGGGAAAGGCTAGGCAGATGTTGATGATAAATAGACCATCAGAGGGCCAAGAGAGGCAATGGTTTTTAAAACGTTTTGTATTTCTAATACGACTTTCAACAGAATTGACTCGATGATATTATTTCCCTTTGTGTAGATCATAAGAGCCATAAGACAGGCATCGTCAATGTTAGTGATAAGTCTGCGAGGTTAAAATAGGACTGGGCGGGTCACGTTTCTAGGATGGTCACACAGTGGGTGCCTGAAGACGGCTGTCGTAACCGAGGCAGGAAAAGAAACGCTGGAGTGGCGATCTGAACTAACTCTTAACGGATTGGTCGGAGAAGGCAAATGGGAGGCGTTTGCCCAGCTGTGGGACAAAGCAAGCTGATATGATATGGATTTTACTGAAAACTCAAATGAGGATGTTGAGGGTCAAGTCTACCAGAAGTCTTCGCCTTATGGCTGACACAGAACGACGAGAGTATGTAACTTAGAGCCAGGGGACACTTCTAAGGACTCTACGACCACCTTTGACGACCGAATGGCGCAGCGGCAGTGAGGCTGCCTTGCGTTCTTGGGGTCCCGGGTTCGAATCCCGGTAGGAGCAAATGTTTGTGTGGTGAGCATGGATATTTGTTTTCGATTCATGGATGTTTATATGTATAATAAGAATGTATTTACAAACAAAAAGTATTTAAGTACTATATCAACTATCCGGTGTCCACGTTACAAGCCTCGTTGCTTAGTGTGGCACTAGATGGCGCTGTGTGTAATGTCTAACGATATTTATTATATTTATTTACCTGCTAGCAACTTCATTTACAATTCTCTTACTACACGACGTAAGATCTTATAGAGAGAGAAGAACTCAACTTTATCCTTGTCTACATTTTAAAAGGAAATTCTGCATAAAATTTCAACCTTGAGTGGTGACATTTGAGCGGAGTTGATGGGGTTTAATTATCATAACATCGCGCTTATAATCCCCGACGGAAAAGCAGAGGTGCATCACTTTCACTATCACTATCACTACATATTATAAAACAAAATCCGCCGCGTCTGTCTCTCCCTATGTATGCTTAGATCTTTAAAACTGCGCAACGGATTTTGATGCGGATTTTTTTAATAGATAGAATAATTCAAGAGGAATGTTTTAGTATATAATTTGTCAAACAGGCGAAGCCGCGGGCATCAGCTAGTAAACTATATAATACTTGACCAAACTCCTACTCCTAATTCTTATATGTTAGCAAGCACTCTTCTCGCGCTGAAATATTAAGTGCCTGATGTTATGTTCACGGCAATTTTACTCATCTCTTCAACTAAGAGCTATTATAAAAAAGTATCTAATAAACCTGAAAAAAACCGGTACATAATAACCAATTTCTTCAACTTCAATTGGTCCCTCATTACTGAGGATCGTGGTCACTATCACCATCTACTCCGGTCCAAAGATGCCATCACCACCTGCTGAAATTTGCTTGAGGACATAGCTTCTTTTACTTGGTCGGACCATCGTGTTGGCGACCGGCCTCGAGCTCTCTTGCCTTCGGTATTACCAACAATGACCAGCTTGTCAAGGCTGCTATCTCCTCTTCGCATTATGTGGCCGAAATAGGTCAAAATATGCTGAAGGCAAACTGTAGACAATCGGGTCTTGATATCAATTTAATGTATTTTAAAGTCGTTAAAATTATCTACTAATATTTATGTCCTTTTTTTTGTTATAAATATAATCAGCCGACGTTATCTTATCTAAACATCTTACGCCGGGACCTGCCCGGACACCCATCTTGTGAGAACATGAGCCATCCGGTAAAATGAACTTCAAACATTTGCTGATGTCCTCGTGGTGTCATACAAGGGCGTCATATCCTTTAAAAATAATGAAGGCGATTCTTAGAAACTGCTGTTTTTTTGTAGGAAATATTGATTTATCTTAAAATCTAGTTTTAGGGTTCTCTTTGTGTGAAACCTTATCCTAACTGCAGGACAATGTTTAATTGATAGTTATGTTTTTGTGGACTGCCTCGTTAGTCAAGTAGTCGCAAGCGTGACGAATGACGGGCCTGTGGACGGTGGGCTATGGGCTAGCTCGCCGTCCGTCCATCTGATGACGACAGGCCGTGTCGACGGCGCGTTCGTGTTCCACGCGCGCCTCAAAGAGAGTCAGCAAAAAGGAAGGGGTCCGTAAGGACCGATGCCTGCCGGGGTTGCGGGACTGTTCGAAAGAGATACCGTGGCCCCGGAACACAAAGGGCGATGAAGGAACAGGGTTTTAGTCAGTAAAAGTCTGACACTCCCTCCTGCCCCGCCCAGAGCGGGAGGAATCATTTGATGATTTCCCACCCGAAAAAAAAAAAAAAGCGTGACGAATGAGCATGAGGTCCTGGGTTCGACTCCCGGGTCGGGCAGTGTCATTGGTTTTTTCAATCAGGAATTTTTCAGAAGCAGCCTCGGACTCACGATTTAAAAGGTGTTGGACTTAAAATTTTCCAACCGGAAACCGGAACCATTGCAACGCTATTTCTTATTTTTTTGGCTATTCTGTCCCACAGCTGGGCAAACGCCCCATTCCTTCCTTAGTTATGTATGTTAATATACAATAGAGAAACCCATACAATTCTTTAGTTACTTATCTATACATATAACAAAACAGTAACGAAAGAAAAACTGTACATTGAGAATTTTCGAGAAAAAATAAGAGGCTTTTGTTAGAAAAACGTAACTGATGACAAAAAGTGACTTTTTAGAATTTTTGTCTGTTTGTCTGTGTGTATGGTACGGCTTCACGCCAAAAGTACTGGATAGATTAAATTGAAATTCAGCAAAAATGTTCTTTGTAAACCAAGGAAGGCTTTAGGCTACATATTATTATTATCACGCCGTATGTTATGGGAGGTAAGCAATATTAATGTTAAAAGGATTTTGTTCGTAATTGAATGCACAAAATGAGATGTTATAAGTTATATTATGTGACGCAGACGAAGTTGCGCGGGTCAACTAGTTAGTAAAAAAAAAGACAAAGAAAACGTCCAAATCTATCTAAGTGTCATTCAACTTCATATATATATATACTCGTATTATATCTGAACGTTTCTAGATTCTTTTTTTATTACACTATTGATAATAATTTATGGCCTGTCTAGTTTACTGTAAAAACTAAGTATTACCTACTTAAATACAATAACATGATGGTTGACAAATATTCCTAGCATTATCTCTTTTCTAAAAACAATGTGACTACTTATTTACTCATTACAGGCTTAAAGGTGGGTGTCAATTTAATTTGTGACTGACGTCTACCAGACTTGGACAAAAAATATAATTACTTATAATGAGTGTTCTATATGAGAGGCACCTGTGTGTTTCTACGTAGATCACGGTGTTATGTTGAAAAAGGGTGTGTAATATATGAGACAATAACAGATAGTATATATTATCACTTCAAAGTTCAAATAACGTTCACATGATATAATTTTCATATGCTATAAAAACAAATAACCTAATTTCATGTGATCTAACGTTATATTTCATTTAAAAACTTCTTTTGCTCTAATAACCAAAAAATCAAAGCATTTATTTCAAGTAGGCCAGTTACAGGCACTTTTGAATTGTCGAAACAAATATGAAAATTAAATGTAGCTACAGTCCCAGTCACAAGACATAAAAACTGTGAAAGTACTGTAGTTGCCCATTCCCTAGCGTAGATCTCTATGGAGAAGAATGGGCAAGAAACTCCATGGACACTCTTATAAATCAGAATATTTTTACATAATCTTGGTTACATCATTCATGTTGAGATGGTAAGTACATTATGTGAGAACAATGTAGCAAGATGTGCACGTTAAAGGTGTCCATAGCAAAAACAAAACAAAAACAAATTCAAAAATAAAATTATTAAATTCAAATAAGCCGTAACAACCAAGAGCTGACCAGTCCCAACTGACAGCGCTCGTTCACGAACATGACGCATGTATCAGCACCATTCAACTCAACCATTTTGAAGGGAACTAAATGATCCGACACACGCGTCACCATCAGCGAGACATTTGAGTGAGCATGACATATCTCCTAACCGCCACGGCACATTCAAGTCAAGGAAAAACGTAGGTTTCCAGGGACTGATAGCATTCTAGTACTTAGCACTCACACAATATGCGATATGCGGCTATATAATAATAAAGATATTGAATTTATACAATACAAAGATAGTTGTACAATCTTCAGCAGCTCCAACAATACAATTAGTGCTATCCATTAATGCGCCCCTGTCCTTGTGGAGCAGAACGCCGGCATTGAGCCAAGCATTTTTATCAGCGATATAATCGTCCAATTTGTAATATGCTTGCTTACAAAGTGTGCGTTTAATTCATGTTTTAAATTTTGTTTCATTCAGTTCAAGAATGCTTTGTATTTTATTATAGCATCTCAAACAGTACCCCATAAAAGATGAGTCTACTTTAGCGAGTCTGAAGCCTGGCTGAACTAATTGGTCCCTATTTCTAGTACTGTAATTGTGTCTGTCAGCTCTTTTATCAAAAAGATGTAGATTTTTTCTTACGTACATTATGTTTTCGTAGATGTATTGACAATGTACAGTCATGATGTTTATTTCCTTAAACAGTTCCCTCAGAGAATCGCGCCTACGAAGATTGTATATGGCTCTAATGGCTCTTTTTTGCAGAATAAATATAGACTCAATGTCAGCAGCCCGTCCCCATAACAAAATGCCATAAGACATTATACTATGAAAGTAACTAAAATAGACCAATCTAGCAGTATCTACATCAGTAAATTGACGGATTTTTCTAATAGCATATGCTGCCGAACTTAGCCGCCCCGCCAGAGATGTTAAATGAGAACCCCATTGTAGCCTTGCATCAAGCGTAATCTCCAGGAAAACCGTTTTATCTACGAATTCAAGTTTCTCTTTATGGACTTGAAGTAGGGCATTATTCACGTCATCTAAATGTTAGGCCCGTCTATTGATCTTAAAAAGCCGCCTCTCTTTGGTTGTGCCAATCTCCACACTCCTTTTTTACATGACTGCCAAGGAAGTGTTATGTAGGCACAACACTTCCTTGGCAGTCATCAGTATCCACTAGGCAACATATGGCGCACGTCATATTGCACAACATGTTGCTCAACGTGTTGAAAGTCAACGCTGAACTTTTGTTTAGCAACTTTTCTTTTGTTTTGTCATGTTGTGCGCCAGCTGGCAACATCGCGCGATGTTGTGCAACGCTGCCGAACATGTTGAGCGTCACGTGTTGCGCGTCAATTGTTGCCTAGTGGATACGAGGCTTTACGTAGATTTCTTTATGGGAACTATATTTTTTGTCACCAAAGTTTATATTTGTCATCAATTTGTATCATCAAATTAATAGATCTATCGCCACGAAATATTTTAATTCACAGATACCTAAATAAAAAGTAACGCCAGGTTTGAATTACCAAATTAATTTCATTATGTTCGCAAGTGAAGCGCAGTTATCTTCTCAATATTTTGTTCTAATTTCAATTTTTTACTAACTTTTCGCGGTTGCAAGCAAAAGTAAAAGGAAAAAAAAAAGGAAAAATTTTGATTAGAACTTCATAATTATCATCATTATCTGCTTATAATGTTCCCACTGCTGGGACACGGCCTCTTCTCAATGAGAGGAAATGGGCTATAATCCACCACGCGAGCCCAGTGCGGATTGGTAGATGTCACATGTCTTCAAATTTTTGGTTCTAGGACATGCCGGTTTTCTCACGATGTTTTCCTTCATCGTTTTGAGAGCAGCGGTGATGAAATAAATTACACAAAGTAATGCGCCTGTCTGGGTTCGAACCCGCGACTTACTGTTCGTAAATCAGGGCTGCCACCACTGGGCCACCGCTGCGCTGCTGATTAGAACTTACAAGTGAGTTATTGGCGTCAATGGTGATTTTGTTCGATGTTTCGTTGATTAATACCTACTATTAATTTGCATACTGATTATAAAAAGTCATTCGATACAGACCCGTTTTTTGAACAAACACGAGAACTCCGGTGAACAACTTATGCGTGAAGTAAGCGATGGCCACAGAAATAAATGGATGGATGGAAAAACACAACATCAAAAAGCGTGGAACACAGTACAAAAACTAGCAGACAGCCTTCCACCAGCTGCGAACCCGGGCCAGGTGACCTGCCAATCAGGTTGCCCACCAGCTGATGCTTAATGGTAAACCACCGCATCGCTTAGCCAAAGCCAAAAACCTGTCTGAAGTGCTAAATGACAATGTCACCAACATAAGCAACCCTTTTAATTTATCTGACATAATCTACGGGATAAAACACTTAAAAATGGTAAAGCTTCTGGTTTCAATGATATCACGGTCGACCAATTAAAACATCTTGGACCGGTAGCGTTATCCTGGAAATTATCCCTTTTCAATTCCTCTCTTAAATATAACAAAATTTCTAAATTCTAGAGGCGTGCCCAGCCCCTACTTTCTGCTGAAGAAAAACTGACAGTACCTTTGGAATCTCTCTAAAAATTATACGCTGAAAATGCCTTACGGCAAACCCGACCAAGACGCAATCCTGTGTTTTCTAGCTTCGTAACCGTCAGTCAAATAAGGCTCTCAACATATTGTGGCAAGACGTTGAGATAGACAGATAGAGCATTTTTCCCAACTCGCTACCTGGGTATCACCATAGGCAGGTCCCTGACTTACAAATTTAACTGCCGGAAAACAAAACAGAAAGTCGGGACGAGGAATAACATTCTTCGTCGCCTGACTTCCACCAGCTGGGGAGCATCGGCATAGGTTCTCTGTACTACCAGCCTTTCCTTTTCTGCTGGGGAGTTCGCATGCCCAGTCGCATCGATCCGCTCACGCTAAAGAGGTTGACATAGCGCTTAACGATACCTGACGCATCGTCACGGGGTGCTTAAGACCTACCTCCCTTGCGATGTTGTACCCGCTGTCAGGTCAATACCTGACAGCGGGTACAACTCTGGTAGAGCAATCTCCACCAGACGTACGCCGTGGAATAGCAAGTCGAATCGAAAAACAACGAGACCACCGCCACCCCCTGTACGGGCATCAACTATCACCTTCACGCGAGTCATTCATCAACTCGTCCCACAAGCCTATGGCCCATTTGGGACGATTAAGGGCCGTAAAAGCTTTTTAATATATACGACCTCCTTAAAAGACGGTGCGACAGACGAGAGAAGCGAACTATGGAGAAAAGAACATCCCATCCCTCCACATTTCATTAACCCGGAAGAACACCTGCCGCCCGGACACGAACTGCAGTGGCCAATCAGGAAGTCCCTTAACCGTTTGCGAGCCCAGGTTGGCCGCTGTAGATATAATCTGGCCAAATGGGGTATCCTCGATCCATTGTAATTGGCAGTGTAGAGCCCCTCTGCAGGATATGCTCCACCTCCTCTCCTGCGCATCCTGCAGAACCACTTACACCTATCAAGATTTAATTGAAGAAAATGTTAGAGCTGTGCAGGTGGCTACATACTGGTCTGACACAATTTGAGTTCATCGACACGTAAAGAAGAAGATTTGCATACTGTTATGCATTTTATAAAAAAAGAACTGGTTCCTTTAATTTGTTGTAAGTTGTTTTTTTCTCATAATTTGATCCTTAATTGTAACGCTATCGAATGGTGTAATAATACAGTGTTTTTTTCCATAATCAGCGGGTTCGATTAAAAAAAAAAAACCAATGATGCAGTTTTAGTTTTCACCAAAATCAGGCTCGAGACTCCTTTGAGCATTTTGCGCTGTTTCTCATAGTTTCGGATTTGGTCATCCACACCCACTTCAAAAATTCATCTTGTATGTATGTATATCTGTATGTACATAGGTAATAATACAAATTGGTAGTCGGGTTTTTTGCTACTTTTAATTTTTACTTGTTAATGCGGTGTCTAAATGGTGAAAAATGCCTGACGCATATATCACCGTCCGGAGAAACGGTTCGGTTATGTCAGGCTTGCACCCACTAAAAAACACCTCCGTGAGTCTACTGTCGCCTTGGTGGATGGGCCGCGAGAACTGCTACGCATGACGTTTGCGACCAATGCAGCGCAACCCTCCTCCGGACACCAAAACTCTTTAGCGATATTCTGGTGCATTTGAGACGTCGCCACCATTCATAAAAGCCGTTCTATGCGACAACGATAGACTCCCCGATCTATAGCCCGCTGGCATCTCCTAGGGCGGCATCAGGTCGCCATGACACCTCCTCTGCCGCCATGGGCTGGCCTCCCTACGCTACCTCGAATCTCCACGCTCCTGTGCCAGCCTCAGCCAGATTTTCCCCGCGATGACAACAAGATCACTAAGAGAGCATATATCTGACATCATAGTCCCTCAATGTATTCAGGAAACTTCTGAAAGATTTACACCTCGAAAAAGATTTATAAGAGATAGGAAAGTAACCATAAGATTCTTTTCAGTTGATACTGAATATAAAATCAAATACAGTTATTTGATTTTATATTCAGTACACAGTCACAGGCTACAGTTAGCCTGAAAATTTCTTCCAGTTACAGATTAGTTTAGCCGACTGTGCAGTTTTATTATTATAAACTAGCTGTTGCCCGCGGCTTCGCCCGCGTGAAGTTTAGTAACTGTCCACTGGGATCATACTAGAGGGATAAATGGTATCCTACATGTTAATCCAGGTTATAACTATCTATGCGCCAAATTTCATAATCATCTCAATTATAATCATCACAATCACCATCGCTATCACAATCACCATCATTATCACAATCACGATCATTATCAAAATCACCATCACTATCACTTATAATAAATGTTTCAGAAACATATCTATTCGTTCCAAAACCGCAGTGTGAAAGAAGCTATCAAAATACCAAGAAGACCATACGGAACATTGCAGGCTAATTTGAATCACCCACGACCTTATGATATTATCAGTCGTTCGTACAAGAACAAGTTAAATTTTAAAAAAAAATGGACGATTAAAGTCAATTGGTTGTAAATTTATTATAATAAGAGCCTTTACACTGCACGTGAGCACTGACTTACCGGTTTGAAACTGTGTGCGGTCTTTGATCACTAATAAAGGGGTGCCCCTAACCCTAGCGTGCTAGATGGATATAAAGATCTTTCAAGAACCTTTGCCTACTCATTAGTTGAAACTATACATACGAAAACTTGTTAGAACATTTTATTCAATACTAGCTGATTCCCGTGGCTTCGCCCGCCCGCTTGAGAAATAATATACTAAAACCTTCCTCGAGAACCACTCTATCCATTGGTGAAAACAACATAAAAATTGATGCAGTAGTTTATGAGTTTTTCGCGAACAGACAGACAGATGCAGCGGAGGTCTTTGTTTTATAATTGTACGTAGTAAAGAGTTAGTGACTTACAGCCAGGAAATAGCCCTGGTCCTGGTACAGAATTATGTATAAGCGATCGTCGCTATCATTTATTTTGTAACCCGCCAAGTGTCCAGTTTTCCGACAGTTTTCTAACGACATTTTCGGAGTAGCTGAACCTCGTGTCCGACTACCGTCTGCTATTAGTATAGGTATATATAATATAAATTCAGGAACGAGATCTATCTCTTCTTGCGTTCACCGCTGGTCCAATGCTACTTTTATTTTACAGCAAGAAGATATATCTACCTACACTACTACTACAACAACCCATAACGTCCACTGCTGGACATAAGCCTCTCCCATGATGGGAGGATTTGCCGTAATCTCCATGCTTGGCACGCGGATTGGAGATCGCTGTGATGAAAGACTAACAGAAAACGCTGCTGCCCATTCTCTGGTCTACGGAGGCGCAAGGTGTTCTGCCTCAGACATTAGTCGCCTTATACGACACCCGTCAGTGTACGTAATGGGTTGGTTCTATTCTACTCTGCCGGATACCACACGGCTACCTATTAACAACTTATATACCTCTACCTATCAATCGAATCTACCTATCAACAACATATATACCTACATCGGTAAATTGAAAGCTTTCTCATTCAGAATTTTATTCTTTATTCATGACTAGCTGTTGCCCGCGGCTTCGCCCGCGTAAATTTCGGTAACTGTCCCACTGAATCATACTAAAGGGATAAATAGTGTCCTACATGTGAATCCAGGTTATAAACTATCGATGTGCCAAATTTCATAATCATCACAACCACCATCACTGTCACAACCACCATTATTATCACAATCACCATCACTATCAAAACCAACATCAATATCACAATCATTATCACAATCACCATCACTATTTCAGTCACCATCACCATCACAAACACCAACACAATCACCATCACAATCACAGTCACCATCAATATCACCATCATTATCACAATCACCATCACAATCACCATCACAATCACCATCACAATCACCATCACAATCACCATCACAATCACCATCATAATCACCATCACAATCACCATCACCATCACAATCACTATCAAAATCACCATCACAATCACCATAACAATCACCATCATCGTTATCTCAATCATTATCACAATCGCCATCACAATCGCCATCACCATCACCATCACGATCACCATCACGATCACCATCACGATCACCATCACAATCACCATCAATGTTGAATGATCACAACCGTTTCAAGGTTCCATCTATCTCTATACCAAAATTCATTTAGTAGGGATATACGATACACAACTGCACTCTGCGTTTCCACCCGTATAATTCCGGGATCGGGATCGGGATCTGGATAAAAAGTACCCTATGTCCTTTCCCAGTTCAGCGGTTTAGGCGTGAAAAGGTAACAGACAGACAGACAGACAGACAGAGTTACTTTCGCATTTATAATATTATAGTAGGGATTGGATAACAAAACTTATCCGGCAAAATAACCGCCAACAAGAACCGTCCCTACTACAAATCTACAGTCCTCTTTTGTACCTCAAAACCGGCATAACATAGAAACCGTTTGCCAATGACGTCATTGTGTATTTACTCAACCGAAAAGCTCGGACAAGCAGAAAAGATGCCTTTGACAGCCATACTGCTCCTGTAAAACAAAAAAGCTAACTCAACAATTCAATCTTTCGAGAAATCACGGAATTCAAGAGACGCCCTTTCTTATAGCAGCTATGTAGTCTCGGATATCGTGATCAGTGGATAACACGACAACGAGAAAATCGGATTACGGTATTAGTGGATGACCACGCCATGATCCGTGGCTAACGTGATCTGATACCGTGATCGGTGGACACAAACCCAATTTGTGCCCTGTTGCCGGCAATAGGTTCGTTAATTTTGGCGAAATGTGGGTGTCCTATTAGGAACACCTCAGCCCAACCCTTTGGCCATTACAGACATGTGTGTCATTGTGTTACGTTTGTTGATTTTTTTTTCAGTGGCTCTAAAAATGAGATTACAAATATCTTTCATGATTTTTTTTTTAATAATCCTCTGTCAAAAGATTATTCTCCTCCTTCAGCCAGAATGCGTCGTAGAAAATGGCGGGACGAACTGGATAAAACCAACAACCAGTGGGCCACAACCCTGCATTGAAACAACTGGGAGTCATGGGGAGAGGCTTTTGTCTAGCAGTGGCGTGACGCAGGCTAGCAGTATCAGTATCAGTAATCCTCGGTCTTTTCAGTTGAACAATCTGTCAATGCAAAATAAAAAAAAAGAATGAGGATTTTATTTTTTTGAGATACTGCTTTTGTTTGTTACGAAGGCAGCATAATCGTGACATACTGTTAGCGTTGTTCCGTTTTAATTTATTTGTCAGTAATGGGAAAACAAATAACAAGAACCTTTACTAATTATAAAATTATGTAAAATTGTTATAAAATTGTTGAAACCTACGTTTGACAAATAATCACTCTGATTCACTGCGATATTTTTTTCGTTCTAGAATCTAGACCATACCTGGAAACCTAGTTACGGATATATGTGTATATGATATAATTACGGAAAATGGGAAAAAAAAGGGGGTCAAAGTTCCAAACCTTGACCCCCATTTTTTTTTTAAATACATGTTTTTTTGTAAGAACTTTAAACACCTCCACGGGGGTCCGTACTATTCAATCCAACCATCAGCACAATGTTTTGAGTGCGGTACATTGCGCCCTACCGTAAAACGTGATTTTTCACCCTAAAAAAAGTCGTTCCTCGGCAAAATCTTTTGCATACTGTTAAGTTATAATATAGAGTAAGTAAATAACGCTTAGTGGCTTCGTGAAGGGTTCTTTTACACCATGTAGAGCGACCCAACGGTATAAAATCAGTCTATTACTATTGCACAACTGTTTGCCATCAGCCCCTTCTCTTGACGTCATTCGAACGACGGGTGCCATCGCCAGCCATGATCGCCTCGTGATATTTTTTTTTTTCCGTTTAGTTCGGCTAAAGGCGTGTCATCAATCATTTTATTATTCGCGAAATTGTGCTAATTGTCTTTGATTCGGAGATTTGATTTAATTTGAGGTACTAGGAGTGCTAAGATTAACTTATTACTCATTTGTTTTGGTGTAGCAAATACATATAATGCGTATTGCGTTGCGTATGTGCAATTATTTATGTTTTTTTTAAGTAATTAATAGCAGCGCTTGTTTTTCTCTAATAATTAATACGACGCGGACATCTATGCGTAAGTTGTTAGTATGTTTGGCCGTTTGGTTCTCGTATTTTTTTATTGTCGGTAACATTATCGATAGGTACCTTTTACTTTAGTTACAAACCTAGAAATCACCTAGGTATAAGCAATTAAGAAAATCCCATAAGCTATACTTTTTGACGTTTACTAATCACTAATTGGTTTATTATAATTTGACCCCGATTTGACCCCAAAGAATAAACCTTGTCAAAATCCGGAAGAACAAACGGATGATTAAGAAAAATAGTTCATTAATTTTGTTGATTAATGAACTAATATTAATGACCTTATCGGAGAAAATCTTGCCATTGAGTTGTATAAAGATGGGCCTGATAACACTTAATAAATCAAATTTTGGCTTGTTTATACAAAAATTATGTTAATTTAAAGAGATGAAACAAAAATTTATCTTAATTACTATTTTTAACCTTTAACCTGTTGGGAAGGTTAAATATGTAATCTATAATCTTAAAAATAATAAACCGAGTTAACAAGGTTTTATCGTTTGTCGGTCGTCTGTCACAAGAGCAAGACGAAGACGGTGCAGATTCCCACGGACGTCCGCAATAGGTACATATAGATTAGTGATCATGATTTAGACAGGTTATATAGAGCTATTACATACCTGAGATATCAAACCTGACCTACTTAACGCTGCTTTTAGCTCTGAAGTTCCGTCGTCAGCCTGGACACGGATTGAAATGATGTTTAGTTTTGCAAGTAGGTCTTTACAAATACTTTTACACGTAATTTTTAAAAAACTAGATGAGGCCGGTGTTTCGTACTTGACTACTCTGAGAAGAAACAGCCGAAACAAACTCAGAGGTCATAGTCTCTTTTGAAGTCCAGACATAATCTTGCTCAATTCACATGAGGACTATGCAGATTAGTGTCTGAGATGGTCTTTTGAAGAAAGAACCACACAGATTTGAGTGGACCTGTCCAGTCAGTGCAAGCATTTGTCAGTTATCATGTAGCTCGACTTATAACTTAAGGAGCTCAACGAAACGACAAACAATACCAAAGAAAGCACATTTGGGCAGGTCGCTTATAGTACTCAAACTGCCAGACAGTTGTGGGGAAAAAAAAAAACATGTGACCCACATGGTCCTCACATTCACAATAATTAAATAAAATTGTTGTGATTTGTGTGTTTTCATACAAAATGTATACATCCATAGTTTTATAAGCACCTGAGAGAGCACAGTCTATCCACATTCCAGGCACGGCCCTGATGTATAATGCAGCATTATTGGTTCAATCTCCATTTTGCCGGCTTCACCCGCGTTGAGGTCGAAATTATCCTATGGAAACAGAGCTAAAAATATCATTACATGCCATCAATTTCAAGGAAATCAAGTTTACCCGCTAAGGCGTATAAAAGCAGTAGACAGACAGACTGACAATCAGACCAACAGATAGTTCTAAATAAGTTCCAAATAATAATAAATATTAGTAGGTACGGTTCTCCCATTTCCACCAGCAAACGTTTACATTTCAAAGGGAGTTTACGGGTATAAATAATTCTTAACCAACTACATAGTTATAACAGTTCAAACAGAGACTAAACCTTGGCCTTACACATTATGTGTCACCCAGGAATATCTGAGTGCGTATGTGCAACAGTGTAATGATTGTGGAAAATAGTATGGAAATCTATACCAATTTGTATAGGCAATTGAGAAATATTATATTTTTAAAAGTAGACTGTATTCTAGAGGTTACTGGTGATCGCCTAGAAGGATCTAGATGAGGAACAGGCGAACAATTAAAGGGGGATAGGAGGTAGAGCACACCTGCAAGTCTTCGCGACACGTGGCACGTGGTGTCGTAGGTTACATAACTAACGATTTTTTTTTTTTAAGTAGTAATTAAGCTGTTGTTCTGCTATCTCACTGGTCCAGAACAGTCTGTTTTTTTTTCCGTTTGTGATGAATTCCTTGATACCATCATCATCATAGCCTTTTACTATGTTGGGCAAGCTTCCCGAATACCAGTATTTTTACCCTACTGAGGAAGGTAATGTGTTTAGCAGTTTAAATAATTAGATGTATAATAATAAAAAATTGTTTATTTCTCTTTCACAAATATATGATATACTTTTCTCTTTCAAGGCCCACCACAACCCGCAAGATCATACTATCGGGATAAGAAGTATCCTATGTATCAATCCAGGTCATAAACTATCTGTATGTTAAATTTCATCCAAATCCGATCAGTAGTTTTTGCGTGAAAGAGTAACAAACATCCATACATACATACATACTCACAAACTTTCGTATTTAGGTATAATATTAGTAGGATAAAAATATAAAATTGCGTCTAGTAACATTGATAAAAGGGTGTAAAACACCTCTTAACGAAGCCGAAAGGCACTTGTTCTCCTCGTCATTGCGATAATTTTTTTGTTCTACACCATGCCTGGGAACCTTCTAGTTATATTGGGAGTCAAAGTTCAAACTTTTTGACAAGTTTTTTCATGTTTTTAATGTAAGATTTTTACTTTAAACTCCTCCACTACCCCCGTACTATTCAATCCATCCATCAGCACAATGTTTTGAGTGCGTTACATTGAGTTCTACCACAAAACATGATTCGTAACCCCAAAAAAAAAGTCATATCCCAGCAATAATTATTGCGTAAAGTTACATAGTTCGATGTACAGAATGCTTGGTTGACGGCTTCGTGATGAGGTCTTTTACACCCTGCATACACATAACATCACGGCTGTAATCGGGTTAGGCAGAGGAGTAACCTAATACTACACCCACATAACGCTAGTTATGTTAAAAGTCGAATGTATTAATAGGACAAACTCATTGCCATCAACTGGGCACAAAACCAGACACCGTGACTGCTACTGAGAATTTCGTGATGGCAAATGGGCAACAACGGGAACAAAAAACTGTTGTCTCCTAGAAAATGGCAATAGGGCTTCCCCATCTATAAATCACACCGCTCAGCATGACCTCTGACCCTATTTACCCTCACACCACAACGTGGTAAGTCATAAGTTTACGTATTACAGCCAATTAACATCTATACGATTATTTTCCGAATGTTTACTTACTTAACGTTACTACTATATTTATACGTTAGTTAGTTTAGTTTTAGTTAGTTATCATAATAATATAAAAAAACCGGCCAAGAGCGTGTCGGGCCACGCTCAGTGTAGGGTTCCGTAGTTTCCCGTCCGTCACAATGAGTGTTCCCACTTATGAGTTTAAAGGTGGGTATCCATTATGTAAAAATGCTTGCATATACGAATATACTACAAACTTAGTCCAGAAATTATTTTGTACAACTTTTTGTCTGTTTTGTACAAAAACTGTTGTTTCCATCAAGTTCAAAATAATTTTCCTAGAAAGTCCATATAAAGTTCTACTTTCCAGATTTTTTTCATATTTTCTAAACTTATGGTTCAAAAGTTAGAGGGGGACACATTGTTTTTTTACTTTTGGAGCGATTATTTCCGAAATTATTGACATTATCAAAAAATGATTTTAGAAAACCCCTATTCATTTTTAAATACCTTTCCAACAATATATCACACGTTAGGGTTGAAATTAAAAAAAAAATCACTTCCCACTTTACATATAGGGGGGCTACCCTAATAAAACATTTTTTCCAATTTTTATTTTACCACTTTGTCGGCGTGATTGATATACATATTGTTACCAAATTTCAGATTTCTAGTGCTAACGGTCACAGAGATTAAACGAGGACGGACGGACAGACATGGCGAAACTATAAGGGTTCCTAGTTGACTACGGAACCCTAAAAACAATAATCGCCAAAACAAAAAAAGAGTAAAAAAAATAAAAAAAAATAAACGAAAGACAAATAGTAAGTACACAACAAAGACAGATTTAAAACAATATGTATAAAATTATGTATTAATTTTTAAGAATTCTGAAGATAAGACCTTTGAATTTTCCTATTGGGCTATTAAAGTTGTCAATATTTACAAAAGTTTTATTGTACAAATCAATTGTTCATAGCTTGTTTCGTACTTTGTGTCTCGTTGTCCTTTGTTGGGCATTGTCCTTTACTTATACCAACAGAGATTCACTTACGAGTTATTTACAGGTCGTGCCAGAATGAGGTAGTTATTGTGCACACAAACAAATACATATCATTACAAGCGCCTTCTAAATTCTATAACTTACTTACGTGTAACTGTCAGTTAATAGCCTACGTCTCGTAGCTATTGGTTTTTCTATAAAAAAAGTTAACTTGAAATATCCTATCTGCGTCATCTAATGTCACTTGATTCATAGAAAAATCAAAAAAAGCTTTTCTGTGACGTTTTGTTTCTAACCGTCCGTAAGCCAAATGTCAATCAGACAGAGATAGCAATCTACCGATACCTGTTAGTAAGTTAATGATAGTAGCCTAACTTGTTGCTCTATTGTACCATGGAACGTTTCATCATCATTTTCGTCCCATGAATAAAGGGTCGGTGCATCACGCATTTTTCTTCCATTCTTCCCCATCATTGTCACGCTCTCAAATGAGGAAAAAGCAGCCAATACTTTAAATCTTTTATTATATCATTACAAACACAATCCATACATATATACCTCTTCTGGAGAGGAAGACCACAGAAAAAACGGAACACAGCATATTAGCACTGCTGAACCGAAGAAAAAGATAGTAAGTACGAAGAGTCTACTAGTAACAGCATGATAAGCTCTTTGATATTACTCGAAGGCATGTAAAGGCAAGTCAGACATACACAAGCAGCACATAAGCGGCATAAAAACTGACACCCCAACCACACGAAAAAGAAGAAGCTCTTTGCAAAAAGAAGAGAACATAAAAAAGCAACGGTTTTAATTCCGTCAAAAACTATTTCCAGGCTTGGATGCAGACCGGGTTGCGGGACTGTTCGAAAGAGATACCGTGGGCCCGGAACACAAAGAGCGATGAAGGAACATGGATGGATTTTAGTCAATAAAAGTCTGACACTCCCTCCCTCTGCCCGGAGCGGGTCATTTGATGATTTCCCATCCGAAAAAAAAAAGAAAAAGGCTTGGATGCAGATAATGCATTACCGCTTTCTCTCTAAAAATATGCAGATGCAGATGGAAAATGGATTTCTGTAAAAAAAAACCAGTTGTAGTAAAAAAATCCCTTTTACAGTTTTTTTGCATTGATAGGTCCATGTTTAGCTTTTGACGGATGATACATTACCACGATGATACATCTCCATCTATTGTCTAATGTTTACAATCTAGTGGCTATTAATTTCGAGAATTTAAATGTAGGAAAATACCCATTTCAGAAAAAAAACGCGTCAACGTCAACAGCTTTGACACCTTGTCATTTAATTGCTCGAATAGGACGTACCTACATATTATTTTTTTGTGTTTCGTTTAAATAATGATGTCTTAGTAAAAGTCTACGCACGATTTGATTTTTTTGGATAATTGCATATATTATTATTTGCGTCTGGAGTGAATCATGAATAAACTTAGAAGTGTTGATAACTATTTCCTACTACATTAGCATTCAATCATTCCCCAACTATGTTAGGGTCAGCTTCCAATGTAACTGCAGCTGCAGATGCGGATGCAGCTGAATAACATATTCTACATGGAGCGACTGATTTCTGCACCCCAACCAGCACCCTATCGCTCGTTAGCAAACCTTTTTTTTTCGGATGGGAAATCATCAAATGACTCCTCAGCTTTTGGCGGAGCAGGAGGGAGTGTCAGACTTTTACTGACTAAAACCCATCCATGTTCCTTCATCGCCCTTTGTGTTCCGGGGCCACGGTATCTCTTTCGAACAGTCCCGCAGCCCCGGCAGTTCGTTAGCAAATCTTGAGTTTGAACTTTTGGATTTTAGTCAAAGATCAGATCTATGCACAGGATACATTATAGAGCTAACATTAACTTAACCTAATTGACATAAAACCTCTGGCTTGTTGTTTTTTCTAAACAGAAACAAAAAAACAATTATCAATATGCATTGCCACGGTGACTTAGCAATTTTACAACATAAATAAAAGTCATTTTTATTTCAGTCCAAATTACATCTTTGACGTACTTAGTTCTAATCAAGACTTAATTTCAATCACAGAAGGTTATAATTATAGGCAGTTATCGTACAGTTTTACAATAGTGAAGTCTAGTAGCGGCAATTGCGACTGCTAAGCAAGAGATGCTTGCTTCGATTCCCGCGTCTGGCTAATTGTTAATGGTTTTTCCAGCAGGAATTTTTCAATAGCAGCCAAGGAGTCTGGATTTGAGCCCAGTTGATGGCAATAAGCTCGCCCCCATATTACATGGGATTTAAACATAAATGTCGAAATGTGGGTGTGTACTATTAGGTACAACGTCCTTACCTTTCGGGATTTAAAGGCGTGATGTTATGTTATGTGAAACAATAGCTAGTCTTCGCCCTCAGCTTCGTTAGGAATTATCCCCCACGGGCACAGTCTACCGGGAAAAAAGATCCTATATCCAGGTCATAGAACCATACCTCATAGAAATCCAAACATACAACAACAGCCCATAACGTCCACTGCTGGACATAAGCCTCTCCCATGATGGGAGGAATTTGGCGTAATCTCCACGCTTGGCAGGCGGATTGGAGATCGCAGTGATGAAAGACTAACAGAAAACGCTGCTGCCCATTCTCTGGTCTACGGAGGCGCAAGGTGTTCTGCCTCAGACATTAGTCGCCTTATACGACACCCGTGAGTGTAATGGGTTGGTTCTATTCTACTCTGCCGGATACCAACGGCTTCGACGGCTTCAACGGAAATCCAAACATACAGAACGAAATTATACAGGTTTTGTCATTTGGCTACGAATCCCTAAAAAGAAAGACCTGACTGCAGTTGTCTTTTTGGAAATAAATTGGTCCATAACGTACATAAGTTCCAGGTAATCTCAATGATGGTCTCGTAAGAGGTCATCAGCCCGTGCTGCGATTTGGGTTATCATTTTAAAATTTAAAAGGTCTGTAGAAAGGGCGGACGTATGGAAAAAAACTGGACACCTTAGTAGTTTACAGTTTGATATCTTTCGATGTTCGTTATTTATTGAATTTTTATTATTGTCTGTCGTATCTAATGTACTCGTATGTTGTATGTCGACAATATAACGAGAGGTTTTATTTTTGTGGTATTAAAAAAAAACTTAGTTTTCAAAAACTCTATAGATGGCGTTGAACTGACTATGATAGTTGGTGCCAAAGCCAAAACGCTTGGAAAAAAAAACATTGCGTCACGTCACATACGCTCATTGACTGACACTTTCGTTTGCTTAACCTTCCGAATATAACCTAGTTTTCTCGCGCTTTTTTAGAATCAGTTTTTTTAGGTTCCGTTCCTTGCATTATCATACTAAGTTCAGCGCCATCTGTCCAGCGACTAGGGAAGAGCTAAAAAGATAATCCCTCATTGGGGACAGATGGCGAGTCTGGACGGGGGGATAAAAAGCCAGACTTTTTCAGAAGGACGGCAATCTTAGCTCCACATGAGTACTTGTGACTATGAACATTACAACTTGCTTGAGACTTTTTATTGAATATTTATTAAGATTCATATTTATGTAGTTGTAGTGCATCATTTTAAATGTAAGTTCACTGATCAAAAGACAATGCATCAGACAAGTTGTGAAGTGTTTTGTCAAAAGATTGTGGTGTTTTATGTACAGGTACTTAAGTTTCCAAAGAGCGATCAATTTAGAAGCTAAAGCACACTTGCAAACACATTTATTTGTTTAGTAGTTTATTTGGGATGGGTACTTAGCACACTTTTAAAATCCGTAATGTAAATATTTGAAAACAGTATTAAGCACCTACTTAATAACATTTACTTGAGAGGGCTTAGGAAAGCAGGTGGTGCAAAGGTAATAACAATGCCAGATAGGTAAAGAAGTATTCTAGGAGGAGCTAGTGGCTAAATAATAACAGCCGCTCGGGTCGATCGTTAGGTTAAGCCATGCTTGCCTAGGTTGGTCTGTGGATGGGTGGCCACCCATTACATACCGAGTTTCCTCCGTGCCTCGCACAGCACGTTAAACCGCTGATCCCGGCTGTCATTTGTAAATCTTGGACAGTCGTTAGGTAGTCAGAGGCTCAAAAAGTCTGTCAACCAGTCTTACCAAGGGGTATCGTATTACCCGGTACTAACTGGGTTGTGGAGGTTAAAGGCAGTCGCTCCATGTAAAATACTGGTATTCAGCTGCATCCGGTAAAACTGGAAGCCGACCCCAACATAGTTGGGAAAAGGCTAGGCAGATGCTGATGATAGATAGGTAAAAGAGTATTCGAAGGTTGTTGCAATGTGCAATGTGTGTTTAACAGTGCATTGATCACACTAACTGGGCTCAGTGTCCATCAAATAACTGGCAAACGGTTAGTTTCGTATTATGTATGACCAGTCGCGATCAAATATGACGACATCGGTGCTCATCGTGGCTGATACTCACCATAACTCATTTTGACAGACGCTTTCGTATCGATTCTTCTATTATTGCGATAATAGCATAGTGGACATCAAATCGATGACAACTGAGTTAGAAGTGGCTTTTGTGAAAGACGTTACACCGTACCCGGACTGTTAGTCACCGTAAAGTGATTTCCACTCTGTGTAATAGGTAATACCAATATTTTGACATTCTCGGTTGTCATCAAAGTTAGTACTACCGAAGCTTGATAGTCACTGGAGATCAAAAAGATACGTAATAGCCCTGAAGGAGAAAGTGAACGTTATTAATAAAATATAAGAATAATATTTCATCTCGATTCTCATCATTTTTAGGGTTCCGTAGTCAACTAGGAACCCTTATAGTTTCGCCATGTCTGTCCGTCCGTCCGTCCGTCCGTCTGTCCGTCCTCGCTTAATCTCTGTGACCGTTAGCACGAGAAAGCTGAAATTTGGTACCAATATGTATATCAATCACGCCAACAATGTGGTAAAATAAAAATTGGAAAAAAATGTTTTATTAGGGTAGCCCCCCTATATGTAAAGTGGGAAGTGATTTTTTTTTTATTTCAACCCTAACGTGTGATATATTGTTGGAAAGGTATTTAAAAATGAATAGGGGTTTTCTAAAATCATTTTTTGATAATGTCAATAATTTCGGAAATAATCGCTCCAAAGGTGAAACAATGTGTCCCCCCCCCCTCTAACTTTTGAACCATAAGTTTAGAAAATATGAAAAAAATCTGAAAAGTAGAACTTTATAAGGACTTTCTAGGAAAATCATTTTGAACTTGATGGAAACAACAGTTTTTGTACAAAAAAGACAAAAAGTTGTACAAAATAATTTCTGGACTAAGTTTGTAGTATATTCGTATATGCAAGCATTTTTACATAATGGATACCCACCTTTAAACTCATAAGTGGGAACACTTATTGTGACGGACGGGAAACTACGGAATTCTACACTGAACGTGGCCCGACACGCTCTTGGCCCGTTTTTAGGGTTCCGTACCCAAAGGGTAAAAACGGAACCCTATTACTAAGACTTCACTGTCTGTCCGTCTGTCCGTCTGTCTGTCACCAGGCTGTATCTCATGAACCGTGACAGCTAGACAGTTGAAATTTTCACAGATGATGTATTTCTGTTGCCGCTATAACAACAAATACTAAAATCAGAATAAAATTATTTCAAATAATGGTACGGAACCCTTCGTGCGCGAGTCCGACTCGCACTTGGCCGGTTTTTATTAGGGTTCCGTACCCAAAGGGTAAAAACGGAACCCTATTACTAAGACTTCGCTGTCTGTCCGTCTGTCCGTCTGTCCGTCTGTCCGTCTGTCTGTCACCAGGCTGTATCTCATGAACCGTGACAGCTAGACAGTTGAAATTTTCACAGACGATGTATTTCTTTTGCCGCTATAACAACAAATACTAAAAACAGAATAAAATTAATATTTAAGGGGGCCTCCCATACAACAAACGTGATTTTTTTATAATAATTGGTACGGAACCCTTCGTGCGCGAGTCCGACTCGCACTTGGCCGGTTTTTTAATCAACATTTGATGTGATTTATCTTACAGACTTATACAGTGATTTTTCACAGTACAGGTAATTTGTTGATATAGGTAGGTAATGCTTAGATTTAAAATAGCAGTTTTTTTTAGTTTCATTCGTTTAATTACCTAATTGCAACCAATCGACCAATTGGTTGATGAATGAATTGATTGATTTGATGAATTTTTGTAGTCAAAATATTCCTCAGTCTATGTAGTCCAGGTACAATACATAAGTACGAACAACTTTATTCCGAAAGTCACAAATCCGAATCTCGCATTTTACATTACACATCCACTTTCTTACACATAATGTAGTCCTCGCTCCACCGGCCTTCAGCCTACGGTCCTCATTATTCGAAGCAGTTTTTTCGAAGTAATGAAAATCATCGTTTTTCGGACTAATGATCCATCGAACATTTGATTCTTCGGACATATGAAAATCAGACAACAAAAAACACAAAAAATAGACATTTAAATTCTTCGGAATTATGGAATTCGGATTTTTAATAATCTGAATAAAGTTAAAGTTTCATCGTTCTGTACTTATAAACCTTCCGAAATCATTCTTCTAAACTATAGTCTTATGACTATACCGCATAAAAACCTATTTATTATTTGGAATATTTATTCAGGGATTTAGGTCTGGGTGCCTAAAATAGCCGCTTTAGCAGAATCATAATAATATATATGTCGTAGGTTTTGCATAAAATTAGGTTTTTGTTCAAAAACCTAGGTTTTGATAAAAAACCGGAAGATGACAAATTTAAACTCAATTTCATCATAAACCTGTAACAATCCAGATTTTTGATCAAAAACCTGAACTAGTTTGGGTTTATGATAAAGTTCTTGTCAAAATCACGGATTTGCTTTGTTTTATGAGAAATAAATCAACTTAAACGAAATAAATAAAACAATCCATCATCGTTTGCAACGTATTAGAAAGAAAACAATTATTTATTTATCAAAATGTTACATCCATGATCCAATCAATATTTTCCTCCTTCAATCCAATTATGAAGGGGGAAAAATATAATGACCACCAAAAATAACTTTGTGACCACTAACATCTATCACTTAAAATATCGATAGATTAGGTTAGAAGGTTATCCTTCTAATCTAATCCGTAATCCCTTGTAATCTTTCCGTGTCGAGGTGCTCCAAGTCGGCCTAGGCAAAACTAGTTTGTCATCAACCACCTCATTAAAATTTGGTGCTCAATTTACTAAATTTGGTGATCAATTGATATTTTAGGTGATAGATGTTAGTGGTCACAAAGTTATTTTTGGTGGTCATTATATTTTTCCCCCTTCATAATTGGATTGAAGGAGGAAAATATTGATTGGATCATGGATGTAACATTTTGATAAATAAATAATTGTTTTCTTTCTAATACGTTGCAAATTTATTTCGTTTAAATTGATTTATATCTCATAAAACAAAGCAAATCCGTGATTTTGACAAGAACTTTATCATAAGCCCAAACTAGTTCAGGTTTTTGATCAAAAATCTGAACTAGTCTGGATTGTTACAGGTTTATGATGAAATTGAGTTTAAAATTTGTCATCTTCCGGTGTTTGATCAAAAACCTAGATTTTTGATCAAAAACTTAATTTTCTGAAAAATCTGCGACATACATATATGTCTCGACTTGGCACACGAGGTTGTCAACATTTGTGGAATGTGAGTTCGGCTACCATTGTGCCGATTGTCGTGACGGCCAATGGCCTTATGGTCAAGACGAACATCTTTCGAGGCTCTCTTAGGTGGTTGGATCAAGGACCTGATTCAGAAGGCAGTACTCCTCGATACGGCTCGCATTGTGAGGAGATTCCTGTCTCTGGAGCCCTAACCACCCAACCCCCCGTGCACCCGGCCTCCTGCTGCTTGGACCCTGCTCCCAACACCGGCGGACCACTATTTTTGAATTATTTAAAAGCGTGTAAATTCAATGAATAGAGGATATAATAATATCACGTTAAAATTCTTTGAATGGTCAGACTTAGGTAATATTATAAAATTGTCACTTTGTTACCATTTTACGAATAGTAACGTTATTCATTTTATTTAAGGTTTTTTGCTTAAGCTAGGATTAATTCTGTAAATCAGTGTCTTACTAGCAAAAATCAACAAACAGTACATTTATTTATTCATATAATTTATTATAAGGGTAAGATAACATTTTGAAAGAAGCCCCTGACCGGTGTAATGAGTTTTTTAAACTAATTCATTAAAGACATCAAAAAATAACCCGTTTAATTCAACCCGAATGACGTAGGTAGGACCCCAATATCAAGAGTTGTTATGTGGTTGCATGGTTTTTTATGTTGGTTGAAGGTGTTATCTTCGTGCGTCACTAAAACCGGATCGGCAATACATAATAGCCTGCTGGCTTCAACCAATCGTGGGGTCCGTAAATTTCACCGTCCTTTTATTTAGGATTGTATAATATGTACTTACTTTATTTTTATTGTCAAAACAACACTGATGAACATTAAGTCACACGTTAACTTTGCCAGTGGGACGTAACGTAACGTGTAGCACAGTATAAATATGGACAGTACCGAAACTAAGCCTAGTTGATGCAATAATTACCTACGCTCCAATAAAGTCATAGGCCTTGTTGTTGATATTGTTTTTTTTTTTTATTAGAATATGTTTTCTGTTGTGATCAATCAATCGAATGAGGGATTTTCTTTTTAGCTCTTCCCTAGTCGCTGGATAGATGGCGCTAGGAGTAAGTATGATAATGCAAGGAACGGAACCTAAAAAAACTGATTTTAACAAAGCGCGAGAAATGTTGGTTATATTCGGAAGGTTAAGCAAATGAAAGTGTCAGTCAACGAGAGTATGTGACGTGACACAATGTTTTTTTTTCAAGCGTTTTGGCTTTGGCACCAACTATCATAGTAAGTTCAACGCCATCTATAGAGTTCTTGGAAACTAAGTTTTTTTTTAAAACCTCAAAAGGAAAACCTCTCATTGAAATAACTAGCTTACAAATAGGTCCAATTTAAATAGGTTATCTTATGGCGTCGGTTAATCTCAATAAAAGACGATAGTTTAAACACGGAAAACAGTTTATTGTTAACACACCGCAATTGTAGAACTATAGATCTTTAATTTTGACATTACGGCGTAACCTTTTACAAGTTTTGGCGGGAGCGACCCGTGGTTGGATGATACCTAACGTTGTGTGCGAGCGCGCGCTAGCCGCCGCGCCGCCGCGCGCCGCAGGGCAACTTATATGTGACCACTCGTCTCGGCGCGGCACGCAATACTGACAGCACCGCCAGTCCGCTTAGAGGCCCCGTCGATGCGCATGTTTGTGTGAGTGTGCGGTTTTCAAACGTTTGTAGGTAGTTTCCGTACTGTCCATATTTATACAGTGCGTGTAGCGAGTGAATATTTAAAAACCTCAGATAAACTAGGTTCTGAGTTACTTTGTCAACATATGCATGTAGAGAAAAGCTTACAAATTCAGAGAATCTAGGCTGGAAGAGCAAGTTGAGGAAGCTGAGTAGCATGCAGAAAAGTAAGCTACAAGTGCGAACATTGCTCGCAAAACGGCTGGCCGATGGGGCCGAAAAGTTTTGGAGTGGCGACCGCGAACTGGAAGACGTTGCGTTGGAAGGCCTCCCACTAGTAAGGTGGACCGATGACCTGGTGCAGGTTGCGGGAATCCGCTGGTTGCGAGTCTCACGGGATCGGTCAATGTGGCGACATGGGAGGCCTATGTCCAGCAGTGGACGTCTTTCGGCTGAAATGATGTTCGGCTGAAATGATGAAGTGCGAACGAAAAGAGCTGGAAAATGTTAGCGCCCCGAATCGGGTATGTTTATGTCTTCATGGAGAAGTAGAAGTCACTTTATCGACTTTTACAGAAAAAGAATTATGACAATTAAGCTAAAGAAATTTACAGATGCCAGCACATCAAGCTACTACAATCTGTCAAATTTCTTTATAGTCCAGTCAAATTAGTTAAAAAAATAGGGGTAAGGTTATAATAATTCGCATAGAGCTAAAAATTGGTACAAATGTTAGGAACATCATTACAAATGAAATGTCAAAAGTCCCCATCGATCCGACCTTTGCAAAAATAAATATTCAAGGTCAAAGGTCGTATAAATAGGTTTTTTGCATTTTTCAGCCGAACGGTAAGTTTTATCATAAAAATATATAGGAAAAAATTGTGAATCGTGCAATTATCTATAAAAATTGATTTTATGCTTTTTCCTGAGAATCACCATTTCTGAGATATAGCTGTTCAAAAAGATGAACAAGCCAGGTTCTTCATAAAAATCAAATGTTTCCACGGCACCGCTGTAGTGGTGTACCTGGCGGTTTTTTTTTCACGTGATGAGCCTATTCCACGATCTATTGAGGTCATGTTTAATAAAAAAATATTGTATTGAATAAAAAATTGAACTATTGGGAATTGCGGTGAAAATTATGAGTAAGGAGCTTATGCCTGCGGCTTCGCCCGCGTGGAGGTCGATAATTGTCCCACGGGATCATACTACGGGGATAAAATATCCTATGTGTTAATCCAGTCATAAGCTATCTGTGTGCTAAATTTCATCCAAATCCGTTTAGTCGTTTTTGCGTGAAAGAGTAACAAACATACACACACACGTACAAACTTTCGCCTTTATACTATGAGTGTGAAGTGTGATTGTAGAAAATGATTTGTCTGATTAAAAAATAATTATTTAGTGGAACTAAAAACGAGTGCAATCAGCTTGTATTCCCATAACCCCTGCTTCTGCTTGGATATTAATTGACAATACATTGGAACCAATACAGACATTACTTCAAAACGCACGATTAAGGAGATTTTCCGGTGCGGGTGGCACCAGAAAAACTCCGTAATACAATTTTTTGCAATTTCATTAAGGGGTGTCATGCTAAATGCAGCTGCAACAAAGTTGGGTTGTTTAGTTTATTAGCATGTGCCGGTTGTTAGGGACGTCGTGCTCCAATGTTGAATCGCCTTTAGAAAAGTATTCTTACGATATCAGCGAGGAGATATCTCATGTATCGGTCATAGAACAATTTACTTGAACTCAGCAGGAAGAAGACGAAGAAAAGAAGAAGACTTTGCATTTGAAGTTCCATTACATAATTTTATCAATCAGACGAATGATATTCTTTAGTTAGCCTGCTCATAGTTTACACCGCTTTCATCTTTTCCAATTGTACCATTTTTTATTTGATACCATATCTTTATGATTCCGTTTCCAAAAGGTATCCAACGGGACCTTATTACTAAGCCTCCGCTGTCCATCCGTCCGCTGTCTGTCAGCGGGGTGTATCTCATGATCGTGCTGTAACAGCTATGCTGGGGTCGGCTTCCAGCCTAACCGGATGCAGCTGAATAACAGTATTTTACATGGAGCGACTGTCTATCTGACTTCCACAGACCAGTTAGTACTAGGTAATACAATTCGACCCTTGTTAAGACTGGTTGTCAGTCTTTTTGGGCCACCGACTACCTGTAACGACTGTCAAAGATCTACAAATGACAGCCGGGACCAACTGCTTAACGTGCTTTCCGAAGCGCACGGCTTAACCTAAAGAACGACCCGAGTGGCTGTTATTATTTAGCAACGAGCTTGTCGTCCTTTATCAACAATAAATAAATTAAAAATTAAAGGCTCACCTACTACGATGGTACGGAACCCTTCATGCGCGAGTCCGATTCCTTGGCCGGTTTTTTTAACGAAACAGGGCCACAACTGATCGTGGAATACGCTTACCGGGGTAGCCACGTTTAAAAAATCACGCCAGGTACACTACTTCACCGGTGGCGTGGAAACTTATAGATTATTATCAAAAACACAACTTTTTCATCGTTTTGAACAGCTATATCTCAGAAATGGTGATTCTTAGGAAAAAGTAATAAATTAGTTTTTATAGATTATTGCACGATCTACAATTTTGTCGCACATATTTTTATGATACAACTTACCGTTTGGCTGAAAAATGCAAAAAACCAATTTACACGACCTTTGACCTTGAATATTTCTTTTTGCAAAGGTCGGATCAATGGGGACTTTTGACATTTCATTTGTAATGGTGTTCCCAACATTTGTACCAATTTTTAGCTCTATGCGAATTATTGTAACCTTACATGTCTAATTTGACTGGGCTATTAATAGATTTTCAACTACACACATCAAAAGTATCTAGGGATCAATTATATTTTTGCAATAACTTTTCTCCTGATTGATATTAATTGAAATTTTCTTTAAGGATTCATCAAATAAAGTGTTTTCGTTTGTCACAGTAACGATAAACCAAGTCACCTTTGCATTAATAAAGAAATTTGCCATTTTCCTAATAAAGGGATTTTTGACATTTGAACCACTAACATTAAAGTTCGAAAAAATGACTGAAAACACAGTTTTCTTTAAAATTTTATTGGGTAACTTAAACCAATTAATAATCCGTGTTTCTACCGCGAACACTAACAACACAAGAACATCGGTTTGGCATACTCAAAATGAGTTCATCCAAATCACGCTGTGGAATGGCCGCCCATGTTCGTTGCAACAACAAAAAAAGGTCTTCTTGCGACTGGATACCCTCCATATTCGGCAGAGCTCTTCTCTGTAGCATATCCCATGCATGCTCAATCGGGTTCAAGTCTGGCGACTGAGCAGGCCAGGGCAGGACATTGATGTTAGCTGCGGCGAGAGTCTGTCTTACAACTCTTGCGGTGTGCGGTCGTGCATTATCATGCATTAACTGAAATAAGGGACCGATTTGCACTTGTAGAGGAACGATGACGTCTGATACAATCGTCTCAGCATAAATTTGAGCGTTGAGGTTGCCTCTGATCCAAATCAACTCAGTTCTTCCGCCGATCCAAATACCCGCCCATACCATGATGGTTCCACCACTATAAGGATGGACTTCCTGGCAGGATTTTAATCGCTGTTGGCGTCCAGGGGTTCTCCAGTGTCGTATACGTCTTGTATCCGGTCTCATACCAAAACGAGACTTATCAGAAAAGCACACGAAACGCCATTGTTCTTCTGCCCAATTTCTGTGTTCAAGAACCCATTGATATCGAATCCTACGATTGTGCATTGCTATAGGTGGTACCCGTAGCGGTCTTCGGGAATGAAGGTTCACTTCATGCAAGCGGTTTCTGACTGTTTGGTCGCTAATTAAGTTCCCTGAAGAGTGATGAAGCCTCACGGCTAACATCATGGCGGTTATTGTTGGAGCTCTTCGAGTTAAGATTTGAATGTATCGGTCTTGTCTCCGTGTGGTGCAGCGATACCGTCCTCCATGGCGCTCAGCCACGGTACCAGTGCTTCGGTAACGTGTCCAAAGTCGACTGATAACACTCTGACTTGTATTCAGAGCTAAAGCTACAGTACGTTGCCGGGAACCAGCTTCTATCATTGCCACGGCTCTGAGCATTTCTTCCCTGCTTAAATGACGTCGCCGCTCCATAATAACGTTGGTTTTAATCAGTAGTAGGGAAACAGTAGCACTAATAATGTCTTCAATGCGTTGTATGTTTTTATAGGGAAAATATTGACAGCTTATTTTCATCTTTTACTCGAATTTGATTGAGAGTTCCTGATTCAAATTATGAAATGCACCAAAAAGGATCCATATAAATTTATAAAATCATAAATTTATTACAAAGCCACATCTCAATCTCAAGAAATCCGCATAAAAATGCTTGATCCCTAGACACTTTTGATGTGTGTATGTCGCTAAAGCATTAGATTCAAGATTGATTGGGAAAATTTGACAGTTTGATAGGTTAGATAGGGCAGATGACACCATAAAACAATAATTCCAAGACCAATCTCTAAAAAAAAACACTTTATTTTGGGCCTGAAAAGCCGATTTAATTTCAATTAATTGCCAAATCCGATTTTTTGTTGCTTTGAAATCAATAAATAGTTGAGTAATTGAGTTGAATAAACAGTGACGTCATAGTTGCCTATAGCCATACAAAATCTATGAGAGAACCGCGTTTTGACAGCTCTCAAAAAGTATCTTAATTGGGGGCTATCGCGTGTGAATTTGCCGCTAGAGGCGCTTGTGTAGACTAAGGTCCTCCAAAATGTCAGATGTCATAGAGTGTTCGCGCGTTGTGTGTTTTTTTTATCACGTATTTATACTAATACTCACGATTGTGTTCTAGACCATAGACTTAGTATATACTCTGAGCCATTCCTGATTAATTATGACTTGAAGATTTTAAGTAGCAACTTAGGATCATAATATTGTTAGTACTTGGAGGTAGAATAATTTTTAAATGTTTCATGCTTGCTAATTTTAGGAAGAATATTGTAAATATATATCTAAAGCTTACACTATGTTGTTATACGTAATAAAATAAACATTTTTATGAAGTTATTGGTGCTATAAAGTATTGAATAGAATTACTGACAGGACCTTACTCGACAGTGCGCCATCTGGTGAGCTCTAAAACGATAGCCCCCATTCATTGGTGTGTGTGTCATCTACCCCATTAAGCTAGGTACGCAGTAAGATGATCATTTGTCAAATGATCATCTTACTGCGTACCTCAATGACGGCTCAAATGACATTTGAGCCGTCATATGTAGTTTTGTCACAAAAACGTGTATGACGTTTTTGTAAGTTTCTACTACGACATTATATTCCATACATTGTTCTATTGTAGGTACATAAGTGACCTTACTGAACCGGTGCCCATGTTAAACGCATTGCTAACGCAAACAATCATGTTAGCTTATTGTAATTATGATGTTTTTGTCAAGAGCTGGAGATATTTATGTCTTAGCTAGCAACGGAAAAATTCAACACACTGTGAGCAATCGTACTGATGAACAATGTGAGTGTTTTTTCTAGAAATTGAAAACAATAGAAATAAATCTATTTTTTTTAGTCAAACGAATAGAAATGCGACACTGTATGTACTGATGTGGCCAAAGAATAAAGAACCTGCTTTCAAATGAAAAAAAAAAACCGAATTCAAATCGGTTCACCCGTTTAAGAGCTACGGTGTTGCACACAGACACACACACATAGCGGTCATGCATACTTACAACACTCCTGTTTTTACGTCGGGGGTGTGTATTGTATTGTATTGTATAACGGGCTGGTGTCCGCAACTCCACGTCAAAGCGCGTATTTTGCGTGAATAACAAAATAGCAAGAAGTGTCAAAATGATTTGTGCTCCAAGCCTCTTAATTAATATATCGTATTAATGAAATAGATACGGTGACAATAACATACATGCCAGTATTTCACCACATGGATATCGTTTTCAGCAGCAATCATCAAAATACCTATCGGATGCAAGTTCCTTGGACAAAACAATATTCTATCAGCACTACCGATGATGGAAAAGTTAGAAATGCTTTGAAAGCGATTACAACTTGTTTTGGTCTTCAGGACTGCAGATAGCGATGGTGGCTGTGCTTATAGTGATGTCAGCGGCTGGAGGTTAAGATGTGGCATGACTTTGACGTTTCAACCAAATACATCAGCTTCATTATTAATTTACGACGTGAGACACAACGACACACGACGTTGCACAAACCTGCATAGGACCCGCTTGGTGGATAGTGGTCCAGTCACAGAAAGTATGTATCTGTCTCAGCAAGCAATGGTCACAATTATTTGGTGCTGATTTTTCTATAATATCCATCAAATTAATCCACAGCCCCGGGTGTTTCCACTGCGAGGATCGACCGGAGGACACGGTGGAGCACACCCGCGTGGGTGGAGCACCGCCGTGTCCTCGAAGCGGCGGCGGCGATCTGCGGATCGGCCGTCCATCCGTCTCATGTCAACAGGCCGTGTCGACGGCGCGTTCGTGTTCCACGCGCGCCTCAGAGTCAGCAAAAGGAAGGGGTCCGCGAGGAGCGATGCCTGCCGGGGCTACGGGACTGTTCGAAAGAGTTACCGTGGCCCCGGAACACAAAGGGCGATGAAGGAACATGGATGGGTTTTAGTCAGTAAAAGTCTGACGGGATCCTGCTCCGCCCAGAGCGGGAGGAGTCATTTGGTGATTTCCCATCCGAAAAAAAAAAACGGTCTTCCACAGCGACTTTTGATGGCAAATGTCGCTGGCTGTGTCCTTCAGCATGCTGTTGTGATGCGAACAGCACCCTCCCTTTGTTCTCCACTCTTCGTTTCCCAGATGTCGTCAGAAGCAGTCATTTGCTCGATGCAAATGACGACTGCTTCTACAGTAACAGTTCTGACGCACATTTACGTGCAACTAACTGCTAGCTATGCAGAAGCGCGACAGCGTTGCTACAAAAGGTCACGGTGGGCAAAGGGCTTAAAGATTGATTACTATTCACGTGTCTGTAAACGTACGTACTTACAAACGTACATATTATACGTAAGTACCAAGATATTTCGCACAAGTTAATAAGCTCAATTTTCGTACTTTTAACTGTTTATCGAGAAAAAAAAACTATCACAAAAACTATTGCGAAAACTGACTTGATAGTAGTTTGGCACTACCAATTAACATCAAAACACGTTGTTACAGAGGAAGTAAGAAATATAACTTCGGTTTATGAGATTATACTATAACTGGTTTTAACTATACTTTGCTTACGCACAAAAGGTAAAAAACTAGACGAAAAAGATGAGATTAGGATCACATTACGGGCATTTTTTCTTTTAATTTCTGTCAATATTGTTTCTTAAATCAACTTCAACATAACATCACACCTGTAATCTCCATAAGGTTAGACAGAGATGTACAGTCGGGGTCTTTTCCGCCTGACCATTTTATTTATTTTTCGCTTAAAACATGCGGAGGCGCCGAGCCACGCCCTCTTAAAGTTTGGGCCTATAAGGAAAGCCTCAACTTTGATGCGCAAAATAACAATAACTCTCGTTTGGCGTGCGTCGTCAGTGCGCTCGGCCGATTCAGTTTCTTTTCATTCATTATTTCTATACAAAGTCAACGGGGCGGGGCTAGAGAGCGTTTCTATGTTGCGAGTGCAAGCAAAAATAAGCTTAGCGGTGGTCAGGCGGGAGTGTCCTCGATCGTACCTAGCAGTACACCTACATTTTGCCAGTTATGTTCTAAATCCTTTGTAATACGGGGCGTGCCCATTGTCGTCAAACGGGCCCAAGTCTTGACTACGTGACTGTTACTGAAAAATTCTGTATGTAAATGTTGCAAAAAACCCAATAACACTTTTCCCGGCCTGGGAATCAAACCCAGGAACTCGTGCTCAGGTATTACGCTTGATAGATAGATAAATAGATTTATTTATTTGCCTGAGATATGTTATTTTACAGATTTTATAACAAATAAACAACCGATCATTAGACCAACAAGGATCGAATAAGATGGAAAACCAGTACCTGTTTACGTCATAGTCACCTTGCGAGTGCAAGTCTTATGTACAGTCGTGGTCTTTTCCGCCTGATCAGTTAATTTCTTTTCGCTTAAATCATGCGGAGGGGCCGAGCCACGCCCCCCTTGAAGTTTAGGCCTATTAGAAATGCGTCAATTTGGTGCGCATAATAACAATAATGCGTCATCAGTGCGCTCGGCCGGTCGGTAATGTCTTTCATTAATAATTATTTTCGGGGCGGGGCTAGAGAGCATTTCTATGTTGCGAGTGCAAGCAAAAATGAGCTTAGTGGTGATCAGGCGGGAATGTCCACGATAGTACAACTTGATCTCTATCGATCTAGGACACTAAAACCGAGATCTATAAAACCAACTTTGATTCAAGTCAAGTTACGTACATAGCGTTTCAAGCATAGTAACCTTTTTGTTGAATATGAATTTTCATATTCCTATGATACGCTTGATGAAAGTCGCTTGTTAGTAGGGATATGCACATTAACATAATACAAATAAGATTTATTTTTGGAAGAAGAGAAAAAAATTAAGAAAATTGCAAATTAAATTAAGTCTGCTGTGGTTGAATCTAAGAAGATGAAACATCTGTGCCCCAGTAGTGGGAATGCTATGGGCTGATTTAATTGTTTATGCAGAGCTGATAGTTAATATTTCAATATGTTTTTTTATGAATAGGTTTGGTTGAAGTGTAGCCTTATGGGCGCTACGGCGCGCGAGGACAGAAAAACTTAGCCAAAAAAGTGTTATTTTCGCAAATCGTTTATTTTCTCGATTCTATCGTATAAAATACCTAAATATGAGGCTAAAAGTGTCTTCGGTGTTTTTTGTCTCCCGACTAGCCGTTTGTCGTAAAAACGATGTCGTAGGGGTCCATAGGTTAGGCTAGGTTAGGTTAGAACTGGGACCAACTACGCGTGAGCCGAGCGAGCGAAGCGAGTGGTGCCGCGGCAGCGGCCGGCGAGTGACCTCGAATAGGTCGTGAAATTTTTGTAAGTCTTTTTTTCATAGAACCATGCACTGTATAATACACATGTGCACCAACCGTGGTCGCGGCAAGACTGAAGTATTGGAGGTACCGCCACAGCAAAGCGAAGGCGTTTGTTCAACTACCCTCACTTGATCTTCATAAATGTTAAAAAAGACACTGCACTGACAAATGCACTGACCATTGGTTTTAACAAACACTTACAATTTTTGTTTAGGCTAGTGTTTCTTACCTGACTACTCTTAGAAGAAACAGCCGAAACAAACTCAGATCATATCAGGTCATAGTCGTTGTTAATGTCCTGACATAATCTTGTTCAAATGAGGACCTGCATGCAGATTAGTGTCTCAGAAGGTAATTTGAAGAACGAACCACACAGATTTGAGAAGAGCTAACTTTTGTAACTACCTACTAACTATGGACACCAACTCAAGACGACAGTAACCCCATGCACATACCTACCTACGTGCCTGTCGGTATTTAATGTGTTATCTTGAAATCATGGAAGAGTCGCATTCGCAATGTGTTAACCAACCCAACTAAGGAAGCCTTCATCGATCGATGCCATATACCCGTCGCCATTTACCTACAAGTCTCCTAATCATGAAGACCTGTCTAATAATGTGGAATTCAATTTTGTTTAGGTTTCAAATAATTCAAACAAATTATGTAGTTTTATTCGCTTAACTATGCTATTAACGTAGGGAAAAGACGTGAAATATAAATTGAGAATCCTTAAAAAATATAAAATCGCTATCCCGTAAGTGACAGTGTAAATTTAAAATATAAAATGGCCATGTTAAGCAAGGTAAGATATAATCTTAAAAAAAAATATGCATACAAAAATAATTTTGTTGTTTTACGTCGGTAGATTTTGCCCAAAAGATAAATCGTTGATTATATGGATATGGTAATGTACCATAGATCGAATAAATACATTTAAATAAACGGAGAATCCCTAAAACGATATTTAAATACCTGTGATGGGTCAGATATTTAATTATACAAAAAAAAATCCGAAGAATAAAATAAGAAATACCTAAATCTTCTTCTATAATCAGTAGATTTTATTCGAAAGTTTAGCTGGTTGAATTAATTGTAAATTAACTAGTTTTAAATCAAGATATACATGTAAATTGAGAATCCTTAAAATGCCCATGATGGACAGGTATTGAATAATAAATTAATAATATTTCTGTATAACTAAATTTTTTAAAATTATAAAAGAATTAAATATTGTTGTTTTGCGTCAGTAGATTTTGTCCGAAAGTTTAGCTAGTAGTATATAGTATGGTACTGTGCCATAGATCGGTCAGTCGAATTTATGCGCGCGCGCAGATCGTACTAATCGTATCGTAAACGTGTTATAACTAGTGCCTTTTTTTTCTGTGGATTTTTTTATCGTATGATTGGAAGTGATATTCTGTGATTGTTTTATTAGGTAGGTTACTTTTTGCAGCATATTTTAATTATGCCTCCGTATTAATTACTCGTATTTTTATTAATTATTTTACAGGATTTTTAATTATAAACATTAAATTTTAATAAAAATAAAAAAATAACCTGAATAATTATAGCAAAAATACTGGGGAATTTAGTCTAAAAATTATGTAGATACAACCTATTTCCCTTATCATAACAATATCATCTCATTGTTTATCCTATTAATTGCATGCAGATTCTTTAATGTATAAATTTTGGCATTAACCATTGTAAAACAACAGAACAATTGCATACCTAAGTATGGTTACAATTAATGACAATTTGACACAATACCATTTCACATTATTATTCCTATAAAAATGAAAACTTAAACAAATAAATGAATAGAGTAACACACATTCTTAGAAATATTAACTGACGTCAATAAAATGTCGCAAAAAAAAATACAATAATGGTTTTACATCCATACATTTAAAACAAATATTAATCAAAATATTACAAGTAAAAATTTTCCCGAAACAAACAATTTGTTTCGTCTATTTATACCTTAGTAAATTTGACACGGTTTAATAATAATAATACAACAACAACAACAGCCTATAACGTCCACTGCTGGACATAAGCCTCTCCCATGATGGGAGGTATTTGCCGTAATCTCCACGCTTGGCAGACGGATTGGAGATCGCAGTGATGAAAGACTAACAGAAAACGCTGCTGCCCATTCTGAGGTCTACGGAGGCGCTGGGTGTTCTGCCTCAGACATTAGTCGCCTTATACGACACCCGTGAGTGTAATGGGTTGGTACTATTCGATTCTAATAATAATAATGTATTTATGCAATAACTTTCCTTAATACACCTCGCAAAGGGACGTTTTAAAAGCTCCAATAGTCTTATTTCAATTTACAAACAATTAATTTGTTTTGATATTACATGTACTACTTATTTGTTTGAAAGAAATATCCCTATCGTCACAGAAAAAGAAAAACATCTCAGTACCTGGATTTTTTTGCCGGTTGATTGCATTAGGCTTAACCTTATAGCATGGGACTACCCATAACTGGTCAAATGTCGGTGTACTTTAAGGACGAATCTGACGAACCCTCTGGGGAAATAAGCTTGATGTTATGACTTGTAACGTAGGAGAAAAATCTTTTATCAGTCCAATTAAGTAATTTTGTTTATAAAGGGTGTAAATATACACATAACGAAGCCGAATGGCATTCATTACATACTTAATTATATTCTCCTCATCATTGTGATATTTTTTTTGTTTACACCATACCTGGGAACCTTCTAGTTACGGAGATGTTAGGGGTCAAAGTTCCAACTTTACCACAAGTTTTTATTTTAATTCAAGTTTTTAATGTTATATCTTTACGTTAAATACCTCCACGACCCGTTTACTATTCAATAAATCCATCATCACAATGTGTTGAATGCGTTACATTGAGTTATGTTGTAAAATGTGATTTTTTACCCCCAAAAAAAGTACTTTCCCAGAAAAAATGTTTGCACAGTTACTAAGTTTGATGTGTGTTTGTGTGTGTTTGATTGACGGCTTCGTGAAGAGTCTTTTTACACCCTGTATAGTTTATTTATTAAAAAAGTTTATGAAATTCTTTCACATAAGAACTATGTCCCAAAAACCGTTTTCACAGTTTGTCAGTGGAAACGGCACAGTTCGCTATTCTGTGAAGGTCATTTCGATTTTTTTTTTCTTAGCCTATATTGTTATTATTGTCCCACTGTTGGGCAACAAAAAGACATACCCCGTAGCCTTCCATTCTTCTCTCTGTGCGGTTTTCTCCGGCCAATCAGTCACAAACGTTTCTAAGTAATTTGAATCTTACTTATGCACAAAACTTGGTAAGAAAGAAAGAAAGAAAGATAATACATTTATTTGGCACACGCCACAAGTGCACACAGTATAAAAAATAAACAAAAATAAAAACAAAAGATATAAAAAAAAAAAAAAAAAAATGTGGTAATAGTGTCGCTAGGGGCAACTTCGATATACCCCTAGATACCGTTACAATTTTAAGGTATTAACCTATAACTGTGAAATTGGATTTGTTGAAATCAATGACTAGAAGACCAGTTGGCAAATTAGTGAAATCTCAGGTTGTTATTGCTACGATTTTACAGCTTATAAAAAGTATTTCAACTGATTGGTGGCGTCAACTAAGCTATTTGCAACATTATATTAAGTAACACTGTGTTAACTGTTGTTGTCCATCAACACTTACAAATTTTATTGCTCTGCAAAAAATTACTTCTGTGTAAATTAACCTTTAAACAAATTTTAAGACAATAAGCCTGAAAGAAAATTCTCGATTTTTGTACAAACATTGATTGACGCTGAGATGAGATTGCGACGAAAACGGTTATACTGTTATTACGAGAACTGACCTCTTATTTCCTGTATTATAATTTATTCTGTCCATGCAAGTGCAGATTCTTACAGGTAAGTGTAAATGACGCTAATGTTTCATGCACAAATATAGTGGCTAGGCAAGAAAATATATACTTTTTGTAGACCATAAACTAATATTTGATTCATACAGGGTTAACCCGGCGAAACTTAAACTACGAACTATGTAGATATGCCATGCTATTTGATTTTAAGCTAAATAACGCACTGTGACAATATTATTATGACATTTTATTTTATTTTTACATTCCGAAACATAAATTATAATGCAAATTATCTCTAAGAACGAATAGTATATCATTATCAGCCTATTAATGTTCCCACTGCTGGGACACAGGCCTCCTCTCAATGAGAGGGAATGGGCTATAATCCACCACGCGGGCCCAGTGCGGATTGGTAGATGTCACATGTCTTCGAATTTTTGGTTCTAGGACATGCCGGTTTCCTCACGATGTTTTCCTTCACCGTCTTGAGAGAGCAGCGGTGATGAAATAAATTACACAAAGTAATGCGCCTGCCTGGGTTCGAACCCACGACTTACTGTTCGTAAGTCGGGGCCGCCACCACTGGGCCACCGCTGCTCCCCAATATAGAATCCCCAGAATAGTATAAAGAATCATTAATAAGCAAAACTGTAAAACTGCAATTGAAAATTAAAAAATGTAAGCCATACCTACCTCTGTTGGTTCCGTCACAGTTTTACATTGTAAAACTGTGGTTCCGTAGTTTAAACAAAATAAAAAGAGTCCCTTTTTAAAACAACTACGTGTAAAATCGTTCAGCAAAAATCTTGGTGTGATTTTCTGATTGACCTAAACTGAGTCAGTGTAGAAACCTACTGATCCAGCCACCAAGGACTCATCATCATGATCATCCTTGTCACATTCTACTCGGAGTCGACGCAACACGTTTTCTTCTTCAACTCTCCCTCCTGTCAGACGTCACGGCATCATTCACTCCTTTCTCTTTCATGTAATTGAGTCGTTCATCAACTCGTCCCACAAGCCTACGGCCCATTTGGGACGAGTTGATGAAAACCAATACTCACAAAATCCATCCATATTTTCTTTGGCATCCCTCTCCCACTCCATCCATCAAAATTCATAAATCCATCTCTCTTTTAGTCACATGCGTTTCATCCCTCCTTATTACATCCAATAATTTTGCTAAATACTCGTATAGAAGTACCTACGGCACCATTTTTATCAAGACTTGTTTAGACAACGGAACTTCCTTAAAACTATTTGTTTCTCGACCTTAGACACTACACTATCTCTAATACATAATTTCTATGTATTTATAACCTCATTTGATGAGTAATTCTTGATTAATAAAAATAAGTACGTGTACTGTGATATTTGGGCAAGTGTTTTGTACCGTTCATTGACCCCGCAAGTCATATAGAAAGCTGATATCAATATTTCTTACATAGAAACATGAATAGAATTGTTTAACTACTTATTCTTGCTAATCAAAATCAATAGTCATTTATTTTAATTAGGCTAAACTTCAGCACTTTTACATAGGTCTAAACTGTTGTATAAAAACAGATTCTTATAACCTACCAAACAAATGTGTTGCTGGGGAGTTTGTTCCGCCACTTCTTCCCAGCAAAAACACTAGGAAGTGACGTAGGGCGGATTTCGACGTAAATGTCTTTTGATAGGTACAAGATGATCCATTGACCCAAAAGAAGGGCACGTAGCCCGACACCACTTCCTAGTATTCGAGCTGGGGAGAAAAAGTAATGAAACATACTACTCAGCAATAGAGAAGCGTCAAATTTTGTAAGACGTAAGCTTGTGTACACATCTTTAATGTGGTTATATTATTTGTCTATAGAATACTGATTGTGCCTTTTTTCAAAGAGAATCCGGTAGAAATCGGGTAGTATGGAACCTTCGCCACTGCTACTCAGCAATATTCTTAGCATAAATCGATGGCAAAAAGTTCAAATATGTTTAGCTTAAAACACAGCCACACGAACCCCGCTCTCTGATGCGGTAAATAACTCATCAAGAGCGTAGAGGTATACAAGATGGAAGTTGGGCCATTGTCTGTGGGGCTCTCTCTCTCTCTCGGCTCTCTCTCGGACTCAGCAATAGAGATAAACTTATTTTATCACAAAGTCATTATAGGTCAATTTGCGTGTGTCGTAGTTGATATTCCAAACTCAACAAATATTTCTTTAACACTTTTTAAAACCACTCACCCTCTAAAACCAGCGTGAACCTAATTAACCAAGTCAAATTACATGACCAATACCAATACAATCATTATTAATGAGCAGCTAATCTAAATGAACAACAAATAAGTACTTAGTATATATTAGCTAACGACCAGTAATTACATAGACGTTATTATTTAACCAACATTATACAGTAACCGATACAAGGCCTGTAGACCTATATACAATAACATTTGAATGATAAAACGGTTTATTTTTAGGTTTAAGTTTAGGTGAAGTAGCAAAAAATCTTATCTATTGGTATTTGTAGGTTTGGGTATCTTATTCCGGGTGTTATTGTGTCAGCTTGGAAAGTCCTAATTGATATAATTTATCTGGAAAGTGTCATGAGTTCAAATGTCAAAATAATGTAAACTTATAGAGAAAGGATACGTTTTTATTCAATCCAAATAAAATCATAATCTTGATTTTTTTTTAAAGTCCATAAAAGTAATATAAATTTGACATTGGTGTCGATTCCGTTACGCACAAACTAAACTTAATTTAGGCTATTGCTATCTTTTTCTCTCTAAGAAAACGAGAAAGAGATGGACGTAATTAAGAGCTGTCAAATTTAGTTGGAACTAATATTTCTATACAAATGAAGGGTTCACGTAAAAACATGTCGACTAAAAACACGGTGAAGCGCAAGGCATAAACTATTTTGACATCTCTAACTTAGTTTATAGCTATAGCTGTCCTTTTCTCGCACTACTTTTTAGTAAAAGATAGCAATAGCCTAAATTAAGTTTAGTTTGCACACAACAGAATCAACACCATTTAGTAAAATGACCTTTATGCACTGTATAACACAGCAAACTAAAAATTTGTGCCAAATATTTTTTGATTGACTGAATGAATTGGATTCACTACCATTTACTACTATTTACTACCATTAATAAGATAACATCACGCCTGTAACCCCCGAAGGGTTAGGCAGAGGTCCAATTTATAGTTCACCCACAAACCAATCAATCTCCAAAAACAATAATAAATCAATTATATAATTTTATTGTATGCCGATTCAGATGAAGTTGAAAATAGGCAGTCTTCCGGTAATAATTTACCGAAACCATTAATATTTATAAAAGCGTTTCGCCTGTAATGTAACAGTTCAGATTCACTTGTGTCTGTACAGAATCGAATCTTGGATTGTTACATTACGGGCGAATTCTTGGGGTCACAGTAACATTTAGTAGATCTCAGTTAAATAATCATCACTAGCCAAATGATTCGCCTACTTTATGACAATAGTGTGTTAAGTAAATAACACCTATTTTAACAGTTCCTCATTAACATTCAGTCGCGTTACTGTTATTTCAAGAGTGCAATCGACCGACTTTTATGAAACGATTGTCATTTTAATAACGGTTAGTTAATTATTCGTAATCGTAGACTTGTTGACTGACTAAACTTTTCATGAGGTTTGAAAGCGGTTATTTTCGATTGGCCAAAGTTATGTTTTGGAACATTATAATAAAATTCATCATTGTCTTCGTCCTTCTTACATCGTCTCCGCCTAGTAAGTACAGTCCTCTCTTTGATTGTGCCTGACTCCACGTTCCAATCTCATCTGCCCATTAGTCAAAGCCAAAGTCAAAGATTTATTTGCCGATAAATATGGTTACTGAAGTTCTTACAATGGTATTATAGTAGCTTAACATATTCAATCATAATAAAGAAGCTCGTGGCTAAATAATAACAGCCGCTCGGGTCGATCGTTAGGTTATGCCGTGCTTGCCTAGGTAGGTCTGTGGAAGTGTGACCGCCCATTACATACCGAGTTTCCTCCGTGCCTCGGAAAGCACGTTAAGCCGTTGGTCCCGGCTGTCATTTGTAGATCTTTGACAGTCGTTAGGTAGTCAGAGGCCCGAAAAGTCTGACAACCAGTCTTACCAAGGGGTATCGTATTACCTGGTACTAACTGGGTTGTGGAGGTCAGATAGGCAGTCGCTCCATGTAAAATACTGGTATTCAGCTGCATCCGGTTGGACTGGAAGCCGACCCCAACATAGTTGGGAAAAGGCTAGGCAGATGATGATGATGAACATATTCAATCATAAAATAATGACATGCAAATTTTTGTTACAAAATAAATTATTTAAATTTAAACTGAAGAAATTCTTTTATATTATATAAGGGATTCTCAATTAACCATCTGTGTAAAGCCCTTCTAAAGCGGACCATTGGAGGTTAAGACCAGACCATTCCAGTCCTTGGAGACCAATCGGTCATAGCTTTATTCCACCTGTCAACACAGCAACTTGCTAGGTTCTTGCTTATCATAATTATATTTCAAGGTTAAATCTAGTTATCTAATTACCTGGATCATTTGATTGACTAAATATTTGATCTAAGACGCTTGTCCAGACATTTTTTCTAGCTATTAAGTACGTAATTTTTGCAAATATTTTCAAGAAAATGCACTGGAGTGTATTTTGAGAACAATGCTATGACCAGTGGTGTGATCTAAGACCTCAGATGATAAAAATATATGGAAGAAGATATTATTCTGCGCTGACCACAAATAAATATGGACTGATGACTGCCCGGTTGGTCTAGTGGTCTGTTGCGACTGCTGTGCATGAAGTCCTGGTTTCGATTCCCAAGTCGGCCAAAGTGTTACTGGAATTTTTCATTAGGAATTTCTGCGAAGCAGACCAGAACCTGGATTTGTGCCCAGTTGATGGCAATAGGCTCGCCCCCTGTAACATGAGACTTAAACGTAACTGGTAAAATGTGGGTGTAGGTACTTATCTGTCTGCAGAGGTATACCTCTGCCGATCCCGTCGGAGATTACAAGCGTGATGTTATAATTTATAACGATAAAACAATAATGTTTACGTCACTTGACGGGGGCCTGAATTAACAAAACCATGTAAATGCTAACCATAAAAATATATCTAAACACAGACATTTATTGTTCAAACAATACTTAGAAGAATGTCGTTGCAGCAAACTTCATTAATTTCAATCTAATAGGATAACGTAACATTGACTGCATTTCAATTAGTAGTTTATTTGTTTGACTCGTAATAAGCACAAATAGAGGTAAGTACATAGTAATAAAATTATCTTTGCGCTCGAGAGGTCGTCGAGACAACATCTCCTGTGGATGCGAGGCGAAACACGTGTTGAGTGGTTTGGGTGCATAGCATGCCAATTTTCGATTTTCCTGCATGTGCATATATTTGCACGGGCGGCATTTTGAATGTAAGCCTGAATGTTTTATCGCGGAATTTACACTAAATATTTTTCATACATAACATTTAATTTACACTAAATATTTTGCATACTTAATATTTAATTTACACTAAATATTTTGCATACTTAATATTTAATTTACACTAAATAATTTGTATACTTAGCATTTAATTTACACAAAATAATTTGCATACTTAACATTTAATTTACACTAAATATTTTGCATACTTAATATTTAATTTACACTAAATATTTTGCATACTTAATATTTAATTTACACTAAATATTTTGCATACTTAATATTTAATTTACACTAAATATTTTGCATACTTAATATTTAATTTACACTAAATATTTTGCATACTTAACATTTAATTTACACTAAATATTTTGTATACTTAACATTTAATTTACACTAAAAATTTTGCATACTTAACATTTAATTTACACAAAATAATTTGCATACTTAATATTTAATTTACACTAAATATTTTGCATACTTAATATTTAATTTACACTAAATATTTTGCATACTTAATATTTAATTTACACTAAATATTTTGCATACTTAATATTTAATTTACACTAAATATTTTGCATACTTAACATTTAATTTACACTAAATATTTTGTATACTTAACATTTAATTTACACTAAAAATTTTGCATACTTAACATTTAATTTACACAAAATAATTTGCATACTTAGCATTTAATGTACACATATTTTGCATACTTAGCATTTAATTTTGCATTACACTTAACTAATTTATTATCGTCCTAATGCAGTTATGTAGTTGTCTGTACCTTGTGTGACCCTTGTATTTGTATGATTGGGGGTCATATACAAATGGCTGAGAGGTTATTGGCCTTTTCCTTTTTATTTACGTTATATACTTTATCCTTAAAATCAAGCATTTATCTTGTTTATGCGAAAGTTTGTATGGATGTATGTTCCTCTTTCACGCAAAAATGGTTGATGGGATATGGGTAAAATTTGGCACAATGAGACTAACCTAAATTATTAAGTATATAGAATAGTTTTTATCCCGGTAGTACGATCCCGCAGGATAATTACCGAACTCGGCGCGGACGAAACCGTTGGCATAAACTAGTTTAAAATAATTTTAAAATTGATTGTCCTGACTGACTATCAACACACAGCTCAAACCACAGGACGAATCGATCTAGAATTTGGCATACATGGCCGGCAGTCTCGACATAGATAACGACTTTCGATTGCTAAAATAACAGTGAAAATATTCGGCTGCATTGCAAGAACAATGCTTGCGAGTAACGCAAGTCTCTATATCCAAGATGCGATTCTCGCAAGCATCGTTATTGCAACCGAATTTATTCGTTAGTAATTAGCCATCGAAAGTTAGCAATTTTGTCGCTATCTATGCCGAGACTGCCGCCCTGATAGCTATTATGACGTAGGCATCGCTATAATGTTTTTTGGAAGACTCAAACCTTAAGGCTGGAGAGTCTTGCAAAATTCACTCGCTGCGAATTATTTGCGCAACAAAGTATATATTTTTTTAAACAAACGGATGAAATACCACGAACTATTATTATTGCACATAAGTAACCATAATAAGTAATAGCTAGTTATTTTTTTTAAGTTCATTTAAGTGGATTATGTTAGGTAAATCAAGCGCTAGATACAGGTCTTTCGTGCCCAACATCACTTCGAGTTGTGTTTGCGCGCTTAGTTTATGGCAATAAAGAATTAATTTACAAATCTGTTCAGCGCATAATGACCTCAACATACTCGTCTTCAAAATGCGCTGATTAGTTTTTTCTAATTATCTTTCATTTTCTTAATTCAGAGGTCACAATTTCATCAAAATTCTCTGTTTTTATCTCTTAATAAACGGGTTGTTTCATAAAAACTATGCATCGTAAGTATGTAATAATGAAATTATTTTGATGCCAAGAGTTTAATAAAGCAAATACAAAAAAAAATTGCACCTAAATCACCTTACTCTAACAATAATAATAACCTCAAAAAAAAAAAGGGTGGTCTCATTTTGGTCTTTATTGGTACTAAAAGTCTAAGCTAAGGCACTGATGTACTACACCTATAGGTTCCACGTACCTACGTATACTAGGTAAAGATTTTGGATCGAACCCAGGCAGGCGCATTACTTTTTGTAATTAATTTCTTCACCACTGCTCTCAAAATGGTGAAGGAAAACATCGTGAGGAAAATCATTGTGACATCAACCAATCCCCACTGGGTTCGCGTGGTGGATTATAGCCCATTCCCTCTCATAGAATCTCGCTGTCATCCGAAAAAATGCCCAGAAGGCTGGTACAGACATTTTCCTAACCAAACTTAGATGATCAACTTGATTTTTTTTGTGAAAATTGTAGGTTTGGCTCGACGGATATTAATAAATTCCTAAAAAACTCGTCGGAATCTTAAATACGATTAATAGCTAGCGGCGACGTATATCTCATTCATGTGTCAACACGTGTGTTTTGAGAAGGTAATGCCATAACTTATCAACCGTGACAGCTCATCAGACATTCCTCCATCAGCTCTTAAACCTGTATTGCCAGGTCCAGTCGGTTAATACCCTGATATTACCCAAAAAAAACCCCATAAAGTAATGAAAAAAAAACATGGAATTCTACAACGTCGTCGTTATGAATATTATTATGTTTTAATTATAGTAATACAAATACACTTAAAATATATGAAATATAGGATTTTGCATAAAAATGTTATTATGTTTATTATTAAAATCTTAATTGTATGAACCTTTATCATAAAATATGACTAATTTTAATAAATTATGTTTATTTATTGATTTTAAATCGAAAATAGTTTTGCAAAACAAATTTAAATTTAGTTTTTGCAACAAAGCGCGAGTCACTAATATTTTATTAATTAAAAAAAGCATTACCATCTTGAGAATGAATTTTAATTGTGTTTTAATGACCAATATCATTATTGATAATACCAAAATTGATTAAATTAATTAGGTTAATATTATAGGCTAATAACATAACATTAAAGTAAATCAATTAGTATCGCTAAACCCCAAGAATTACTGTAACCTTGACCTACATACCTAAAACTAGTTGTAATTTAAAATTAATTATCATATAATTTTAATTAATTATTCTATAAATAATACTAGCTCTTCGCCCGCGACTTTTTCCGCGTGGATATCGTATGTCGACGACAGTGCTAACTGCCGGGTCCAAGTACTGCCATCCAAATAACCTTAAAAGTACAAAAAAATATTTCATCAAAATCGGTCAAGCCATTTAGGAGAATTATGAACACGCTCACTGGAATTTTATATATAAAGTTGTGTTCCTTTCTCTAAATAGTGTTTATTAACAAAAAAAAACAATGAATCCATTTTAAGTAATCAGAAATTAACTTCCCAAATACCGACCCTACTTTTGCTAGTCATCTCCGTATTTTGGGAAGATGAGCATCTATTACAATACTTTGAAGATCAGGACAGAATCTAAGATTAAATCTACGATCTACATATTGTAAGCCCCGCCTCCAATACTTTATATTCACAAAACGTATCACGTTTGAGACGAAATAAAACCTTAAACAGCAATCATAGACTTAAAGCACACGTTTTGTATGAAAATCCGACATTTCGTATTTTTCGCGCATAGAATTGTGATAAAATTGTCATTATTTGAATGGATATTGCTAATTAAGTTGCATAATAATTATTATTAAGCTCCATATTTGAAAACCTATCAGTTAGGTACAAAGTTTGTCGTTTACTCAATCCTTTTAATTTAATTTTCGTTTAAATTAACTAAGTTATTCACTACATATAAATCGTAGAGTTGGTTTTCTTAAAAAAATGCAAATATTTACTGATAAAATAATTATAACATTCCAGTTTATTACACACGACATTAAAATCTTCTCCAAACACGGAAGGAAATAATTCCGGTGGTTTAAAAATAAAATATTATTATTAATACACAAAAATCCCCTTGACTTTGGCAACATTTAATAACGGAAAGTTCCTTTTATGGGTATTCTAAGAATACGAAATATGGATAGATATGTAATTTATTCAAAGAGCCGATTTAAATATTCTTGAATATTCTGACGTCGTGTAGCTAACAATGACCCAAGTCAATGACGTTATAATCGGTAGACATGTTTGCGATCACCAGACTTCGACTGAATTGTTTAATTTACTCACTAGGTTTGCCCGCGGTTCCGCTCGCGTTATGGGTATTCATACAACTGACATACTTATTATTGACATTCTTATTATTGGCATTATTATTATTGACATTCTTTTGTTGACATACATAATATTACCTATTACATACCAATTATTACGTTAAATTCATGTATTCATAAATGTTCTTAAATTTTGCATGCTAGTTTTAGCGAATTGTGTGAGCAACTATAATAAAACTCGACCCTATGTTTATACTACAATTGTAGCAAATAAATTTCATTTCATTTCATTTCATTATGGTCGGGAATTGTGATAAATATAGCTTTCGACACTCGGGGATATTGTGGCTTCACGTACATTGAAACAGTAAAATCATTTTTTTGGAATCGGATCAGTAGTTCCGAAGATTACCCAGTACATCCAAACTTACATAAGTACGTACAAACTTTACCTCTTTATAATATTAAGTGTTGAGGACAGGATAATGATTATGATGTTTATTTGATTAATGCTTAAGTACTGTTTTTTTTTATTGGGTTGGAATAAAACCGTCTTATCGCAATTTTGATTGAACCTTTTCCTTATTAAAATTATAACTTAATTTATGAGGTTATTCCCTTGCATAAAATGTCAATCAAATGACGTACACAATTACAAACATAAAAAAAAAAAAAAACGTGAGGGGGCAATTAGATTGGAGATATCCCGCTGAGAGCATTAATTTTAAAAGCACCCTAGTAGTAACTCTATAAAATTCGCACATTGCGCAAATGCGCACTCATGGTGGTGGTGTAGCGACGACATTACAAAAAACCGGCCAAGAGCGTGTCGGGCCACGCTCAGTGTAGGGTTCCGTAGTTTCCCGTCCGGCACAATAAGTGTTCCCACTTATGAGTTTAAAGGTGGGTATCCATTATATAAAAATGCTTGCATATACGAATATACTACAAACTTAGTCCAGAAATTATTTTGTACAACTTTTTGTCTTTTTTGTACAAAACCTGTTGTTTACATCAAGTTCAAAATAATTTTCCTAGAAAGTCCTTATAAAGTTCTACTTTTTTTTCATATTTTCTAAACATAATTATGGTTCAAAAGTTAGAGGGGGGGGGGGGGACACATTGTTTTTTACTTTTGGAGCGATTATTTCCGAAATTATTGACATTATCAAAAATGATTTTAGGAAACCCCTATTCATTTTTAAATACCTTTCCAACAATATATCACACGTTAGGGTTGAAATTAAAAAAAAAAATCACTTCCCACTTTACATATAGGGGCTACCCTAATAAAACATTTTTTTCCAATTTTTATTTTACCACTTTGTCGGCGTGATTGATATACACATTGGTACCAAATTTCAGCTTTCTAGTGCTAACGGTCACAGAGATTAAGCGAGGACGGACGGACAGACATGGTGAAACTATAAGGGTTCCTAGTTGACTACGGAACCCTAAAAGTGGTACAGCGCCATCTATGACACAACAATGACAACTGTCTGGCAGTAGGCCACAAGGCGACACCCGTCTGGTCGGAGGATCCTCCCTTTTCTATGGGAGATGTAGAACTACACCCTGTTCTTCATACCCCTTAGTGGTACAGCTTGTAAAATTGTTCTCAAGTGAAATCTTATCAATTGAGAGTATCCAAGTACTTACTCACTTACAGTAGTATCAGATACCGCACAAACCCGGATTTTCTACAGATTCAAGTTAAAAACTTTCCATACCATAGATGTGCAGGAATACTCATAAATAAATAAGCGTAGGCGCGACCATATCAATCAAATACACCGAAAAATTAACGCTAGTCTAATGAAAAAGGCCATAAAACATCACTAAACCTCTTCGTCACTATGTATTTTTTGTCATTCCAAATATAGAAATAAACAATACGGAAACTCCATACGTGTATCTTGCCAAATATGGAAAAAAATCGGAAATATCAATGATGATAATGTTATGTGAATAATATCATCAATGACTAAATATTTAGTTATGATAATGTACTCGTCAGTCTGTGTTTAGTGGTTATTGCGAATGATTAATTGGTTAGTATTCACTCAACAACAGCCCATAACGTCCACTGCTGGACATAAGCCTCTCCCATGATGGGAGGAATTTGCCGTAATCTCCACGCTTGGCAGGCGGATTGGATATCGCAGTGATGAAAGACTAACAGAAAACGTTGCTGCCCATTCTCTGGTCTACGGAGGCGCAAGGTGTTCTGCCTCAGACATTAGTCGCCTTATACGACAACCGTGAGTGTAATGGGTTGGTTATATTCTACTCTGCCGGATACCACACGGCTATTCACTCGGATGAGGCAAACTTGACACTGCTTGCGTGTGAGTTGATACTTAGCAGTTGAGTACCCCATAGTCTTCCTCCACATCTCGACCCGCGTTTAACCCGCTGTGGTAACGAATGTAGTCTTGCCAGAGGACCAACTGTTTTCTTTCTATTCCTTGGAAACCACTCGGCCACATATACTCCACCTGCCATCACCGCACCTTGCTAAGCGTGCGCCTATCTTTTAATTTATTTGTTTACTTAGTAAGTGAGTCTGTTTCTTCAGTGTTTAAGCTGTCTCTATCCAAAATTGTATTAAAGTCTATTTGGTCACGCAAAAACATCCATATACATAATTATGCAGATATTAAGAATACATATTTCTGTATTAATTCTCTTCCGTTACTTTAAGATTTAAGTAAATAAAAGATGATTTATTTACACTGTACGGTGTTTGCGAATTAGCAGTGTTAATGTTTTTTTCTTAGTTTTTATTTGTGTGTACATAATTTGAGCGGAAGGACTTAAGCGGTACATATTGGGAACTTTGCTTTGTTATTTACATTATAACAGTATTGTATTATTTTAGTATTAAGTATTGTTCGCAAAAAATATGTTCTCTTTGTTTCTTCCGGTGGATATTTTATCTTAAAAGACGTCATATTATCCATTACTCTGTGTTCCTAACGTGGTCACATGAAAATTCACGAAAATTATCATAAAACTTTGAAATCAGAGATGCAGAAGAAAAAGGCAAAATACTGAATGAATAGGACTCAAATCACAGAATGTGGCGAAGACCTGATGGAATAGGACTCAAACCTAGTAGATCGGGGCACAAAACTAATAGAATAGCCTATAAAGAATGGTACACAAAACAGTCAAAGTTGACCACAAAACTAAAGAATCTGTTTATTTTATAAAAAACATAATTTCCTGACGCATTGGAAATCATGGAGTCAATGATCTCAATTTTTGTCAGTAATTACAAAACAAATGAAAATATAAGTTGGTGACCTGATAATTCATGATAAAAACCTTATTTTAGTAGTTTTCAATACATGATTGACAGAGAGAGTAACTTTTGTAACAGAGAAAAAAATATCAAACATATCTCTTTTTAAAAAGAGATTCACATGTTATGGGCAAACGGTACTATTTTAAGCCTCTTAACTTTCTCCGTAGATGAGTCTATACATACTCTTTAAAATTGTAGAAGGAATTCCTGAATTTATCGTTCCCAACTGAATTAAATAACAAAAACCATTTTGTCGTTTACGTCCTTTAAGTTATAAGCTAGCAATCCTCGCCCCGCTCAGACGCCCAGTCCCCCGCTCAGTCCCGAAGCGCGCGTGCCCGGTTTTAGAACGATGCCTCGCCTTAAAATACTTAGTCGTAACATAATATATAAGGACGTAGACGCTGTTTAAACTCAATAAACTTAAGTGTTTAACATAAGTATTTCCCTATTAACTTAGTCAACTCATTTAAATGCAATATTATCCTATGAAACCACGACTGACCACGAAACACAATGTCGAATTTTACGAGTCATTTCGTTTCAAATATTTATTTGGGTGTTAATTTTGCCAAATAGTTAATATTTAAACAACTAATAAGGATTTTTAGTGTTTTTAGGGTACATTTAATAAAGAGTTTTGACAAAGAAACAATGACCTTAGGACGTTGTCATATTTGATTATTTTTACTGCGGAACGAAAGGGGGCCTAAAATGACCGCTTTGGTAGAATCATAAAGGAAATAATAAAAATCACGTTAAAATTCATAAAATGGTCACAGACGCAGTTATTAATTATGAATTGTCACTTTGTGACCAGTTTACGAATAAATTTTAGCGTAATTTAAATTATTAATCTATTGTGATTTTGCTCAAGCGGTCAATTTAAACCCCCGATTAACTTATACACTTATAATTACTTAAAACTATATTTATCACTTTTTTTTCCCCTCTCTTAGAGAGGAGGCCTGTGTCCCAGCAGTGGGAACATTAATAGGCTGATAATGATGATGATATTTATCACTTTAGATTTTACTTTTAATTGGCCTTTTTTCCTAACTGTCAACTATCTGTATCCTAGCTGTAAGTTCTCTAATGAAATAAAATAAAATAAATAATACTGATAAAAAAATGTGTTGTCGATCTGGTTAGGTATTATTTTTCACCTACCTATTTGATAATACTGTAAAAAAGCTCTCTCAGAGTATACAAAATAGAGTAGGTTCAAGTGTTTTAAATAATGATTAGCCATCATCAACTATAGATCATCAACCACGAGTACCTACCCACGTGGCTATCATTAAGATGTGTGTGTGTGTGTGTGTGTGTGATGATGATAATGATTAATCAGTTTTTTTTTGCTGTCAAACTGCAACACTGTATTTAATAATTGCCCGTCTCTACAATAAATTGGTACAAAAATAATTATGATCAGGTACTTAGTTTTTGCTTCATAAGTGTGTTTGTAAACGTATTTATTTAGTTATTTATCTTTGTTTGATTTTGCTACAAGAATACAATATTAATAGGTGTCAGTGTGCATTACATGTGTAAAAAAAAGTACCTACATTAGGAAATTGATTCTGTGAATAATGATAAAGGAATTACTAATTATTAGTAGTAGAATTCTTTATAGCAATATAATAAGGAATTTGCCTAAATATTGGCATCATCTTTTTACCTTCGTTTCATGTGACTTGGGGTCAGCGTACCTCGTTTTTTCTTCTTACAAATGATTTCCTTGTAACTTTGGGAGCTGACTGTACTGTACTGTACAAAAAACAGTTGACGACAGTGGTTGATGAAATGGGATTCAATGGGTTAGTGTACATTCGCCACAAAGTTTATTCGCCACGAAAAAAAGTATGTATGTATGAAGGGATAGTTACAAGTTGGCACTCTTTTTCACTTGTTTCGCACGTCTTTTGTTTAGTTGTCGAATTGGGAAAGTTACGAGATGGGCCGGAGCCCATTTTGGCCTCTGTCAACAGACTCGCTATTTGAATCAATATGATGGAAAGAAAAAGAGGTTATAGATTTTTATAAGGATCAAAACTAAAGGAGTAAATGATAGCGTGACGGTTGACAGAATGGATGAAAAAAACGTGTTGCGCCGACCCCAAGTAACATGGTCTGGAAGCTGATGATGAAGGATCAAAACTAAGTTTTTGGTATATGCACTAGAGATGCAACGGATAGTTGTTTGGCCGGATACCGAATAACGGATATTCGGCGAACTGCGAGGCCGGATGGCCGGATATCCGACCGCTGGAGCTCCGGCGGAGAGTAAGTAGTTCTCTGAGGCAAGTAGTGACATATTCAGCGTCGTACAGCTGCGGGCAACGCGATTAGATCATTTCGGGCGGTTTCGGATCTCATCGGGAGTGATCGTGCCACTTGTTGATTATAAATACAAAGTTTTAACTTGTTAAAAAAACTTGTTTTAGTGCAGTGCGATGAGTTAAAGACGTTAGAGTACATACACATAGCTTTTAATAGAACTTATCATAATTGCTAGCTGTTGTCTTATTTCATGTCCGTTTTAAAGGTTTTTTTTTTAACAAATTTATGATATATGAATATTTTTTTATTTTATTTATATCCGGTATCATTTTATTATAATGAGTTACTATCCGCTATCCGGCCGGATAGTAAAATTTGGGCCGGATAGGCCAGGTACCGAATAGTTACCGGATATCCGTTGCATCTCTAATATGCACACTGATGAATATAATTATGTTATGTGTATCTTTCAGTTGCAGTACTTGTATTCAAAATACCTTTAACCTTAAGATGACGGTCAATTTTCCTATTTCCTCAACGGAAAGTTTATTATACAAAAGATAATTTTACAGTGATAAATCATGACATAAAAACACGGGAATTTAATACGGCTTAGAAGATCATTAATAATCCTAGGTATTTTGTTTTTCTCGTATGTAGACAGTGACTAATTATTTATGAAGTTTGTTTTTGGGGCTTACATATATTTATTTATTTCGGACAAAAAACAGTAATACGTTACAATATTAATATTTAGTTGAGGTGAAAGAACGTATTAACCCAATAATTGCACACGGAATAATATCGATTTTAAAAGAAATAAGGAAACGGAGGAATATTTTATTTTATTTGTATTTATGTTTTTTTTTAATGTTACATAATATATTTATAGGTAGAAACTTGTTACAATGCCTTTAGAAAAAAAATACTAGCCTATTACAGTCCCTCTGCTCGACAAAAGCCTCTTGTCATACCAAAAAGATCAAATAACGAAAAAAACCAAAGAAAAAAAAACTTTTTTTATAAAATATTTCAGTGACAGTATCATTTCTAAAAATACCACGTGGTTCCCAAATATAATGTCAATGATTAATTCCATTGACGTTAATACTTGGGACCCTTAATATCAAAGCCTGTTTGGATGTGACCGGTTATTCAAACATGCTTTTTGATAAGACAAGACGTGCTATACCTCTTTTAAGAATATATTATTTAAACGATATGAAAAAATATTCTTAAACGCCTACAAAATGTGTTAGTCTTATGCTTATTTTTCTCCTGTGTTGGTAATTACAGTGGGTTTTATTCAATACAGTAATTTTGTGTTTGTGGTGGTTCAAACTTCGTTTCAAATGCTGTTGGAATAAAGTTCTAATCAGCTTGCACTACAAGTGGTTATTACGTCAGTCACTGCGGGCCGAATAGTGATAAATGAGTGGTTTTTATTTAATTATAGCCTAATAAATCATTAGATCAAAATGCCAATTGTACACTTTGTAAAGAAAAAAGTGCCAAATATTTGTGTGAAAAAAAAAACTAAAACTTAATGCCGTTTAGGAGTAGTTACGAAATTTCAAAGAAAAAGGTTCCACTTTCAATATTTTTTCATATAGTAATAATAAAGTTAGAATTATTTCAATTATACCAATTAAAGTTTAGAGTTTAATAAGCAACATATATTTTTTGCACATTTATATTCACTCATCAAAGAGGAGTTACATGCAGAAAACCTCTCGTTAGCAGATGTCAGGTCAACTTATTTCGAGCGCCAAGAAGGGGGTGGCCCCTTCTTGGCGCTCGAAATAAGTTGACCTGACAGTTGGGCGCTATTAGAACATAATCAGCTAATAATACTCCTGCAGTTGGAGATAGATGAGAGGATGTATCTATCCACCAAGTGGGCCCAATGGCCCAGTCCAGGTTGGTAAGCGACACAGGTCTTCGAATTTTGTTAAAACATTTGAGTAATTTTTGCCACTGTTGGCAAACATTTTAGCAGTTATTTTATTATGTTGTATGTATTATGTGTATTGAAAAAGAAAATGGCGGCGTTAGTTCACATTGTAGCAGTGCGCCAAAGAGCGTAGTTTTATTTTTACATTATTTTTAGCAGTCAAGTAACTGCGATTTGTCTAGAATTTTCCGTCATTCTTGATCCGTGTTTAAAAATACGTCAATGCGACAAAAAAACTCACGCATGATGCTTTTAGCACTATAATAATTTAGTCTAAATTAATCGCTAATTTCCTAAACCCACACAAATTATTTGTGCCTATATTTAGATCCACACATCATTTTTATTCTGAGAATCAAGAAGACAATGTAGTTGCTGTTGTTTTTCTTAAGGTATAAGTGCTTATGTATAATTAGGAGTGTGTGGTACAGTCACGAGCATTAATATGTACATAGAATAGACATTTAGCAAAATTCTCAGAGTCAAGTGTATACCCTGTGTTGTTGTCTGGCATTATGCTGCGATGAGGCCATTTGTTAAAGAAGTTTAAAAAAAAAAACACATTTTTCACTTTTCAAAACATTTGCAGAAAACAACTTTATTAATTTGAATTATGATTTGTAGCGTATTGATTTTGGATTTGATTTTATTGTTAAATTTCTTACATAAGTAATGTTAACGTAAACCGGAAGAGCAGAAGTAACTAATAAAAGTAATTTTAAGTATTAGTAATAAAAACTTTTTTTTCTTTTTTTTTTTTAATCTAGTACAATAATTTCCCGATACCTAAGCCACATGTTTTAAAAAAAGTCGCTAAGTGTGTATATAAATGTTTGTAACTGTACTGTTCATAATGACCATATAAAAGTGATCTTTTAACCCTAATTATGACAATATGCACGTGACGAACGGTAATCAGTGCTCGTAGTCTCGTACCTTCCTTGAATGTGAAGCCTTTGCCCTACAGTGAGACAGTAATAGACTAGTATTATAATATCTGAGTTCTGACCTAACTTCTTATACGTATAGTGTGATTTGATTAGCACACATAAGGTCGTAATTGTTTACTTTTTGTGTTTAGTGACTATTAATCTCAATGTCGACTGGATAGGCTTGTGTACTGAATAAATCTAATTAGTCCATCAGTTAGATTATCAAAAAATATTAGAGCCGTATTTTTCTTTTGTTACGTAAACTAAAGTAGACGAGACGAAGACGCTTTTAAAATTCTCAATACGTCACGCCGTAGTAGTGCGTTCTGACGTCACGAGCTCCCACTTCCGAGTTTTGATGCGTTTTATCTTTGTCAATTTTCATTGATTGACAAAAACAAAAAAATACTTGTCCATTATTTTTCCGATCTGTCACCCCGCTTTGTCCCCTTAGGGTGAAAGATAGGAAAAAAAAGTTAGATCTGTCCCCCTGTTATCACTGATAGGGGGACAGATGGAACCGTTAAGGAGTGAATAAAGTTCTAACTATCCTCTCATTGCTAACAAGGGGACAGATCTAACTTTTTTTTCCTATCTGTCAACCTAAGGGGACAAAGCGGGGTGACAGATCGGAATAACCCAACTGAACGGTCTAAATAGATTTGCAATTTATTGATGGTGTAAACTAACCTATTTTCGATAAGTATCCGTAATTTTAGCGGTGTTTTAGTAAACAATGATTTTGGCGACATCATCATCATCATCCACAGCCCGAACTCACCCACTGCTGGGTATAGGCCTCTCTTTTCTTGTGCCAATCTCCAGGTTCCTGTGCCAGCCTCATCCAGTTTTTTCCCACAACGGCAGCTATGTCGTCTGCCCATCTCGCCGCCGGACGACCCACGTTCCTTTTACCAGTTCTTGGACGCCACTCAGTGACAGCCTTGGTCCACCTGTCATCCCTGCGCCTTGCTAGGTGTCCTGCCCAACTCCATTTGAGTTCCGTAACGCGATTTCCAATATCGAAAACTTTTGTGCGTTTTCGGATTTCAACGTTAGGAACTCGATCTATCAGCTTAATGCCGAGCATGGAACGCTCCATGGCTCTCTGTGCAACTCTTAGTCTGTACACAGCCTCCTGCGTGAGCGTCCATGTTTCAGCACCGTACGTCATTGTGGGCAGGACACACTGGTTATAAAGGCGAGACTTAAGGCATAGCGGAATTTTGGGTGATTTCAAAATATCGTCCAATTTGCTAAACGCAGCCCACCCAAGCTGTATTCTTCGGGATATCTCCTTTTGTTGATGCTCTTTGCCAAATGAAAGCATATGACCAAGATAGACATACTGGTCAACCATCTCCAACTCTTCATTTCCAACTTTGACAGAAGTATTTGAACAGCTGTTGATGTTTGCCATAATCTTCGTCTTGGTCATATTCATTCTAAGACCTACTTTAAAAGAAGCATCGTACAGGTCTTGAAGCATAACTTGAAGATCTCCAAAGTTCTCAGCAAAGAGGACAAGGTCGTCTGCAAATCTTAAATGCGACAGGTAAACACCATTGATGTTAACACCGCAACAGTCCCAATTTAAACATTACACAATGTCTTCGAGAACTGCTGTGAAAAGTTTTGGTGAAATGGTGTCACCCTGTCGCACTCCCCGCTTAATCTGTACGGGTTTAGATAGGGTATGCATGCGAACCTGCAAAGTGGCCGATGAATATAGTTCCCGCAGCACATCCACGTAGCGGGAGTCGATATGGCAGCGATGGAGAGCGTGGAACACAGCCCAATGCTCGACACTGTCGAAAGCCTTCTCGTAATCGACGAAAGCCATGCATATAGGTCGGTTATACTCTTGACACTTCTCCATCAACTGCTTTACCGTATGGATATGGTCGATGGTCGAATATCCGCTGCGGAAGCCGGCCTGCTCGATGGGCTGGGCTTCGTCCAGTTCTCGGGTAAGGCGATTTGTCAGAATTTTAGAAAAGAGCTTGTATATTTGTGAGAGAAGACTAATGGGACGATAGTTAGCCAGATTCGAAGTATCACCTTTTTTGTGAATGATGGTAACAATGGCGTTCTTCCATGGTTCCGGAGTACGGACATCATACATGACCTTATTAAACAGTTCCACTAGGATCTTTTGAACTGGTTCACCACCCGCTTGTAGCAGTTCAACCGTGATTCCATCTTCGCCGGGAGACTTATCTGACTTCATGTCGGATAGCGCTTTTATGACCTCGCATGGTAAAATAGGTGGTAAGACTTCCGAACTTTGATGTTCAACAGGAGGTGCTCTAGTATCGTCATCGGGATATGGTTCTACAGATTTTGTTGCATATAATTTTTCGTAGAACTCCTCAACAATGGCTACTATCTGAGTCCGGTCCGTCACCAAGTTATCATTATCATCTCGGAGCTTAATTATCTGATTGGTGCCTGTGCGAGTTTTCCTTCTAAACACTTTTGGACCTCTGTATGATTTTATTGTATTAATAATTATGTTAGTGCTATACTGTCTAAAATCCTTTCGTATTGACTTATTTATTTGTTTATTTATCTTATCTATGTCCTTTTTATCAATTGCGGTATGGAGTCTCATATCTCTTCTCTTTTGTATTAAGTTTAAAGTTTCCGGCGACAATTTCTTTTGGTTCTTTTTAGCTCCACCTAGGTGTTTTTTCGCTACTTCGGTCAAAGTTTCACATAATAGATGATTTATGTGATCCACGTCTAGATTTTCCTCTTTAAGTCCATCAAATTTGTTTTCCAGTTCGCCTTGGAAAGTGTCTTGCAAGGAATCGAATTCCTGCTTCTCATACCGTCTTGTGGATGTTATCATCTTGGTCCGTTCGCTTTTTAAGTCAAACCTAAACGTGGCTCTAACCAACCTGTGGTCACTCCCTGCATTGAAGCGTGAAAGAACTGAGACATCGGTGACAACATATTTGTGTGAGCTGATTATATAATCTATCTCACTCTTAGTGTTACCATCTGGACTTACCCAAGTCCACTTTCTTGACGCTCTTTTCTGGAAAAAGGTGTTCATTGCGTAAAGTTTGTTATATTCTAGAAAATTAACAAGGGTTTGTCCTCTTTTATTACGCAAGCCAAGACCAAAATTGCCAACGGATTTTTCATTACTCAACGGTTTTCCGATTCTTGCGTTGAAATCGCCAATTATGGTGGAGTAATGGCATGGTGAGTCATTGAGGGCCTTTTCAATGTCGTCATAGAATGACTCTACTTCATCGTCGGGATGGTCAGACGTTGGAGCGTATATTTGAATGATCTTCATGGAGTATCGTTGGTTAAGTTTGATTATCATAAAGCAAACGCGTGTCGATACACTTTTGATATTTGTCACTGCCGCAGCAATGGTTTTCCCAATCAGAAATCCAACACCCCCGTAACTAGAGTCTTCGTGGCCCCTATAGAAAAATAAGTCACCGGAAGCTAATTTAATTAGATCTTCACCTTTCCTTCTCACCTCGGATAAGCCTATGACATCCCATTTGATATTTTCTAGTTCATTTTGTAGTTCGTATAATCGGTCGTCCGTTCGCAGCGTCCTAGCGTTGTAAGACGCCAGGGTCAGGGTCGTTGTATTGTGACAGCCGGGCGACATCCAGAGATTCTTAGCACCCTCTGCCCCACCGTTACCAGAGCCGCTGTCAAAACCTGGAATAGCGGGGCTGCTGGGAACTGAGGGCCGTGGTTTATTGACACTATTCATTGAAAAGAGGGGTTAGCCTTGAAACGCCACGCTGGCCAGTGCGTCTTGGCGAGTTTTTCGTCAGAGCCTCGTTCGTTTTTTAGCAGGGGCACCACGTGCAGGAGAGGTTGACTTGGGTGACTAGATGTGATGCCACCCCCTTACCCCCTTGGCGACATAGTTTTGAAAAATAAAAAAGAGTAATTACATAGGAAACTTAGGTAACTTCTATTTCAGTATACTCTTCCGAAATATGTAATTTAAGGCTTTTTTTAGAAATATTCCAGTTTCAGTTTTATCCAACTAATGAAACCATGCAAAAGAAAAAAACCGGCCAAGTGCGAGTCGGACTCGCGCACGAAGGGTTCCGTACCATTATTATGAAAAAAAGGGCAAAAAAAATCACGTTTGTTGTATGGGCTCGAGCTCCCTTAAATATTAATTTTATTCTGTTTTTAGTATTTGTGAAAATGATAATTAACTAAGGCGGACATAATTGGCTAAGGATTGCTTGGCTTTTTTGGGACATCTCCTAACAGACTTTCGTTAGGGAATGTCCCAAACGTCTGATAGGCAATGAAATCTTTACACGACATTAGAAATGTATGCATAAGTATGCTTAGACTTTGTTCAGTCAATAATTACAAAACACATTAAAATGAACCTGTTACTAACTAATTACTTGGTCGACACGTTCAAACACACGTGTTTGTTTTATAGAAAAAAAACAGTAATTTGCATAGAGCCGAAAATTATCTAGCAATTAAAAAAGATTTTTAGTAATAAAATACCCTGCAATTAGTAATCATTGGGCCTCTCTTAAACATGTATTATGGTATTCAAACGTAACTGGTTAAATGTGAATGAACTACTACAAGACATAATTGTGTCTGTTCCTAATTAATGGCTAGTAGAGACAGCCTGTTACGTATGGAAAACATTTTGTCATTTATTTTATATTTCTGTTTATAATAAACTCGCGGACGTCACGCGGTTTCACCCTTGTAGTTCCCGTTCCCGTGGGAGTACGGGGATAAAATATAGCCTATATTACTCAGGGTAAATGTAGCTTACTAATGGTGAAAGAATTTTTGAAATTGGCGCAGTACTTTTTGAGTTTATTCATTACAAACATATATACAAAAATACAAATGTTTTCTCTTTATACTTAATATTAGTGTAGATAAGCACCGAGGCCCCACCGCTGCGTTCATAGTTGATTAGTACGCTGTTCACTTGAATAAACGCGTGAAGATCATTAAATAATAAAATAACTGTGAAGTATGGTGGGAGGTACACCTCTGCTAAACCCTTCGAGGATTACAGGCTTGACGTTATGACATTTTTGAAGTGAATACTTCAGGCGCGTTGCGGTTTTGGGTGAACAAAAATCATTGATCTCGCGTCATCGTTCGTTTGTGCTCGCTCGATTTTGGTTTTGAAATGTTTGTCGTAGTCCAGGGAAGGTTTGAACGGTGAGAAAACAAAAAAAAAAAAACATTACAAAACAAAAATAATGATCTAATAGCTCGACGATATAATTCACAAGTTACTTAGTTTTCACTTCTATCGGCAGTCCCCAAAGACTGCCCCGCATGTTTATTTTTTAATTTAAATCCTGCTATTCAATTCAAAGCGGTTATAGATTAAAATATATAAATAAGCATTCATACAATTTTCATTATATTTCGTGACAATATCATCTGCCTAGCCTTTTCCCAACTATGTTGGGGTCGGCATCCAGTCTAACCGGATGCAGCTGAATACCAGTATTTTACATGGAGCTACTGCCTATCTGACCTCCACAACCCAGTTAGTACTAGGTAATACGATACCCCTTGGTAAGACTGGTTGTCAGACTTTTTTGGCCACTGACTACCTGCAACGACTGTCAAAGATCTACAAATGACAGCCGGGACCAACAGCTTAACGTGCTTTCCGAGGCACGGAGGAAACTCGGTATGTAAGGGTGGTCACCCACCCACAGACCAACATAGGCAAGCACGGCTTAACCTAAACATCGACCCGAGCGGCTGTTATTGTTTAGCCACGAGCTCCTTAATTATACTTCGTGTATAAATTAAATATAACATTATTAAATAATACAATTAGGGGCACTAAAATACCTCTTAACATGTAACTTACGTAGATATGTGGAATAATAAAAAAAAAGACTTACGTAAGCCATTTACAGCAATTAAATGTGTTACTGTCTCAGCAGGTTTTCTCACAACCTTAAAATTATTTTTAAAATTAACAAAAAATCATTTATAAATAAATCTTAAAAACAATTGTATTTACCAACTAAATAAATTATGAAGTAGGTATGTTTAAATTAAAATGTCCTTTTTTTAATTTACTTTGAAAATACGTGATTAAAAATAAAATTATTTATTCATTTTTATGAGAAACTAGTTTTGCCCGCGGCTCCTCTCGCTTATAGTCCGTAATTATAGCTTGGTAACGTTTAAAATATGACACGCGGTTATAAACTTATAGTGTAGCTTCCCATAAGTAAAATCATTTTCGGAATCCGATCTGTATTTCCGAAGATTTCCCCCTACATCTAAACATTACCACTTTATAATATTACTTTACGTGTCAGAGACAAATATCAGGCTTGTTGTTAATTCTGTGATTGACGCAACTGCCCTAAAATGGTCGCTTCAGTCTTCAATCATAATAGTTTAATACGACAACATTTAACAATTTCAAAATGGTGGCTGTTTTACGAATTGTAACGTTTTTTTATACAAGTTTTATTATCCGTATTATAAGCGTTCAGACAAAATTACAACAACACAAGTTGACAAGTTTGAACTGTCAAAAACGAGTTTTAACCGGTTTTCTATTTGTTTCAGGCATCTGAAAGATGGTTGTAGGCACCCTACAGCATGTCCCCAGCAAGGGACGGATATCAATTATGAAAATACAAAATTTCACCGTACAGAAAAGACGTAAGTATCATACAAAACAATGTTAGGCACCAAATTAAATACTGTAAATAAAGGCGCAATTGGGTATAATTATAATATTTCATTACAATATTTGAGCAGCGGTGGCCCAGTGGTGGCGGCCCCGACTTACGAATAGTAAGTCGTGGGTTCGAACCCTGTCAGGCACATTACTTTGTGTAATTTATTTCATCATCGCTGCTCTCAAAACGGTGAAGGAAAACATCGTGAGGAAACCTGTCCTAGAACCAAAAAATTCGAAGACGCGTGACATCTACCAATCCGCACTGGGCCCGCGTGGTGAATTATAGCCCATTCCCTCTCATAGAAAGAAGGCCTGTGTCCCAGCAGTGGGAACGAATTACAATATTTAAAAAATAAAAAAGATAAGCCGCCCCGTTGCTAACCAACTACCACACACAACACCTAGCAACGGGGTTGCCAGATCTGTCGCCAACTTCTCTCGCGTTTCCGGTTCCGGTTTTTTCCGGTAATTTTGCTAGGCTTCCCTCACGTTACCACGTCGTTTTAAATATAGTCTATGACGTGTGGGGAAATTAAAGCTTCTTATTAGTGTAATGTTATTAAATATAGTATAGTGCAGAACGTTGCATCATTTTGCGAGTCTGTATTTATATTAATAATTCTAGTTCTCTTTTTAAAACGAGGACAACACGTTCCTCACGTGAATATAAAATGCACGTGTTTTTATTAACAAAAAAGATAATAAATCAAAATGCTAGATGTTATGGAAGGTTTGCTTCCAAATACCTATATCTCGATTTTGGACTATAACGAGCTTGGAATAAGACTTAATTCTGTGTTGCTCGAAGTTTCGACCGGACCGGTTAGCGGTATGGCGATTTTCGATCACCTGATCAGAAAATATAGCCAGTGGTCAGTGAATCAAAAATAGCATCATGCTTCCTTTATTATTAGATTAAAATTTTCTAATTTACATATATAATTGAGTTTTTTGGAAATTCCGTTGCAACAAAATTAAACTCAATAAATTTAGCATTTTGAACAAAAAAGTCTGTTATTACGACTGAGATATTAAGCTGTTCTTTTATTTTTAGATTCTGTGATAAAATTGGCGTATGGGATTCTACTGATGATCGTCAGTGTCATTATGGCTGCCATAGATCCTGTCGACATAGCTACAAATTGGGTAAGTGCTTACTTTAGTCTGTTTTTTTCAACAATTATTATTATGAAGTGCTTAATACATAGAGGGTTGGTCCGAGGACGCACGGAAAAAGAGCAAATGGAAGGAATTGAGGGATTTTTGGTCAGGATAGGCGCCGAATTCTACATTTGTTTGGGGTAAAGTCCTTTGAAACAGATACCAGAGGGTCGTAGCACTTCAATACCCGCAATTACAGACACAATTAAAATAACAACGCACCGTGCCCGTTTGGGCACGGCTGGGACCATAAAGGAAAAATATTCTTTAAAGTAAAATCTTCGGAAAAAAACAATGTTTTTAAACCTTATTGAACTTATAAGTCGATATGATTTAATTTTCCTTGATAATCCATCTTCATCCGTCATACTTGAAGGCATGTTACCCTAATTAAGAGATCAGATATAAAAATGTACCTATTTTTCCTTGAAAATTCATAATTATTATGAGTATAATAAACAAACTTAAAATAATAATAAAAATAAAAAAATAAAAGCAAAGTAAAAAATATATATTACAAAATCAAGGACTACGCTAAAGGCAAAGCTAAAAAAAATAGGTTTTAATTTCTTTTGCGCATGCGGCTTCGCTGGTAGCTTATAAACGGCAAAAATATGTAGATCATGTCTATTTATCTATTCTCAATCTTATTTTTTATTTTCTTTTCAATTAGATTTTTTTACAATAGTAAACACATTTTGTTCAGGGTAGTTTATTTATTTATTTATTAGATAAGGCACACCAACGACATATTTACAATATTGGTTCCATAAGGTGATTATACGTCTACAGTGCGTGTAAATACGTCACTTATAGGTATGCACAACATTCACAACAATACAATTAAATTAATATTTGATTAAAAAACAGAATGAATTAATAATATAAACATATATATGAATTATTAATAATATAGTTACAGCACAGATGACAACATTTGTGTCATTTGGTTAATTATTTAGTATTTTTATTATATTTGTGAATGTGTGAACATTGTAGGCCTTGTAGACTCCTAGGATGCTTGTTAACTTTTCTGTTTTTTTTATGTTTTTGGAAATTTCGCAACGACTTATTATCGGGCCAGCGCTGTCCTCTCATACTCAAATACTAACTTAGATTTTGACTAACGATATCATAACATATACATGTTGTCAAAAGAAAAATCTTGTTTTATGGCTATTAAGACCAAATGCGTCAGTCTTAAAAATAACAAACTTTAATACATATCTTTTTTAATCCTTTTAAATTACCAAATGTCAATTTTCTTTGTTGCGTAATGGTGGTCTTAGCTAATAATTTACGACCGTACCATCTATTTTATTAAAAAAAAAAACAAGTAATTACTAGATTTTAGTCAAATTATAACATTAAACCGTCTGGACGTGCGTAGTTGGGTAAAAAACGCTCGGCTAAATCGTTTTTACTCCAACACGTGCACGTTTTTAAAACGTGAGCTTTGGGAACTAAAATATGTCTACGTTCGTTGCCTCATAAATATACTTGTAAAATCGTTATTTTATTATAACTAAAAGCGTTAGAAAAACCAGTCAAGTGTGAGCTTGATATCTGTGATTTGGGACCTATACATTTTTTATTTTAATATCATCTGCCTAGCCTTTTTTAATTTTTTTTTTAACTTTTTTTTAAAATAATTTTTCAATTTTCTTTTTACCTGTCTACAGGGTTAGTTTTCAATAACCAGCCAAAATTTAAAATTAAGATCTAGATATCAAACCAAAAGTGCATTTTAAATATTGTAGTCGAAAAAAAAAAAATAGGTATAGCATTCATTGGAAACATCCTAAAAATTTCTTTACTTAATCATAAACCTAGTGGGAATCAATGCACCTGTGTGCGTGCATGCACTGCCAAATTTATGTATGTGCTAACTGGTCTATCAAGGTTGTTGAACTGAATTGTGCTGTTGCAATATCTACATTCTACACGTTCGCTTTTTAGTGGTGGTCAGGAATGAAATTTTGTTTTTTTTTTTCATTACATCGAAAATATTATCGATTCTAAGCCATCTCTAAAAATTTGGCCAGTAGTTTCCCAGGTATGGTCTAGAACAAAAAAATCATAGCAATGACGGGGAGAACAAGTGCCTTTCGGCTTCGATAAGAGGTTTTTTACCTAACTCAAAAATAAAAACTTATAACTTTAGATAAGTACGTAGTTAAGTGATTTTGGTGAATGATTGCTCTTGTATGTAGAAAAGGTCACTAACCTTTTTCTCACAAGGAACCCTGATTAATCTTAAACTCAAACAAAAACTTATCAGTAAAATCAGGTTATTAAAATGTTAAAAAAAAACACCCGACAAAAACTTCAAGTTGACATTTACTTGATTAGATAGCTACTAATATTAAAATGTTTAGTAAAAAATAAATGATTTATTCAAAAAATAGTTTTAGACAGGAAACGTAAGTTAGTTTAAAACAAAAAACAAATCCTTTCATGACAAATGTCATGATGGGCATTTTTTTTTGTCTATTATAGTCTATACTTTATTTCACAGCTTTATCTATTTATTTATTTATTTAAACTTCATTTACAACAGTGGTACATAGGCGGACTTAATGCCACAAGGCATTCTCTACCAGTCAACCTTTAGTAGGCCTTTTAAGTTTTTCAAGACCTAAAGACGGTTTTGTAATTTTTGTTTACATAATAATATTAATGTTATTGTATTACTGTGAAAATGCAACATAACACAAATACCTATAGTCTATAATTCTATGTTACCTAGTATGTTGAAAAACATTGTACCTCGTTCATCAGATCCTTGGTTACCTAAAAATCAAAGATCTTACAGGCTCTTCCCACCAAAGCAGTCGACCGACCGAAAGACATGACGTATCGGCGACTTCGTTGTTGTCGTTAGGCTAGTTGGCAGCTTCAAATCATTGCAAGGCGAAAAACTTTGTCGTCTGCATGTCGGCGGCAAAAGATGTACATTTGTTTTCACTACAGGGCCTCAAGTCTGCTATTACAATCGTGATTACAATAGTGTCAGTATGGTCTATCATTGATTTCATAATTGTTGATTTTTAGAAGTTTGGTAATCTACTAATATGATGGCGTCATTATGACTTTCCAAATGATCAACCACTGACACTCCATTAAAATAAATGGCATAGAATGGTAATCTCGTACAAAATGACAAATGAATGACTGGTGATATATATACGCACATCTTACTACTTCAGATTGCTTAAAACACTAATAAATAAATGATAATCTGGCGGGATTTATAATAATGGCAATACGACAATGTCATTATAACACAATTCTATTATGAGACCATTGACCGACCAATGATCGACTATTATGAATTTAGCAGATTACGAACTTTTAGCAAAATGACAATGGGATGAGAATGCGATCGTGTTGGAATGACGAATTTATAAAAATAGCAGATTGGGCCCTAGGATGAGTGTCGCGAGGCAAATGAGCGCGTACGCAAGTCACCGACATAGCACACCGGCTTAATTGTGAAGTGCACAGTAAGCTAGCCTCTGCAAATCCGTATCCAAAAACCTTGAAATCAACCTAATTCACATTATCTTAATAGCTTAATTTCGCACATTTTTTTGCCAAACATTGGATACGTCCCAGTAATGGACGGCAATCAAGTTTTTCTTAGACGTCAATCAAAGTTAGAATACCGGTCGCAAACGTGATACGATTAATTTTATTGTGACGTCTGTACGCTTTAAACTTTTTTAACAACCTTTATATTGAATAAATCGGATAACTCGTTTTCTTAAATACAACTTTCAAGTATGTTTTCTTGGAAATCTGTAGGGGAATTCACATTTTTCACAATAACAAAAACAAGCAAATAAGATTTACATGTATTATACAAGTCGACAAAAACTCAGAGAATATTCAAACGTTTCGGTTTTTTCTGCTTTAAATGACATTTTTTCTAAACATGTATTACGGATAATAAGAATCCTCAGACTTCTGGAAATTTAAGTGGAGTGTGTCAGATGACTCGTCATTTTACAACATGGCATAATTATAAAAAAAAGAAAATAACCAAATAGGTCATTTTCAACCGACTTCCAAAAAGAGGAGGTTCTCAATTCGACTGTATTTTTTTTTTTTTTTTTTTTGTGTTTGTTACCTCAGAACTTTCGACTGCGTGAACCGATTTTGATGGTTCTTTTTTTATTTGAAAGCTAGTGCTTCCCGTGTGGTCCCATTTAAATTTTGTGAACATCTGATGCTGATCTTCGGAGATATACAATGGAACTCTTCAAAAATAGACGGCAAATGTGCCGTGAATGTTGCAATCGCTTGGATGTTTATTGTTTATACAACATCATGACGTAACATCACGCCTGTATGCTCTGAGGGGGTACGCAGATGTGTACAATACATCCAGATTTCGAAAGTTAGGTATGTTAAGCTGGCGCGATCGTGTTCCGCGTGCGCCTCAAATGACGTAAAATCACGCTTGTATGCTCTGAGGGGGTACGCAGATGTGTACAATACACCCAGATTTCATCAGTTCGATCGTGTTCCGCGCGCGCCTCAAAGAGATGTCAGCAAAAGGGACGGGTCTAAAGAGCTACTGCGACTCTGGAATACAAAGGGCTAAGAAAGAACATGGATGACCCACTCCGCGTTCCATATATTAGGGATACGCCTATTCATCAACAGCCTATTAATGTTCCCACTGCTGGGACACAGGCCTCCTCTCTATGAGAGGGAATGGGCTATATCCCTCACGCGTGCCCAGTGCGGGTTTGTAGATGTCACATCTCTTCGAATGTTTTGGTACTAGGACATGCCCGTTTCCTCGCGATGTTTTCCTTCACCATTTTGAGAGCAGTGGTGATGAAATAAATTACACAAAGTAATACGCCTGCCACCGGGGCCGCCACCACTGGGCCACCGCTGCTCACGCCTATTACCGTGACATGTATTGGTAACAATGTCAAATAAATTAATGGCAAATATTTGTTTGGGAACAACTAAAAATGGATAAATAAAAAACTTTTTTGCAAAAAATAAAACCGACTTCAAAAAACACGAAAAAGTGAAAAATAACTTTAGCTTCAGAAGTCGGTGACAAAAAAACTAAATCAATCAAGCAAAGGTCACCGACTTCTGAAGCTAAAGTTATTTTTCACTTTTTCGTGTTTTTTGAAGTCGGTTTTTTTATCTCAATTATTGTTCATATTAAACAGATTGTCATAAATTTAAGTTAATTCGTCATAACTTCATAAGTATTATTATCTCATGTAAAAATCAATGAGAGGTTTTCCTTTTGAGGTTTTAAAAAAAAACTTAGTTTCCAAGAACTCAATAGATGGCGTTGAACTTACTATGCCAAAGCCAAAACACTTGAAAAAAAAACATTGTGTCACGTCACATACTCTCGTTGACTGACACTTTCATTTGCTTAACCTTCCGAATAAAACCAACATTTCTCGCGCTTTGTTAAAATCAGTTTTTTTAGGTTCCGTTCCTTGCATTATCATACTTACTCCTAGCGCCATCTATCCAGCGACTAGGGAACAGCTAAAAAGAAAATCCCTCATTAGAGCTTTATTTGTAATAAACATTTTTTGTACAATAACATTAAGAAATCACTAATATGTCTACATCTTTCAGCTGAAGCTCATCATCATCAAATTTTTATGAAAAAATTGTACCTAAGTAAAACTCAAGGATAACTTTTTGTACATAGGTAATATTACTATTGAGTTACCTAACTACTTAGTTACCAGACATGCTAGCAAAATATATCTGAAATATCTAGACAAAGCAAATTATAATCGCATTTGTACACTTTGTAATAAGAATATCTAAATACATTAGGTATTTAGATAACTGAAGAAGTTAATGAGTGTTGGGAAGTGTTTTGAACTTTTGATAGGTACACATTCATGACATTTTTAGATTACGTCGTCTTTAAAAAACTTCTCCTAATGCGTGAATAGGCAAAGTTAGGTTTCGGTAAAACCGTTATGGACCCCGAATTCTGACAGAAAATGTACTAAAGTATCATTCTGTCAAAGTATGGTGTGCGCAGTAGCAGCTACTTTTCAATCTTTCTGTACCGTTTTAAACTCACCTTTACGAAACATATAAGATCAAATTATTAATTAAAATAATAATATGATTTACGTTAAAATTCTTAAAAAGGTCACAGACGCAATAAAGTACCATACTGAATTGTCACTTTGTGACCATTTTACGAATTGAAACGTAATTATGATTCCCATTAGGATTCTGCTAAATCGACCATTTTAGGCCCCCTGAATTGAACAAGCCACAGAAAAACCCACTATTTAAAAAATATTCTAACGCTATTGGTAGATAAAAAATCAGACAATAAATTAAAAATTAATTATGAATCTTTACAATAACAAAATCACCCGAGACGCGTCCAGACTTCCGGCTTAGTTAAAATTCTTATCAGTTTGTTACAAGACAGTGTTATGACTATTTCTGTAATAGTTATTATTTTGTAACAATAATTATTACGTGTCAACCGCTGACCTCTGAATTTCACAAGTTCTTATCAACACTGTGTTACTTTCTTAGAGTTGTGTATTTTGTTTTTAGGGCTTTTTATCTGTTTTAGAATAATTGAAAGATTTAATTATATTTTGTGATATAGAACTGTGATTTTTTCTATTGCAAGAGAATAATTTTGTACTGAAAATTTTACGAGATGTAGAGATATTTATTTCTGCAAGTTGGAAGACACGTTTAAGTCGGACCGTCCTATCCAGTTACTTCCAGAAGCAACACCAAAGTAAACTGAGAGGCCTAAGCAATTTTACTGGAAGTAATTTTGAAGTTTTTTTTACCTAATTACTTTTTTTGTGTGGGTCAAAAATATAACTGTTACTTTTTTGTTAGAATCTAAATATTTGCGTAAAGATCTGTAGATTATTTTATAATGATCATTAGACATCTAAATTATTGTAGGTATCATAACTAAAGTTGTAGTCTACGATATGATTCACATTGTATGATATTCACAAACATTTTTTAGATTCACACAATACATTCATTTTGATTGTGTATTGCAGCCTAGTCCCAGTCATTATGTATAAGAAACAAAAAAATGTCGTACATAAAAGTATACAATAGATTTATTCTTGTCACCTTATTTTCTCACATTATTTTATACGTTCTTTAGGGGACTAAAGAACGACCTTCACCGAGCTGGTTAAGGGATGAAAAGTATTTTATACCAATTAAATATGTCAAAAAATATATTGCAAATGGGTTGACTAAAAAATTTCAGTCCAATACAAAATAAACGACAACGACGACGACGAAAATAAATAAAATAAAATGAAATAAAAGTGTTTTCTGAAAGTTTTTTTTTTAATTGGTTGTTGGTTATGCCCGCCATTTTGTTTCCGAAAGGTTTTCTCCATGTAACGCCTCTTTGATGAGTGAATATAAATGTGCAAAAAATATATATGTTACATAATAGCCTCTAAACTTTAATTGGTACAATTGAAATAATTCTAACTTTATTATTACTATATCAAAAAATTATTACTATATCAAAAAAATATTCAAAGTGAAGCATTTTTTCTTTGAAATTTCGTAACTACTCTTAGATGGCATTAAGTTTTAGTTTTTTTTTTCACACAATTATTTGTCACGTTTTCTTCACAAAGTGTACAATTGGCATTTTGATCTAATGACTTATTAGGCTACAATTAAATAAAAACTACTCATTTCGCACTATTCGGGCCAGTGACCGACGTAACAACCCCTTTGTAGTGCAAGCTGATTAGATCTTTATTCTAACAGTATTTCAAACGAAGTTTGAACCACCACAAATAGTGTTGCTAATTTAGCAGGTACCACCTTAGGTAATAGTTCCTTGATCGAAATGGAAAATCTGTGTATGATCCCATTACTATAAAATGCCTACTCTAAGAAATTACTGCTCAAATGATAGTGACTTTACAAAACCAAAAAACAACGATTTTATGTACTCCATCCCACAAAATTACTATACCTACTTAGTTATTACAAGTGAATAAAAAAAAAAAAAAAAAAAAACAAAAAAAAGTTTCACGACGAGTTTTACGATGCCAAAGGTTATCATTACAGTCAGGCTATTGTTTCCGTTGAGTTTATTTTTTGTATCATAGAAGTGGCTTAATAAAAAACGTTTACGTCTATGAGAAGTACTTGTTTATGGCTGTCATTGTTTTCGGATAGTGACAATTTGCGCTTATTTCGCATCCGGGTTAACAAACTCGAAGTAAGATTTTAAAATTAATATTTATTTAGCCTAAAAGTCAAAAGTAATCACGATTTTTTAAATATTTTTTGTGAACCATCGTCTCTCACAAAATTATTTGCTTATGACCTAAATGCTAATCAGTTTTCAAAATCTACCCGTAGGTAAGGTATTCTTCAAAAGCTCCCCGTACACCATAAACTTTCAGTCTTCTAGTCTTCACTAAGACAACGGCTTCTTAGCATGATCCTCCGTTACGCCTAAAATACTGCAGCATTAATTTTGAAATAAATATATGGTAAAGTTGAGAATTAATGCTAAGTACTATTTGTGACGAAAACACGATTCCGTAAACTTTTCTCGATAGAAAAAAAATCCAAAGTTACCTCCAAATCGAACAATGAACCGCTGGAATTCAAAAAGCACTTCAAATTTGTTCATGGAACTTTGCATACTAACTGAACTAACTATAAAGCAGGTCTTATGTGTTTTATTTTTTTTAGTCCAATCAATAGTTTTTTTGTAAATCGCAAAAAACCACTCATTTCGCACTATTCAGCCGCAGTCACTGACGTAACAACCGCTTTGTAGTGCAAGCTGATTAGAACTTTATTCTAACAGTATTTCAAACGAAGTTTGGAATACTGTTTGAGTTGCTAATTTTAGGTTTAGAAGGGCCTTAAATGATATATGATGTTGTGTCTTGTTATATGATGTTCTATAGTAACGATACTAGAGGACCTGGGACCTAGACAAAGTAGAATATCAAGCCTTTTGAAAGTACGAAACGCTCAAATCAATCAATCAAGAGCAACTGCTCAACGCAAACAAAATAAAATCGTAAAAAAACACTTTGCTGATTATTTAACCTACATACATGTACTACATTACAATAATGATTTATCATTATTTATTTATTTATTATTATGGCACACTCACTAAAACATACATAAATATAAATCACAAACCATTTTAGCTATAGTGTATTCGTCACTTATAGAAGTGCACAGCACTCGCAGAATAATAAAAAGGCAAGTAAGATTATTTAATACAGATTATATCTAATACAATAGAAAGATACTTAAAATTTAAAAATATAAAATTAAAGATGGGCTGTGTACAACATTAAGCGGTGGGAAATACTGAATTATTTAACAAAAAAGGATATGTACAGGTAAATTATGAACAAAAAACTAAAAGGCAGATAAAGAAGAGAATGGTAGTGGATGCATTTAATTACCCAGTGTCTGATATCGCACCGGCGCGCGGCGTCACGAGACTCCGAGATAGTTAAGAGTCTCATGCAGTATGAATGTATTAACAGAATAAAAACGGCAACGGCAACGGCGCAGTAATTTAAGTTGGCCGAATGCTGTCAAAGGTTTTGGGTAAGGTCAGAAAACGTGTTGAAAGCTGCACGTGAGAACACATGAATGATCGATGCTGTAATGTATAAGACATCTTTTTGCATGATCTTCTTACTCCACTGCCACTTCAACGTTTTACGTCCTCACATAAACGAACCAAGCAAGAGCAGCGGTGGCCCAGTGGTGGCGGCTTCGACTTACGAACAGTAAGTCGTGGGTTCGACCCCAGACAGGCGCATTACTTTGTGTAATTTATTTCATCACCACTGCTCTTAAAAACGGTGAAGGAAAACATCGTGAGGAAACCGGCATGTCCTAGAACCAAAAAATTCGAAGACATGTGACATCTACCAATCCGCACTGGGCCCGCGTAGTAGATTATCGCCCATTTCCTCTCATAGAGAGGAGGCCGAGTCCCAGCAGTGGGAACATTAATATGATGATGATGAAGATGGTGATGATAAACGAACCAAGACAATGTCTGGACTTTACAAAAGGAGACTATTTCCCTACCTCTGAGTTTCTTTTCAGAATAGATAGGAATCGCCTAACTCATCAACATTCACGCCTGTAATCCCTAAAGGGTACGGCAGAGGGGTACTTAATATTACACCCGTAGTTCAGCAGTCAGTCCATGTTTAAGTCCTGAATAGGGGCCATCAACCGGGTAAAAATCCAGTCTCCGTGCTGCTATACTGCGAAAAACCCAGTAACACTTCTTCCGACCTGGGAATCGAACCTAGGACCCATTGCGACCACAAGACCTACGAGGACATTTGTCTATCTGATGTCTATAAGTTAATATGCACAATAAATTAAGGGGCACTCTGCCACTGCGTCATGAGTCTAACATTGACATCCTTTAAAGTGTTTACCAAGATTGACCTTCACTTTTCACATCGCTCTAGCATGCACATGACATAGTAAATTGGAGTTTAGACGCGAAAACACGTGCGTGCTCACACTTTGGCATGCTTGCGCATTCGTTTATAGTGAAGGTACGGTTCCGATAGCGACGACAAACAGCAGATGCGTTGCGGTTGGGACAGTGTTGTTGCGGTTTTGATTCTGAATTCGATTCGACGGCAGGGTCAGAACACCCGCACCCGCGTGGCCGGAGCACCGCCGTGTCCTCGAAGCGGCGATCGGCGGCGGCGACCTCTCGCGTCCGGCCCTGGTGCAAGCCATGGTCCGGAGCGAGACGGAATGGGACGCCGTCACCTCCTTCTGCGAAGCAGTAATGCTAGAGAAGGAGGTGGCGGAACGTGAGAGGTAGAGAACCTCTCAACGTCCCGGCCGCCGCGGGAGACGCCCCGGGCGTCGGGGGCCACCACCACGTGGCCCCCGGCCACCGTAGGCGCGGGCCTGTGGACGGTGAGCTATGGGCTAGCTCGCCGTCCGTCCGTCTCATGACCACAGGCCGTGTCGACGGCGCGTTCGTGTTCCACGCGCGCCTCAAAGAGAGTCAGCAAAAAGGAAGGGGTCCGTAAGGACCGATGCCTGCCGGGGTTGCGGGACTGTTCGAAAGAGATACCGTGGCCCCGGAACACAAAGGGCGATGAAGGAACATGGATGGGTTTTAGTCAGTAAAAGTCTGACACTCCCTCCTTCTCCGCCCAGAGCGGGAGGAGTTATTTGATGATTTCCCATCCGAAAAAAAAAAAAGAAAAAAAAAAAGTCACAACATTGAAGAAGATATCTTCAGTTTTATTTTGCGAATAACTTCTTGTAGCAACAAGAAGTTATTCGCAGATGTTAGTGGCAGATATTTTAAAGTATTGTTGTCTACATCGCCTGTCTACCGCAGCAGCAATCTCCAATTTTGTGTGCGGAATTGTTGTCCTAAAGTTTGTTGCGGTTGAGCGACTGTACCGCTGCAGTTTGCAGTGTACCATTGCGCCTTGGAAGCGTACCTTAACTTATTTGTTAGGTAGAGTACAGTTTCAATTGTATGGACCTACGTGATTTTTTTTTTCAAACTTTGGCCCACACCAGCATTTCTCCAGTATCGTGGTTGCGTTTACAATAATTTAAAATCACATTACACAAAAAGCCAGACCTAGAACAACTACCAAAATCAAAAATCAAAATCAAAGCATTTATTTCAAATAAATGCTTTGATTTACTTGAAATAATATGATACCTTAAGGTCATTCAAATATTTTGTTCCGTTCGGGGATCGAACCCGCGACACGCAGCGCATCATCCAATCGCTTAGTACTGAGCCAACCGTGCATGCCGTTATCAAATACCTTAGGAAACGAAACTAGTAATGTGCGTCACTCTGAAATTATTAATTCGCTACGCCCCACAATCTTATTTTTGGCTCTGATCAATGACCTAGATTGGTTAGGAGAGTGGTGTGATGACTGGTACATAAGACAAGCCTGATTATTACCTCTTAGATTATTAAATTTCTTTGCAAAATAAAACCGTTTAACTTAAAAAAATACCTACCTGTTTTCTAAATATCATTGGTCAAACTTTCAACTAAGTATAACTATGCTCATTAAATTGTTATTATTAAACGTTTATTTCAGATTATAATCATCCATATAAAAAATATAAAAAGTTACATAATTAATTAAATATAAAACACAATACAATTACAATTCAATGAAAACAAATCACAAACTTAAAAGTAAATTAAAATATTATCACTAAATTATCCAATTCATACATTATATACAACGAATTAACAAAATTTCATAATAAAATAATACAAATAAAAATCAACCAATCAATCGGCGAGCCAGACCGTCACCTTCATTTATGTAAGGCCACCGCCAGACACCAACAAACTCCTGCGCTAGTTTGACGACATCTAACGTCCCAACATGATGTTCATCCATCTCTGTTGGATTGGGCAATCAGCACGCGAAGCAATCATCTTCAAGATACTGTTACTGCTGTCTCTCACGCGCTTAAAAATAGACGCGACTTTCTTGCGGATAATCGCATGAAAACCGTCTGTGCGCGCCTCCGCAAACATTGCAGATGCACTGCAGTAACGAGGCAGCCGTAACAGCATCCTGAATATGTTGTTGTACTGTACTCTAATGACATTGGCGGCCCGCCGGGTATGACTCACCCATAGGCTGCTCGAGTAGAAGGATTGGCAGTATGCCTTAAATACATAGAATGATTTTCACTTCTACCGAACAACGCGCAAATCTACGAGCAAGCATATTTCCTCGCACCGCCAATGCCCTTCGTTCCCTTTCCAAATCGGCGTCATCTGTCAAGTCTTCAGTGACAATGTGTCCCAAGTACCTGAAGCTAGCCACCACCTTCAGAGCCACTCCGTTGACCATAATAGGCGGAACATGGACCGGTGCGTTTTTAGTACTTTTAAAAATCAGAACTTCGCACTTGAGGAGTTATATTTCAGTCCATGCTCCGCTGCATATGCCAAATCAAATCAATTAATATTAATGAAATCAAAGGTTCTTAAAAACACCTTAAAATGACAGACATTTAGTAGACAGGTAGGTACAACAACATTAATTTAATTTTTTGCCACTTTAAATACAAGTTTCTTGTTCAATAAAGTAACAAATAAAAACTTATGTTACATGTCAATTTATGGCGTGTAAGTAATTTAAGCAAAAAAAAAATATTATTAGCAAAATATTCGTTAGATCTTAGCTCATAAAGCTTGAGATTAAAGAGGAGTGTACGCATCAATCAGTATAAGGAATTATTCTATTCAATGGATTCGATAAATCATAATCCTAGATCTCATAATACCTGCATGTACCTATTTATAAAATCGGCAATTCATTTACTCCCTCCAAAAGACCGGTCTAACGCGCATTTAAATTCAAAAATTAAATTGCTCTTATGCAAGATGGACTGGCTAAAATAACATTAGGAATCAGGAAAAAAACAGCTCAACAAAACATATTATTACTGTTTCACGTGTACAGTCATGTTCAAAATTAGTGCTTGATTTGCTATGAGTAATTTTAATATTTAAATATTAATTAAATTATATAAATTTAAAAATTGCCTTCCGTTTTTTGGAAGACTGATTTTTATTATCTTAGCCGCTTATGTATTTTAATGTGGTACGATAATTGTACATCAAGGTGAGGCAATCTAACTAAACTAGACAAATATAGTACCTAGGTATCTAATTGCAAAAACAAACAGTTTTTTACGTCTCTATTTACCAATTAGGTATTGAGTTTTCTGAATGGATCATTTCTGCGTTCTAAACGCATGTGTAACAAAAACCACTGTAGCTCCAATCAACTCTTGAGTGTATTCAAATCCAAGTATTTTATTCCACATAGGCCTGGATGGGCACTTACGAACGTCGAGTCGTCGACAAGGGTGCATGGTTCGCGTTGGTCGCTTCCATGGAGAAGAACCGGTTACGAACTCCATGGTTACTCTTTTCAAATTATTTGGTATTCCACAATTCTAGTTTACTTCACATAGATTCGACTATTAGTCTTAACAGCACAATTTCTTCCAATGAACAGCGCTCTCTCGGCTGAGCAAGGGCGGATCCAGCTTTGGCGCCAGGGGTCACATTGTCTTGGTCAAGTCACAAGAAGTTACAATTTAATTTTGATAACAAGACAAGACACAAGTAAAAAGTAGGTATTTTATAAGTAAGTACTGTACTTAAAAATACCTACCTATACCTATTTCAATAACAAAATCAAATTTTCTTTTACGTTTTTTCCCGAAACGCGCTATCACCTCATCTATTTCAATTGGTACGTTTTTATGAACGTAGTTTTTATGAAGTGTCAGTCCGGTTAGACGTTCTTCAACCATTGAAGCTTTTTCGTAGCCAAGATTTGATTTTTTGAAGGCTCCAAGAACGAGCGAAACGAGCTCAAAAATTTTAACACTCTACCTTGGGCAGGTTGCAATTGTTTAGACCCTTCATAGAGGAGTTACTAGATCGACCCTCAGACAAACAATGACAACATTCAAGAGGAAGTAGGCTGCAAGAGCGAGCGTAGCGAGCTCGAAATTTTTATGACACCTTGCCTTGTACAGGTTAGAATGGTTTCGATCCTTCTAAGAGTTACTTGGTCGACTTTTAGATAAATCCAAGAGAAAGTAGTCTGTAGAGCGAGCGAAACGAGCTCGAAAATTTTAACACATTACCTGCCTTGAACAGGTTGGAATTGTTTCGACCTACTGGAGTTACTTGGGTCTCTTATAGACAAAGTAATTTTTTTATATCATTGCCTAAGATAATTATGCTATAATTGCATAATAATGTCTGACCCCCTAAAATTCATGACCCCCATGACCCCCCCCCCCCTGGATCCGCCTTTGCGGCTGAGTGTCATGTTTTATAAACTACCCCTTCCCGCTACAATATTGACGGTTAGACAGTGTTGTCATTTCTCAAATAGAAAACGAATGATTAAAATTTTTAAAACCCTACATAATATTAGTTTAGATAGATCACAGCAGATCTTATTATTTAATACATATTTGAAAATCATACATGACACATCTATAAACTTATGCTCATTTTTAACTCCACTAAGATAACACTAAGAAAAGCGGTCAGTTTTATTTTCAACACTCGGTTCAGTGAGCCTACACTACCTATAGATACAAATTCGACAGCGCGCTTTTACATAGGCATTCATTTAAGTATCACCTAATGTTTGTGAAACTATTAGCTATATTAGAGTTCCCAAAATCATTGCTTAACAGACTAACAAATTCACAGTCTAGCAAACAATTAACATTTGAAGATAAATTAACACTGTTTTTGCACCTCCTAAAGTTCATCCGGTCAATGCTTGGAGTTTCCGAGTCGCCAGTTAAAAATAAACGAACAATAATAAAGGTCTTACTTTAGGGTCATGTGGCATCATGGTATCTATATAAAAACTAACGGTAGACTAACAAAAAGATACACGTATTATTGATTGACAAATAAATTCAATGTGTGGGAGTGTTATTTTTAACGGAGCCATTTTTAAGTAGTGAGTTCAGTTTAGTTCATCAGGCTCTTCAGTCAATGGTGTTGATTCTGCTGTGCACAAACTAAACTTAATTTAGGCTATTGCTATCTTTTTCTCTCTAATAAATCGAGAAAGAGACGGACGTAATTTAAAGCTGTAAAATTTAGTTGGCACTAATATTTCCATACAAATGAAGGGTGCACGTAAAAACATGTCGACACACGGTGAAGCGCAAGGCATAAACTAGTTTGACATCTCTAACTTAGTTTATGGCTATAGCCGTCCTTTTCTCGCAGTGCTTTTTAGAAAAAGATAGCAATAGCCTTAATTAAGTTAAGTTTGTACGCAACAGAATCGACACCATTACCCATTATTAGTTGTTCCCTATTTTGCTATTCTTCTTTGTAAGAAAGGTCAAGTAATACAATCAATCCCTCGTGTTCATTGTATCACTGTGTGGTAATCGGTTGTCGTGGTATGGGCATGTGAATTGTGATGCGGAGGGATGAGGAAAATGTCGTGAGGAAAGTTTTGAGTATGAATGTGGATGGGTATATGAGTAGAGGAAGACCAAAGAAACGATGGATGGACTGTGTTAAGAATGATATGGCAAGAAAAGAAGTATCTGATGTCGTGAAGAAAGTTTTGAGTAAATGTGGATGGGTGTGTGAGTAGAGGAAGACCAAAAGAAACGATGGATGGACTGTGTTAAGAATGATATGGCAAGAAAAGAAGTATCTGATGTCGTGAAGAAAGTTTTGAGTATGAATTTGGATGGGTATGTGAGTAGAGGAAGACCAAAAGAAACGATGGATGGACTGTGTTAAGGATGATATGGCAAGGAAAGAAGTATCTGATGTCGTGAAGAAAGTTTTGAGTATGAATGTGGATGGGTATGTGAGTAGAGGAAGACCAAAAGAAACGATGGATGGACTGTGTTAAGAATGATATGGCAAGAAAAGAAGTGTCTGATGAGATATATGAGAATAGAAATGTAATTATGGAGGAAAAAGACATGCTGCGTTGACCACAAATGAATTGAGATAAGGGCAAGAGAATTATGATGATGAACATCACCCCCCGAAGAGTTAGGAAAAGGTGTACCTCATATTACACCCATATTTCACCAACTACTTATGTTTAAGTCCCATATTATAGGGGGCGAGCCTATTGCCATCAATCGGGCACAAATCCAGAATCCGTGGCTTCTACTGACAAATTCCTGATTGAAAAAACCTAATAACACTTTGCCCGACCCGGGAGTCGAACTCAGGACCTCATGCTCAGCAGTCGATGACCAACGAGGCAATATATACAGGGTGTAAAAAACCTCATCACGAAGCCGTCAACCAAGCATTCTGTACATCAAACTAAGTAACTTTACGCAAAAATTATTGCTGGGAAATGACTTTTTTTTTGGGTGAAAAATCATGTTTTGCGGTAGAACTCAATGTAACGCACTCAAAACATTGTGCTGATGGATGGATTAATTTTTAAGGGGATCGTGTAGGAGTTTAAAGTAAAAATCTTGCATTACAAACTTGTATTAAAAAAAAAACTTGTCAACAAGTTGGAACTTTGACCCCCAATATCTCCGTAACTAGAAGGTATGGTGTACAACAAAAAAGTGATCGCAATGACGGGGAAAACAAGTGCCTTTCGGCTTCGTTAAGAGGTATTTAACAGCCTTTTTAGGCTTCTATAGCTAAAAGTAATTATTAACGTTGTTTTTGTGCAACCAATGTAATCAGAATTCAAGAGAAAAATAAAAGAAACCTCTGTCTTTTTGTACTTATTTCACTTAAAAATATAATAAGAGAGTCATGAGAGGCTTTATTTTTTCGGTGTACAACTTGTACAACAATCAATATAGTATGTAAGTAGTTAAATAAGACGTATGTATTAAACGAACAAAAAATAATCAAACAAGAAGTATGACAGCATGAATAGAAAAAACTTAAATGAAAAGGATATGTATCTATTGTTCGTTTAGATATCAATGATTTGCCTTTATTTGGTTGTGAATAGAACATAAAATCGGAAGTAGTAAAAAATACGGAAGTTTGTTACTGATATTTATTATCTTTATATCCGATTCTTCTTTTAATAGTGTAGTTAGTTTTTATCCTCCACCCGTCAATTTAGTTTGCATAATAAAAGTTAAAAGGTTAATTGTTGAGAAATACGAACCTCACCTGCTTAGTCTTTTTGGGGTTTGTTGGGGTCGGTTTACAGTCTTACCGGATACAGCTGAACACCAGTATTTTACATGGAGCGACTGCCTGTCTGACCTCCACAACTCAGTATTGAGTAATACGATACCTCTTGGTAGTTATAAGACTTTTGAGTCCCTGCCCAGCTAGCAAAAAATAATCTTACAAATATCCCAAGACCATATTTTTTTTCAGTCTTTTAACAGACATAGACACTTATAAGTGTGGATTTGGGCGCACTTTATAAGTTTATTCACCCTTGCAATTGCCTTGTAATGATCTCGCGAAGTGTATTCTCAAACTTACAAGACTCTTGCTGATATTTTTATAATGACAAACAAACTTACAAGTGACTTACAATGGAGCGCTGTAAGGGTAATTAATCTTAAAGTCCTCTTACTAATGAAATAAAATACTATTTTAAGTGTAATATCACTTGTAGTCTTCTTTGTGATCTCCTAATAAGAGTGTTATCACAAACCAACACAAACAAGTTATAAAGTAATAAAAACGTTAGTATTCAATATAAATTTATTGCATTTTACTACAAAACGCTAAGTGTGTATATTTTCTAATTTCTTACTCATGTATAGGTATGTCACACACTATAAGCGATTATAAGTTGCGAAATACTTTTTCTCAATTACTTTAAAATTTTAATAACAATATTTACACGGGCCTTTTAAAAAATGTGTGTTTTAATATATATTTTTTTAAATTATTTGTAAAATAATATCAAAATGTCGCTATTACGACCAACGACCACGACTCATAAGTGCTTTATTAGAGTAATGTAAGTCCAGTACTCTTGTGTAAGGTTTATATCGCAGTCGAAAAAGTCAAATTAAACCTAAAACTACTGTCCACACGGCCATGTTGTCATAATTTTAGGGTTCCTTAATAAGTAAAAGCAAGCCTAACGATGAAGTCGAAGGATTTAATAGAAACTTAATAAAAATATGTATTAAATATTAAAATGGTCTATTTCCTAATTTTGTAATAATTTCTGCGGTCACCCCAACAAAGAAAATAAATAACCCTTAATAGGGAATTGTTTAAGACACTTGTAGGACTTTTATAGTGCCACTACTCTTTATGATGTCTTAGGAGAGATAAATCACACTTTTAAAATACAAGTCTAATAAAACACTTAGTATAGTCGCTTCTAAGGCTGACTGTACTTACAAAATGTATTTCTAAGTATTAATTAAGAATCAATGGCCATTAGACTTGCAAAATGCGCTTATAATACCACTGCTCTTAGTAATATTATATAACGTTTTCTTATATATGTCTATAAGAATATGTTACAAGTATGAATGCTCTTAAAACTTAAATAGACTTATAAAATAGCACTATCAGAGTTCCTGCCTTAATCAGAACACATATAAACCTTATATAAAACCATAGCTCTGACAAGCTTTTGTTTGGGTATCAATGAAACCATCGCTCAAAAAGCTTTTGTTTGTAAGGGTATTTTGCTAGCTGGGTGACTACTATCTGTAACGAGTTTACGAGTATCAGAGATCTATAAATGACAACTGTGACCCACGGCTGAACGTACCTCGGAAGGCACGTTCATTTGATTTGATTTGACTCGACTGTTATTGTTTAGCCACGAGCGAGAAAAATACGTAGAATCAAAATTAATCGATATGTTCATGTTTTAGTGTTATGTGAAGCTTTATAACGAAAAGTTCTTCTTGAACTTAGGTAGAAAAGTGTACCTAAATATTTCATAACAATAATGACGTCCATATCCCTTTCTTTTCAATATTGATTGACGTAACAAATTAATTTAACTTTCTAACACAGAAATTGGGCAAAATCGATTAAACTGTTTTCTTTAATATTCAAATTAATATAATAGGATTTATGTTTTTCATAAATATTTGACGTCAAACACATCCGTTATGACACCAATAATTCACATCGAAACACCAATAAACAAGCATAACTATGACAGTCAATTAAATATACCTACAACGCAAGATAAAGTCGGTTAAAACAGAAAAAAAGTGGAAGAAAAAAACCTTCGAATTAATTTGTTCGGATTTAACGATCGAACTATTCGCAATTAGCAAGTTATTTGACAGGCTTGACATGACGAGTTAAACAAAAAAAAAATAGGTTTTTAAATCTGCACAAAACAATTTGAGGCATATAACGTCAGGCATATTTTGTCTGACGTGTGTGTGTAGATAATAATATGGCTTATTGTTTTTTGTCAGTCCCTAATAAAAACTCGCCAATTGCGAGTCGGACTTGGTATGAAGGGTTCCGTACCATAGATTGTAGTAGGGGTCATCATCATCATCATCAGCCTATTAATGTTCCCCCACTGCTGGGACACAGGCCTCCGCTCTTTGAGAAGGAATGTGCTATAATCCACCCCGCGGGCCAAGTGCGGATTGGTAGATGTCACAAGTCTTCGAATTTTTTGGTTCTAGTTTCCTCATGATGTTTTCCTTCACCGTTTTGAGAGCAGTGGTGATGAAATAAATTACACAAAGTAATGTGCCTGTCTGGGTTCGAACCCATGACTGACGTGTACTGTTCGTAAGCCAGGGCCGCCACCACCGTAGCAGGTAGGTATTGTAGTAGGGGTAGTCATTTTTAATTTAAATTTTATTTTTACTATTTTGTTGTAATAGTGGCAACAGAAATACACATTCTGTGAAAATTTCAACTGTCTACCTATTACTTATCATGAGATACAGCTTACTGGCAGTCAGACGGACGGACGGACAGCTGAGGCTTACACGAGAATCGAGGTCAAGAGCAGGCCCATATTGTAATAAAAATTTTAAAAAGAAAATCTAAGAGGTGAGGTCTAACTAGTCCGCAAATCGACAAACTTGGCAAACGTTGCGCTGGACCTACACGAGATTTAACTACTCATTTTTTATGGACAAATATTACAAAAAAGATCACTAGTCTAAAGGCACAAAGTTCTAAATTATTTGGAGACTGGTGCCGAAGTCAAATAAACACACGATAGGTAGGTTACCCTTCAAAATAAAAAAAAATAAAAAATTCAAGTAGGCCAGTTACAGGGGCACTTTTGAATTGTCGAAACAAAGATGAAAATTAAATGTTCGCTAAGCTACAGTCCCAGTCACATGACATAAAAACTGTGAAAGTACTGTAGTTGCCCATTCCTTAGCGTAGATTTCTATGGAGAAGAACGGGCAAGAAACTCCATGGAGGCAAGAAACTCCTTTGCAAGAAAATGTTATTTATTCCATTATGGTAAAATGTCTAGTATTATCGTATAGTTTTAAATATGCTAAATAATAATGCTCATAACACTCGGGAGAATGTAGCTTTTCATTAGTGAAAGAATTTTCGGAATCAGATCACTAGTTCCAAAGATTACCCCTTACATACAAACTTACCGTTTATAACCTATTTATAATAAGAATAATTATTAGTATACTAAATTTTATTTGCTAACATGTATGTATAGGAAGATGGATTGATGAATAAAGTAATGTGTGTGTATGAATAATGAATTAATATTAATAATGAATTTTTAATTCAATTAAAATAATAGAAACAGGACGTTTTTTTCTAAGATGTTTTTCTTTGCCAAAAACTTGTCAGTGACGTCCGCTATTCAAATTTACACATGTGCGAATTAATTAAAACTATGTTTTACGACAGTTTGAAAATTTATGGCACAACTTTTTGTAGTGTTAAATGGGCATATTAAAAGCATGAATACAAGATATGTTTTCATGTCATACGACTCATAATTTTATGTTTTATTACTCAATAAAATTCTAAGCAAAAGAAGCTTTCTTGGGTCTAAAAATTGTTAATTAAATTGACTTTTTCCCCTGTTCCGTTACGTACAGGTGACCGCACGTTGTCGGTGGTAGACTTGAGCTAGCATAGCGTAGTACGGTGTTTCAATATAATTAGAAGCCGGTCTTACCAAGAGGTGTACCCAGTACTAACTGAGTGTTGAAGGTCAAATAGGCAGTCGCTACATGTAAAATACTGGTATTTCTACTGCTACATCTGGTTAGATTGGAAGCCGACTCCAAAACGTTGGTGAAAGACTATAATAGGCTGATGATGATGAAGAAGCTAGTTCTGGTTTCGTTACACATGAAGCACAGCTTACAGTACATACCTCCTCCGTTTATACCTAGATTTAGCTTGTTAATTACTAAATAAAAGAAGGATTTTTTTCTTTGTCTTTCAAAACAAAAGAGAGAACAGTTAACCAACGGTAATTGTCGACTAAAAGATAAAAATAACTTGTATGGAAGTGTAAATTAATTAATTTATGTTAGTAGCTTAACCAACGATAATTTGTAGACAAAACAAGAGTTTGTTTATGCTCCAAAAACTAGAAGGTTCACGGAACTAGCTCTTTTTACCGAATGTGTTAAAAAACGGTATATTTTAATTAGGGCTGTAAATACAATTTAGTATTTTTAATAGAAGAATAATTGGGTCAGATCAGATCAGAAGATCAGTGGTGTCCCGTTCGTGGAAATTTATTTATTTATATAATAATAATGCACAATGTACACAACCAATTTTACACGCTAAGCTCAAACTAGTGAGTACTTGACCCTGTTATAGGGCGCAGCAAGACAACTTAAAACTAATATTGCAGAGTAGGTATCTTATCTAGATTTATCCAATATCACTTACATAGATCATTAGGAATTAAATATAATATTAATTAAATTTACATCTAACATTTCATTTCGTTCACATCATAACAATTGTCTGAGTGTGTTAAAGTTCAAACCAATTAAACAAAATTAGTTAAATAAACAAAAAACATAACTTGATTATTAATAAATAGAAAATATATTATCACTAAGTCAAATCAAATTAATAAAATCACAAATATACAATGTTAACATGATAAAAATAAAAACACAATAAAAATAAACCATTTGAACATATAAAATGTCTTACCAGAACTTTATCGAATGCTTGTCAAAAATTAAAATCATAATATAAACATAATATTAGCCGTGTGGTATCCGGCAGAGTAGAATAGAACCAACCCATTACACTCCCGGGTATAAGGCGACTAATGTCTGAGGCAGAACACCTTGCGCCTCCGTAGACCAGAGAATGGGCAGCAGCATTTTCTGTTAGTCTTTCATCACTGCGATCTCCAATCCGCCTGCCAAGCGTGGAGATTACGGCAAATTCCTCCCAGCATGGGAGAGGCTTATGTCCAGCAGTGGACGTTATGGGCTGTTGTTGTTGTTGTTGAAACATAATATAAACCTTATATTTATATTTACTTCATCACCAATTCACCACTGCTTTCAATACGCCAAAGGATTATATAGGGTGTACTCAGTGCATCCATCAGCACAATATTTTGAGCCGTTACATTGAGTCCTATCGTGAAACGTGATTTTTCACTTAAAAAAGTCGTTTCCCAGCAATAACTTTTGCGTAGAGTTACTTTTTTTGTTTGATGTTCAGAATATTTTATGATTGTTTTTATTTATTGTACATTTAATTAGCTGATCTATATTTGTTACTAACTTGTATTTCATGACTGTATAGATTTTGCATGCCTTACGGTAGAAACACTTGAAACATGTAAATTTGTAACAAGACCATTGTAACAGTGTTTTCGGCAAAAATAAATGATTTGATTTGATTTGATTTTAATTCTTGGTTGACGACTTCGTGAAGGGTAACCAGCATGCCTTAGAACTTTTGAAATCCACTAACCAGCAATGTACAGGTTTATTCCTAGTTCAGGTAGAATCCAATTATTGTATACCTATAGTTTTTAAGGCCATATAGAATTTTATTTTTTGCATTTAAATTATTTCAATAAACAATTTCAAAACAATTTCAATGGGCCCGGCCTGCTTCTACTCATAGAAAGGAAGCCTGTGTCCCAGCAGTGGGAACCCTAATTATGCTTATACTTACCCCAATCTCCCTTGTCCACAGTACACGGAAATGCGAGAAGGTTCATTTATCTACAACATGTGGGAGAACCCGACGTATGAGATGCTGTCCGAGATGTGGGTGTACAACTATACCAACGTGCAGGAGTATCTCACTGATGCTGACAAGGTGCTCAGGGTGAAGGAGGTCGGGCCGTTTATGTTTCAGTAAGTATCTATTTCTATGACGACAAAAGTTTAAGCTTACGTAGCAGATGCTCCAATACCTTATAATTAACGAAGATCCTTATCTTCGTTAATCATAAGTCTGCGCCAGATAAATAGGAATTAAAGGTCATTGCTCTTTCCTTAATTTCTCTGCGTAGGTACTCCGACAACACATTATGAATCGTTTTTATTACTAGAAAAAGTCAAGGAAGAAAGAAGGTCGTTTCGGGACAAGTTTATGTCATTATTTCTGTTTTCGGAATTATGTATTTGAATAAATGTATGCGGGTTAATGACCTTTAATTCTTACTTATCTGGCGCAGACTATAGCTGGTTTGAGTAGGTTGCTATCTCTGTGTATTTGACATTTTTCTTACAGACCGGTTAGAAACAAAACGTCACAGAAAAGCTTTCTTTGGTTTGTCGAATCAAGTGACAGGTGACTCGGATAGGACATTCTTTGTTTATAGATACACCGGTAGCTACGTAAGTAGGCATACTAACCAACAGTTATACGTAAGTAAGTTATAGAAAACGACCGTTAGTGCACTTTTGGTTAGTGATACAAATCATACATAACGCCATGCTTGTAGACGATGCCAGGTGTAGGGTGGACCCTGCAGAACCCCTACATTTCACCAGATTAGAGAAGCCATGGATTTGATTAGAGAATATGCAAAAATAAACGAAGTAAGGGAATCGTCATCTGCCTAGCCTTTTCCCAACTATGTTGAGGTCGGCTTCCAGTATAACCGGATGCAGCTGAATACCAGTATTTCCTTTACGTGAAAATGTTTTAAAAACTGTTACTAAAGCTTTTAAAAAAAACCGGCCAAGAGCGTGTCGGGCCACGCTCAGTGTAGGGTTCCGTAGTTTCCCGTCCGTCACAATAAGTGTTCCCACTTATGAGTTTAAAGAATCAGACAAAAAGAAACAGAAATCAGACAAAAAGTTGTACAAAATAATTTCTGGAAAATTATTTTGTACAACTTTTTTTTGTACAAAAACTGTTGTTTCCATCAAGTTCAAAATATTTTTTCTAGAAAGTTCTTATAAAGTTCTACTTTTCAGATTTTTTTCATATTTTCTAAACTTATGGTTCAAAAGTTAGAGGGGGGGGACACATTGTTTTTTACTTTTGGAGCGATTATTTCCGAAATTATTGACATTATCAAAAAATGATTTTAGAAAACCCCTATTCATTTTTAAATACCTCTCCAACAATATATCACACGTTAGGGTTGAAGTTAAAAAAAAAATCACTTCCCACTTTACATATAGGGGGGCTACCCTAATAAAACATTTTTTTCCAATTTTTATTTTACCACTTTGTCGGCGTAATTGATATACATATTGGTACCAAATTTCAGCTTTCTAGTGCTAACGGTCGCAGAGATTAAGCGAGGACGGACAGACGGACGGACGGACGGACAGACATGGCGAAACTATAAGGGTTCCTAGTTGACTACGGAACCCTAAAAACGAGTGGTTTAGGCAGTGCATTTTCTATCAGTGATTTTATGAATAAATGAAGTATTATTTGTTAAGCAGATTAATTTGTCGCTGACTCCAAGAGAATAAAACACTTGCCATTTGCCTTGACATAATAATTCTTATTAACATAGAAACAAACAGTTTGACTAATTACACCACCCGACACTTCCCTGTTGATATTATCCATTAATATTAGTTAAATATTCTGTGAAAACAACGTGTAGTTTATTTACTGAGTTTGTTGTTTGACTCACCACATTTTCCTCTTAAGGTTGTGGTTTAATGTTACTTTGTACCTACAGCTTCATTAAAGTAAACACTATTATCATAATGAAACTAAAGAGGTGGAAATTAGTTTTGGACCTCGTCCGCACGGGCGATTTTCGACACTCTGTGTAGAGTCATTACGTTGAAAATAGCCCGATAAAAAAATGCCAGAGCATACAAGGGCCTACTCGATTCAAAAAACTGCAAATTGTGTTTTTCCTTTAGAAATAATTCTCAGTATCAGCTAGGTGTCTGAATTTGTCTCCTGTTGTTGGCAATAGGCTCACCCCCTATTACGTGGGTATACTATACTTTGCAAATGGGCAATTAGAATCAATTTCCTTTGTTTTAAAGTTTGGTGTTCTAAAGTACCTTCTAATGACCTAATTGAAATAAATTGTGACTTTCTCTTACTCTTCTGCTTAACTTTTTCTTCTGGTCTTATCTCATCTTTATTTGGGGTCAACGCTTCTAACTATTCTTCTCCAAAGAGGTATTTTCTGGGTCGTTATTGGGTCAATAACGATATGTATTAGGTCTTTCTTAACTACAGGTATGATAATATGTTATTTATTAAGCTAAGCTAGTATCGAAGTAGCCCTCCCTGTTCTTGAATTTGTAGGGTAGGTAAACAGACTATATACCTCGGTAGCACTGTTTGCTGATAAGACAAGAAGTATGATTGCTTAGTCTTCGGGAATACCCGTCTACATAGGTACGGCCTTTACCAGTGCCGCTAAATATTTACTCGGCAAGGCCGTGATTCAAATTGTGTTGCAACTTTTTGCTGAATCACAAGTTCCACATCCTTTTAATGTCTTTTGCGGTAAGCAGCATAGTCAACATTAGCTCATCGCACTTGTTTATTAACGGAACGTGTTTCAAATATCACGATTTTTGCCCAAAGTTGGCTACTATGCTTAAGTTAAGTCGTTATCCTTGTTTCGCTGAACTTGGCCAGAATTACAAGCAGTTGGTACGTTTTGAGTAAGATGTTACCAATCGTGACTAATGCGTGTTGCTAGGTTATTTTTTAGTGGACCAGTTGGTGACGGTTGCTGCAGTAGGTTGCTACAGTAGGTTCTTACCCTACTTTGTGAAAATAGCAGGCTTGTAGGCAAGTCCCTAGACTAAACTCCACAACCGAACTAAATAATTACAGGAATTAGGTATAACTAAGCTTGCTTGCTGCTTGATGGCTTTACGAAGCAGTTCAGTAGATCGGGAAAAAAGGCATCTAAATTGTAACATAATAATACGCCTGGAATCCCAGAAGAAGTCTACCTAATAGAAAACTTAAATTTCGTCTGTTATGTTCAAGATCCTCTAGCCAAAATGTATTAATATAGAATCGAAGAATTGAAGCTTTACTTTTCAAATACATTGTTGATTAACAACTAACCTCTTCCTTCCAGAGAAATGCGAACGAACGAGAACATACGGATAGACAAGGAGCGAGGGGTGATGACGATGAACCCCAAGCTGAACCTCAGGTTCCTGCCAGAACAGTCCGTGGATGACCTCCAGAACGTTACTGTCAAGATACCGAATATAGCGCTCATTGTAAGTACACCATAATCTTTGTAAGAAAACTCCGTAACAACAAACAACAACAACAGCCCATAACGTCCACTGGTGGACATAAGCCTCTCCCATGATGGCAGGAATTTGCCGTAACCTCGACGCTTGGCAGGCGGATTGGAGATCGCAGTGATGAAAGACCAACAGAAAACGCTGCTGCCCATTCTCTGGTCTACGGAGGCGCAAGGTGTTCTGCCTCAGACATTAGTCGCCTTATACGACACCCGTGAGTGTAATGGGTTGGTTCTATTCTACTCTGCCGGATACCACACGGCTAAGACTCCGTAAACGTTTATATAAATCTCATAGATGTCAACAATTTTGAAGCTTTTATATAATTTTAGTGCTGCCTCGTTGATTTAGTTAGTGCGAGCGCTACTGCTGAACATAAGACACTGAGATTGATTATAGGGTCATGCAAATTATTAACTTCTGGCGGAGTATGATATTATATTATCTGTGTGAGAAAAATCCGTTTTTTTTTTGTCCAGAAATTAATTGTGAAGCCACCAAAAAACCCTATTAGGTAATGTTTATCAATTGATTTATTACTTCCGCGTTCTATTATTCTCGTTTCTTATCAATTATAAATAGTTAAAGTTTAGTCTTAATTTTGTCCATTATTTTTAAAACAATAAGTAGATTAGAATGATAACCTATAAATTGGAACATTGACTTATTTTGCGGGATTTCCGATCACTATGTACGGCAAGCCTATCCCCTGGGAGAAGCAAACCAAATACTTAGAAGTCATTCTCGACAACCATCTGACCTTCGGGCCACATATCAAAGCAGCTCGCGACCGAGCTGCTTTCGCGATGGGTAGACTCCATTACTTACTTACGGAAAAGAGCAAATTGTCTCTCAGGTGCAAATTGCGTCTCTATACCGCCGTGATCCGTCCCATCATGACTTACGCTTGTGTCGTGTACGCTCACGCCAAGCCTAGATATCTCTATAGGATGCAGGTCCTTCAGAACCGATTCTTACGTAAAGTCATGGGAGCCCCCTATTACGTCCGTAATGACCGTTTACATTTAGATCTTAAAATCCCCACGTTAGCTCAGTTCATGAAGCGCCTATCCAAGCGCTTCTTCGATTCTGCTATTAAACACCGTAACCCCCTGATCGCAGCGGCCGCCCGTTACGAACCCTCGTGAATTAGTCAGATCCGCCGCCCAAGGCATACTTTAGTCGATCCCGATGACGCTATTACCCTCCTCCAGGAGAGCAGGAAGGAAACTAGCACGCTTAGAAAGCACAGACGCAAACAGCCGTCATTCCGTCCTCGCCGTCGAGGCCCGTTGCGACGCCCCGATACGAACCCTCCCCGTCCCTTGCTCGTGCCAGCCCGTGTTGCTGCGCCTGTAGTTCAAAATCAGTCCCTAATTAATGACACCACTCAGATCCAGCCAGTCCCCTTGCTGTCCTCTCCCAGCGACGCCCTAAGCCGAGGCCCGTACCCCGCAGGGGGTGCCCTTAGCGTGTAGTCGTTTAGTTTGTAAGTTTTATGCCCTGGCTGGAGGCCTTACACTTAGGGTACCCACAGGATTGTCCGTTTAAGCAGACGGCAACCTCTCTAGGTTGAACTGCGAGATGCCATTCCGCAAAAACAAAAAAACATTTTGCGGGATTTCTTTGTACTACAATGGCCTGCAAAAATAAGTATCACACTTTTAAAACTGCAATAACTTTTTAAGTACACAAGATATAGTATAGAAGTTTCGAAACAAAAAGGACTCGAATTTAATTATGTACATAAAAACTAATAAAGCTGATAAAAATAGCTATAAAACGTTTTTTTTTTTTTTATATCTCTAACTTCTATAGAGTTTAGGAAAAATTGAAATAATAAAAGTGTAGTACTTAGTTTTGCAGGCCAGTCTAATTCGTTTTGTTGAGACGGCTCAGTCGCAAAATGACTACTTCTCAAAATGACTACAGGTAGCAAAATGACCCTTTCTCAGAATGTCCCTTTCGCAAAATGTCCCTTTCGCAAAATGTCCCTTTCGCAAAATTTCCCTTTCGCAGAATGTCCATTTCTCAGAATGTCCCTTTCGCAAAATGTCCCTTTCGCAAAATATCATAAGGTCGAGAGCCAGTAGGTGTATTGACAACACAGAGGGGTACTGTAGTAATGTTTAATCAGTAAAAAGGGTAGTGAGTGGAAGGCGACTTGAAAAAGGTATTAAACATAACCCATTAGAAGGACATCACATCGAAGTCTTTAATATTCTTCAGAAAGGTCAATTAGAGTACTTGCGACCGGCGGCGTCTGTGTATGACCGTGGAACGATGTATGAAAGTGGATGAAGCAGATGGAGCATTATAGTATGTAATTTCGTGGTTTCTGCCTATCCCAATATCAAATTTTTTTTGGCGCAACCCGTTCTGTTTTTTTGGGGAACTTTATCTTGGTTTTGGTACGTAAATACGCATGAACTACCGACTACCTGGCTATTTATATCCCAAAGGTTCTGTTTTTAGGAACCAAGCACCTACTTGGCTCTAAAAAGAACTTAATTAGGTAAGTATTTTAAGAAACCATAGTTTTTTGTCCTAGCGGTCTTACATTTTAGAAACTTTGCAAGGAAAAAAACCTGAAATATTCTCAGATATACCTACTTAGGCAGGTATATTGACCTTACGTATACACGTGTGTCTAAAATTAGTATTTTGGGACAAAAAAACCCGTGTTTTAGAATGTCTTAGGATAATAAAACTTAATTGCATCAGCTTAATGTTTCGAGTCAAGTTGTAGGCCGTCGTAACTTGCTATACAGGACAACTTCAAGTAGTTGGAGGTCGAAATAGTCTACAATATTACCTTACACAAATATCTTGAAAAATAATCTCATCGTAAAGAAATAGCCCATAATTTAATGTAGGTTTTTACCTTATGTCTCCGAGTCCATCTGTTTTAAGTAAATATTCAAATACTAATAAAAAAAAAGTCGTACGAAACGGACCAGACAGTTGGCAATAATTCTACAAGACGTTCAACAGCGTTACCATTTAAAGCTCTTCGGGAGTTCGGTAGAGCAGCTGTGGCCCAGTGGTAGCGGCCCCAACTTACGAACAGTAAGTCGTGGGTTCGAACCCAGACAGGCGCATTACTTTGTGTAATTATTTAATCAGCCCTGCTCACAAAACGGTGAAGGAAAACATCGTCAGGAAACCGGCATGTTCTAGAACCAAAAAATTCGAGGACATCTACCAATCCGCACTGGGCCCGCGTGCATGGTGGATTGTAGCCCATTCCCCCTTATAGAGAGGAGGCCTGTGTCCCGGCAGTGGGAACATGATGATGATGGGAAATCGGTACCGGTAGCTATAAGTCAATTCAATATAAATATCTTTGGCTACTTTGTCATCTTAAGTTAATGCTGATAGCTTGTCCCTTTGCCTAGGCTCTAAGCTTTGATTAGGTATCACATTCGGTCAGAGTCACGAGCTACGGCAGCTTAAAAAATGTTTGTCAATGTTATATGTACCAAGAAATCTCTGTAGCTCTTAATATTATCACATAGACCGTACAATTTATCGTCTAGAATACCGGTAGCCTATTTTACCCTAAAGAAGACGACACTCAAAACTTAACTGTCGTCAGGTCACCACACTTTGTAAATTACCTAATACATGGTAGGTACACAAAACCAGATTTGAAGCCATGAACTTCTCATTCCACTGCCAATGTCACGGCTAATGGGCTATGAATGGAAATCCAACTGTTACATAACTAACTAGCGATTTGCCCCGGCTTTGCACGGTAACTTAAAACATACTAAAGATGTGGTGACATGTGCTGTATCTAAGATGAAATGTCAATATGTTATATAAATAAAGTAAACCTGTTTCTTTCTTCTAAATAATGGTGAAAACCGCATCAAAATACATTGGATAGTTTTTAAGAAATAGCCGGCCAAACAGACAGACACAAGACGTGAAGATATAATGCCCTTTGATACCTTACTGTGACACAGATAAATTTGAATAATGTTATTTGACGGTCAAGGTTAATTTTTAATGTGTTTCCAAAATAACTATGGGTTTTTGGATTAGTAATAGGGTATAACCATTAAATTTGATAATGAGCTTGTATCCACATAACATTAAAGAAATTAGGGCGACTTGTTTCCTGTTCAAGGCAATCGCCTTCACAAGTCAGAGCTGACGAAATGTTTTGTATTATACCTACCTACTACTACACACATCTAACCATCCATACATTTTTCATGATCCTTAATATTACCTTTGCTCTTTTTCAGGCCATGAGTACCTTAGCAGCCGACAAGTTGGGTTACTTCGCGAACGCAGGAGCGTACTACTCCATGTCCGCACTGGGCTCCAAACTTTTCAAGGACATGACTGTGCAAGACATGTTCTGGGGATACGACGACCCCATTGTGTCGATTGCCAACACCTTGTTGCCAGGCTGGATTGACTTCAAGAAGATTGGGCTGCTTGATCGGGTTAGTATGATTGGATTAAGAGGGCCTTGCCAAAGGTGCTTTCGAACCGTTTTGTATTACTACAGCAAGAACGGGATTGACGTTAGTTTTTCTGTAGCTAATGTTAGTCTTCTGCAATTTTGACTTTTTAACAAAATCTACTACACAAAATACTGGAACAATTTACGTTTCAAATAGAAAAATATTTTTTTGGCATATGGATGTTTTGCGGCTACAATGACCTCATTCATTTATATTTTTGAACCAAAATTGCCTATATCCTCGATGCCTTATGTGTCTACCAGTTATCTCTGACCACACTTTTTTGTTAAAAGTCTTTAATGCTGTTGTTATTTCAAGATAATGTCAAACATTAGCAGAAAATTCCCAAAATTACAAAAAAGCCGACAAATATGATTACATAAATACGCTCATATTGTGCTAGAATGTTCTCAAGTATAACTATAACATGGTTTTCACAGTTCTACCAACAAAAGGATGAGTCATCTGAGGTGGAACTCAGGGACCGCAGCAGAAGATACTCCTTGAACTCTTGGAACAATGTTACCGGTCTTCTGGAGCAAGGGTTTACAGACTTGGAATCCAGGTAAGCAGGCATTTGTATACCAAAAGACAGCAAAACGACGTGCTTTTTGAAACTGCATTTACAAGAAGAAGATGAATTCTTCAAAAGTCATTAAAGCCTAATGATTTTCAAGGTTTTAGATAGAAAACCGATGTATTTTTTGCCACTAGAACAACTTCTAAAGTAAGGCTTTATACACTTATCAGACGGGGCAGCTGACAATTATTGCTTAATTTAGGCTTTTGATTTTTCAAATCTTAACTAACGATTTGAATTCGAAGTCGTACCATAAGTTTGAAGGCTCATTATTATATTCTCTTCCAGCACACCATGCAACAGAATCAAGGGATCGTACGAAGGCCTCATGTTGCCTGCTAACTACGAAAAAGGTCGCAACATCACGATCTTCAGGAAGCAAGCCTGCAGGAACTACCCCTTCAGCTACGTCAGCGAGGCGACAAGTGCCCAGGGACTTAATTCTTACATGTGAGTCTTACGTTTGTTAACTTCCGTGCGTCAGAAAGCACATTAATCCGCTGGTCCCCGCTGTTAGTCTTATTCATGTTCTGGATTCTAAAATGAATCGATGTTAACGTAATGTGTGGAGAGCAGCGGTGGCCCATTGGTGGCGGCCGCGACTTTATACCAGTAAGTCGTGAATTCAAATCCATGCAGAGGATACTTTGTGTAATTTATTTCATCGCCTCATTCGCCACTGCTCTCAAAACGGTAAAGAAAAACATCGTGGGAAAACCGGCGTATCCTAGAACCAAAAAATTCGAAGACATGTGACATCTACCAATCCGCACTGGGCCCGCGGGGTGGATTATTGCCCATTCCCTCACATAGAGAGGAGGCCGAGTCCCAGCAGTAGGAACATTATAGGCTGAATGAAGACTAGCATTTAATTATATTGAAACTCCGTACTATGCTATGCTAGCTCAAGTTTGAAGTGTCTACCACCAGCAACATGCGGTCATTTATACGTGACGAAGTCAATGCAATTAACAGTTTATAAACCCAAGAAAGCTTCTTTTGCCATTAATAGGCTCATAATGATGAACGCAATGTTACAAAGACGGGTTTACTTTAGGTTTTTAAAGTGTTTTTGAGGATTTCTGTGTAAAAATTCTCAGTGAAAGCCGTGAGTTAATACACACCTGGTTAGTTAGGTGCACGGTAACAAGATCACTTCTTGTGATAACGAAATCATTAAAGATCTCAGCTAATTGAATCTATGTACCTCTCTCATCTTTGTCTTCTTATTCTTCTCCAGGTTCTCGATGGACAGCACAGCCTTCAGCAGCACCTCGCCCTTCGCCTGCAACTGTAGCAACGAATGTCCTCCAGAAGGATTCGTCGATGTCAGCAACTGTTACTATGGTCAGTACTATATGATCTTCTTCTATTTTATCAACTTTTTCCTGCACCTATCTGTTTTGAACTAAAAATGGTACTTGACTACTTTGTTGGTCCAGTGGTTGCATATGCTACTGTTGTGTATGAGGTAGCAGCCTGGAGTCAGCTCACCCCGTGTTACATGGGACTTAAACATAACTAAGTTACATCCTTGCAGCAAAATTATCATGTTATGTTATGATTACCAAAAGTTTAGCTCCTACAATTACATTGATGCTTCGTTCTCGTTTTCTAGTAGGCAAAGCTTAATTGTTCAAATAATTTTCAGGTTTCCCAATATCCCTATCAAAGCCACATTTTATGGATACGGATCCCGTTCAGCAGGCATACTTTGAAGGAATGAAACCGGATCGTGTGAAGCATACGTCGCATTTTGAATTGGAACCTGTAAGTAGCACTACCAATATTTTTTGAAAAGCCAGCGATATCTTCTTAGCTTGTCGATGACTATTGAAATTGAACCAAAAATTGGCGTCGAGCTTGGCGTCCATCAGCTCCCGTGATGTTGCAAGCAACAGGACAGGGAGGACACGGTATCAAGTGTCCCATCATTTGTGGAGCAGCACCACGTCAGGGCAATCTCCACCTGAACAGGTTTCCCTTGCTTCGGCCAACTTGTGTCCGTTAGTCTAAGCCAACGGTTAATTTCTTATACGACCATTAAACGAGTATACCATGCTGAATCATTCAAGATTGAGTCCAGTGGGTCTAGCTTTCCATGGACTTAAATGCCTTCAATGAAACATTAACAGATTATCTTATAGTTGGATTTATCTTCGTTTGAGTAATTTAAGCTTACTTTAAAGATCACAGTTACAATTTAAGGTGTTTGATGAGATGAAGGGTAATAGAGAAGTATGGAAGAAGAGGACGTGCTGATCCGACCCCAAATGAATTAAAATAAGGACTGGAGAATGATGATGATGAAGAAGTAACAATTTCATATTCTTCTCAGGTTGTCGGAGTACCACTAAGTTTTTCAATTAAGATCCAGATCAACCTTGCAGTGAGGATGTCAACAGGAAACCCCATCACAGAACCACTGAAGGACAAGGTTTTGCCGCTCATGTGGTTTTCAATGGTGAGTTATGATCATTTTGCAGTATATGGTTATTTTACCCCACTACTCTACTATAAGAGACATTTTTATGGAAGACCTCGTGGCTAAGTAATAACAGCCGCTCGGGTCGATTAGATTATGCCATGCTTGCCTAGGTTGGTCTGTGGTTGGGTGACCACCCATTACATATCGGGTTTCCTCCGTGCCTCGGAAAGCACGTTAAGCAGTTGGTCCCGGCTGTCATTTGTAGAACTTTGACAGTCGTTACAGGTAGTTAGTGGCCCAAAAAGTCTGACAACCAGTCTTAACAAGGGGTATTGTATTATCTAGTACTAACTGGGTTGTGGAGGTCAAATAGGCAGTCGCTCCATGTAAAATACTGGTATTCAGCTACATCCGGTTAGACTGGAAGCCGACCCCAACATAGTTGGGAAGAGGCTAGGCAGATGATGACTGATTATCGTAATGGGTCGCTAAGATTTAAGTCTGAATTATTCAGGGTGGTTACGATTGATAACAGTTATTTTCTCAGAAATCTGTTTGCTACAATTTGTAGAATGCTGTAATTGCTCCCGTACCTACTTTTCAGCCTTAAGAGGGCTATTACAAATTTTCTTGTTTTTGAGTGTTTTAAGAGTCTAGCACTCAAATATAAGAAAAATTTTGATTTTTATTTTGAGCACTCCATAGAGAATTAATCAAACTTTCTCGGGCATATATCTTTTTTAATTTTGTGGCCATATCTAAACCATAATCACACTTCTAAAATCTCAGTTTAGAAGTGTGATTATGGTTTAGATATGGCCACAAAATTAAAAAAGATATATCTAAACCATAATCACACTTCTAAAATCTCAGTTTAGAAGTGTGATTATGGTTTAGATATGGCCACAAAATTAAAAAAGATATATGCCCGAGAAAGTTTGATTAATTCTCTATGGAGTGCTCAAAATAAAAATCAAAATTTTTCTTATATTTGAGTGCTAGACTCTAAAAACAAGAAAATTTGTAATAGCCCTCTTAACAGGAACAAGCCATAGATTTAATATAAGAAATGCAAAACCATGGTAAAGCAAAAGATAAATGATGTTTATTTTGCAAGTAGGTTTTTACAAACACTTTTACACGTCATTTTTTAAACTAGATGGGGCCGGTGTTTTGTACTTGGCTACTCTAAGAAGAAACAGCCGAAACAAACTCAGAGGTCATATTCTCTTTTGAAGTCAAAACATAATCTTGCTCAATTCACATGAGGACAATGCAGATTAGTGTCTGAGATGGTCCTTTGAATGTTGATGTTGTTTGTTTGATGGTCCTTTTGGTAATTCACTACTGTTACACTGCACTAACACACTGCCGGGCCTGCCTTATTATCCTGACTTATAGTCCCTTCTTCTTTTAGTTTTGTCCAGTTACGAAACTTAGGAGACTTTAAATTGATGCTATCACTTTCTTTTTGATATAAAATGTAATGGAATGAAATGGATGGCATGAATTTAAAGTCTCCGTTAAACTAATGTTGGTTTCGTGCAACACCAATGTTAGTCTCGCTAACTCCTACGAGGTCGAAAAAAACACTAATCAATGCCTTCTCTTCCAGTTCTGCAAAGCACCACCCTCAGACGTAGTAACCATGTTGCGTCTCCGCCTGGTCTACGCTCCTCCATTGATCATCACCCTCGAGGTCCTACTCTTCCTCATAGGCCTAGTGCTTTCAGGCCAAGGCCTCCACAGGATCTGGAAACCGAAGTACAAGATCATCCCACCAAAGGATATCCCCACTCCTATTATTAGGAGGAAAAGTTCAGAAAGGAGAAGAAGTAGTGTGATCCTGAATATGGCAGAAAATGTAGCATTTAGTTTTAGAGATGATGAGGATCTGGCTAAGGAAGCAGTCTCTCTCCTGGCTATCAATGAGGAGGATAGCGATTTTGTGGAATTACTGGTCAGTTCTGATAATGAATGAGAAGATAATGCTTTAGAAGTTTTTGCTCAACTCGATTTAGTAGGAGTGAAAAGTGAGTTATTTCGATATGTCTTGCCTTGCCTTGTCACAAGGTACGAAGTGAACTTGTGGATCAAATAAGTTATAAGGATGCTCAAAATATTAATAGGTACATGGATAATGCAGTTATTGCGAAATATTTTTGACAGAAAACGCTATAAAGAAAGATTTAAGGACAAGGATATTTTGGCACGTGATCAAATACTTTTTTTTTAAATAAAATTTCACCAAACAATATGCTCAAACGTTTTTCAACAGTGTCTTAAAATTGTCACCGTCATTCCAGCGCAAAAAAAAGTAGTAATAGGTATATGTTACGGGTAATACAAACTAAGTGAATTACACGGACGCTATCAGCATTGACGGCTTTAATATGTATTCTTGATAATGACCGGGTAATGTGAACATAATTATGTTTTGCCATTATTTTAAGTACTACTGTAAACTCCGCTGGCGGTTTAACTGTTAAGATAGATAAGTAGATTTTCAAACAATTGCTCAATTAGTCATGAAATCAGGCGAAGATCCAAGACAGTAAAATATTAAGTTTTACTACCTATTAAACAAGCATGCACTAGTTAGTACCTTTCATTACGTTTCGGTTGCATATTACATGCTAATTTTCGCACCTTTTGCAAATGAAAATTATTATGTTTGCGGGGGTGGGATTGATGGTTCTGCATCTTGCTTCCAAAACCGGATCTAATTTAATCGGAATTAATTTTATTGTAAAACATTTATTTTAAATTGCTCAATAATAATTAGTTTAGGAGTTAGTAAGGTGTGAGGTTATCTTATTATTATTATAAAAGTTGTCTACTGCGATAGCTATTGCCTTCTAGACGTAATTAGCATAATAAATTAATTAACGTTCCTCGTAATGGCTATTGGATCTATAATTATTTTGTTTTATGTAATAATTATTATCGAATGGTTATGTAACTTATTAAGTGGATTAGATAATTTAATATCAACTTTGATTAGAAGACAATCCATTGGCAAAAATTACGAACTTTCTTACACTTCCCTCGTAATCCGGCTCGAAGGACCAATAATCTCTTAGAGGTATAAATTCTGAAATTTCATTATTTCGTTATAAAAGGAATAAAAATGAACACATTCATGCTTCTAGACTCAACGGATCAGGTAATGCGTTGTGGTATATCTTTGACAATGGTAATGTAATTCGTTATTTGGAAATAGTAATCCAGTCTTCAGGACCCCAGTATTAATTATTTCACTGAAAATTCCACTATTTTCACAGCTTATCATCCAATTTTTGTATTATACCTACCAGTTATAGGGGACTAAGATATTTTTAGTATTTTGTGATATTATGTTTAGTTCTAATTATAAGTTATTTGTAAATAAATTGTAAATATTTAATTAAATAGACTGATGGTGAAATGTTTTGATAATTAAATAAAGCCTTTTCAAGAATTTAATATCGTTTCTTTATTTTATAATATACTTAACCTTTTTACAATACAATAAATTAATTATTATTCAAAATTATAATTAAACATTTTACAGAAACTGGTATTGCAGTAAAAACACATATTACCTGAGTAATATCAATACTGCTTACAACTACAATAATTATTCTTTAAAATAAAATTTAAAAACTACGAATGCAATATGTAAAATCTAAACGTGTGTGCAGATTGCCTTCATTTCTGCTGCTAATTTCAGTTAAATCGACGCCTGAATGAATGCCTGAATAACTACTCGCTTCAAATTTTCAACTTTCGGTACTACCTAGCGTGTACAATCTACTACGTGCTTTTATTTACGTGTCACTTAGTGCGTCAGAAATTGAGTATACAGATTTCATGAAGCCAGGCATGCTGCATGAAATATAATAAATACATTATTATGTATACAAACTAAATAAATATTTTATTTTATTTATTAAATTTTGTTAAGAATATAATTTATACTAATTAAATCACAGTTATTTTGAGTGGTATTGGGATGAAATACGTATCTTACACTTATTCTAAAACATAATTTAATTAAATAAAAATTAAGTAGCTAAGGCAGTAGTAGGCTGCGTCTTAACCAAAGCGATCATCGCGCGCACACGTTACTGTCACGTTCCATGTGTGCGGACATAATAGGATGCTTTCCGATTTTGATTGCTTTGATTAGGGCGCGGGTATCAGGAGGAGAATTTTATATATTTCAGCTGATATAACTTATGAGTATTATTTGTCAACATATCGGTAACTACAAACGAAATACTGCAATTTATAGATACATATTATTATAATAATCATCTTAATTATTTTTCAATAGAGAACAAATATATTTAAAAAATAACACTACTAAAATCGGAGACTAGAAGGTATATTTACAAATTGGTAATCGTAATAAATTAATCGTGATATTAGTTAATCCGTGACTTAAATAATAACTTTGCAAGCATTTTCTGAATCAGTGAGATCCATTCGACATAACTCAATGACCTCTGGTACAGGTCGCGGCACGTAACTCTAGCGCTGAACGAACGTGGAGGGGATAACTGCGCATGTTTTACGACTGGAGAGCCAATCGTCGCAACGCAATCCCCAAGACATTCTTATTTTTTACTTCTGCGCAATAACGGCGCTAGAGTTACGTGCCGCGACCTGTATAACTAAGTACCTATATGTACTCGATCAATATAATTTTAATTTAGCATCAACATACACACCAATTTAACACAGTCACTTAATAATAGAAAATCATGATGCAATTATTGTTTGTCAGGGACAGGTTGGTATTCCAAAGATGCAATAGCAAATAGCTATAAATTGTTATTGCTCTACGTATTGCAAAAATCTATTGGCAGTGATTTTATGGCTTAATGGTCCAGTTAAGCCAATATAGTCATGATACGACCAATTTAAACTTTCGTCAGTCGTCGTTACATGGTATTGTGGTATTTTGAAATGGTATGTAGACCATATTCCCGGTCACGGATTATGTTTAGCCAGTAGAATTTATACTTAACGCCTATTCACATCACCATGGCCAGAACAGTTCGTTTCTATTGAGTTCGATGTCGAATCTTCCACGATAGACTTAACAGAACCCAGAGGTTCGGGATTCTTATCCCGAACCTCTGGGTGGGCTTGGCAAGCGCCAATCGCTTACAAATCATTCGTATTACTACATCGACTGTCAACAGAATTTACATAAACTTTTAGGCAGATTCTTCTTCTTCTTTTGTCAATTCAATACAAATTCGAATTTTCCGCCATCTTTACCGTCACTTGTCAAGGCCCATATATTTCCACAGTTCTCATCAAGCAGGCTGATACTTCATTTTCCTCCAAATCCTGAATACTAGCTAGCATAAACATGTGCGTATATCCAGGAGACATAGTGGGCCACGTTTGTATACACGTCTGGGACACCACGTCGGGCACAGCCGGAGCCGAAGGACGTCAGGCCTCGGAGCTCCCAGCGGCCGCCTGACCGGCACTGCAAGGGTCCTCCACTGTCACCCTGTAAGAGAAGGAGAATCAGTTATTGACAGAGTAAAATTGGATAAAGGTGGCAATTCTCTTCAAGATTTAGATTCATCGTCATTATCACAGACCTACTTCACACACGCCCTCTATGCCGGTGAAAATATCCACGTGCAGCCTCATCAAGGTTGCGTCTTCTCATAAAGATTGATTGGACTGATTTAACCAAAGGCAGAGGTAATGAAAATAGTCTAAGATCCCTTATAGAACGACCTTCACCGAGCTGGTTAATGGATGAAAAGTATTTTATATCAAATTAAATATGTCAAAAAATATATTGCAAATGGCTTGTCTAAAAAAAATCAGTCCAGATTATGATTAATTAGCTATTTCAAATTTTTATATATTTTTTTATACATTTCTCTGGTTTGGTTAATAGACAAATTCCATAGCAATTGAAAGTATGAAGCCTATAGAATATAATATGCAAACGTTAGGTTAACCGGTTAACCTAACGTTTGCATATTCTTTAAGCTATAGAATATGCGAAAGTGATGAAGCCTATAGAATATAGCATATTCTACAGATTTCATACTTTCGATTGGTATGGAATTTGTCCATTAGCCAAACCAGTGAAAGGTTAAAAAAAATTCTGGACTGAAATTTTTATTTTCAATATATTTTTGACATATTAAATTTGATATAAAATACTTTTCATCCATTAACCAGATCGGTGAAGGTCGTTATTTAAGGGATCCTATACTAAAAATAATTTACTTTATTTCACTAACAGACGATCAAGAATGAAAGAAAAAAGAGCACAGCCACAAAGCGGTATACATAGTGTGGTACAACCGGAAATTCGAAGACTTGTAAGATCGCACAACACAGAAAGCGAGAATGCCCGCTGGCATCCTCCTCCTCCTCCGCATCCTGTTCCCTCAACAGAGCTCTTTTAGGCTGATTAAGTTATGAAGAACATACCTTCGAAAATGGTATTTCAAATTCCAATGTATGTACTCTACATAATTGAAACACTAACGCAGAAGGAGACCACAATTCGATTCTCGCTAGACGTATACGTGACTCAATTATTTTTAATTAAAAGTGTCTGAAAAAGATTTTAGTAATAAAAAGTTTTAGGTATCAAAACATTCACCGACATATTCCTTTACTAACCGGCTCTTAATCGAATTCTTCGAATAATAAAATTGGAAAAAAGCCGACACGTAGTACACGTGTAGTTAAAAGATGCTTGCAGCTTCTTTACAAGCGTTTTTTTTTTGGATTTTACAGTATCAGTAAGGGCGAGAAATCTAAATGGCATACAGTTAACGAACCACCAGATTTAGCAAAATGAAACGGCAAAAAATTCACTTTTGGTTGGCAAAATTAGTAATTGATCACCAAAATGAATCCCCATTTTATCGTGAAATTAGAACCAAACATTTATTTTTTTAGTTAATGAAAACCAGAAATTGAACTGTTATGCTCTTGCTTCCGAGTCGAGGGAGACCCGGTCGATGGAGCCCCGGGGCTCCTACTTCTGAATGGTTTATAAAAAAATGTGTCGGGGTGGCCGAAGTCGGCCTAGGCACAACTAGTTTGTCTTCAACCACCTCATTAAATTTAGTGCTCAATTTACTAAATTTGGTGATCAATTGATATTTTAGGTGATAGATGTTAGTAGTCACAAAGTTATTTTTGGTGGTAATTATATTTTCCCCCAATCTAAATTACACATTTGGTGTTAAATAAAATGTAGGACTTCATAATATTCATAGTAATTTCCGAGTTATTTACCGCTACCTTCTATTTATCAAATAATAGAATTGTATTGCTGAGAAAAAGCTAAGCTCTGCTAAAAGGTGATGCCAATATCATTCCTTTTCATTTGGGCAACCATTCCCATTTTTGGCTGCTAACAGACTTCGAATATTACAAGTATAATTAATTTTCCATTATTTATCTTCCACAACATTGACAGAAACAGTTGACATCAGAATTCCCACTTCTAGCATCTTACTCACGACCTTGCAATCAGTCCTAGCCATACTATTATTGCTTGTTAAATTATTCTCTGATGAGTGAAAGTCAAGAATTTTGATTGAACTTTCCAATGTGAAGCCGATGTCACGAAAATTAATAAGAACAGTATTAAATTGTAACAAGTCAACATCAGTCTTATCGGACTAATGATCAGTTGTTACTGACAGTTTGGTATGGCATGTGGATGTAGGTATACCGGTTAAAAGGGGACTATTAATAGTAGTCTATCTGCAGCGAAAACTTAATGATGATGATGATGATGAAAAGAAAGATGATGAGGAGCTCGTGGTTAAATTTACAGATACTCGCGTCGATCTTTAGGTTAAGCCGTGCGTGCCTAGGTTGGTCCGTGGACAGTCGTTACAGGTCAGTGGCCTGAGAGTCTGATAGCAGTCTTACCAAGGGGTATCGTATAACAAAATCAAAGCATTTATTTCAAGTAGGCCAGTTACAGTCACTTTTGAATTGTCGAAACAAAGATGAAAATTAAATGTAGCTACAGTCCCAGTCACAAGACATAAAAACTGTCAAAGTACTGTAGTTGCCCATTCCCTAGCGTAGATCTCTATGGAGAAGAAGGGAATTGATGAATTCAGCTGCATCCGGTTAGACTGGAAGCGGATCCCAACCTAGTTGGGAAAATGATAGTCAGATCAGATGCAGATGCAGCTAATATTGAATCCCTCTTTTCCATTCAAAATGTTCACAATACTACTGTTATTTAGAAATTATGACATCTTGCCATTTCTATTAAAATTCTTAACATCTAGCAATCCCTCATGATTCTGGCTCATAGTAATCACGTCTACAATCATTAAGACAAGATCTGATACAAGATTCGATGCAATTTAAAACTGTTCAACTTGGATGGCTGATAAGAACAGCAGATGTAATGTCCTGATATTATTGCACTACACCATTGCGAAATAAGATCGACAACAAAAAGCTGTAACTAGCGAGGATTGTACCAGCCACAAGTTTTTCTTAGACGGTGTATCAAACTCCGATTGGGTGTCGTTTCCCTGATGAGAGTTAATTCTATTGCTGTACCTAGTAAGATTGGAAGGCGATCCCAAAATAGTTGCGACAAGGCTTGATAGATGATGATTTCGTCTAATTCTTCTTTTCATCGTTTTGATGGTCATCAAATTGAATCAATCAGAGCCACGAATTTATCGCCTTCAGGCATCCAGCAAGACTAATTCACTAGTGGCTTCTTAGGATTTCCAACTAATACCTCAGCTGGAATAAATTGAGATTATAGAGAATATTTTTAATGATCCAAAACAAAACTATGTCAGCCCGATCTTTCAAAAACTTGAGATAAAAATCAAAAATGCTTCATTTAGATAACAATCTCGAGACATAATTGGCTCAATTAAAATTCCTGATACACTAACCAACCCAGAATTCAGCCTTAAGGTCACGCCAGCTTTAACTCTCTCTTGGGTGGATAGCATTTCAAACAAACGTTATTTCAAATTACAAACTATCAAGGGCAGTCCAAAAAGTGGGCCATCAATTGTCCAAACTGTTCCAACCCCTGAACATGTGAGAATGTAAAGAACGCTACTGAATCCGCGATCAATGTGGCCACGAACTGGGCCAAAATAATCTAGTTAAGTAGACAAATATATCATACAATCAAAGAACTAACCGTCTCCTTTTGACAAGATTACCATAAGCTTTAAATTTTTCATATGTTTTCAGTAACTTTTGAAGGTTAACACTCACCACACAAGCTCCTGTGCTTCCATCCGTGCTCCCCGCACACAGATGTCCATCATTCAACGGAAGAGTCAGTGCGTACCTGTCCCTGCACACATTCAGCGGCAGTACAGGCACTTCAGCTTCCAACAATACATCAGTCAACGTCCCATTTGTCTGTTCTCTGCCCCATCCAGTAGTATAACATTCATCTTTGAAGTCTAATCTGTTGTTATCATCAATGAAAGGATCTATTTCTTCACCAAACATAAGCTTTTTGTCACTTCTGTTTATATTTACTTTGTAATCATCTTTTAAAAGACTGTTCCGAATAAGTTTGACTACGCTATCTAGAGTAGCACTGTCATAGATCAGATCGCTGTGACCTCTTTCACTGTCAGATTTCCTCAGTTCTTCTCCATTCTTCTTTTCTGGTTGTCTGTTTGATTCGTTGGAAACTCTTACGTTATATCTCATATTTTTATGTTTCTTATTCACAAGTCCTGAGAAGATGTTCTTCGTTAAATTGTTCAGCTTTTCAAGGTATTTCACTGCAGTATCAGGTTTAGGTTTTGGTGGTTTCGGCTTTCGTCTTGGTGTTTCCGTGTTCGATTCTGGACGGAGGTAGAATGATGAGCTCTTGTCAGCTTCAAAGGGATCTATAGGTGGTGGCTCAAATGGAGGGAGGCAGATTGTACGGATTCGACTGCCGGTGCTGACGTCTGCTGGTCTTGTAAGTTTCATTAAGGCTGAAAAGAGAAAAGTTTGAGTTGATGAAAATGTTCTTACAGACCCAAGCTGTATCTGAAGCAGCAACTTAAGGAATATTTTTAATTTATTCATTACATAACGCCCGTCTATATAGATGCTCTGTGACATAACGTTACATAGAGAGGAGGCCTGTGTCCCGGCAGTGAAAACATTAATAGGCTGATAATGATGATGATGATGATTACGTTACATCACGCCTGTAATCCCCAAAGGGTTAGGCGAAGGTGCACCTATTAGTACTCCCTCATTTTGTTTCTATTGTTATCAACCGGGCACTAATCATTATAATTAATTAATTTTCTGGTCAAATCGTGTTTTTCTGAGATCCAAAGGCTCTGACAGACATGTCGCGACCCACCTTGGGATTTTTGAAGAGTCTGGACTGTTTATTGAAACGAAGATAGAAACAAATCAATCCATTGAACAGCGTCCGGGTACCCTACATACCCAGGAGGTGCGTACCCCCAACCGCGTTCGGGGACCTTAAGTACCCAGTAACATTTATAAAATACCCCGTCAATTAATCATTTAATAATCGACTAAACGTGCTTTATTCGTGAATAGGCTGATTTACTTCCCATCTCTACAATATTCCTCAACTCCATACCAAAAACCATAGATATAATCCGTCAACAAGTGTCACAATGAAGTAACAAACTTACGTCAACGGAGCGCGCCATTTTTTGCGTCATCGTTTTAGCGTTAGTGTCACACTTCAAGTAATTACGAGTTACGTATTTGTTATTGGAATGCAGTGTTATACCTTAACCCGTATGCTCCCGGCCGTGCCTCCAGAGGCACGGTGCATTGTTATTTTAATTGTGTCTGTAATTGCGGGTATTGAAGTGTTAAAATGTTCGTGAGAAGTTGTATTATCGTATTACGAGAACACAAATTAGGTTCCGAATCGCAAAATTGCAGTATTTCGCCTGTGAAAATGAAGTAGTTATATGTATCTACAGTGATTGTGTAGTGTGAAGAAATACGTGATTTAGTGATTAAAACGTGTGTGAAATGGGAAAACTAGTGTTAATTAGTGAGATGATTAGATTGTTCAACTATTTAAACCAAAAAACAAGTGTGTTATGTTTTGTATGAGGACCATTTCGCCCACAAGCGGCAGGCCAGAGTCAGTCCGCGGATGTAAACAAACAGTGAGTAGGTACCTAGTTTCTAATTATTTGTTTTTTATGTTTGTGATAAGGTATTTACACGTTTATGGTCTTGTTGGAAAGGAAATATAGTCTAGTTTATATTAATATTAAAAAAAATCTAAAAAAGTTAATAGTTTTTCCACAAATTAATAATTTATTAGCGAAATGTACGTTTTTATCGCTGTTTTTCTAGTTCTACATTATTTTTAGGGTATCAAATTATAATTATTTATCTTTATTTTTGGTTAAATAGGTTCCATATCTATTCAGCTATTCATTGTAGAGTTTATATAGCTATACCTTTTGTAGTTTGCGATCGTCAAGTGGTTTTATAGAATTGCGAATTTTTGCGAATAATTCGCAAATCGTTAGCGCGTTCGGAGCGGTTCGTTGCAAAAAATATACGCTTTTAGCGCTATCGACGCTGGAAACATGAGTGACTCAGTCATAGTAACAGTTATCAAAATAGTTTCAATATCAGCCTATGAAACTTCTATGAAACCTCCTTCAACAGGGATAAGGCATAAAGATGATGATTCAACTCCTCACCTATATCATGCTGGTAGTTATGAAACCGGTGATGCAGCACAATCTTCTCAATGGGCACGTAGGCACCCTTCTGCTCTGCCCGGTCCCATTCGCCCAGCACCGCTGTCCAGAGCGCTGGCACCGGCAGGTTGAAGAGTTCACTGGAACATTTTGTTGAACACTGTTACTTTTGTGGTAGAATTAGTCACATAAGGATGTAAACCAGTCATAACTAATGCACTGTTTTAGACTTTCACGATTTTTTCACTACACTTAAAGTACTTACTATTTCAGCCGAAAGACGTCCACTGCTGGACATGGGCCTCCCCCGAAGGGGGGGTTTTGCCATAATCGCCACGCTTGGCAGGCGGGTTGGCGATCGCAGTACGGTTGTTACAAAAGCACAGAGAACGCTGCTGCCCATTCTCTGGTAAGTCCCTTAGTCGCCTCTTACGACACCCACGGGAAGATATGGGATGGTGCTATTCTTTACGTCCGACTATTAGTGATCGATGGTCCGACACCATACAGAACACTGAAAGTACTTACGGGATAATATCCGTGATTCGCGTTTGCGTTTTTTTCACCTACAAATATCGGGAGCTCATAGGAAAAGGAAAATCACGGATATTATCCCGTAAGTACTTTAAGTCTAATAACTAACGGTTGAAAGTTATGACTAAAACTAAAGTTATGGCTAAAGAATGTATGAGAGTTGTGGATGCAATGCTGAAAAGTGAAGAGTAGTAAGCTATAGAATTAAAGTGTACCCGTTAATTCTTTGGCTTACTAAAGTGAGTGGGCTCACTTTGAGAACTTTTTTTTTTTAAGCTAAAGAATTTCAAAACCAAATATGCGATTCTATTTTTACCAGCTTTCAAATAATATAAGTAAGTTAAAGCTTTTACAATAGGTAGGTACTTCCGACTTTAAATCGCCTGGGAATACCTACATGGCTAATAAAAGGTAGCTCAAACGTTTATGTTCGAGTTTGAAGTCAAACAGATATACTTATGGATGCAGTGCGCGGTGGTGAGCAGCCACATGGGATGCACCAGCACGCCGCCGCACCAGTGACCGATCAGCCCGTAGTTTGGATGCAGCAGCTGGAGAGACACCTGGAACAGCAGTAAAGAGATAGTAAGCTATTGTTTTTCATCACAGGCAATGGTAATTTGCTCTTCGATTTTGCGAGACGGTGGTGCCAACTCTTCTTGAAATTTACCATAATATTCTCCTCTCGCCCTCGATTGAATCTATTCGCCATTTACAACATTTGGGAGGTATATCCATTGGGAGTGTCGTGTAGTTACGACACATTTTTCCAGTAAAGATAGACCACAATTTAAAATGTACCTATCTAGACCCCACATGGTTGTAATATTAGTATTACATAACACTGACTGACCTGCCACGGCCAAGCTCCTCGTTTTGACTCTCTGCCTTTGATGATGCGCAGCTGTCCGTGTGTCCTGTCTCGAGGCTGACGCGTGTGTCGACGTAATGGGACCCCACATTCTGCGGAAGAAGATAGCATGATCATCATTAACATAAATATCTGTTCTTCTAAGGGGCGGAAGGAGGTCTAATCACTGGGATATCAAGCTATGCAAACTATCCTTTTACCGTTTTTCGTTCTTTTGACCAGTTATATTTGAGTTTCATTTCAGGTAATTAGGTCGAGACAACAATCCTAAAATCCAGATTCCGTGCTCCTATTGAGAAATTCCTGATTAAAACACACTGCCCGACTTGGGAACTAAACCCACTACCTCATACTCCGTAATAGCGCTTGTAGCCATTAAATAGCACATAACCAAAGAACAACACATAAGGCTAATTAGAACAAAGTGGTCAGGAACCTAGAATAATTATGAAAGCTTTATAGGTACCTAGGTACATAAGGGCTGTGATGAGCTCAAAATAAGTAATAAAAAACACTAAGTTTTTAAGGGCGTATAATACATAAATGTCGGCTTAGATAATGATTACAGCGTTTTTGTAAACAATTATGAGATTTATATCGCGATGAGTATGAGGAACGAATTATCGGACACGCTATTTGTTCACGGTCTGGCAGTGAGCTACGTTGCGTAGTAAGCGATAAGCGGACGCGATGGAAACTGAACATCAAACTGGAGTATTCGTGTCAAGTGCGCAGTTGTGAGCTGGTGGCCCTGTAGTAATGGCCCCGCATAAATAGTCGTTCGAGCCCAGATACACATTATACTTCATGTAATTTATTTCTTTACCACTGTTCTCAAAACGACGGATGAAAACGCCGTAAGGAAACTTGAATGTCTTATAACCAGGGACCGAAAAGGTTACTCGTAAAGGGTTTTTATTGAGTTATTTTCTAGGGTTCGTTGAAAAACTCTTGCTTTATCACTTTATTAAAATTGAATGATTATCCCATATGTTATAATAAAAAAAAAGTTTGTTTCTTAACCAAATCAGAACAACAAGTTGATGATTGGAGCCTTTTAAGCAAAGAAAAAGCCTGTATTAGGAGACTCCGCTCTTTCTTATCTAGTCAATTTTTCAACAGAATACGTATATAACATTTATACAATTTTTATATTATAGGTACACCGTGTAATTATAAATATAATTATAATGGTTAACCCGTATAATGGTTAATCAAACATTATATGTCTAACCGGTTGGCCTTTATACCCGACTAATCAGTTTCTGCTTGGATCCAAAATATCAAGGACATTAATAATATATGACATCCACCAACGTGCACTGGTGCCGCGTGGTGGATACTCATGAATTCCCTGAGTTTGTTTTTTCTAAATCGCTAACCGCTTTCAATACGACCACTGACCGTACATTTTGCTGTAAATTAAATTAACTTTTTTGCGGTACTAATGTTCGTATCTTGACTAAATCAGTCGCGTGTCTTAACAATGTGTGTAATATGATAACAGGCATGAATTATGCATTTATTTTGAATGAAGTTTTACAAGTTAACCTATAGTGGTGTCTATTCTGTTGTGCACAAACTAAACTTAATTTAGGCTATTGCTAACTTTTACTAAAAGGCAGTGCGAGAAAAGGACGGCTATAGCTATGAACTAATTTAGATATGTCAAACTAGTTTGTGCCTCGCGTTTCACCGTGTTTTTACGTGCACCCTTTATTTGTATGGAAATATTAGTTAACTTAAGTTAAATTTGACAGCTCTAAATTACGTCCGTCTCTTTCTCGTTTTATTAGAGAGAAAAGGATAGTAATAGCCTAAATTAAGTTTAGTTTGTGCACAACAGAATCGACCCCAGTGAGTGAGTTTACAGAAACAAGAAATAATATTATTGGGCAATGCTTTCTTTTAGAGCAAACAGTTTTTAGCACATAGTTTTTTTGCATGAGGTAGGCAGAAATGACAGAACGCCGCCTGTTATTATCCTTATACACTCCATTCGCTTCGTTTACCTATTGATGTTCAAACACCTGGGGGCCTAAAATGGCCACTTTAACAGAATCATAGAACAATGTGGATCACGTTAAAATTCTTAAATTAGTCTTTGACGCTGTAAATATTATGAATTGCCACTTTGTTACAATTTTACTTTCTTAAATCGTTTCACCACACAGCAACAAATGCGATACAAACAAAATATGAAAATAATGGGAAATGGCGCGCAAGTATATTTTTTTTGCACGCGCCAAATACCACGCCGGTGATTTATTACATATAGCCATACAGCTACTACTTCAAATTTACAATTTTAGTGATAAAATACAAATATTATATAACAAATTGTTGTAAATTATAAATAATTTGATAATAATTAATGTTTTATCGTCTTAATTAAGGACACATTTATTTATTCCAAAAATGTAAATGGATTTTCAGCGACTTATAACCTCTTAGTTGTTACAAAAAAAAAATTGTATTACCCGGTTTAATTGAAAATTCTCTGTTTACTCGCATATAATTTGCAGTTAGGCACTAATTTAACTCTGTAGGAATATTTCTATTATGCACTAGTGCGGCACCTGCCTTAAAAATATTTAAATACTTTTTTGTTAGTTGCCTTTTATTCATCTTTTTCTAATAGACAAAATTGCCTATTTAAAACTTTACTCTACGGAAGGACAGTCCTCAATACGGAAATAAACCATATGCCATGTCCACAACCGCGATTACCCAACCGCGCGGTAAAAAGGTGTAATGTTGTTACACATACATTATTGATGAGCTCACAGCTACTCATTATACTTTGTATTTACATGCGAGCACGTAACGGTTGTTTATTCAGGAGGTGCGACTTTTTTGTCGCATAGTCGCACGTCGGTACTTGGAGTTTGATATTTGGGTTAGGTTGTTGCATCATTTTTTTAGTACATAGTAATAATGTTCTGAATGATTAAGATTGTTTCTCTGTTTCATAATGCTGCAACCCAATAATTCGCTGGCATGTAACATCCACTCTGCCCACCATACACTAAAGTGCAGTAACAGCAAAATCACGATTTCGAGTAAAACGCATTTAAAGTTAAGAATTGATTTTAAAAAATCAACAGAATGTATAAGCAAAAAAATTTGAATGCAGAAAGGTTGTAAAGGCATAGGTTCACACGTTAAAGCAATAAAAAAAAATATATCTTAATAACTGAATTTATTATGGCCATTTATTCTTTTTGGTGCCTATTACTGCATAGCCTTTTTTGTAAAAAATACCATTTTAAACTTAGTAAAATGCAGCAAAAAGCCCTATTACTGCGTTTGGATCAGTTATTTTGTCAAGAAACCCAACTAACATGCAGTAAGGTCAAAAAAATACTGCATTTTAGTTAGTTTTTTAAGAAAAAAGTGTTCAATTTACTAGTGCAGTAAGAAAAATAGCTAGTTCACATTTTAAAGACCGTTTATTTCTTATTATTTAATCACAATAATTCAACTCACTTATGTAAAATTTACATATCAAAAAAAAAAAAAAAACATCTAATTAATAAAGGACCCTGCGCAGAATGCACAACCTCCTTTGACAGTTTTCTCTTAATATTAACATATATAACATAATGTATCTTTATGTTTAAAACATTAACTGCACTTTAGCTAGGAATAATCATATCTGTGTCATTATGCTATCCAAACTAATCTGCAGTAATGCTGTATTTTACTGCGTGTTAGTCAGTTTATAATGATAAAAGAATGTTAAGTATTCACAACTAAAATGCGACAAGCTTTGATTTTACTGCATTTTAGTTGGGAGTTCGTGACAATAAATTGTATTTTCTTAATTTGCAGTAAAAATAGCTTGTATGGCGGTAAATTTTACTGCGTATTAATTTTTTTTTTAATTTTTTTCCAGAAATATAAAACTATCTAAAGAACTGTAAAATTATATTGCTTACTGCATTTTAGTTATGAAACCTTAAAATTTAATCTGCAGTATAATTTATACTGTATTTTAGTTGGGAAATCACGCCAAATTGTTAATTTTTTTCGTTTGCAGTAAGTGAAAACTGTTAAATAAAAACCATTCTAATAGTCTTAGAAATAAGTAAGTTAATTCAATAGAAAGCTTAAGAAACCCGCTTTCAGAATCACTAATAAAACGAAAAATCACAAAAGGGCTGTTACTGCTCTTTAGTCTCTGGTGGGCAGCACTATACCTACACTTTTTTTAGGGTTCCGTAGTCAACTAGGAACCCTTATAGTTTCGCCATGTCTGTCCGTCCGTCCTCGCTTAATCTCTGTGACCGTTAGCACTAGAAAGCTGAAATTTGGTACCAATATGTATATCAATCACGCCAACAAAGTGGTAAAATAAAAATTGGAAAAAAATGTTTTATTAGGGTAGCCCCCCTATATGTGAAGTGGGAAGTGATTTTTTTTTTAATTTCAACCCTAACGTGTGATATATTGACAAAAAAGACAAAAAGTTGTACAAAATAATTTCTGGACTAAGTTCGTAGTATATTCGTATATGCAAGCATTTTTACATAATGGATACCCACCTTTAAACTCATAAGTGGGAACACTTATTGTGCCGGACGGGAAACTACGGAACCCTACACTGAGCGTGGCCCGACACGCTCTTGGCCGGTTTTTTTCTTTTCTCATGGGAAATCATCAAATGACTCCTCCCGCTCTGGGCGGAGCAGGAGGGAGTGTCAGACTTTTACTGACTAAACCCCATCCATGTTCCTTCATCGCCCTTTGTGTTCCGGGGCCACGGTATCTCTTTCGAACAGTCCCGCAACCCCGGCAGGCATTGACCCCTTCCTTTTGCTGACTCTCTTTAAGGCGCGCGTGGAACACGAACGCGCCGTCGACACGGCCTGTCGTCATGAGTCGGACGGAGACGGCGAGCTAGCCCATAGCCCACCGTCCACAGGCCCGCGACTATATCTACACTGTGACCCGCATTGTGATTTGTGGGTCCCTCACCTTGTAACAGAGAGAAAGCTTGTGTCCCAGCAGTGGGAACATTATAGTTAGGCCGATTATGCTACAGGATTTATGCCAAGAAGATCGGAGCCACCTGAGCCACTCAGAGAAGAAAATAAAAGTTATCTCGTGACTTTGTGTCTGTGTATATGATAAATTGGTTTAGGTTATTTATGTATTTTCAAATAAATTACACTCACTGCTTTCTTCAAACGTTTTGCGGTTTTATGAATCAGCTGATTGAATAGTGTGCCAAATATTTAATTGGTAAACAGTCTCGTTCTTAGTACCCTTCTTTCTTAAACCGTTTAATTTAATTTAAATCAAATCCAATTCGACGCACACAGTTATAACGGTAACCTAACCACGACCACACAAATTCAAAGGTTTAGACTTTTGACCTAGTATTTAATTAATTGAAAACAAACTGGCAAACTGGCTGACAGAAGCCAAAGATCGAGACCGCTGGGGTTCTCTGGAGGAGGCCTTCACCCTCACTACCCGAGGGGTTCATGCATGCCTGTTATTTTAATTTATTACTTTATTAATTCATTTAAATTCAATTCATTTATTTATTTCAGATAATTATAAAATTTAATACATGCAATACATTTAAATTTAAAATCATTTCACATTTATACTAGCATTAAATAATAATAAAAATTAAAAACTAATTTATACAATACTATTATCAAATACAATACAATAATATACAATACTATTATAAAATTAAGTAATCTATACTAATATTATAAAGAGGTAACATTTGTTTGTAAGTTTGTATGTAGGGGGTAATCTCGTAAGTAATAAACCAATTTTAAAAATTGTTTCACTGGTAGAAAGCTACATTATTCGTGAGTGCTATAGGCTATATTTTATTCCCGTAATCCCTCGGGAACGGGAACTACGCGGGTGGAACCGCGGGACGTCAGCTAGTTTATAATAAAATAAAATTGAAATAGTATTAGTGTAGGACTAACTTTAAATCTATGTAGAATTTGTAAACTATTAGTGCATGAAAGAACAGGCTTTTTTATTTTATTTTATTTATTTAAATAATTTGAGCAATATTTATTATTTACTAACAGATAAACGGCCAACGGATAACGGCCTCCCACTAGGTGGACTGATGACCTGGTGAAGGTTGCGGGAATCCGCTGGATGCGAGTCGCACGGGACCGTTCAATATGTGTCGTCATATGCGTATGGGGGAGCCCTATGTCCAGCAGTGGACGTCTTTCGGCTGAAATGATAATGATGATGACTAACAGATAGAGTCTACTGCTTTGTTGGTCTTGTGGTCGTGGGTTTTGATTCCCGGGACGGGCAAAGTGTTATTGGGTTTAACATCAGGGGTTCTTAGTAGCAGCCACGGAGTCTGTCTTTATGTCCGGATGATGGCAATAAGAGCGTCCCCTATTGCAAGGGACTTAAACATAACTGTCGAAATGTGGGTGTACTATTAGGTACACCTCTGCCTTACCCTTCGGGATTACAGGCGTGATGTTATTTTAAAAGATAGAGTGGCGACGATGTTAGTCGTCAAACCACACTTTATTTTATTTACATCACACTTGCACGTAAACAGTATCATAACATGCAGGTTAACTTGGCCGCAAAGCCCCGTATAAAAACCCTCGACCCTTTTTCTTCCCATGAAGCCCAAGGTTGGTAAGTATTTTTTTTTTAATTTGTAGCACTGCACACAGGCCATGCAGGTTCAAGTTCAAGGAGTTTACATCAAACCGAAATTAAAAAATTGTCTTAAAATGTTATTTGTACAGGAATTTTATTGCAATCTCGCTACTTACATTATCACTTTTACACCGTCATGGCTGTTTACGTATTTGCCTTTAATGTTTATGAATGAAACATTTGTATTATCTGTGGTGTGGGTTAAAAGCCCACCATCCGCTTAGAAAAAAAATCACGGATTTCGTAATATTAGTTGTGCTGATTTGTGTATTAGAGCTGTATTTCATTTTTTTTTAATTATAAGTAAAATATCACAATTTTTAATAGGGAAAAAAATATTACTAATAATTTGTCTCAAACAATAAGACTCCACGAAAAAAACGTTTGCCTTAATTTTGCTAATTGTACAGTGACTATAAATTTTAATAAATAAGTTTTTCTGCCCTATAATTTTATTTATTTACTCGCAAATGTGATGAAAAACATTGTATTTATCACGGGCGGTACGGGAATTACGAACCTCGACTCAAAATGCCCTCAGTCTTCGACTTCGGGCTTCTACTATGTTTTGTGTGTTTGATTAACTGATTTAGTGGTGCTTATAATTTTACTGTAATGGGATGAGGTATATCAGTGACAGGGTGGAAACCTCCTCCTTCTTCATAAAAATGGGAGCTTACTCTAAACGGGTGCTGTGTTCAGAGGGCTACTGCACGACGAAAAGCTTTTGGTTAGATTTTCACCGCTAAGCTCAGCAACATACGTTGAAAATCCACAGCGTTTTTGCTTAGGCGTTAATTAAGGTGGCTTATGTTAGTGAAAAATGGGCATTTGTCACCTTTGTAAGTTTGTTAAGCCTAGGCTTATCAGTGAAGACATACTCCTAGATACAAATATATACGAGTATCTTTGAAGGAATAAATGAATGAATGGTTGTTGGAGTTGGCAAGTAACGACTTTGATACGAACGATAAACATATCACACCTTTATAACCGTTAGTGACTGTCGGGTAATTTACAAACTTTCTTACAGAATACCAACCGTAGTAATTAATTAATTAACTCAACAAGAAATACATACTTTGATACCAGTCCAGGTTTAACATATCAAAATGCTTTTAACTTAGCTCTCCCATACGATAACCCCTTTTTCTCGCGAAAATAAAAGCTAAGTATTTAACTGGTATCGGCTGATAGCGTATTTGAGGAGCTCGTGGCTAAATTATAACAGCCGCTCGGGTCGATCGTTAAGTTAAGCCGTGCTTGCCTAGGCTGGTCTGTGGATGGGTGACCACCCATCACATACTGAGTTTTCTCCGTGCCTCGGAAAGCACGTTAAGCCGTTAGTCCCGGCTGTCATTTGTAGATCTTTAACGGTTGTTAGGTAGTCAGAGGCCCAAAAAGTCTGACAACTAGTCTTACCAAGGGGTATCGTATTACCCGGTACTTACTGGGTTGTGGAGGTTAAATAGGCAGTCGTTCCATGTAAAATACTGGTATTCAGCTGCATCCGGTAAAACTGGAAGCCGACGCCAACAAAGTTGGGAAAAGGCTAGGCAGATGATGGCTGATTGCGTATTTAATTAAGACTGTCAAGTACAGCTAAGCATCGCTTATGGCCCTTTGCGCCCTATCAGAATACCAGCGCTGTGATGTTTTTTAATGTTACAGCACCATGCTGAGATAGGGCCTTTTGGCCTTGTACTGGACTAATTTCGTTTATTTTATTTTATTATTTTTCTGTTTAATTGTTATTAGTGTACTGATAATTTCACCGTTTTTTTTTTAATTTTATATGTATTGTTCTGTGCAGGCTAATAGGTATATGCTTTTTCTTTCTTTCTTTCTTATGAATACTGTTTGATCAATCATTGAAGATGACTGGAAGTAAACTCATCATTGGACTCATCTCTGTCTTCAGGAAAAAAATGAGGTCAAGACCAGGCCCATTTAATTTAAAAAAGTCAGTTTTTGCTACAATTTTTTTCCTTGCCTGCTCTGTCCCACTCCTGGACAAAGACCTCCCTGCCCACCGCGCAGGGTCCATCCTCTTGCATAAAAACCGGTTAAGTGGGAGTCGGACGCGCATGAAGATTTCCGTAGCATCGAAGTAGGTAGATCGCCCTTTAATATTTAATTTATTTTATACTTATTGCTATAGCGACAACAGAAATGCATATTACGGATCATGAGATACAGCCCGCTGACAAACAGACAGACGGACGAAGGGACAGTGGAGGCTTATAAGGGTCCCGTTGGTTACCCTTTGGGTACGGAACCCTAAAAATGGACCTATTACGTAAAGCAACACAAATGGGGTGCAGATAATAAGCAACAGAGCTTTTGTCAGCTTTTTACAGACACGGAAGCAAAGATTCTTCAAGAAGATAACTTGTGACGACTGCTACACATAATTTTAACTCAATTATGGAAAGTTAATGTCTAAAACGTTATGGAAATGCTTTGTCACTACACAAACAAGTTTTGAAAGTGAAATTATGACAGTTAGTAATGTATTAGTTCACTTTTGTTTGTTAAGCACTAGAAGATGTTTTAATTTTGCATATCTTGTAGGCGGTACGGACTTACATGTCAAAGCGGAACAACCGCTTTTGGCTCATTATGCAATGAAATGTTAACTTTTAAACTAGGTATACTTATTTGGTTTAGTGTTAGGATTTTTATCGAGTTTCCCATAAAAGGATTGTGAGGATATTTTGGCTTTTGACTATTGAAATCATCACTAAAATGTTTCACAACTTAGGAGCCGCCGATTCTGAGTTTCTTTGAAAGTACTATTTGGCAAAATAAAGATCTCGTCAATATAAAATCTAGGTAGAAAACAGCAGCCAGTTGTCAGTGGCCCGAAAGTCTGACAACAAGTCTTGTTAGTTATTGTATTGTATTTATAGTATTGTTATATGTTTTTCTTTGTATTTATGAGTATAGGCATGTATGTATTGTATATATTATTTAAAATTGTTATCTGTTTTATGTATTCCATTTTCTTTTATTTTTATTAACACACTATGTCTACATCTCTTCTTTAGTATCTCCTTTCGCAGGTATGCTGGAAGAGATTTCTTTAGAAATAAGCATCACCTTTGTACTATTTTCTGTTCTTTTCTACTTTTCTTTATATTTTTAGTGTGTACATGAATTGTTAAATAAAAAAATAAAAAAAGTCTTACCAAGGGGTATTGTATTACTTACCCAGTGCTAACTGGGTTGTGGAGGTCAGATAGGCAGTCGCTTCTTCAAAATACTATTACTATTCATCTGTAACCGGTTAGACTGGAAGCCGATCCTAACATGGATGGGAATAGGCTAGGCAGATATGATAGAAAACAGCAAGATTTGAATTTTTTTCAGTTGCTTAGCTATAATTCTGTGGCGTATTTTAGCCTAAAATTTTGCTGAAAGGATTCTAAACGCAGATTAAAATTATGTTATAATTCGGGCACAAAAAACGTATGATTGAACTTAAGTTTTAATTGTGGCTTATTTTATTCTACGTTAATAACCCATAGCTAGGTCATAACAGTTTGGCCATCAACGATGGTTATGATAGTTTTTACCTGCTAGGAATTTAAACATGTTAGAGTGTTTGACAAAATATTCTCAATGCCAATGCATGTTCCCACGTTGCACCAAGCACAGTGATCTATGCAGCATCCATCTCTATTCGTGTCCCAAGTCATGCGGTTACTGTCAGTGACCTCATCAACAAGCCATCAGCGTAATGATAGCACTTTCACTGACAACCAATCTCCGGATTACCGATAACGTATTATAATATCGAATGGACTGTGTACACTATGCAAAAGGTGCACTGCACACATAGTCAGATGCATCTGACTGGTGAAAAATGAAGGCGTCTAGAGAAATTAAACAGCATATTTTTCGATTATTCTGTGTAAATACTCATAGATTGCACCATAATAATAGGCTTGTGTCCTGAAAAAATCTAATTAGTCCGGTCCCGTGCGTCTTGCATCCAGCGGATCCCTACAACCTTCACCAGGTTATCGGCAAGTGTAGGTATACTTGTAACCCCTACAATAGGCTTGTGCCCTAAAAAAATCTAATTAGTCCGTTAGTTAGATTATCAAAAAATATTTGACACGTATTTTTTCTTTTGTTACGTAAACCAAAATTGACGAAGATACGACGCTTTTAAAATTCTCAATACGTCACGCCGTGCTATAATTTTTAGTGCGTTGTGACATCACGAGCCCCCACTCCCGAGTTTTGATGCGTTTTATCTTTGTCAATAATCATTGATTTACAAAAACAAAAAATACGTGTCCATTATTTTCCAATACTGTAACTGACGGACTAAATAGATTTGCAATTTATTGATGCTGGAAACTAGCCTATTCTACTTAATATATTTTGGGTTCGTTCATAAAGATAAATTTATTAGCCTCCTAAGGGTCAATATCAATTAAAACGTATGGTTCTGTGTAATCTGCCTGGCTTCCACCTGCCTGAATGGCTAATGTGCTTGCCATATTTAAGTTTTTTCCGTTATAAGAAAATAAGTCCGACTTTTATTAAAACAGTGGCAGTCTATGGCGAGGTTTCTTGATGTCTAATTCTTTGAAATGAGTCTGGATTTAGTCTTGCCTCGTATCGACAAGAGTTATACATCAACATCTCATGTAGGTATTCTCATGGTAAACAAATAATGATATACGGAGCTAATTGACCAGTAGGGTGCACCTAGGTGTTCTTATAACAAACCAACATAGGTATCAGGCCCAAAGACACCTAAGGAGCCGATTCTCTTCGGCTCCTTAGGTGCCTGTCGTCTTCTCTTCGGGAACTAGGTCTCTACAGGTATTCTACAATAATTCAAAGTTTTCTTTCTAAACAATCTTTCTCTACATATACTATTGCATAACCTCTGGTTTTTATAAGAAATTGATTGGTTAAAGTACAAAGGGCTTTAGCGTTGTTATGTCATTTTTTAAGGGACCGATTATTTTGTGATGATTTGTGAGTGTGACGCAATTTACTACAAATTGATTGTAGCATTCAAAAGATAATTTGTGATGTAACTTGGTTGTACCTGCTGTGTTATATGGTGAGAACATTCTGAGGCTTTCAACTTCATAACCGCGCAGCGAGATGAGCAGAGCTTTGCTAAGTGATTCTATAAATTATTTTTATTGAAATTATAAAGATGGTTGTCAAAACACTTATTTTAATTGAAGGAGTCGAGTAACACCATTCACTTCTCAGCTTTTTGGAACTTGCAAGGGCTTGATAGAATTTGACCACACATTTCGTGGATGTATGTGACTGCCTTGTTGGTCGAGTGTTCGTATGCGCGACTGTAGAGCCAACCCGGGAATCGTATACTGGACCTCTTGCTCTTGGATTCGATTTCCGGGTCGGGCAAAGTGTTATTGAGTTTTTCCATCAGGAATTTCTCAGTAGCAGTCACGGAGTCTGGATTTGTGCCCAGTTGATGGCAATACATGGGTGGAACTAGAACATCCGATGAAATATGCGTGTGCTATAGGTGCATCTCTGCCTATCCCTTCGGCGATAACAGTCGTGATGTGAAGTTATGTTATACGCCGGATGTGGATCATTTGGATAACAGAAAACCTGCACACGCAGGATAATGGTAATGGTCAAGTTACGACACTAGCCCGCTTAGAATGACCACCGTAGAAACGAAAGAGAATCCCGTATGTATCCCGGAGGAGCCCGTGGCTAAATGATAACAGTCGCTCGGGTCGATCTTTGCCTAGGTTGGTCTGTGGATGGGTGACCACCCATTACATACCGGGTTTCCTCCGTGCCTCGGAAAGCACGTTAAGCCGTTGGTCCCGGCTGTCATTTGTAGGTCTTTGACAGTCGTTACAGGTAGTCAGTGACCGAAAAAGTCTGACAACCAGTCTTACCAAGGGATATCGTATTACCCAGTACTAACTGGGTTGTGGAGGTCAGATAGGCAGTCGGTCCATGTAAAATACTGGTATTCAGCTGCATCCGGTTAGACTGGAAGCCGACCCCAACATAGTTGGGAAAAGGCTAAGCAGATGATGAGAAACGAAAGAGAATCGACAAATCTCTTGTTCATCTGTCATTGAATCGACAAAATAACAAAAGATTTATCGATTCTCCAGTGCAAGTACGTAGCACTCGATTCGATACGATTCGATAAATCTGACAGTTATTCTCGATAAAATGAGTTTTTAACCAATCGAAAAGTCGGATTTATCGAATCGTATCGATTTGATCGTTATCGATTGCTATTGTACTTGCAGTGCTCTTTCGTTTCTACGGCGGTCATACTATACGCGGGCAGTAGCCAGATGGTCCTCTATAGAGATCCAAAATTATTGAGACTGGAATGACCTATTCAGCTAAGAAAGCTTTTACTCTTCGATGATGATGATGATAGTAACCATCACCACATCACCACTTATACATCACTATTCTATTACTTCTATACACGCATACCTATAAGAATTTCCGAAAGATATAACGATACACAATCGTGACTTAGCTAATGTAAGTGTTCAGCGCTACACGAGGAGCGATAGCATCGTGTTATAGTGTAGATCCCACTGTGAGATATCTTCACTCTTGTCTCAATTGCTACTGCGCTCGCGTCGACTGATCGATCTTCTACATTCTACGAATTTAACATCTATGCCGCGGTCAAGTTTTATATTTTCTGATTAAGAGCCCGCAGTATAAAATCTACTCGCTAGAGTTTAGGCAAATTCGTTGCAATCCTATGTTTGTGTGCATTGTTCATGCAGATACACGCACACACGGGTTAAGATCGAGTGTAGTGATCGCTTAAACCATTTTGATCTTTGAGTTATTTTTATGTAACATATTAAGTAGTAAGTACGGTTTAGAAATAAAAGTCATGAATTTGTGTGCTTATCACAATCAATATGTCGTCTTATTGGATTTTCCATCAGGAATTTCTCAGTAGCAGCCATGGAGTCAGGATTTGTGCCCGGTTGATGGCAATAGGCTCGGCCCCTGTTATATGGGATTAAAGGCGTGATGTTATGATGGTTAAGTCATAATAAATTAGATCTACGCAGATTAATATCTAAGATGATTTTGAGGAAAGAACCGTACACATTTGAGGGGACCTGGGGGTCTAAAATGGCCGCTTTAGCAGAATCGTAATATGAATCACGTTAAAAATTAAAAATTCTTAAAATGAACTTGATGACCATAACTATAAAGTCCATTTTAAGAATTTTATTTTTTTAACGTGATTCATGCTAAGATTCTGCGTGGATTCTGCTAATGCGGCCATTTTAGATTGCAAACATTTGACTGTTATCGTGTACGTCGACTCATCAACAATACAATAGGGTAGATGACAAACAAAAAATTAACGTCAGAAAGATTTGCAAAAAATATTGTACACAGTTTTTTTTTATTTTTTCACGTAATCTAAAAATGAAGACGATACAGTGCGTCGAAAACTCGTGTGACGTCACATTGAGTACAGTTTTTACCGGAAAGTGACGTCACAAGCCTCTCTTTATCTTTGACGCGTTTTATCTTCGTCAATTTTATTAATTTGATAAAATAAAAAACATGTATCCAATATTTTTCGATAATCTAATGGACGGACTAAACAGAATCATATTTTATTAGTCAGGATCATCCCTAAAAAAAACATTGTTGTGTTCAACTTGTAACCCGCATAAAGTACCGAAACTGTCAGACATTAGTTAAAAACTAAGTGAAAAGAAAGAAAGAAAATGGTCATATTAATTAATGTCGTAGGCAATTCGTATGTATGACGCGCCATTATTATGTATGGCACGCCGTTATTATGTATGGTTGAAAAACGCCGCCGTTATGTAATACGGCGTCCTCACGTTCAGCTGGATTACAATTCGGCTGAAATAAAGTACGCCGCATTGAATGAGCTCTTTGCGTTCGTCAAAGCGGCGTAATAACGTGCCGCCGTTATACAAACGGACGCATCGTCAACACCGCTTTGAAAGTTTTAGTTCCATTTATCACCGCAAGTAGCGCTGCATGATCATAACAAGAAACATGTCGTCACAATCGACAACCATGTCACAATGAAATAGCCGCTTTTCCTGCTTTTCAATTTTTTTTTTTCGATTTTTTTTCATTTTACCTACATGTTAAGAATTACGTGGCAGGCGTTTCTAAAAGGGGGGTGAATTTTTCATTATTTTTGCGATAGGACGCACCGTTTTCGAGATATAAGCAAATTTAGAACCTGCTACGACTCCATGACGCGCGCTCGCTACGACTCGCATTTCACATTACACATCCACTTTTTGTCACAAATGTCGTCGTCGCTCCACCGGCCTTCGCCCTACACTCCTCATGCCAGCTAGCAAGACTTTTAGGACAATTTTAGTAGGTTATTTGAGGTATCGGAATTGCTGACAATACGGCTAAACGTTGAACGCCGCTTATCGAACGTATCGCCCCACCACAATCCGGCTGAACGTGAGGGCGCCGTATTACATAACGACGGCGTTTTTCAATCCGGCGCGCCATTATGTGAAACGGCGTGTTATACGAATTGGCTGCGACATTTATACAAGCAAATTTTGTTGGGTACATAATCTTCTAAAGCGTCACGTTTCAGAAATATGAGCTATCAAAGCTAAAGTCCATTCATGGTGGTCCATTTACACATTCATTATGTCTGAGACAGCAACGTTAGCTACGTTTTCGAATATATATAGCGTTGTGATCGCTACCAGTACAACTTAAATCTCTATACAACTTAATGATAGCTTAAATCTCGGAAACGTGACGCTTTAAAAGATTTTGTGTCAGAAAAAACTTGTTTGTATTGATGCCATCGATTGATATACGTTTTATGCGTGTCTGATCAAATCAAAGTTGTATTGAAGATGCTATCAGTGAATGGATTTTAACTTTTAATAGCTCATCAATCGGAAACGTGACATTTTATCTCATACAAAACTTATTTGTATTGATACCAGCTATCTATTAATATAGGCTACATGCGTAGCCGCAACTTTGAAAAAAAAAAAAATGGCGGAAGTTAGACTGGCCACAAAATTCAAACCCCTTTCAGTTTGTTACCAGAGATACCTTCTTTGGCCATTTTGTCTAAAAATCCTTGAGGTTTAGAAAGCATCGGCTTTTTTAACTCACTTTTTCCTGAGACTTCGCTCGCATTATGGTCTAAAACTATCTCACGGGAACGTCCTGCAAATAGCCTTTGACACTCGGCGATAACATAATTAAAAAAAAAAAAATCGGATCAATAGTTCCGAAGATTACCCTCTACATCTAAACTTGCAAACACGCAAACATAGAATACAAACTTTACGCCGTCATCATAACATTAGTATTGAAGCTGAACAAAATTTTAACAATCTCAGTAAATAAGCAAAGTTCTTTGTTTATGAAATGAAAATATAAAAAAAAACTTTTCAGATCAAAATATGGTAGTCGGTGTACAATCTCCGGAATATAATTTACGTAGAACACGTGACCACGCGCAGCAAAGTCATACGTCCTCACTCTGGGATGGCCCGTTCGTTACTGAAGGGCAATGTTGCCACCTTCAATTTGGACAGGTCACTAGAAGTACCATCGAATCTCGCTAGATTATGAGAATTTAGGATGTCAAAACTTCTTTAGAATTCCCTAGATCCTATTCAGTCATGATTACTCATGACTCTTCGCAGTTTTTCATGAAGTGCTAATAAACATGAAATTAAAACACAAAGACCGTTAATGTTTTTAAATTTTAAATATTTTTAAGCACAAACATTCATGTTCGAAGTATTTTTTTATTTTGTTTTTAGTTTTTTTAAATTTTAATTATGCGATTAAAAATACACAGAACCATCAAGAATTATGAACAACTCGTCGTCAATCACGTCCGCCCCGCCCACCGAACTTTCTGCTACCGATGATGTTGATGTTGACGGCATCGGCAATATGGAAGTAGTGCCATCACCTTCTTTTTTAGAATTTTTATATGAATATTTTTTATTTTTTCCTATTTCAGACGAGTCACTATCATGATAAATAGTCATCGTCGCCTATGCCGCGCCGTCTTGAGAAACTCGCTAAAAATCACCAAATTTATATCTAGGGACTTAGCGAAGGAAAAAATCGTTGAGCTATTGCAAAATTCCCTAAATCTAGCGACAAATTCCCCAAAGTGGCAACACTGCTGAAGGGAACGGTTGAAAACAATGTTGCCACCTTCAATTTGGACAGGTCACTAGAAGTACCATCGAATCTCGCTAGATTATGAGAATTTAGGATGTCAAAACTTCTTTAGAATTCCCTAGATCCTATTCAGTCATGATTACTCATGACTCTTCGCAGTTTTTCATGAAGTGCTAATAAACATGAAATTAAAACACAAAGACCGTTAATGTTTTTAAATTTTAAATATTTTTAAGCACAAACATTCATGTTCGAAGTATTTTTTTATTTTGTTTTTAGTTTTTTTAAATTTTAATTATGCGATTAAAAATACACAGAACCATCAAGAATTATGAACAACTCGTCGTCAATCACGTCCGCCCCGCCCACCGAACTTTCTGCTACCGATGATGTTGATGTTGACGGCATCGGCAATATGGAAGTAGTGCCATCACCTTCTTTTTTAGAATTTTTATATGAATATTTTTTATTTTTTCCTATTTCAGACGAGTCACTATCATGATAAATAGTCATCGTCGCCTATGCCGCGCCGTCTTGAGAAACTCGCTAAAAATCACCAAATTTATATCTAGGGACTTAGCGAAGGAAAAAATCGTTGAGCTATTGCAAAATTCCCTAAATCTAGCGACAAATTCCCCAAAGTGGCAACACTGGTTGAAAAGGATAGCGCTATTACTACCGCGTGCAAAACATGGGATAGAAAGAGTGCGTGCTCGCTTAGAATAAAATAACGTAAGCGCCAAATCACGTATTGCTAATTACGAGAAAACCAAGTAGAAAAATAAATAATTAAGTCAACACGATTTAAGATTATATTGTTACCTATCTATTAGGCTAAAAATCATCATTAAATTCCTTAGGGTTTCAGAGATCCAACTCAAAATAAGTGCAAAACGAGTTTTTTTTGGATTTTTTTTCTATCGGGATTATTTTATCCAATCGTGTTTTCGCTTCAACAGATTTAATGATTAAAAGTCCAAGTTTAATGGTGTCTAAATAGCGAACTCTTAGGTCTTATAGATACCGAGATCTAGATCGCCCAATATCACCAAAACAGCAAATACAGGCTCTTAAGAGACCTTGCTAGAGTATGTTCTTTACTTTCTTACTTAATGTTTGTTGTTTTTTTTCTACGTCGCGTGTAGTGTGAAATCACTTTTATTTCTATGTGTTAATTAAAGACATGCCCCTTCTCTTCCTGTTAATAAAAAAAGTTAGTAATTAGATAATAAGTAACCTTAAGAATAACTGCAATATAATATAACAGAATAGAATAATTAACATCAACCAACAAAGGACATACAATATACAACAACAACAACAGCCCATAACGTCCACTGCTGGACATAAGCCTCTCCCATGATGGGAGGAATTTGCCGTAATCTCCACGCTTGGCAGGCGGATTGGAGGTCGCAGTGATGAAAGACTAACAGAAAACGCTGCTGCCCATTCTCTGGTCTACGGAGGCGCAAGGTGTTCTGCCTCAGACATTAGTCGCCTTATACGACACCCGTGAGTGTAATGGGTTGGTTCTATTCTACTCTGCCGGATACCACACGGCGACATAAACCTAAAATAACACATTTCAAACTACAAGTACCTGATATTTATAATATTCCTAGTGCTCAGCAACTTAACCATACAGCAATGGTTGAGGTACTACTAGCAATCATACCTCTGCGCGAATACCCCCAGGATGCCGCTGAAGCTTGCCCAAACCCTGCGGACCAGGGATGTGCACCGCTTTTTCATTGTCCTGTAGTCTATTTGCGACTCGGCGAACATCCCACGCTACAGAATCGAGGCAGCCTCATTAGCATCCTAAACGCATATTACTCACGCAGGGTATTGTGCTCGTGGATACTGTTCTAAAGGCCTTATCATTAAGAGGGTAAACTGGTAACAGACAAAAGGAATATTAAAGAAGACTCTTTTATTAGTATCTGGCATATATACGTGGCCAGATTTGGTAGCCGTTGCGTTACAACGAAGAGAGGTAAGGCAAGAGGTAAGGTAAGAGGGGTAAGGGGAGGAAGGAGGTGAGGCAAGGGTTAGAGAAGAGAGGAGGAGAGAGAGAGAGAGGCGTTACAGCGAACAGGGAACCCTAAAACTTATAAAATGAGACGGAGACATAGTAAAGTCAGTAAATTAAATAAAAACGTCACCTGTCAAGATGATCAGAGCTGCCAGTGTAGCGTTATCAAAATCATCTGAGCTATTAGTCGGGCCACCGTCGTTGCTATCTGTACTGATGACCCGGTTGATTCGAAGAATTTTCAGGTCAAAACCCGGTCGGTTCGTAGAATCCCTAGTGAGTTTTGGATGAGTGATAAGTTGATAGGAATGTGTTTTTATAAGATAAATACCTGATACCCGCGGCTTCGCCCGTGTGGATGTCGGTTATCGCGACCAAAAGTAAAACTACCAGACGGTTTATTTTTTTCTGACACCTCCAACAAATATCATTATATTTTAGCCAAAGAATACAAAAACTTGACAACTATATTATACTTAAACCTTCCTCGAGAACCACTCTATCCATTGGTAAAAACAGAATGAAAATCGGTGCAGCAGTTTTTGAGTTTATCGCGAACAGACAGACAGACGCGGCGGAGGACTTTGTTTGTTTTGTGATGATTTACGAGGCATTATAAACGCACGTATGCACTTGTAAGGCATTAAGTTTTTAAACTTACACTGTCACTAACAGGATATCCTCCGTGATTATCAATTGTTCTGAGCTCCCGATATTTCAACGCTATTGTAAGCACCATGATCACGGGATGACTGGACAATGCGGGTGGATGGTGGTTGAAGATATTCCGTAAGTGACAGTGTAAGTTTATATTATAAACCATGAAAACTTAAAACAGTGTTTATTATACTTTTTATTTTTCAAGAGCCTGACGTCATTAATATTTTAATAAAAATTACTCTCAATTATTATTCTACCAAGGGATCAGCATTGTCCCGGCTCTTCGGCTCGTCGTTAACCAGGTGTTCACCCAAAGAAAACTCGTTACCACATCAGCTCACCATCTCCAGGTGCTCCCTCGTAAGTTGAATGGCTGCTGTTTACCAGCAGAACCCGAAGAAACATTGGGACGATGTTTGGTTTGAGGTGCATGCTAATCCCGTGATGTTTGTACAACAATTACAACTCCTAACTGATTTCAAACCGCTAATTAATGTTTTAATCTTACTACTGTTATGAATGCAAAAGTTTGTGAGGATGACTGTATGGAAGTTTCTTACGTGTTCACGCAAAAACTAGGGGTCGGATTTGGATAAAATTTAGTACTACACTACTACAGCCTATAATATCCACTGCTGGACATAAGCCTCTCCCATGATGGGAGGAATTTGCCGTAATCTCCACGCTTGGCAGGCGGATTGGAGATCGCAGTGATGAAAGACTAACAGAAAACGCTGCTGCCCATTCTCTGGTCTACGGAGGCGCAATGTGTTCTGCCTCAGACATTAGTCGCCTAATACGACACCCGTGAGTGTAATGGGTTGGTAAATGATAAATGATAAATTTAGTACACAGTTTATAACCTGGATTAATACATAAGATTTACTCAGGTAGTTCTATCTCGTGGGACAACTACCGAACTTCACGCGAGTGAAGCCGCAGGCATCATCTAGTCAAACATATTCGGCTTCAGTCCATCTGACCGAACCACAATACATTGGAATTCGCTTGAGAACGTCCCACCTCTATTGTCACATCACCGCTCATGATCTTCTCCATTAATCTCATCCATTCAGCCGTTAAACGTGTTCAAGCTTCAATGCTTCGCAATACAAAACAAATTCGCTTTTCAAACTGTTGTTAGGAGACGGAAGTTCAAGATGTCAGGTGACAGATCATCAATCATGACAGGTCACCGGATGGTGGATAATAAGCACTTTCACTATCCTGACGTAAATCGATGGATAAACGGTAAGCAAGTATCCTTACGTGTGTAATAAAGATATGCTGGACTTCTAGAATGTTCTCCTGCCACTTTGGTGAAGATCTAATGAAGAACTTCGGAGATAGGCAACGGAACTCCTCAATAAATGATAGCAAATGGACTGGGATTTCTGAAATCTCATGTCTATCTATTGTTTACACCAGTTTATAACATAACATCACGCCGGTACGCTGTGAAGGAGTAAGCACATGTGAACCACTAAAAAGTGAAAATAAAAACTTTTTTGCAAAAAATAAAACCGACTTCAAAAAACAAAAGTGTGAAAAATAACTTTAGCTTCAGAAGTCGACCTTTGGTTGATTGATTTAGTTTTTTTGTTTTTCACTTTTGAAAAGTCACAAGAGGATTTACCTAATATATAAATTTTTAATAGGCTCGCCTATTGCCATCAACCGGGCGCAAATCTGGAGGTCGTGGCTGCGACTGGGAAATTCCTGATGGAAAAAATGTATAACACGTTTTGCCCGATCCTGGAATCTGACCCTCATGCTCAACAGTCGCGCTTGCAACCACTAGACCTATACGAGGCAGTTCACTAATAGCATTACTCAAAATCAATGGCTTCTTACTCCTCTCGCAATAAAATGCCACACAAACCATAAACACATCAACACACACTTTCATAAACCACCACTACACCAGAAACTCCACCATATTTTGACAAAGACATCAGTCACTGACAAATGACTGTCAAACCCTGACAAAAGCCTATCTTGACAATATTTAGACAATAAACCGAAACTACCTCAAAAGAATAGAATTAGCCATGAAGACTTGAACAGTCGGTGAAATCGGACAAAAAGAGAAATGGACAAATGCTTGAATGGACAAAAAAGTGAGCAATGTTTTGTAAAAAGTAATTACTAGGATTACTGGGCAGTATCGTAACGTTCATTTGCGTTACGTGACAATTTGAGCCGGATACGGATGTCGATTGATAAACTATGAACTTGCTTGAGTTGAACTTGATTGTGTTATTAGGAATTGATTAAAGAAAGACCTCATAGATAAAGAATAGCGTAAGAGTACAAAGAATCAGTGAAATATGCGTGCTGTTGCTGCTATATATACGTGTACTTCTGCTAACCGTACTGGGATTACAGCGAGATATCGTTTGAGTTTAAATATAAAATAGGTACGCAGTACGCACCAGCAACGTACCACCGTATTATTCTTGGGGTTTTGTTGCAAAGCATAGCTGTTTTATATTAAAGGGTAAATCCTCTTGGCCTTTCAAAAGTATGGAGATTCTTGCCGGTTCTTCTCCACAGAAAACAATCAACTCGAACCGTGCACCTTTTCTCGTTTTTTAGGTGCCCATGTAAGCTTAGGTGAAATAAAAAACCCTCCGTATCAGAAGGACAATCTTTTTGATTTGGAAATCTTTTCAACTTTGATGGTATGCGTTAGTGCAATCAAGAGCATAACAGTTTATATTCATTACTAGTTAAAAGAGCAAGTAAACGCTTTTCTTCTTTGTAAAGATACACAACGAAAAAGATAGAAGTATTATAAATGACAGGCATAAACGTACCTTTAATCTATCAGGCAATTTTGGGCAATCATCGAATTTCAATAAAATAATTGAATACAAAAAAAGAATCACAAAGAAAGTGTCCAATTTGTCAAAAGTCCGAGCAAGAAATTACTCAACCAGTGATAGAACAATAATTTGTAGTAATGCCACGTCACATTACGCAATACTAAACGCAAACGTAACGTAAACGTAACGTTAACGCAAATGACAACGTAACCGCATAGTTAAGAGTTACGTTCAAACTCAAAGTGATTTACTTGTATCCGGTTACGTTGGATTGTTGTTTATTTTTGTTTTATATTGTTGTGGGCGTATCTTTTTATGTAATTTGGTGTTATGTCATAACACTGGCGTCAGGTATAATAGTGAATTATTATAATGAACATGTATTTTTTGCTTTGCAAAACAAAGTGGACTATGGTTAAATTGGTTATTTATGTTTATAGAAACGAAACTATTTTAGCGCCTCTATTTATTTTAATGAAATAACCCATTATGATTTCCTCTCAAATCAAGGAGTTTGAGTCAATCTGGCCAAATGGGGTATCACCGACCCCTCCCATATGCAATGTCAGTGTGGAGCCCCTCTGCAAGATATGCCCCACCTCCTTTCGTGACCATCCTGTACAGCTACTTGCACCTTCCAGGATTTAAACGAAGCCAACTACAAAGCTGTGCATGTGCAGGTGGCAACATACTGGTCGGGTATTTTTTGAGTCTATCGACACGCAAAGAAGAAGGAGAAATCAAAGTTGTCATCATCATCATCATCAGCCTATTAATGTTACTTATAACTGCTGGGACACAGGCCTCCTCTCTATGAGAGGGAATGGGCTATAATCTACTACGCGGGCCCAGTGCGGATTGGAAGATGTCACATGTCATCGAATTTTGTGGTTCTAGGACATGCCGGTCAAAGTTGTATGAAACAATAATAACAAGGTTCTTTGTGGAATCTATTCTTTAATTTTCATCTTCATCTTACTGCCCGTACTGCCCTTATTCCATTCTACTCGGGGTCGGTGCAACACGTTTTCTTCTTCCATTCTCCCCTGACAGACGTTACGACATCGTTTACTCCTTACCTTTCATATAATTCCTCACACAATCCATCCATCATTTCTTTGGCCTTCCTCTCCCTCTCCATCCATCAACATTCATGTCCATCGCTCTTTTAGTCACAACATGCGTTTCAATTTCAATTTATTCTTTAATAGATTCCATAAAATACTATAGTTAAAGTACCTATTTCCACGCAAAAAAGCCTTCCCCTTTCTTGTGTTTCTCGGTGTCCAATTTTCTCCACCAAATGTGCAGAAAAAGGGTCACTAGGTTCGCTTGTAATTGACGTAGGAGCCTAGGACTTAAGAGATGTATTAAATCGTCTAGGTGTGATACTGATTTAGGTTCGCTTGTTATTCACTTAAGAACACAGAACTGAAGTATAGTATAGTATGGTATAGTATAGTATAGTATAGTATAGTATAGTATAGTATAGTATAGTATAGTATAGTATAGTATAGTATAGTATAGTATAGTATAGTATAGTATAGTATAGTATAGTATAGTATAGTATAGTATAGTATAGTATAGTATAGTATAGTATAGTATAGTATAGTATAGTATAGTATAGTATAGTATAGTATAGTATAGTATAGTATAGTATATAAATAAAAAAATAAAATAAAAACATTTATTTCAGGTCCGAGACCCATATAAAACAAAAATAGCAACCAAACCATATTAAAATTACATTATATTACTATAGTATAGTATAGTATAGTATAGTATAGTATAGTTTATTCCAGTATTAAATCGTAGTACGAAACCACACCTGAGCCCTACGTTACTTCTGCGTCGAAGGTATGTATGTACGTGACAGGTTTACGACTCACTACGGAAGTGAGTAGGAAACATGGATGCTATTAGAATACAAAAAAGGTGCACAGGTGCATGACAAAGGACCTGGACGATGATCGACACAGCACAAGGAGAAAGTTATTAGAACTGCGCAACTTCCGATCCGCATAATGTTATACTCATTGAGTGTATTTATTAATCCCGGTGTAAGTAAGAGCTTTAATTGGCAATCAGCAAAAGCTAAGTAATGCTTTTACCTAGATCTGCATCCTGTGGCTTTAATAACTTACTGGATACTTTACTAAAGATAACACTGTTATAGGCCTGTTGTTAAGTTAGGCATTATACAGGATGGAAGGGACACCGACGCGATAGCAATTAGCACTAGTATTATAAGTACATCATTCTGAGCCCGCTTTTTTTTCGGATGGGAAATCATCAACTGACTCCTCCCGCTCTGGGCGGAGCAGGACAGAGTGTCATATTTTTACTGACTAAAACCCATCCATGTTCCTTCAGCGCCCTTTGTGTTCCGGGGCCACGGTATCTCTTTCGAACAGTCCCGCAACCCCGGCAGGCATCGGCCCTTGCTTTTGCTGACTCTCTTTGAGGCGCGCGTGGAAACATGGCCTGTCGTCATGAGACGGATGGACGGCGAGCTAGCCCATAGCCCGCCGTATACAGGCCCGCGGCCTACAGTGGCCGCGCCCGGGGCGTCTCCCGCGGCGACCGGGACGTGAGGTTCTCTCCCTCTCACGTTCCGCCACCCACATAGCAATTTTTCATCGGTAAGTTAAAAAAACATATGTTTCCTACAAAAGTGCAATACCTATACGGTCAAAATACATGGAACCGCTGTTTTCTTCAATGGCTTCATGCAAATCTCATGGTGTCTTCTAAATGAGTGGAAAGACCATAATTATTTGTTTTTATCGCGGGCCGCAGATTAACAAACATTGCTCTAAATAGTCAATAACAAAATCTAATTAAAATTACAAGTCATGCACAACAATCAACACAAAGTTTTCCTTTAATCCAATCCCAACCAATCTGTCCACTAAGGTTTCTCGGAAAATCACGGCAATTAAACTCTTCACAAAAAAAAACCACTAGCTTTAACAGTAAACAAAACCTATTCCCTGAAAAACTATCACCGAATTCAGCGAATCACACAAGAAGTTTACACGCACGAGCCGACAATCGAGCGTGATCGGAAAACATCGTTTGTACACGCTTTCCAAGGCTTGCTTCCGTACTTACTTACTAATAGGTAGACAGATACCTTTTACTTTCCTCCGTGTGTTGGTGGAAATGGATCGCCATGATCAGATTACAAGGTTGTTGGTCTAGAGTTATTGCTGAGTCGATGACCGACGTGGGAACAGGCAGGGTAGACAGAGTGGGAGATAAGATAAAGGGCTGTTGGAACAAGACTTCTTATACGGGTGTTTAATGTATTAGACTATAATACAATACATAAACACCGAAATGAGGAAAATGTCGAGAGGAAAGTTTTGAGAATAAATGTGGATGGTTAGAACAGTAGAGGAAGACCAAAGAAACGATGGAAAGACTGTGTGAAGAGTGGTAAAAAGGAGGTGTCTTATGAGATGACGAGTGTTAGAGAAGTAAGTACCTATAGAAGAAGAAGACTTGCTGCGCTGACCCTAATCATATAGGATGAGGACAGAAGAATGATGATGTATTATAGAATACCATTAAAAGAATATAAATGTTTTAAGCTTTGACCGCCAATCCAATAAAAAAATTACTACTACACTGCTACAACAGCCCATAACGTCCACTGCTGGACATAAGCCTCTCCCATGATCGGAGGAATTTGCCGTAATCTCCACGCTTGGCAGGCGGATTGGAGATCGCAGTGATGAAAGACTAACAGAAAACGCTGCTGCCCATTCTCTGGTCTACGGAGGCGCAAGGTGTTCTGCCTCAGACATTAGTCGCCTTATACGACACCCGTCAGTGTAATGGCTTGGTTCTTGGTGGTACTCTGCCGGATACCACACGGCCAAAAAAATACACTTATCTGCAAATACTTTTAGCGAAAAAAGATATTTTATAAAAAAAAAAAACTGCAGTAACGGGAAGCATTATATAGATAAACAAAATTTATTATCAGTAATAGTTGGAGTATTCGAAAGATAATAAAATATCAAGTAAGTTAGGTAAGTAATCACATTAAGAGCTCATAAATCGACCATGAAGCCATAAATCAAAACATACCATAATCTTAAACCGGACGTCACGTTAATAAAGTTCATCAAACTCTAAGTTATGATGGTGATAAAGTGACGCAACAGCGCACTGCACCATGGATCAAGACTGTCCCATGACCGCGTGTGCTTGTGACGTAATAGTGTGGTGCGAGTAAAGAGCGGAGCGGAATGAGAAATGGTCTTAAATGATTTTTAGGAAGAATCTCCGTACTGGTCGAACTAAATCTGAGTCATCGATTCCAGTAAAAGAAGTAGAAAGAATCTGTGGAACAAAGTTAATATATTTTTTTATCTAAAAGTGAGTAGAGTGAGACACATCTATATCATTTAACATCTTTTTGCTTAGATAAGGTACCTAATCACACTAATATTGTAAATGCGAAAGTTGTATGTGTGTGTGTTTGTTACTTTTTCACGCAAAACCCACGCATATATCCCAGTTCCCAGTAGTGATCGCGTGGGACAATTATCGAACTCGATGCCGAGGGCATAAGTACCTACTAGCTTATGCCCGCGGTTTTCCCGGCATCGAGCAATAATCTTTAATAACGCTGTAATAATAAAATTGTCGTATTACGTTTTTAATGATAATGGTATTTTACGAATTGTAATAATCATTGTTTGCTTTTATCACGCTCTATCATTCTCAACTCATAAATCTAGAGTTTGATTTTCTTAAGCTCACCAACTATATAACCAGACATTTCATCATTTACAACCCGCTTCCTCTTATCCCTTAAACCCTAAACAACTAACATCGCAAGTCACGTCCCAAAGAAAATGAAAACTAATTCCATTGCGTATTCCCTGCACACCACACATAACATTACTGCTATTAACTCGGCAATGGTTACGCAACCCAAGGAAATACGAAGTATGGATACTTGAATGGACATTAAGATGTTACGAAATGGCTTGACAAGTTGTAATTACTTGGTTGCATTACCTATTAATTTGTGTATGGTTTGTATAAATTGATGTGCATGTCAGATGTTTGTTAAATTTTAGTGGAAGCTTTGTAATGCTCAAACAGAAACGGACGCTGGCGGAACGTGAGAGGGAGAGAACCTCATGTCCCGGCCGAAGCGGAAGACGCCCCGGGCGTCCGCGTCGGGGGCAACCACGTGGCCCCCGGCCACTGTAGGCACGGGTCTGTGGACGGTGGGCTATGGGCGCTCGCCGTCCGCCGTCCGTCTCATGGCGACAGGCCGTGTCGACGGCGCGTTCGTGTTCCACACACGCCTCAAAGAGAGTCAGCAAAAGGAAGGGGTCCGCTAGGACCGATGCATTGGGTTGCGGGACTATTCGAAAGAGATACCGTGGCCCCGGAACACGAAGAGCGATGAAGGAACATGGATAGGTTTTAGTCATTAAAAGTATGACACTCCCTCCTGCTCCGCCCAGAGCGGGAGGAGTCATTTGATGATTTCCCATCCGAAAAAAAAGGCGTCTCGGTTTCCTGGTGTAGTTTAATATAAGCTAGGCATTTGAAATTGAAATGAATTAACTAACTAAAGCAATAAAAAAACTTTCGATTCTTTTACCCATCCAAAACAAAACATAAAGTTACATTCTTCTTTTTTTTTAAATCCTGTTCTGTCCCACTGTTGGGCAAATGCCTCCCCCAATACCTTCCATGTGCTCTTTTTCCGTGCCTCCTCGAACCAGCCTTTGCGGTACTCGTTTAGATCGTCTCGCCATATTTTCGTTACATTTTTAAAAAGCAAATATTAAAACTTAGGGTAATACTTATACATGATGAGTTAATCAAGAGAAATTCTCACCAAAAACCGCTAGAAACATCAGAAGAAGCGACAACAATGTAAAGTCTAGGCGTCGTCGTTGACAGGTCATCATAGGGTCGTGACTCACGGGTTCAAATCGTGCCCTGAACTAATGAGGTGAACTTAGTGTCGTAGTACTAGCATTTACGTAGTAAGGCAGTGGTGGAAGGGATAAGATGAGAATTCGATATTTTGTGCCAATATTGATATTAGCTGATGTTGTTCTGTTTATTATCTGCCTAGCCTTTTTCCAACTTTGTTGGGGTCGGCTTCCAGTCTAACTGAATGCAGCTGAATACCAGGATTTTAGATGGAGCAACTGCCTATCTGACCTCCACAACCCAGTTAGTGCTGGCTAATATGATACCTCTTGGTAAGACAGTGGTTGTTAGACTTTCGGGCCATTGATTACTTAATGAATGTCAAAGATCTACAATTGTCAGCCGGGACCAATGGGTTAACGTGCTTTCCGAGACACGGAGGAAACTCGGTATGTAATAGGTGGTCACCCATCCAAGGACCAACCAGATGTTGTTATGTTGTTGTGTTGTTTTGTTGTTCTGATTTTGAAATATCTAATAGCATTACCGATGCTGTTGAACAGTCTTTCGATTGAAAGAAACAATGAGCGGTCCTGTCATCTGCCTAGCCTCTTCCCAACTATGTTGGGGTCGACTTCCAATCTAACAGGAAGCGGCTCACTACCAGTATTTTGCATGGAGCGTCTGACCTAGGCTCCACATCCTATCGCTTTACTCCCTGGTAAGACTGGTTGTCAAACTTTTGACTACCCTGAATTGTCTCGGTATTTTAATGGTCACTCATTCATGGACCTACCTCAGCATATAATATTGTCTATCACGATACCTTCAGAGACAAAAACAACAAATGGAACCATGCTCAGAACTGACTGAAAATCTAACATAAAACAGTTTTCTACGACTCCTTACCTCATAACACTGAATTAAATTCAATCGTAACATTATGTAGTAGTACTGAAAAGGCAACTAAAGCCTGGGAAATAGTGTAAGATACTAAAAGTGATGAATGGCTCATTCAAGTTGACTGCAAAGTAGGTACGTCCATAATGTATCTCACAAATGCCCATAAAACCATGTCATAATTCGAAATTCTCATATTACATCCAACCTATTACTTCACAAGTCATTAACACTTCATAAACATTAACTTCTAGTCTATTATTTGAACCATAGATAATGTATAATTTGTTCTCAGAAATGAGTGGCGTCGTGTCATCGGGGCAGGCATCGAACCCGCGACCTTCGCGGGAGAAAGTTAAGAAACTGACATCTAGAGTTACTGAGGGCTGATTGCTGGGATTATGTTATTAGTTTAGTTTAAGTAGACTATTTGTGAGTTGATTGTTTTACGATATCATGAAATTGCTACAAAATCTCATTTAATGGTCAGCTTTATGATTCTACACAGATTTTATAACTGATTACATGCACACCTTAATATACTTAGATAGTAAAACATATTATTGCTTAATTGCACACCAAAATTGTTATCTTAGAAATCCAAACTTAACGTTTGCCAAAGAGCGATGGAATGTAGCATTCTAAATATTAGACTATCCGATCGAATGCGCAACACCTTAATACGGTCAAAAACAGGCATCGCCGATGTTGGCAATAAGTCTGCGAAGCTGAAATGGGACTGTGCGGGCCACGTCTCTAGGATGAAGCCGGACAGATGGGCGAAGATAGTCACACAGTGGGTGCCTGAAGACGGCCGTCGTAACCGAGCCAGGCCCAAGAAACGCTGGCTTGACGATCTGGACTCGTTCTTGACGGATTGGTCGGAGAAGGCAAATAATAAACAGGATTGGAAAGCTATGGGGGAGGCCTTTGCCCAGCAGTGGGACAGAACACGCTGACCTAAAAAAGAAAACAAAATTGATGCGAACATCATTGTATGGAGCAGTTTTTTATTTATGATTTCAGGATTTATGCCTTAATAGAAGTTTTTGAAATGTGTGAACAGAGAATAGACTAGGTATCTAGAAAATCCCAAATATGGAACATCCATTGTTTCATCACACACAAATCTGTTTAAAATAGAGAGTTGCAAGTGAGAGTAAAGTTTATGCCTACCATTTAGTTGGTAGCTCAATGGGCGCTAAATTGCACCCACAAGCAAGAGTTACAGTTTACGAGTCACTAATTGTGGGGTATTGGAACACCCCATAAGCAATAAGATTAATAATGTTCCTGAACATATCCTACCTACTTGTATTACAAGATTTTTAAATGTGCTGTCATCAGGTCAATACCTATAAAATTGTTCACAGTAACAGATGCATAGTTCTGCATTACTGTGATGTTGGGCCTCGAGCCCTTCATTGTTTTGAAATCAATTCAAAGGTAATTAGGCAAAATGTGGGTTTACTAAATTATATTTTAGGTATTACTCTGCCTAACCCTTGAATGCAAACCGGCGAGAAGTCATGTTGCAACGTTACGTTCTAAACAATGTTGGATGAAAGATGTCCGGATGTTGAAGCGATTGCGTGTTTGAGTGTGTGTATTGCAGTAATTCTGATAGATAGCAAAACTGTACTAAATAATATAGCATGAACAGGTCTAGCAAGCAATAAGGAAAACAAAACTGCTCATCTAGATAGAAATGCAGATAAAGAACGAAACAGAGCTACAGCTACAACACATCGTGTAGCAGCTAACGTGCGTGCAAAAGTAAAAGTATTGCATGGAATGGAAGTAGGAAACAACCTTGACCGCAAGCGTGTATAGTGTATTATATGTGGTTATATCGACACGATATGGATAGCTGCTGTAGATTTGTTTTGAAAATAAAGCTATGGTGCTAATGGGAAAGAATATTGTAGGCAAAGATGGGCGTTTCAGTGTTGAATTCAAATCAATAAAATAGAGGTGACGATAGTCACGATGAACAGGTTGTTGAGCAGTGTTGTTCGAAACTTGCAAGGAACGTTACTTTTCTAAAGTATACACATTTTTATAAGTATCCAAGACTTAATTAACATCACACAACAGTTTTATCAAAAAGCATCACAGTCTTTAATCAATCAGTCAATCCCAGCCTTGCGAATTCCGCAGTACAAACGCAAAGCTGCGACACAACATCCGGTCCGATTGCAGTATCTAACGTCGTTTTAAACAAAATATATTTCGGCAGGAGAAATTATCATAGATTCTGAAATTAAAGCTAATGCAGCGGCCTACTGAATTGAAAACGAATGGCATTCAACATAACTCGAACTAGGAAAACCAACAACAATATTACAAATACGAGTACAATAGTATTTCACATCCAATCTCTAATGTTTTGCAAACGCATCTGTCATTACCGTGCAAGAAATACCGGGGGAAAAGTCTAGTCTTTTTCTAATGACAGATTGTCTCGATTGATATCTAATCAATATTCTAAGTATCGATTGTCATACACTTTTTTTTTAATCGGACCGAAGTGTGAAAGGACTTGCGTGAGATTTTTGAGGGCATGTGAAAATGAAACCTCTTGTTCATAGTTTATTGTACGCAGTAGCCATCTTCGACCATTAATATTTATGAGGTGTTCACACAATGGCCCTCTGTTTACAGTTGATGGGCTGCTATTAATATGTTTATTATATTTTAACATGTTACAGTTACTGTTATGTGTGGCTATCAAAACTAAATTGAATATACACTTGCTACTGGTAAACTAAGCCATTTCTAAATTGGGCGCCTTTAGCTGAGGATTGGCTATATAAGATTAGAAAAAGACCAAAGATAAGATGGATAGACTGTGTGAAAGATGGATAGAGATGGCGACTACTGGAAATAGACATGGTGGGACGAACACAAATAAATTAGGATAAGAGCTATGATAGTGATGAAGTGAAGACTGGAGAAGACCAGAGAGACCTAGAAGTAGGACCGCAGCCCCATAAACTGGTCCAAGACCCTGTTGAAGGACGTTTACTTGACTGCTGGACACATATACCTATTGTTATGTGTATAGCCTAAATCAAAGTCAAAATTATTTATTAGCGGTAAATGTGGTACAAAAGGTGATACACATTTAGCCATAAAAATAGCATGCAAATATTAATAAACACGAACGTTAGATTAGGTAGGTGGGCAGCCGTGGATGTATTTCGACTAAGATTGTTAATAAAGTGAAGACTGACCAGTAAATCTATTGCAACAAAAATCTGCCAACGTAATGTAAGTTTTAGTTTTCAGCAATCGCAAAAATTACGTAACCAATGTAATAGTTTCCGTTCCAAATCGAATTAGGTTTATTTCTTTCCAACGACTACTTACGGCTAATTTACTTTCCATCGCAGTTTCGATTGATTTTTCACTAACTTTTGTTTTCATCTTGCCTAATAGCTTAGGTAAACTTTTATACTACTTATTTTTATAATTTTACCTGTAACTGCAAAAACTCTTTTGTTTTGAACAATTTTTTATTTGTTTTTTAGTGCAGTAGTGATTTCTATTTTGTAGAGTCCCTTGCGTTTTTTTGTAATGTTTTCAACGATTTGAATGATTTAATGTTGTTTACTGTATTCGTCTTCCTTACGTCATCCTCAGCATCATTCTAGTTTATAGTGTGGTGGAACCTTTAGCTGTAAGTATATGTAGTTTGTATCTCTGTGTATGTCTTCATATGTACTCTTTATATTCAGTATTAGGGTGCTTACATAAAGAAGCAGGTTACCGGTACGGGCGAGTCGGTACCGATCGGTGCAGGTATTCATTTCTATGTTATCTTATGCGCTCGCTAATATAAAGAAGCAGGTTTAAACTAAATGCAAGTGAACCCTGCACCGATCGGTACCGGCTCGCCCGTACCGGAAACCTGCTTCTTTATGTAAGCACCCTTACACGAGGTGTCATCCTAATTACTTGTGTTTGTCTCCGCTCCCTAACGACCACCTTACATGGCGACCCTACCAGTGGGTGGTCTGTTGGACGGTGCCACGCGGTTACTTGATCCAATTAATTTTCAGTTGGCGCAGCACATCTTCTTCTCTCATACTTCTCTATTACTCGTCATCTCATCAGACACCTCCTTCCGTGCCATATCATCCTTATTATTATTCGTCTTCCTTATATATTGTACGTAAAAACATTAGGTTGACAGGTCCTTTATTTTGCCAAGTCTGTGCTTTAGGTGAAGTCTTGGCTACCCGAAGCCCCAACAAGTCTGTTAGCTAGCCAACTTTTTTGTCACTGTCAGTTACACTGTGTTTTCCGCGTACAGCGTTAACATTACTGCGTGAAAGTGAATCTAATTCTACAGAGAATTTAAGTATTTCAGTGCTGACATCATCGACTCTGTTCCAATTAAGTTCTATCTGATATTCACCTACCTATTGATTTGTTATTGAGTACTTTACAAGTAACACACTGGGCTGGTCTGGACGCAGAAATCGGAGGTTTGGAAGTTATGGCGTAGCTTGGGACAGGCCTATGTCCAGCAGTGGTGGTGGTAGGCTAAGCTGATTGAAGTAACAAAAGCTATTGAAGGTACTCTATCAACAGCCATTTATAGAAATAGATGTATATTTCAGTTTATTTGTACTTTCTATGTGTCGTAAGCAGTGACTAAGGAGTTATATGAGTGCTAACTTTGACTAGAATATTAAGTAAGTTACGAAGCAAATTTTGATGGTACTGTTATGGTAATACGTACCTATGGGACTACTTAGGATGATCGGTTTGTAACGATATTATTCATTACAGGGAAATTTATTCAATACAGGAAGTGATGATACGTAATGATTTTCTTTAATTCGTATGCAGAAGCCTATGACAAGTAGGAAAAGGTTTGCTCTGAAACATACGTAAGTATTATAGCAGTACTTAATCGTCTAGTTAAAGAAACTGTTAACGAAGTAGAAGTCAGTAAAGAATTTGGTATTTATGATAAAGGCACTGCTTACACCACCAGCAAGAAGGAGCATAAACATAAAAATAATCAAGACCCAAATAGCGAAGGCGGTAAAAATTTTAATTGCAGCAACCGCGCATTTCCGTAATGTCAGTAGTTTCTAAAATCAAATCAAAACTATAAAATAATTTGTATGGAACACGAAACGGCTCGAGTCAATTGGTTCAAAGTGGAACGATACTAATCGAGAAATTGATCTGTCGTGACGTCACAGTACCGCAGGCGCAGGTCCGATGTTTTTGCTCCACCGCTTTCCTCGCAAACATTTGATGTTTCGTAATAAATGTAACAATGACAATGAATTTGGTAATTCCGCTACAACAATGACAATCACAATAATCTTTTTTGATACATTTTTTGTCGATATTTTCATCGATACTTTTTTTATTGATCGTTGATCTTTTGTGAGCTCAGACTAAATTGTCAATAGTTGACAGGTATTGCACGTTTTTAAATTAAATTTTATTGGTATCGATAATGCTGTTATTGTTGGGTTTAAGTTGATTACGTTGTTACGATTGGCTTCAATAAATGACGTAACTACTGTTATGAAAGATCATAGTTCTGCTTATGCAGTTGAAGTTAACGTATATTTTAAACTGCTCGAAGTGTTTGCAACAAAAATATCTCTAACAGCCTTTCTTGAAGATGAAAGGCGTCAACGCATTCTGCAGCTTTTTTACAAATACCGATGAATACAATTCGAAGTTTTACTACAATGGCTGCCTCTATTGGCAACAATAAATTGATGTACAACAAAGGAAACACATCATGAAAGTCTAAAATAGAACCTTATTGGAAATTGATGTCTTTCAATCAGTCGGAAATTGGTTTCTTGTAAGTGAAGTTAGTTTTCTCTAGTTTGAAATATCTGCTATAAAATATGGCTCCAGGATTTGGGGTATTTTGATACTGAATTGTTGGAGTCAGACCAAATAGAACTAGCAGATATGTTTCATGTTGATGAGGTGCAGGTTTTATGTTAAATGTTTATTAGTCAACAGTAATTTTAGTAGGCTACCTAGCTTTACTTTTGTCCACATTTTTGTAAATGCTGCCATAGTTTTGAGTTCCACTTCTGATATTTGGTCCTGTTTTATTATTTGTTTCATGTTTGATTTTAGCGTCAAGTTTATGGTTCTCAAAGTTAGTTTATAATATGTAATGAGTTAATTTTACATAGTCGTGTGTAGCATTGTAATTATCCATTTAACCGACTCATTTAGTGACAAATTCTTCATAATTTTAATTCTAACAATTTGTTTTTTTTCATGCAACACTGACTAACAGTTTAACTAACAGATCAAGCCGTTTATTACAAGAAAAGACAAGATATTGTCTGCAAGCATTAAAGGGAAACCCGGTCGTTTGCATTGGAAACTACCCGATATAAATATTAAGATGGAAAAGTGAAATCTAAAGGTTTTGTGTAATAAAACAGTTTCCTATTGCGATGCAAGATTGATTATTATGAATTTTATTATAGTTGTATATGCTGTAAGTTTGCCATAACTTCGGATAATGGTGTTGTTGAGGATTAACAGTTAAATGCTGATGTTTTAAGTGTTTCTTGATGCATATTTGAAACATTCTCTTTATGTAATGGTTTGTTTTGAAAACAATCATCATCGCGATTATCCTGCCCTTTTCTGAAGTCATTTAGAGTCAGTGGATCGTATCTTCTGCCCTCTCTATTAGTAATCCTTTTAGTAGTAATCCCCTTTCAAGCCACATTATCACACACAATCCGACCGTAGTTCCTTTAGTCTACGCTATTATTTAATTTTACTAGGTCCAGCATTTCTGTATCATTAATAAAAAAAATCTTTTCAAAAATCGTTAAAGTCTAATAAAGTGGCAAACACTTATTGAAACTTTAACGATTATTGAAATGGATTAATTTAAAATAATATTCTTGACATCTTTTCATCGTTGTAAATATGTAAATGTGTTTGAACTTATTCAAAGTTCTTGAAGCAATCAAAAACTTTATTCTTCCTGAAAATTTACTGACTGATCGATTTTATAAGATACAGCAAGCCATGACAACAATAAGCGACTAAACGAAATAAGCAATTGAATACAATTAATATACGATTTTCGACCGTCACCTAGTTTCTGTTAACAAGCCGAATGTTTTCAGTAATTCTTGCGAAAACAACCCATAATAATTAATATGTTAATTTAACCATCAACTCTAATCTGATTTATCTCCTAGTTTGTCGTTAACTAATTGTAATTTAACTAGTAAGTTGGCAGTAAAGCATTGTTACACAAAGGCTAACAAACTTTCATTGCCTAGGCTGTCGTGTACCTTAGTCGAATAAAGTCGGCTTTAGCACTAAAGCAACCACTTTGAGTTGTGGTAACCACTGCTAGCGGCAGCGAAAATGAGGGTGAATATGTAAATTGGTTGATATTTTATATTTTAATCTTAAATTATTCCTAGATAATATTTTAGACAGTTCTTTTTTACAATATATTGAGAGCTAATGAAGAGATGGACTGGTAGGAATTCAGGTGATATAAATTACCACGTAGGTACATTTTGTCTATATTTTGCCATTTGCCGTGAAATTTTGTGTGATGAATCTTAGAAGAATTTGGATGATTGTTCGAAAGAATTTCAACATTGTTATAGAAGTACGTTCCAAAAGTGAAATCACACAGACAATTTCAGGGCTGAACAAACGTAAAAGTATAATGATGATGATTATCTCATTGACTTATCGATAAGTAATTAATTGCTACTGAATAGTTCAAATATTGATCGATAAAGATAAGATTCACATTAAGTCGGAGATCATTTATCATCAATTACATTAAGTGCTGATGGCAGTTAAGTTGTTACAAAATCTGAAACGTTTATTTCCTTTCACGACAAATTGTCGAGTCACGACAATTAATTGAAATTGCATTAGTGTTTCAGTCCTAACTGATTAATTGGTTGTATTTTTATTTATTTTTGTGAAAGAGCTCGCTCTCGAGCTTTCGATTTGTGAAATGATGAGGAAAACTTTTGGGCATTTTTTAATGTAAAAACAAAAACTTAAAATTTCATACAGAATTTTGCTCAATCATATTTTTTTTTTTTGTGAAAAATAAGCAAATCAAGTTTCTTGACTGAACGCTCATTGTGTCAATAGTCGTATCAGCCAATGCTAATGGCGGGTTACAATTTTATATATTTTTATATTGTTTTTTTTTTTTTTAGAAATGTTTATAAATGTATAAAATTATTGTAAAGAAATAATTTCTTGTGAAACAGCTGGAGATTTCAGGTTTACTTAAGGATGAATAAAACTTTTGAGATGTAACATACAAAAAACTCCTGCAAATACTGACGTGAAATTAATGGTCAATAAAAATAATATAATATTTTGTATCTTACCTCTAGGGCTGTAACTATCACAGCTGTCCATGAAAATCGCCAATAAAACTACAATTAAAACACAACAGCTAACACGCGTCATAGTCATTAGTTTACACGACAACAATCAATTCATTCTTCCACCACGCACAATTTGAGCTAATGTTACGCGTAAATTACGCGACGATACGTATCGATATTTAACGATTCATAAACATCACTATTAATCATTGTAACAGCCAATAAAAACGCGGTAAAAGTCAGCCCGTTCGATATTTGAAAAGAAAAAAGACTATTTTTGACACGTGCGCTTCTGACGGTGTCGAAATTAGAAATGGTTGGAAAAAAGTGCGCGCAGCGCTTGCGACTATATTAATGACTAACGATAGTGTTTTTACTTTTTTCCGCGGTGTTTGCTGGCGCCTAAGCCCCCACCGGCCATGAGGAGGAGGAGTTGACAACATTTTATAAAGGGGTAACTATGTAGGAAGGAAATGAAAAGTGTAAGTGACATTCGCTGATTTATTGGCTGTTTGGAAAGGATGTAAATAGCGCATTTGCCTGGAAATGATGGAAATTGTGTTTTATTTGGTGAAAGGCGGTAATAAACATATATACGTATTATATCATTATTATTCCACTAGGATTGTCGTTTAAAATTGTCGTGAAATGTCTATAGAGCTTTATATTTAATCGCTAGCTTATACCCGCGGCTTCGCCCGCGTGGAGTTCGGATTGCCCCACGTGATCGTACTACCGAGATAAAAGTATACTATGTGCTAATCCAGGTTATAAACTATCCATGTACAACCCGGTCACATTATCTCGAGACCTGGCGTCGATGACGTCACGTCGCGTCGGCGCTCTGATATGGTGCGCAAAACAAGTATCCTCTAGTAGGATATTATTATAAACAATAAGATTTCCAACAAAACAAATATTGTGTTAATTAATTTAATGTAGGTAATAATATTATAATGATATGATTAAAATTGCGGGAGGTTCGCATTCCAGCGAGGTCTCGAGATAATGTGACCGGGTTGTAAACAAGAGTTCAGTTGCTTGGTTGCAATAAAAAAAATACTGAAGGTGTTTTAATTGGTGTCAGTTAAGATGAGAATAGCGGTCATTGCCCTTTCCCTAATATCTCTTCGTACGAACCAAAACTAATAAACCATGTATCGTTTTTCATTACATAAATGTTGAAGATCACGATAGATGACGATTCAAGACTTGAACAGGCTTATTTTTGGTTTTCAAAGTTAAGAAGTTTAATAAATGTAGGTGGGTCAATGACCGCTATTTTCATTTTAACCGGCACCAGCTATATATAGCTCCTAGTTTTATTTTGAGATTTGACATCGGTAATTAATACCTAATAACATCTAAGTAGGTAACAACTTAGTTTTTTGCAAAATTGTACTACACCCTCCTAACATTAAAGTTGCAATACAGAACAATGTTGCCGATCTCTGCCCATAGAGAGTGAAATGATTTGCGCGTGCGCCGCGGACGGTTGCAGTCGATAGATACTACTGCACTGTCATGTTGATAAGTCTATTGTATACGTTTGTTAGTTCCTTATAGTCTACAGAAGGTATCTGGTGCCCCGGGGTTGCGGGACTGTTCGAAAGAGATACCGTGGCCCCGGAACACAAAGGGCGATGAAGGAACATGGATGGGTTTTAGTCAGTAAAAGTCTGACACTGCTTCCTGTTCCGCCCAGAGCGGGAGGAGTCATTTGATGATTTCTCATCCGAAAAAAAAAGGTATCTGGTGCCAGGAAAAAGAGAGGAATGTTTCTCCTTAAGTTCCTGTCTCAAAACTGAAGAACGTTTACAATAATAAGCAGCCTTAATTAGTAATCTTAAAAACTAGTTTTAGTCAAGACATTGGAAATATCTAGATTGCTTGCTTTTAGGCATAATAGGCTTCCCTCAGGCTATTCCAGCGCAAGCTCGTGAGTGTTTTTCTTCCACGTTCCGCAGTAGCATAAAAGTCATTTTCCCAATTTTGAATTAATGATCTTCTACTCCTCTTTCCTTCTCTACTCTTCGTGGGCCAAAGGTGAAGGGAAGAGTCAAGACTTCCCAAAGGCTGACTAAGCATTAGGCAGAGTAGAATAGAAATTGTTGAGGGCTGAGTCATCGCCTAACCAGCCAGGCCCAAAGAGGTGGCGTGCAGTGGTTCCTGCGCGCTCTCATGAAGAACGAGCGGTCGCTGGATAGGCCGCACTTGGTTCCGCTGGGAATGTTCGGCTGATACCAGTCGGGGGTGCGCGCGAATGTACTTTTATCTCCCGGGCCCCCGACACATGGTAGTAGTATGATGGTTTTAGTCGGTTAGAGTCTGACATAACCCTCCTCTCGCCCCAGACAGAGTGTGCAAGAGAATTTTCTCACAAAAAAAATGCATCTAGGTACGTATTTTCTTCATTCCTTATGCCTTGGTACAGAGAGTGAAATGCGCTTACGCAATGCGAACGGCTCATACAATATGCATATTATTATCACCTACATTGATGCAGATGTGATGCGCTCGCTCGTACATCATGCTGAAGACTATTGGTGTCAGCAGGTGTCACTGGTTGGCAAATTAATTGCGACGAATAGTCACGCAACACTACGAATGAAGACATCACTAAAATACACGGAATAATTAAAAAAAGAAATAAAATAAAAATAAGTTTATTGGCACAAAAAAATTTTGTATACAATAGCAATACATTCCACATAGGTACATTTAATTTTAGGAAAAGGCTGTACAAATACCTAAAAACCCTGCCTCCTAAAGTAGGGGGACCCTGTGACCTAGGAGTCAGTGTTTAAGAGCTGCCAACCCGCCATACTTTTCGCGAGAATTTTGACAATAGCTCATGCGTGATTATGCCGTTGTTAGACATATATCTTTGAATTTTTTGAACTAAAAGATATCTTGTGGACTATATCTAGGCTTCTATCGAAGCAGAAAATAAAAATTTGTAGAAACAAATTCAGTATATTTTTAGTTTATTAATGGTTATTTTTTTAGTTTTTGACGACCCGAATGGCGCAGCGGTAGTGAGGCTGCCTTACGTTCTTAGGGTCCCGGGTTCGAATCCCGGTCGTAGCAAATGTTTGTGTGAGGAGCATGTACATTTGTTTCCGATTCATGGATGTTTATACGTATAATAAGTATGTATTTACAAACAAAAAGTATCTGTGTAGTATATCAACTATCTGGTGTCCACGACACAAGCCTCGTTGCTTAGTGTGGCACTAGATAGTGCTGTGTGTAATGTCCAGCAATATTTATTTATTTATTTATTTATATGCCTCCAAAAATTTCTGTTTTGCACAACTTTTACCTCAACTTTGGCCGTTCATAATGTACTTATAAATTGTAAAAGTAAAGAAAGCATCCTGATAGAAGCCTTGCAAATGTAGTGGAGATTCTAAATAACAAATATTTATTTCACATACTTGTAAGACTAATTAAAAAACACGTATTTCCTGGAACAAGGTTTATAAATTTGAACAATATGTTTCGTTCAATGTCCTCGCGTTAGGCGGTATGAGGTACGCGGGAGGCAAGTAGTGCGGGTTCGGGGCTAGGTAAGACAGGGGAGTTGAAAGAATACCACCGCTTTGGCTCTAGATGAAACAACAAGCTTTTCGACCATGCTCGCGTTGACGAAAGGCGGGCCGGGAAGGGCCCTCTTAATTGACGTTATAGTATCAAAACTGAACATCGGATTAGTCAAACGTCGCCTCAGTCCTGCAATCCCTTATGAGTAATCAGATCACGTGGAAACTAATACTAGAATGCCATAGTGCCCTAGAACGAGTCACGGTACTAAACCATAACACGGTGACACTACAATGGATCAAAGGTCACTGATGAACTTGCCAGAAGAGGATCCAGCACAAAACCCTACGGACCCGAACCCATTGTGCCCATTCCTTTCAAGCAGCTAAGGAACTGGTTAAAGGATCACACTCAAATACAAGCGGAGAAACGCTGGATCTCGACACCCAGGGTGAAGGCAATCCAAGGAAGCTATGCCATCCCTGCAGGATACGAAGCTGACCAGGTGCCTTTTGCGCCTGGAGAGAGATAGCCTGTGTCTGGTGGCGGGGACCATCACTGGACACTGCTCTCTGAATAAACACTTCCACAACTTTAGGAATCACTGACAGTCCCCTGTGCAGAGCATGCATTGAGGTGTAGGAAACGGGGGCGCATGCGCTCCTTGAGTGCACCGGCATTACCAAGATTCGCGAGGAGACCCTGAGAACATTCCAAGATCCCTTGCGGATGCCCTGAGAAGACCGGTAAGTTTAATCTGCTTCTGGAGGGAGGCACAATGGTCAAAGAGGACAAAGAGTGGAAACCTAAACCCCATAATAGAATAGAATAGTCAGCCGTCAATCAAATGTCATGTAGGGTCTGTAGGTTGCAAGTTCGAACCCAGATAGGCACTTTAATCTGTGTAAATTAATTCATCACCACTGCTCTCAAAAATATAAAGGAAAATAACGTCTGGAAACCGGCCTGACGAAAATGTCCTAGAATAAAAAAATAGAAAATATGTGGTATCCATCAACGGCCGCTCTGGTCCTGCGTCATAGATTACCACCCAATCAATCCCTCTCACAGAAAGGAGGCCTGTATAACAGGAAGATATCTATTGGTTCTAGGAATTTCAGGCTAAATCTACACGGTGTTCCTCAGTTCCCCTCCGATCCTTGACCGAAGGAGTTGCATTTAGGTTTAGGTACCCGGCGGCTGTCACCTACTATTGGCCCACCAGATATTATATGGTAGGGATGTCAACTTCTGCGGCAATTAGGTACATTTTATATAATTGCATGGGACAAGATTGATTGATCACAGCAGCATTGATGGTGGTGTTCATTTTCTGTGGTAATTTTAGCTCTTTAGCGCCATCTACAATGAAGACAATGCAACCTACCTGTCAATAAACAACGCTGTCTATCGGATTCTTAAGGTATCAAGAAGGCGATCAATAAAGTCAAAGCCCTCGCACTTGCTAGTACCCTTTCCAACCACCAGAGGTGCTGCGCTCTCGTAAAATAATTACATTACGGTTAACATCGTTCATCTCTTTCACTCTATCAATGACGTTTTACGTTAGAAAGAGACAGCTAGAATCGTGTCAATGGAACGTAACGTAAACACAAGTTGTCAGTTGTCGAGCTAAATTCCACCGTGGCGGGTTACAGGAGTAATTTAACTTTAGTTTTATTTGTTACATCGTGTGTTTAATACAATATTACTTAAAGAGTAAATATGTAGATCCGTATTACGAACTTAAGTGTTGTTTTGTGTGTTGCTGTGCCACCTTTAACCGTTTTATGTGATGTCAAGCTGTTGAAATAACGGTATTATTGTGCTGTGAACCACTGGTTTTGTATCAAATCGAACACACCTAGTTCGGAGCCCGTTTTTTGTGAACAAAAAAGTTCAGGATGCAACGCGTGTGATTTTTGACTGACCTTATTTACGGTAAGATCTCAGTACTTATGCTTTTGTACTAGTAAAATAACACGATGCAAAACTTTGTTATTGCAAAACGTTTTTTTCGTCACTATTACAACATTTCTTGATCTTATAATCATATTGCTCTGTTTTATGCGGTAATAGCAACATTATCCAATTTCCAAATTTGAATTCCGAGCCACCGACTTGTTACTTATTTGTTTTTTTACTCTATTCCTTTTAGGCACAGGCAACTGTTTATTCTTCTTGAATTTTTTAAAAGTAAGTCTTGACCAGGATATAAGGTCAATTCTTCGCACCTATGATTCATAAATACAAAATACTCAGACTTGGAGAGTTAAGCAAGCCACGACCTTGTTGCAAAAGGTCCCCATTTGCCATTCTCCACCGGTTTGTCACGCACGTTTATCCGTTTGTGAGAGAAAACACCTAAATTATTACTTAATTTATTCATGTCAGTATGGTGAAGTGCTGTTCAGGTTTTAAAGTAATTATCGAGTCTATTATTATGTTAATTAGTTCAATAAAGATAACGGTCAATGGGTTTTTCTGTAGGTAGTGTGGCAAACGTTTCCAGAAAACACATGGTGCTGAAAAGCATCCCTCTTTGCAGTTTTTCTACTGAGAAATGAACTAGGAAAAGATGATGGAAAAACTCCAATAACAGTTTGCTTGACGTAGGAATCGAACCCTGGACGAACCCAGTAGCGTTTGCAACCTGGGTTGAGGCAGCAAAACAACCAAACGTCTCTTCTAAAACTTTAACCCGTATGCTCCCGGCCGTGCCTCCAGAGGCACAGTGCATTGTTATTTTAATTGTGTCTGTAATTGCGGGTATTGAAGTGCTACAACACCGTTTCCCTAAATATAATCGAAATAAAAAATGGAAATCGGAATCGGAATGTCGATCTATCACGATCCTGACAATTATGATAATAAAAAGCCAACTTACAATATAATTTTAAGCCAATGCAAGCCTATGAAGGTAAAACTGCTTCAGAAACACAAAACGGTATGAACGCGATTGTCACTGTCTTGTAAACCAATCAGTATCAGTGATAGCCTGGTGGTGTGACCGTAGGACTACCAAGTAACAGGTCTCAAGTTCGAACCCAAGCCTCTTATGAACTCTTATCAACCTCTGATTTTTCTGATTCATGTCCGTTTAATTATCACTTGCTTCGGTAAACGAAAACATCGTAAGGAAACCAGCATGCCTGAGAGATATTTTTCGACGGCATGTAAAGCTAAGTCAGGGATCCATATGGGCCGGGGTTGCGGGACTGTTCGAAAGAGATACCGTGGCCCCGGAACACAAAGGGCGATGAAGGAACATGGATGGGTTTTAGTCAGTAAATATCTGACACTCCCTCCTGCTCCGCCCAGAGCGGGAGGAGTCATTTGTTGATTTCCCATCCGAAAAAATAAACAGGGATCCATATGGGCGGCATAAAAACTGTGACACGATAAACCACACGATAAAGTAAAGACTAGTAAACCTAGGTTCTCTTTTCTAATAAGTTTAGACCCATAGGTCGATCAACGTTTACCTACTTATCCTCTACATACCAAGATGCAAACTGCAAGAACAGGTTTTAAATTATGCTCATTGGTTAAAATGTTAATCCTTAATAGGTACCTACTAAGGGCTTACAACTTACAAGCCGGTGAAAATATGGTAAAACACATCTGGGCCTGTGGTTTGATCTAAATATATGCAATGCTAGCTTCTCCCGCGGTTTCGACCGCGAGGACGACAAAAATCGTACAACGGGAACGTGTATAGGTACTGTTGTAGGGGACAATTGTTGTAGGCACCGTACACTATCACTTAGTTGATTTTGGTTAAGTTGTGGAGTACACAGAAAGAACCACAAGTTGTGTTAAAAGTAGAAGTTACAGTAGTTAAAGTGGTAGCGATTATTTCTCTTGACAAGTGGCTAGTTCCACAGTTGTTGTCTGACTCGCTCTGCCTTACGCGAAAAGTTACAATTTTAGCATAATATTTGTGATGCACGACATCCAAGTATGTTGCTGCGTTCGCAAAGTAAAATGTATGATACCGTACAGGTACAGACGCCAGCACATCAACAACAACAAACAACAACAACAGCCCATAACGTCCACTGCTGGACATAAGCCTCTCCCATGATGGGAGGAATTTGCCGTAATCTCCACGCTTGGCAGGCGGATTGGAGATCGCAGTGATGAAAGAGTAACAGAAAACGCTGCTGCCCATTCTCTGGTCTACGGAGGCGCAAGGTGTTCTGCCGCAGACATTAGTCGCCTTATACAAAACCCTGAGCGTAATGGGTTGGTTATATTCTAGTCTGCCGGATACCACACGGCTAACTGCCGGATACCACACGGCTAGCACACCAAGCTACCCGAAATAGTCAAAATTTTCCCAATTAACCTCGAACCTAATGCTTTAGCGATACAGTTGAAAATCTATTAAAGAAATTTGACAGATCGAAGCAGATTGATTTGCTGGCGTCTGTACTACTGAAATAAAAGTATCCTATGACCTATTGGACCTCAGAATACCAGCGCTGTGACGTTTTTTTTAATTTTACAGCACCACGCTGAGATATGGGCCTTTTGGCTTCGTACAGGACTAATTTCGTTTTTTTATTTATTTTTTGCTTTTTTTAGGGTTCCGTACCCAAAGGGTAAAAACGGAACCGTATTACTAAGACTTCGCTGTCTTTCCGTCTGTCCCTCTGTCCGTCTGTCCGTCTGTCCGTCTGTCTGTCTGTCCGTCTGTCCGTCTGTCCGTCTGTCTGTCACCAGGCTGTATCTCATGAACCGTGACAGCTAGACAGTTGAAATTTTCACAGATGATGTATTTCTGTTGCCGCTATAACAACAAATACTAAAAACAGAATAAAATTAATATTTAAGGGGGGCTCCCATACAACAAACGTGATTTTTTTGCCCTTTTTTTTTTGCCGTCTAATGTTATATAATTACTAGTATTTGCTTGGGTGCGCGAGCTGCGCGCAGCTCGCGTGTCGTGTTCTTGAGACGTATTCCATACCCTTATAAATTTTGAGAATCCATAAGAATCCTTAAACCAATTGGAAAAACCGTTACAAATACCCCTAAATCAGTATGAAAACCCTTAAGAACCCCTAAAACATTCTAAAAACTAATTTAAAAAAAATATTACCTATAAACCTTATTAAAAAACTTAGACCGATTAAAAATACACTACCCTAAAGTTTGCTTGTCGTCGCCCTGAGTTACGCTTCACCCACTCAACCTTCGTTACGCTGCGGAGGTCGCCGGCTCGCTTCGCTCGCCACCTCCCCCCTTCGCTCCACTCGGTCTCGCAGGTTCGCTCCACTCAGAACCTACCTACCACCAGACAGGTTTCGACGCCTACTATAATATTTGTTCAAACACATAATCGCTATCTCTGACCGTTACGAAGTTATAGCCCTTTTATTTTTAGGGGAGGTTGGGGAGGGGAGGATACCCTCCGTATACAAATTTAAACGCTCCTCAATAATAATTTTTAGTAAAAATCAAAAAGCCGCTACGTGTCCTAGTTTCCGAGATACGATGGGGGGAGGGGTGAAGGGGGGGAGAGTGGGGAGTTTTCAAAAATGATTTTGACTAACGCGTTGCCCCTTTATATGAATCTGAAAAAAAAATGTTCAAGTCTCTCAACTTCCGAGATCCGCCTCAAGGGGGGAGAAGGGGGGAAAAGGGGTCAATTTTGAAAACTGGTTTTTACTTTTCCGAGTCTCCTCTATACGAATCTGAAAATAAAAATGTTCCAAGTCTCTTGGTTTCCGAGATACGATAGGGAGGGGGAGGAAGGGGGGCGAAAAGGGGAGGTTTGGCACTTTTCCCATACTATTTAGAGTTAGTTGTTTACGAATCTGTCAAAATATACCCACCTTCCCATCCACCATCAGGGAGAACAATTCTGTCAGTGAGTCAGTGAGTGAGTGGTAATCGAGCTTTATATAGTATAATAATAATGGTACGGAACCCGTCGTGCGCGAGTCCGACTCGCACTTGGCCGGTTTTTAGGGTTCCATACCCAAAGGGTAAAAACGGAACCCTATTACTAAGACTTCGCTGTCTGTCCGTCTGTCTGTCCGTCTGTCCGTCTGTCCGTCTGTCCGTCTGTCTGTCACCAGGCTGTATCTCATGAACCGTGACAGCTAGACAGTTGAAATTTTCACAGATGATGTATTTCTGTTCCCGCTATAGCAACAAATACTAAAAACAGAATAAAAATAATATTTAAGGGGGGCTCCCATACAACAAACGTGATTGTTTTGCCGTTTTGTCTAATGTATAGATAATGGTACGGAACCCTTCGTGCGCGAGTCCGACTCGCACTTGGCCGGTTTTTCTTTCTTTCTTTCTTATTCCACGTACCTGTGACCCAAATTGCATCCACACACGTCTTAACGTGGAAAGGCCACAGACAGGACAGTTACTATTGCATTTATAATGTATATTAGTATGGATTACTGTTTTTGTACTCTGTGGTTTACCACTGGTACCTACTTCGAATATGGCTCGAATATGAATCTATTTTAAATGATGTTATAAATGTAAGTCATGCGGGCGCTGCGCTGGGTATTGCAAGATGCGGGAATGCGGGTCTTATTGCATAGTAGTGACACGGAAATCTGATGAAAAGAGTTCTCTTATATTCTGACACAGAAGGGTGATCGCACTCTACAGGAAAAACAATAAAATTCTGCGCAAAATATTGTAATACGAATTGGATAGATCCAGTTCTTATTCAGCCCTACTATAAATAGTATTTAACATATTGGAAGTCTAGTCCGTCAACTTTTTTCTTTTACCTCAAAAGTAATCCAAAAACAGCTCTATCAAAACCGTAACCTTTGCCAAAACTCGTCTATCCCATCGTCATAAGAAGCTGATCCGATCTCTTAAAGGTACTTGAAATTCAGCTCACTAAACCGGGTGAAAACATAAATAAAGTACTTTCTTCAGTAGACACTTGGAGACCTAGTGCTGGTCGCACGTGGTTCCATTGGAAAGCCGGTAACAATGGCGATTTTACGTGCCCGATACTGATAAACGAGTTCTGAACACACCCGATATCCCCAGCGAGTGTGTCTATAAGTATTGTTAGCGAATATGATGGAAAATAACGAGATAAGTCGATGAAGGAATCTGTTTACGGTACCAATGGATGAGACGTTAGACTTACCCATCATACACAAGGCAAATGTATCTGTCTGTATAGTACAAAAACGAATTGATTTGATGCATTGACGAAGACAGGACACCAAAACCAAGAGAGGATTTGCCGATGTATTACAAAACAAAGACAAGGACTTGATGAAAGTGTGGTCAACATTACAGCTAGATAATCGTAAAGTGTCCCATTTATATCATTATAAACGTCATCCATCTATAGTCTTGTCCCAATTAGGTATATTGAAGTCTATTTCCATTCTAACTAGATGCAGTTTCAGTATTTTACTTATAGCGGCTGCCAATTTGACCTACTACAACCAAATGTCCTTATAAAATCTATAATATTATTATTATAAAGAGGTAACATTTGTTTGTAAGTTTGTATGTAGGGGGTAATCTCCAAAAGTAATGAACCGATTTCAAAAATTCTTTAACCATTCGAAAGCTACATTCACCTTGAGTGACATAGGCTATACTTTATCCCCGTACTCCCACGGGAACGGGAACTACGCGGGTGAAACCGCGGGACGTCAGCTAATGTTCCAATAAAGTAACTGTCCTAAGCTTTCGATAAAGACAGAAAATTATACATAAAGTGTAACGATACCTGTCAGAAGAAACTTAGCTTTACTACCTACAAAACATTGGCTAAAAATGTTTGGACATGATCATTCCAAAGATTCTCTAAATATTTCAAGTTGAAGATAATATACGAATACGTACCCTTCTAACTTTCTTCATTTGACGGGTTTTAGTTCCACGTGATCATTCGAAAGCTTGGAGATAGGTAACAAAAAGCCGATTTTATGTGCTTAAGACAGAACTAATCGAAGTTACTACGAAGACACGGTCATAAGGAGTACAAAGCGCTCTATACGAGTGTGACAATGAAGAAAAAACTGTCCATGTGCATTTGCATTTCCTAAGATTTTCATATCCGGAGAGTTCCGGACGTTAGGCAAATATGGATAAAACAACTAGTCTAAGATTTTTTCTGCCGCTTCCATATCTCTTCCGACGCTGTTGCTTAGTGAATAAGCATTAATTAAATGAGAGGTTTTGAAAAAAATTATGATCCCACATTTAATTGGCATTTGATTGAATGACAGCTAAGAAACGACATATTATCAGATCACAAAGGGGAGACATCTACCCCCTTGTGGGTTAGTAACAAATTTACCAGTCAAGACGCTAACAAATAAACCCCTAAGTATGCCTATAAACATGCAATAGAATAAAAATTTCAATCTACCTCGTGGCACTCATTTGGAAGCTGGCGAAAACGCACTCGACACTGGACCCGCATGATATTATTATGGTCTATACTCGGGATCTCAGAGAGGAAGCCGGTGACCCAGTCGGCCGTGGGAACACTATTAATAGGCTGATCATGCTCAGCGAAAAGTCTGAGTATCAAACGAATCAAACAGGCGGTAGGCTGATAACGATAAAGATAATAACCTTGTGGATTCTATTCTTCTGCTCGTTAGCTTGTCGATGGTGAACTAAATATTGTCGGCCCATTGCAGAACTTAGCCAGGCGCCTTAAGTAGCGTCCATCAGTTCCTGTAACAAACAAAAACAGGTCACGATATTAAGTGCCCCATCGTTTGTGAAACAGCACCACACCACCGATTCTATCCTCATTGACATTAACAGCCGCAAAAGCTCTTTCACTATCAACATTCTTGAAATTCAGCCAACGCTAGACCGTGAACTAGGTGCACTTTCTAGCTGACCTGCCGGCTAGCCACATGGCATCGCGGCCTCTATTCGAGAGCTGTTTAGTGGCCACAAAGAGACGCTGTCCGCACACAAAAGACTCCTAAACGAGTTCCGAACAAATAAATCTTGGAGTGTAAAGTGATTTCAATGTTGTTTTATTTGCGATTGTAGTTTGTAGGTAGCAAAGCTGTGCCACTTAGATGTGTGTAAATCTAGGTTTAAAGTGTTGGGCTCTGAATGATGAATTAGTAATGTGTTTTTAAAAGCTAATCTAAACCTGTCCCTAGAAGATAAAGCCTTCGCTCCAGCGAAGATAAATAGAAACCTTCGAAGCCCTTTAGACAAAGTGACAATCTCAGGATGAGAAAGACTAATGTCAATTCCTTTGAATGGCGTTGTAGAAATACGAAACGATTTGAAAGCGATTTTAAATATTATGTTGTTGTTCTCGTGACTATCTTACATGAAACTTCAAGTAATAACATTGGTAAAAAGAGCGATTCGGGTAACCAACATATAAATCACACTTCTAGTTAAGCTCGGAAGAGCTTACAAGTTACAGTGTTACTTCATCATCATTCATCATCATTTCAGCTGAAAGACGTCCACTTCTGGACATGGGCCTCCCCCGAGGGGGGGTTTTGCCATAATCGCTACGCTTGGCAGGCGGGTTGGTGATCGCAGTGCGGTTGTTACAAAAAACACAGAGAACGCTGCTGCCCATTCTCTGGTAAGTCCCTTAGTCGCCTCTTACGACACCCACGGGAAGATATGGGATGGTGCTATTCTTTACGTCCGACACCATACAGATTTTATTGTTAAAGGTCTTTATAAATTAAACCTGTCTTAATTATATTTCTAATAAGGTTTCCTATCCCAGTCCATTGATCCCTCAATGAAGTCTATAGGAATATAAACTTTACTGTAGCAATAACTTGCCATTAATTAACGACTTCCTGTAACACCACTTAGGTCTTAGTAATTAGCAGAAAGTTATTGTTACTTACGTACTGTTTATTGCTGAGAAATAGTTTAGCTAGTTGTGGTAAGAGACTATAAAAAAGTTAAATGATATAGTTTTAAAGCCTTATTACTTCAACTACAGTTAACGTAACAGGCAGTTGATTAAGGGCCTATACTACCTCAAATGGCTTAGCATGATCCTCCGTTACGCCTAAAATACTGCAGCATTAATTTTGAAATAAATATAATAATATGGTAAAGTTGAGGATTAATTTTAGGTCCTATGTTTGGCGAAAACACGATTTCATAAATTTTTCTCGATAGAAAAAAAATCCAAATTACCTCCAAATCGAACAATAAACCGCTGGTATTCAAAAAGTACTTCAAATTAGATCATGAAACTTTGCATACTAACTGAACGAACTATAAAGCAGGTGTAATGTTTTTTTATTTTTTCCAAAAGACGAAAATTTGATTTTATAAAGAATAAAAACCACTCATTTCGCACTATTCGGCCTGCAGTGACTGACGTAACAACCACTTTGTAGTGCAAGCTGATTTATTTTGAACTTTATTCTAACAGTGTTTCAATCGAAGTTTGAACTACCACAAATAGAGTTGCTAATTTGAGCAGATTTGAGGGGGGCGGGTAGGGTTGGGTTGTTGTTTTGTTGTTGTTGTTGTTTGAGTTGTTTTTTTTGGGCTCTTAAATGCAAATTCTGTTAATGTGTGTACAATTTCTGTACTGGGCCCCTAGTAACCCTTAATATTACTAAAAACGACTTGATCATCAACCTGCGATATTGAGTCAGCCATTCTGGCAACTACCTTCAAGTCTGTCCTAATGCTGATCCTAATGATGATGATCTGATAATAGATTTCATGTCGCCTATCATACTGGATGATGATTTATATTTATCTGCGATAGCTAATGATGAATCATGAATTTGGCCAAAATGATTAATCATTAACCAAATGCTGTGCTCAACTGGGAACAGTCAATGTCCAACAGTACCTAGACAAAAGCAATTAGGGGATTCTATCTCTTTGCGTAGCGATGGCAATCTAAATTGACTTTGGTGCTTTCATTACCGGTTGTTCCTGTTATGGGCAAACAACAGGATACGATATTTCGTGCCCCATCTGTCTAACTATGGGGTTGTAAAATAAATAATCAATTGATAAGGGGTGATTCATAAAATACGTCACACGGATTTCGTCTACCCCCTCCCCCTTTAACGTGTGACCTAATTTTTGGATAGCCCCTAAGGCCCAGCACACACCGCTGGAGGCGCAGCGGAGCGCATTTGAAGACAACAATTTAATATAAACCTTAACAACCTTGATACACGGTCGCGCACATGCTCTTGTAGTAGCTTGAGGGCGCTCCGAGTACCGCGTGCGAATTTGTTCTTATATTGACCGTATATCAAGGTAGTTAAGGTTTATATTAAATTGTTGTCGTCAAATTCGCTCCGCTGCGCCTCCAGCGGTGTGTGCTGGGCCTACGAAAGCTCTTGGTACCTAACACTTGTAATACCAGCAGCAACATTTTGGACAAATCAAACAATAATGGTTTGCCAAATCACTACCGTGGTGAGTTCATGACACAAACATAACGGTGTTTAGGAAACAGGCAGAGACAGTAGTGTTAACGATATTGCAATGACCGAGTTTTGAGAGCGAGTAGATGCCTGCATAATTAGCGAGGTACGGAAACCGGTTTATTAGAACCATGCTTCATATTGAAGGTGGAAGGGTGATGAAGTAAAATGGCTGTCAAAAATTTTATACGACGAAGGGATAGTTGAAATTGATGTTATATAAGCAGTTTTTTAAGAAAAACTGTTTGTTCTGGCACGGCAAAAAAAAAAAATGTTAATATTGATCATATTTCAAAGACCTTGGATGGACTCGATACATATTTCAACGAAATCGGCTCGATAGAAAATAATTTTAAAGATTGGTCTTAAAATCATTATTAACGGTCCTACTTATATGTCTTTATTTTTTTGACGTATGGGTCTGCAATTAAAAACATGAAGTCAACATATTCATACCTAAACCGCTAACGAGTCATATTTCACAAATAATCCATACTTTTTTTTATATCAATATTTATTCATTACTAGCTGACCCGCGCAACTTCGTCTGCGTCACATAATAAGAGAAAGAGAGAGAGGGTTAGGTTAGAGATTCTGAGACCACCTTAAAAGATAGATCATTATGTTATCGCGGACTGTTTTTTAACTTTTTAAGAAGAACAATTCCGTCATTTATGATTACTGGGTAAACGGTTAAAGATTCCCAAAAGGAATCTCCAGTTTTTTTGCAATATTTTTCTTTGATGCTCCGCTCCTATTGGTTGTGGCGTGATGTTTTATAACGTACTAGCTGACCCGCGCAACTTCGTCTGCGTCACATAATAAGAGAAAGAGAGAGAGGGTTAGGTTAGAGATTCTGAGACCACCTTAAAAGATAGATCATTATGTTATCGCGGACTGTTTTTTAACTTTTTAAGAAGAACAATTCCGTCATTTATGATTACTGGGTAAACGGTTAAAGATTCCCAAAAGGAATCTCCAGTTTTTTTGCAATATTTTTCTTTGATGCTCCGCTCCTATTGGTTGTGGCGTGATGTTTTATAACGTATAACCTTCCTCGATAAATGGGCTATCCAACACTAATAGATACTTTTAAGTCGAACCAGTAGGCATAGCCAAGTTACAAACGTTTCATATCGATTCTCTTTCTACAATCGTAAACCCCTCGGTTTCAGCGATTGTAGATAGCGCTAAAATGGTAGCCAAGTTGACACGACTGAGTCGATCGCTCGTTCTCTAATGTCTGTAGAAAAAACATACAAAGAGTATTGCGATCAACATTATAGAAACGATATCTATTCTATCATTTTGAACGATGTGAACTTGTCTACGAATTCAGTAGTTCCTGAAATTAGCGCGTTCAACCATCCAAACAAACTCTTCAGCTTTATAATATTAGTATAGACTCAAGTAGGTAACAATTTAATTTCTCAGAAATATTTGCGTTAATCGCTAAAATATTCTAAGTACTTATATTTTTCCAAATAAGGGCTTCCCTCGACAGCCTTACGTTTTCATCCTTAGACACTCGATGACGTCTAAAGTTCTCATCAAGGAACACAAAATGAGCCGAAACACGATAAAACTCCATTAAACTATTGCGGATCTCTCGCAACTGCCTTCCCTCTCCAACGTCAGACCTTCTTTGATAGTCATACTCCACCCAGGTCTAAAGTTCACATCAAGGTTCATCAAAATGAGCACAAACACGATATAGATGCTGTAAACTCTGAGAACCTCTTGCAACTGCCTTCCGTCTCCATCGTTAGAATATCGATGACAGTCATACTCCAGCCAGAGTTAAAGTTCTCATCAAGAGCATGAAATGAGCCTAAGAACGATCTTCTTCTTGTTTATCGTGTGGTTAGTGCCTAACCTGGTGTCAGAGTTTTTATGCCGTCCAATGGCCTCTGACTTGGAGGCGCTACGCCGGGGGGAAACTCCGCTGCCGCGGAAAATTGTCGCTTAGCGGACAGACTTCCGGCGGGATCTCATGGCGACATGGAGAGAGCGACTGTCGCAACCCCGTGCAGGGCACGCCACAATAGTGGCGATAAGTCCCCTCTTGAGGAGTGGCTTGAGCGACGCCACGGCGTCCTCACCTTCCGCCTGACGCAGGTCCTCACCGGACACGGTTGTTTCGGGAGGTTCCTGCACCGAATCGGGCGGGAGGAAACGCCCGGATGTTTCCATTGCGAGGATCGACCGGAGGACACGGTGGAGCACACGGTAGAGGTTTGCCTCGCGTGGGTGGAGCACCGCCGTGTCCTCGAAGCGGCGATTGGCGGCGGCGACCTCTCGCGTCCGGCCCTGGTTCAAGCCATGGTCCAGAGCGAGACGGAATGGGACGCCGTCACCTCCTTCTGCGAAGCAGTAATGCTAGAGAAGGAGGTGGCGGAACGTGAGAAGGAGAGAACCTCACAGCGTCCCGGCCGCCGCGGAAGTCGCCCCGGACATCCCGTCGCCCGGCCACCGTAGGCGCGGGCCCGTGGACGTCGGGCTATGGCTTAGCTCGCCGTCCGTCCGTCTCATGACGACAGGCCGTGTCGACGGCGCGTTCGCGTTCCACGCGCGCCTCAAAGAGAGTCGGCAAAAAGGAAGGGGTCCGCAACGACCGAGGCCTGCCGGGGTTGCGGGACTGTTCGAAAGAGATACCGTGGCCCCAGAACACAAAGGGCGATGAAGGAACATGGATGGGTTTTAGTCAGTAAAAGTCTGACACTCCCTCCTGCTCCGCCCAGAGCGGGAGGAGTCATTTGATGATTTCCCATCCAAAAAAAAAAGGGCCTCTGACTTGGTTTTACTTGCCGTCGAGGCGTCGACAAATATCTCTCAGGCATGCTGGTTTCCTCACGATGGTTTTCTTCACCGAAGCAAGTGATAATTATACAAAACGCACATGAATCCGAAAAATCAGAAGTGCATGACTTGGGTTCGAACACGATTTTTTTCAATTTTATAAGGGACCAACTTTGAGATATACGCTTTTCACTAAAACAGAATCATGCAAATCGGACCTCTCTGGAAAAAGTTATGCGTCATCATCATCATCATCCACAGCCTGAATTCAGCCACTGCTGGGTATAGGCCTCTTCTGTTTGTGCTAAGTTCCACGCTCTTTCCGTTCCTAGGACGCCACCCGGTCACAGCTTTACTCCACCTACGATCACCGCGCCTTGCTAGGTGTCCTGCCCAACTCCATTACACAGCTGACACGGGCGAATGACAGTATTTATCATTCTTTCATAATAATCTTAACACTGCGATTCAGAAAATGGAGTCAATTTAAACTGCTAAAATATATGCTTGGAAAGCGATCGACTTGCTTTCCATGCATACAAAAGCTCCACGTCTACAGATTTACTAAATGATAGATTTATATTAATAAATATCTAGATAAGTTTTGATTGAAATAAATAATTCCCTAACCGTCGTTTATATGGTTAAAAAAACTATAAGTATGTATAAACTATGTAGTAATGATTTCGAAACCTTAAAGCTTTAAAAAAAAAACAAAATACTTAGTTACAAAAAGCGAAAACTGGATGGGGATCGAACATGCGAACCTAAGTTATTATCTTACAGCATTAAACAAATCAAAATTAATACAAAAAGTGAGTCTTGACTGAGGCTCGAACTTGCGAAACACTGTTCACAGGGCGGTCGCTGTCGCCGGCGGGCTATTTGTTCTATTGCAACGTATGTTATGGCAGTTGTCAGTTGTCAAACAGTTAAATAATATTGACGAAATGCAATATTGCTCACCCCGTAAGTTATTAGCGTAATAATATATAGCCTATGTCCTTCCCCAGGTTGAAATATATCTCCTTGCCAAATTTTATTACGATCCGATCAGCCGTTTAGTCGTGAAAAGGTAGCAAACAAACAAACAGAGTTACTTTCGCATTTATAATATTAGTATGGATATTTAAGTAAGTTTAATACCCCGCTCCTTTATAAAAATAGCGTGATTATTATGTTCCTAGAGTAAAATTTTTATTAAGGCGAAATGGTATCGTGGTCATGTAGATTTCAAGGGGGTGAAGCATACGCGGCCGGGTAACAGGCGCGCGGGGCCTCCCGCTCTGCCGCACTCCGCTGGCCAGTAGTAGCGAATTTCTAGTTTGTAATAATTGTGTAGTATCTATCTATATATCACACCGACTGTACTATTTTTGCAATAAATACATTGCTCCTTAACCACTACCTAAGTTTGTCGCTAAGTGACAGAACAAGTAATGTAAAAATCATAAAACGATATATCATTGAACGGATGAATCGCGTAGTACGGCCGCTGCTTCTTGCGACGAGTTGGTGATGTCCTTGTGCAGATCCACTACCGTAGGCTATCGACAATGTCGATTGACGAATTAAATATTGCTATTTTAATTTTATTTTTCAATTTGTCAACCGTTTTAGCCCGGTTGGAAGATCGATGTCAAATAATGTTTTTAATGTTTTTGATTATTTGAAATGCGTAATCAACTTTCGTAAAGTAAGTTATTTAAATTTCAGTTTAAATCTGTGGAGTGTTTTGGCTTTGAATTATCGTATAATATGCCTTATCCTCGTGCTACTAATTACTGTTTCAATAGGCTATGACAGCCTAAACCAACGTAATCGGATATTTTATTGTTTTTTATTAATTAATTTATTATATAATTAATTTACTTAATAATATATATTTTTAGCTACATATTGTTTATTTTTATTATTATATTATATTCTGGACATAATTTTTTATTTAATTATTCTCAGGACCTCATACTTTTTGTACACCATTATATGGAAGATTCGATAACTTTCCTATTTAGTCAATCACTAGCGTACCTATGCTTTTGCACAGCACAACGATAGCGTCAGTTGTTTTAGTGTGGGTAAGCTGTACGGTGCATGGTAAATACACGCTGTGTTTGAAGGCATAAGGTTTATAATTGATTGTGTAGTACGTTCAGTTTTAAGAATGCGGGTTACAATATTCTCCTAAGTAGTCGACGACAGCGGGCGCAAAAAAGTTGAACACTACTGCTCTTGTATTATATAGTGTATTATCTATGACTACTGCTCTCTAAGACGCGCTGCGGACGACTGACGGGGCACGGGAGCGGTGGTATAACCGGCCCGCACGCTAACTTATTGCACGCTTTTTATAAATATTTTTTTGTAAAATTCTATATGCTCTGTTAAATAAAAAAAAAAACCATAATCCCCTAATGTATTTAATAGTGAACGTGTAGACGAAATTTTATTAAAAATCGTCTAACTATAATCGAATAAAACTGGTTTTTCTCTTCATGGACGGAATAAAAATGCAAATTTTAGGGAAACTTTGCGATTTTTTTGTATCGAGCCAAATTATGTCAATCGTGTTTTGGCTCTCATAATTCACTAAAGAATATCTTTAATTTTTATAATCATGATAAAATAAAGCAAATTTGTATTTTTTGAGGCCAAAAATTGATATTGCGAGCAGCCGAAATGCGTCAAAACTTCTTTTTTGGAACGCATTTCGCCTTAACATGTTATTTTGTGCATTAAATTATTTTGTCCATTCAATTACGAACAAAAACCTTTTAAAACCAATATTGCTTACCTCCCATAACATAAGGCGTGATAATATGTAGCCTAAAGCCTTCCTTGGTTTACCAAGAACATTTTTGCCGAATTTCAATTCAATCTATGCAGTAGTTTTGGCGTGAAGCCGTACCATACACACAGACAAACAGACAAAAATTCTAAAAAGTGACTTTTTGTCATCAGTTACGTTTTTCTAACAAAATCCACTTATATTTTCTCGAAAATTCTCAATGTACAGTTTTTCTTTCGTTACTGTTTTATTATATGTATAGATTTTCTTCTAAAACCTGGCCGCCCAGTAATAGTGACGTCTCGTTTTCTCCCATAGAAATAGACAGTGTGCGCGATTTTAGTGTTGACAGCGCCTTAAAGGACCAGAAGACCAAAATGCATCATTGCCTTTAGAACTTATCTAGATAACTAAACAATTATTACTGAAGGTTGGCCATCAACTATTTCTCCTTGCCCTTTGCGAGGATATTGGTGTTATACAGGGTGTAAAAGACCTCATCACGAAGCTGCCAACCAAGCATTCTGTGTCAAACTAAGTAACTTTACGCAAAAATTTATTGCTGGGAAACGACTTTTTTTTTTGGAGTGAAAAATCATGTTTTGTGGTAGAACTCGATGTAACGCACTCAAAACATTGTGCTGATAGATGGATTGAATAGTACGGGGTCGTGGAGGTGTTTAAAGATCTTACATTAAAAACTTGTATTAAAAAAAAAAAAAAACTTGTCAAAAAGTTGGAACTTTGACCCCCAATATCTCCGTAACTAGAAGGTTCCCAGGTATGGTGTAGAACAAAAAAAATATCGCAATGACGAGTAGAATAAGTGCCTTTCGGCTTCGTTAAGAGGTGCTTTACACCCTTTAGTTAGCTATCCATCTACGTGGAGGATATTCAATTAATTTAGCTGTCTAAAGGGCACATCAAAACTGACTCCTATTAATGTATCATCAAATCTATATGAATAAGGATGACCAATACTTAACCAATTTGGAATTTTAAGAATCGCAAGCTCATTATTGCTCATTCAGCATTAATGACGTAGCTCTATTCGAAAGTGTCATTAGTAATAAAACCAGACATTAGATCATCAATGATGACCACTTCCTCCATATGATGTATCCACATTCTAGCAATAAAATTATAATTCTCGATCCACTTCTTCAAAAAACGAGAAATACGTATCAGTATTAGTTACGATGACTAGTCAAGTGATACTCAAATATTTTTTTCTGTACTACACAATACACATAAATAAATAATACGCACGGAATCTCCGTATGGTTAGGCAGAAGTGTTATTTCGCCAGGTATGTTAACGTCTCATGTATTAATATGGGACGAGCCTATTACCATCAACCGGGCACAAATCCCGACTCCGTGGCTGCTACTGACAAATTCCTGATGGAAAACCCAAAAACTCTTTGCCCGACCTGGAAATTTAATCCAGCACCACATGTCAGCAGCCGCGCTTGGGAATTGCGGCTTGTAGTTGTCAGTATTAAGAGCAGCGGTGGCCCAGTGGCAGCGGGCCCGACTTACGAACAGTAAGTCGTGGGTTCGAACCCAGGCAGGCGCATTACTTTGTGTAATTAATTTCATCACCACTGCTCTCAACACGGTGAAGGAAAACATCGTGAGGAAACCGGCATGTCCTAGAACCAAAAATTCGAAGACTGTGACATCTACCAATCCGCACTGGGCCCGCGTGGCGGATTATAGCCCATTCCCACTCGAGAGGAGGCCTGTGTCCCAGCAGTGGGAACATTAATAGGCTGGTGATGATGATGAGTGTCGGTATTGCATAGAATGATGCTAGAGCTAACAACAGCATCCTGTGCAATACATGACATACCAATCACTGTATTACCCTGTACAATTTGACACGATATGCCAATCATGCAAATATTCTCGACAAAGACAAAACCTCAGTAGGCCAAGGTTTGAGTACCGCTGGGTAAGCAAAAATCGTAAAATACCAACATTTTAATAAATCCAACATACTAACCGGTTTCCAAACGCTTTAACCTAATGGTAAAATATTCAAAATGTCTGCCAATGCTGATGTTATAAAATGACTCAGAAATCAGACGGACGCCGGACGTGTCAATTTTCGATTTTCTTTGTTTTTCGATCAGTTTGGTACTTATTATTTTGTTGTGTACTTATTTAATTGTGTACTTACCTATAACAGAAAAATATAATACAAATAATTATTCATAAATACTGTTCAGTTGACAGAATGATTAATTTAATACGTATTTTTTTCCTGATTCTGGTTAAAATCAGTCCGTATTAGGTTTGTCAAACTTAATTTGACAAAATTTGAAATTAATTTTTACTCCAATAGCCAACAAATATTGATAATTGTTTTCCTGCTACTATCAGAAAACCACAATGTACGTCAACAACCATAAACCACCAAATATTAAATACAAACAACCAAACGGGGTTTGCGGAAAAAAACATCACAATTTGATTTTGAGAAATTAACGTCAAACTTAAACCTAACTATAAAAATATATCATGTAAATAATTTTGAAAAATGTCATATTTCGTCATACCTAAATACACGTATTTTAAAAATATTGTTAATTCTAATCATTTAGGTAATTAAATTAGACGGACGTGCACCTACCCACAGAATAAGCAATGTTGAGGGCGTTTTCAGTGTGTTATGATTAAGTTTTGATACTGGTATCATCTTCATCATCAGTCTATTAATGTTCCCACTGCTGGGACTCAGGCCTCCTCTCTGTGAGAGGGAAATGGGCTGTAATCCACCACGCGGGCCCAGTGCGGATTTGTAGATGTCACATGTCTTCGAATTTTTTGGTTCTATTAGGACATGCCGGTTTCCTCACGATGTTTTCCTTCACCGTTTTGAGAGCAGCGGTGATGAAATAAATTACACAAAGTAATGCGCCTGCCTGGGTTCGAACCCACGACTTACTGTTGGTAAGGTGGGGCCGCCACAACTGGGCCACCGCTGCTCGCGGTACAGGTATGTTTATAAAGTATTCTATTTACAACAATCATTCTCGTTGGTCCCGGCTGTCATTTGTAAATCGTTGCCAGTCGTTGCAGGTAGTCAGTAGCCCGAAAGTCTGACAACCAGTCTTACCAAGGGGTATTTTATTACCCAGTACTAAGTAGGTTGTATAGGTCAGACAGGCAGTCGCTCCATGTAAAATACTAATATGATTTCATCTGGTTAGACTGGAAGCCGACCCCAACATAGTTTGGAAAAGGCTAGGCCGATGATAAATCTTTCCCGTTGGTCTCGTGATCGCAGGCACTACCTGGCAGCTGAGCATATATTGGGTTTGATTTCCAGGCTGAGCTTAATATTATTTGAAATTTTAACCGGCAATCGACCGGGCCACTCCGTGGCTGGCCTGCTGAAAAATTCCTGATGGAAAAACAAAATAACAATTTGCTTGACCCAGAAATCGAACCCAGGATTTTATGCTCAGCAGTCGCGAATGCTAAACTAACGAGTCACAAATATTACTAGTAGCTAATTGCCAGGTGTAAATATCGCTTAGAAACTATTTACCTTTACGTAAACGTTACCTAATAGGTTTCCGCTGTTCATAAAGTGTCAACGTCTTGAAGTAATTTCACTTCTATTGAAATACAACTAACAGTGAATGCTAGACTTCACACTGATTTTATTTCATTTTGTCATTTTTACGCAATACAGCGGTTAATTTAAGTGCATTTTGTAGTCTACATTCTAAATTTTGCAAAAATATGCATGACATTTCATTAATTGCATGATTGTGTTGAAAGAGTTTAAACAATTACAATATTGTAGAATTACAAAGAATAACCAATCATGATTAAAAGCTAGGATTTTTCCAAAAAAAAAACATGGAATTATAATAATCTCATTGGAATAACACAGATCAGTCTATCTATCATCTAGATGAGATATACTTAATATGCACCGTAAAGACAAAAAAATATTTCGCATTATGTTCGGATGCCGGCCGTTGGTCCCGGCTGTCATTTGCAGATCTTTGACAGTCGTTACAGGTAGTCAGTGGCCCAAAAAGTCTGACAACCAGCCTTACCAAGGGATATCGTATAACCCAGTACTAACAGGGTTGTGAAGGTCAAATAGGAAGTCGCTCCAAGTAAAATACTGGTATTCAGCTGCATCCGTTTAGATTGGAAGCCGACCCCAACATAGTTGGGAAAGGGCTAGGCAGAATATGATGACGATGATGTTCCGATGCACAAAAAATCAGCTTTTACACCTATCTAGCTGTCATTTTTACTTCTTATCAATCTTCTTTTATTTTAGGTACACTAACTTTTGGCCACGACTTCGCTCGCGTGATAGTCGGAAATTACCTATCTCGAAAGATATTCCGTAACCATAAGTGACATTTTAAGTTTAGATTCCTATCAGTGAAAGAATTCCCGGAATCAGATCAATAGCTTCAAAGTTTACCCTACATCTAATCTAAACTACAAACTTTACATCTTTATAATATTAAAGATCAGCCACATTTTCGTAAAGTCATCAATTACTTTAATAGGTCTTTCAACAAATTGACAATACTACTTAGCTAATTCGTTGCGACTATTGAATAATTGAAATTACTCTTAACTTTCGCCGTTTACCGAATGGCCGACATAGTTGGAAGTATTTAGTACTAACTGGTTAATTATAAACTAATTCGGAAGTCAATTTATGGCAATAAAAATGTAAAATGGTCCATTTCCGACTGTTTAGCCTTTGCTTAATTTTTTTTGCAAGCTGGCTTTCAACACAATTAAATGCATCTTGCATTTTAATGAATATGCATTAGATGCATATTATTATGTGTCAAATTACTGGATCAGCAACATTTTCCAAGGTTGCAGACTTGTTGGTATTTTAAAGCAAAGTGAGAAACTAAGCACTCATTACAGCATCCCACCGAAAACGGCACGTTGTGGCTTGCTTCAACCATCATTACATAATCCTTCTTGGGGCCTTCTACCATGTCGGGCAGGGTAGTGGGGCCAACGAAACGAGGGTTTTGATTTTTCCCGTTTACCCCACCAGTGGGGCAGCGGGTATACACCCTATGGGTAGGTATAGGTGCATTCCTGGTCCGAACGACTCTCGTCCAGGTATTTTGGATATGTCCATATTCTTGAAACAAAAAAAAAAACAATTTTTCTGCAAATTTTCAACCAAACATAAAATTTTGTCTGTTTTTCTCATAATCTATGAAAATTCAGGAAAGTTAAAATTGTATAATTGACACCCTACGTCAGTTTCAGTGTATAAGCCATTTCATTAACTGTCGATCAGTTAGTATACTATATTAATTTATCTAGCTTTACTTACTTTGCAATCCTGTGTGACATCTAAATCAACAGCATGATTGCTCGTTTCAAAACAATTGAATTCTCACACCATTCCCAGATCGAATGAAATCAATGACTAAAGAAATTAAAAGTGACATAGTTACGCACTGTATGCCTTTCTCTATTGATTTAGGTATTAGTATTGCAACCACTTTGGTTTGTTGTCGAAAGCTATGGCGTGTCTAGATTGTGGCCTTGTCAGACCGTGTTATATTTTATTATTGATTCTTATTTTAGCAACCCTGATTTTGATTAGTAACAACACGCTATCAGATGGTTTACTATCGACTCGTCGGTTTCTTTTAGGCAAGAGTGCTCTACTCTAGGCCGCATCATCGCTCCACATCGAGCGGGTCTATTTAATTAACAAAAAAGAGATAAGTCTCTATTTGTAGTCAAATATTTTGGACATGAGGTGACCCAGAAGAAAAAACTACTAATTACTTTCGCATAAATATTGGTATATATTTTATGCGAAAGTAATTAGTAGTTTTTTGGTTGAATTGAAAAAAAATGCTATTTGGACAACCCAATACCTATAAATTTAAGCAAATAAGGATCTTAAAGCTTCATGATCTCCGGTGACACTGTCTACACTAAACAATAAACTAAAACCTCCTTTCTATTTACATATTTGTGCAATACATATAGACTGAATGCCTCAACATTCATGTCCGATCACCATTCATAGATGTATAAGAGCTGTTCTCGTCAAGGTCAACGAGATTCTCGCGAGCGCATGGGGGAATATTGATAGGAAATCATTATGCATTTAGCTTTGATTGGAGGAAGTCTGGCTATAACTATAGTGTATTTATTTAGAGATGGAGTAGTACTTAGTAGACAGTTTTAAATAAATAAATATTGCTGGAAATTACACACAGCGCCATCTAGTGCCACACTAAGCAACGAGGCTTGTGTCGTGGACACCAGATAGTTGATATACTACATAGATACTTTTTTGTTTGTAAATACATACTTTTTAAACATTTATACATCCATGACTCAGAAACAAATGTCCATGCTCATCACACAAACATTTGCTCCGACCGGGATTCGAACCCAGGACCCTAAGAACGTAAGGCAACCTCACTACCGCTACGCCATTTGGGTCGAAATCTAAGGTTATAAAAGGGCAGGTGGCGGTCTGTGGGGTCTGCCAATCCCTGCTGCTGAAAAAGGCTTGAGTTTATGTGTAAAACTCACAACATAATGTCCCCATTATTCATGGGAAATGTCGAAATGTAGGTACTTTATGGCCCCCCGCCATTTATCGAACAAAAAAAACTGCCGATAGAAGTGAAAACAAAAAGTACACAGGCCCCGCCCCAGTCGTAGCACTGGTTATGCCCCGGGCATGCCTATGTGGTGCTACGCCGTAGCGGATCGCCTACGAGTGCTACGAAGCGTGACCGCACGTTACGTCAAGTGACGATGAGTTCAATGTTTTTCCTTCACCCAAAAAGTGCTCAACGCGCCTAAAGAAGTTTTCACTTCAAAAAATTATCGCAATGATAGAACAAGAACCACCTACCTTTCGGCTTCGTTAAGAGTCTTTTACACCCTTAATTATAGACTGATTATATTGTATAACGCTATACTTACTTACATACTTCAACATGGTCAAGCCTTAACAAGGCTAATTGTTTCAAAGACCAGACCATTGTTTGAACACTTTCTTTTTCTTCCTTTGCCTATTATGAAACGAACAATCGCCTCGTGACGTCCTAAATTGAAGCGTAAACTTTAGTTGCACAACTTTAAAGAAATGGCTACCTGTGAGTAATTCTTGTACAAAAACGGCACATTACCAATAGAATAGAAAGTGGGGAAGATATTGTCAAAAATAAAAGACTGTTTAGAGGAAAATTTAACAAAGATGAAATACAGCATGAAAATGAGGCAACTGTTGTTGATTTGGTAGCGACAGTTGACAGTTTGACACCAAGTAAATTAAATGGATAACTTGGTATAGATTTTTTAGTTCACGCAATAATTTTGGAAATTATTTCATTGAATTGAACATGCACATCAATACATGTAGCTATTATGCTCTATTAGAACAGGATGTGTGATATAATTCTGAACACAAAAACTGGCAGACTATTGCATTGCTAGTACCTATATTATGTTACTCAATATTGTATTCTAGTGCCAAAAGTGTCGATAAACGACCTGATTAAAGTCAACAGTAGCACAAGAATTTATATTCGAAAACTTGAGTTGGAAGTCTACCAGCCTCCGCTCAGTGTGCAGCTTTACGTACATTTATCTTTGCCGAGCCATCAAACATCGTGAGCCGATGAAAACGTGAGGAAATCTATTCATTGTCATGCATAATAAAATCTAACATACCTTTGTAATGTCCTGAGAATTTAAGATAGCTGCGATTACCGAAGAGGTGGACACGGGCAGTGTACTGTTCCTATAAGCCAGTGAAGAAAGAAAATGATGTAATAATGATGGTTTCTCAAGAATTGGCAACCCTTTTCCCACTCATGGTTGCTACAAGTTAAAGTTAACGACTAGTGTTATAGCATGTATTGTCATGTCATTGCATCAACAGCTTATAATGTGAGCCTCTGTTAAAAAGAAGAGGTGAACCGTAATCCTTTACGTGGACCCGACACGGGTTGGTAGATGTCACATGTCTTCGACTTTTTAGGTCTAAGATAATTCAGTCAGGCCTAGAAGTGGGGCAATATAGGTGAAACAAGATAGTTCATTCATTTATTCATGTCATGTGATTGAACATTCATTAGAATCTTCTTCCTCTTGTTCATGAGAGTCATCATCATCATCTTCGTGCCCTTATTGCATTTTAATTGGAGTCGGCGCAACACGTTACTGTGGTAACTTGTACAAATTCGTCATATAACCAGTTGCAGCCAGTTATGTGTGTATCTTTGACAACTAGCTGCCCGTATCAAAGAGTTCCATTACCAATTATCATTTATGGGCTTATTTTCTATTGATGATATGTTGAGGAAGAGACGGCTTCTTGATCCATCTACCACGATTTGAATTGCATCCGGTTTAATCAGCCCCGTTATGGCCGATACCATCTTGCTAACAGGATATTATTATTACGATGTCGGTATAAGCTATAATGTTTACGAAACGGTGAAGGAAAACATTGAAAGGAAACCGACATGTCCTAGAAAATTTTAAAACAAATGACATGACACCAACCTGCACTGGGGCCGAGTGGTGAATGATGACCTTATCTACGCCTTTCCTCACATAGAGTAGCTTTATGTCCGAGCAGTGGGATTATGCGTGGAGTAGAACCCTCACTTGAATGATTACCAAGAGACGGAAGAATAAGTGTTGGCCAACCAACAGTCAGATGGGTGGATCACATTAGTAAGGAAGTTCACGTTACTCGCGAAGAATGCTCAAAAGGCGGGTATATGCCATTACTGATAAGTAGTTCAAATGGCCATATATTACGAAGTACCCAAGAAAAGTGGAGCAAGACTGTCACTGACCGGTATCCTAGAAAAGGTAAACGGAAAAGAGGAAGGCATGGGAGGAGATGGGAGGATGAGCTAAAACTCACAGCCGGTCCCAACTGGAGAAGGGTTGCTAGAGATATAGGAAGCAGTGGATGACGTTAGAGGCTTAGAGGAGGCCTATGCTAGGAGGCACATTGAATTGAGAGACATTCTATAAGTACCACAATAATGAATGGTTCAGAATTAAAGGCTCATTTATTGATTGAGTTGAAATAAAGCTGCGTTGATATTGAAAAAAAAAATCACAATTAAATTCAACACTTATTGCTTAAAAAAAGCCATTTATCCACATTGTTAACAGCCACTTGTCTATGTTAAAACAAATAATGTTTTAATTCGAATTCTCACGATGTTCACAAGCAGGTCACCTGGTTCTCATCATTGTAATGGTGTAGTTTGTTGGATATGTTGATCGATAATGTTATATGGTTGAACATGGTATGTTTGGCTTTGTTTTCATAATACTGTGTGATGTCCTTATCATGGAAGATTATTGAGGTAGTCTGGGAAGTAAACATGTCTTTGTCAGAGCCTATAGCGTAACCAGTGATGATGCTAGTCAATTTAATTTTTACCCGACTTGTAAAAATGGCGGAGGTTACACCAGCATTTTTTTATGGATGGTCATCGATTTCTCCGTAATTACTGATCCAATTTGTGTGATTCTTTTTCATTTAGCAAAGGAAGCTCGCGCGGTGGACCCATATTCATTTGATTATTATTGCTTCAGTACTTTATGAGTTAAGTATCCTCGGATCTAAAATATGCATTTTGTTATTCCTCTACGTGGATGATGTCCTAATAAAATTCATACTTGACAAGAATTTGTGTGAGATACCACAACTAAAAAAAATAATAATTTAAAGAAAAACAAAAAACCCGACTGCGTAAAAACTAATTTAAAAAAATACGTGAAAGAATTAACTTAAATAAAAACTAAAAAGAAAGAAACAAGCCCAGTAGTTTAGAATTCTGTTAAGTAATACTAAATAACTACACAATTGAAATAGTTTTATAATCGATACACACATAAAACAAATCATAAATTCTAATGCAGAACAGAACGAATCACAGTCGGGGCCCCTTGGGAAGATTTGATTGGTAAAATTTAAATGGGCCCCGACTGTGAGTCGTTCTGTTCTGCATTAGAATTTATGATTTGTTTTATGTGTGTATCGATTATAAAACTATTTCAATTGTGTAGTTATTTAGTATTACTTAACAGAATTCTAAACTACTGGGCTTGTTTCTTTCTTTTTAGTTTTTATTTAAGTTAATTCTTTCACGTATTTTTTTAAATTAGTTGTTACGCAGTCGGGTTTTTTGTTTTTCTTTAAATTATTATTTTTTATTTTATACTTTTTAGTTACGATTCATTGACTTCGTTATAAGATGGTAAATTTCGCAATCTAGTCATTTAATTGAGGGAGTTAATATCGTGGGGATTATTAAGTAACTTGCGGTGGTCTAAACTACCTACTGATGATTAGTCCCTCTAGAGACCTAACTCGGCTCATAGCTACATATGCTTGACCTTTAGCAAAAATGCGTGAACTTAAGTCAACCACAGCTCGCTCCAAAGTAGTTCCTTGGAGCTTGTGTACAGTTACACCCCAGCACAATATCAATGGCAACATTCTTCGCTCTATTTTACCCTGTCCGCGAAGTGCATCGAATTCTGTCGTCGATGGTTCGATTCTGACTCCTACTCCAGGAACATTGTTTTTAATTGCTTTGTTGTCAAATTCTATATAAACAGCCTGTGGCAATTCTCCGGGTTCCAATTGGTCCCTCCGAAGAGCTGGCCACTCAATTGTCCTTATAACACCCATTGCTCCGTTAACAAGACCATGGGTAACATTCAAATTTCTTCGTAACATAACTCGTGATCCTAAACAGAATTAGCGAGAATGATTGCTTTGTTAAACAACTTTAAATCGTTATATATCCTAAACTATTATTTAAAATGAAAAATGATAAAAGGAACCTAAAGATGATTTTAAAATACCTATTCAACGATACCCCACTTGACATAGTTCATCAACTTTTATTTTTTTCATTTTGACAATATGGCGTCTGGTTGTCGCTGTGGTGAATTTTGATTACTGTTATGTCTTTAGTGACACGCGCAAGGTTAATACGAATCGATTGACGTAAGAATTATCAAAATCGGCCTACGCATTTGGTCTCTAGAACGCCACATAGAAACAAACATACATACATACATACATACATAGACTGATAAACACATTACCCTCCTTTGCGTCGCGCAGTCGGGTAAAAAGGGTTACTTAGTTCCGCAGACTGTTGTTATCCTCTTAGTATTTTACTCCTGGTCATACTCTTTGTTGAGTTAAGATAATTTTGCGTAAAGCGTGGGCCAAACTGTTGTAAACACACACACCTCCATATCGATCTCCACCGGCGGTTAACAACAGCACGCACTGTTGACGCACTGTTTTGTAAACCGCCGGTGGAGACCGATTTGGAGGTGTGTGGAGCGCTTGTTTACAACAGTCTGGCCCACGCTTTATCCTCTATAATATGCATTTTTTCTTCTTCTATGTAGATGATGTGCTAATGAAATTGATACTTGATAAGAATTTGTGTGAGATACCACAACTAAAAAGGGTGACTTGTTTCGCAGACTGTTGTTATGCTCTTAGTATTTTACTCCTGGTCATACTCTTTGTTGAGATATGATAATTTTGCGTAAAGCGTGGGCCAGACTGTTGTAAACAAGCCCTCCACACACCTCCACATCGGTCTCCACCGGCGGTTTACATCAGTGCGTCAACAGTGCGTGCTGTTGTAAACCACCGGTGGAGACCGAGGGCTTGTTTACAACAGTCTGGCCCATGCTTTACTCAACATTTCTAGCACAGCTGATTTTCAATAATCTTTGACACAGGAATTCTTAAGTGTGCAATAGAAAATTATTGCTGCATTGAACCAGGAAATTTCTGTTGACAGCAACACGACCGAATTCTGTATCACAAACCTGTACATGTTTCATCACTTTACAGGTTTTCCTGTGTCATGGACTGTTAGGTCCAGACAGGATATTCAAAGTGACTAAGAAAGGTTGTACCGGTTTTTTTTAGAGCCAGATTTGGTTCTGAGTAATAATAACTCTTTGTTCAAATTCTTCGTCATCGGAGTTTTTTTAGTTGCTGACATTTTTAATGATTATTTATCAATATGACTTTATGACCCCACTTTGTTTTCCTAGTTTATATGGTGTCGACGGAACAAGTCTTCCAAAGGTCCTTACCATTATTTCTTCTTCCTTCTCTATGTTTTCTACCGTCCACTTGTCCAGCCATTGTTTCTATGGTAAGCAATAATATTGAACATGTTCACGCTGGTTTATATCGATAATATTTTGGATAGTTTTTTGTACTCGATGCGATATTGATGTCGAGCAGCCCGCGTAGTATGGCGACGTAGAAACGGGGAAAGACTCGACAAATCTTTTGTTCAACTGTCATTTTGTCGATATTAAATAGACAAAATGACAGATGAACAAAAGATTTGTCGAGTCTTTCCCCGTTTCTACGTCGCCATGCTACGCGGGCTGGAAATAATGGGTAAAACAAGACATACAAAATTATCGTTATTTGAACGTCGATAGTTTTCTTTTCTACGTAACATCACGCCTGTGATCCCCGAAGGGTTAGGCAGAGGTGTAACCTAATTAGTACACACACATTTTGCCAGTTATGTTTTAGGTCCCATGTAATAGGGGGTGAGCCTATTGCCATTAACCGGGCACAAATCCAGACTCCATAGCTGCTACTGAGAAATTCCTGATGGAAGAACCCAATAACACTTTGTCCGACCCGGGAATCGAACACAGGACCTCATGCTCAGTAGTCGCGCTTGGGACCACTCGACCAATGAGATAGTTTTCTTTCCTATTCTAGTTTAAATACCTATACAGTACCTACAAGATCGATGCGGAAGCTCATATCACATATTTACAGTAAATACTTACGACCTCTCATTTCCTACTACTAGAGTGGCTACTGTAGGAGCTAGTAATGTTAGCACGTTTCCTACTGGTAACACTTATTGCGCAAGTGTACATACCGCACTAGATGAGGTTTTTGTGTCCGACGGAGGAATGATGTTTGAGCTACTTTTACTTGAGTTGGGACGAAAAATAAGTCAATAAAGACTTTGAAGTTTGTACTTTGATACTGTGGCATATATTTTGTAATGGTAAAATTTGGTCTTCATTTGAATGGGCAGTCAGAACTATTAGAATTTGAACGGCAGGCTTTATTTTTTACTATTCCAATGTAAATGTCAATGAAAGCCTAGGTTAGTATGGACACTATTACGAAGTATTATAATTATCTGTGACACTAAGCAGACACTACTTGGTTCAGTTAGTCGATAATAGGTAAGTAATACTTAGTTTAATTAGGGTCTTCACCACCGAAATTTCTGACAGTCATCGTTATTACCAGCCCATACAGGTCCATCGCCACAATAATTGATTTATAAATCGCGAGGATGATGCCATTAGCCATGCTTGCCAGACGCATTCAGATAAAAAGATGTTGAGGAGTTTGTTGCATCAATTCGACTCCTCAACTAAAACTCAAAGAAGTGGAGAAGTGTGGGCGTTTGACGGTACCTACTGTCCTATGTAATGTTTGACGTTCAAAAAGTATTGAATAAACGACTTTGGGTCATCATCAGCATTTCAGCCGAAAGACGTCCACTGCTGGAATTAGGCCTACCCCAAGTGTCGCCACATTGACCGGTCCCGTGCGACTCGCATCAGCGGATTCCCGCAATCTTTAACAGGTCAACGGTCCACCAAGTGGAAGGCCTTCCAACGCCTTCCAGTTCGCGGTCGCCACTCCAGTACTTTTTGGCCCCATCGGCCATCCGTTCTGCGAGCAATGTGTCAACGCAACGACTTTGGGTGTTGAATGATAAATCATCACTATCAGCGCTTCCCTTCCCAATAGCCCTAGATGCTAATTTAATCTACTTGTACATTATTTAATAACGAGCCTACACTGTAATAATTTAATATCATAACACTCTGTAATGCTAATAAAGCACGTCTAGACGCTTTTACGATTCATAATTATTATTTCTATTTAAAGTAATGTAATCATTACTTGTTATTGTAAGATTCGTCACGTTTTATTGTGAAACAAAGCCTTACCTGCCATGTATTACATCGAACATCATAATAATAACTCTGACTGCCTCGTTGGTCTAGTGCAGTGGTTCTTAACCTTTTCAATGTCCCCTGTGAACAAGTATGGGAATTGAGTTTACCGCTAGCTAATTTAAAATAATTAAAACCACACAAATTTGAACGAAAATATGTTTATTATGTAAGAAATTGCCCGTTTAGGTAACTAGTAAAGTAATATATAAATCTCGGAGTTTACTAGTGTGAAGGTTGAAATTGCTTTGCATTCGCAAGTTTGACAATATTAGGTTCGGTTTTACTCAACGCGCATCTCATGTCATGCTCAACATTCAGACGGTTTCTGTTTTTGTTTTTAATGTAACAAGAGTTGAGAAGCGGTGCGCATGAGAGCGCCGTGCTACCGTTTACCGTACTATTATTTTGTTTATTGCTACTTTAATACTATTTCGTGCCATCCCGTGTTACCCCTTTAGAATCTCCGTTTTACCCCTGCGGGGGTAATTACCCCCAGGTTAGGAACCACTGGTCTAGTGGTTTCAAACGCGACTGCTGAGCATGGGTTCCTTGGTTCGATTCCCGGGTCGAGCAAAGTGTTATTGGGTTTTTTCATCAGGAATTTCTCAGTAGAAGCCAAGGAGTCTATAGGCGGTGGCAATAGGCTGGCCCATTATTAGATGGGACTTAAAAACAACTGGCAAAATGTGGGTGTACTTTAAGGTCCACCTCTGCGTAACCCTTCGAGGATGACAAGCGTGATGATGTAAGGGCATACAATTAACGAACCACCAGATTTAGCAAAATGTAAGCGCAAAAAAATCCCTTTTTATTGCCAAAATTGATAAATGATCACCAAAATGAATCCCCATTTTATCGTGAAATTAGAACCAAAAATGTTTTTTTTTTTAATGACCAACAGAAATTGAACTGTTATGCTCTTGCATCCGAGTCGAGGTAGACCCGGCTCCTACTTCTGAATGGTTTATAAAAAAATATAACTTGGGGTGCCCCAAGTCGGCCTAGGCAAAACTAGTTTGTCCTCAACCACCTCATTAAAATTTGGTGCTCAATTTACTAAATTTGGTGATCAATTGATATTTTAGCTGATAAATGTTAGTGGTCACAAAGTTATTTTTGGTGGTCATTATATTTTACCACATGATGTAATCTTACGATAGGACAAAGCGAACCATACCGTAGCGCCACTTCGCAGCTAAGCGCGGATTGCAAATTGTAACATGCAAAAATTTTTGCAAGTTTTCAAAACATTTTCTGCCCGATCCGATAAAAATACATGTAGCTCAAAAACTACAAGTCCTAGAGCAATTTCAAAAATACTGTTGTCAAGCTGATTAGATAAGGAATCTACTTATCTAGAAATCAAAATGAAATACTTTAATTATATACTCCAAGTCATAATGTATAGCAAAAAATAGTTACAAAGTCAGTCAGTTTTCTCTTAGTTTTTTATCCATTTTAACATTAAAGAAATAAACTAGACTATATTTCCTTTCCAACAAGACCACAATCTCATTTATAGCTCAATAGCATCATATCTAAATATACTTATGAAACTAGATACTCACTGTTTGTTTACATCTGGGAACTAATTTTTGCCAGCCGGTGTTGGATGAAAAAACACACAAACCCACATGTTTTTTGCTGTAGATAGTTGAACAATCTAATCACCTCACTAATTAAGCACTGTTTTTCCCATTTCACACACGTTTTAGTCACTAAATCACGTATTTCTTCACACAACACAATCACTATAGGTACATATAATAACTACTTTTTCACGGGCGAAATATTGCAACTTCGAGATTCCAAAACGAATTTACGTTGACAAAATAATGAAGCACGGTTCACAAGGATAATTTTGATATATAATAGTATCAGCTACCATTAAAAATACCAGAGTTATCACGACATTTGCTGCGCAGGTAAATTTGAGTGTTCACCGTCTGTCAAATGAAAGTTTTTTTCTTTTTTCGGCAAATTGTCTATGGAGTAGTGTTGCGATGTTCGATTTTATTATTGAGGAATTTAGTAACGAATTGAACACAGAGGTATAAGCTCTAGAGGAGACAGTTTTAGACGGTTTTTAATGCAATTTTTTGGGAGGCGGGTGCGCGCCATACAAATGTACCAGATAGCTATCAAGTGTAATGCAGCGATACCGCAAATGACCCAGATAGCTGCGGAGAGGGTAGTATAATTAAAGTAATTTCTTGCTATAACCGGCTGATTTCTGTAGTACAAACGTAACGTATCAATCTATAATAAGCAACTGTGTCATTTTGCTTTATTAACCTCACTGAGACATGTGATCAAAGTTTTATGAAATTTCTCCTGATAGCCTGTCTCTCCATCGTTGATAAAGACTTAAAAATAACCATCTAAAATATCGGTAGTCCTAGAATGTCATTTCGTCGTCTTGAAGGAGTATGCAAGGAAAGACCTGGAGCTAGAACTAGCTAGCTAGGAGCTAGCTAGTTCTAGCTCCAGGTCTTTCTGACATATGACTTCTCCAAAGTTCAACCAAGCTGGTCTTGTGGTTGGTCTGTATCTGCCTTTGATTTTTATATGGAAATGTTACTACCTACTTACTAGGATAAAAAAATATGAATAAAACAAAACATGAATGTGTACCTACACGAGTAGGTAAGTAGGTACTTCATTAAAGAGCATCCTGTTTTTTGGAAACAGAATCATTATTATGCAAATGTTTCTTGTAAAAAAGCTTTATTTTCACGAATGCTGCCAACTAGAACCAAGGAATCTAGAATAAATTTTACAAGTCATGCTTTTAATGAAGTTAGTAACTCGACTAATCCTCCCAGCAACAAGATTTTATGACTTAACAAAATATAATTCAACAAAAACATCCACACTTCAAGCCGCAGAATATTACTAGTATTACTACACTACTGCTACAACAGCCCATAACGTCCACTGCTAGACATAAGCCGCTCCCATGATGGGAGGAATTTGCCGTAATCTCCACGCTTGGCAGGCGGATTGGAGATCGCAGTGATGAAAGATTAACAGAAAACGCTGTTGCCCATTCTCTGGTCTACGGAGGCGCTAGGTGTTCTGCCTCAGACATTAGTCGCCTTATACGACACCCGTGAGTTTAATGGGTTGGCTCTATTCTACTCTGCCGGATACCACACGGCAACAGAACATTAAGGTGTAAGCAGTCCAGCAGAACCGACACCCGTGCATTATTGCGGTTGACCCCGCCACCGTTACACCATCGGACTATTATCTTACAGTTATATCTCCAGTACGACTACGAATGTACGGTATGACTGGATATAGCTCTGAGACACGGAAATGATTCGCTCATTTGTAATTCAGGTTTATTGTTCATCGAAAATTGTGTGGGTTTTTATTGTGATTGAAATTTGAAGTTTTGAAAATTTATATGTTTCAGGTCTGTAGAACTGTCAAACGAGTCTTCTAGTTTTCTTTTGGTCTTTATCAAATTCTAGCTGCTATAATGATTTTAACCAATCAGCAAGATGGTAGCGTAGCCTGGATTGTTCAGGCATCGGAGATTCGGAGCATTGCTACTTCGCCGTTTCGTTTTAACGGCAAATATGTCTTTATTGTAAACAAAAATCAAGTACGAAAGAAAAGAAAATTACCTAATAAAAAACTTGCATTCGATGAGTAATCAAAGGTCACCTTATTGTCTTTAAAATTGTAATAATATTCTGATGTACTATCGTAGTCTTTTCCGCCTTACCAGTTTAATTTTTTTTCGCTTAAATCATGTGGAGGCCCCGAGCCACGCCCCTTTAAAGTTTGGGCCTATTAGGAAAGCGTCAACTTTGACGCGCACAATAACAATAACTCTCGTTTGGCATGCGTCGTCAGTGCGCTCGGCCGATTCGGTATCTTTTCATTCATTATTTTTATACAAAGTCAACGGGGCGGGGCTAGAGAGCGTTTCTATGTTGCGACTGCAAGCAAAACTTAGCTTAGTGGTAGTCAGGCGGGAGTGTCCTCGATAGTACGTTTACCGTTATTTTCAATATCATTTTCCGCAGAAGAGAAATGATTCACCATTTCAGCGATTGTACTAAAAGATCCTCCATCCATGGTACGTTGAGTTTCTAGTTTTGGCGAAACAAATGACTGCCGATTGACCTACGCAACCCTGAGGAAATCTAGATTTATGATATTGCTATTTAGGCTGAATGTTGGGACATTCGCGGAAGAGGCTATGAAAAGGACATAACGACATAATATAGAGATGTAATCTTGAAGATTTGTAATACAAATAAGCTTAAATTATTGTTCTTCACACCTACTTAGAAAGTTCCTTTACTGTGCTTATAGTGTTATGGTTTATATTTACTAAGCGCTGAAATATTATAACCAGCTTTTGGCCGTGACTTCGCTCGCGTAATAGCAGTAATTGCCACACAGGAATGTTATACCCTAGGGCACTCGGGCATAATGTAGCTTTCTATTTATAAAAGAATTTTCAGAATCGGATCAGTAGTTTCGAAGATTATTCCCTTCATACAAATTTAAAAAAAAATTGCCTTTATCGACACTAATATATTTGTATTTTTGTGTCTGTGCATGTTTGTGATGAATAAACTCAAAAACTACTACGCCGATTTCAAAAATTCTTTCACCATTAGAAAGCTACATTCACCCTGAGTAACAGAGGCTATATTTTATCCCCGTACTCCCACGGGAACGGGAACTACGCGGGTGAAACCACGTGACGTCCGCTAGTGTTTAAATAATCCAGAAAAAGTACGCGCTTCGGTAATCTTCGTGTTTCCGAATAAACACGTGTAGGAATGATCACAGGGCGGAAACAGTATGACTTGTCTTTCTGCTGCCCTTTTAGCTAATGTGATGTAACACTGTGTGATTTTAATAACTTTTATTTACATTCACACTACTTTAAAACACTTATAAAAAAAAACTAAACTATAAAAATAATAATAAAATAATAATAATACTTAAACTATCAAACATTGAAATGAATTGTCTGGCAATACAGTTCTATGCGCGCGCGGCGTTCGTACATACTCGGATGTTGTCGGCTAGGCTCGTGGCTAACGGCCGGTTTTAAAGGTGACCTCCAGTCGACCGTCAGTCCAGCGCAATCACTAGCTGTGCGAATACATTGCATTGTCGCTGATTTCCCTCCAAACCATTCTAACGGTTTTACTAAATTTGTATATTTCTTTGATTGCAATAATATGTTCTATTGTTCTACCAAAGTATAATTTACGGTGCTTTGAATAGTATAATCAACAGTGAATTTGTATAACCCCTGATTGGGTAAGTGTTGCATATTTTATTAAATAATTGTAGTACCTAAGTACGTAGAAATCTTAGTCTGTATTTAGTGTAGTTGTAATTAGAATACTGAATATTATCTAGTAAATTCTAGCGAACATCTTGATATTGGTAAATGAAATGTGACTTACTTATTTTATCACGTAATTATTCTTTTGTAGCTTGTTAAAGTACCTACCTACATGTTCGTTATTGTTGAACATTTCATTTTATATGTCTTCATTTAATTTATTTAGTAACGCTTCTGTGCTATTTGTCATTTTTCACATTTTGAATACATATTGGGCGACCCATGCTTAGTATGTGTCGGTCAATTGCTTTTGTTCTGTGTTTTGTATTTTGAATCGTTTAACGGTTATTTTTTATAAATGTATCAGCTGATTTTACTTGTGATCGCAACATCATTGATCATTATTTCATGCTTTGGTTCCACTTCGCTAAATCAACGCTTTCAATTCCGGGACAAGAATCGATGTTGCAGTCACATGTATGAAATCGGACTTTTGCTAAAATGTCCAATTTCCCGGAATTCCAGGGTCCCGATACGAGACTACGCTCGAGCCCTAAATTTACATTCCTCATGCTGTCTACGTCCCCGAAGCCGAGATTTACGTAGTTCTGCCAGACCGTGACGTCATCAACCACTACTACTGCCCGGAACGACCATTACAACTGCCAGGGAAGTGGTTACCTTTTAAACGCTCCGAATCAACTCAGCGAAATTGACGGACCCGCGACCCGGTTCTTTTTCCTAACTTTAGTCTTTTTACCAACCAATATAGCTAATTTTATCTCATTCGTTAGTTTTATTTTCAATCTATATCCAGTATTTAATGTTGACGGCTAGGAACGTCACAATGGCACCCAAACTATTTAATTGAGCTGAGTTTGTTCGGTTTGTTTATTGGCGTGTGGTAGTTATCTTCGGTGTTGGTTTCATGAGTGGAGTTCTCTATCTCTTCTATTCTAATTTTGCTATAGTCAACGGATTTCGTAATTAATTGTTCTGGTTACTGATATTTGTTACTACTGTTTATTTTAAGTGCTTGAGACTAGTTAAAAAAAAAAATATTTTTGTCAATGCAATTCGAGCCTAGTCTTTTAAACAATTGTATCTAGTCGTCTCTTATTATATAAATAAATAAATTAAATAAATTTTACACGATCCGTTGATAACAAAGAGCTGATTATCGCAATTTATAACGCTTTTAAATCAATTGTTTTGTTTGTTATTGCAACACTTACGCAATCCATCTTAATAATTTACCGTAAAATGGCCTACCCTATCAAATATTTGGCTTTACAAAAATTTGAACTAGAATATGAAGTTGCTCTTCGGGGTGGTGACATAGCAGAAGTGTCAGTTGCTGAGCTACGAAGGCAAATCGTTAAGCTATCCCCACTAGCTGCCCCTGATGAAATTGCTGACTCACATTTAGAGCCTAAAGAGGATCTTATTGCTGTTAAGGAATCTCTACTCAAATCAAAAACTATTCTTGAAACTTTAAAATCTAAGGCAGACAAAAATACGTATTCGCGCGCTGAGGCACTTTTAAACCACATCTATTACAGAATCAAAAGAATTCAACCGGCATGTGATGTTGCTAAACTTTACAGTGACTGTAAAGCTGTGTTTGAAGCACAATATAAAGAATTTTTAAGTTATAAACCACAAACACAGACTTCTTCGAGTTCTCATACTGAAACGTCAACTGCTGTGACAACATCCGGTTGTGATACGAGGTTCGTTGCTGATGCTGTAGGTAAACTTAAATATTCTGGAAAAACTTGTGTCCGTTCATTTATTCAGAGAGTTGATGAATTACTTATCTCTAAAGAAATCGATAAGAAAAAACTGCTTTCTTTCGCATACGAGATTTTTATTGAGGACGCGCTTCACTGGTACCGCTGTATCAAAGACAACGTTACGACTTGGGATGAAATTGTCATATTGCTAAAAAAAGATTTTAGTCAGAGCGATTATGATTACAGATTTATGTCAGAAATCAGAATGCGTACACAAGGTGAACATGAAAACATTACCGTGTACTTGTCAATTATGCATGGCATGTTTTCCAGGCTTGACAAACCAATTTCGCAGGAAGAAAAGTTAGAGATTATATTGCATAATATACGTCCATGTTACGCTAGTACGCTTTCAGCTTCTTCTAAGATTTCATGTATTGACGACCTGAAAAATGTATGCCGTAACTACGAAAGCATACAATCACGATTGACACACTTTCACGAACCACCTGGAGTCACTTCAGATACACTAGCGCGAGAGTTTGCTTACACTAAACCGTCAACTCAAACAAATAACCCTGGCTATTCAAATAAAAACAACTACAATACTAACAAAAATTATAGCTATAATACAAACAAAAATCAAAACTCTAATCACTACAATAATAAAAGCTATAATTCAAATCAGTCTAACTACAAACCTAATCCAAATAACAACAAATCAAGCGAACAACATAATCAGGAAGTCGATGTTAATTCCATTAACACTTCGAACAACAAACATACAAGAAAAATTTATTGCCCTAGGTGCAGGAATGATACTCATTCTCTTGGTCAGTGCAGGGAACCTCATTTCTTAATTTGTTTTAAATGCGGAATGAAAGGTGTGCGATACCCTGATTGCAAGAACTGTCATGCTGATAAATCTAACACAAAAAACTAAGTGCTGTGGATTGCAGGGACAGTCGATCTAAAATAGAGCCAAACAACTGCAAATTTAATCAGGATGACTGGAAAGAATGGTTACAATTTATTTCAAAATTCTTTTCATGTTACACTGTGTCTTCAATCCACAATACTAAAGGATTAAGCTCACGTCCCTATGTTAATGTGACTATAGAGAGTAAATCACTGACTGGTTTACTAGATACCGGATCAGGTGCTACTATTTTAGGCAATAACTGTCATAAACGCTTACTCGATCTAGGATACACACTCCAACCCTGTGAGTCTTTACATTTTGTAGCTGCTGGAGGACAGAAGTTACAGAGTATAGGAAAAATACATATAACCATTACATTTCAAGATAAACTACACATCTTGGATGTCTATGTTGTCCCCGAAATCAATTCTTCTTTAATTCTTGGTATGGATTTTTGGAGAATTTTCGAACTTTTTCCTACACGTCTGGATTCCGTCATTATATGCGATGACAATCATAGTAGCTTGTCGAATCTATCTACTAACAATAGTACACTTATACATGGGTATGATTGCCTAACGGAAGATCAGAAGACTACAGCTGATCATATAATAGGTCAATTTCAGGGAATCTCATTCGAAGAACGAGGACTCGGTCGTACCAGTCTAATCGAGCATTCTATTGACACTGGTGATGCTGCCCCCATACGTCAAAGATTTTATAGAATGTCCCCAGAAAAATTAAAAATTTTGACTGAGCAACTAGACGAGATGTTGGAGGAAAAAGTCGTAGAGCCTTGTGAGAGCCCCTGGTCGTCTCCTGTGCTGTTAACTCCTAAAAAGAATGGCCAGCTACGATTTTGTTTAGATAGTCGTAAACTAAACGCTATAACAAAAAAAGATGCATATAGTCTCCCTTATATCTCAGAAATACTCGATAATCTACGTGACGCTAAGTACCTGACTAGTTTAGATTTGTCGAAAAGTTTCTGGCAAATAGGTATTAAAAAAGAAGATCGTCCTAAAACTGCCTTCTACATACCAACTCGTGGTACTTTTCAGTTTAGGAGCATGCCTTTCGGTCTAACTAACGCCCCTGCCACTCAGCAAAGGCTTATGGATGTCTTATTCTATGGTCCAGAGTTCGAGCATAAAGTGTTTGTTTATATTGACGACATAATTATCGTGTCCTCAACCTTCGAACAGCATATATCCTTACTAGTACGTGTTTACGAAAATTTGAGAACTGCTAATCTTACTATCAACTACGAGAAAAGCCAGTTTTTCAGAAAACAACTTAAGTACCTCGGATACGTCGTTGACTCAAATTGATTACACGCTGATCCTGAGAAGGTGGAAGCGATAGTAAATTATAATACCCCCACTAGCCGCAAAGAAGTGCGTAGGTTTCTTGGCACAGCTTCGTGGTACAGAAGGTTCATTCCCAATTTTAGCGACTTGGCATCTCCACTAAATAAACTTACTTCCCAAGGAAAAAATGCTGTTCCATTCCATTGGTCTGCCGAAGCTGACACTGCTTTTAAAAAACTAAAAGAGTGTTTAATAAGTACCCCTATCCTTTCATGCCCTGACTATTCTGAATCGTTTCAAGTACACACTGACGCGAGTGATGTAGGCATAGGTGCTGTTCTCACTCAAAACTTGGACGGTAAGGAGAAGGTTATCGCTTACATGAGTAAGTCACTATCGAAGCAGGAGAGAAACTACAGCGCTACTGAACGCGAGGCTTTGGCTGTTCTTACAGCAATAGAACATTGGCGTTGCTACCTGGAGAATGGTCGGACTTTCGTTGTTTATACAGACCACTCTGCACTGAAATGGTTTTTGAATATCAGTAATCCCACTGGTCGCTTAGCCCGTTGGGGAGTTCGGTGGTCTGCCTATAATTTTGAGATAAAACATCGTCGGGGTGTGGACAATGTCGTACCAGACAGTCTTTCACGTAGCATTCCAGTTTCTGCTATCGGCGACAATCAAACTCCTTCATCAAATCCTTACAGCTCCACTACTGATTCTTGGTATTTAAACATTCTCAATGGCTGTCAAAACTCACCAACTTCTTATGTCGATTATCAGGTCATTAATAACGAACTATATCGTTATAAAAAGAGTTTAAATCCACTTACTAATGAGTTTCAATGGAAAAAAGTAATACCTCTTGAATTCAGGGATGAAATAATCCAAAATAACCATAGCGAACCAACTGCGGGACACTTCGGTGTTTTTAAAACTTATAAGCGTCTATCTCTCAAATATTTCTGGCCGGATATGCATAGAGACGTTACTAACTTCGTAGCTAATTGCGATGTGTGTATTTCCTACAAATACCCTAACCAAACTACACTCGGAACTATGGGTCGACCTAAGAATTGTTGCAGGCCATTCCAAGTGATAAGCATGGACCTAGTTGGACCATTGCCTCCTACAAGAAAGCAAAACACTTTCCTGTTCGTAGTTACCTGCTGTTTTTCAAAATTTTGTCTCTTGTTCCCAATCAAACGTGCTACTACTGAGATCATAGCTAAAATAGTAGAAGATCAGGTTTTTCTAGTCCATGGAGTACCTAGTACTGTTCTCATGGACAACGGCAAACAATTCGTTAGCGCTACTATGAAACAACTGTTTTCTAAATATAAGGTTCCTAACGTCCATTTAACGCCGAAATATACGCCACAAATGAACACCGTAGAGCGTTATAACAAAACTATCATCACTGCAATTTCAACTTTCATTGAAGACGATCATCGTTCCTGGGACGTAAATGTCACTAAGATTCAATTTGCAATTAACTCTTCAGTTAACGAAGTTACAGGCTTTACTCCAGCATTACTTGTCTATGGACGAGAGTTAGTTAGTTGTGGATCGCACTATCTTGACTCTGATCTGCAAAATGATCTAATATTTACACCTAGAGATGAGTACGCGGAAACTTTGGGACACTTGCGTAAAATCTTTGATAAAGTACAATCATCTTTGATTAAAGCTCATTCGAGAAATAGTAATTATTATAATCTACGTCGTAAGGTTGCCGAGTTCAATATCAATGATATAGTTTGGAAGCGAACATATTACCAGAGCAACAAAGACAACCGGTTCACTAAAAAGCTAGCCCCTAAATACATGAAATGTCGCATTATTGGAAAAAAATCACCATTAGTGTACGAACTTGAAGATATGCAAGGCAACAACCTTGGTACCTGGCATATCAAAGACATTAAACTTACAAACTATAAACAGTAAACGTAAAAACGCTAACTAAATACAATGCCAAGGGTTGATTAAAACTAACAGCTTTTTCATATGCCATAATCTACTGTGAAATAAAAATGGAACTAGGATTATGAACTATTAATAAATAACATAAATCTACAATTACCTACCCCTAAAATGTCCTATTCACTAAATAAAAAATATATAATACAGTGGCTCTAACACATTGGATTATTAAAAAAACTAACTACTAACGTTCAGTTTTTAAGCAGAAAAGAGTAGGGAATGAAACTGAGTAGATACTACAATCTTAACTACTACCATTTATAAACAAGTAGATTATGAATCTTTTAACATCAATCAATAGAAAAACCTTGAGTATCTTGTAATCCCTTAAACAAAATACTCAGTATGTCAGGTTGCGCAGCATATTGTAATACATAAAAATGCGGGTGCTAATTAGAAAGACTGATGGATGATTTGCGAAAAAAGGAAGGAATGTATGTAAGGGGAAGTTATGGATGTTGGAAATGGTATCTGTTGAGAAAAAGAATTGTTAGCGGATTTATCTAAGGAAAATCCTAATCTAGGAGAGGGGGTACTGTAACACTGTGTGATTTTAATAACTTTTATTTACATTCACACTACTTTAAAACACTTATAAAAAAAAACTAAACTATAAAAATAATAATAAAATAATAATAATACTTAAACTATCAAACATTGAAATGAATTGTCTGGCAATACAGTTCTATGCGCGCGCGGCGTTCGTACATACTCGGATGTTGTCGGCTAGGCTCGTGGCTAACGGCCGGTTTTAAAGGTGACCTCCAGTCGACCGTCAGTCCAGCGCAATCACTAGCTGTGCGAATACATTGCATTGTCGCTGATTTCCCTCCAAACCATTCTAACGGTTTTACTAAATTTGTATATTTCTTTGATTGCAATAATATGTTCTATTGTTCTACCAAAGTATAATTTACGGTGCTTTGAATAGTATAATCAACAGTGAATTTGTATAACCCCTGATTGGGTAAGTGTTGCATATTTTATTAAATAATTGTAGTACCTAAGTACGTAGAAATCTTAGTCTGTATTTAGTGTAGTTGTAATTAGAATACTGAATATTATCTAGTAAATTCTAGCGAACATCTTGATATTGGTAAATGAAATGTGACTTACTTATTTTATCACGTAATTATTCTTTTGTAGCTTGTTAAAGTACCTACCTACATGTTCGTTATTGTTGAACATTTCATTTTATATGTCTTCATTTAATTTATTTAGTAACGCTTCTGTGCTATTTGTCATTTTTCACATTTTGAATACATATTGGGCGACCCATGCTTAGTATGTGTCGGTCAATTGCTTTTGTTCTGTGTTTTGTATTTTGAATCGTTTAACGGTTATTTTTTATAAATGTATCAGCTGATTTTACTTGTGATCGCAACATCATTGATCATTATTTCATGCTTTGGTTCCACTTCGCTAAATCAACGCTTTCAATTCCGGGACAAGAATCGATGTTGCAGTCACATGTATGAAATCGGACTTTTGCTAAAATGTCCAATTTCCCGGAATTCCAGGGTCCCGATACGAGACTACGCTCGAGCCCTAAATTTACATTCCTCATGCTGTCTACGTCCCCGAAGCCGAGATTTACGTAGTTCTGCCAGACCGTGACGTCATCAACCACTACTACTGCCCGGAACGACCATTACAACTGCCAGGGAAGTGGTTACCTTTTAAACGCTCCGAATCAACTCAGCGAAATTGACGGACCCGCGACCCGGTTCTTTTTCCTAACTTTAGTCTTTTTACCAACCAATATAGAGCTAATTTTATCTCATTCGTTAGTTTTATTTTCAATCTATATCCAGTATTTAATGTTGACGGCTAGGAACGTCACAGTGAACTAACATATTACGGAGTCAGTCAGTCTACATACGAACTTGTTCTCTCATTTGGCGTCAAGTTATCTTGCGATGCAGTTTATACTTGTAACAGGTATAGTATTATGCTATACTTACACTTCATATTCACCATTCATAATACTATTTATCATGCTTTTTATTTGTTTATATATCTACACTCAGCAAATCGATTTAAATACGATTCTTTAGCTTGGAAAAAGCTAAAATAAAATATTATCAAAACTTTCATGTTGTGACACTTACGTCAAGCGTAAAATTGTCAAACTCTCAGTGATTTTTTATTTGCCTTTCTGCTTAGTCTATGATAGTTACTTTTTGGTTTGTAAAATTTAAATTATTTTCATCAATATGTGTTTAGCCATTATATTATGTAGATTATTACGATTGTTTAATTAAATAACTTAATATTAAATTATATTATAAAATTCTTTACGCACTCATGGATATGTCCTGGCCGACTACACTTGTCAGGTGAGATGATGGCCACACTAAGAAAACGAATATTGAAAAAAGAAGACTACTTTAGAAAAACGAGCTGATGGACGGCTAAAAAAAGCCTACTCTTGGATCTGATTTAATGAGTTTCAGATAACAGCTTGGTTTTCGCTGTCAGATACTTAAACTACCCAGGGGGTCCAGCTAAAGATTCTCCTGGGACTTCTACTCCCGATCTTCGAAAGCTAACTACGTGCCTGACTTACTAATTGTCTCGCAAAGCTATCCTGACATCTGGCCCTGAGTTCTACGCTGCCTTATTACCACATTACTTCAGAGCTAACCTGGTGGACTCTGTGATCTGCACGACGCCCGTCCAGCAGACGTTTCCTGAAGCTGTTCTTCGAAGTTGCCCTGGTATTGTCCTGCTATCCTGATGCCTGTTCCCGTCTTTCCTACAGTGCTGAACTGATTCCTAACCGTGAACTATAAAAACTATCCTAGAGTGGTAGGTAGGTTTTTTATAACTAGCTGTATTTTTATCTTTCCCTATTAAATTTTAATTGAACAAGTCTGCTTATCCATTTATTTTTAATTGGAGCAAGTAGATTTGTTACACAGGTTGCTGTCATGTCATCGCCTACCATTTATGTAACCCGTATACCTCAACTGGTCCTGCAGCATTTTTAATTGACTTGTAGATTACAATTTCCACAAACACTGAGTTAAAAAATGTAGGTAATTGATAATTACTTTACCTTCCTAGTCAATTTATGGTTTCCTCAAAAGGTTGTCTGCTGAGATGTCGCTATTAGTGACGTGACGTGAGTAGTCTGTCGTTAAATTCTGAATTTTAAAAGGTTTTTAAATGACCTTTGTTTTAACTTTGGTATGTAATAAAGCATGTTCTTATTCACTCTTCATCTTTTGTTCGTAAGTTCGTATGTAGGGGGGAAACTCCGGAACAAATGATAATATTATTTTTTTCAAGTGATAACTTCTTTATGCACGTTGAGCACTTTTCGGGTGAACAAAAATCATGGAACTCGCGTGACCGTCACGTACGCTTTCGTAGCACTCGTAGCCGATCCGCTACGGCGTAGCACCACTTAAGTGTGCGCGGGGCACAACCCGTAGCAGTGCTACGACTGGGACTGGGCCTGACGGAGAGGAGGAATTTTTTCCCCTACCCCTCGCCTTGCACTCACTCAGCTCGACGATACAATTCACAAGTTACTTAGTTTTCAATTTTATCGGCAGTCCCCAAAGACTGCCCCGCATATCATTATTTTTTACTCAAAATGAAGCATAGTACTTACACGTTAAAAATACAGTTTTACAAAAAAGTTCTATTTCTACAAACAAAAATATCCAATTCTAAAATTTATTTCATTAACAGAAAGCTACATTATTATAGTGGTTGCTATAGACTATAAATTATATTTATATCATGCATAATGTGCATTGTTAAATAAATAAATAAATAAAACTTTATTTCAGACAAGTCCATACTTTTGTTAGTATTTTAGTATTAGTAACAATGATGCTTAGGTACTAAAGTTAGTATTGTTAGTATCATAATAATAATGAACAATTTAACTTAGATATATATATTTGTTAGTAACAAAGAAAACTTTAATATTTACTCTAAGCTGGGAGAGGCACGCCGATTCTGGGGAATGTCTACTTGATTGCGTGCAGTCCTATCCACCACTCCAAGATCGGAAAATCCCACCTATCAGCCAACGTTCTCAGAATGATGTTGGGGCTGGCACGAACACGGCGTAGCAAAGATGCGCCTCTCTTGCGCATGATGGTCGAAAAACTATAAACGTCCGTATTAACGTCCAAATATAAGCAAAATGCTAGTATCTGAAACACACACACACATCTTCTGACCTTCAATCATGTTTGATTCGATACTGTCATTTAGTACAAGGTTTCGAAATCAGACTGAATATTTTGAATTTTCTTTTGTTACAACAACTTTAACACATAATACTCCTCCGAATATCTTTTGGACTGACCTGAAAACACTCATTAGTAAACCAACGAGGTAGTAATTAACAACTCAGTGAACAATAAAACTACGTTCCGAAGCTTAGATAATAATCCTTGTTCCAAACAATTACTTAATAAGTCACACAAAAAGACTTACCCTTGAAAACAAAAACAATACGTTAATTACTTTGTTTAAAACAAAAACTAAGTATCTGCATTAGAGTATTTCTACATTCTCACACGGGATCGTACGGAATCGCAAGTTATCGCAACAGCGAACTGTGTCGTTTGACGTGACGTAATTGTGCGAAACATTGCGTTGTGCAACGCATTGTTCTTAAGATCTGGTTCGGTTTTTGTCAGTTACTCTGTGCTTGTTATTAAGAAAGGTTTTTTTTTTTAAATGGAGCCTTTTAATCGTTGGTTTTTGGTGTTAGTAATTGGATATTGTAACTGTTAGTTTAATTGCAGTATTTATCTGGCGACTTCCCAGTGAGATGGCTTATATTTTGCAACTACATCAGTTTATACATACTTGTCTTGTTCTTCCGCATGTTTCTGAGTTTACTTGGAGTATGTCCTAGGTATATGACCTAAGTAACCCTTAGGGAAATCAGGCTTTCACAGTACCTAGGCCTACCGGTAACGTTATATAAGATAGATAATGTCTTTTGTCGTTGTCGATTTGTCTGGATGCAATGCATTTGCACTTGCAGATTTTATCTGCAATTTCTGGACTACTAAAACTTGAGGGACTGATTTTGCCGTTGATCGGCTATCCAGCTGGTAAAACTCTCGTAACTATCTTCGTTAAAGTATAATAACATAATCTTCTTCCTGGACAGGAACTGCATTGGCCAATCTGGAAATCGACCCAGGTTGGCCGCTATAGAAATAATCTGGCCAAATGGGGTTTCATTTTCCATCCCAAATACAATGTCAGTGTGGAGCCCCTCTGCTGGATATGCCCCACCTCCTCTTTTGCCCATCCTGCGCACCCACCTGCACCTTCCAGGATTTAAAGAAAGCCAACGAAAGAGCTGTGCAGGTGGATATACACTTACTGGTCGGGATTGTTTGAGTATGTCGATACGCAAACAAGAATAAGTAACAACAAAGAAGAAGAAACCACAAAGGACGAAGAATTTATAAAAAATTGTTAATCAATCATACGAAACGTGTCAAATTGAAAGCTTTTCAATCAAAGCAAAAATTTTACTTAGCTGGAATTCGATTACCTACGTTTATGCATAGAAAAGCCTGATCACTTGTATATTAGTTAGCTATAGACCAGTGATTCCCAAAGTGGTCGAGGTGGAACCCCAGGGGTCAGGTAGACCCGTCAGGGGTCTAAGTTGGCGTAAAAAGAAATGGGGGTTCACAAGGTGTAAGTGGGGGCCCACGAAAATTTATCTGGTTTCGATACTAAAGAACAAAAATATTGGCTTAGCTTTATCTATCAATTTAGGCAGCTAATAAGCTACTTGAAAAAGTAAAAAAAAAAAAACAAATTTTCCGGTGATGACAGGTTGTATGATGAAAATCGTCGTATTGAGACTTTCAAAAACCGGCTAAGTGTGAGTTGGACTCGCACACGAAGGGTTCCGTACCATTATCTATACATTAGACAAAGCGGCAAAAAATCACGTTTGTTGTATGGGAGCCCCCCTTAAATATTTATTCTATTTAAAGTAATTTAATTATTTATTTTAAAGTGAATAAACAACTAAATATTATGTGAATATTTCAAGCGTCTACCTGTAACCGTCATTAATATCGAGCTAAAAACGGCAAAACAATCACGTTAGTTGTATGGGAGCCTCCCTTGTTATAGCGGTAACCGAAATACATCATCTGTGAAAATTTCAGTTGTCAAGCTATCACGGTTCATTGAATACAGCCTGGTGAGTGTGACAGACAGACGGCCAGATGGACAGACGGACAGTGGGGTCTTAGTAATAGGGCCCCGTTTTTACCCCTTGGGTACAGAACCCTAAAAAGCTTTTCGAAACTATAAGATTCTAACTTTCAGATGATTTTGCCAAAAAAAATCTCAAGAGCTACGGTCCTCATGCGCTGCCTGAAAAAATAATATTGCAAATTTCTTGCTTTTCTTTTTTGATCTATGAGCTTGAAAAAACAGCAGCAGGGGGGTCCACCGAAGCCAGAAAATTTTGTAAGTGGTCTACCAGAAAAAAAAGTTTGGGAACCTTTGCTATAGACAATACATTAAAAATAAACCAGTTAATAAAACCTAGGCTGCATACCACGCGTACTGCAAAGCCTCAAAATACCATTCACCTTTTGTAACCGTTAGCATTGACATTAGAAACTTTAACGCTTTTTATTACTTCAATCAATTGAGTAACAACACTGCTCTGATTGGTGCTAACTGTGTTAAACCATTCAATGGCAATGGTCAAACATAATAAATTCAATTGTAACGTATTTTTGAATAGTGATCATGTCATCACCATCCGCTTAGCTTTTCTGGGCTTCCAGTCTAACCAGATGCAGTATTTAATATGAAGCGACTGCCTATCTGACCTCCTACTACTACACTACTACAACAGCCCATAACGTCCACTGCTGGACATAAGCCTCTCCCATGATGGGAGGAATTTGCCGTAATCTCCACGCTTGGCAAGCGGATTGGAGCAGTGATGAAAGACTAACAGAAAACGCTGCTGCCCATTCTCAGGTCGGAGGCGCAAGGTGTTCTGCCTCAGACATTAGTCGCCTTATACGACACCCGTGAGTGTAATGGGTTGGTTCTATTCTACTCTGCCGGATACCACACGGCATCTGACCTCCACAACCCAGTTAATACTGGGTAATACCCCTTGGTAAGACTGGTTGTCAATTTAACGCAATTTATCACCATAAAATCAACCTGCCAAGATTCTTGATAAATCGAAATCGATTAATTAAATCTTTGACCTAGTAATCAACAAATAATTAAGAACAGATGAATGACCTACAAATGAAAGAATCACGCTGATAATAATAGATTACGAAATAACGAGATCTTTCTCACGGCACACTTGACTAATTGCCGTGAACATACCTATTCGCATTTGTTTTAAAGCAGGTATGGTAATGTACAATTATTTTAATGATACGCTGGAATTTAATAAAAATACTACATTCTAAGCTGAACTGAAATCGCAGGTTCTAGGGCCAAGATAAATCAATAATGTAAGAAGAATGCCAATTCCTCACCGGCGACGTGGTGTCTTTGCAAGATAGCTTTTTGTTGATTTTATTTTAATCGTGTTTCGAGCGGGAGTTTTGCTAGCTAATTTAAAATAACCCTGCTTATATTTCAGTCAGTCTTAAAGTTCAAGCATACTCACATTCGAAGGCATTTCATTCGAGCTTAATTGTTCTAACAATGAAGCAGCTTTAAAATTGGCGAAGAAATATATTTCTTATTTTCCCCAAGTTTCTTTCTATAACCTTTAACACACTACTAAAGTACCTAAGTGATTAAAATCTGATCATTTAGTCGACTAGCACCAAATCCAACACCCCGATATCAGAATCGGATCAATCTGGATTAAATTTATATTTCAGCATTGCGCAACTAATAGACGAAAACGAAACATAATCCATGAAACAGATACAAATGACAGCTTGATTGCAAGATATTATCCAATAACAGCCAACTCAATTAATTATCTAATGAGAGCGATTTTAACGCTGTCCTACTGAGGTGGACGGTCCGTGGTCATGGCTACTGACCTTACAATTAACCTCGTAGGTAGCAAGGATTAGGTCCGTTTAGTTTGAAGAATTATGATGCATGGTGCTTGGTAAGGTATTACAAGCCGATTAATGCCCAGTATCTTGGTCTACCTCTACTAAGATGAACCAAAATCTCAATGACTAGTTAAATCCTTCAGTAAAATACTTCAGACACCCCGCTGGTATAAGACCGTCTGAAACTTCTAATTTGCTAACGTTTTATCTACGACCAGGAAAATACATGGGTTGCTTAAGAGATGTAAAAGGACTGCTTGATTGATTGATTGGATGATAAAATGACGCACTGACAGAAGAAGTGGATTGAAAGACGATTGCAATAAAATCTGACATCATTAATATGGCAAATTAATCTCCCTTAACAATACTAAGTAAAACCAAAACAGACGTTATAGAATGTCATTGTATTACTTACTCATTGTTGAACCTTACATAAACACTTGCAATAATAAAACGAAATCCCAATGAAAGAAATACATCATTGTTACCCCCAGTAAAGACTTCTGGAATAAAAACGAAGTTTTCCATAACAAGGTATGCAAAACACATTTAAAACGTAGATATGTGAATGGTCGACGATGACGCTACCTGGGTACTTGATATGAAGAGGTCTCGGTAACTGACAAGGTCTGTACCTTAATTGTAAACAAGGTCAATCGTGTAGTAGAAAACAAGCTGAAATATATGCACTATTGGATAAAAGGGATATTCGAAATAAGCGATATCGGAAGACAATTCATTTCGTTTTTAGTCTTTTTAGTCTTTTTTTTACTCCAATTATGCTCCGGTCTATAGTCAAAAAACAGGACAGGATAAGGTACACTTATAAAATTGAAAAATGGAGATACTGGCGTGCTTTCAAAAATAAATCAACTAAAGTGGAGATTGATGAGCCATATATTGCGTAGTACCCAAGAAAAGTGAAGTAAGATTTTCACTGACTGGTATCCTAGAGACGGTAAACGGAAAAGAAGAAGGCAAGAGAGAAGATGGGAGGATGAGCTGAAACTTACAGCTGGTCCCAACTGGAGAAGGGTTGTTAGAGATAGGAAGCAGTGGAAGACGTTAGAGGAGGCCTATGCTAGGAGGCTTATTGAACTGAGTGTCATTCTTTGAGTACCACCATACGGTTAACAACATACTAGTTCAGGATTGAGTTTATTGACTGATTGAAAATTAGTTGAACAGCGCTATAAGATCTTGGTTACACTTAGGGTTTTACGGATTCAGATCTTCTTTCTACTATCTTACGGATGGAAATCGCCCTTCGGTCGGCCTCTACATATTGGCGAGTTATGTACTAATAAAGTGTTAATTATCAGTGTTAACCATTGAAGAGAAACCTGAGAAAATCTACACGGAAACAATAGATTTGAACCTTGAAGCCCAATCTAAACAATGCACAAACATTTGAACAAAAACCCTCTCAATTATTGTAACATTTTACTAATTGTGAAGTGTGGTTATGCGTTTTGTGTCCATCTGAACTAGCTCTGGTAGGCCATAGATAGTAAGATTAAAAGGAAGATTGCAAATTCGCGAATCCTCTGATCCATGCTCTTCAGGAGCGTTGAATACGGATACGCCGCATGCTGGTGCATGCGGCTCTCTAGTTGTAGTATTTCAGAATCCGATAAAACGTGATGAATTCCGCACCGAAACGCCCAAGCTCAAACGTGCACTTGTCAATACAAGTGCACGTTTGAGCTTGGGCGTTTCGGTGCGGAATTCATCACGTTTTATCGGATTCGCTTGGATTAGCTTTTTAAACGTAATTCAATAATTACGTTTAAAAAGCTACCTAGTTAGCAAATTGTTATCGATAAGCCTCTGTTTTAGAGCAAGACCATACTGAGGGCCAAGTACAAGTGGCGATTGCTTTTAAAACGTTTCCTATTTCAACACGCTTTTTTTAGCTTCACCTGTTAACTAACTTTGTAAAAAAATCTCAAAAATTAAATTTGACCCACTTCCCAAATTCCGATGGAGCTGATATTTTGCATACATGTTTAGTTTGGATGACAATGCATGGTTCGATAAGTTTCGTCGTAATATGGCGAATTCCCAAAGATGGTGGACTAGTTTTTTTATGCATTCCTACGATATGTGTATCAAATAAAAGGATTTACTAAAAAGATTACCAGAAAGCGTGTTTTATTTTATTTTTTTATTATTAGCTTATGTTAAGTCCCTTAAATTTTCCATGGAATGATTACATTACACTGTTACCTACATTGTGACTGTACTTTTGTGTAACTAAAGTCCTCTGATTGCTACGATTTCTTGCAATATAATTAATTACAGTTTATTAACTTGCCCTTTCTTTATAATCATTATCGTATGTCTCACAACGAGACGTTTATCATCATTATAATGATTTGTGTACTGCACATCTGCACCAATGAGTCAACTACTTAAATGCATGTCATTCATAACTCGATATCGTCCTTTATGACATTCGTTATCTAATGATATAACTTGTATTATGTGCAAAGATGTATTAAAATCTATTGACTTTCAATCTTTTAAGTTATGTAGTAATTAAATGGCACAGATTAGTTAACTGATGTTATTAGGCAAATGGCTTATTTTACTAAAAGGTTTTAGTTGTATATATTATTGAGACACTTGAAGATATTAGTTTAATTCAAAGAGTTAGGAGAGAAGGACAAGATAGAAGTAACATGTTGTTGTAATATTGTTGATGAATGTAAAACTCGTGTTGGTTGAGAGTGCTTCCAAATAATAACTTTAAATATTGATCAATAGAACACAGCAATAGAAATTAAGGTTGAAATTAACCAGGTATGTAATGCAGTAAGCAGGGATACAAGTTAAAAAGAAGGAGACAACATGAGAAGCCTAATTGCTTTGTTTTTATCCTACAAGCACTTGAGTTTGACTGCGAACTGTACTCTGTGATGTAATTTTCATCCTCCTTCTTTTTCCAATATTTCAGCATATACCATCTTCTTCAATACGGCTTATTCCTGAAATCTCCCCTAAGAGTCCCCCTAAGGGGGAAAAGTGGAATCTAAAAAGAAAATTCTAGAATTCCCCCCTGATAATTCCCCTTAGGGGCATCTATGCTTTCCTCTGTAGAATTTACCCCTTTTCTAGTACTCCTTGTTATAACTTGCATAGTGCTTAGACTAGACACATTGAGGTAATCCTAATATTTTTTAATATTTTAAAAATACTTATAAAACCATATCATTGTTTCAGATAACCAAAGATGGAGACGCGATGGAACTATGTCATCATTTGGGCGGCGCTATGTTTTGCTTCAGGTAAGAGCTTAGTTAAATAACATTGACGTCAGCCTCCGGTAAGGAAGATGTAACTCTTGGCTATGTTATTGCACGTGCACTAGAACAATGATTACTAAGGGCTTAATAAGCAGCGACTTCTGCGATACTGGTCGTACATTTGTGGGATACATTATCTATCTCAATCTATTATTGATCGAAGATCTCAATGACGAATTTCTGAATACACATCTAAACATAACACAACGCCTGTAATCCCAGAAGGGGTAGGCAGAGGTGTACCTATTAGTACACCCAAAGGTACACCTTTTTAGTTTGGAGAACAGGCCACCCACATAAAATTGTAACAGACATACAGATATTAATGAAACGTGTATAGATTTCTTCCTTATAATTTCTAGATTACAGTGGTAATATTAGCTAAGCCATGTCTAACCGGAATGATGAGAAATTCGAAAATGAAAACGTGAATCTAACAATAAACAATAACAATAACACGTCAAATGTCAAATGAAGTTGTCAGTCAACCACCAAAAACACGAATTTACAACGTTCCGTGCCATGATGATTTTCTATACCATCTAAAAGATTTTAGCGGAAACCTCTAAAATAGCATTAGAAAGCTCACAGTTTAATATTATTTCTTTTTATATTATATTATATTTTAATTAAAGCGGATATTAGTAACAATGGATACCGTACTTTTTTTTTGTAAACGGAAAAAACGCCCCTATTTACGTAAGTATTTTCCGTCAAATGGCATTGACCACAACAGGAATGATTTGACTCGCAAAAAAATATCATAATACAACTTATTTGTTATGATTTTAAGATTCCGGTTTCGTTTCTATGTAATCTTTCGTTTATTATTAGAATAAAATGGTTACATTTTTTTGGTGTAAGTAATATGAATATCCGCAACATCGAAGAGGGCCTAAAAAAAACTGTCTCCTTTCGTCAGATATGTTTAAGTCCCATGTAAAAGGGGGCGAGCTTATTGCCATCAACCAGGTACAGATCTCTGACTCTGTGGCTGCAACTGAGAAATTCCTAATGCAAAAATCCAATAACACTTTATCCGACCTGAGAATCAAACCCCGGACCTCGTAATCAGCAGTCACGCTTGGGTAAACTAGATAGTTTCGATGACTGAGTACCCCGAGTTAGCAGACTGCCTCAGTATCAACCGGACTAAATAATTTGCACAGTATAAGCTACTCGCACAAAAAAAAAAAACTACGACCCCCTACTATTTAACTTATGTCCAAATCTGCGGATACAGACTTCCACTTCCACACAGTGACAGCTATTGTTTCAACAAGTGACAGTTTACAACTAACACAGATAGTTCTACGAACAGTGAACAGTACACTGTTAACAATAACACTGTTACTACAGCCGGAACTGTGATTAACACAATTATCTTCTATAGCATCGGCTCTTTCTCGCCGACTATAGATTTAACTGCTAATGTGTGTAATTGAACATTGGGTAATATGGGTTTTTGGGGCGAAAGTTTGCCTTTTCTTTTTGGTCGTCTTGGTTTTGGAGCAATAGATACGGCATTTTTAACTGCTTTTCTTAAAATAGTTTTTTAGCAGCATCTACATAATAATGCCACTTACGAAGTACGCTTCATATCTGACATCACGCAGAGTCCTGCATTGCAGGATCCTGTCGTCTCCGAAATTAAGCAGAGTTGTCCGTGACCTCCAGATTAGGCTTTAACCTGCCTGACAGTGACAACCCTCAGCAGTAGCCCATTAGACACAGCAGCCGTCTAGGATCCTCCCTTTTCAATGGAGTATAAGGAACTATCATGGGGTTCAGGTTTCCGCACTTAGTCCTTGAAGTGGACCATTGTGCGTGAGTATAAGGAACTTTTCACTACTACTTTAATTTTTTGAACAAATTCCTCCCATCATGGGAGAGGCTTATGTCCAGCAGTGGACGTTATGGGCTGTTGTTGTTGTTTGTTTTTGTATAAGGAACTTTTCACCTTCTTTTTCAAGATACCTCTTTTTTCTACAATTTTTTTCTTGTGATTTTTCCATGGACAAATACATTTGAATGTATTCGTCTTTTGACGTCATCGTTAGAAATGGTGTTTTAATTCTATGGTTATTTTATTCTTGTACAAAGTTCAGGGTCACAACACAACACATTAACTTACTGTAAGTATGTGTGTTGAATGATAAGATGGTTAATGATAACCTACCGGGCAACCTTGTTGTTAATACTAACACTATTATTGGTTTAGAGTAGAATAGAAGATTGACCACACCATACAAGTAACAACATCATCACGCCTGTCATTCCGGAAGGGTTAGGCAGAGGTGTGTGAGAAATTGCTGCCGTACAAATAACATTTATATAAAACTAGCTGACGCCCGCGGCTTTGCCCGCCCACAAATTATATATTACTAGCGGACGTCTCGCGGTTTCACCCGCGTAGTTCCCGTTCCCGTGGGAGTATGGGGATAAAATAGAGCCTATGTTACTCAGGGTGAATGTAGCTTTCTAACGGTGAAATAATTTTTGAAATCGGCGCAGTAGTTTTTGAGTTTATTCATTACAAACATACACACAAAAACACAAAAATACAAATATTTCCTCTTTATAGATAATGTTAGTGTAGAAAACCTTCCTCTTGAATCACTCTATCTACTAAAAAAAACCCGCATCAAAATCCGTTGCGTAGTTTTAAAGATCCAAGCATACATAGGGACAGACGCGGCGGGCGACTTTGTTTTATAATATGTAGTGATGATTAATACAAGGGCGACATAATGTGCGGGGGTGTATCACTACTTGGAACGACGACTCTGGGTCAGATTGGATAAGAAAGGTCTCCACCCAGGACCGGGGGTTGACAGGCCCTAGCTAACCGAGACCCCTTGCGAACTCTCATTATTTTTTTATATCGTGCAGATGACCAGCTGTGGTCTACGATAATTTTGATTCACCGAATACTGATTTATCTATACTTCTATACTAATATTATAAAGAGGAAAACTTTGTTTGTTTGTTTGTTTGTTTGTAATGAATAGGCTCAAAAACTACTGGACCGATTTAAAAAATTCTTTCACCATTCGAAAGCTACATTATCCACGAGTAACATAGGCTATATTTTATCCCCGTACTCCCACGGGAACGGGAACTACGCGGGTGAAACCGCGGGAAGTCAGCTAGTAGTTAATGAAGTGTCTCTTTCCAGGGTCCACCAACATGTTACCAGTGTTCACGCTGGACATGAACAACGTGGCGCTATCAGAGAGCACGCCAGTCGGGACCATGGTGTACAGGCTGCAAGGATCAGACCCTGAAGGATTACCGGTAAGTCTCTTGTGGACATTATGTTCTCTTACGGCTTCTGTTACCAATTTCTATTCTTTTTTATCGTGTGGTTAATGTATAACCTGGTGTCGTAGTTTATGCCGCCCATGGGCCCCTGCCCCTGACTTGGCCTTACATGCCGTCGAGAAATATCTCTCAGGCAAGCTGGTTTGTTTCCTCACGATGTTTTCCTTCACCGAAGCCAGTGATAATTATTATCATAAAGGGTGTAAAAAACTTCTTAACGAAGCCGAAATATACTTTTTCTCCCCGTCATACCATACCTGGAAACCTTCTAGTTACGGAGATATTGGGGGTCAAAGTTCCAACTTTTTGACAGGTTTTACAAGTTTTTAATGTAAGATTTTTACTTTAAATACCTCCAGGACTCCCGTACTATTCAATTCATCCATCAGCACAATGTTTTGAGTGCGTTACATTGAGTTCTACCACAAAACATAATTTTCTACCCCAAAAAACAAAGTCGTTTTCCATCAATAATTTTTGCGTAAAGTTATTTAGTTTGATGTACAGAACGCTTGGTTGACGGCTTCGTGATGAGGTTGTTTACACCCTGTATACATATGGATCCGAAAAACAGCACCCCTAGCCAAGTTATAAACGTTTCGTATCGATTCTCTTTCTACAATCGTAAACGCCTCGGCGTAAGCGATTGTAGAAAGCGCTAAATTGGTAGCCAAAACGACACTACTGAGTCGATCGCTCGTTCTATAATGTCTGTAGAAAAAACCTACACTTTAGTCTATGGTGAGCGTTCCTACCGAAGAGTTTAGCGATCAACATTGTAGAAACGATAACATTCTATTCTATAATTTTGAACGATGTAAACTTGTCTACGAATTTTCTATTCGTTTGTGTTGATCACGTGATTTAACGTTGAGATTATGTCATTCCCATTCATTTGAATAGTTTTCTATTAGCTATAACGATTGTAGATTGTCAACTTGGCTAGGGGTGCAGAACTGCTTGTGTTGGGTAAGCAGTGATAGCCTAGTGGTGTGTGTGTGGTGTGATCGAACTGCCAAGTCATAGGTCTCCAGTTCGAGCCATTTTCTATGACAGATGATAAGATGAGAATTCAAAGAGCCCATAGATACTCATCGTTGACGAAGGATAATGGACCACCATCTGATCGATGTCGTGACATCGGTCGATATTGGCAAAGTGGCTCGAAATCCATTCTCACAAATTGATTCCGTTGTGAAGGATGGGAGAATGTATGAGGGAGGATACAGCTGATTGGGGCCACAAATTTCTGTGCTGGTCTCAAGTAACATAGGACGAAAAAATACAGTTTCAAAACAGAATAGATCTAAACTCTATGGTTATTTACATAAAGGTAAAGTATTCAGTAAGTAATAAATGATAATCATTATTTTTGTTTGTTTTCAGATAAAATACAGCTTAGTGGGTACAGACAAGTTTTCAGTGAACCCAGAAACTGGTGACGTGACGTTAGACCGACCACTTGATAGAGAGGTAAACACTTTATTCTAATTCAATATGATGGTTACTGGGCATGAGGTCACGGTTTAACCCTTATGTCCCCAGCCGTGCATTGTTATTTTAATTGTGTCTGTATTGCGAGCATCGAAGTGCTACGACATTTATTTCGCTCAAAAAGAATACAATTATTCACTTCTATGAGGAAAAACATAATAATTAAGATACAATAAGCGACGATTTCGCTTGGTAATAAACTCAAATTAAGTTAAAAAAAAAACGGCTTAACTTACAATTTATAAATTATTTAGGTGGTGTTTTGGTACTGGGTTCAATTCCAAGATCGGGCAAAGTGCTATTGGGTTTTCTATATCAGGAATTTCGTAGTATCAGCCATGGAGTCTGATCTTGTGCCCGGTTGATGGCAATAGGCTCGCCCCCTATTACATGGGGCGCGTACTATTAGGTACACCTCTGCCTTACCTTTTCGGGATAACAGGCTTGATGTTATGTTATGATGTGGTTTGATCAACCTATTTTAAGACATTTATAGTTTAGTGCCTCCATAATCCTTTTTAAGTATTTATATTTTTATTCTACTGTACGAATGTAATTAAAACGAAAAAAAAAATCGGTAAGTGTTACCAACTCGCTTCTTTTAATAGTTTATAATGCTGTCTGGCGCATTAAAACAAATAAAACTTTGTTTTTTTTTTTAATTGCGACAAAGACCCCAAAACTTCAAGGCAGACGGTTAATGTTCTCAGACTTGAATTTTACATAACAACAAAGCAATTACTGTAAAATTATTTAATAATCATGATCATTGTAATGATAATAGTTATTATAAAATATGCAAAATATTTAATAAAATTATGCTAAAACTAAAGTATGTGGCATATGGCGGTATTCAATTCCGCTTTTAATGCTCAGGGTCACAGGTTCAATTCCTGTTGAAGAATTCCTTAAAGACAAGAGTAAACATTGAAACGAGGTACTTATCAATATTATTGACTTACTGTGCATCTAATGTTGGTATCCTGTCAACCATTTTAAATCCCGTCATAGAAGGTTGCGCGTGCGCAGTTTTACCTGTACAAGTCCAAACTGTACAGCCATGCATGAACATCTATAGCAGAAAACGGTAAAGTTACCTATCCTTGGATTGAACTCGGTTTTGCACCCACATTTAAAACTGGCATGCATAAACCATCGTGTATGGCTACCTTAAAACATTTTTTTTTGTTGCTCACAACTTAATTTTTCCATAATTTTTATCGCTGATAGAAAGTCATTTATGACGACCCGAATGGCGCGGTAGTGAGGCTGCCTCACGTTCTTAGGGGCCCGGGTTCGAATCCCGGTAGGAGCAAATGTTTGTGTGATGAGCATGGACATTAAATTTGTTTCCGAGTCATGGATGATTATAAAGGGTGTAAAACACCTCATAACGAAGCCGAAAGGCACTTGTTTTCCTTGTCATTGCGATATTTTTTTTTTCTACACCATACCTGGGAACCTTCTAGTTACGGAGATATTGGGGGTGAAAGTTCCAACTTTTAGACAAGTTTTTTTTTTAAATGTAAGATTTTTACTTTAAACATCTCCACGACCCCTGTACTATTCAATCCATCCATCAGCATAATTTTTTGATGCGTTACTTTGAGTTCTACCACAAAAAATGATTTTTCACCCCAAAAAAAAAGTCGGTTCTCAGCAATCATTTTTGCGTAAAGTTACTTAGTTCGATGTACAGAATGCTTGGTTGACGACTTCGTGATGAGGTCTTTTACACCCTGTATGTATAATACGTATGTATTTACAAACAAAAACTATCTATGGTATATCAACTATCTGGTGTCCACGACACAAGCCTCGTTGCTTAGTGTAATGTCCAGCGATATTTATTTATATATTTAGTCTAGACCCTCACGACTCACACCACTAAACCTTATACTCCTTATATGATTGCAGGTGGAAGACACGATAAAGTTCCTAGTGTCCATAGAAGATCAGGACCCTGACGGGGTGCAGAACCTGTCGCAGTCGCAGCCGGTCACCGTCATCGTGCTGGATGAGAACGATAACCCTCCGATGTTTAAAAATGTAAGATAACATTATATTTTTTTTCAGTTGCCCGAAAGTCTTACAACCAGTCATACCACGGGGTATGGTATTACCCAGTACCAACTGGGTTGTGTGTAAAATCCCGGTATTCAGCTGTAACCGGGTATACTGGAAGCCGACCCCAACATAGAACAGTTGAGAAATAGGCTAGGTAGACAGATGATGATGAATCTAGCACGACAGCATGACATAATCAGTTGCCGTCGTTAAGACTTAGGTATCGACGGTTCTCCGTAAAAGGGAGTGAACTGCAATTCACCACACCGAACCATTACCCGTTGTCAAAATCTACTCATTTACCGACCACTCCTATCTTTTTTACACCATGTGAATATACCAGCATAAAGTTTCATTGTTTTTTCTAGAGTCCTTACGAAGTAGACGTGCCAGAGGACGAAGAAGTCGGGAAAACTCTCCTGGAGAATATACTGGTCGAAGACAGGGATTCTGTGGGGGACGGTCTGGAAGTAGGATGTGTGCCCAATGAACAGGTAAGTTGATTTTCTTGACTATCATCCTGGTTGACCCAGCTATTTTGGGCTCAGTCTTACCTACGTATTTTCTACCTTACTTTCCAAGTCAATCTAAATTATTTGGGTAGCTTCAAGTTACTGTTGTGGACTTGTGTTCATCCACACATAGATACTTTGAAATTGGATTTATATTAGTCAGGTTTGGTAGGAACTTTTAGCAGAAATTCCCAGTTTGATTTTGCAACGTTGTTCTGTTTTTCAAGTTTTTAATAAGCCAACTTCAAACTAATGGAGTTATTAGGAGCAGAAGAATGAGATTGTAGTTATTCTGTAAAACAAATATAGTCTTGTGTCCTGAAAAATCTAATTATTCCGTTAGTTAGCTTATCAAAAAATATATGACCCGTATTTTTTCTTTTGTTACGTAAACCAAAACTGACGAAGATATGACGCTTTTAAAATTCTCAATACGTCACGCCGTGCTATAATTTTTAATGCGTTGTGACGTCACAAGTCGATCTTTGATGCGTTTTATCTTTGTCAATATTCATTGATTTACAAAAACAAAAAATACGTGTCCATTATTTTCCAACTGACGGACTAAATAGATTTGAGTATCATTTAAGCTATCACCAATTTAATTAGTTTTGCGTTCCTTAAATAATAGGGTTTGCCCTCAAAATAGTAGATTTGTCACCAAAATGAAGTCACCAAACATTATAAAATCAATTCCACAATAAATCACCTAAAATCATGAAGATATAGGGTCTAGTACCAAATAAATGTTTTTGTATGTAATATAAAAGGTTTGTACTAATAAGTATTTAAGCAAACTAATTTAAAGAGATCACCAATAAATCATATATTATTATGTCACTAGAAAATTTTATACAGTTCTAAAAAAATGTAGGGTTGTCGTTATCATCGTTTCAACCAAAAGAGTCTACTACTTAACTTACTTAACTTAATTTTTGACCACTAGAAAATGAACTGTTATGCTCTTGCATCCGAGTCGAAGGAGACCTGGTCGACGGCTCCTACTTCTGGATTGTTTATAAAAAAATAACCACGAAGGGTATGGCGGGGTATACCCTTTGTGCGGGAGATGATTGAAACGGAAGACTTTCTTTGTTGAAATATTATAATTATTATAATAATTACAAAGTTATGCAGAATGGCCGAGCGGGGCTAAATACAACAGTTTTCACGTGTGTGCTACCCGGTGGCTAGTCGTTCCGAATCCGCGAGCGTGAGCGCTCGCTGTTTATATAGTGGCCGGCGGCGGCGGTCGCCCGCGCCGCGCGGCTCCCTGCGTCTCGTTCCCCCGCACGTCTCCCGCTGCGTGCTCGTCCTGCGCGATGCGCCGGCCGGAAACGGACGTTGTTTGAAGGCGCTGGCGTTTCTCCGCTGCGCGCCTCTAGGTTGGTACACCTTGCGCGTGTACATCTTCCCAGCCTTGAAAGAGTTAGCTTTCAACAGGTTCCTCAGGTTCTTCTTCACCCGGCAGCCTGACGATGTAGTGGATAGCTCTGCGGACTGTTCCTTTGGATGTGTAGATATCTACCACCCGGCAAGTGTTGTCTGCGCCCGTGTGGAGACGTGTAATGCGGCCTAGCCGCCAGCGTTGCGGAGGCAGATTCTGGTCCTTTATTAATACCATCTCTCCAACCCTTGGCCCGGTAGACCCAATTTTCCATTTAGATCGCTGCTGGAGTTCTGCTATGAACTCTTGAGACCATCTCTTCCAGAACTCGAGGCGTAGCTTGCAGATGAGGTTGTACTTCGGTCTGGAGTCTTCAGCCTGAAAAGAGGGCACCGACGTCAGTGGCCGTCCGATTAGGAAGTGCCCGGGGGTCAAAGGGTTTAAATCAAAGGGGTCAGAAGATAAAGGGGAGAGAGGGCGAGAATTTAGGATTGCCTCTATTTGTGTGAATAGAGTTGACAACTCCTCAAAAGTAAGAGACACATTAGCTGCCGTTCTTTTTAAATGATATTTAGCTGCCTTTACGCCCGCCTCCCAGAGCCCACCAAAGTGCGGTGAATAAGCTGGACTAAATTTAAATAAAATGCCTTCGTTGGCCGTATAGTCAATGACTGAGTCACGACTGGAGCGTAGCACCTTACCTAGTTCATTGTTTGCCCCCACGAAGTTTGTGCCATTGTCGCACCAAATCTCATAGGGCTTACCTCTGCGCGACACAAATCGTCGCAAACATAAAATAAATGCTGATGTAGTGAGGTCACTCACCAGCTCTAGGTGCACAGCTCTGGTACTTAAACAAACAAATAGACAGAGGTAACATTTACTTATTCGATTACCTCTTCCCTTTTTACTAGAGATTTGAAACGGTCCTGCGAAGTCGGTACCAGTCGAGTGGAAAGGGAAAGTAGGCCGCATCCTAGCTGATGGTAGGTTGCCCATTATAGGCTGTATAGTCTTACCACGAAATCTAGTGCATACAATGCACTGTTTATTTACTTTGCGTGCTAACGCCCTCCCACCTACAGGCCAGTACCTTTCTCTTACAGAAGCTAATAATAATTGTGGACCTGCATGAAATAAACGATGATGTTCACTTTGCATTAATAAAAGGGTAAGTCTATGTTTACAATCTAATATGATAGGATGTTTTTTATTGTAATCAAAGCTTGAATTGTCAAGACGACCTCCTACTCTTAATAGACCTTCCGAGTCTAGAAAAGGATTTAAATTGAATAATTTAGAATTTTTAGGTATTCCTAGACCTTTATTTATAGATACTAATTCCGTATGAAATGATTCGAGTTGACATAATTTAAATAGAAAAGTATGTGATTTATTTATTTCTTTAGTTTGTAGTGGACCATATAATTTAGTTTTGTTCCTACCATTATGTAAAAACCGCAATACATAAGCTAACACGCGACTTAAATGATTAAACTTAGAATAATTATTAAAATTGATGATAGAGTTATGACTGTCATCATGAGAATTTGTTTGTACATGAACCTTTAGTTCAGGTAAGTCCACGGACTTATGTGGTTGCTGTGGCCAAGCAGTTGATCCCTCCTTTAAGAAGGAGGGTCCTTCCCACCACAAGGGTTCAACCTGCAGACGCTGAGGATCAACACCTCTAGAAGCAAGATCTGCAGGGTTAAGGTGAGTGGGAACATGCCGCCAAGTAAAACCCTGTGTCAACTCATTAATTTCAATAACTCGATTGGCTACAAATGCTTTTAAAAGATTTGGTTGCGAATTTATCCAGCCCAGTACTACAGTTGAGTCGGTCCATATAACCTTTTGTGTTATCTTATGATATCTAATGGACTGGATTACCTTTGTGGACAACCTAGCACCAAGTAATGCGCCGCACAATTCAAGGCGAGGTATGGTCAAAGCCTTCAGCGGTGCAACCCTAGCCTTCGCACACAATAACTTAACATGTACAATATTGTCTTTACTAATAGACCGTAGATAGACACAAGCTCCGTACGCTTCCTGGGAAGCATCTACAAAACAATGTAGTTCAACAGTTATAGGAATATCACATAGTACATACCTAGGCAAACTAATTTTTGACAGATTATTAATATTTTCTGCTATTTTTACCCACTTTCTTTCAATGTGGGGTGGCACAGGATCATCCCAGCCTAACTTTTCATTCCACAATTGTTGTAAAATAATTTTAGCTTTAATTATACATGCACATAGCAGCCCTAATGGATCGAATATTTTGCAAGTTAATGATATGATAACCCGTTTGGTAAGTTTCCTACTGCTATCCATATCTACAGTAAAATGTAAAGTATCTGGTGACGGAGACCAGTTTAATCCTAAAACTGTGGAATATTTACTAAGATCAAGAGATTGCGAAGTAGTCTCTGTTTGCAATGCCTGGGGACAGTTTGTGCGTATTTTATGAAGAGGGAAACAGGCTGAAGATAAGATTTTAGTGACGTCATCAAATATTTGTTTGATTTCCTTTTCTGATTGACATCCTGTATTTAAATCGTCCATGTAGATATCATGTTTTAAAATATTTGAAATTAATGGATTATCACATTCATGAGCTAATTGAAAAAGACACCTGGTGCTCAAGAAAGGTGCAGATGCTGTCCCATAGGTGACAGTGTTTAACTGCAAGACCTTTATAGGCTGAGAGCAATCATCTCTCCATAAAATAATTTGTAGGTGTCTCTGAGAAGGATCAATTTCTATTTGCCTGTACATTTTTTGTATGTCCCCTGTTAAAACGTACCTATAGGTTCTAAATCTTAATAAAATGGAGAATAAGTCATCTTGTAAGACTGGACCAATATACTGAATATCATTTAATGATTTCCCTGACGAAGTTTTCGCAGAGGCATCAAAAACAACACGTAACTTAGTTGTTTCACTTTGCTCTCTTAATACTGCATGATGTGGTAAATAATATCCGAATGAAGGATGTTTAATTTCCTTTAAATGACCTAAGTTCTTATATTCTTCAATAAAAGCAGTGTAATTTTGTTTGAGCTGATTATTATTGTTTAATTTTTTCTCTAAATTAAGGAAACGCTTCCTTGCTAAGTGAAAAGAATCGCCTAGTGCCTGTTCAGGAATCTCCTTGAATGGCATTTTAACAGAAAATCGACCATTGGGAAGACGTTTCATATTTTCTAAAAAATGTACTTCACATAATTTGTCTTGGGGTGAAGTACTATCAACAAAATTAATTTCTTCTATTTCCCAAAACTTTTTAAGATCACTGTGGATTTCTTTTGTGAAATTACATGTCAAGTGACTACTAAGGCTACATTCTCCTAAACGTCCACTGACTAACCATCCAAATTGTGAATTTTGTAGAACAGGTTTACCTACACCCAGAGAAATACGCTTAGTCCCTACAATGTTCCAAAAAACATCCGCCCCTAATAACATATCAATATTAGAGGGATTATTGAACTTTGGGTCTGCAAGCTTGATATTTTCTGGTAAATTAAGTTCCTGAATATTAACAGGTGCACTCGGTAATGTACCTGTAATCTGTGGTACTATCAGACAATTTATTTTTACATTAAATGAATTTAATCTTGATTTTATTATTATATTGCAGCGCTCGGATATATTAAAAGAAACATTGTTAATACCTGAAATCCGTAACGGTTCAATTATTTTAGTGGACAGTCCTAACTTTTCTTTCAGGTTTTCTGTCACAAAAGAAGATTGAGAGCCTGTATCTAACAGAACTCTTACAAAGTAAGTTTGATTATTAAATACATTAACTACTTCTACAACAGCAGTACACAATAAAACCTGGCTGATAGATACAGCAGACAGTGATACCGGTTGTTGTTGAGTTGACGTAGAAGGTGCAGCAGTAGTTTGTTCCTTTTCAGAACTGCTGTTGCTCTTAGTTTTGTTTACATGCACTAAACTATTATGTTTGTGTTTACAAAATTTACATAAACTCTTCAAACGACAATGAAACGAGTTGTGACCCTCACGCAAACAATTTAAACATAACTTTAATTTATTAGCTTCCTTAAGCCTATCTTGAACATTCATATTATTGAATTTGAGACATTTGTAGATTCGATGACCCTGCTCGCTACAAATTAAACATAAAAGTTCACTTAAATTTTCAACTGAAGAGACAAAGGAATTAGATTTAACTAGTTGTTTATTTTGACTATATTTATCATTATTGTTTCCTTTGTCACATTGTTGTGATGTGACTGATGTTGTTTCTAATACATCAGCACGACTACGAATAAAGTTAAAAAAATCATTAAGTGTTGGTAAGTCAGGTAAACTATTCTTGTACTCTTCCCACTTTACACACGTACTGGTATCCAACTTCCCAGTTATAATAAATATTAATAGAGGATCCCACTGGCCAGTCACTAGACCTAAATTGTTAAGAGCTCTTAAGTTTTTAGAAATAATATCTATGAGATTTCTCAATTCTTTAACCGAGTCTTTATTTACATTACCAATGCTACATAGAGCCTTTAAGTGATTATTTACCAAGAGTTTTTTATTATTGTACCTATCATTGAGTAATTGCCATGCAACACTATAATTTTCAGAGGTAAACTCTAAGGATCTAATAACCTCAATAGCACCACCCTCTAGTGAAGATCTCAAATAGTGGAATTTATTTATATTTGGTATTGACTCATTACTGTGTATTAAAGAATGAAAGGTATCTCTAAACTCTAGCCATTTTAAATAGGATCCATTAAATGTAGGTAATTTAATTGTAGGCAATTTAATTGACTGTAAGCCATTTTGTTGACAGTTTGAATGGGAGCTTTTATTACTGCATGCATCACCAAACTTTTCTTTGTCAGACCTATTTTCTATAATATCCTCTATGATTGACATAACAGAAATAAATTTTGACTCAATGGACTCTCTTAATGTGAGTTGTTCCTCGGTGGCACAATCCTCACAAGTGTCTTCAATTAATGTTTGAATATCATTAAATTGTCTAAATAATTCTTGGCAATTTTCTAACCGTCTACCTAACTCTTTTAAATTTATAGTACTTAGAGAAGATTCTAGGTTTTTCATTTCCTGTACATAATCATTTAATTTAGTTAATCGCCCTCTGATATTACCGCGTTTCCTAATTAGTTCACTAAACTTGCACGCATCCTTGTCCATGATTGCACTAAATAAACTACACTAACCGAGCACAAACAATGAAATAAGTAAAATAAATGTGCATCAAACCAAACGCCCGGTTAGGCGTCACTCCAGTCGCAGCTCGCAGCCACGCGTTGAAACGGCAGGCACGCCGCACAGGCACCACAAGATGGCCGCTCTGCTATTCTACGACCGCGCCGACGCCGCGCCGCGGAGCCCTAGCCTAGTAGCCACGCGGTCGATGGGAGGCAGCGCGCAGACGCAGCCCGCCGATTTCCTGGAATTGTTCGGCAAATCTATTTGAAGCACGGATGCAGTGCAAGGCTATAAGCTTTGTTATTGGTGCACGAAACACGGAATAGGGGAATTTAGTACCGGAATATAAACACTAGATTATTAAACTGAGAGTTAAGTGCCTACACAGCGAATGCAGTGGCACGAATATAATATAACCCATGCGGGCATGCGGGACCTATAATTGTATGGTCACCTTAAACACTCCAAGTCCCAATACTAGTTAGGAATTACGACTAAAGTATTTTGACACACAACCCAGAGAATTTTAATTTACCACAATGCAATTGTGTTAGTTATTAGCTGCCCTTAACCTTGAGGATGCAGTATTATACTCTAAACACACAAACAAAAGCGGCGGAAATTGGGGACGGAAAAAAATAGGAACGAGCTCACTTCCCTCGGACTGACGACCACCTGACGCGATGCCCGCTGTACAGGTAGATCTTCGACAGCCGTAGTCGTGTAGCCTCCTCGTGTTCCCAGCAATTTCGCCTGATGCACGTGGTTGCGATGCCCGGTGAGCAGCGGCGGCGCCGGCAGTTTTTTCACGAAGCACGTGGCCGGTTCAAAGAATCCAGCACGCCACCCCGAGCCGCGGTTTTTTCTTTCTTCTGGTAGTTGTTGCAGATTCTTGTTGCACACGGTCGCCAAATGTGGCGAGAGATGATTGAAACGGACGACTTTCTTTGTTGAAATATTATAATTATTATAATAATTACAAATTGTACAGAATGGCCGAGCGGGGCTTAATACAACAGTTTTCACGTGTGTGCTACCCGGTGGCTAGTCGTTCCGAATCCGCGAGCGTGAGCGCTCGCTGTTTATATAGTGGCCGGCGGCGGCGGTCGCCCGCGCCGCGCGGCTCCCTGCGTCTCGTTCCCCCGCACGTCTCCCGCTGCGTGCTCGTCCTGCGCGATGCGCCGGCCGGAAACGGACGTTGTTTGAAGGCGCTGGCGTTTCTCCGCTGCGCGCCTCTAGGTTGGTACACCTTGCGCGTGTACACCCTTCTAACCTAATCTATCCGTGTCGGGGTGCCCCAAGTCGGCCTAGGCAAAACTAGTTTGTCATCAACCACCTCATTAAAATTATAAATTGATGTATTAAATTGGTAACGAATACTATTATTTTAATAACTGAACAAAATAAAATGTAATACTGTATTGGTCACAAAATAACAAATAAAAACGAGTCGCAGTCAGGGATCGATAATCGATTTATTTGGTGACAGATCTACCATTCTGAGCACAAAGCTATTATTTAAGTAATAAAACTATTATTATAAGAACGAAGTTTATATTAATGTAATGCACTACGATGTTATTGGTAATCCATCTCTTATTTTACACATATATTAATATTAATTTGATAATTGGAACCTGGGAACACTTTTTGTTTATCTGAGAACGAACATATTTCGTGGCGATAGATCTATTTATTAGGTGGTACAACTTGATGACAAATATAAATTTTGGTGACAAGAAATATAGTCCCCAATAGATTTGCAATTTATTGATGGTGGAAACTAGCAGTGGCGAAGGTTCCATAAAACCCGATTCCTACCGGATTCCCTTTGAAACATGGCACAGTCAATGTTCATTTACCCTTCGCCACTGGAAACTAGTCTATTTTGTATTTATATTTCAGTGGCCTGAAGCCTGCGAGACCTTCGAAGTGGTAGCCCTGAACTTTACTGCTCATCACTACACCGGTGCCCTGGTGCTGAGGAAACCGCTCAACTACAACGAGAGACAGTTCTACCAGTATCAGCTGTATGCTACCGTAAGTATAGCCGCCAACATAATGCTCCTTTTATTTCATTGCCCTAGTAAGCTAAGTAAGCCATCTGATATAAATCAATAATCTTTTAACTCTTAAGCACTTTTGGGGACATTTTATCATTGATTTACAAATTTTGAAAGCTACTGCTTTATTAGACGACTACTCTTTATAATGAATGCGAAACAGCAATATGTTATCGTAAAAGAACATCAAAATGTGGCAGTCTAGTAAGAAATCCAATAAAACGATGTGACCTGTATATATTATCGTATCCTGCGTGTCTTGTTGCCCGCACGATACAAGAACTGATGTACGCTACTAAAGACACTAAATTCGTAGTTTCATCCTGGGTTTACTTGATTTTGATTTACATCACCACGCTCAAAGAGCAATGAAACAATAACAAATTAATGAAAAGTTACATAACATTGTTATCAAGGCACTTTAAATTTATCACACACTTTTCCCTTCACCAGGACGGTACCCTCAACTCGACAACCCACGTGGAGATCAAAGTGGTGGACGTCCAGAACTCTCCGCCCGTATTCAGTGGAGCCCTCAGCGGAGCCCTGGCTGAGGACGCACCGGTGGGGACCCTGGCTCTTACTGTGAAGGCCAGGGATGCTGATAGGGCACAGCCCAGGAGAGTTGTGTTGGAACTGGTCACTAGTAAGTGTTCTATAATCTCTGCTCTAAACTAAATATTGGAAGGTTTATGCCACTGTCAAGAAGAGTTAAAAGAAAACTATTCAAAAAGAAAACCACAGTAAAGTTGTTAATTACCGGTTCGGTTGGCGCCGTGGCTGTGTGATTGGCTGCTGCGATGCGTGTCACGGGTTCAATTCTTGCATGCAAGCAATTTTTGTATGGTCGTCAGGTACTTAGTCAGATTTTTAAAAAATGGAACTAGTGATTAATAGTAGATTTTACAACAAGTGCACAAAACGAACCATTTTTATCCTAAATTTTTAGCAGCCCGAGCCGAAGGCGAGGGCTGATAGTAATGTCGAGGATAAAAATGGTTTTGTGGACGAGTTATAAACTCTGCTTTTCACTTCGATTGCGAGGAAATAAAACAGTAGTATAAATTGAAGAATTAATAAACACGCAAAAACAAGAGCTGTTTCCCGCCGCTTTCTTTTTTTGAAATCTTACGACATTGATATTAGACTTGGGCTGCAGACCTATACAGCCTACTATTACATTTGTTTTTATAATAATTTTCTTAAATTAATTAAATAACCTACCGTAGGTACTTGAATTTATTTTTTATGTATTTTATGTCTTAAAAAACACATAAGGCAAATAAATTAAAGTAAATGTTATAAAATAACAAATTCTATCTATGAACTTCTTATTGCGTTTGGCTGTATGGCTCATTTTCTTTGCCATAATATAGATACATTTATGAGTAGATACATTAATGCCCTTATGCACAAAATTCGATTTTGTGCAGCCTATATCCTGCACAAACAAGCACTTTCAGAGCATGAGAAGTGAAAAAAAAAATAACAGTAGTTTCATCAAGGAACTGTTAATGGTACTAGTGGAAATGAAGGAGTTGTTCCAGGTCTAGCTGTTTAAATTTGCGGCTTTAAACGTACTCACGATAAAGGAGAAATTCCTAGAATTTGACAAAATTAAAATGAAGTTGACAGTCTATTGTTATTACAAGTGAATGAATTTTTACAGATCCGTTGGATTTCTTCCTGTTGGACAGTCGAACAGGTGAACTAAGAACAGCAAAACCGTTGGACAGGGAGGCGTTAGCTGACCCATCATCACCGCTGAACCTTACCGTTAGGGTAAGTAGCAAGATTATTTTAATATCTATCTGTGTCTGTGAGTACGGAAATGTAGTTGTTACAACTACCTGATAATAGAGGGATATCAGTCAATTTTCTAGCAATTCAAAGTTATCATTTGGTTTAGGTGCCCCTTGCACGAGATACTTTTAGCACCATCACTTATTTTTATTCTTTTGCTACCCTTTTTCCCTTTGCGCAGTGCTGCGCGCGAGCTGTCAAAACTCCCAACCGCGCTGTGTCAACAATTATAGCCAATTTTTGACACATTTTCCGCCCGTTCCGATAAAAACACCTGTAGTTCAAAAACTACAAGTCCTAGAGCAATTTCAATACTACTGTTGTCAAGCTGATTAGATAAGAAATCTATTTATTTAGAAATCAAAATGAAATACTTTAATTATATACTCCAAGTCATAATGTATAGCTAAAAAATAGTTACGAAAACTGATATTTCACTAGAAATATCAGATTTTTCTTAGTTTTTATCCATTTTAACAATATAGAAATAAACTAGACTATATTTCCTTTCCAACAAGACCACAATCTCATTAATAGCTCAATAGCATCATATCTAAATGTACCTATGAAACTAGACATCTCTAGTTTGTTTACATCTGGGAACTAATTTTTGCCAGCCGGTGTTGGATGAAAAACACACAAACCGACATGTTTTTTGGTGTAGATAGTTGAACAATCTAATCACCTCACTAATTAAGCACTGTTTTTCCCATTTCACACACGTTTTAGTCACTAAATCACGTATTTCTTCACACTACACAACCACTGTAGGTACATATAATTACTGCATTTTCACAGGCGAAATACTGCAATTTCGCGATTTGGAACCTAATTTGTGTTATCATAATACGATAGTACAACTTCTCACGAACATTTTAATGTATAACACTGTATTCCAATAACAAATACGTAACTCGTAATAACTTGAAATGTGACACTAACGCAAATACGATGACGCAAGAAATGGCGCACTCTGTTGACGTAATTGTGTTTTTATTATTTGACAACTTGTCAATGGAGTAGAG